>CAVLEF010000009.1:9432500-11832500 GCA_963661955.1 Leptosia nina | reverse complement strand
TGATCGACGTTCAAAAATTAACTTCACGGTAAAACATATATCTCCATTTTATAAATAACTTTAGCAATCCTTTTGAAACGTCGAATTTAATGTTTAATGTTCCGTTACATATGAAAATTTTAAGCTAAAATGCTAACAGAATTTTCACATTTACTGCGCGTACGTGATGATAAATCTCATATTTTATTTATCAATTCGGGCACAGTTGAATCATTTGAACCATTTTGGTATCGTTAAAACTAAAGTGAATACTGTCTCTAGTTTACACGAGAAATACACATTTAAATAAAACAATTAAACGGTAACTAAATTGTTTCAAAAAGGAGTACCCATAACATACAACAATAATTATTATACAGAAATGTAATTTTTTTCTTCAGGACATCTGTAAAACAATCACTCAACATTATACGCTATATATATGCAGAACCATTACTTTATATCAAATGAATTTGTCTTACTTATGATAAACAAAGGTCTAGGTGGTATGTGCTTTATGAAAAAATGCATCCTTTTCTACTTAGCGTTTTTACTAATGTTAATTGAATACTTATTCATCCGTAAATGACACAGCTACTCAATCGATGCCTATAGCCTAGCATTGCGTTAAGCGTAAAAGCAATATATGTCAATCCGGAAATAACTAGTTTTTTCAAAAGTCTGATTCACCATTTGCCTTTAAATAAAACAAAAGGGCACCCGATTTAACGGTTTAAAATGCGAAATTAATCTGTGACCGCGGTGCTGTGAATTTACTTTACTGATATTATGTGCGTTTAAAACTATTTAAAGTGTTTTATTTAAATACCACTTGCGTAATCTACAAACAATTCATTATATATAATAGTTCAGTTGTTTCTAAATAGACGTATTTCTATTTTTATTCTATGTTAAAAACTCTTTGTATGTAAATACTGTCTGTAGTTTACGCGAGTGGTATACATTTAAATAAAACACTTTACGGTTTAAAACGCGATATATTTTAGTTAAACTTGTTTGAAAATTATTTTTAACTACGCCCGACGTTTCGGATGCTTTGCAGCAACCGTGGTCACGGGGGGGGGGGTAGGGAAACGTGGACGTGGGGGTAGGGAAACGTTAGGAACGTTTTATCGCGTTTTAAACCGTTAAAGTGTTTTATTTAAATCCTTGTATGTACTTATTCAGGTACTCAAAATTGTTGCGATATTATCCATTTACCATTATTGAGTATGTTTGTACGTTAGCCCTTTAGGAGGAGTTTATGCCACTCCAGTGAGCTGCTAATCACTGCTTCATTGGTGCTACAATATTGCATAACTCTATATTCTGCCGACAAATATAACATTATATATTCTATTATAAGACAATGGAAACAACTTATCTGTATAATCGTAATCTAACCTACGTAAGGGTGATATAGTATTTGAAAACAATATATTAGTGTTTGACAACTTTATTATTTTTTACATGTTTTTGCACATGAAGGCACTATATATTTAAACATCAAAATAACCGACTGTGCTCGTAGACGGTAGAACAGCACGGAACGCTGACGATGCCGGTTTAAGTCCTGCCCGAGTCGAATTTTTTTTCAATTTATTTTAGATTTTTATATTAAACAATATTAATATTTTTCACAACTTCTACAAGAAGAAGTTGTACCACTTGAAGTCTCTGGTGTTTTACAGCAGCCCTAGTATATAATATATTACGCGTTTTAAATCGTTAAATCGGGTGCCCAATTTTTTTAAATTTAAATGCAAATGGTGGATCAGACTTATATCTAAACATGATAGCATTTTATTGAGTAAAAAAAATGATGACACGAGAGAGACTTTAACCGGCATCCACTTTGCATGCTGCTGCTCTAACGACCTGCTCAATTGGTGAGAGCAATAGTACAAGGGACGCTGTGGGTACCGTCAGTCCCACCTGTGTCGTAATTTTTTCGGATATAAATATTTTTTTTAGTTAAACCAATCTTGTCTGTATTAACTGTACAGTTCTTTTTGTGCAAAAGGTACTAAGTTTGCAAAAACAAAAAAATTATTTAGATTTTATATATAACGCTAAATTTTATATATAAATATGTATCGAATTGAAAGAGAAATATTAAAAATATAACATCGAAAATAAATTCTGATAAACAACGTTAAGCTCTCGATACTAAAGGAAACATAGTCTTATTATAAGATTAACAAGAAAAGCAATGAAATACAAGAATAAAATCATATTTCATGAAACAACATTTTCATTAGTCTGATAAACTATAAAAATAGAATAGTATAATAATGCCGCTTGAAGACTTGACTTGCCCAAGGTTCGTAATTAAAAATCTCGTAGCAGTTCTACGAAGATCCGTAGCACAATCCGTAGACCTTTATTTATTGGTTGTAATTAATAATTTAAGAATATTTTGCATTATAATAAAATTAAGGAAGAATGCAAGTAGATAAATATACATTTGTTTTTCATTCTTTCCTTAAATTTCCCCGAAAGATTTGCTTGTGATATCGTCGACGCGTGACTGGTACCGTCAGTTCGATTCCTGGTCGTACCAACAACATCTTGATAAAGAGTTAAAGTTATAATATAAACGAAAAATATAAATGCTTTCTTATGTTCAATTACGTCCAAGCTAACCTGTGACAATGACTGATGTTTATCATTTGAATCGGTTTATATTTAACTAATATATTGCGCATTACAATCCGTTAATGTTTTGATTTAAATTGTACAAGTCAATAAAAAAAATTGTGTTTGTATTAACTTTTTTATAAGTAAAAACACATAACCCCTAAATAGGGTGCGCTCTCGACCTATTTTGGTTTTGGCAATTGGATAACCAAACTAGTATTAATATTAAAACCAATTCTTTTTTTATCTATATACAGTTGTTTGTCATTTCTGATATGGTTTCAGAAATATGTTGGAAGATGCGTTGATATTAGCTATACGAAACTTCATCAAAATCGTCGTTCGTTGTCTTTATTTAACTTGTAACTATTGCGAAAAGTGAAGGAGGCGGAAAAAAAAATCTTTCTTCAGATCTATTTATGGTCAGTAACGATATTGAGACTACACCAGCGCCATAAAAATTTCAAGCACAGCAGCAGAATTTTTGTAACCCCATAAATAAGGGTTATAATTCTTAAGTAGGGCACCTTGGATTTTTTTCTTCTCTGAGGATTCTTAAACAACAAAGACGTTTCCGTGTGTAACGCCCTTCAGTGGGGGAGTGTAATAAATAAAAGACTTCATTTTAAGCACCTGGGAGGTAAAGGATTCCTTTTGTGCTCTTGAGAATTTTTTCTGTATCCAACGTAATTTCCACGAAAGGTATTGTATTGGTTCCAGAGTGGGTATTCCTCGTTTTGATCTACGGTATTTTGAGGGTAGATTTCGTTTACCGAAACTAGAGCAACGATTTAAGATTTTGAAGCTTGCTGTTCTATATTTTAAAATTGTGATTGTTAGTTACTCGCTTCCTGTTTAGGAATAAATAAACTATGTTACAGATACAGATACCTTTAAAACTTCGCTACTTGGAATTTAAGCTGTTTGTTAATTAAACGTTCTTTGACTAAGTGAAGATTTTATAAAATCCGCTTTATGCCATCAATTTTAAACATCAACGACTACTAATTACGACGGCCGCACGATAACCCAAGAATCTTTGCAATATAGTCGTAGTGTAAATACTGTCTATAGTTTACGCGAGTAGTACACATTTAAATAAAATACTTTAACGGTTTAAAACGCGACATATTAGTTAAACTTATTTGGAAATGATTTTTATCTTCGGCCCGATGTTTCGTCTCCCCGTGACCACGGCTGCTGCAAAGCATCCGAAACGTCGGGCCGAAGTTAAAAATCTTTTCCAAATAGATTTAACTAATATATCACGTTTTAAACCGTTACAGTGTTTTATTTAAATAGTCATAGTCTCTTACCGTGAAAACAGTTATTTTGAAATTAGTTCACGCCTCATGCGCTCTATTGATGACTATCGTAAATATTAATCACTAATTAACTTGTCACATGATGATGAGAGATTTTACAAGTAGGATTTTGTGAACGAGCGACCATTTAAAAAAGAATACATTTATTTTAGATAAAAATAATTTTAACATAGGTGAGAACCAAACCTGCATATAGACGTTACCAAGCACTACCAAAAGCATATTAATATAGGCTAGATTGATGGGAAACCATTTAGCTAATTAATGGCCAGACTAATTATGATACATTCTAATGTAGCTGACACATTTAAATGATAAATATACAAATTATCCTCAAGAATTCAATCTCAAGAAATTTCCTTCATTTTTTTTTCTGACAGAAGAGAACCAAGGGCCAGTTGATTATTAGCCAGTAGATTATTAAGTGACCCGTCAAAGGCGACGCCGCGGGTCTTATCTAGTTACATATAATTCTTATTCCTTTATGACATTGTAACCGTAATCTAAGTAAGCGTCCTCAGACCAAAAAATCTTATAAGCTTTTTTATTATGTATGACATTTTCCCCAAAGAGACGGCACGTATCTCGAATCTACTTAACAAAATGTATCCTTTATTATAAGACCTTATACCTCAGAAACTTCGGTCCTTTACACTGTCCCTTAAGTATATTTTGTATCTTATTCCGAATCCCAGATTCGAAAAGGTCAGCCTTACCCGGTATAATGACGTGAAATTTTATTTTACATAAACCTGTTAGATACGAAATGTTTTTATGATGGTTTTATTGAAAGACGCGCTTAGGTACTTTCGTTTGCGTGGACAAAAAGCTTTTGTCAGCAATTGTACAATATGATAACTGTTTTAAACGCGATATATATAAGTTATTTGAAGATTATTATACTACGGCCCAACGTTTCGGATGCTCGGAGGGAGCTATAATAACTAATATATATCGCGTTTTAAACCGTTAAAGTGTTTTATTTAGATTATACTTTTGCTTTTGAAGGGACACTGAGTCGGACTACCCAAAAACTTCCTCCAAAGAGGAATAATTTGTGGATTGATCATCATACAATGTCAGTCGTTGTGGGCACAACCGTCTTAGCAATTAGTTGTTTGTAAATTATAATGGATAAATGAAAAAGACCAAGATACCAGATATTTGTATAATTACTCTTTCGATTACAGAAGACTTGTCCAGTAATAAAACTATGAAATAATAGATTTTTCAGAAGACCGTATTCGAGGCATTCAGAGCATCCCAGAGCTGGTCTCTCACAATTTCTTTTCTAGTTATATTCGAGCGTTGAACATCGCTTGAGAATTTATTAGTTCAGACTTTCAATAAAAGTTAGTTTCTGTAGCAATCTCTGTAAGCACTTGATGGACGAGTGTTGTGCTATTAGTGTTTGAAATATGTAAGGACTCTTTTACTATAATATTTTTTTTATGATAGAGGCAAGCGACGTTACTTGATGGTGGGTGCTATATCCCAACCCATAGCATCTAAACAAGATCGACCTATTTTGACTTTGGATATTCGGAAATCCACAGACGCGATTAAACTTCACAGTTTAGTTCACAGCCACCACAGGTGGTGGTTGTGACCGGGACTAAATTTATATATTCCTACAATACATTTAGTATCCAGATTTCCAGTCGAAGTCCAACATGTTTCCAAAAAATTATAAATTGAAAAATTAGAAACATTTTGGTTTATCATTAGCCATACATTGCTACCATAAGACCAATGAGCCCGTCGTAATTTTAAGGAATCAGGTTTTATATTACTTCAAGACGCTTCCAATACTCCAATACAACCTTAATGCACCACTACCTTACGTGGATCTCCTTCCAGAATTCTGCAACTAGCCACCATACTGCCAAATTTATTTAGAAACTATTTATGGTTTTAACTCTGTTTACTAACAGTAAGTTAGTAAATATAGTTCAAAGTCTAACAAATGTTATAAATGAGGGTTTCCTTCTGTACAATATAAAAAATATGTAGTGCATTTAAAATACGTGAAGACTGTAAAACTAAACTTGGCGATAAAAGGAGTGGCGGCGAGTTTCTTGCCAGTTCTACTCGTTCGTTCTACGCCCTTCATTTGAGAACTAATAGTAAATATAAAGTTAGATTTTTATAATGTACGTTAAAAGTGTACCTAGTTATTTACTTGAATAAATAGTTTCTTATTTATACTTTGACTTTTTGACAATTTAGCAATTCCTTATTTAAAAAAATACTTTAACAGTTGAAAACGCGATGTATATTACTTAAATTTATATGAACATTTTTTAACTATGGCCCGCCGTTTCGGATGCTTTGCAGCGGCCTTCATCACGGGGAGACCCGTGACCACGGCTGCTGCAAAGTGTATAGCGTTTTATTTAAATGTGTATTACTCGTGTAGACTACAAACAGTATTTAACAAAATGCCTTATTTGTTCGAATATATTGATAATTTTAAAAGTAAAATTGTATACTTTAAAATGTTCAGTACAATGTTTACAAATACATTCCCACCGTACTTTAATAAGTTATTCGTACACATAAGCTCTTAAATTACGAACGTAACTTTTACTCTCACGAAATACATTTTTCTATGGAGGGTTAAATATTTCTTTTTCTAAGGCAGCAAACGAACTGTGAACGTTGTTTGCTCATTCGCGCGGCGCCCGCTTCACAAATACGTCGTTTGTCGTGTGAACACAGCCTAAATCAAATATACCAGGGAAATTGTGTTAAGTGCGAGGAGGTCTCTCCACCTGAGATGTAGATTCCTTTTTCTATTCTTTAATGTCTTCAATCAGCATTTGTTTCATATTTTCATTGGTAGTATATCTACAGCAATAAATTTGACTAACTTTAAAATTAATATTGTTTTTTGTAACGACATAATATTGTTATCTAACGTAATATAAATTGTTGATCATTTTTTTACCCCTATTTCTATTTACAATTCTATAATTGTTCAATACTTTTTTAAAGGTGAATAAATTTAATTTAAATATTTTTTTTGATGCATGCTTGTAAGGACAGTTAAAAATACAAAATTATATAAAGTTTATTATTAAATGGTAGGTGCCTTTTCTGCTGCTCTATGATAAGTAAATCGCAGTTCAGGTCATCAGTATTGATATGAGTACTGAATAAGCTATGTCTCTATACTGAGTTCTGCTTCATACTTCTGATTTAGATAACACAACATTTGCTGTACACATGCATAAATAGCTGAAAAATATATTTGTGAAAATTGAGAGATGTTCCCCACATAGTCTATACCGCAATCATTCAAAAACATTACCACTGATCCTTTGTCGCATAATCTAATTAAGAAATAACTTAGAGATATATCTAGACATCAGAAATCAGGATTGTATAGAAAGTAGAATTAGATTCTAATTTTCGTTGAAAATAGGCTCACTAGTAAAATCCATTTGTTTGTTAGGCCTGAAAAGGGAAGTCTTGTTTTCCGAAACTTCTACATGCCTAAAAGCATACCAATTTACACAATTTGCTACAAGACAATTCACTCGAAATATTTCTGTCTACTGATTGATCTGAATTGAAAACTCTAAATGAATATCTCTATTCTATTCTAGAATGTATCTATAATTCTTTGAAAACCTTATTATTGTTCATGTTATTGTAAGAAGGCACTTTTAGATCGAAAATTAATTCGACTCGGGCAGGACTTGAATTGGTAGGAGCAACAGCACGGAACGCTGACGATGCCGGTTCAAGTCCCCGCCAGAATTTTTTTTTATTATAATTATTCTATTATTTTGATACAATAGGATAGTACAAATACAAAAACATTTTCTAATATATTTATAATTATGCCAATATCCAATTACAAAAAAATATTTTCAATTAAGTTTAACAAATATATTTCGCGTGCAATAAAAAAGTAAAGCGTTTATTTTAATGTGTACTAGTATATGTATGTGAAATCTCTTTGTAGGGCATATGGCGAACACATTTCTGTGTCCGTTTCACTGATTGGTTTTATTTTAAGCAAGTAGTTAATCAGACTTCTGTGCCCCGTCCGACTGAAACAATTTTTTTCTTATCCACAAGAGGCCTGGGTCCAAACCCAGGACCTCTCGCGTTTAACGCAATGCTAATTAACACTATTATAGGAGTTTCCCTTAAGTTATAACAATTTAAAACCTTCGGCTCTCCGCTTTATATATCACGGGCCTTCCTTTTGTCATAGTTTCCACCCAAACGATGTACAGCTATTTCGTACTCGCTCCGTTTGAAATAATGCCAGTATTTTGGTCACGTAATTCTAATACTAAAATATCTGTCCATTCTTGTGATTTCGAGTGTGAAGATTTACAAAGAATTGCACGGTTTAATCGTAATCCGAGTTTAGAAAAGCATTCGATTGTTGTCGATTTATACGTTGGACGAAATTGTTTTAAAGCGGAGAATAGTGGAACTATATTCTATCTGGCAAAGGAGGACAGACAAACATGGGGTCGATTTGATGAAAGGTGAAATATCACAGCCATATGCCATCTTAACAAATTTCGCCTATTGGTTTTTGGCGACTGTGATACGGAAGCCACGACAGCCATGTGACATCTCAACAAGATGCGCTATCGACCGGTTTTGGCTTTGGATACTCGGAAATCCATTGACTGATAACGAAACGCGATTACACTAGACGACTTATTCATCTGTAGCCTGTGGTTCGTTACAGGGACGGAATTCCGATATTCCTGCCATTTAAAAATTAATTTAATTTAAAAACATTTGGACTTGGTAGACATTGAATCTATAACCATTCTTTAAACCATGCATTCGACCAAGCCCGTCTATTTTATGTTATTTGTATCGAGTTTAAAAAATAATAATTGTTGAAACTACCCTGAAATTTATCCTTGATAGTGTTATTAATATAGCGAATATATTTCTCTTTTAAGATATGGTATTAAATATAAATCAACTATAAATGTTTTAATATTAATGAAGATAGAGAAGACAAAAGACGGTAGGTTTCAGAAAAATATTCTTAAAGTGTTCTAACAAATTAACTTTTGATCGTTTACTAAAATTATCGTTTTATTTCGTATTTCTACATGCAAAGTATACCTCGAAGAAATCGCCATAGGCGATAAGGTCGCCTTTGCACAAACATGTTTTATTTTGTATATATAATTCTAAGTATATATGTTCTTTAGTCTATGTTTGTGCAATAAAAGAGCTTTTATTATTATTCCCTCATAAAAATGCTTTTAACTGTGATACAACATTTATTTTTTAATACCGAGGTAATATTAACATTTTTATGTAGAACTATTTTGATCTGGGGCATTATGAGCATTTTTCTGTTTGGACCTAAAAGATAGGTCGTTTTACTATAAATAAATAGGTAAATATATAATAAAGCTTTGACCAAACCAAACTAAGTTACCCTTTCACACCTGACCGCGAAAGTGTCACTGCGGGCGTGGTCTTTGTGTCTTAAGATAACACTGTATGTAAATTTATGTCCAGCGAGAATGTAGGAACATTAGCATTTTAAAACAATGTAAATTGTCATGCTTTGTAATAATATGTTTTTTTTTGTATGGTGATATCGACCTATTCTAGCTTTGGATATTCCGAAATACACAGACTGAAACCGAAGCGCGATTAATTTCACAGATTTTTTATCTGTGAGAGGTGGTTTGTGACTTGGACGGAATTTCTTTATTGCTACTACTCATTTAATATCCAAATTTCCAGGCCAAGAAAAATTATAAATTGAATACATAGACAGGTAGGCATCGAACCCACGGCTTGTTGATTATGATCCATACTATACTATATATTGCCAAAATATATAATACTGCATTAATGATTCGCAAACTGAAGTTTACGTATTGATTAAGTAAAATTTTTTTTTTATATTGAAATTTGTAATTCTATATTTGTTCTATCTAAAAAGGATATGTACTATTTAAATAAAATACTTTAACGGTTTAAAACGCGATATATTAGTTAAACTTATTAAAAAAGGTTTTTAACTCCGGCTCGACGTTTCGGATGCTTTGCAATAGCCGTGGTCAAGGGGAGACTCGCGTTTTAAACCGTTAAAGTGTTTTTTAAATGTGTACCTACTACTCGCGAAAGATATATACTTCTTTTGGAGTGATGTAAATTTTAAGACAATCAACGAACAAGTTACTTGTACTACTTAATAAGAAAATAAAATAACAAAAAGAAAATGGTTTTTATGCAGACAAATTCGAAATCAATTGAAACAAGCAATGTATTTGTATACAATAAAAATATGTTAGTTAACAATTACAGAGTTAACGCTAGATGACACAACAACTCGAGAAAAATCGTATTAATATCGTAGAAAAAGTATTTTAGGAAGGTAGTTGTGTTAAGCTTTTTGTAGATGGTCCACATGTGTTAGTTTTAATATTAAAAAGTCTTATATGACCATGTACAAGCATACTGTCTATAGTTTACGCGAGTAGTACACATTTAAATAAAACACTTTAACGGTTTCAAACGCGATATATTAGATAAACTTATTTGAAAATGCTTTTTTCCCTCGGCAGCAGCCGTGGCCACGGGGAGACCACGGCTGCTGCAAAGCATCCCGTAACGACGGGCCGAAGTTAAAAATCATTTTAACAAAGTTGTATTTAAACATGTACAAGCATTTTAATTTAAAATATAAGTAGATTTAATTATAAAATGAAACAAATTACAGACTAAATGTACTTCACACGCTATTTTTAACTGCAGTGATTTATCTGGCTAATCTCTGTGAACCCATTAAGGATCCCCCGTTATTATACAACCAATTAAAACAAAACATTGGACCGAACAAACACATTAAACGTAATAGTTTAAATGTAATTACATTTCAGCTTATCCCATAAAGAATACGCTCAAATATATCACGGTCTTAGGCGGAGTTGACAATTCGCAAATTAGGAGGGATTACGCTGGTTCAAGGGGGTTTTAGGAGAATGTACTGGTAATTAACCGGAGATATAACTTCGTATTGTGCGGACCCCGTTGTGCTATGGATAAACAGATTAACACCTTTTTTAAATTTAAAGGTAAAGGTAATTGCGCACTTTGTTAGCCACTTACATTTTCCCCTTTTTTATGCAACTTAATAAACGATGAAATACAAATAACATCATATAGTCTTTCGGGCTGATTGCTCGAAGAATTATTTCATAATTCTCCTCGAGCAATCGAGGAGTTAACATCTCCTGATGATGCCGTCCACACGCGACGGCGAAACGTCGAGAGCCTCTTCTCGCTCACATCGGCCGAACAGCCCGAAAGACAATGATATGCTGAACAATGGCCGTAAAAGCCTTACACAGTTTACCTTCTACACATAGTTCTAAATGTTTTAGAAAAACTATTCCTCAATCAAAAGACATTCTAGATGTTAAATGTAAAATTTTTAGTCAATATTCCTCTAATAACTAGTCTAAAAAACTTTTTCTATATCAGTAGATTATCTAAAAAAAATCCTTGGAGCGCAGGCCACTCAAAAACCCGAAACGCCAGTACCAAAGTAATTAAGGACGTTAGTTCAGAACCGGGGTAGGCACGTTCGTTCATTAATATGCTAATACAACGGCGCATCGACCGAATTGTTAAAAAGAAACCGACATCCTTTGGGAATTCTACGTTTCGTTTATTTTGATCCTTGTAATGGAGACCTTAATTAATATTGGGGATATCTCTTTACGTGCCCTTGTAGGGACGACTCGGCCCAGTAATATTATTTCGTATTTTGGTAAATAAGCATGTTTAAACCGCGATATATATTAGTTAAACTTATTTTAAAATTATTAAAACTACGGCCCGACGTTTCGGATGTTTTGCAGCAGCCGTGGTCACGGGTAGACAGAGAATAAGTGTACTACTCGAGTAAACTACAGACAGTATTTATTTATTTATTCATAAGGTACACAAGCAAAACACAAACTATTATAAACAATAAGTCTTAAACAACTGTGTGATAAATTAAGTTTGTATCTCAATTACATGCGTACACAGAGAAACTAAATCGTACTGTTATCAAATATAATGTACAGGTTGGTATGTAATTATATAAAATAAGTAGAAATTATGTTACATCAGTTATCTTACGGTAACAACATTTTTGTATTTATTATTATTTTATTTTGTTAGTGTTAATTTCTAAATTAAATGGTTTCGTTTTTTGTTTTCTTTTTTACCATTGTAAACACGTTAAAAATATAACCCCGAGAGCCTAACACTCGAAAATGAATAAGCCCGATATCTCCTGTTGTTATCTTAAAAAATTCCTTATAAAACAAGTGCGGAGGTTTTTACAGCAATTATCTATAATGAGGTTTGCTGTTGAGCAAGCACGTATCAAATTTTCATATTATTTCAGGAATGTTATTTAAAGCGCAAATATTAATTGGAATTTTTAAAATTACTTTTCAATGAAAGGAATTTCATACCAAAGAAATACTTACAAGTATATAAAGTCAGTAGATTACGCGAGTACACATTTAAATGAAACACTCGCGAGAAGTGTCACATGCCGTGGTTACATAAGTTTACACAAGTTAATGTTAAAAACCTACATTAAACCGTTAAAAGCGTTTTATTAAAACTTATATTTAAGATCTAGAAGTATTAATTAAACATTTAACGTCACACAACTAAATTACTTATCTAGTCAAATATTATTAACGGTTTAAAACAGGAAATGTATTAGGCCAAATTTAAAATTTATTTTAACTACGTACCGACAGCATCCGAAATGCTTTGCACCCTCAGTGACCATGGCTGCACGGGTTAAAATAAATAACAAATACATTTCACGTTTTAAACTGTTAAAAATGTTTTATTCAAAATTGTACTACCCGCGTAAAGTACAAAAAATATTTAACATTTAAACAGTCCATCAATTTTGATTCTTTAGACAAATGACAAACAGGCGGCGAAGGTTGCGTTATGTGTATCTTTTAGATATATAACCCTAAAACTAACAGTATACTGTACAATTATACACAAGACTATGTCGAGAAAAAAACAATTTTATTTTCATTACTGTGTCATTGTATGGGTGGAGATTTATAGAACAATTTCATCAACAAAAGGAAAGATGTCCGAAGCATTATGCGATATCATAACACACTTTTCCCCGGGAAAAAGGTCTCGTGCCGTTTCATACATGAGAAGTGAACATCTGTGCGGAAAAATTACCTTTTTAAATGAGATCTGTTGGATTTCTTCAAGGAGGCAACGTATGTCTTGGCCACGAGGTTTTTGTACGAGGAAATTTAAAATTTCTATGAGAAATTAATTAATGTAGTATATAAGACTACCCAATAAACAAAATGGGCTTGTTTGCTAATTACAACTGATAGCTAACGCAATATTTTAGTAATTTTGTTTATTGGTGTATAAAACCGTTTAGTCTAGATTAAATAAAACAGGTGTCAATTTGTTTATGATAGAACAGGCAAACATGGGTTTCTTTCGATGGCAAGTGAGTCACCACTCTGGCCATATAACATCCAAACAAGATGCGTCGTCGACCTATTTCGGCAGTGGATACTCGGAAACCTATAGACTGAAACCGAAACGCGATTAAACTTCACGGATTTCTCTTGTGTGGATGGTGGTTCGTGACCCGGACGAACTAAAGTTTCTCCGGAAATGTGTTATTAAATGGGTGGTAGGAATATAAAAAACGGACCAAGTCTGCCTGTGGCACCCCCACAGATGAAAAAGCCGTGAAATTTAATCGCGTTTCAGTTTCACCTACAACCTACCATCAAAAGAAACTCAATTATGTTCTCCTCTGTCTTATTAAAAAAGAATATATAACATATAACTATTCATTCATATTTCCATCCTTAGATTCTATAAATGAAAACATATATATGCTCCATTGTTCATATTTCATTCTGCTTCCACTATTCCTAATTAGTCAGATAGTTTTCCAAGTTCCATTATTATAAAAAATAATCGTCTTCTCTTTGTCTTATGAAAGTGGTACACATTATATAAAACACATAATGGCTCAAAACGCCTTAGATATTAGTTGTTACGATGGCTACTATCCCTGAAATGTCGGGTAATAAAAAAACTAATTTATACTTTTAGTATTTAGCGTTTAAAACGTAAATATGTTGTTTAAAATATTGTTGTATTGTTATTTATTACTTACATACCATTAAATGTCAATTATTCTTTTATATTTTAATATAAGAATTATCATTTTTCATGCTATCTGTTTGTTTGTATTCCATTGTAAATTGTCTGGTATAAATATGCGTATTTTTTAAGTAATCCACTATTTTGAAGCAAATCATATTACATATTACGTAGTATGTTTGTATTTTTCACATGTGAAAAATATATATAGTACCAACTATATAATTTAAAAAGTAATTTTTTCCTACCCGAGTAGAATTTTTTTTTCAATTTATTTTCGATTTTAAAATTATACGTAGTATGTTATTAAGTGGGATGCATTTGAAATTTTACTTATTCTTAAGTTACTCCAGTGTAACAGATTTCTAAAAGCATAATTCTAGCTTTAAAATATTTCCATTTCCGCTTGGCTTTACACTATTTACAAATATAAAAATATAAACCATTGGAACAAGTCCAAACTGTAGTTACACGTCCGTGAAACAAAAAGTTAAGCGTTCCCCGCTCCGCTGTCAGAATGGGGTACGGAAGTTCATTTTGGGCCCCGTTTTGTATAAGGGAATAAACACATATGCACAAACATTTATATCAAATTTTGGGGTATATTTGACTTTTATAAAACTGAGTTTGAAATTGCTAAAAACCGAATTTTAGCAATTTAAAACTCGAACACAGGGAATTTAAAATTGGAATGAAAAATTTAAAACGAGCAAATAACATCGCTTTGCTTACGTAAACTTAAAAATACTTGTGGTATCTTATAAATGTTTATGATGTAAGTACTTTTAAAAGCTCTTAAAACCAAGTGCACCAAATTCAGGTAGACGGGTTTTTGTTACCAAACTATGCCACATAGTAGTTTTTTATGAGAGGAGGACAAACAGGCAAAGGGTTCATTTGATGGCACGTGAAACACGCCAGCCACACAACTAATCAATTGCGCTGACAATACGCTGTCGACCTATTTTGGCATTGGTTGGAAAACCACAGACTGAAACCGAAACGCGAGTAAACTTGACGGTTTTTTTCATCTGTGGACGGTGGTTCGTGAACTGGTCGGAATTTCATAGATAAAGCCCATTAAAGGAATGTGTCCCTTACTCGTAGTTTGTTGACAATTATTATATATTTTACCATTTATATAACAACTAAAAGTAATCAGTAATATTTCATAGTTTTAGGATATTATTTGGATTGGAGGTTGATTAAAAGATTTTAACTTTAAACCGTGGTTTGAATCCCAATTTGAAAATGTTAAGGTTGAATTTACATTTCGCTAGGTAGATTATTTTTAATAATAATATTTAATTATATCAACTAAATATTGCTATAAAGAAGTTTGAAGTCTTCTTTTATAATCTGTTCTATTTTCAAATTGACACTTGCTGTAAAATCTATAAAAAATAATGACATGATGATGACATTAAAATCGTTAGAGTAAGCCCTAGTAATATTGTAATTTAAGATCGTAGCGCCGCTGCTATGGGCCGCAGTGAATACTAAGTCCGTCCCTGGTGTCCGGTTATCTTAGTGGATGTCATTTAGAGCCATATTAGTTTCCCTGCACGTCGCATCTGCGCTCGTGGCACATGCGACAGATCGCAGATAGCTCTGATTCAGTGGAGTTTTTAGTTTTTAACCGACTGCTTGTAGATTAACGTCCAGTTGAGGGTAGTTCCGTCAGCTGCGATATTTGAAATTCGAATATCTGTGTGTAGGCTAATTGTTTGGGAATACGAATAGTTGGTACTGACAGGTAGATTATTGCATAGCCTAAACCGCTGTTTATAGTTTCATTAATAATTTTTACTTACAGCCAAATCAACCGAACCAAGTGTATTTGTTTTTTGAGTTTGAATTTAGAACCTCTCGTAACTCGGCAGTCATTGTATATATTAACAAGGGCTATTTATATCTCTGTTTTCCTTAATTTGAAACCCTAACATATATTTTCTCATATATATTGAACAAACATGTAAATGGAAATCAGATATTACTGATGAAAGGCTGTTTGACAAAGTGAAAACATTACGAGGTTATAAATTGCTTTTTACGATGTTATGTACAAAAATATTTGCCTTCCGACATCGATTATCCTGTTACTTCAGTATAATATCGCGAATATATTGTACACATTAGGCTTTATGAAGTTGAGATTTGTTTATTTTCAACGTATCATGTTTTGGATATGTCCCAGTGGTGGCTCATTAGGTATGAGTTGCATTATGAAATGTGATCTCAACAATTATTATTTCAATATATTTAGTTGGGGAAGTGGGAAAATCAGTTTGTCGCTACGATATAATTAAAAGACCTATTTGAAATTTGAAAACTGAACAATTAATAGTTAAATAATTTTATTACTTAACTTCAGAATAAAACACATGACTTCACATTAAAAATATATATTAAAAATTAAAAGACATATTATTACCTAAATATAATAAAATCGAATAGTTCAAAATGAAAACAAATACAAATGAGCTGCTGCTAAATTTTTTAGAGTACAAAAAAAAAAGACATTGTGTGTTTTAAGCACAAAAAATATCTATTTATATATTATTAAAAAATAAATTGTAAATAAGTAAATACATGTCACGTTTTAAACGGTATAAAATGTTTTATTTCAATGTATACATGTGCAGACAGCAGTATATTAATTATCATTTTTAGCAAAATACTCAGTTTTATATAAATCGAACATAAAAGATATCTTAATAATATGTAATAATTATTATATCAGTCATATGTTTAAAACAATTATGCAAAACAAATTAAATACCATTTTTAATACACCAATAACATTGTGTGATTTCAGACGCAAACCATATTAGTGTTTTTTATTCGTTACATGCACACACAGTTTTACACAGAGTATAAAATACATGTTACTTTAGTACAATATATTATACATATGTTGCTAATAATAATTTTAGCTTTAGATCACTACACGAGCCCCTAAAAGTGGTCAACATTTTAGCGTTCATAGAGGTTAAATCTTCGACAATCCGTTAAAGTAACGTTTATCCTCTAATCAAAGTACGGGTTGTTAAAAAAATATAAAAAGCAGCGCGCAATCTGAATTCCCAGTCGAACGTCCTCTCATTACAAATCCCGTCTCGTAAAGCAAACTTCATTAGTACCCGTGTGCTGAAAAAATAGGTCAATTGTATCTACTTAGAGTTCCCTAACGAATAACGATGCATCGCGCGATATCTCTTCAACTTTTACTATTGCTTATCGCGAATTATACTAATCAGGAGAACGATCGAACACATTTAAATTAAAAAATTTCACTGTTAACGGTTTACATCGCGAAATTATTTTCTGCGCCTAGTCCCCCCCGTGGCCGCGGCAGCTATAAAGCATTAGAAACGGGCCGTAGTTAAAATTTATCTATACTAACATATAAAGCTGAAGAGTTTGTTTGTATGTTTAAACGCGCTAATCTCAGGAACTAATTTTTCGAATGGAAAAAATATTTTTGTGTTAGTTTGAACATTTGTCGAGGAAGGCTATAGGCTATAAAAAAATGCGATTAATAAGAGAATGTACAGATTAATAAAATTGGAGAAATAAATGATTCCTTTTTAAATAATCTAAAAAAATGTGCGCAACAATATATGTCTATCTTTTAAAAATAACTTGCAAGAACGCGCGACGCGACCGACGTCGTGGGTAAAACCTTCAATCTAAAGGAAAGGAGATTTATAAATACACAATATATAAAAATAACAATTCTATGCGGACGAAGTCGCTGGAACAGCTAGTTGTAAATGAGTTTAATAATACATTTTGCGTTTTAACCCGTCACAGTGTTTAATTTAAATGTTTACTAGTTCGTATCTAATGGTGTATGGTTAATTGCTTCTAGCATCAAATCCAGACCAATAATTAATCCTAATTGTTTTTTGCTCGGACAGGGAACGGTTATAAGATTTGTTTAGTACTTAATTACAAGTGTATATTTTTTAATACCACAGAGTATAGTAAAATCACATAAAAAAGCTTAGTTTATCTGCTTTATAATTATAACATATTCCACTCAAAATTATAATAGAAAATACCTCACTGATTGAAGTCAAACTTGCGTCGAGCCCCATGAGAAAATCGTATTGAAACTAACGCTTAACTAATAAAAGAAAAACACTCCTGTGATTTCCCTTACGTAGCGGGGAATTAAAATTATTTATACTATTTCCCGGCTACGGGTTAAGCAAATACATCGTGCATTATGTAGAATACTAGTTCTGGGACCGGGGGCTATTGGCTTTTATTTCTTCTCTCTGTTTCATATATCTATGCAATTTATAGATTCACAGTGATTTTTATATCATACGTCATCATAACTAACACCGAGTTAGTAACTTCTATAGATTAAACACCCACAACAAGATTTAAGCTATTTAATTATACATAAATACTGTCTATAGTTTAGTAGTACACATTTAAATAAAACAATTTAACGGTTTAAAACGCGATATATTAGTGAAGCTAGGTTTTTTTAATATAATTTCATAATCATTAATTTCCGCGTCGGTTAAATCGCATTGCATGCAAAGTTCTCATGGGGGCATTGATTTTCCTTTGCCAGTGCAAACTATTCAATTTCATAGTTGCACTTTCAGAATTTGTGGCCTGTTGGTATAATTGTAGCTTTGTTAACAACAAACTTTCCGAAGTTGCTAAAATCGATATTTAGTTAGCCATACGTTAAGTAACAGTTATGAAACTGCGCGAGTTTTAATCATTTTGTGTTGTGATTTACCGAGCAAAATGACACTGAGACCGGGAAGGTTTAATTCTCAAGCGTAAAGGTGCATCAATTTATGGCTAATCTAATACTACTCGCGTAAACTATAGATTACCCTATTACGTTAACCCTAGTTTCGTTAAAAACGTAGATACCACGTTCTATATTATGTTTACTACGCAAATATATATATATTTTTTTAAATTAAGTAGTCCTAATCTGCGCTAACGCCATCTGTTCCGCGTTGTTGATATTTAAAGAAACTGGCTGGGTCTTTACAGGAACTGACTCACGGTATCTTCTTGTTTCCCGTTATGCTGTTTTTTTGGGATCTAATTAAAATATTTGATTCCATATATATGATATCTTGAGATATTCTCGATTACAACTGCTCTACGTATGTATTGTTATTCGTTTCATATAAAAAATAGTTATAGCTCTCTTAATTTGTAATTATAATATTGTTATGAATTCTATTTAAACATAAAATACATCTATTTTGATATTAATTGACAAAATCGCCAATATTATTTTGCCCGGCCGAGGAACCGAACTGATCTGCAGTCCACAATACAAATGGTGCACTTTTGAAATTGGCTTGGTTGAATATATTTCTGAAATAAAAAGACATTACCTAATATAGGTAAATAAATACACATATGAACATGAAAAAAACAAAATACTACATTTGCGACGACGACAACGAACAACGCCACGTTACAAACGTGTATAAATACATTCCGCTGAACCGAACGAGACAATATTTCACAGCACGTCCAAACTCCACAAATCCATGCGAATATTCAATTAGAGGCAATTCGGGAAAAAATGTTGCAATAACATCGACGACTCGCGAATCACCTAATTCCGAGCTTATGTCCGGAACGCAGCTGCGACCGATTTATAGCTTAACCTTTCCTTTTCGAATTGAAGACAATAAATTATACTCGAAACCCAAATAAGGCTAAGTTACGGGTCCTCGAAAATACCCATCTAACGGCCGATCACACGAGATAGATTAGACCTCTCGAAAAACAAACGTACTCCCGAAACTGTGGAGCGGATTATATTCTTTCTGGATTATGACTGGCCTTTTCTGAACTACTTTGGGAGTATGGAAATCGACGAGATAACTATCGAGAGCCGAGATTACGGATGTGGATTTAGAAGCAGATCATAACTTTGATGTTGAACTTATAAAAACCTCCAGTTTAATGATTGGTGCGTATTGATGTCATTTCTTGGTGATATTTGATAGTTTGGTAATGATAACTGTATTTATTTCGCATTTTAGACCCCTAAAACTGTTTCAGTCTTCTATCAATCTTTCAGTCTATAATTTTTCTCCAATAGAAAGTTAAAGATTTCGCCAACTTTTGCGTTCTCTTTGATTCAAAGACGAAGTTGTCCCCTTGAGCACCAAAAACAATATTATTCTGGCCTCGGAAACACAATAATGTTTAAGCCTGTTAGAACAATTCGGTAAAGACAATAGAACGAGCTCAACACACCGTGAAACGAGTATTTGTAATATTCTTATTGTGGGGATGTACTTTGGGGCTTGGGGTTGCGTGTAATTACTTGTGATTAGGTGAAAACTAACGTACGTTTGGGAATTTTAATTGCGCCTAACATAATATTATAATAGAGTGGGCGAGATGCTTTCATTATTTCACTTGGGTTCACTATTTTAGCCTTAGGACGCATAATACAATTATAGGTGTGGTTTGGCGTTATCTGTGGTATTACGTTTTTATCTTTCTCTAACATACTGTTAACAACATTCAATTTGCAAAGCTGTCACAAGCATGATAATGTTATACAATGTAATATCATAAAAATACTAAAGGTAGAATTGTAGAGGTTTTTCATAATATCTTTTAAAAAGAAAGGCCAAAGAGAGACGTTCCATGGTTCTATATTTTCTATTTTGTAAATCTATCTCTGTATTATAAAAATTGGTAAAAAAAATAACAATAATAATTTATACTATCACACCTTGCCATTCCTCATCGGACATATGACAATGGCAGAATCCATTTACAATGAGAAAGCCATCAAATTAAGAAGAAGAAGAAGTATTATAAAAAACCCGCGGAGACACATTTGACAATTTACATTTTTTGACATATCTGACACAGATGTCACGTGTGTCAGATTTACAAATAGCATAATATTTAATGATATTCAAATAATTTTAATTTTTAATTTCACACTTGCTCATATACACTTCTTTTTTTTCCATAACAAAACCATACATTTTTATCCCCTTTCCCCCCATACGGCATGGGGCGAACACAATTCTGTGTTCGTTCCCCTGATCGGTGTTAATAACAGGCAAGTAGTTGATCAGACTTCTGTGCCCTGCTCGACAGAAACAATCTATTATTTCTCTGGGATTCGACCCCAGAACCTCTCGCGTTTATCACAGTGCCAGATAATGTTTAACCATTTAGCAACAGAGGAGGTCAATATTATTCATTTATGACTAATACTTACTTACCTTAACTTAGTATAATTACTACTTACAGATTATATATAAGCTATAAACCTTAAGATCATATGAAAAAATCCCTTATAATTTTAAGGGTCAACTTCATCGTTGTCCTTAAAATCGAGCAAGATTAACTCGGGGTAGAGGAATGATTAAAAAGAAAAGATCGATTCACTCCACAAAAAACTAATTGAAACCACCCCGCAGCATCAGCAAACTCCTCTTTGGCTTCAACTTTAATTTGTTAAGAAACTCCGCTACAAAATAACAAGTTGACGCGAACTTAATTTATGGGCGAATTTCTTTTATTAAAACGTTTCAGCCATGTTTTGAATTTTAATTACTGTGCGCTGTTTAATGTTTCGTAATTTTCAAATCGAGTTTAATAACGCGTGTTTGTGTTTGAATTTGGAAGGTATTTTATTGTTTACCAAATTGTCCCGGAATTATCCGGGGATAATAACGAGTTAATGAACGTGAAGGCGAAAAGTCGACATACTTAGCAAAGCTTTTTGAAAAAAAAAACAATATTTTTCTTTCACTGATTTATGCCGATCTTATGCTGCATAAAAACATATAGTAGGTAAATACTGTCTATAGTTTACGCGAGTAGTACACATTTAAATAAAACACTTTAACGGTTTAAAACGCGATATATTAGTTAAACTTATTTGAAAATTATTTTTAACTGCGGCCCGACGTTTCGGATGCTTTGCAGCAGCCGCAATATATTGCGTTTTAAACCGTTAAAGTGTTTTATTTAAATATAGTAGGTATTTATTTTTTAAGATATGAAATTAAGGAATGAATGAATTTTCCATACTTACTTATCACTGATTTTGTGCAAAGTAGGATATTGAACAGTGGCGCCACCTTGTGCACAATTTGTCCTACCGTTCATAAAAATTGTGAAAAAGATATTATTAGTATTATCTCTTATAACGTTGATTATTAGCCATACATTGTTAAAATTAAGCGAACGTTAGACTCGTGTGTTTGTAGTGTTACACAAAACAAAAGAAATATGATAGAAAGTTTCGGAGTTAAGTAATTAAATGTCAGTAAATTGAAGCGTTAAGTTAATGGAATAAAATAATTTAGGCGCAACGGTGCTAAGAAATTCGACAACCAAAAGCTTACTCCCTTTTACCGTTGCGGTAAAAAACCGTCGCCTTTTAAATATTTCCGACGATCCGTTTGAAAATATTCAGCCTCTCGTCGTGCTCATTACAAAATAATTTATTTTTCAAGCGAAATTGTTGTAAAATTGCCACTTCTAGCATGCTGAAATCTAATTGCGGTAAATTAGTGACGTTATGATGTAGAAACAAAAAATGTACTGGAATTTGTAATTTAATACTGCATAGCTTTTATTTCACTTCTACAAAGTAACTGCATTTTCAGTTACGTCATGCATATGTAATAGGTGCTAAATACTTAAATAAACGTTTTGTCAACATATACTATTAGGGTCCCGTAACCAAGGGTTAAACGAAACCCTAGCACCTCAAAGACCACGTGTTTTAGGAAGTTGAAATTTTTACAAATTATGTATAACCGTTGGTCAATTCTGCAAGGAAATATTCTTCGCCAAATGCTAACTTCAAAGGAAGAGATGGAGCTAGCGCAGCAGTTTTTTACTTTGACGTCAAAGATACTCTCCATCTTTAGTCTCCCCGTGACCACGGCTGCTGCAAAGCACCCGAAACGTCGCGCCGTAGTTAAAATAATTTCAAATAGGCTTATCTAATATATAAAGTTAAAGTGTTTCATTTAAATTATGTATATTTGTCGGCGCACCTACAACAAATACTTTCGGGGTGGCTCGTTGGTATAATGCAGCATGTATAGCTAATAATCAACGGGCCGAGGTTTCAATCCCTACCGGGCCCAATATGCTTCTAATTAACTTATATTTTTTCTGAAACACTTCGTCTGGATATTTGGATATTAAATGGATAGGAATCGAAATTTTGCCCGGGTCATGTAGTGAGTTTTAATCACGTTTCCGTTTTAGTCTGTGGCTTACCGAATATCCAAAGATAAACTACAGGTCGACAACGCTTCTTGTTGAGATGTTATATGGCTGGAGTATTTCACTTTTACTGAATCCCATTTTTATCTGTCCTCCTCTATCATAACAAAAATTATCTAAGTCCGGCCTCATTCATCAAACGCGATTTTATGTCCTTTTTGCTTGATATCAATTGATTAAAATTATTCTAAAAGGTTACAACATGACATTTATGTACCTTATCAATGATACGGAACCCGTTGTGAACGAGCCAACTCACGCTAATTTTTAATAAATAAATAAGCTTGTGGAAACACAAATGCATTAAATTCTGTTTCGTTACATAGGTGAGGCGGATTATTTTTTGTGTTCATTTTACTATTCAATCCGCGTTTCAAAGCGCTCTTAATCTTAATATAGTTAGTTTCTATTTTTCTTAAAAAAACAACTTAAACCGTTTTAAACCTTAAAATATATATTAGTTAAACTTATTTAAAAACTATTTTACCTACAGTCCGACGTTTCAGATGCTGACCGCCAACGGACTTAATTTCGATATAGTGTGTCTATTTTACTTTGACGGTTTAAAATTTATATAACTAGATTGAATGAATTATTTTAACTTCGTCCCGGCCTTGCGGATTCGTGACCTTTTTAAATAAGATTAACTAATTTTTATCGCGTTTTAAACGGTCAAAGGTCAAATTTGTTTAAATGTGTACTACTTGCGTAAACTACAGACAGTATCTATTTTTCTTGCTAACTTGCTTACGTCATGTAACCAAGGAACAACGCGAAACTTTCCTTAAAATGTTATTGTTACATAAATGCGGGCTCGTTATGGCCTTCAAAAGTTCCGGATGATGTGCGATTAGTATAATTTGTGCAAAGTTCGAAGAACTTCGGGCCAAGCAGCCAAAATTGCCTCTCATCAAAAAGTTTTTGCCCCCCTGTCTACTTGATATGAATTTGCTATCGGGTCTAAGAGAAAGTGGTGGTAAACGAACAAGTAGCTTTACAGTATTAAATTCAAAAATCGAATAATGTATTTCATACCAAAGAATATACATACAGAAATTATAGAATTATATACGTTGCTGTACCATCACTCAGCTGTTGCTGCAACAACAGATTAGTTGCAGCGCCGATGCAGCTAATCTTTTTGTCTCTATGGGGCAGTGATGTGTTTCTATGTTTGCAACCTCGGGAATTAGTGTATCGATTTCCAAGTAGTTCGAAGTCTGATGACTAGGCTTGTATAAAAAGAGGCGTTGTTGAGTGTGACAAAGACTCACCTACAAAGTTGAGCTTAGACTGATACCCATCGCCATTTTGTTTTTATTTATATCAATATTGAGACGAAGTGCATTTATATTTTAATTATATTTATTAGTATAATGTTGTAATTTAATAAAGATGTCAGAATAAATTAAATTCAGTAATTCAATTTGTAGATTAACGTATCTTCAAACATTGTCAGAAGAAGTGTAGAATAAAACATAAGCAAGGGATCACTTGATGAAAGTCAAACTCACCTGAACAAATTGCGCTGTCAACCTATATAGGCGTTAAATATTTAGTAAACAACTTCCTACCACCTTGTTTAGAAAGATGTTGTCAAAAAACAAACCCACGACTGGTTGCTCATACATTGTTACCATTAGAGCTACGAGTTCTTCAAATTAGATTTTTTAAAAATACAAAGTGAATGAATTGTAGTGCAATGGTTAGTGGGGACTTATGTTGTGAGCCTTGATAAGTGGAGAGTTATGTCAGTTTATCTAAGCCCTAAATCTCTCAAGATATAATCAAGTAAAAAAAACCTTGTCAAACGAGGTCGGCGGTTGTTCTTGGTAACATAACGACTTAGATTTTTCGTAAGCCTTTATCAGTACTTATGACTTATCAGATAGCAACTATGTTATACAAAGACGCTCAGATTTTCTTATAATGGCCTTGTTATAAAATTAATTGAAAAAGAATTCGCTATTTTTAAATTTTTTCAGTTAGACAAAGACCCTCCACGTTTTTTATACCGCCACTGCAATTGAGACGGTAACCGAAAACTCTAAATTACTTCTAATCTGAGATTCAAACTAAAAACGTGAAGATCAGCAGTTGAGTATACTGACAATAATATAAATAAGATTTTTTATATAATTAATTAAATGTTACAAAAATGTTTGTTACACTATGCTAAGGGAACATGTCACAAGTTGACGTGTCTTTAAACATATTATGTTATATGTTACCACTCGTTTGGCCAATATAGGATACAAGGTATAACCTGGAAAGTTCCTCTTGTAATAATTATAAATGAGCTAATGATGATATAAAAAATATGTTTTATTTTTATTATCTAAAGTATAAATTTACAACTATGAAAGGCAACTTATTTTTTATAATATAGCTATAAAATAAGCAAGATAGATAAGGTTTAACGAAATGGAAGATGTAAAACATCGGTTGTGGACTTTTTTGATTATGAGTGTTCGTAAATAAGCAGACTAAAGCGAAAGTGATGAAACCTAAGCCTGAACAGGATTTCGATAAACACTATTTCCAAAAGAAGTTTAAGATTCTTAGCCCAATAAGAGAGTTATTTTTTTTCATACGTTATAGCAATAATATAAATAACATTTTGTTTAGTTAGAGATTTTGGCGAGTAGCTTAATTGTTTCTAGCAGCAGCACGCATCGCTGTGGATGCCTGTTCAAGTCCCGCCGCTGTCGTAATTTTTATTCCATCCACATAAATTGTAATTTATTAAATTATGGAAGATTTAGTATTTAGTAAACCAAAATAAAACACAACAATCTTTAAAAATAATAATATAATTGTCATTTGTTTCTACCTCGATCCAAATATAATGTAACTACTATTAACTAAATTATTTATGTATCAGTCAGCCTTGTAATTTTATCGCTGTTAGAGGTTAAATGTCTTGTCTCTCATAGTATCTTGACTCGTATCTGAGATCTAGAAGAGCACCTCAAAAGGACTATTTTAGGGTTCTTTAAGTAAGTAAGTTACTGTAGTTATATATTATAGTTTACGAAGGTGGTGCATAATAAATAAAAACTTTGACGTTATTAGAAATAAAGTTTTCGTGTTGTTTTAACAGCCGTTGTCTATGATCTTAAAATTCTTCAGTTATGAAGGCAAAATTTTAACATTACAGGTTAAAAAAATATATAACTTAAGTCAAAGTATAATCAGTTAGAAAATTCACTTTTAAATAGTACAAATAAGAATAACATTAGCCTTTTAAATAGTACCCACAGCTGGGACTGGGACTTGTATGATGGTATGCATCAAGACCTTGTTGATTATACGTTGGCATCCGCCTATATTTAAAAACTTCATCTCTTCATCCATACGTTTTATCAAAAACTTAACGAAACAGACACACTAATGTGGCCTCACAAGCTGAGTAGAGAAAGAATGCTTCTTAGGGAGATTTTAAAATTGGTAAATTATACATTTTCGATTCTTACGTTCTTTTAAAGAAGTGCACTGCCCGGAGCAAGAATTCTCACTACTAAGTATAGCTTTCAGTATATCTGAAAATGTAAATCACTTGTGCTGGGAAGCCTTATTTACATGACAAGTGCCAGATGCGACAAGATAGCGTGAAATATTACGTCTCAAGCGAGCTATAGGATCGCATATTGACAGCATTTTATAAGAATTTCATTTTTTATCACAGAGGAGAAGAGTCAAGCAAGGGGTTCATTCGGTGGAAGGTGAAATATCCCACTCTTACAACATCTCAACACGATGAGTCGAAGCTGGTCTAAACATAGAAATGTATAGCTCATAATAAACAGATCGTTGGTTCGATTTCCACCAGGTTCAACATGTTTGTAATAAATGTTAAATCTTTCGGGACATTTGGACTTCGTCTAGGAAGGATATTAAATGGATTGGAGTATTTTAATTAAACACTTTAACGGTTTAAAACGCGATATATATATGTTAAACTTATTTGGTAATGATTTTTAACTTCGGCCCAACGTTTCGTATGCTTTGCAGCAGCCGTGGTCATGGGGAGACTAAAGATGGAGGATGTCTCTGACGTCAAAGTAAAAAATTGCTACGCTAGCGCCATCTGTTCCGTCGAAGTTGGTATTTGGCGAAACTGGCTGGGTCTTTACAGAATTGACTAACTTCGGGCCGAAGTTAAAAATCATTTTCAAATAAGTCTAACTAATATATCGTGTTTTAAACCGTTAAAGTGTTATATTTAAATATGTATTACTCGCGTAAACTATAGACAGTGTTGGATTGAAGTAATATAAAATTCCGTCCAGGCCACACAACCATTGTCTACAGATGAAGAAACTGAAGCTTAATCGCGTTTCTGTTTCAGTCCACGAATATCTGAACATCCAAAACCAGGTCATCCAAAAATAAGTCGATAGCGCATCTTCTTCTGATGTTCTATGGCTGGAGTGTTTCCCATGCTTGTCTGTCCTCAATTATAAAAAAAATAGCTGAGAAAGTTGTAAAAGTCTTGCTTAACATATTCAACACTAAAACAATTCCCCGATTCAACTAATTTTATTATAAGTTCAAAAAAACTCTGGCACTTAATAAAATTCCATTTTCGCAGCGAAATATTCGCCACGTTAAATAATTTTCATTTATGTTTAATCGTATTCGCCTTTTTGTTTTAAGCTGGAACTCATTCTGAATGAGGACGAAATAAAAATGTTCACGTAGTTTAAGTGGTGCCCTTAAAACTACGACTTCTGCTTACTAAAATTATAGAACTGGTTATCTTAGTATGTACTAGCCGTTGTTCGTTACTTTCTTTGCAATATCTATATCAATATATAAAGCTGAACTGTTTCTTTGTTTGAACGCGTTAATCTCACGAACTACTGATTCTAATTAAAAATGTTTTCTTTTGTGTTAGTTAGAATATTTATCGAGGAAGGCTATGGGCTATAAAACATCGCGCTGTGACTAATAGGAGCGAAGATACATCGGAAAATCTGAACAAAAAAACGGGAGAAAATATTAATCTATGTGGATTTCCGATGCGTACGCTGCAAAAACGGTTCAATATACTCAAATAATTTGTACAAAAGAATGATTCCTTTTTAAATAATCTAAAAAAAATATCGATAGCATTATATGTCTATCTTTGAAGATTAACTTGCAAGAACAACAGGAGACCCGAACGACGGGTCGCGAGCGACGGGCCGCGTCCGATGTCGATGTCGGATAGCAGTTTAAATTTATAATGATAAAGAGGAGGTTTGCAAAAACAAATTTGGATGCCCAAAATAATAATTATCGCGAACAAAATTGCTGACACAGTTAGTCATAAAATAAAGTGGTAACTAGAACCAGTTTGTAACGCCATCTATGCGTCATAATGGAAGTATGCGGTCGTACCTACCGAAGTATATTTTGCTCCAAGTACAAGCCGATAACTTTGCTAATGTGCTGTATAATTTCTCTCAAACGTGGCATCCTCAAAGGACATTGTTTTGTGTTTAAGCAGGTGCCCCGACCCAAGTCTCTACTTCATACAACTCATTATAAAGTTAGTTGTGTCGCAAACGATTTTTTTATTAGCTTTAAACGCTCCTGAGTTGAACCTTGTAGTCTGTATAATAAATAAAAATAGGTAAAAAAACTTTTTAAGTTAAAGGGTTTTATGTTAAACATACAATGCGATGTTTAAGATAAATGTACTAAAAAACAAAAAATAGTAAAAAAGATACAGTCGTGGGAAATATAAACAAATGCATAGACTAGACTAAAATAAAACCGTGAGGCACGTCAATTACGGTCACGAGAAGACTAAAGATGGAGTGTCTCTGACGTTAAAGTATAAACTGCTACGCTAGCGCCATCTGTTTCGTCCAAATACCAACTTCGAGTGTGATTACATTTTTTTTAATAAACCAACACTATTTAATTACTTAAGCGTAAAATAGATATTTGAATAGAATATAGTTTAAATGTTACCGTGTAAATGATCAATCGTACGAAAGCTTTCGCGTGTAAAAAGGTCTTTTATCTTTGTTGAAATTGGTTTACATTTTCAAAGGTTATAAATATAGCACCCCTAATAATATACGTTTTTTTAAATAATTCACTCTAAAATAGTCTATGTTACAACAATAATAATTTTTGTAGGCAAACATTTTAAAGACTTTGTATGTATGTAGTTTGTATGTAACTTCGTTTTAAAAATTTATTAAAACTTAATTCTGTCACGTAGCAGAAATCTTTATCGAATAATTGAAAATTAATATTCAACTTCTCGTAAGCATTCTATTTTATACTATGTATTATCTGTACTTTAGACGAGTAGTATATGTTTAAATAAAACAGATTAAATGGTTTTAGACGCAATATGTATTAGTTAAAATAAATTATTAATAAGTTAACTAATATGTTTCGCCTTTTAAACAGTTCAAAGTGTCTTATTTATAATTGTTAGAAAGTTCTTCTCCGCATTAAATTTCTCTCTTGAAACCTTTTTGGTCAAATACCGAGTATTGATCGATAATGACATGAATGAGTGAACGAATTGAATGTAATGTTTCGTATCCTGAATGAAATTGAAGCCTGATGAATCAAGACCGTTGTTTGCCGAACGAGATTGCCTTCGTATTTAATAGCGATTTTTCAATATTAGAACAGCGTTCGATCTTAAGAGTGGTTTTATCGTGGGGAATTTTTAAACGACCACAGAATCGTGATCTACGAAGGACAATTTTTGTCGCTTAACAAATGTTCAGGAAATGTTGAGAGATTTGGAGAGTTGGAACTCTATGGACGTCCTTTCGAGTCCTGCCCGTGTCGTAATTTTTAAAAACCTAAATTTGATTTTTAATTCATAAACTAATACTAGAGGAGCTGAGTTGCGTTCACGTGACGGGAGGTTAAAAACCTTCGGCTATATAACATCTCTACAACTTAAACTATCGACTATTTTAGCTTTGGACATTTGTAAATCCACAGACTGAAATCCAAACACTTAACGGCTTTTCCATCTGTGGATGTTTTAAGTCCTAATTGTCCAGACGAAGTATTTCATCTTTCAGACAAATTATAAATTGACATTGAGTTATATCCGATGGGAATCGAATCCACGATCCGTTGACATTATTAGCAATTGCTACCATTAGACTACTTTTCCCCTATGGGGCATGGGGCAAACATATCTCTTTGTTTGTTTCCTTGATCGGTTTTTTTACATAATAGCAGTTGACCATGTGCCCTGTTTGACCAAAGTAATTCATTGTTTTGAAAAATCTGAGAATTGAATCCAGGACCTCTCGCGCTTACGCAATGGTAAATAGCACCTTAAATCATTTAGCAACAGAGGCGGTCCAACGTACAAGTGAAAGTTAAGTATATTTCGGGTTTAAATGTTTTATTTAATACGTCAACTCAAAAGGGCTAGCTGAGGTTATTATCGATAGAGGTTTTCGTATAAATTAATAACTGAAATTTCTAAGAGACTTCATAAAACCGACATTCAAGGGCTTGTAAACTCCCTCATAAAAGAATATTATTTCGTACGGGAAATGTTAAGGATTTTTTTTCCAAAGGAAAATCCTCGAAAGTCTATTTACAGTCATTGCCGATGATAACGTTATCTCGGTCGCGGAATGGAAAAATGTTAAAATGTTATAAATAGCCATCGCTGTGGCTCTACTGAAAACAAAGCGTTATGTAGGTACTAAGGTCCTGAATTCGAATCTTGGAATATCTCAGATTTGCGACAAAACTGGCAGATTTTACATTAATATTAGGGACACTATCTTCCGTCCCCCCGTGACCACGGCTACCGCAAAGCATCCGAAACATCGGGCCATATATTTCGCATTTTAAACTGTTGCCCAGACTAACAAATAGAAAGGAAAATCCCATAATTTATCGGAGTTCCATATTTGTCTTTCATTTTAGGATGTACGTTGAATTGTTACGTATGAACGTAAACTGCCGTTATAGTGACAAAAAAAAGTTTTAGGGTAACTAAGGTTTGATATCTTAAATTCTCTCAATTAAACAAAAAAAAACATTTTAATATACGAAATATATTCGATAACTTATTTTGAGTAATACATTTCGCGCATCGAGCGGTTAAATGTGTACACATATTTTTTAAATAGTTTTATTTTTAATAACTGTTCTAAAACCATATAAATCAGTTATTATCTACAGTACTACATATAACAATATATCAAAACAATATATCCCGTAATCCAGATTTTGGAAACTCTCCAACATTGTAGTGTCCTAAGAGAAAATTGTTAGGTATTCAAATTTTATGTAGCTGCGTGAAGTAAGATATTGTTTTTACGTTTAGGAAATTAACCAAAAGAGACAATTGCGAACAATGAAGAAATTAAAAATAATAATCTTCAAAATGCATTTAAAAATATTATTTTTTAATATTACTATAGTAATTTACAGCATAGTCATATCATTGTCTTTCGGGCTATTCGGCGGACGTGTGCGAGAAGAGGTTCTCGACGTTTCGCCATCACGTGCGTACGACATCATCATCAGATGTTAACTCCTCGATTGCTCTAAGAAGTAATTCTCACAATTCTTCGCGCAATCGAGGAATTGAACGATGGCCGTGAAAGCCTTACACAATTTATACAGCATTGTATTGTTAATTGTTTTTTGGACGATCTCCTTACGTAAATAACTGAAGTGATATAAAATTATGTCTTTTTTTAATTATAGAGGAGGAAAGACAAACATAGAGTTCACTTGATGGGCAGGGAATACCCGAGCCATATAAATCTGCACAAGATTGCTGCCGTTATTTTGGCTTTGGATACGCGGAAATCCACATACTGAAACCGAAACGCGATTAAACCTCATGACTTTTTTCACCTGTGGACGGTGGACCCATTTAACTTTCCTGTTTCCTTACCCATTCTAATCATATTTCATCTTGTATTGATTGTATATACCTGGTATATAGGTATTCGATCGACGTGTCATTCAAAACACTTAAATGTTCTAGGGACTTGGAGATATTCATTTAGTAATTAATTAGTAAGACTATTTCCCAAAATAGCGCTCCTTTGGCTTATATCAGAATATAACTTTAAACAACGCAAATCTTCTGATTTGTCTTAAGTAGTAGTTCCTGAGAATAGCGCGTTCAAACAAACAGCTTTATTTTTATTTATTTATTTATAATGGTACATCAACAGATCACTTACGTGTAATACATTATTCTTAACATCATAATAAGTTAAAATACCTGTGTAACCCAATTATTGATGTACACAGCACTGTTAACTTAAAATTAGTATTTCGAAATATTTAGAGTACAGAATAAGAACCTAATTATAATACAGTGTCTATCATCGCAGTACTTTCTCTTAAATCGTGTAAAAGAATCAAAGTAAGGATCGGGCGTCGGTTTCTCGCGTGACATTATTAAGGGTCTCGCATACACGGTACAATGGACATTTTCCACCTGCGTTAGTTTTTTGGTGTATGAAGATAAAATGCTTTTAAGTGTTTCAGTGTCAAGAGAAAAAATATATTGTTAGTAGATTATTGTAATGTTAGTATAGATTATTTTTAAAATAACGTCTTTTGTTTCAGAAGTCTGAAGTTCGCGGCGGATAAAATGACGGCAGAGTGTTGTAATTTTATTTGCTACATTGCAGTGGTAATTATTTAATAGTGGTCCCAAGTGCAATAAGTGAGTTGAAAATGGTGAAAATATTGAAAATGGCGATGTTTTGCCAATTTGCCATCCTTTATATGACTACTTGCGCTATGTCGCAAATTGGTAAGTTATATTTATTATCTGTTTAGTTATGTAGTGATCTCTTTGCTCTCATATAAAACTAGCTGTGTCAGCTACTTCGTTCGCGTAGAAGTTGTAGGCATAGATATATGTTTTTAAAAACGTCTTCATCTTTATAAATGTACGCTGTTGCCCATTACGTCGGACGCGTCCCGTTATTCTTATAATATCTTAAAAGATAGACATATAGCGCCTTTTTAGATTATTTAAAGAAAAATCATTCTTTCATATTATATATATATATGTTCGGTACGCATCGGAAACACAATAATAAATAATTTCCCACATTTCTTTCACATTTCGCGCTGTTTCTTCGTTTTTATTAGTCACAGCGCAATATTTTAGCCTAAGCCTCGATAAATACTCTAAGTAATACAAAAATAATTTTTCGAATCGAACCTGAGATTAGCGCGTTCAAACAAACAAACAAACAAACTGGCCGCGTAGGTATTACCTGTGTAAACTTTGTGCATTGCCCAGCAGATGGCGTTTTTAATGCTCCAAATGTAATGCATTAAATTCTTTGCTATATTACATATTATATACAGTATTTAGATCGAAAACATGTTACCCGGGCGAGACTAGAACTTCGACTATAGCGATATGGACACGATAGGTCATAAAAGTTTTTTTTCAATTTGACATGAATTTAAACGTTGTTAAAAGCTCTGTAAAAATATAATCGAGATTATATGTTCTACAAGTGTTTCAGCTCAATCTGTCGAGGCGTTTCGTAAATAAAGTAACAAACACACATACATGAACTCTAACTTAAGATAAGAATAAACAAATATTATCTCTGCATTTGAGTATATAATCAGTGACGTCAATTTTATATATTTTCGCTTCTGGGAAATGTTTGGATAGCGTTTAATATGATTTTATTCGCGCACACGAGCATTATTCGCATATTTCCCAATTCCGACCTTTCGGCTTAAAATGTAGACTTGCAGCCTTGTGAAATGCAGTCCCAAGTATTCTTTTGATCTTTTCCAACGGAATTCTTTAAAGTGCCCGAAAATATTTTGAACGTGACTTGTGCTAAAATTTACATAATCGCAAGACAAAGTAAAATCACCTTTAGTACACCTAAATACTGTCTATAGTTTACGCGAGTAGTATACATTCAAATAAAACACTTTAACAGTTTTAAACGCGATATATATGTATATGTTAAACTTATTTTAAGTACAGCTCGACGTTTCGAAGGCTTTGCATCAGCCGTGGTTTTTTACTTTATATTGCGTGTAAAACCGTTAGAGTGTTTTATTTGAATCGTTAACAAACATTTAAGACTATGGAATAGGTTAAAAAAATTGGTTTTGACTTGACGTACGTTGTACTATGCTACATTTACTTTAAAAACAAATTAAATGAGATTCTAAATACAATCCATACCAAGAAAACTGAAAGTTCAATTTTAACGGATTAAAACGCGATTTATATTATTTAAACTTATGTGAAAATTATTTTAACTACGGCCCGACGTTTCGGATGCTTTGCAGCAGCCGTGGTCACGGGGAGACTAACTAATATATCGCGTTTTAAACCGTTAAAGTGTTTTATTTAAATGTGTACTACTCGCGTAAACTATAGACAGTATTTATATTATTATGTTTTATGCAATAAAGAATATATATAAATAAATAAATAACAAAATAATCCTGTGATAAGGCCTTATTCAGTTTTGCGCTTTGACAAAGGTATAGATTTGATTCCCGGAATAAATATATACTTATAATTATATAAAATATAATAGAAGAATAATATGAAAATATATTTGTTTGAACGCGCTAATCTCAAAAACTACAGGTTCGAATTGAAAAATTATTCTTGTGTTGGTTAGAGCATTTATCGAGGAAGGCTATAAACGACATGTGACGAATACAAGCGAAGATACAGCGAGATATAGGTTTGATGATTTCTTTTAAAAATGATCTTAAAAAAATCCGCGACGCTATATGTCCACCCATTAAGATTAACTTGCAAGAACGATGGGAAGGGACGCGACCAACCTCGTGGCTAATGGCTTAATTTTTTAAAGATGAAAACGAATTTGGATGGCAAAATAACGAATCTCACAGACGAAGTCGCTGTTACAGCTAGTCATACATATGATTTAAATATGAATCCAAACTTTTTATGAATCTTATTGTAATTAGAATGTATAAGTGTTTTATATATAAATTTATGTCTAAGAAATAATTTCGAAATATGAAACTAATAGGTATTGGGTCGCAATACGTCTCATTAATTCGAGGGGAATTACTCAGGCTCATTACGGGCTTATTTTATATTAAAATTTTCGTAATAACGTCAAATTACGGCGATTGTGAGTTATTAGCGTGGCGGTGTGTTATCAAATATTTTATGAAAATAACTCATGATTACAACAGAAAAAGTTTGCGTGACTAGCTCTTGGGCTACTTTTGTTTCGTAGAACGATAGTGACATGCGTTTAAATAAAACTATGTAAAATATTTTATAAAAAATAATGAATGGTTAAAACGCAATTTTAACATAAAATATTTTTATTATTAATAATGAGAATTTAATAAATAAATAATAATCATGGTAGGTATGTAATAAACTGCAGGAGCTAGTAAAATCTCTCATGGCTTAAAAAAATATAAAATGATTCACAAAGTTCTAGGTCAGGAAGAACAACAGGGCATAAGATAACTTTTTTTTAAATTTTTCATTATATCCTTTTTCACTTGGAAAGAAACCTTTATATAAGAACACTATTATTCGAATCTCTGTAGTTTAATTAAGAAATTAATGTACTTCAAGTCAGACTCAAACAACTGTACTAATTTAAATTAGGCAGAGTACAACTAAAAATTTATTATTATTAAAATTCATTAAAATCTTTGCCATCTTGGTTGTATATTGATTAAGAATAAAATGCCATTATATTTTTTTCTTAACGACGTCACAATACCGATATATCACCCGGATAGGATACGAACCTACGACAGGCAATTAAAGCTTCAAAGCCCTATTAAAACATTTAAAGTGGAATCAATCCATCGTACACATTCTTTGGTTTCTTGAACCGTCCTCGCTACGCACATCGCGGAAGCGATGAAGCATTTTTCTCGTTTATTCTATATTTTCCCTTATTACTGCGTGATGTTATTTATAATAAAACCTTCATTAATAGATGGTCTACAGATTGCAAAAATATTCTTTTAATTCAATCCAGTAGTTCCTGAGATTAGCGCAAATAAACAAACTCTTCAGCTTTATAATATTACTAGCTGTGCCCGCGTAGAAGTTTTAATCATTCAGGCTGTTTATTAATTTATGTAAGGGCGCATTTAAGGCAGCCAATCTATGTTGTAAGTGCTACTTTGCCGCAACACTCTCACCTTACTTCACTTCTACTCTAACTCCCACTTTGATTCTAACGCCCACTCCCACTCCCATTCCCAAAAAGCCAAAGAAAAAAGTTTCATTGTTTTAGCTTTAAAAACCACGAATTTCCATACAAACTTTCAACCCCTCTCAACCCTTTTTGGCATGAAAAAAAATTTCATTTAAATCAGTTTAGTAGTTTCGGAATTAAGGTCGGACAGACAGACAGACAGATTTACTTTCGCTTTTATCATATTAATTTAGATTATAGATAATATTATACTCATCTCGATATAGTAACACGGGCCTACAAAATATCAAGCAAAATGTTCTTTGGGAATGCCTTCGTCAGTTTATTAAGTAAAAGCCTGCCGATATAAATATTCACGGAATATTTGTGTTGGGATCGTAAAAATTCGAGGTCGCTATACGTTTTTGGCATACAAGAGATTTCACTAAGATATTGACGTACACTGATAAAGTACACACATAATGTTCGGCTGAAATAGGATTTAGTCTTGGAGAGGGTTATTCCTTACTACCGACGTCTCGGATACGTCGTTTAATTAATAACAAATGTATTTATTTTCTATACACATCACAATGTAGCTTTAATTACATCACTAAATTAATTACAATGTCGAGCTCGTTCAATTGTATGGCTAGTATTCAACGGGTCGGTTCAAACTATCATCTACCATGAAACAGGTAAACCTCATATTGTTTAAAATAAACATATCTTAAGAATGTTCGTTTCGTGTGAACGAATCCATTACATTATATTCAAGATTTAAATAAAACACTTTAGCGGTTTAAAACGCGATATATTAGTTAAACTTATTTGAAAATGATTGTTAACTTCGGCCCGATGTTTCGGATGTTTTGCAGCATTTGGAATCATTTTCAAATAAGTTCAAAGCTTTTTTCAAAGAAGAGTTTGTTTTTTTCTTTGTATGTTTGAACGCGCTAATCTCAGAAAGTACTGGTTCAAATTAAATAATTCTTTTTGTGTTGATTAGATTTATCGAGGAAGGCTATAGGATATAAAATATTTCACTATGAATAATAGAAGCGAAGTAACAACGTGAAATGTGGAAAAAACGGGAGAAATTATTCACCTCTGTGAGTTTCCAATGCGAACGCCGAGAAAACGGTTAAAGACGAGAGAATATGTATAAACATATCATATCTCTTTAAATTCTCTAAAAAAATGCGTTCAAAAAGGCTTCATTAACTAGTAAATAATAACGAATAGCAAATTCATATAACATTCTATGATGCATGAATCCATTCAAGATGAAATTAGTTTAATACTAAAATTACTTGGCAACTGTGTATCCCGGGAAAAATAAAGGGGCTTTGCAGAATATAAATTATGTCATGAACTCTTAGTTTTATTAAGCTATTTCAATTTATTTTATCTCGTGAGAGAATAAGCTTAGTTGCCCGTAAATATAAAAGAACTGTTTTATTTCCTTCTTATATTTTATGCAGCTTTTCGTTTTGTCCGACACCGGCGTTCAACCTTGGCCGTTTGTGACCTGGTAAAAGTTTAATTATTTAATGGTTAGTGCATTGGATATTGCACAATTCTTTTTTTAATCATAGAGAAAGACTGACAACTAGTTCACTTGATGCTAAGGAAAATAGCCCAGCTATATAGCATCACACAAAATGCACTTTTAACGCATTTTGGCTTTGTTTATTCGAAAAACGTTGGAACGGCTTTGTCATTGTGTTGTCTGTTGTGGACGATGCTTCGTGATCCGGACGGACTATTTTAATAAGCTGATTAAAAAAATTGCTGTACCCGCTGGGGATCAAACTTGCGACCCGTTGATTATTAGTTACATACCATTAGAACAACGAGCCTGTCAAATATTTACAGCTTGAGCCCGTCAAATGGATTAATAGTATTAAAAGTGAGAAATAAATTGAATTAAATATAATAAGATTATCTCTAGTTTATGCTAGAAAGTGAATAGTACATATTTTAATAAAACAACGTTCAACGGAATAAAACGTGAAGTATGTTAGTTACTTATTTAGAATTTATTTTAACTACCCAACGTTGTAGACATAAGAATTATTAATTGAGTTTTGTGGTGTAACTGTGTTAAAGGTTTAGTTTAAAGACTTGTTTTGTGTAATCAGTATTTATCTTTAAGTATACTAAATGTATATATATGTACTAGTAAATCTGTAGTTGTTTAACATTCTATTTATTACTATGTGATATTTCCATTTGATTCCTGCATTAAACTTGCAGTGTCAGCGATTTCGTCCGCATGAAAATTTGTTTTTTTTCAAACCGTCGCGTCCCGTTGTTCTTGCAAGTTCACCTTAAAAGGTAACATATAGTACCACGGACATTTATTAGATCTTTAAAAGAGTAATCAATCAATACATATTTTTTTGTATATATATCGAACCGTTTTGCGTACACAAAACTCAAGTAAGCCCGCAGTAATGAATATTTTTTTACATTTTCCGATATATTTTCGTTTACACAGCGCGTCACGTTTAGTCAATTAATAATAAAAAATAAATGCTCTAACCAACGAACATATAATTTTTCAATTCGAAACAGTAGTTCCTGAAATAAGCGTGTTCAAACAAACAAACTCTTCAGCTTTACATATTAGTATAGATAAAAAGGTTCTCGAATTCATTACTTCTAACGTATGTAAATAAAACAGCATCTAGATTAGAATAAAAGAATTACAATGGCATTCCCATTAATCCGGCGCTTTAGTAAAAGAACAAATAACTCATGATTACGTTGATGGTACGATGTAGTACCTCGCGGTACATTAGACGAAGACAAATGAGGGGCTTATCTGGATAGATAGATTGAGAGATGGAGCATGGGGGGATATTGACAGGTGATTTGATTAAATAACACTGTATCAATTTGGATGAAACTGCACTACGTGTCTACAGGCCTGTAATTTAGAGGATTAGGCTTTAGTGTTGTAAGCTGTAAATTTTAAGTTGTTTTTTTTAATAGAGGTGGGCCGTCAAGCAGGAGATTTATTTGATGGTAGGTGCCCCAGATTTATAACATCTAAACAAAACACTGACGCCATTTTGTTTTGGATATTCGGAAATCTATAACCGCAACCGGAAGGTAGTTAAACGGCTTTGAATATTCTATATTTCTTCCTCTTTTAATATACAGATGAATAACATTTTTCCGGAATTTATAATTGATTAGACACATTTTGGATCTAGCGGGGGCCGTACCCACGATCCGTTGTATATTGTCTAAACATTTTATTAAAATTAGACTAACGAGCACGTCTGTTAATTATATATTTTCTGTTGCAAATTAAAATTCATTGTGAAGCATGATATTGTTTTGTACATATATTTTAAGGATTCCATATAGAGAACGAGCATAAATTAGGGCCTGTATGTTCTTTAATGATGCCTCGATTTAAAAGGCTTGTGTGTATCGAACGATCCACGAGCCGTACATTCGATTACCACCGTGTCCATTTTTAAAAACAATGTATATTTTTTGTAAAACTCCTTAGAATTCGTCTGGAAAATAAGAATATAGAATATTTCGTCTGGAAAACCACTCCCCACAAATGAAATGAAATGGTAAATCTGTGGTTTGGTTACATTATGTGGATTTTCGACGTATATGACAATTTCTCTGTAATAAAAATTTCAGGCTTAATAAATATCTAACATATAAAGCGGGCCATTTTGTATTCGAAAACATAATCTGCATTGAAACTATTTTTGAAAGCGCTAGCGCTATGACAAGCGTAAATTGTGACTTATAGCGACGCGGGGGCATTTATCAATCACTCTGACACGGATACAATGAAAGCGATATGAAAAACTAATTAATGAAAATTCGGTAACTCGGAAATTAGAAACATGTGCTGGAAATTTGGGCCAAAACTAATGAGCTCTTTATCCCGATCGTGTGATACCAGCACTTCCTTGTAGGCTTAGTAAGATATTGTCACTGTATAAAGAAAAAACCGATTATACACTTAAAAATCCCAACCAGAATTTGAACCGGCATCCACATTGGGCGAGAGGTGTATGGTTGAAAAAAATTGACGATGACGTGAAGGACACGGTAGCTGAATTGGTTAGGGCAACGGTTAGACGGAACGCGGTGGATGCCGGTTCAATTCATGCCTGTGTCATAAATTTATATTTATATTCGATTTGTAATTTGTACCGTGCCATCGTGTGCAATAACATGTGAAAAATAGTTTACAATCGTGAGAAAAATAATTATTGTTATTTTGCTCTGTATCTATCATCAGACTGTATGTCAAAAATGGCGATAGTAGACATATAAAATTTCCGAACCTCGTGTAATTTGGGTGCAAATAAGAACTTCACTTTTCATTCTTCAATTCTTGTCACATGATTTTTTTGTCACATTAGCGTTGTGTGACATTTTAACCTTATTTCATTCAACGTCAAAGCCTTAATTACGATAGTATTGTTAGGTTCAAATCAAGCATCCACTTAATTACGGTGCTTGAATTGTATATGTACTTGTTGTAAGTACTATTCAGAGCTTCATTAGTATAGAGGATTCATTTTCTTAAAGACACACGTTTGTTTTGCTTTTAGTGCCAAACGGCTTGTCTATTTTCAATAGAATACATTATACAACCAATTAAATTAAATACTGTGTATAGTTTACGCGAGTAGTACACATTTAAATAAAACACTTTAACGGTTTAAAGCGCGATATATTAGTTAAACTTATTTGAAAATGATTTTTAACTTCGGCCCGACGTTTCGGATGTTTTGCGGCAGCCGTGGCCACGTTTAAGTAATATATCGCGTTTTGAACCGTTAAAGTGTTTTATTTAAATAGATAAAAATTGTTTATAATAATGAGCGCCTTCGGCTTTGCCTTCTCTAGGTCATAGGTTCGAGTTTCGGGAAAACGATTTATTGTTAGGGCATTTCGTTCGCTTCATTCCCCAAAGGAGAAACGGGATTTTATTGCATAATAAATTACCAGTTCAATAATATGTATATTATAAGTGCTAATACCAAATCGGGCAGTTAGAAGCAGCCAGGAATTTGGACCTGAGCAGCTAATCATAGTATATTTTAAACTATCACGCTTAATATATGCCATGCATATTTAAGTAAGACAACATTATCTACATTCTTTTCGATTTATGTTGCAACTATACAACAGAAGGAGAAACATGACTGCACTTGACTGAAGAAGAAATACCTACCTTCCCCAGTCATAGAACATCTCACAAGATGCACTATCATTGTATTTTGGATTTGCATATTGTGAAATCCACAGACTGAAATCGAAACCATCTTCCTTCCTCATTTCGTTCTAACCAACACAAAAACAAAAAATTCCATTAACAAAAATTCGAAGATGTAATTCTCGTTTCGGATTAGCGCGTACAAACAAACTCTGGACCTTTATATATTAGTATAGATGAGAAGCCTCTGTAGCCAAATAGTTAAACGTATTGCATATCATTGCGTTAAGCGCCAGAGGTTTTGGGTTCGAATCCCAGGGAAACAATAAAACGGTCGGACAAGGCTCATATCTGATCATCTACTTGTCCGGTAAAAGAACGGATCAGTGAAACGGACACAGAAATCGCCCCATGCCCCACGAGGGGGAAACGGGCTTACGCACATAGATTAGAAGCATGCTGGACTCGGTGTGGATCGATGCCATGTTGATTAGCCATACAGTCCTACTATTAGACCAAGAGTGTATTTACATAAGAAAATTACAGGAAATTGCAACACACAATTTCCTCCGAAATTCAATTAATTAATATAGTAATACTTCGGAAGCAAATAACCAAAAGTACACATAATAACATATTCATAAAAGGAGCTAACTTAGGGAAAACTTTGTTTACCAAAGATGTTTATTCTGGGGTAGGTATGGCCCAATCTCCTTTATTAGAAATATCTTATTTACTTTAGATATTGGGCATATTATGTTAGGAAAATGAGCTTTTTGTTTCTTAAGAACGAACAACAGGTATATTGGTATTTCTTATTGTGTAGTTATTACTGTTTCCTTTGAGGAATGATTTAAAATAATTATTAAACCAACTTGTTTAGCTATTTGGGTTTTTTAAGTTCGTTATGTAAGTGTAACGATTAGTCGAGGAGCGTGGCATGTCCTATGACGTCATTCAGTCGTGATGGCGAAACGTCGAGAAAAAATCTAAATGCTTGAAATTTCAATTAGTTTTTTACAGAACTATCAAAGTCTTTGTTGTTTTGTTTCAGTGTTTGTTTGCGTTATATGACATAAAATTGTGCAATATTTTGCAATAACCAAGTTACGTTAAGTTCTTACAAAAACAACAGTTAAAATCCGTTTTGTGTTTTGTTTTGTGCGAGCTGTGGGGTCTTATTCCAATATATGTTGCATTGTCCATTAAAAGTGATTTATTTTAAAAAAGATAACTTTACAAACTAATTATAGTATTTTTGTAAATTTCACAATTAAAGCAAAGGTCTTCTCAACTAAGTGAAAATAGGTCGCGAAATATGTAACATTTTGATAACTTTATTGTTTTTACATGTTGTCTAAAATACATTTTAAATGTATATAACATTATGAAAGATATTTAAGTTTTAAAAAAACACTGACTAAAAGTAATACGCACGGGTGAGTTATTTTGAAAGTGCCGGCCGCCAAAGCGATTCACTTAATACGATCCAGCCGCTCAGCAGCGAGACAAACAAGCCCTCAACTTGAGCACAATCCAATAATAATAAAAGGCATCATAAAAATTGTATTTATCGTCGGACCTCACTCAATTCCAAGAATAATGGCCCCGCAAATTTTACCTCGCTAATCCGACTGGACCACGATTTATTTCGCGAAAGAAATATGCTGACAGTTTTTGTCAGCCGTTTTTATAGCTCAATTTGTGTCCGAAGAATGGTATTATTTGTGCCCGGCACAGGGGTAAACGTGCTCAATGAATTTTTAACGCAACGTAGGAAATTGAATTTCACATCAGTTGCTATGGAATATTTAGGTTGTATAAATCTATGGAAGAATGTTGTATAAATGCACTTGTGTATCTGTGCCATGAAGTTGCTATATATCAGTGCTAAAATAACGTTAAAATGTTTCAGAATATTGGATTATAGGAAATTATATCTAAATTTAATAATTTTAATTGTTTAAATCGGTTTAACCACAACACCCTATTTAAAAAAAGATCTTTCCTCGACAGGCTCATTGTTGGCAATAGGAATTTATAGCTAATAACGGTTCGTGGGTTCGAACCCGACCGAATCCAACATTTTTAATCAATTCATTTTTCTAAAACATGTTGGACCTCGGCCAGAAAACGTGATATTAAATGGATGGTAGAATTTGAATAAAACACTTTAACGGTTTTAAACGCGGTATATTACGGGGAGACACCCCGTGACCTGCTGTTGCAAAGCATCCGAAACGTCGTGCCGAAGTTAAAAATAATTTTGAAATAAGTTTAACTAATATATCGCGTTTTAAACTGTTAAAGTGTTTGAAAACTTTATTATTTTTGTACATGTTATTGCACATGACGTCGATGATATTAATACGCAAGTGTTAAGGTAGAAATTACATTGCGCGAGAGGTGCATGTATCTAAAGTTGAAAAAATCGACGATAAGGTGTAGGACTCGGTAGCTCAATTGGTAGAGCAACAGCACGGAACGCTGACGATGCCGGTTCAATTCCTGCCCGAGTCGAAAATGTTTTCAATTTATTTACGATTTTTAAAACCGTTAAAGTGTTTTATTTAAATGTGTACTACTTGCGTAAACTAAAGACAGTATTGGATGGTAGAAATATCGAGAGTCCGGGTCAATAAACAGCGTCCACAATTGAAAAGGCTATAAAGTTTAATCGCTTTTCGGTTTACGTCCGTGGATTGCCGAATATCCAAAGTCCAAATAAGTCGACAGGACGTCTTGTTATAAGGCTGGGGTACTTCGGCTGCCATTCTCCTTTCTTCTGATTCTTGTCTTCCCTCCTCTAACATAAAAAAACCAACCAATTGTTACGTCAAGACTGTCCCGCAAACGAATTTCGTTAAATGTCGGTTAATTATCTAGAACCGCACAGTAAATGGTTTCGTAACTCGTAATAAAATCTTCAAACGATCGAACGTTACCTCGGCATTACCAATAAATTGAATTTCATTCAATTTGAAAGGCATGACTCCATAGCAGACAAATAGCCTCATTAATTCGCAGGCACGGGGGACTTGTATTTCACCGCTTTCCTTGCGTTTTTCTTCCTTTATTCGTGAAGGTATAAAAGTGATACAGAATTCCTACTTATTGTGATGATCTGTGAGAAATCAGAAATGTTATCTATGCTAATATACAAAGCTAATCTCAAAAACTGACTGGTTTGAATTGATATTGTTGTTTTTTTTTGTTAAGATTTATAGAAGATGGTTTTAAGCTATAAAACATCACAATGTAATTTATAAGAGCAAAGATATAGTCCGAAATGTTTCCGTTGCTGTGATAATGGTTTAAAATATAAAAAAAATAAGTATAAAAAAAAATCCCCCTTTAAATTGTCTCTAAACATATCTTTGACAATATATGTCTATCTTTTCGCATCGTAGTAACAATACGCAAGTAGCTCAAAATTAAATAAAACTGTATTTAATAGATTAAGACAATATTCATCACGCAGAAATCCACAGAAGCGTCAATATATTATAACTTAAACAAGGTCACTTTTTTCCCTTGAAAATAAATTTATTTAATAGAATCAGCTGTTGATGTCTAGCTAGATATCATTAAATAAATGTACAGTTTTAAGAAACAATAAATTAGCGCAAAATAAAAGATTCTCCCTAACCCTTTATCATCCATTACATTAAATTTCTGAACAACGCTCTCTAAATTAAAATTTTCCGATAAGCCCGGGGTATCTAAGAATTTTAATATAAAAAGCGGGAATATAAATCCGGCCACTATCTACCGAAGAAAATCTTTCGATGTAGAAATGCAAAAAGAATCACTTAATCTATCTAGACTGTAAAAAAAAGTACTAACTGTGGAAGAATTCATTCTATGGCGATTTGTTTTAATTTTATCAAACATTTATTAAGATTATCAATTTTTTTTATCCATATTTGCTTATGAAAAATTCGGTATTGTTACATTTTTTTATAAAAACAAATTTCAGCATGGGAGAATTTCCTGATTATAAATTTGTTACATTGATACTGTTTATAGTTTATATAAATAAAAAAACACTTTAAGTTTCAAACATTTTTGTCCCCCGTGACTCGAACGGCTGCTGCAAAGCATCCGAAACGTCGGGCCGAAGTTAAAAATAATTTTCAAATGATTTTGAACTAATAATATTTTTACCGTTAAAGTGTTTTATTTAAATAAATTTGGTGTGTAAAAAAATTACATGTACACGTCGCGTTACTTTTATACGTAATTTTAAAACCTTTTTTTATAATCAAATTACGTTTACAAGCAAGTAATTGATAAGACTACCCTGCACTAACCCGAAACTATTATATGTCCCTAAAGTTTGAACCGAGGACTTAATCCACGCAAGGTTTTAAAACCTTATTATTGTTCTAAATTCAAAAAATTAAATAGACAAAGAAAAGTGGAGTATTGCTAGGATATCCATTAAAGTGAGTTGAAAAGTCCGAGAAAAGTGTTTTATTATTTTATTGGAAGTGTAACAAGAGAAGCTATGAGCGAAGCTATGAAGTATTCAATTGAAACTTCAGTTCGGTTAAAACATATTTTTATTTCAGTAGTTCTAGAAATTGATATGAAATATCAATTGTTGTGAATTTGAGCTCTTTTCTAGTGGGCTTTTGTAGGACATGCCATTTATGAATGTGCGTCGGAATGTACAGATTTTTCTAACGCCTCCCGTTCTCTATTTTGTACACATAAACGAAATATAAAATATCAAACAATTTTCTTCGAGTTTAGATATGAGTTATATTAATGGTAAGTTAACAAATAATTTAATAACTTAAAGAATACAAATAAAGAAAAAATATTATATTGTCACCACTACGTTACAAAATAAAACTTATGTAAAAAAAAACAAAATGTAGTGAGAAACGGCGGCCTTATCGCTAAGCGATTTTTCCACGCAATCTTGAAGATGGAGATTTACAATAATAAATTATAATAATAAGGGTAACACTACAGTTATAATGAGTTTATACAATGCTAAGAATGTTTTTAAAGTTTGACTTAATAATTAAAATAATTTACCTAATCAAATGCACTGTTAACCATGCACATAAGTGAGTATCAACAATTGACAAGCGTAGCAGCATGTTTCTCAGAGAAGAATGATACATGTTAGTAAATTTATCTACTGTAACATTATAACTATAATAAGGCAATATATAATCATAAATTCTATATGACATTGCCTGAAAAAAAAATAGATATACCTGCTAGGTTTTTCGACCTGGCTGGTATAGGCTGTCTAACTTTACCCACAAGATAAGAAGACGAACATTTAAATAAAACACATTTTCACGCACTACGGACTCCATCCGTAGTTAAAATATATAATAATAAGTAAACTATGACATTCCGCTTTTTGGAACCGTTAAAATTGTTTTATTTAAATGTGTAATACTCAGGTAACTATAGACAATTAAATACTGTCTGTAGTTTACGCGAGTAGTACACATTTAAATAGATCACTTTAACGGTTTAAAACGCGATATATTTTAGTTAAATTTGTTTGAAAATTGTTGCCGTCTCCCCGTAACCACGGCTGCTGCAAAGCATCCGAAACATCGGGCCGTAGTTAATAATAATTTTTAAACAAGTTTAACTAAGATATAGTTAAATGTTTATTCAACTATGGACGATTAGTTTCGGTATAAATCTCTACATTTCCGAAAGCCCGATCCAAAATAGGTCGACTCTGCATCTCTATAAGATGTTATAGAGCTGACCATTATACTTTCCATAAAATAAACCCTATCCTTGTCTGCCCTATAAAAAGGCTTTACTCAGAGCCATTTCAATCGCTAAGCGCAGGTCACTTGTGAAAAAGCTTAAGTTCAAAAGAGTCGTGAACAATGGGTAAGCCATGTTGCAAATACGGCGCAAGTAATCATGGGGTATAAACCCCACTTCAATATGGCCCGACAATGGGGCTTTCTTAATATACTTGTATAGTACACAGTGTTGACTTGAAAGACCAGACGACGTACTGGCTATAAATTTGAACGTCTTCAAGTTAAAGCAGATTCTTAATATATTCAGAGATAAAGTATTTTTACTTGTCTTTGGTCATCCGAATATCCAAAGCCAAAATAGGTCGTCTACACATCACAGGTTAGATGTTATATACGACAAGTTTTGGTGTGAATGGTAATTGTGGGTTTGGTGCCTATATTTTTTTAATAAATTTATAATTTTTCAGAAACATCTGGAAATTTAGATATGGGTGGTGGAAACATCGAAATTCCGTCAGGGTCACGTAACATAGATGAAAAAGCCGTGAAGTTCAATGGCATTTAGGTTTTAGTCTATCGAGTCCAACATATTTCTGAGAAATTATAAATTGAATAAAAAATATGGGACCTGGTGGGGAATTGAATCCACGACCCGTAGATTAATAGTTATACATTTTTAACAGTACACCAAAGATTCTGTCGAAATTAAGCTATAAACTTAGCATACTAACAAACTTATAACAACATAAGACATTAAACATTATCTCTTAGTTGTTAAGGTAAAAAATTTAGTTCCACTTAAATTACTTAAAATATATCAAATACTGTCTATAGTTTACGCGAGTAGTACACATGTAAATAAAACACTTTAACGGTTTAAAACGCGATAAATATTAGTTAATATTAAATACTGTCTATAGTTTACGCGAGTAGTACACATTTAAATAAAACACTTTAACGGTTTAAAACGCGATATATTAGTAACACTTATTTGAAAATGATTTTTAACTTCGCGGCCCGACGTTTCGGATGCTTTGCAGCAGCCGAGGTCACGGGGAGACTGAAACGTCAGGCCGAAGTTAAAAATCATTTTCAAATAAGTTTAACTAATATATCGCGTTTTAAAACTGTTAAAGTGTTAAATTTAAATAAAAGATATCAGTTAACTTACTTTCAATAACACTTAGTTACAGTAGCCATGGTCCTGGAAGTAACCATACGTCGGGGTCGTAGTTATAAATAATTAAAACCGTTATATTTAAACGAACTTACTTAAATTACAATTTATATATTGTTACTAAGCTGGTTCGTCTATGTTAGACTGGTTCATTTGCTAATTGTTTTCTCTAAATTGACACTTTGCAAAGTTAAACTGCTCGGGGCGTTATACTGTTACATAGCTTTGATGCCTCGTGTTGGGTTGTAATCCAGCCATGAGGCCTATCTAAGTTATAAGCTTTACTTATAAAAATACTAGCTCCAGCCAACATCGTTTTGGTATATTACCATGTTAATAAAACTCGTACAATCAATTCGTAATACTGTATTAATTTCGACCATTTTTAACATATGTTTACCATAAAAACAGTTCTTGTGAGTTAATATTAACAGATTATCATATACTATCGCGGGCATTTCTTAACTCATTTGATTATATATTATACTTTAATACATTAGCTAATCTAGCTGTGCCTGCGATTTTGTCCGCGTGTAATAATTATTTTGGGCACCATTCATTTTTGCAAACAAACTCTACTACATTGAACCTATTTATATGTATGGATGTTGCAAATAATATATTTTAAATTTAAATGAAACTCTCTTCAAGGTTTAAAATGTAAAAATATAAATCGTTACCGTAAAATGTTATTTAAACAAACCGCGTAATCTATGAATTATTCATATACGTATAGGACCCAACGTTGGGCATAGGGTTTTAAGAACCACCCATTTAGCATCCGAAAGCTGGACTTTTACGATTACCGTACTTTTATGGTAAAAAGAATTAACTCATACTTTCAATATCCAGATTCCGATAGATATTTTTCAAATACCTAAGTAACGTTTCGCAACCGGGAACCTCGTGATCTGTGGTAATTTACCAACGACGTAGTTTTATTAGTATTACCAAAATTATATTAGATAATCTGTGCTCTCAACCAAGAATGTTATATTATCAGCATAACGCATCCCGAACAAAAATCCAACATAAAGTTATGCAAAGTCAACAGCACCAGCAAACAATCCTCTTCACCATATAACCAACTACCCACCATATTCCGCATATAAATTAACTCATAACTCAGCAGAATATTTGGGTCGAGGGTAGCTGGATCGTTTAAGGTTAGGAAATGTTGGTAGACACAGCGATAAGTGGAAGCGATATCAAGCTACGAAAAATTTAAGAAGCCTTTCTTCATATTGTCTTACGATAAAAAATACATACATTATGTAACAAATTATTATTATTATTAAACATAACATAGCTAACTTGGACTAACATAATATCAGTATATGTGTATAAAATTTTGATTGGAGATGTTGATGTCAATTTTGTAAGCTTCTCCAAATACCAACTACGACTAAATAGATGGCGCTAGCATAGTAGATATGTATTTGACATTAGGTACACCCGCCAACTTCAGTGACCACGGCTGCTGCAAATATCTAAAACGTGTTTTGCGTTTTAAACCGTTAAAAGTGTTTTATTTAATGTGTAAATGTGTAATCCTCGGTGTACGGATAGACTTAGTTAATCGTAAAGTCTTCTTCTTGTTGTATTAAAATGGTCTTTATAAATAAAAATAAATTGTAAATAATTTAATACATGACTTACTTTTACACTCATTATCAAGGTCACAATAAAGGATATTTCCAATAAAAAGTGAAATATTAATGAAAAGATTATTAATTTTATAAGTAAATCCTCCACCTGAAAACTTTGTCAGACGCAATATTGGCACGTATATTAATAAAGTTCACATTTCAATATATATTTATAAAAACTGTATGTTTAACATGTTTATTACCATATGTTACTATGCAAAATCGCTCCCGCTATCCGCTTCACTCCATTAATATGACTCTCTACGGCTGTCCGCGTCCGCGATTTTATAAGACTGTTTGGATTGCTTTGTTACACCTATTGTTTATAAAGCTCTTATAATAAGCCTTTTGTATCTACATAATATGGCTTTGGGGTGTACGTTTTCATTGAAATGTAACGTTCGAAAGCGTTGGTCTAAGAAAGCTTACTACGAAAAATTAAATACTAAGTAAAAATGTCTAACAAATTTCATAAGAATGAATGAATATGTTTACATACACAGAGAGTAATACTAACCAAAATATTATGAATTTCCTTTTAAATAAAACTTTTAGGAGTTTAAAAGCGACAAATGTATTGGTTAACTTATATACTGCTAGCTGTTGCACCGACTTCATCCGCTTAGAATATTTATTTTCGGCATACAAAGTCGTTTTTGCAAAACCCTTCATCTTTATAAACATAGGCTGTTACCCACGACGTCGGTCGCCTTACTTCCCGTCGTTCTTACAGTTAACCTTAAAAGGTAGACACATAGCGTCGCGGACTTTTTTTTAGATTATTTAAAGAGGAATACATATTTTTTCCAATTTTTTTTAAATTTCTATCTGTATCTTCGTTTGTATTCGTCACAGGGTGATGTTTTATAGCCTAAAGTCTTCCTCGATAAATGCTCTAACCTAACCAACACAAAAGAATCAGTAGTTCCTACGTGTTCAAACAAACTTTTCAGCTCTATATATTAGTATAGAAGAGATGTTTCGAAAGTTTTGCAGTAGCCGTGGTCATGGTGGTAAGGGGTGACCCCCCATGACCACGGGGGAGGGTTAAAAGTATTATATTTATATTTGTACTACTCGTGTAAACTACATACTATACTTCTTTACGTTTTTCGTGTGTAACAGAGCAGGCTTATCTTATCGGTAAGAAACTATGTGTATATATGTTTTCCTAGAAATGGAACCTAGGGCCCCTGGCGTTTTACGGAATGATTTAAATCAATCAGCCATTTAATATATATTAATTGAAATCATGAATTGCGACAAATTTAAATGAAAATCTATTTACGAATTTTAATTAATGATTCGGCCACTTACTGCCGTTGCGTTTAAATATTTAATATTTAAACCGCGAGGTCTGTTTGAAGCAATCAAAATTATTTGTAAAAATTAGTATAAATAAATATTACATGGCATAATTGAAAAAAAAACAAATGCATGGATAAAATTAACAAGTATCAAATGAATCTTAAATGATATTATTGAAGAAAATTTATTATTTTACATAAAAAGTACGGCACAACAGAGTCAAAATTATTGTTACATAGAGTCAGAAACGACATGTTATTCCTAACTCGAACTAAAGCCTTTAAATAAAAGAAGTTAAGCATATAAAGAAATAATAATTCAAATTTTTAGCATTATAAAATATATATATATAATAAAATATGTAATATATATACTGTCTATAGTTTACGCGAGTAGTACACCGTTAAATAAAACACTTTAACGGTTTAAAACGCGATATATTAGTTAAACTTATTTGGTCTCCCCGTGACCACGGCTGCTGCAAAGCATCCGAAACGTCGGTCCGAAGTTAAAAATCATTTCCAAATAAGTTTAACTAATATAACGGGTTTTAAACCGTTAAAGTGTTTTATTTAAATGTAATATACATTTTTTATAATAGTAGAGGACAGACAAGCATCTTGATGGAAGATGTCCAGCCATATAACATTCAAACAAGATGCGGCAACGACCTTCTATATTTATAATTTGAGCCTACCAGTATGAAAAAGCCGTTCTAAGCAAAATAAATCTTACTCCCCTCTAAAATAACGTATACAGTTATATATATATGGAAACTACAACTGTGGCCTAAGGTCATATATAAAAAGATTTTATACGTCGGTAAACCTCATCGTTACGTAACGCGTAACGACGCCACTATGTGTAGCGTCTAACTAATATTAATAAACAGTTTTAATTTGTAATATTAGTGTTAGAATTCTGTAGGTATAGGCAATCGTTTAAAAACGAATTCTCCACATTTCACTGCAAAGTGTTTATGTAAAAACACGGCAACACCGTTGGCAGCATTAAATCCACTCATTCCAATTGCATCAGTGTTGCCACAAAGGTGCATTACATTGCAACAACCAATAACGTGAACTTTTTCAAATGAAGATATTACACTAATGGACTTGAAGCTAGAAAAAGCCTTCGCGAAGTGAATGACTTGCTTAATGGAATTGCTGCGCAGACACCGACTACAGGGTGTGAGATGAATGGGATTATGTTAAAGGAATTGCGATGTATAAAAGTGCGTTTCGTTTCAAATAAGAGTTACAAATTAAAAATGAATTATAGAGGGTAACCGAAGCGTTCAAAACGTCGGCCTTAGTTAGAATCAATTTTAAATATGTTAATTTGAAAAATCGCGTTTTAAACCGTTAAAGAATATCTAAATGCCATTATGGACAATACAGACAATTTTAATGAAACAGGGGAAGACTCCCCGTGACCACGGCCTCTGCAAAGCATCCAAAACGCCGCGGCCAGGCCCGGAGTTAAAATAATTTTCAAATAAGATTTACTAATATATTATATTGCGTTCTAAACTGTTTTATTTAAATGTGTCCTACTCGCGTAAACTACAGACAGTACTTAACTACAGATAACACTTATCTTTAACTAAGTTCTATTTAATTAAAAGCCTTGTATATTGTTTGTAGTTAGCAACTAAAATATATTTTTCTTTCTTTTATATTCATTTTTTTCTATTTAGTCCAATATAATGGTTTTGTATTCACAGTATGTATAAAATTTAAAATTATTCAGCTTTTCGTTGAATACAAATCGATGCAAATGACAAAATAATTCCTCTCAACCAATGTTATTCAAGAATCCGTATATATTTTCTAATGGCACGAGTTGATGCTTCCCCGAGAATCGAATCTACGACTTTTACATTTAGGACAAAGGACGATTAGAATATAAGTGAAATTCTAATTTAAACTCAACTGAAAACGAAGCAATGACCAACGCGTACACCAAAATTACATAATCTCATTCTCATTATCAGATATGAGTATTTAATGCTATCTAAAGTCTAAATCTGTGGAGCACAGATTATCCAAATATGAAAGCGGGCTTAGTTATGTGCAAAGGCTAACGTAGCAACACTTGGAAGATAATTTATCACAGCGGTTTACTTGCAAATTAACAAGAGTACGCCACGAGGTTTAAGCTAATCTCACTTCGAAACTTGCTAGTTTTAAACATAAACATAATTGTGCTCTACACTCGCGCTGAGATGACTTGAACATCAGAATAACTAATTACGTGTATTGATTATTGTAATTACTAGAGGTAAACATAAAATAAACTCCATACATCATTTTTCTATGAAAAAAGGAAAACAAACGAGCATGGTGCACTTGGTGGTAAATGAAATACTCTCGCCATTTAACGTAAGCAACATACACTGTCCACGTGTTTTGGCTTTGGATATTGTAATGCTATAGAATGAACCAAACCGCGATTATGCTTCAAGGCTTATTCATCTGTTGACGTTGGTTTGTGACCTGGACGGAATTTTGATATTACCACCCATTGAACGAGATTAACCCAACCCAACCCAAGATAACCCAACATGCTTTAGATATATTATAGATGCTCTAGATTTTTTTAAATCTTAGGACAAAAGTTTATATGTAAACTTAATCACAGCATTTAATAAGACCTGGTTTCAATATCTCTCAAGAGAGTACGGAAGTTGAGCAAAGTGTAGTTTTACTTAATAGCGTTCTACAGTTCCACTGTTAGTTACATTAAGCTAATCCATATTATTATTATAGTGAATGGAAACGCTTTGGAGACTACCGAATTGATTATTCACATAATAGGGAGGAGAATGAGATGAATAGAAGTGATATTTAGTTATGTCTGTAGTTTACGCGAGTACATGTTTATATAAAACACTTTACCGGTTTTAAACGCGAAAACTATTAGTTAAGCTTATTTCAAAATGATTTCTAACAACAGCTCCACGTTTCTGATGCTTTGCATGTCTCGAACAGAAATCTTCTCGTCACCACAGCTGCTGCAGAACATCCGAAACGTCGGACCGTTAAAGTGTTTTTTCTAAATTGATATTGAAGATATAAAAAAATATATTTATAAAAAGATTACAAATCATAAATACAAATAGTTAAAAGGCTTCTTATTTTTACTGAATACATACAACAACATACAGTTACATTCATTACTTAATTGTCGCAACTGCCCATGACAAAGGTTTAAACAAAGATTAAATGTCTCCCCGGATATCCGTTGATTATTCGATATTTCGCAGACGATATTGTCGCTGTTAATTTGAACTGCAATTAATCAGTCGGCGTGTAATTTGCGCGTTTACTAATTACGGTCTACAATGGAAATGTGTTTGGGAATTTAAAACACTGCGATATAGGACAATTTGCTGTCGATTTACGACAAAATTCTGTATAATCTATACTAATATTTATAGCTGAAGACTGTTTGAACGCACCAATCTCAGGAACTATTGGTTCGAGTTGAAAAATTCTTGTGATGTTAGAGCGTTTATCTCTGAAGTGTGACTTATAAACTGTGACAATAGGAAATAAATATGAAAGAAAAAGTAAAGTTACAGCTAGCATAAAAACTAATTAAACCGACTTCACTATTTTGTTTTAATATTAAAGGCAAATCTGCTGCTGCATTAGGACGTCCACCATCTTTAATCTAGTTTTAAACTGTTAAAAGTTTTCTATTTAAATGAATGCTAGTTTAATAAGCTACAGACATTAAATTTGAAATGTTGATTAGTTTTATTTTGGGGATGATTGCTTTTTTTTTTTTGCAAAAATTTTCAAATAGCCTATGTACTATTAAAATAAAAGTGCCCGGTATATCTTTAATATATAATGTGACTAATTATACCTAATTTCTAACTCTATAAATATATAGGGAAAATACTTTATTAATTTGTAAGCAATCAAACAGGCATTTACATTTTTTTACTTTTCTGGAATAAGAGTACATCTGAAAGTAACATTATTTTCTACATTATTTTATGTTAATGTAATATACATTATAAATGCAATAATTTTGTATTTACAGTAGTCTAGAACTATGAGGGGTGAAGAGGGACTCTCAGGGAGGGTAAAAAGTAACGGATAACTAATTACTTACGTTTGAATACTTTTATTGCCTAACCATGCAAAGAACTAAGCGGTCTTCACCTTGGCCCAACAAACATGTTGCGAACTAAAGTTAGTTTATTACTCTAGATTACCCGGGACGCCTCGTGAATAATATCAAGTCTGCGTCCAAGCTTAATTGGGCCAAAAAACTTAAAGCCCACTTGAAACTTTGCCAAGATACAGCTCTATTTACACTTATCATAGGTGGTGACGTCGAGAAATTGCGTACTCCGTGGCTCCAAATTAATTATACCATCCGGACTTTGCGCTCTGAAGTGGAAATGAAACGGATAGCACGGGATTGTAGGTTGTTAATCTGTCAAAAAATAATTTCAATAATCGAACGGTAGTATTTTTTTTACTTTAAGCCAGTTTTGTAACATTTGATAAAAGAGTTAATTAGACTACATTTAAGTATTGTCAGTATAAATAACACGTTTTTAACGGTTTAATAAGAAAATATAGTACTTTTTTTCACTAAGATTTGGTAAGCTTAATTAAGTAATAATTTCGCGGAACAAACCGTAATTGTTTTATTTCAATGTATTGTTTTTTTGTTTTGTTTAAAGACTGAATGCAATTATTTATAAAATCAAGAATTAAACAAAATAATAAAAGTTGTGGTATTCTTTTTCATTACAATTAATTTCAAATGTAATATTTTTCTGTTCGTATTTATTTTTATACTTTTGGAATCAGGATGTTAAACGGTACCTTGAAATATCCCATCCATAAAAAAATTAAAAAGAAGAAAATTGAAACGGCATGAAATTTCACGAATTTTTATTCTACGCAAGACGGTTAGTTACACGGATGAAATGTTATTATCTACATTAACAGACCAAATCGATTAAAATACAGAATAAAATAGAAATTTATTATAAATAAGTTCAATGACAATATATTGCTACATAGAGACCAACAAGGCATCTATTACTTAAAATCTGTCTTCAATTATAAGTAAGCTCAATTTTTATGCCATAAATGGCCCGGGTCCTTGCAGAAAATACCAACTTCGAAACAGATGGCGCTAGCGTAGCAATTTTATTTTGAGTCAGAGACATCTTCCACTTTATTCTGCTGCAAAGCATCGAAATGCCGAAGGTAAAAATCATTTCCAAATAAGTTTAACTAATATATCGCGTTTTAAACCGTTAAAGTGTTTTATTTAAATGTGACCTATATCGAAATATAAATTAATTATAATTCGTATTTAATAAAATATTTCTGCCTCTCACATCAAGATAATCGATAAGGGCGAAGCCCTAAAAACTATTTCAATAAATTAATATGCCGCGCGTATCCAGCTTTCCGGCAATAAAGTAGCTTTACTTAGGATTAGAGGGGCCTAACCGGTTAAGTTCAGTGATCGAAACACCCTTTTTAGAATGATCCGTATTTGTATAGGATGGTTAATTTACCTTTCATTTTGTTAAGCAGTTTATATTACACTACCTAACGTTTATATAAGTGGAAAAAATTTTTTCCCTTATAAAAACGATAAGATAAAGATAGAGATGGACAGACGAGCATGGGTGTCACTGGATAGTAAGTGAAAACTACAGCCATGTAACATTGAAAAAGTTGTGCTGTTGACCGGAGTCGGTAAATTAAAAAAAAAAAAAAAAAAAGGAAAAAAACTTAACGGCTTCCTCCTCTGTTAAAAAAAAACTCGGACCAGCGACCCGTTGAACATTAGCCGTACATTTATATCTAGAACTCGGTTGCATTTCAAAGGGAATATAAATTATTTTTTAAACATTAGTTCTGCAAATCTGGATATTACATGTTGAAATACCGACAGGGACGAACTGCCCTTCCACTAGATGAAAACCCCGTGAAGTAATCGGCTTTAGTCTGCAGATTTCCTGATAACCACTGCTAAATTAAGTCGACACTGCATTATATTTACTTGTTATATTCAAAAAAAAAAAAAAAAAAAATTTTTAAAAAAAAAAAAAAAAAAAAAAAAAAAAAAAATTTTTGGGGGGGGGGGGGGGGGGCCCCCGGGGGGGGGCGGCTTTCGGGGGGGTTTCCCCAAAAAAGGGCCCCCCGGGTCCCAACACCCCATGGAAAAATTTTTCAACTTATCAATAGATACTTGCTCCAGGCAAGTAATCTCAACTCATACCATTTTAAGGTAAAGTAAAATAACACTGTCAAAATCACGTATATGGTTTCTGATAGTAAAATGATCGAATGCTATTACCAAACTTGGTGAAGGCATAAGTTACTAAGCAAATTACCATAGTTGTAAGTGCCAATCGACGGTAAGATAACTTCGTCTCTCGGGTGATATTTAATTTGGCAACCATGTTGTCATATCTTAGCAGTTCTGTTGTTTAAGGGTCTGCTTGTAATTTTGCGTATAATTTTCTTCTATTTGTAAACTTTGGATAGATCTTAAGATAAAAGTGGAGAAATTTAAGAGGATCCAGTTTCTTGGGTAAATACAACTTTAGAATCTAGCTGTGGTTATGTGAGTGATAAACATTTAAATATTACAATTTTTACGTTTTAAAACTGGAAATAATATGTTATTAAAGTATTTACGATTTATTTTCAGGCGTAACCACGGCTGCTGCAAACCATCTGAAATTTCCGGCCGTAGTTAACATAAATTGTAAATAATATCCTTCGAGTTTTAAACCGTTAAAAGGATTTTATTTAAAAGTGTGCTACTCGTGTATAGTATTTACTTATACACATTTTCAACATTGAGTCAGCTTAGATGTATGAACATTTACCTTCATATAAGGATGTTAAAGAAACTTAATATTTCCGTTATTTATTGAGAGATTTACAGCTTTATTAAAATAACGTCATTAACAGGGACAAAGGCTAGTGTACACAATGGCTATTGATCAAAAACTTAATTTACATAATTTCATCTACAGCGCTACACTCCCGAAGGTTTTGTATACGAAGATAAAGCGATTCGCTTGCTTGGGAATTCATTGAAACTAAATTTAGTGCGGAGCTCAGGAGCTAGAGAATTATTCGATAGTTTTACATACATGAGCAGTGTTCCCAAAATAGGGTGAAAAGCAATTGTAAAGAATGAAAAATAAAAGAATATCATCATCATCTATCGAGATGAGAGAAACAAGCAGAAATATCATAGTGTTCTAAGACCGCCTCTGTAGCTAAATTGTTACACGTATTGCCTAGCATTGCGTTAAGTGTGCGAGAGGTCCTGTGTTCGAATCCCGGGAAAAAATAGACTGTTCTGTCAGGCGCGATGCTAGAGTCTAACCAAGTATTTTCCTGTAAATAAATCCATAGTACGGACACTGCATTCATGTGTGTAATTATTTCGCTTTTATCACAAGAAAATTGAGGATTAAATATCTGGTGAAACAAGTAAACAGAGAAAAGAATAAATAGATATTAATAGCATGCAAGCTCTATAGTCACACTTATATCACAAAATCGAAATGAGTATAAAAGAAAAGAAATTGAATGTTCCAAAAGTTACCATCTTGCAAAGACTGAAAAACACAATGGAAATTCCTTAAATCCTGAAGAAGATTTAGCATGTTTTATGGGTACCTGTAATCCAGGATAAACATTCTTATAACATTCCCGTTCTGAATTTCGTTTACTCCTGTACAGTCGAGAGCGAAAATCTTTTATAAATAGTTGAATTTAATATTTACTCTGAAAAAACATTAAATTCAAGATTACTATTTTAAACAACATTATTTTTATACAACTATGCTATACTTTTTATTGATGCTTATCTCTTACTTATAAATGCTAAATACTCTCTGTTGTTTACACGAGTAGTACACATTTAAATAAAACACTTTAACGGTTTAATTCGCGTTATACATTAGTTAAATGTGTTTGAAAACTATTTTAACTTCGATTTTTTCTGGATCTCTGAACAAATCTGAACTTCGTTTTGGATGTTCTAATATATATCGCGTTTTAAGCCGTTAAGATGTTTTATTTAAATATATTATACTTATTTATTTTTATTTTTTTTATGCTAGGTAGTTATAGTTTATTTATATATAAGTTAATACTGTTATATTGTTTGCCTTTTTTCTATTGTTAATTTTTAAGTTAATTTTAGTTAAAATAAGTTAATATTGGAGTCTATATGACTCGAGTAGCAGATAAAAAAACGTTATAATGGTTTAAAAACATGTTTTTAATTTGTATTGTATATTAGTTTTGGTGTAAAAAAAAATTGAGTGCCTTGCATAAAACACCATATTAGATTATTTGTTGCTGTCGTCCACCTCTTGTCAAATTATTATAATCTTATCTTTAGTTGTAAATATTTCAAATAAAGCACTTGTAACGGTATAATATGAGAAATGTATCAGTCAAACTTATTTACATGAAATAACATTCTCTGTCGTTGACTGTACTTGTTAAACAAACAGAAATTCGCAGATCCAGTGAATTTCCGATAGAGCTTTTGTTGTTGACTGTTTATTGTGGAATACCAAATTGTTTTAGGGGGTAGAAATAATTATTAGTGATAGATAAAGCTATGCTAGGATAATTCATGTTTGTACATGTACGGAGAAACGCCCGTACGAATTTACTATAATATTATTTTATAGCATAGCTAGCACAAATCTAAATCTAAGTCAACGCTGTGCTCACTCAACTGTTTATATTAAAAGCAAATATTACAAGGTTAGCTTAGTGAGCATCCTACTTTCCCACTTTCTTGTAAATTATATTAGAAATTATAAAAAATAAATGGGTTGGCTACCCATTTATTTCCTATTTTGTAGTGCTTACCTTCATTGCCGCCTCCCTCTTAAACTTTATCTTAACATTCGCATATAACTTTCATATACATTCACGTATATTTTCCTATTTATCTTAACTGTTATACACAACAGTACAATCATATTAATGATGATAAAAGGTTACCTTTACGTACCTAAGAGCAGACACATGCGTGTTTTACCGATAACTTATAAGTACAGGAGATAGAGTCATTAAACGTTGCAAAGCCCGACCTAAGCAATAATATTCTAATTATTTAATACTGCATGTAGTTTACGCGTGTAGTACACTTTCAAATAAAACAGCTTTAACGGTTTAAAAAACGAAATGTATTAGTAAATTTATTGAATAAATACTTTTAACTACATCCTGTCATTTCGGATGCTGCGCAGCTGCTGAAAAGAAAGCCGTTAAAATTGTATTATATAAATTCTAACTAGTAACTACCTACTATGCCGACAATGGTGTTTGCCGCAATAGAAAACAAATATAGCAATATAAACACAGTAATCTTTTTGAAGACTTCTTTTTCTAAAAGAAGAGTTCTTCACGAAGAGTTCTTCACGATTTACTTGATTTATTGAAAAGCCTCGTATATCTTGAACCGCGGAACGATATTACGCGTTACTTTATTTCGAAAATTCGTTCATGCGGACCATTTTACATTTGATGTATTTTGTGATGCGAATTCACACTCCCCACTTCATGCGAGTGATGGCTATTTTGTAAGGGGAAACAGCGATAGAAGAATCTTATGACTAAAGCTTAATAAAAAATAGTTTTAAAATAAAGCTTTAGTTAATATATATATATATTAACTAAAGCTTTATTAAATATATAAACTAAATTAATTCCTTATAATATGATTCTGTGATAATTCTGTTTGTTTCCTGTTTTCTTAAATAAATAAACTAATTCCTATACAATAATGAAGAGTTTTTTTTTGTATTCGAAATAACGTATAAGCTAGTAAAAGACACAAGCACCGAGTTTACTAGAAGGTGAAATATCGGAAATATAGTTTTTTTTAAAGGTTTTTGGGAAAACACATATTTTAATTTATTCACTAGGTATGTATGGTTTGCAGTTCAAAAATTATGGTAAATAAGAACACTTCGTAAGGCCTTTATAACCTTAATAATTGCTTTAATAATGTCTTTTTCGTTTTTTTTTATTAATTAAATAGTACTGAAGTCTAGAACTACATATTTTTTTTACTATGCTTTAAACAACACTAACAGGTTTTTGTTTTTTAAATCTTATACTTTTAAAAATCATTCGAAAACCTAACATTCTAAATTTGAATGTCTTATCGAATATAAACATTGCCATACCACAAGGTTAGTTATCATATATCTTAACATCTAAACTGATTTAAATATTTATTTTTTTGCATATTCGATAGGTTTAAGAATAAATTACCATCTATTTTTTCCATTATTTTAACAGATTAATGCTAAAGTGATAGAAAATGGCTGTCGGGCTGGACAGATATAATTATTCTGAACGTTTTGAACATTTTTACAAGTAATATTTTTTTGCCACATAATCTGACTAGTTATTTGTATCACTTGATAAATTATTCAGCTGTTTTCTTCCACGTTATGATCCTTGAAATAACTTATTTTATAAAAAGGATGAAAAGAGTTCGTCTAGTGAATACATAGTAGATATTTCATATAGGACTCTCATTTGATGGTAGTTAAATAATTAATAAGATTTTTTTTAACTGTGCTGTAACATTAAAATCTCATATATCAGATACTCTGGGTATAATAATCCGCGTATTGAGAGCATACCTCGCACCTTAATGCAACTTGCTTTTAACCCACTTCGGATGAAAGCGTATGTATGCGAAGCGCTTAAGTGGGCGCGTGTTACACCGTATTGCAACGTAGACAAGTGGGATTCTTCGTTTTTATTTTAATGGACTACGCTGTCTTCTAAAAGCGTAGTCCATTTGTATCATGATATACGGTGACTACTTTTATCATAATTCAAAAATACTATTATGCACAAGATACAAAAGTAGCAAAACCCAAATTAAAAATCTAGATTTAAATTATTTCGACAAAGGCGGTACTTGAACAGGCGTTCACACAACGGGACACAGTAGATACCGATTCAAGCCCCGTCATTTTTTAATCTAAATTGATTTTATTTCTTTTAATACAATAACATGTGAAAAATATTGAATAAAAAAAATGTTGTATAAACATTTCAAGTTATAATAAGTCAACTAAATGACATATTTATTCCTTATATGAACAGGTTTAAAGACGTTTATTTCTCAAAAAAGATACAAGATCACTTACTTGAGAATACTATACAAATCAACATTATTTTTACAATTCTTACCGCGTGCAACGCTCAAGAAATTATGAGTAAGGATTATTTTATATTCTATTATTTTATTTCAAGGTTATCGAATATGAATTAAAAATACATTTTCGATAAAATTTGAATATAAATATATCAATACTCATGTAGATCAAGTTAACGTACAAATAAAATAAATAATAAAAATTATTGTAAAAATTTATATGAATATAAAAAAAATTTAAGGTTATATTCTTCATAGCGAGATAAAGTGGTTAGAAGAACGTTAAGATAAATTGAGATTTTATTTACTAATTATTTTCTTGAGCGAATCAAAAAGAATGGAAATTATGATAAAAGTATTTTCACAGGTATTTCATATGAGAATTGAGTAAGTCAGAACATCCTTAAATATTTTCAATTCCAGAGAAATTGCAGGTATTTTAAACATTCCGAACGTTTTTAAACCCCACAACAATTTATTACACTTCGGTCGAACGTGCAGTCGTGAATTTAACATGCTACAGAATGTCATACGTTAGAGGTTACTTTGCATATTCATTCAGCCGTTCGGTTGAACGAGGAAATTTGCTTAAATTCGCTTATGTGGACAACTGTACTGTGCCTTTTGCGGCCTCGAATTTGGGAGATCTGCGCCCGCATACGTGCTCGGAATCAACTTGAACGCTCATTACGACCTCCGTAGAACTGACATATGATGCAAAGGAGTCTTCCAAGCTTAAATTAAGGCTTATATTAAATCGTATTGCTTTAAACTACAATGGATGTCAAAAGCCACTATAGTTCGACTACTTATTTAGTTGGGTTTTTTTACTTCACATTCAAGGACTCCGCGTTTGCTTGTCTTGAAAAAATTACTTAAAATTAACAGATTCAACTTGCACTAGATTTCAAGTAAGTTTAAACATATTTTTTTATATAACTACACATTTTAAATTGACTGTAAGTACTCCCGTATAAGTCACAAGCCACGTCCATTATAGTAAAAGCCGTAAATTTTAAATTCGCATTTCTCCATAGTCAATCAAATTACATGTTATATAAACAGGGTCTTTTAATCTTCCATCAAGTTTACGGTCCTTTGTCTTCAAATTTGATGAGATAAAGTTATCTTGTATTGTGTTAAAAAGAGGTACACCTATTACTTTTATTTATTTAGAGGGTAGATATGGTGTATGCTGACATTATAATGAGTCTTTGGAGTAGACACAAAAATGTGCCCATTCTATGTTGTTCCTACATGAGCACTAAGCCTGTAAAATATATTTAAAACAATAACGGATGTATCGTGTGAAGCTGAATAAAATTCGATCACCTCGTCCAAATGCATGGTACAACAAAATAATACTAAAAATACGCTTGACAGCGATCGTAGCTAGTTGAATTTTATTTTGTATGTGGCCAGTTAACGTGTCATAGAATATTAGTGTGTAAAGAATAACTATAGCAAATTAAAGATCTTAAACGTACACTTTGATAAGAGTTGCCATTTACACTAAAACATTTATTGGAGTAATTTGTATATGAGATCATGTATCTCTACTGAAAAAGATAGTACTTTTTTTCAAGTAGTACTACCTACATTTAATCCAGTCAAAATCCCCTTCATCAAATAAATGTCTTTTTGTATAAATTTAAAGATTATCTTTAAAATAAATTGATAACTAGCTGAAATAATTCAGCATTTATAATGAAACTAAATTATTAGGACTTGGGTAAACTTACACCTAACAGCGTACAGTTTCATAATTTCAGCAACTGAAATAGTCCAGTCGTGATCACAAGGAACGTCATCCGAAACGTCGAACCATCCCGTCAAACCCGTAATATATTAGTCAAAATAAATTTAACTAATATCTTACGGGTTTTAAACCGTTAAAGTGTTTTATTTAAATGTTCTACTATTGCGCGTACTTACGTCAACTTCAGGCGGTATTTAGTCCATAATAATCAAATTATCTCATGTTTGAAAACTTTATTATTTTTACATGTTATTGCACATGAAGGCACTATATAATTTAAATATCGAAAATAAATTATCTTATATTTTTTAAATTTCACGCCAGTATTTAGTATTGATCTATTTCGCGTAATAACTTTAGCGAACATGACAAATGCATCGCAATTTTTTTTTAGAAACACTAACCCAATATTGGAAAGCGGAAGTTATTGATATTTCGCCTGTCAACCGGAAATATTCCGTTGCATTGTTAGTTTATTTAAAACCAATGAGATCCGGACATTGCGAAATTGCTTTTCCACTTGCTAGCGTTTACAGTGCGTTTTGAGTTTTATCTGAAATAGTGACGCATCAATGGACGCGCCACATTGAACCAGTTCTCCAAAATTGATTTTTATACTGACATTTCTTTGTCGCAAACCGCGGAGCTTACGGCAATTCACGAGTATATATTACCTATTTAAGTACACAAATCCCCACCAAAAACGAAAATTATAATCATTAAATCATGCTAATGCGATTATATCACGATTAATTCTAATTCCCGTATATCAATGTTTAAATCCTATTTAGTGCCACAATATCAATATAATTATTAGAGATGCGCTGAGTAACACTTTTGCCAAGTAACGAGTAGATTTTCTGTGTGTTTTCTTGTTTTTTATCTCTAATATTTATTAATTTGCTATACATAATAGATTGGTTTAAAAATATGAATCTATAGCAAACTTTTTCTCTAATTAATCCTATAGAAAATTGTAGGTCCGCAAGTCGTTCGTAGCATCTAGGGGCTACGCCATTGCTACGAATCTGCTACGTGTGATATTAAATCGTAAGTTTTACGTTGTTTAACGAACGCGTTTATATTCCTCACGCAAGGAATTTGGAAAATACACTTCTGTGCCTTCTTTTCTTTTACAAAAAGCAAAATATCTAATACTTTATCGTATCCGAATCCTTATGATACGCGAAACGTTAGACGTTTTACAACACGGGAGTTATTCCTATAAAAGACTTTTTATGCTAAGCAGTATAAAAGTTGCTACAAGTCAAGTATAGCTATTTGTTTTATGGAGATCATGACAGTTTACAAAATGATTAATGTTCGTTCCTCAACTTCGCTTCTCAGATCAGTTTTTAATACTTCTTAGAATTTCGCTAACACGCTTTCATTTCGGGCTATTCATAATTCTGAAGTACTTTATTATGTTATCTTGTTGGTTATTAATAATCTCTGCATATTATTATTTGAACCATGGCTTACAGATTCAACTCATTATTTGCTAAGAGGTAAGATCCCAAAAAAATACGACACTCGTAAAAAAGAAAAGCGGTAAATATTTATTTATATTAAGTTTTAATTTAATTTTATTGATATTTATAAGCCAACTTTTAAGTTAATATTTTTGACTTGAATTACAAATCTGCTTTTTTTTTCATATATTATACCTAACAAGTTCACTCTATATTATAATTAATCTTATAAAAGATCGAAAAACTTTTGTACTCGTAAATTACTAACAAAAAATACAAGAGTATATCAAAAAATATCTAAAGTAAAATACCGAAACATTTATTCTAGATACAATTTCTGTTTGAAAATATACGCGCAAAAAATTCACAGCCAAAACAGGCAGGCCGATAAAGTAGCGAGAGAAACTGTTTTTAGTCGGATTGCTAGAGCTGTTATATTATGTTGTATACCTTTTTTTAAATTTAGCACGATGAAAGTGATTACAATAAAATTCGAATTGAATTTTTAGAAAATCCTGAAAGAAAGAATTTTCTTTCGGAATATTATAGAAATCAGTCTAACTAATTAAGGGATAAATATTATTAAGGTATCACTTTTTTTATAATTAAATTAACAAATAGTCCATTTGATATTACAAACAATTAGAAAATACTTCTTTGTCACCGCAAGAGTATTACAAATGTAAGATTAAAATTTCAAGAAATTACGAAGAAATTTTAGCGAGAAACAGCGGCTGGAAAATAAAGATTTATAATAAAACTTGATAATAAGGGTAACACTAAATATTACTTGATATTATTAGCATTAAATAAGTATAAATAGTATCTGTCATGTCCTGAATATGAAAAAAGCAACGAAACTTGATTGAATTAAAAAAAAACTCTAGCGTTATTTACGAGTGTATCTTTGTCTACCATAATGAGACAAATTCCATATTCTACTTTCTACGTTTTCCTTGTAAAAACACGAGCTCGCTCCGGGAAGTTCATGTTTCCACCGGAGTTTGCGACAATATTTTTATGTGAAACGTTAATTATACGCCCTGCAGGAAGCGACTGTCGCTTTTTCACAATTTATTAGCACACACTGCGGCTTTCTACTGTTATTGTGGGTAATTTTTTAAGCCCGTGACGTCATAGAGATTATGTGTTTAACATATAAAGAGTAATGCCCAATCTTCAGAGTCTTTGGCCCATAAAAGAATTGATATTAAATCAATTGTTTTTCTTTGTATATAGAAATAGACAATGTCATATTTTTAATTCAAAAACAATGCAATATACATTTTTAAAGATAATTATTCCCGCTTTTTCGAAATTTAAAAATTTGCTCCTAGTGGTTTTTATGTGATTTTAGGCTCTATACTATCTAAGATATCTAAGACAGAAGTCACTCTACTTAAAAAAAACATAAAACATCTTTTCCAATTCAACGAGTTCATTTGTTTAATTGTATGATTAATAAACAACAGGTCTAGGTTTATATATTTTTAAGACACGTTGGGCTTCTTTTATATATAAAAGTGAAATCCCGTTCCCCCCTTGTGGGGCATGGGGCGAACACATTTTTTTGTTCGTTTCACTAACCCGCTCTTTAACAGGCAAGTAGTTGATCAGAATTCTGTGCCCTGCCCGACCAAAACAATTTTTTGTTTTCCTGGCATTCGAACCCACGACAATGCGTTCAACCATTTTGGCTACAGAGGTGGTCTTTTATATATAGCTAAATCTTATATATGCTGGATATCAAATATGGGTTTGGTATTTCACCTATCATTAAGCGAACCCATATTTGTCAATCTACTTCTATCATACCGTAAACAAGATTGGGTAGTTTTTTTTAACAACATTCGGCTTGCTTAAGAGGTCTGAATCTTGAGATAAGATCGTTCAAGTAAATAAATTCAGTTAAATATTGTTCTTATAAATTTGTTGTTGATAAATAGATGTTCAAATACAGTGGTATTACGTCAACATTAAAACACAAAGTATAAGTTGAGTTATTCATTCAAAATATTCACACACGTAAGCACATAACTCACTAACTCGGGGGGACATTATCGAAACTTAAGTGATTAACTATTGTTCGAGCTGAGTTGTTCGCAACGCCACCAAACTTTTACGAGCCGCATATTTTAGGATGCTGATGTCATATCTCTTATTTTTATACTCGTGATATCAATACTAATACTATAAAGCCGAAGAGTTTGAACGCGCTAATCTAAGGAACTACTAATCAATATTTAAAAATTGTAATCTTGTGTTGAAATGACAATTTATCGAGGAAGACTTAAGACTATATAATTTCATTATTACAACCACGAATAAATTAATAGACGCGAAATGGTAAATGTGGAAAAATCTGGGAAAATTATTTATCTTTGAAGGCTTCTGTGCGCTGCGAAAAAAGGTTCAAACAAAAAAAATGTATTATGTTTGGAGGTGGTCTAAAGAAATATCCATGACGCTATATGTCTATCTTTTAAGAATAACTTGCAAGAACCGAATAACTTCCAAGGTCGAAATTAATGCATTATTATTACCAATTCAACAAAATAATATTAATACTGCAAACAACAAAACAACTTTTGCCGGATCAGTGAGTTTTTTATGAATGATTAGTTTAATTTGTATACAAAAGTCAACATTTATAGGTCGGCTTGTATTATATACAAGTGTTATCGCAAGAAGTTTTCATTTCAAATGCGGGGAGCTTATAAAACAGACATTATATCACCTGTTTTCCTGTAAATAACATTAATCAATGATACAGAAATATGTCTTTCAACATCAGCCAGATCTTTTTTTACGGTCATCATTATTTTATACACACAGTCATTTTTTGTCCTTAAAAGACACACGGTATGGTATAGTAAATAAGAAACATTTTGACGGTAGAACTGTACTTTATTTATTTTAGATCTCTTTTAGTTGTATCGTTTTTTACTTGATGTTACTAAATTGTTGTAAAGAACCATTAGATTAAAGTTGTTCAGATTTCTAAATATTATTAAAATACTCCAAAACTAATTTTAAATCAAAGCCGTTGAATATATTATAAAAAATAAACAACTCATTTATTTTGGCGCACCAAAAATTTTAGAGAAGTGATTAAAATTCTTCAAAATAGTATTATTAAATACATTTCTGATATAAAATCCTAAAAAGTTCTTTTCTAAATTCCTCTCAATAATATTTATTCAACTTTGAAAATGGAATTACTTGAAATCAAGTTCATAAAACCATTGAACGACCTCAGTGTATAAGTAAAGCTTTGAGTAAGGCAAATATTAATATTGTTCATAGGAATTATTTATATTTTAACTAACTTCAAATAAGGAGGTTGTCTCGACCATATGCCTTTTATGTTTGTTCGCAACATCATCGTTTATACACCAATTTTATAAAATTATTTTGGTAAGAAGTAATTACAAAGTAGTGTACGTACAGTATTAAGTCATTTATATTTAACCAAATAAAAATTTGAATTATGTTGCGCAAAATAACATTTTGTTTTCTCTTTATACTTTATTGTATGGTATTGGTTGTTGTTTTTTTTTTTTAATAATTTGTTGCGTAAGTGTTTGAGCATTTTGAACGTCTCAAGTTAGATCCAGTATAAACTTAGGAGGCCCAACTGTCCAAATGTAACTGTGGCCAAAGCACAATATCTAGGATTCTGAGTTTCTCTCGCGAGTTGCGGTAAAGATATTAATTTAAAGCATTGGTCATGACGTCTTGATGAATGCTGTAAAGAAGTTGAAATTTTATTTCTCTCTAAGCCAAATGGAATATAAAATTTACGATTCGACCGCGGGTCCCCGAAATTGTACAGTTCAATTTTCCAGTTTCATTGCCACACGAATCATGCGCAAATGTCCGTTTTTATGTCTGTTATTCAAATAAAGTGGATTAAGAGATAAAGAATGAGATTTAAAAATAAAAGTTTTCTATTTAGTTTTGGGAAGTCCTGTTTTTTAATAAAATATGCTAGACTATATAATATTATTAAAAATAACAAATAATTCCTTAAATTTCTTAACGCCGTAGAGACTCCTTAACTAAACGGTTAAACGTAACGTCTAGACTCTAACATTTTAGGGCTGGGTTTGAATCCCGGTGAAAATTGCTTTGGTGGGGTATGGCGCAGTAATCTAGTTGTCTAGAAAAAAAATATAAGTGAAATGGACACAAAAATGTTTGTGCCCCGTACCTAATATAGGAAAACTTGAGTGAACGTTCAATTTACATTGTGTAATTATTAATCAAACCAAAAACCGGCCCCAAATATAAAATGTATACGTCAATTCGCTTACAGTGTTTAAATAAATTAAATATGTAAATGTATTTCAGAACAAAGCCTTGCGAATGGACAGCACCACATAAACATTCCCAATGACGTCATAACCATCTCGAATGAATATTTCGTGTTATTCTCCTTAATTTGTCTGATTAACCGTTAAATTAATTGACATTCGTAAAAACGAATCGAGTGTTGATATTCGGATATTCGTGAGCGTTAAATTATTTTCATTATTATCAGTGATTGAGAGAAAGCGGTCCGAAATATTAACTTCATACTTTATTTGCTTTGTTTGGTAAACTGACATACTTTCCTGAAGCATAGAGTTAACTTAAGCGTTATATTTATTAAAATTACTGATAATAATGGACCATGTAAAGCTCCGTATATCAGTTATATTTTGCTTTTAAATAAAACACTTTAACGGTTTAAAACGTTACCGATCCCGATCCGTAACGTTTTAAACGATCGGAGCAGTACGGGCGGTAGTTTAAAATAATTTTCAAACAAGATTAACTAAAATATATCGCGTTTTAACCGTTAAAGTGTTTTATTTGAATGTGAACTAGTCGCGTAAACTACAGACAGTATTTATATTTTGCTTGTTGAGCTCGGCTCTGGTGAATACTGTAACTACACAAAATATTTAACCTTCTTATAAATAATTTAATATCTCTGTAAAATGGATATGACATCAGACATTTCTAATTACCAATGTTGAGTAAAGGGCATTTCAAATGTTTAAAAATACCAAAAAATACGAGAATTACATGATCACTATTAGTTTAGTGGATAAATAAAAACATTTGAGAGGCTGGTGTATTTCTGGAAAGTCCATACAAAATAGGTCGTTAGCGCGTCTTGTTTAGATGTTATGTGGGTGGGTTATATCACCTCAAGTGAACATCGTGTATGTCTGTCGTCGTATATAATACTCGTATAAACTACTACAAACACAAATACCTAAGTAAATATATAAGTCACAAAATAATAATTTATATATGGTAATATTAAGTTAAATTATAGTTTTGTAAAACTCACCCTTCTGTTACCTATATCTGGTTTGGCGTTTTGAATAATTCCCGAGAAGAAAAACACCACTGCCAGTCTGTAAATCACTGAGAAATTTCACTTAAGTAATATTTTCGTAACTTTTTCTCATTATGATGCAAATTTTATTCAGAAGTTTTTAGTTTGAATCTTTTTCAAAGTAACTTCTTGAATGCTTTATATTCACTTCTCTATTATTCACTTTTAGTTTTGAAGTAGTTAAAATTGAAGTATCTTTTTATACGACATTTCAATATCGTGATAAATTCTTGACAGTAAAATTTGTTTTGAAACTAGAACTGCGTACTTTTAAAATGTTTATTTGTTGTTTTTGACTATTAAAGAAAAACTGACATATATGAAATTTCATTCGGGTAGTGTTCACGTTCGCAGATGAAAAATTCGTAAGGTGATTTCGTTTGGCTGTTGGAATATTTCAATATTTTAAGCCAAAATAGATCGTCGGCGCATCTTGTTTAAATGTCACCGGGTTGGGGTGTTTATTTAAATCCATTTCTTGCTTGTCTTTCCCTGTCATAACCCCGTTATATACTAAATCTTAAAGTAAAAAATATAAAATTTGTTCACCGACTCAAACCTAATTTAAGGAAAATAGGTGGAATGGAAAAACGCTTAAAGGGAAAACACTCCGTTCCAAATAAATTACTTAGAAAGCCATCGTTTACATTTTCACCGAGAAAATAAATACGCATAAATATAACTAAGCCCTTTCTTTAAGTCCTTTTCTTAAACTGTTTGTATTGCTTTACAAATGAAAATTCTTATTTAAGTACGTTTTAACAAAATATTAACGATACATGTATATATTTTTACATCTGGTAAAGATACAATGATATCACTTAACTTTGAATTTAATTACGTTGAAACACTTTAATAAAATAAATATTTTTTTTTATCAATTATGATATTAAGTACATACAATTTTTTTTACAAAAGTAAAAACATGTGCATTTGAACAAACAGAAACTTTCCGAGATTAGAATCTCAATGTTAGAATATGCGACAAGCTAAGAAAAAGATCAATAAAAACTGATTGATTAAAATTACATTACAATAAAATACATAACATATTTAACGATTGAAAACACAAACTATATACAACGTATTAAATTTTACAGTCCTTGGGTGAACTCACAAATACATTTATGTATATTTTGAGTTACAAAAGTATTGTTTACGTTTATGACAGTATTTTAGCTCTATTGTATATATATTGTATTGGTATTAAGATTATAAATCCTGTCGCATTGGATCCCGTCTGTTATGGCAGTTAAAAAGTAAAAAATAAATAGACAATTATAAACCGTTCAATTTGTTTATTCAAATGCGCTCTACTTATATAACCTACTGAAACTCAAATAAATATAAAACATAACATAAAAACACAAGTTTAAAAGTATCCATTTTCCTGCACGCCCGTCTCCCTCCATCTTAGTATTCTAACTCAGTGAGTAGAAAAGATAACACATCCAAGTGTTAACAAACAACTAGCGAAGTTAGAAGTTGTATCGGACGCAATAAATACAAGTTAATGCGGAGCTTTACTGCGAAAGAGTTCGGAATAAACTCGGGTATTATTTAAGTTTAAATCTTTGATTTAGAGTCACGTTTGTTTCTGATATATCTTGGTTTTCTATACATTAAATGATCACCAGGTTCCACCGGGATCCAGAAGGTCCAATTAAATATCCTGGGTTCATCACACAAACCTTTTAGCAATATAGAAATTCCTTTATGCTGATATGGAAAACCGGTTTCATCAAATATCAACAGCTCCCACTGTTGGGACATATCGCCCTAAGTGGGTATAAAATAATAATAATTAGCGTTTTGATGTCAAATTAAAAAAATATTTGGTAGTTATAATGTTATTTAATTGAACATAAATTATTACTTCATTTCATTTGTACGTGAAGATTCTGTATTATGATCATGATACTAATAATATACCATAATCCCTGGTTTGGGTATAGGCCGTTTTCACAGATGCTTAATATTGTCTATCTTGTGCTATGCAGCAATAGTCTATACCGATAAATCTTTTCTGATCTTCTTCCCAACGGGCCAAAGGTTCCCCTCCACTCGAGAAACTAGCTATTTAAATAAAACACTTTAACGGTTTAAAACGCGTTATATTAGTTAAACTTATTTGAAAATGATTTTTAACTTCGGTGACGTTTCGGATGCTTTGCAGCAGCCGTGGTCACGGGGGGACATTACTCTCTATAACAAGAGGGTATATAGGCCTTTCCCGTGTTATCCCTCAATACACCACCGAAAATCGAACTCCACCAATCGAAGTAGAGTGGGCTATATTGACTATCACCATTTCAATTTGTATTAAGCTTACATCTATTATCCCTTAATAGGCTATTCCGATGTAATAAATAATTTAATACAACCTAGCACAATTCAGGTAAACCGAAGTGGACAGTACTAATGTGATGTTCAGTGGAGCGGAAGGTGATAAGAGAAAAATATTGTATTATGAGTCGGGTGTAGTCCTTACATATATAGAAAACATATTTTATCTATACGAATGTTATAATGCTGAAGTAGGTCAAATTGAAATATCACGCTAGCGTTATATCAGATGAACTTTACTGGTTAAAATTCATACAATTATATTATAAAATTTAGAAATTGGAAAACGGGGAACTTCTATGTTTCTTTAGGTCGTTACGCGCACTAGGGATAACAAATACCCAAAAAATATGTATAAACTAATGTTTCTTCAAACGCTCTAAAAATGGCATAAACTATCTTTTACAGACTTGAAAAGACGTTATCGACGTCACTATCAAAGAATAAGATAGGAATTGCGTTGTTAAACAAGGTTCCAAACGGGTAAACCTATGAACTTTTACGGCCTTCTATACTTTTCTGAGCGTTTCTGTGATAAAGTTAGCAAGCGGGACTTGTGTTTTTTTTAATTCTCATATATAGAAAAATATATTTTGACAAAGATTACATTTATCATAAATACATATACTTAAAGGCAGCCAGTGAGCTTTCTGACTGTCTTATTATATACAGTAATGGTAAAGCCGAACAATGAAGCGGGTTCGTTGTCCGCTTGTGTCAAAAAAAATATTAAAATAATGGTTGTAATTATAAAACTGAATATCAAATCAAATATATATGCATTATTGTATAAACAGAAACATCTGGTATTTGTGTTATATTGTATTGTACTTCTGTTTGCTTCTTTCCTTTTACTGTAAATGTCAAAATCGACCCTGTATTTATTATATATAAGTACAGGGTGTTCTTTGATTTTTTATTACTCTTTATGTAAGTGTGTTTTATTGTATATATTTATAATACGTAAAAATAATTTATTTTGATTTTCAATCTATGCCCACATACGTCTTTACACGAAATATACTCAGAAAATGTTTATTAAAAAAATGTAACGGTTTAAAACGAGCAATACTTTAGTCATTTTTTTTAAATAGAAACTGTTTGATAAGAGGGACGCTCAAAGCATTTACAAAAGAAGTATAAGTAATAAAAAACAAACGTTAAAAAAAACTAATATTTTTTTAACATGTTGTGTTAAACCGTTAAAAGTGTTTTATCCAACGTGTATAACTTTCGTAAGCAACAAACAATACTTTCCGTAACAAACCGACAACATATCACCCCACAACGCCATTCAATCGAGCAGAAATCTAACACGCAGTTATCTGCAGTTGAACCCCAGTTTTACGTAAACATTTCTATAAAAATCTGCCCCCGTTTCCAATGGACACGTAATGCTTATCTGTACGGGAAAAACAAAACAAAACTTTTGGCAGTGAAGTCGGTATCGATATATAAAAGTTGCAACGCGGTCTCACGTATCGTATACACGCCGGCCATGCCAAACATGCTTATTTAGCGATATAATTCTCGATAAAGGCACTTTGAACGTTTTTTTTTTTGGTAATGGAGAACAGGCAAGTGTGGTATTCCTTTGATAGGCAGCGAAATACGCAAGCCTTATAACATCTAAAATTGATGCTGTAGACCTATATTCCTACCACCCATTTATGCGAAAATGATTTGAAACAATTTTCTTCATTTCACTTTTTCAATTTTCAATATTTTAATATCTATAATATTATTATATTGAGTCTAAGAGAAGAAGATAATAAGAGACAAGATAATATAATATTAAGTCTAAGAGAAACATATGTCGAACTCAAATTTATCTTAGTGGTAATGAAAAATAAGTTAAGGTGGATGACTGTATCAAAATCAAACCATGGATTTTACAGGACACATACCTAACTTATGACAAACAAAATAAATAATTTAAATTTGGTCTCCCCGTGACCACGGCTGCTGAACCATCCGAAACGTCGGGCCGAAGTTAAAAATCATTTCCAAATAAGTTTAACTAATATATCGCGTTTTAAACCGTTAAAGTGTTTTATTTAAAAAATTTAAATATAACAATACCTACATATTTAAATTGTATGAAATGATGAAAATAAATCAAGCCCAAAAAGAGTGCTTATGCATACCGGTTACAAGAGAAGCGGTCAGTTTTCAGCGCTCCCGAGGGTGAAGAAGTGCCTATGAACTACGAAACAAACTAAATAATCAGAGTGTCATTAGCAAACACAGCACAAACGGTAGGAAAAGCCTACTAAATCAAAAACAATATAATAATATTTTAACGTTAAGGAAAATTGCCACTATGTAGGTCAAGCGAAAGTTATTTATGGCGATGGCTCTTGATAAGCTTAAGGTAAAATTCTTACCAGAAGACAATTAAAAATCCGGCTCAAAGGGTAGATTAAATATTTTGATAACAAGTTTTTAAGGGTAGCGGCGTAAAAAGTCCGTTTTTAGTAAAAGCTGAGTGGTATCCCTCCACATACATCTATTTATAAAGAATTTGATTGAATAAGACAAGACATACCTGATTATTTAAGATAACTATAAAATATATTATTTTTAATCTGTATCTATAAATAAATGTGATTATGTAAATAATACTTAAGAAAAATTGGGATAGGTTTTTTTAGTATGTTTGTTGAGCTGTACTTTCGAAACTTTGCGCACGTATATTGTTTTTTAAATAAAACACTTTAACGGTTTAAAACGCGATATATTAGTTAAACTTATTTGAAAATGATTTTTAACTTCGGCCCGACGTTTCTAATATATCGCGTTTTAAACCGTTAAAGTGTTTTATTTAAATGTGTACTACTCACGTAAACTATAGACAGTGTATATTTTGTTTATACAAGCCGCCTCTGTAGCTAAATGGTTAAACATGTTACCCAGCATTTTGCTTACCATGAGAGTTCTTGAGTTCGAAGTCCGTGGAAACAATAGACAGTTGATAGTTGTAACATGTAGCAGGGCTTATGATTCATAAATAACTTGCCTGGAATCAACACCAAACAGTGTAACGGACACAGAAATGTATTCCAATGCCCCACTATGGGAGACTGGGTTTCCCTTATTATTTTTCCACTGTAACGATATAACGTGTCAAATATTCTTAATCTGTAAACAGCATCGATCCTCTCCAAGTTCCTTTTGACCCATAAGCGGGCTCGTGACGCTGCATAAACCGCTCTGCCATATTAAAATACCGCTCCGCTGCGTAAATACGAATAGTAACACTTTTACCAAACAAACCATAAATTCGGAGATTTAAAATGCTTTTATCTGGGCTCGCGACGTAGAACAATATCGTTGTGAGTGTTCTGAATTTAAATGCGCGCTGAATTATCGCGGCGGGCTAAGTGGTCGTTTTGTAAAAATTATCTATGACGTCACTGCGATAAGGTAGAGATTAAAAACATTTTTAACTAGTTACAAAAATCTTAGAGTCAAGCCAAGTCAGCTCTCATTAGGGGTAGTTGTTAATTTTTAAAACTAGCTCAGCAAAACGCAAATTAAATCTTAAAATTTAACTTTACATTTACAAGTTGAAGCTAAAAGTGGATAAACATTTAATAAAAGTCTAGAAATTAAACGGTAAGTTGCTTACTTCACGATAAAATACAATGATTAGATACGTAAGTACCTAATTATACCTATTTAGATACTGTAAAAGCACAATCTTAGGTTACATGATAAGATAATAGATTTTCATGTTTTATTTACTTAATTGTAATATTTTATGCATTTGACAGTGAAGAGAAAAACTAACCATTAAAAACCCTTTTTACTGAAAAGAATTTGAAATTACAAACAAAATACAAATATTACTAAAATCTAATAAACAGACAACCAATATAAATCAACAGTAAAATATTTAACATACAGTATCTCATACCCAAAAGTCAAATTACAAACGTCAAACGTGATATATAAGCTTAAATGATAATATGTGTTTTAATAGACTTGACTGATATACAAATATACATACAAAAAGGGTAAAAATATAAATAAAATGTCGAAACACAGTAGAACACAAAATATATCGGGCCGCACATTTTGATTTTATTAATAAACTTAAAACGGATAGTAGGTAAGCATTAAAAAAGTTTCCGAATAAAGAACGAGGGGCATAAACAGTAATTTCCGAACGTAGAATTGAACCATTATTACCTCCATAAAGCTATATTTTTCGTTGGCATATTAATTAATCTCGGGGGTGTTATTGGAATTAATGCGATAAAAATGTGGGTTACGCTGTCCGCTATATTGTGCTGAGTATGAAGAGAAATATATTGGAAAGAGGAATACATGATTTATATATCCTTTTACAAAATAAATAATTTTGTAGTAATCGATAGTAACAACTACCTGCGGATTCTGTTTTTATCACCAGGCTATATTTAGAAGTACGATAGTTGGGGAGTTTAACAATTACTAAAAATAACAGAAAATAAATATTGTAGCCCCTTATAATTGAAACATTTACAAAATACTAAGTATAAATCTATAAATAAATAAAATAAGCCCTTATTTGTTTAACAATACTAACAATTTGTCTTTCAACATAAGCCACCTCTAACATTTTTTATTAAATAATAAATTTACTCTACATAAGGCGACTTAAAAAACAGGAGTCTCTACAGCGTTCATTTCCAAACCTTCTTCCTTTATATTTAGGAAAACATTTCATAGATTACATAGTTAATTAGATTTTTTTTTGATCCTGACATTTAATATAAAGGAACCTAGCAAAATAAAGTAGGCTTTTCTATAAGTCAAGGAGACCGCCTCTGTAGCCAAATGGTTAAACGTATTGCCTAGTATTGCGTTAAGCGCGTGAGGTTCTACGTTCGAATCCCCAGGGAAACATAATTTTTTTTCGGTCGGGCAGGGCACAGAAGTCTGATCAACTACTTGTCCGTTAAAGAACGGATCAGTGAAACGGACACAGAAATGTGTTCGCCCCATGCCCCACGAGGGGAAACGGGCTTCCACTTTTCTATAAGTCAAAATATACTTACTAAACGTAATTATAAATAAAGAATTTATTTTAAACCCAAGCTAATACCCCGTGTCTTTTAAAGCAGCTGTTAAAAGTATAGGACCACAATCGATTCGATTTTCCCTGGAAAATCGCTTCCAATAAAACAGATAATAAGTCGCGTCAGAGACAAAGAACAAATTAAACAATTGAACGCGTACATGATATATATATTTACTTATCTTCCTTCCCTTCCTTCCTCTACATTGCGCGTCATTAAACAATTCGATAACATTTGACATTTTATATAGTCGAGCTTGAAAAATAAAAAGCATTTTGGAAATTTTATGTAATATCGGACTTTCATTATTTCGAATTTAGCCATGAAATTTTGTTTCCGTATACTATAATTTATGTTATCAGTATTTTAATGCATTATAAATACACTACGTGCTACTTCTAGATATTTATCTCAATTATCTTGATACAGTACGTTTATTAAAAGTATTTTTTTATGATAGACGAAGACGAGGTCTTCACTTTAAGGAAGGCAAGGTATTCTAGCCGAAACAAATGCGGTGTCGAATCTTTTTAGCCTTAATATTCGAAAATCTACAGACTGAAATCAAAAAAGTATCGCTTTTTGAATCTTCAAGGCTTTTTCCATCATGGTGGTTTGTGACACGGACGGAATTTGGATTTTCACACATTCAACAATAACAATTAATATAATTATAATAGGTAGGTTATTTCTTAATATTATCTTGAATGGGCTAGGCTAATCTGGATTAGATAAAATAATGCAATTCAAACTAGAAAAAAATAGTTCTTGAGCAGTTTATTATAATAAATAAATAAACTCGAGCACTCGAATATGTCCCACCATATTCACGTTAAATAGAAAAAGTTAGTAAATACATTTCGCGTTTCAAGCCGTTAAAATTATTTTATTGAAAAAAAAGATTGTTTCAAATATAAATAAATACCAGGCATTAATAACTCCAAAGAGCATTAAGAATAAGATTTGAGAAGCAACGCCGTAATAACCTACCGTTTACCGTTACGAGCGAACTTGTAACGAGGATCATAAACTCGATATTTACTTCACCTTTCGAAGCACGGAGAAATCATAAAACGTAACAAGTTGAAAATGCGATTCTTTTAAACGAATTTCACTCCTTTGTTAAACGTTTTAAAGATTGTTATCGCTTAATAAAGAGAACTCCAGGTGTACGACGCTGGAGTTGGGGAATTTTTGACGTCGTTTGAAATGTTAGGGCTTGCGAATGAAACCGGATTCAATCAAAACTTCTTTGTTATTTTATTTTCTTTTGAATTTAGATATATACATTGTACAGAAATAGAAGCGCAGAAGAATTAATGATATAAGTTAAAAAATAATTTAGTCGACAGAGGCGTCTTGCTCTCACCAGCTGAGTTACCGTGTCGTCTTGGTTAGAGCAGTAACACAAAATGCCGGTTCAAGTCTGCTGTGTCCAAAATTTGTTTTAATACAAATTTTTTTCAAATACAAAAAAGAGCAATAGCGCGGTATACTGTGATCGTGGGTTCGAATCCCGGCCGTCTCATATTTTTCCAAATCTAAAACAATACATTTTTTTATTATAAATTAACATTCAAAATTATTAATGATTCCGACGGGCTCGTTGGTCTCATGGTAGCGATGTTTGGCTAATTTACGAGGCTAGGGTTTGATCACCGCCGGCTCTATGTATGTTTCTTATCCACTTATAATTCTCCTTATCGGGTCTTCGTATGGAAAATGGATATTATATGGGTGGTGGGAATGTCAATATTCCGTCCGTGTTCCGAACCACCGTCCACTGATGAAAACAGTGTAAAGTTAAGTTGTATTTCGAATTCTGTGTGTGGATTACCGAATATCCCAAAATAGATCAATAGCGCATCTTCTTGAGATTTTATATGGCTTGGGTATTTCCTACCATCAATTGAATCCTATACTTGTCTGTTATTTATAAAAAAAATGTTTTTTGTTACAGGTACAGTCAGCACCTTAAAGTCGCTACAGATCCACGTTCCAACAGCGGTTTTAACGGGTCGAGATGCGGAACTTATGTGCACTTATGAACTGGAGGGCGCGCAGCTATATTCTATAAGATGGTATAGAAATATGATCGAATTCTATCGCTATGTGCCTAAAGAGTCGCCTGCCACCAAAGTTTTTCCTGTTGCTGAGATTAAAGTTGACGTAAGTATTTAAATAAAACACTTTTAACAGTTTAAAACGTAAAGTTAAACTTATTTAGAATCTATTTTAACTATACCTGACAATTCGTCCCTAATGTCAAAGTCGAATTCTATATTCTAACTCCATCTATTTCCTTGTTTAGTGAAATGGTGTTTAGACAAACTACCTACATTTCGCGTTGTAAACCGTTGAAAGTGTTTATTCAAAAGTGTACTAGTTACGTAAGCTACAGACAGTACGTAAAATTTATAAAATCTGTGTGTTGCCAGGTAGCAAAATCAGATCAGAACCGGGTGGTACTGACAGACGTGGACAGGTCCTTAACTGGAGAATACCAGTGCGAAGTGTCAGCGGACGCCCCCCTCTTCCATACAGACATCAAAGCGGCGAAGATGGTTGTTGTTGGTAGGTATTACATTGAGACATTTATTAATTCAAAGCTTCTAAGCTTTCCGTACATGTGAGATAAAAAGGAACTTAGGACTTAGTTGTATGTCTGTCTGCCACCAGGGCAGTATCTCAGTATCTCAAAAACAGCTAGAAATATACGAGGTAAGATTAAGATAACTTAGAGGGTAATAGCTTTTTGACTAATTTGAGTATGAAAGGTTAACTAAACCTAACTTAATAGTCGTTTTTTAGTATATTATTTCTAAAGTTATGTATCTTTATTTCCTATTAACCTGTAACCCTGTAGTAACTGAAGAGCTGAACTGAATTTAAAAAATACGTATAATTGTGTAGCCACTAAAATAAAACTAAAAACAACATAAGATCAATACTCGTTTTTAAGATAGCCGCGCAGATAAGACAGCAAATCTAAAACATATCAACAATTTTAACAAGTATTCTCTTAATTAATTCACAAAAAATTAAGATATCTTTTACGTAATAAAAAACGAACGTTCCTTAAGCTATTGCTTTGTTTATTTTTTACAAGATGATTTAGACTTTGAACCTCAATGAAATCAAATCCACAGCGCACTATAAACATCGTTACTACTAAAACGTTTTGAATTAGAACAATTGGACAATTGGACAATAATATAACTGTACCGTACAATCGCATTATATCTACAACAATAGCGTAATTAGAGATGCACTATTTCTCTATGTACGCGAACGAAATAGATGTTTTGGGAAATAATAGGACTCTGTTTATTCAACTAGGTCAACCAGTAATCCATTGATTGATTGCAATAAATAATTTTAGATTAACCCGGCTTTATAAATGATTTTATGATAAATTTGATGAAAATATGCTTATTTAGACAAACGCAAACACTTTCATCTGAAAATATTATTATTTCTATGAATCTCCTTAATTATCATATTATTTATTTATTATTTATTTTATTAACTTTATTAGTTACAAACACCACAGAAATGGTATTAGTACATTTTCTCCGTGGTTTGCATTAACAAATAAGTTTTTTAATTTATTACTTGAACAAACAACTAGATGTTCTTACTTATTACTATATACTGGTCTTCAATATTCTGTCATCAGATTTTATCCTTTTCTTTATCTCATTGTTCATTACTAAACATCGTTCTTGTCAATAGATCAATCTTGTCATAAGATAGTACTTTAGTTTTGGAGACAGACAAGCATAAGGTTTTTTTTAAATTTAAGTTGAAATATCCCAGCCACGTAACATCTAAACAAGATGTGGTTTGACCTATTTTGGCTTTCGTATTCGAAAATCTACAGACGGAAATCGAAACGCGATGAAACTTCACGGTTTTTTGATCTGTGGCTAGTGACGTGGACGGAAGAATGAAGCCCTATCACTCATTTAATATCCACATTTTTATAAGAATGCCAATATTTTACGACCGCTCGTACTGGAAGTCTATGGGAAAGGCCTATATCCAGCTGTGGACACCGAACGGCTGAATCGATGTTGAACACGGTGGTATCGACCCACGACCCGTCGTTTATCCTATACATTGCTATCATGATACCAACAAGTCCGTCGAACTGGTGTAATATGACTGATCTAACCAGGCAACCAGGTGACAGGAGCCAGGCGCTAAAGTCGCTTTTAAAATTAAGTCTTTTTTTTTATTAATATCACATTACATCTATAAAACAGTCAATGAATCAAAACAAATGACGCGTAATCTCGCACTTCTACTGAAATGTATTTTTAATCTGTTCCGAGTGAAAAAAAACGTAAGAAAATCAACTGTGTTTACATGAATAATTACTTGGCTCTACGAACGCTTGGAAATGACTTGTGCATACTAAATCGTTCTCATTTTGTTTCGATTTAATGGGCTTTGCGATTTGTTTGCACTGTTCCATTTGATGTTCACTCGGAAAGTGAGGCAGCTCGAGAGTTTATTGGATGAAAAATTAGAATTTGATTTAGCATGTTTCGAATTTAATCATAGTTAAACTGTATTATGTGAAGTAGATACTGTCTGTAGTTTAAGCGAGTAGTACACATTTAATTAAATCTTTAACGGTTTAAAACGCGATATATATTAGTATAAATAGAGTAGGGAAAACAAGGTTTTACCATTAATACTTAAATTAAAAAAATTAAAACTAAAATTACTGAGTGTTTTATTTATTACTCAAAAAATGTGTAATTTTGTTTCCACTATGTACTCCACTATGTTTAGTTAAAACACTTTAACGGTTTAAAACGCGATATACGAGTTTTACCTTTTTGAAAATGATTTTTAACTTCTGGCCGACGTCTCGGATGCTTTGCAGCAGCTGTGGTCACGACTCAGGACACACGACGAGGACTCAGTCTCCCCGAGACACCCCCGTGAACCGTTAAAGTGTTTTATTTAAATGTGTACTACTCGCGTAAACTATAGACAGTATTTCCTCCACTATATCTGTGTATTTGAATGTATTAGATCACATTTCTGTGCCGATCACAATAATTAATTTTTACCGCGGGTTAAGGATAATACGTGCTCAGATTCTTGTATTATAAAAAATGTAAATCTTTATAAATAAAACACAATTAAATAATATTCTTCACAGGGATCTATTTTGGCTTTGGACTACTTTGGCTTGGAAAACTTTATGGCGTATTTATCTGTGGGCCCAGTAGGAATCGAATCCGAGACCCATTATAAATTTCAATAATTTATATAAGCTAAGGAGATTGTTTGCAAAAATATAAAATGTTGCCCAAAATTAACCATACAACGTGGATTAAGTCGCGGAAACAGCTAGTTATATAACAAAAAAACGTTTGCCAGGTTAGCAGTTAAAAAATAAGTTCTTAAATATATTTCGCATTTAAATAAAACACTTCAATAAATTAAAACGCGAAATATATTAAATTAAGTTATTTAATTATTTAAACTACGGCCCAACGTTTCGGATGCTTTGCAGCAGTCGTATGTTTAAGTAATATATTTCGCGTTTTAAACCGTTAAAAGAGTTTTTATTTGTTATATATGCAAATTATTTTGTACTCCATTATCATAGTACTGTCCTCTTCGTCCTTGTACTTAAATCTTTTTTTAGTAAAGCTGAAATATTGCATATCTAGTACGCAGCTGGTATTTGTCGAGCGTTCGAAAACAAACGACCCGGTTCAGTTTCAATCTGCCTTTTTTCAACTACCCTTTGTCTAGGCGTAACGTTATATTCTAACTATTATATATTATATTCTAACGTTCACCGTCACAGACATATTTTTATGCAATAAAAGCGGGTTGGATTTTTAACTTCAGCCCGACGTTTCGGTTTGCAGCAGCCGTGGTCATGGGGAGACTAAAGATGGAGGATGTCTCTGATGTCAAAGTAAAAATTGCTACGCTAGCGCCATCTGTTCCGTCAAAGTTGGTATTTGGGGAAACTGGTCGAAATTAAAAATAATTTTCAAATAAGTTTAACTAATATATCGCGTTTTAAACCGTTAAAGTGTTTTATTTAAATTACAACGTCTGCAATTGTGATAGTTGACTCTTTTAATGATAGAGGGGGACAGGTTAGCACTTGATGGTGAGTAAAATACTCCAGCCGCCGGATCTAAACAAAATGCGTCGACCTATTTTGGCTAGGGATATTCGGAAATCCGCAGACTGCAACCGAATCGCGATTAAACTTCAGGACTTTTTCATCTGTGGACGGTGGTTCGGGCCGGGGATAGTTCGATTATCTTTTTATCTTCGATTTACGCACATTACTTCTACTTAGTAGCACATCTCATGTTTTGTTAGCAGCGTTTAATTTATCTTTACTTTTATCATTATGTCAAAATTATTACGTTTTTATGTATATGCATTATTTTATGATAGAGGAAGGCAGAGAAGCACGACGTGCCCTTGACAGAAGGTGAAATATCACTCTTATAACAGGATGTACTGTCGGTCTAATTTAGCTTTGTATATTCGAAAATCCACAGACTGCAACCGAAATGCGATTAAACTGGACAGCTACTTAACCCGTGGTTTGTGTAATTTCGATATTCTTATCTATTTATCATCCAGACTTCTATACAAAGAACAACATGCTTCAGAAAAGCTATAAATTGACTAGAAAAGTATTGAACGCGTTGGGGATCGAATCTACGACCAGTTGATAAGGCACAGATTGCTACCATTACATCAAGGAGGCCGTCGAAAAATACATGCTTAATCATTTTGCTTGATTTATTAAAATGTTTCCATTATATATTTAACACATAGTTTTTATATTTTACTAACTATACGGTAACTGCATTATACCTATTAATTCTATGTTTTAAATATTTAATTGCGTAGTCATGTGTACAAACTATTGAATAATCAAATTAATATCGTTCGGCACTACGTGAACGATTATTCTGAATATAAACTAATTTTCAGTTCTTTCATCGAATAAAACCTATCAGGGTTTATTTATATGTTTACAAATTGAGTAAAAAGGTCCGATCCCATTCAATTCGGCTCATTCACGCCCGAATAACAGTTCACTCTTGAATGGGTATCGTTCGCTTGTCAGATCCTCTGTTGAGAAAATTCTTAGGGAAACTTTATTTTGTATCGTTCGGAATTCTTTTGTTTACTTTGTCTGGGAATGAATGAACGATGAGACGGTTCACTCTTTTGTCATTATGAACGGATGTTGTTTTAGTCTCATTCTCGTTCATTATTTAATATGGTAGCCGTTTGTATATGAAATTGTATCTTTAGAAAAACTTAAATCCTTGTTACTCTAACGAATTGTATTTTAGCCCTTACAGGGCCATATGGCTAAGGCTAATATTCGAATACAACACAAAACTTTAGCTATTTTTATTGTAAAGTAAGAGACTAGAAAAAATATCGCGGGGTGTATCGATTTCTTATAATTTTATACGTTTTATTTTGACATTTACTAAAAATTATCTGTTAATAATAATTTAATAGTGAAAGAGTTAAAATGTGATGTGATTTATAGGTCAATATTTAGAAATGACATATTATACTTAAATATATTTATTTAATTAAACTCAGACATTGGTCATAATTTCAAGTTATTCTAAATTTAAATATAATAACACTAAATGCTTTTCACAATAAAAATAGGAAGTATTATTCTAAACAAAAGATGGCGGTAGTTTTCAGTAGGGTGCTCTTAAAGAGACGTGTCAGGCTAATTAAAATAATGTACGCAACTTTAAGTGCGCCTCATATCTGCGTAATATAGTATTTCAAAAGCAAAGCCCTCTGCTAACTCGGTTTAAGCCCGGCTTTTAGGTTCAAACTCAAAGCTGGCTGTCTTTATCGAGAATGGGATTTGAGCGTTAAAAAACCAGGCAAAAAGGCGAAAAGGCCATTGCGTACAAACCTGCTCTCTCAGATAAACGAATCGCAAGGATTACAAAGTTTAAACCTATTGTAGTTTGCCGATTTTTGCCGACATTTTCTTTTCGAATTGATACGTGAGTTTTAGGTTATATTCGAGTTAAGAGTTTCATGGAACGATTGTTTATATTACATCGTGTACATGAGTTAATTATCTTTATATTAAAAATTATCTCTGTAATCCTACTATAGGTAATTATATCTATAGGATAAGTGGCATACTCAGGTCTGTTTATAGTTCAATATTTTTTTCTACCGTGCTTAAAATTTTACGTTACATAGAACCACAGTCATAATCATATTTTTTCATTCTTTTGTTTATTATTTGAAGCTGTAGCTGGTTCAATTTTTTTAATTACGCTGGGAGCCAACTTTGATTTATTACATATCGATTCATATTATTGCTCATTATGTTGGCTGTAACTTAGCTGCGTGTCCCATCTCATTTTATAAAAAATAACATCTCAATTTGTATTACAATTGAACCTTACATGGATAGACCGTTACCTAAATAATCTTTCCAACCACCACCCATGCTACATGAGAAGGGTGGTCAAGACATTAATAGAAAGAGCTAAGAGAATCTGTGAACCAAAATATTTGGATACAGAGATAGAGCATCTCAAGAGCGCCCTTATGGCCAATGGACACAGCAAAAGAGACATAGATAAATGTTTACAGTCAAAACTAATGATTTGGGTATGAGTAACGAGGAAACTGAAGGTAATAAGATTGTTTCTAAGGCCTTTCTGCATTATGTTTCTAGAGTGACAGATAGAATGGGCAGAGTTATGAGAAAGTACAATATTAAAACAATCTTTAAACCAACAAAGAAAATTGAAAATTACTTGGTATCTTGGTAGCAAGGACAAAAGGGACCCATTATCATCCTCAGGAGTATACCGCATCCCGTGCACTTGTGGGGAAGTATATATTGGTATCACTAAGCGTTCTGTGAATACGAGAATTAAAAAACATAAAGCTAATTGTCGCTTGGGACATACGGACAAATGACGGTTGCGGACCATTAAATAACGACAATCATAGAATAATTTTCGAAAATACTCAATTATTATGTTCTAATGGCACTTTTTACCCCAGACTGTACAGAGATGCGATAGAGATTCATAAACATAAACGGAATTTTAATAGATCCGAGGAATCTCTCAAAATTAAAAAAACATGGGTTCTTTACACCAACATGGGTTTTCAATTCTGTGAAATGCCAAAAGGCAAAGCAAATGAATTTCAGAACACTGAATCACACATTCATATTTACACTTCACAGAATAACACCCAACAAACCGCCGATATGCGATCGGGTCTAAATGCATATAACCTAAGATCGCGGCGGCAATCGAGGAGTTAACATCTCCTGATGATGCCGTCCACACGTGATGGCGAAACGTCGAGAACCTCTTCTCGCTCACATGGGCCGAACAGCCCGAAAGACAATGATATGCTGAACGATGGCCGTGAAAGCCTTACACAATTTATTCGTAGTATAATTATTATTATCAGTTACAAGTGTTTTATGTTTAATGTGAAAAAAACCACTCGCGTTAATTATAAACAATATTTGTTCAAAATAGACGGCTATTAAAACACAATTTGTGACAACTATATTTTTAAGAACTTTTTTATGGAACATAAAAATACTTTTCGATTTTAATTTAATTTTTTGTTCTAGAACCACCTCTAATTGGCCCTAACATCACAACGAATCTTGTGATGTATGTTGGAGGGGACCACATTCAGTCAAACTGTTCCTCAGCTCCTTCTCTACCCGCAGCTAACGTCACTTGGTACGTCAACGAACAGATGGTAAGTTGGAAATATTTAATGTTAAATGTCGCGTACACACACATGTAGGCGCAAGATTTTTTGTGATTTGATGTCTTTTGATTTGGTTTAAATAGTAATAATAAAGTAAATAGTTATTTACTGAGTTTTTCAAAGACATTTTTGCATATAAATGTAAGTTGTAATTTTATTGTTCTATTTATTTTTTGTAATTTTTTTATTCAAATACAAATATTATAATCATTCACACTTTCCTTATTTGTGATTGGAGAGTAGACTTTGAATGTTAAACTATATATAGTTTTAAAGATGATAATAAAATGAGTTATACTTTCTTATAACCGACCCTTTGGAAACTGTATTTCACACAAGCAATGCTTAAAATTTAAAATAGTATCTTAGGATCTAAAACGCAAAATATATTAGTTAATATATTTTGTTGTCCTCTTGCGACAACGGTTGCTAACAACGAAACTACGGGTGATAGAAAAACTAATATATTTCGCGTATTAGACCGTTAATTGTATTATTTGTTTGTCCTTATCCACCATAAGTAAGAAGGATCATATATCAAAAATCACATAGGTAACAATGTTTACTCATTAGAGAATTAAATACGAAACAAAACTTACAGTTCTACAGCTGCAACATTCAAATCCTATATAATATGATAATGTGTGTGACGCGAGTAATTAAAAGCTTCGCTTCTCAGAATTATCCCGCATTAAAATTACACTGCTCCCGACTAACATGATGCTGGATAATGAAACGTAAGTTTCGTTTTGCATTTTCACTGCGAAGATTGTTTTCATATAAGCCTTCTTAAAATAACAGAATTTTAAGAAGAACAGGGTATATTTAATTACACATAGTAATACACACAAAAGTGGAGGGCCTCGTTTATAAGGGTAACAAAGTTATTTACAATGGCTCGAATTGAAGTCCTGACTATGAACTGGCTACTGGGTACTTTACCATTCTACATGTCAAAATAAGAAAGTAGAAACAGTCTTTTAGAATTTAAAAACAAAAGTCTCTTCATTGTCTATTTGACTGACAAATTTTGTGGAGCTTAACTTACAGACAGTTTGTAACTAATTTTAATTTTGATAATTACAAGCGAATACCGTGGTAAAATAAGGCTGATATCTTTAAGTACTACTAAAAGATATCAGCCTTTTTAGGGGCCGAGTCTTAAACGTGGAATGTGTCAAATGTCAACCCATGTCTATATTTCAAGAAATTAAAATAATGATTACAACAAAATTTATTAAATACACTTTTATTTGTCACTGAACTTGGTGCGACTCGGTTGCACAATTGGTTAGAACAGCATCACGCTATCTATAGTTGCCGGTTGAAGTGACGTACCGCCATTTTTTCTTTCTAAATAGATTCTTAATCTACATTATGGGTCAATTTAATAAAATTCCACATCTAACAATCACTTTACAATTGAAATATTACAATCCAGACATATAAATGTATTGTCTGAATGTATAACTTACTACTAGTTTGACGACCAGCCGCTTTAGAGGTTATTTCATACATTTTGGTGCACGTAGTCGCATATAGACTGTTTATACATTCATTCACGTATTCATCTACACCATTTTTGTATATAAGCTTTACCATTTATATTCATAATAATTAGACTAAATCAAATCCTGAGTCTAATTTCACTCCTTGCCAGTAAGACAGGCAAATTGACATAATATTTTGATCCAACCAACTTTAAATATGGTTTATTAAAATTAACAAAACTATAATGGACAGCGACAGTACCGCGGGTCCTTTCTAGTTCCCAATATGACTGATATCCTCAAGTTTTGAATAATACCAAGTGTGATATGCCAAAGTTTTGTGTAATCGTCGTTAACTGGCGCAGGTGCCGAGCTTCACAGCGAACCACGTGACTAACTTCTCAAACGGATACGCGTCTACTTTGTCTACATTAGAACTAGAGACAGCTGTGGAGTCCCCCTTTCCTGTACTTATGATACGGTAATTATGTCTTAAATATTGTCTGTAGTTCAAAACGTGATAAATAATAAATCCTATAAATCAAAGATACTATAAATCATTTAAAACGTCTATTTTTAGTTAAAAAGAATTAACCTTCGTCTTTAAACTAAGAGAGTAAAGTGAAATCCCGTTTCCCGTCGTGGGGCATAGGGTGAACATATTTCTGTGTCCGTTTTACTGATCGGTTTTATTTACAAGCATATAGTTGATCAGACTTCTGTGCCCTGTCCGACCGAAACAATTTACTGCTTCCCCGGGATTCGAACCCAGGACCTCTCGCGCTCAACGCAATGCTAGACAACACGTTAACCATTTAGCTACAGAGGCGGTGAAACTAAGAAAGTAAGGTGAGATTAATTACTTGTATACCTCAACGATTTTTGAATGCATGAAGTCCGGGGTTCAAACCCCGTAGCTATGTATTATATTATTTCTCGTGAAACGCACTGAAACCTAATCGCCTATTAATAAAAATAAATAATTTTTGCGTCTGATGTCAGATTGAAATAATACAATATGAATTTATTCTCTCGCAAGATTTACATTAGTTTTGTAACTTATACACAAGGCTATCTATATTTATACATATAGTGTATTATATAATACAATATAAATACTTATTTAGTAGTCACCTATTTAATATTACTAAAAACGAGACTTACATAATGCAAGACCTATCACATCATTGAATATCAAGAATTCCCATCACACCCCACGCCTATTGATGATCCAAAGTACGTGAAATGTTCCACCGAGTTCCAATTGGAATGCAACATGAGAAGCATAATATTATTGCAGTTGTGAAGCGTCAATATTCGACGTGTGGAAAGCGACGAGCCCCGTCGTTGCCCTGAGGGAGCAAAACGCGAAACCGGTTTCAGCGCTAGGACGTAGTCTCACAGGTATTTCGATTCTATTTTCACCTCAGTCACTCGAGCTAACTGTGTAACTCTACACTCTAGTATATTGACACTACACAGGGTGTGCACTTTAAAATTCCCACAAGTGCTTTTCGCTCTAATTGCAAGTATAGAATCAACTTGTTATTTCTGTGGCACTGTCATGATTTTTACTTGTGTGAAAAAATCAAACAGGCGAAACATTCTGGTGTTGTAAGCTTTTTGTATGTTATAGGAACCGTTATTAATGCAAATATTTCGCCTTAACAATATATATCCTTGAAATTTTAATATTTTTTACATGTTTCATATGATGGCACTATAATTCACTCGTAATGTTTTTTTATTTATTTTCGATTTTTAATTTAATATATTTCTATAATTATTAACATTATCACTATCAGTGAATTATCATTATTTCACAAACGTAGCTCAATTGGTAGAGCAACAGCACGGAACGCTGACGATGCCGGTTCAAGTCCTGCCAGAAACGAAAAAATGTTTTTAATTTATTTTCGATTTTTAAATTGTATAGTGCCTTTATGTGCAATAACATGTAAAAAATATTTAAGTTTTCAAGCGTAGCTTTACTGAAAAAAGCTACAGCCGATCATTGCTACATCGAGCCGTAGCAATGGTAATTCTATCTCGTAGCATGTAATACTACGACGTAGCACCTTTGTAGCGGTTGCTAATACATTTGGTCACTCACTACGCTACGACGTAGCCGAGTAGCGTCGTTGTAATTCTACGCCGTAACTAAAATTATAAATACGAAGGAGATTGGTAAGCTAAAGCATAATAAAAACTTTCTTAAATAATTTTAGAAAGACTTTTATAGTTATTCAACAATACAATACTCTGAATATACTTTTATTATTATTATCATAAATTATGTTTCATTTCGTGACGGACAAAAACCTATTTTCAATGTATTTAATAAGAAGTCAACTTATTTTTAATAAAATTTTACTGTTGCTACTTTAACAAGAACCCATAGAATATCTTTAGTATATTAAAACGTGTCTATGAAATAATTTAAAACTATATTTAAGAAAATACTTATCCGAACTCATGTTTATTTAAGGCGCTCTCAAGAATCCCATATAAACTTTAAACTTTTATACAGTTGCAACGAGCGGTCTTTAAATTTAATGTCTTCATTCCTATTGCAGGTGGCGCCACGGAAACTTGTCTGCCGACAATACTTGTCCTGATATTGCAGTCATTTTTACAATTCCTCTTACAAAATTTTACAATAAGATAAGTCGTTGCACTTAGATAGTTATTATGTAGAAAATTCAGGGTTTTTAATTTTTAAGATAGCTATGAATAAGCATTTTAAGTTGTGTATAATGGCATATAGTGTAGGTAATTTCGTTTCTGTCGTTATTTTTATAACTTTAAATTAATACGAACGAAAATAATGTCAATACGTAAGTATTATTCGAAATTGAATCAAACTATTTGTTAAATACTGTCTATAGTTTACGCGAGTAGTAAACATTTAAGTAAAACACTTTAACGGTTTAAAACGCGATATGTTAGTTAAACTTATTTGAAAATGAATTTCGACGGAACAGATGGCGCTAGCGTAGCAGTTTTTTTACTTTGACATCAGAGACATCCTCCGCCTTTAGTCTCCCCGTGACCACGGCTGCTGCAAAGCATCCAAAACGTCGAGCCGAAGTTAAAATCATTTGCAAATAATTTTAACTAATATATCGCGTTTTAAACCGTTAAAGTGATTTATTTAAACTACATATTTGTTTATAGAATCGCTCATTAAAAATACATCACAATATTTGCTATTCACCAGGTTTTTATATTAGTTATTTGCGTTTACAAAAATGAGAATCATCATCTTTTTATTGTAGTATACTACTTATTCGTAGTATACTACGAAGTATGGAATTGTGATATATAAGAAAACATCTAAGAGACATCTATTGTTATAGTTTTTTTTTCCAGAATAACAAGCGTAAACAAGGAGTTATAAGGAAAAAAGTGTTCGAGCGTCTATGTTCTAAAGCTCGCTGTATCGGCCTTACTTTGAAGTTATTTCCGTAAACCATTTGTGCATATTACATTGTACACATATTAAAAATAATGTTATTTGATATTTGTTGTAATTGAATGTTATAATAGACTGATTAATTAGAACTATGTGTGTACATAGTAGTATTGTAAATACTGTGTTTTGAAAAATTAAGAATAATATTAAAATAACATTGTTCGTATGAATGTTTCTGTTGTGCATTTTTTTTTAAATATGTTTTGATGTTTGTAGATAAATTGAAAACTTCGCGATTTCAATAAAAAGGCTGTGTGTAAAATAAATCAATAGGTAAATTAATTCCAATAGTCTACTTTGTGTATTCTATGACATTACGCAAATTTTGGTGGAAGATACGTTCATAGTTAATAAAAGGTATCTTAACAACTTATCTTAGCGCCTGACCTTGGGTAATATAAACGTAGTAAGAGAAATGAAATATTCACTCTTAATGTAGAACTTCTCCCTGAGTTAATGGTTAAACACATTGCCTAGCAAAGTTCTGGTTTAAATACCTGTAAACTTCTTTCTACTATTTGTCGGTATAAAAAAAATTAAGGAGTCAAATAAATGAACACGAGTGTCCCTATTAAAATATCTATGCATACAATGCGAAGTTAAAAACTTTCAAATTCCATTTTTTAATTTTCATTCCTGGTAATTTTCCAGACTTTTAAGTCCCTATATTTGAGTTTAATAGTCGAGTAAAAAGTTTTCATTCTCTGGCTAATAAGGAGGTTTTGTATTGTTTAAATAGCTTTTAAAAGTCGGTGCAAGTTCGCAAAGTAGGTTAGTAGTGATGTGTAGATTATCTCAACAGTATTATAAGATTTGATGGTGCGTTCAGAGTAATTCGTCGTTTAAGTTAATTGAATGTAAATATGTACAAACTATTTAGGTTATTTCTTATATGGGTACCTTTAATGAATAATCTTAGATTTTGAAATACTTTTGTTCTTTATTTATGTATGAAAATATTAAAACTTTATACTACTTTCGTTAAACCTATAGAGTTTTTAGTGTGGTTATTAAATTTAATGACTTAAAGGTTTTCTTTTAAGTGTAAAAATTAACTTATAATTTTGCCTAAAAATTTTCTTGCATGTACAGTTGTAAATAATGAAATTGTGATCAGTTAAAGTTAAACAATGAATTATGTACTTTAATTCAAGTGCCTGTTGGTTTTAAAATTTTAAATATTATCGACGTTATAGTGCAGGTAGTATTTACATGTTTAAAGTGTTAAAACGTAATTTACTAAAACTCCCTTATGTGTTTATGCTTAAATTTACAGTTACATTGTATAAAAAATACAATCCATGCAAATGAACATTAAAATATATGTTTTCGTAATGTATTTTATCACAATAACCATAAAATGTGTTTACATATTTTTGTGTTGTCCGCCATCTTGTTTATGCCACCATTTTGTGTAACTATATTTAAAAAGGTTTAATATCTAAAAACTACTTAAAATTTAGATTTAAGGATAGTTATGTTGAATTTCATAATTCAAATATTACGTTAAGTATCTGAAGTGATGTAATAAATAAATTATATAGTCTGTGTTCCAAATATATCTAAATAATTTCTTTCGAATAATTTGTGTTTATTGATATAGCTAAACATAATTGTATATTTATGATTCTGCTAATTATAATACAATCATTTTGTATTATAATAATGATAGAAATAAAATTAATATTATGAAGTTTACCCTATTTAAATTTTGGCAACATTTATTTCAAATCGTCGTTTTGCATTTTTCATAGTCTTAATTGTTGTAAATATTAGTTAAATAAGTTTTAACATAGTTAAAATTAAGGCTTAAATATATTTTAAGGTTATGCAGGTAGAATAATTGTATAAGTTTAAATTTTATATATTTGCCTGAGGTATATAAAAGTGATTTTTAGCTTAAAATGACAAGCTAACAAATAAGAAAAACCAAAATAAATTATTAATGGTGAATTAAACGATGATTTTTATTTAAAATTCAAACAGACAAAGGACATTATTATAGACATATTAGAGTTATATACAAAAGTCTTACCACAGTGCTCTAAGACGTACAGTTGGCAATAAAAAATAACAGTAAATAACAGTCCATCGGTCTGTAAATAGATTGGTGCGTATTGGTTCTTAGCCATAAGTATAGAGATACGCATTTCATAATAAAAACAATACACGAATTTTACTTTTGCCAAATATTGTACTACGCAAATTCTTGGTCATATAATACATAATTATTTTAAATTTGTATCTATGTAATGGTATCAAAACGACTATATTTTTTTTTAAACGCAAAGTAAAATCCTTAAAGACCTACTAACTACTATACCACAAACACTTCTAAATTGTGTATAAATTAAAAAATATATATCGCTTTAATTAGGTATCTTTCAAAACTCTTTACTGTATACTCGAAATAAATGAAAGCCAATTAATTACTCACATAGCAAACAAAAGAAGATTTAGGGTTTTGAAATTATTAATTCAGCAAGAGGTAGAGGAGAAGCAAAATGTCTAATTCAAACGGTAAGGTACGACGCGTTGAACAAATCACACATGAACCATGAATTATTCATTCAAATGCATTTATGGCAGGTAGATTTCCTCTACACCATCGAGCAATGAATTTTAATACAATAGCTATTTCCCTCTACATAAAAATTACATCTTATACAACTAACTTGTAAATACCGAAAATGTTTTAACTAAGTTATCTAATTAAATAATGGCCTTCGTAGCTAAATAGAGTTAAGTGCGAGTGGTCCTGGATTCGAATCCTAGGGAAACAATAGATTTTTGCAAGGCACAGAAGTCTGATCAACTGCCTTTAAGTAAAAGCGATGTGTGAAACTAAAACACTAATTTCGTCCCATGCTTCACTGGGGGAAAGGAGATTTCACAAATGAGCTGTTACTAAATCTACATAAAAGTATAAACATTTCGTTGTTGGTCTATTAAAAATTGCTGGTGAATATAAGTACGTCATAAAAAACCACAGATGAGGATAGACCGAAGGTGAGTATTGATCGACTCACTTTACAAGTACTTAGTTATAGCCACAAAATAAGCAAAGAAAACTCCTAATTAAAAAAATAAAAATCGCTCCCTATTAATTGCCACCGAGTGTATTACGTTTGAATAGGTGGTGCCTGGTTGCGAACGATAATATTTCAACAATTGTTTACGAAAGGGAGGTCGAACGTATAAATTGGTATGTTTTTTATTTCGCATATTAAATTCGAGTCCTTTTGAACTGGTTTTGTGCGGGGTTGATGGAGCGCCTTTTATAACAAAACATTGATATAACAAATAGCTGGCAGTGTATCAGACATAATCATATTCGCTGTTCAATGGGCCGTCGCCCAAATATTTATTTGCTTATACCAAGTTATTTCGCAATATAAACCAACTATATTTGGGTGCTTCTTTTACACGGCTGCTCAGTTGGTAGTCATGGTTGAAGAAGGCGACTTCGGTTTTCTGAAGTTTGATCATCATCATCATCAGCTCTTCCTTTAGCTCTACTCATCAATTTTCTGTTGGCCACTTTCTTCAGGTCATCAGTCCACCGTACTGCTCTGCCTCCTGGTCGTCCTACAGTACCGAGTTTTACTAGGCTCAATTTATTCCGACCGAGAACTCGGCAGAGTAACTCGATTGAATCAAATTCGTACTGACCGTCGACTCGCTCTCATCTTTTCGTAATTTTGCCTCATTACTACTGATTCATTATAGTTTTGATTTTATTAATTAAGATTTTTAAATATTTTCTAAATTACTTATAAATACTATTGGATTAAGACTATCGTTTAAATTATATCTACCTAAATATATTGCTTCTCTTAAACAAAGAATACACATTACGAGTGTCTAAAAACCCGCTCAACATCATGTATTTCTCATTAACAAACAGCAACTTTTAAATAAGAATTTCAGATTTCAAAACAATAAATGGCAGACAACTATTTACTTAATTATAGACAAGATTTACTTGATGGGAGGTAAAAATTCACACATATAAAATGTGATTAGGATGCTTTATCGACCTATTTGGCTTTAGACGCTTAGAAACGTCCTTAATACTTTTACATGGTTATTCATTATCCAGATGGCATGTCGATATTTCTATTACCGATTTAATGTGTCGAATAACTGATTGAAGATAAAAACATGCTGGAATTTGTGGGAATCGAACTTACATTACTAATATTAAATTAGCGAGCCCATACAAACACGATGATTTTGAGCGGAGCACAACTAAGGTAATATGTCTCAACATATAAAGTTATTCTACCCAGTTAGGTTATCGTACATCAAAATTGCTAAATGGTCGACGGTTGACGCAAAATGCTGTACAAACAACGATAAATTTAAGAGACACTGGACGTATCTCAGTGACGGACGGAGTGAAAACCAGTCCGGACTTGTGGGGCTATTCGGAGAAACGTGATACGAGTTCATGTAGACTTTTGTCACTTGTTTATCTAGTGTTTTCTCTAAATTTACGATCTAAGTAATGTCTTTTTGACGCATTGAAATTATTGGTTTTATTTCTACATGCTCGTTGGTGTAGTTGCAGTAATGTATGGCAACTAATCAAAGGGTCGTGAGGTAGACTCCCACCGGGTCTAACATGTTTTTAATTAACATATAATTTTTTTGTACACGTTGGACAGCGTCTTGAAATTTGTAGATTAAATGAGTGGTAGGAATATGGAAATTCCGTCCAGACCACGGAGCACCGTCCACAAATTTAAAGCCGTGAAATTAAATCGCGTATCGGTTTCAATTTATGGATTTCTCAGTATCCAAAGCCAAAGTACGACAGCGCATCTCGTCCTAGTCTTAATCTATCTTAAAAACATATATTTATATATATAAGTTTTCGTTTGAAATGTTATGATTTCTTGGTATTTAAAAGATATCATGAAAAAAATAGACAAAATATAATATCGCTATTTTAAGAATCACCCCCAGGCTGGTTGTCTTGATATATTGTTTTAGATAACGTGCAAGGGTGCTGGTTCTAGAATAAGCTAGGATGACTTCAAGCGTACATACCTACTGGATGAAATATGACTCTTAATGGAAAATTTTACATTAACTTAAAAAACCTTTTACCGTAGAGATAGCATCTATAACATTATTAAAATGTCATTCAGTTCGTACGTACTTACAAAGCGGGTTTTATTTTAATTTATTTATGACTATATTAACTTTATTGAATTAGTTTTTCTTTATTTATATATATTAATTTTAACATTTTGTATGTTTGCTCGTGTTTGCCGAATGTATAATGTCAAAGTAAATACTGTCTGTAGTTTACGCGACTGGTACGCATTTAAACAAAACACTTAAATGGTTTAAAATACAAAATTATTTTACGTGCCGACATTTCGGATGCTCTGCAGCAGCCGGTCACGGGGAGTGTCGAAGTAATTATCTACTCTTAGTTGTATCTATTATGAAGTTCTTGTGTGAAGTTGAAAATTATTCATGTAAGTAACTGGGTACACTTATAAACTTTAATATAACTTTAATATGTCAAGGTTGAAATTACATTGCGCGATAGGTGCATGTATCAATAAGTTGAAAAAAAAATTCGACGATGAGGTGTAGGACTCGGTAGCTCAATTGGTAGAGCAACAGCACGGAACGCTGACGATGCCGGTTCAAGTCCTGCCCGAGTCGAAAATTTTTTCAATTTATTTTCGATTTTTAAATTATATAGTGCCTTCATGTGCTAAAATAATAAAGTTTTCAAACTTTAATATAGTTAAAACAATTCACTGCAAGTTTACATTTACTACCAGTTGTCAAAACAAAGACGTAGGCGTAGACGAGATGAACTAGCAAGGAAGTTTAATATATCAAATTTTAAATTATGATGTGCTAATATTACCAACTTTAAAACTTAAGAAGTTAAGATCTACATCGTGCGTATATATATTTTTAAGACGAAGTTTAATTAAATTATAATGAGTTTAAGTTATTTAAAAGTCTGTCACTTTACTCTGTATAAATTCTTTAATGACCTCCTAGTGATTAAAACTTTTAATGATGCATTAATTCGGGAGATATCGAAACATTTATATCACTATCTGAAGATAACTAAATTATCAGAAATACGATGATGTGAAACTTTCACGTTGGTCCAAGTTAGTAAACAGTTGGTAAAATTCTAAATTTATAAACTGTATATTTTTACGATAGAAGAGGACAAACATGACATTTGATAATAGGTGAAAATCTCTAGTCATATAAGATCCAAACAAGATGCGCTATGGACCTGTTTTGGCCTTAGATATTCAGAAAACCACACACTGAACGCGACTAAAATTCGCGTATTTTTTTTTTTGTCGACGACTGTTTGTGAATTACGAAAACACTGTCGCACGCGAACCGCAAAGATTTAATAATGCAAATCAATATTATTTTATTTAATTAATAAATGTTAGCATTCGACTGTGCATACATACGCATATAATTACAACTATAGGTTGTTCTATAAAAAAATAATTTTATTTACACACTAACCAACAAACTCCAGTTGCGAAATTAATCGTTTAAATACAGCTTTTTATATTTCGTTATGTAGACGCGTAGAGTAAACGCTTGCTTCTGTGATTTGTACCACAAATGCAAACTTGGCCCTAATTAGTTTTTGTCATTCAGCTATCAAGGAGTTTGTCTTTGATTTTATTACGGCCTTCTGCTAGTACGGTACTTATAAGTTTGCCTACAACTTTCCGAAACTTGTAATTGATTCGCGTAAATATGCTTTCGTTAATGTTCGGAGCAAGACTAGTGGCTCACTGTAGTGTTACGGAACGTCCAAGGATCAATTCGTCGCAAGAGCTTATAAACGCATAAGTTATAAATAAATATATGATATCACAGTCAAAGTATTTTTCGGACAAAAAAAATATTTCCTAATTAATTTTTTTATCGTAATAGCACAAACAGATTACAGTTCACGACGGGAACATGAGGTAGTAGGTTTGAATCCCGTGTAAACGATTAATTGTTTCGGTTAAGCCAGGCACAGACTGATCGAGGCAGGCACTATTTATATAATTAAAATAAACAGCGAAACGGACACATAAATATCATCGTCCCAAAATCCACAGGCGGAACCTGGATGATGTGTAGATTAAAAACGGTAAGAATTGTTAACGAACACTCTCGTATCTATTTTAATATTATAAAGACACGGAGTTTGGACTTGGACGAACTGCTGGTTTGAATTGAATAGCTAATTTTTGTGTTCGATTGACAATTTGTCGAGCAAGGTGTTAAGGTTATATACGGTTCAAGAAACCAAAAAATGTGAACCAAATAATGTAATATTGTAACTAACACAGAAGTAGTCTTTCAATTCGAAGCAGTAGTTCCAGAGATTAACGCGTTCAAACAATCAAACAACAAACTCTTCAGCTTTATGAATTAGTATAGTATGTCTCACAGATTTTGCAAAATGTCTTTGTATCACTCATTCCTTATCCACTCCTCAATAAAAACTCCACATCAACAAAACACAAGTGAACAGCGAATATACTCGGCATACCCACAAAAAATAAACGGGCATCATCCGTTTCGTATACAAACATGTATACGTGATAGCGTTAAGGAATACGTTACAAAAACTGAGTTTACTCGAAACACAAATAATTCCAACGTAATAGTTGTTTGTGGCCATAATTACAATGAATGTTTCGCTCTAGGGAACTGGATATTAACTAAATATGTTCGAATTTTAGCTCACGGCAAATTTGGGATTAGGTGCGCGGTTCTGTAATTAAAGTACAATAATATATAAAGCTGGAGAGTTTGTTTGTTTGTTTGAATGTGCCTATCTCAGGAACGACTGGAAGGAAGGAAGGAGGCAGGCTATAGGCTATAAAACATTGCGCTGTGACTAATAGGAGCGAAGAAACAGCAGAAAATGTTGAAAAAACGGGGGAAATTATTCGTCCTGCGAAAACGGTTCATGATACCCAAAAAATATGTAAGAAAAAATTATTCCTCTTTAAATGATCTAAAACAAAATTCGCGACATTAAATGTCTAAGATCTAAGATGTACTTTAAGATTGACTTGCAAGAATGACGGGACGCGAACGACGTCGTGGGTAACAGCTCAAACTTATAGAGTTGAAAAAAAAAACGGTTTGCAAAAACAAAAATTCATATCCAAAATAATTACTCTACACGTACAAAATCGCTGACTAAGCTAATAATATATAAAGCTGAAGAGTTCGTTTGTTCGAACGCGCTAATCTCGGGAACTAGGTACTGGTTTGAATTGAAAAAATATTTTTGTGTTGGTTAGGACATTTATCGAGGAAGGTTATTAAACATCGCGATTCAACTAATAGCAGAGAAGAAATAACAGGAAGTGTGGAAAGAGCAGTGAAAAGTATTCATCTTTGTCAGTTTCCGATGCAAACGCTGCGAAAACGGTTCTAGATACCCAAAAATTTGCATAAAAGAGTTATTCCTCTTTAAATGATCTAAAAAAAAAGGTTCAGAACACTATGTGATCTTTTAGAATGATACGCAACGACGCATCCGACGCCATACTTAAAAGCTAATATTTATAAAGATAAAAGGAGGTTTGCAAAAACAAATTTGAATACCGAGAATTACTAATCTACGCGGACGACGTCGCGGACACAGCTAGTGAGAGTACAAATATGCTATCAAATTTAACTTAGGTTATTTTGGTAAACTTGAATATTATGCGAGATCTGCTTTTGGTTGGTAAAATTAATTCGTGTTTGATTATATATACGCACAATCTTTTAATTCTTCTCTTCTCTTCTCTCTTCGGTCTTATTGGAAATCGTTATGACGTAATATCACGTTATTTTCTAATATATAAAATTCTCGTGTCAGAACTTGAACTCCTCCAAAACGCCTCGAACGATTTTCACCAAATTTGATATGTGTATTCAGTAGGTCTGAGAATATGACAACATCTTTTTTTCATCCCCCTAAGTGATAAGGGTTGTTCACCCTTAATTTTTTTTTAAAAATTTTTAATTTCTATTTTTTTATGATACAACATACAAAAATACATACAATTCTCAATTTTCGTAACCCTTCTACGATAAACACTAATTTTTAATAGACATTTTAGTAACATTATTTATATGGCAAAACAACGTTTGCCGCCTCAGCTAGTATACCTATAAATATTAGTGGCAAGCGAGTTCAAGCAAAGGAACTGGCTAGGCAGGGCTAGGAGTATCTTTATACGAACCATTTTGTGCCAGTTTTGCCCCTCTGTAACTAAACATATTTAAAGTAAACACGTGAAATTACGTGTGTTTAATCATAGCCACAAGGACACATAGAAGCCAAGCAAATTACTATCCAAATTGAATAACTTTATAAAATCACTGATTTAAGTAAACCTGACAAAGTCAAATGTAAGGTATGATAAGATTTTACATATTTTAATAACAGAAATTATTGTACATATCAAAAAAGGCAAACAAATAGAGTTTACTTGTTCATAATATTATATTTGTATAGAACCTGGCATTGTTTTATTAGATTTCCATTTTTTTTATGCAAAGCACAATTTTGGTTTTGAACTCGGCTCCACTTTTTTACATTTACGTTATTGATGGGATACTAAAATAACACACAACAAGTACAGTTAAATAAGTACTACTTACACTTTACTTACAGTACTAGGTAAATTGGCACAAGATTTACAATAAAATACTAATTATAACTAATACTTATTTAAATAAAACACTTTAACGGTTTAAAACGTGATATATTAGTTAAACTGATTTGAAAATGATTTTTAACTTTTAGCCTTTAAACGTATTTGTGTACTACTCGCGTAAACTATAGACAGTATATAAGTAATACTACTCAACGGAATACTAAAATAACAAATATACAGATGGGAAATAAACAAATCTAGATTTTGATGTTGAACTTTTGAAAGCATTTACACATCTTAAGAAACCAGTGATTACACGTTTGTTATCTAAATTAGAACATTTTATAGTAACTATTGAATAAATAAATTTACAGAAAGTAGATATCAATCTTCTCGACAGGGTTTATTCCCAGGATTCGAATTCATCATCTCTCAAATATAACATGCAATAAGCTCGCCAAATATCAATTTTATTAGCACTATAATAGAACACAGTCCTTAATATTTCAATAACAATAAAGCTTAGGTTAGCCAAAGTGACCATAACGCGAAATAATTCAAGGTCTTTACGTACAAATGGAATACTTTAGTAGTTGGGCGTTTCGTGAAATAAGGATGTGGTCTCCTAGTAACCCTATAGATAGCATAACATAAAATTCTATTTTTTTAAGGCAAAAGAACGGCTTTGTAGTGGAAGATAAAAACCCAATGTCACATCTAAATAGTACGCGCTGATCTCTTTTAGCTTTCGACATTTGAAAATTCGTAGAAAACTTGTTGAACCCTGTGGGGGTTAGAACCCACGACCCATGTAATTAACAATTTATTGCTCACCTTAAACTAGCCCTAATAACTCCTGTTGGTCTAAAGTCTCTATATTATTATTATCCTAAGCTCATTTACAATAGAATTTGATTCTCGCTTAAAATATATTTATGAACCATTGAGTCGAACTAATTAGGCACGCGGCACAAACCGTTTATGTCGCCTACGTTTATTATTCAATCTTTCACTGGCTAAATTCAACGTGTGAAAGAGACAAAAACAATGTATGTATATAATAGTAAGTGAGACAATACGTGAGGCTATAATTAACCATCGGGGTTGATAGGAGACCACGGCCTAAGCCTGTAGTGATATGTGTTAACCCAAGTAGTTCAAACGTGGGAATCGCAATGAGATTATACCGCCCAGAGAACATTTGCTATTTTAGTGAACGGAATATATAAATACGCAGGTCTGACCTTGGTGAGGGATAATATTTATGGAAATCGTAAAATATATGTGTATCGAAAATTATGAATACTGTATGTAGTTTACGCGAGTAGTTTTTATTTTTTTTATATAAAGCACTGACGGTTCAAAGCGCCCGTGACCACGGCTTCTGCAAAGCATCCGAAACGTCAATCATCGTTAAAATAATTTTAAATAAGTAAACTTATATATTTCGCATTCTAAGTCGTTAAAGTGTTTATTTAAACACAAATTTATAAAACGCTTTTAACTGGCTAAAATGCGGAATTTATTACTCGATTGTATTATTAATACAAAAATAATAAATGTTTTGTTAATATAAATGTTCGATCATTGCATCGCGGATGCGGGGAGAGGGTATTTGCCTACTACCGGTGTTAACTGGGCGCGCGCGAGAAGCGAACCCAATCAGTTGCGAAAGAACTGCCATCTTAAACGCGCGTGTCCTTGACTCCATTTAAACGTCCGTGACGTATTAACATTGATGCCGTGCATCTGTCTACTGGGTCGAGATGAAGTGAGCGTCTAGAAGAGCAGGTTTGTGGGTTTGATCCTTTTGCCTGCTTCTGCGCAGCGGTGATCGCAACTCAAGGGAAACCGTGTTTCCACCAAATATACAGTCCACTTTATATTCAACAAAATGAACAAATTTTTAGCCAAACCGGTGAGTTACCATTTCAAATCCCTTTATAAATTGCTAATATAAAAGAGAAGTGATAGAAAAAGGATATGCTAAGCTTTGCCACTCGTGTAACTTGAGAAAAAGGATAATTAATTATACATAAAAAAATCGCATTATACAGATTACGCAAATACTTCTTAAACTTAAAACAGGCTATAAAGCCTGAGCCTAAATAGTTACATGAGACGAACCACAGGCTTTCACGATATAAAACAACGCCCTAGGATCTAAATGGATGTGAACAAAAATAAACACTCTACGTAAGGCGAAAAACAAATAAAAGAACAAAATGTTGTTTTACATTAGCAACAATTCTAAGCACCATCCAAGCGTACTGTAATAGCTTAGGGGACATACTACCTCTACGTTTGCTAAATTAGGATACGGATCCCTTTTTTTCTCTTGGATTTGTGCTTGGCTACCTAACTAGCTTAGTAGGCCATGCCCTTAAGAAGTGAAGTGTGTAAATTTTAAGTCACTTAATAAATTGTGTTTAATAAATAGATAATAAAAAAGACTTTCACGGCCATCGTTCAACTTATCATTGTTTTTCGGGCTGTTCGGCTAAGCGTGAAGAAGTTCTCGACGTTTCGCCATCACGTGCGGACGGCATCATCAGGAGATGTTCACTTCTCGATTGCTCGAAGAATGATTTATTAATTCTAATTCTTCGAGCAATCTAGGAGGTAAAGTCACTTGTTTTTAACTGCATTAATAAGTAAGTAGCTCTTAGTGTTCAGTTATACCGAATCAATTTTAAGAGTATTCAATAGCATTTCTAATTTTAGAATAGTTAATATATTGAGATTTCATTAAACAGCCGATTAGACATGTAAATTTTAACTGGTTTTGAAGAACAATATTCAATGCCCGGTTGGTGAAGCCTTCTAGATTAAAAAAACATAGTGTCGTAAAGAAGCTAACGTTAAATTTCAATAAAAACTTTAACGGTTTAATTGCGATTTTTTAGCTAAATAACGTATGATTGGACATGATTTTTCTTAAATTGGTGATTTGACGTTTTGACGAATAAAATGTCACCCGGGATCCTAAAGATGCGGGGACGTCTCTACATTATAAAAAACATATTGCTACACTAGGAAGTTCATTATTTTTTGTCATGTAAATGAATAAAAAAATCTGATATGACGAACATGGTCATCAATTTTAAAGTAAGTTTGGGTAAAAAATCGCGTTTTAGAGTATTAGTGTTTTAGTCAACTGTTACTTATCTTTAGTCTACACGAATGCATATTGTTTCAACAATGTTTCCTGAACTTGGGGCCCGTGTGTCCCCATTACATTTACCAGTTGAACGCTTGCAGCTGCATCTAAAGGGTTATTTCTCAAACGCGTCGCGAGCCAGAAGTAATGGTGATCATTTATAGCCACGATCAGAGCTGTCATTCTATAACCAAATACAATATTTCACGACGAAACGCATAACTAATGATTGGTCGTATTATGAGTAATTGCTTATCGAAGTTTGACACTTGTTTTAAGTTCACAAACGTTGGAAAGATTGAACTTCTTAAAGGAAGAGGAAGAAGACTTTTCTTAGAGCACGTTTAAGAATAGATTTATTGTAAAACACCTTTTACAATAATCGGTAACACAATTTTGTAAATATTTTTTATTCATATACTTGTGCAAAATTAGTAACAATCAAAAATTTTTGATCGTAGAATTCATTTCAATAGATCTTTTTGAACTCATCTCACCATTCCACTATTAGCACTTCTGTGTCCGTTTCATTGATTAATTATAATCACAAGCAAGTACTTCTATTTTTGGGCCCGGCTGACCGTTTGTTTGCAGGGATTCGAACTCAGCGTCTCCTACCTAGACGGTACATTTAACTATTTAATTTAAACACTTTCATCGGTTTAAAACGAGAAATATAACAGTTAACTTCTTTGAATCTTTTCCTACTTGACTTGGAATGTTCGCGTCGGGGCGTAGTTAAAATAATTTGAAAATAAGTTAACTTAATATACCTCTTTTTACCGTTATTTATTAAAATATGTGCTACTGCCGTAAACTAACGACAATACTTAATTTCAACGATTCCGCTACTGAGGCTGTGAGGCGGTTTGCACACGTTTTAATTGTAGCGTCCAGCGATAAAAAACATTAAATTTTTATGATCGACTACAGTTCGAGCCATAAATTCACATATCGGTAATAAAATGTATTCTTATCACACGTCTTTTCAAAATATGGATTGGATAAGTCGTAAAACCTCGCGGATAACGTTCCCCGACCGACGACAATTTGATCGTCTATATATTTTAATTTTATACGTCGCGATTTATAACTTGCCAGAGCTTTAGACTCCCTTAATATAAAATTACAGCGCTCTATAAAACAGTCGGTTTATACTGCAGAAATTTATACCCTTGTCTATCATTGGCATAAAAATGTATTAACACTAATATTATAACACTGAAGAGTTTGTTTGCTTCGTTCAAGTTTGTTTTTTGTTGGAAAGACCATTTATCCGACAAAAATTATAGTATGTATCACGATACTACACACTGCTAACAAGAAGAGCGAAGAAATATTAGAATAAGTGGAAACAACGGAGGAATTGTTCTTTTTCAAGGGTATCCGTTGCGCGCGCTGCGAAATTGGTTCAAGAAACCAAAGAATACGTATGTTAAAAGATTAAGATTTACTTTACTATTATAGAGAATTACGTTTACAAAGAATATTTTTATGAAGGGAAGGATAGACAAGATTCACTTGATAAAAGGTAAAATAATCAAGTCATATAATATGTATATATATATATATATAAAGGATTAATAGGGTTTTCATTTAGGAATTTAATAAATTTAATATTAGAAGTTAGAAGGAAAATTTTCGAAAATAATACACAGAAATAACTTTTAAAAACGGTAAATAAACTAATTTATATGTTAAAGAAGGGTAAAGGTGGGGTGGTGTGTCTGGTTGACTATTGTCTTCAAGGAGGATGCAGTACGATTTAGCACACCCCCCACGACATTGTTACGCGATGTGGGCGTGCATTAGGCATTCACACCGTCGGTTAAAAAAGGTAGGTATAAACTGACGATCTTTGGATTATTAGTCATAAATTGAATCAATCAATTTATGCATTCACCTCTCGTCCATTTCATCATTTTTGTATACAGATACTAATCAAAACGACGTGCAAAAGTGCGTAATGAAAAAATGCTTGCAAATAAAAACATCAGCGTTCAGTACTCGTAAACAATTTGGCAGGGTCATAAACTTGGGCCAAGGGTTACCTATGCAAAGGTTCTCATAAATTAAGAATAAGGACTATAAACATTACTTGTCTGGAACGAATGTATACATTACAATTTAATGGTATTTTGTAGACGTCATGGCATTTATACAACCGAAAAGAGATAATTATAGGATTTATTTAATTGAAACTTTTTCCGAATCAAAATTGCCAAATCAAATTGCAAGTTAATCTTAAAAGATAGACATAAATATCCCATATAGCACAAGAGATTAGCAAACAAACAAACAAACTCTGCAGTTTTATTTATTAGTATAGATGGAGCATACTACTTCTGCGTGGGAGTGACTTTTCATACAATTTTTCTCGGTAGCGAACATCTATTCCTGTAAGTACAGTGAATCGTATTGAAAACTAAATAAATGGGTTGGTCGCAATTTATGTCCGAGATTCCAGGAACCAGCGTAATGCGATCGAATGAGATGTCGGAGTAAAGTACATGGTTTCAATTTTCTCCATACGCGGTTCGAGGTTTATTTTTTAAATTTATTAAAAATGTTTGCCCCCTTTCTTAATTAGGAGGATGAGGTTTAACATCGCTTTCTACGGCTTTATCTTTTTTTTCAAATTATACAATAGTACTTATAAATTCTACCAAAGATAAGCCCGTCAAGATAGTGGAGTTATCTTCAATGGAAAAATATAAATTGATTTTCAAAAACATGTATCAAACATCCGGTGGAAATTGAATCCACCACCCGTTCAACTTAACCATGATATTTAATTAATCATAGGATGCAGCATAATCTGTTAGTAAGTAACTACTACATATTTATTAAATACTTTAAAGGTTTACAAACATGAAATATATTAGTTAACTTATTCTTATTTACTACGGCTCGACGTTTCGGATTCTTTGCAGAAGTCCCCGTGACCATGGCTAATATAAGTTTAACTAATATATTTTATTTTTAAACCGTTAAAGTGATTATTTAAATGGTTGTATGTTTCTTGCGACAATTCTTGTAAAATGGAAAACAAGCCCGAACGCTTTTTAGAGCGATGCGGTCGGTCGTTGTTTGAACGAGCCAGATTCAGTCGATTTAAAACCGCGAACACATTTGTTAAGATCTTGTAGCATTAAACAAGCGTGCAAAAAACAGCGAACAATTCGGAGAATTCCGCTTAAAGCTTGCAATTGTGGGTGCTTTTAATACGAATTTGGCTGAGAGGGTTTTGATTATTTTGCATGAGAGAGTTTAGTTTCTAGAAAGTGTCAAGATGGCATTTGACAGGTCAAACATTTCTATCACCAATTTAAGACTTAAGTACTATTACTAAACCTTAATAGGAACTCTCAAGATTGTCAAAAATCCAAAGCCAACAAGGGCGTGCTATCGATCTTATTTACCATCTGACCGTCTCTGTAGCTAAATAGTTACATGCTGCCTAGCATTGCGTTAATCACGAGAGGTCCTAGGTTCGAATCCCAGGGAAACATTAAATTGATTCGGTCTGGTAGTGCACAGAAGTCTGATTAACTATGATTAACGCATAATGACACTATGGTAAATTAAAACTCGATTATAAATTGAACTAAAATTGACTCAGACAGAACTTGAACCGGCATCCATCCATTGTTTCGAGTTGTTGCTCTAACCGATTAAGCTACCGTGTCAAAATACTTGTGTGTCCAAGTCCTGCCCGTATCGTAAACTTTTTAACATTTTGTAATCGATTTTTAATTTATATAGTCTTAACTATGTAAATTAAAAATAGTCTTCTCTGCCCTATCAATAAGGAATTTGGTTAGAGCCAAATAGCCTTAATAGCGATGCCTAGCGTTGCGTTAAGCGCGAGAGGTCCTGGGTCGAACCCCAGGGAAGCCAAAAATTGTTTCGGTCAGGCAAGGCACAGAAGTCTGATCAACTACTTGCCCGTTAAAAAACGGATCATTGAAACGCACACAGAAATGGGTTTACCCCATGCCCCACGTGGGGAAAGGGAATATCACTATATCTTATGTAAATGCTGTACATTTGGGGTATTTGACCTTTCATCAAGTGAAGTCGTTTGTCTTCCTGTATCAATAATATAATTTAAACATAACATAAAGGAAAACACACTGTAAATATCGTTGATACTGCAGGGATTAAGATCACCGCCAAAGGCATTTTCCGGAAATAACAGCTTTGACTTCCGGTTGACCAAAATATACAAAGGTAAAATATTAATATAATATCATAAAATTTATATATCAGTTAGCTTTTTCAGCTGCATTGCGTTTCTTGTGCTTAGGTATTAACAAAGTATAATGTCTATAGTTAACGCGAGTAGTACATATTTAAATAAAACACTTTGACGATTTAAACGCGATATATTTTAGTTAAACTTGTTTGAAAATTATTTTTAACTACCCCCGACGTTTCGGATGCCTCCCCGTGACCACGGTTGCTGCAAAGCATCCGCAATTTTATTAGAAAGAGGACTTATATAAATATTATACATTTATATAAGTCTTCTCTCTGTCTGTATTCGGAAACCCACGGACAAAAACTGACACGCGATTAAATATAACGGCGTTTTATCGGTGGACGGTGTTAGTAGCGGACGGTATTTCGATATTATTTATCCATTTAATATCGAGATTTCCAGTAAATCCAACATGTTAAAAAATAAATAAATGGTTTATAAAAATTTTGATCCGGCGGGACCGAACAAGTGGACCACTGGAAAGTAAACAGAATCGTTAATACTGATTTCAAAACAAAAACCTAATATCAGTAATGGGTATGCATATTCTCAAAGCGTGTTCACCTTTAGCTAACGTGAAAGTTCTGCGTCGTTATCGCAACGTCGTACGCATAAATTAACAGCTTGGCTGATTATGCTAAAAAAAAATCAATTAGCTGACAATCTTAAAATCGACATGTCTTTTTTTATTTAAATGTTAAGCTCTTTAAAGATTTGTTATAGTTTTTGTAATATTCCAACCGCATCAGCAGCTAAATGGTTAATTGCGTTAAAGTCGTGGGTTCGAATCCAGGAGATTACAATTTGTTGCCATTGAGCAAGGTACAGACGTATCAATTACTCCATGTAAATAAAACTGATCTATGAAATGGACACAGAACTGTGTTCACTCCGTGTCTTACTGGGAAAACGAAATGTCTTTCAATGGGAAAAATCTTGAGAATATGCAATGTAGTCTAGACTATGACAAATGACCTTTCCTAGCTAATTATCCACTTCAAACACTTAGGTTTCGAATCCGCAGATCGTGGGTTAAATCCGCACCGCGTTCAACATTTTTCTGATTATTTAAATTTTTTTCTGAAGTACGTTGGACTTCACCTGATATAAATGGGTGGTCTCGGTGGTGGTGGATCTAATGCTAAAATAGGTCGACAGCGCAACTTGTTTAGATGTGATACGGCTGGGATGTTTCGCCCATCATCATGTGAATCCCATGATTGTCTATCCTCCTCTATCGATAAAGAATCCAAGAAATATTTAAAGGAACGGTTATCTTCGTATTTGCAGTATGAATAAACAAGTAAATAAAAAGTGTATAAACAAGAATTCGGGACGGAGTGTGTCTGGGCGGGCGCCAATGTGTTACTGAGCCACTTAGATTGATAAGGCCCAATCGAGGTCGCAGCTAAAAGGGTTCGAGAATTCGCTACGTACATTCTATCCGCTACTTTGCGCGTCGCTTGAATTCCTTCAAACATTCAGATATTATTTTCGTGCGAAAAGGAAATCAACGAAAATTTTCTATTTGTAACCATCAGACCCCCCGTGGCCAAGGCTGCTGCTAAGCATTGAGTTGTAGCTTAAAATAAATTGTAAATAATTAATGCATTTCGCTTACTGTTAAAAGTGTTAACGGTTTCAAACTTTTTTTAAACAGGTTTTTATTTAAACTACTTGTTTTTGTTAAAAATGCTTCCGCAAATCATGCAAATGCTTGTCAAATTTTTAAATAATTACGTAGCCACCATGATTTTTTTAAATAAAACTACTTTACCATAATTCTATTCATAGTAAACTATAATAATAATTTACTTCGCACAAAGTCATCTATATTACGATTAATTTAAACAAAATAAATTTGATGAAAACACATTTTTACAAGGTAATTTTACAAATGTTACAAAGATTTCTGTGCCCTGTGTAATCAAATTTATCATGATATTAGGGCGAACCTACATTTTTACTCAGGATAAATGTTTACTACATATCTTTAAACATATACAGTTGAAACACGTTAGACGCTAAGCATCTAAAATAGAAATGTAGTTTGAATATCCGAAAATCTATAACCCTCGATTTGGGAGCGTGTGGTAAATATGGATGCGTATGGGCGACCGAAAAAATAAATTCTCCACTGGCCAACTCTCAAATTAGGGCTGCGTTAGTTTTATCGCGTGTTACACGTCATGAGATCTAAGCTGTTAAAGTAAATTTTATTTTATTTAACCTAAATATTTTGTCCTCATGTAATCATTTACTCACTGAATGCATATACTAAAAATTTAGACATATATTATGATAAGAATTACATCTTATCCCCATATAGAAGAAGGCAATAAAAAACATAAATAATTAAAGATGAAAAGTATATATAGGATTTTGTAAAGAAACCGCAAAATTTTTAAAAGAAACTAAGAGTTGGATAACCGAGTAAGAGCTGATGCCTCCTCCTCCTGTCACCAATAAAATACAATAATATTAATAATGTACATTGAAATTTTAACATAACACTAACAAAAATCAATATTTGGACATTTCTGTCATTTACACGAGTATGTTTATAATATACGGCACACAAGTTTAAGTAGTAAGTGGAGTTTATTTTTTTTTAACGTGTGATAAGTTTTCGTATGTCTGCACTCCTTTAAGAATTACCATATTAAAAACTACTTTTTTGTTCCCTCTGCATTAATAATAAGCTTTGATTTTACGTATGAAATGAAATACGCTAATAATTTTATTGCTATCACTCAACACTTAATGTAAACAATAAACCAATTGACATTTGTGGACTTATTTAAGCACCTTCCTTGACAGTGAACCTTATATCAAAAATTCGTCAAAATAATTACAATCGCTCTCCGCTTAAGCCTTGCAGAGCGAGTCAAACAAAGTGCGATTTCGGCTGATACAAGGCGTACGGCTGGCGCACCGCCAATCCACATAAACTGTTATTTTGTAACGGACAGAAAGGCACGCAAATAACGCATCGCACTCCGCACTGAGTGGATTGTCGTTGATTTTACATCCTCTTGCTGTATTTCGTAATGTCTCGTGAATTTTCATTTATACTTTTACATCACTGTGTTATAGTATTTAAAATAAGTATGTATACTTATACAACACTGGTTAACTGGTAATATATTTCGCGTTTTAAACTGTTTAAATGTTGTGTGCCACTCGCGTACACTACTACAGCCAGTATTTAAGTATGCATATTACTAAAATAAATAAAAAGTGTACACTTTTTTAAGTGAAACGGTTGTCAGACCTGCAATTTTATTAATAAATTACCATAGACTACATATAAAAGATAATTATTACATAACAACAAATGTTGCCAAGTATAATATTGATTTTTAACAAAGGCATAATAGTGTTTTGATGATTCAAATTAACCCTAAAATTGTTCTTGTATTCTGTTGATTGCACACTGCATTAATATTACAGTAGATCAATTACTACAGTCGAATTTATTAATGTATGATTATAAATTTAAAAAAGGTCTGATTATTAAATTTAAAAAACTTTAACGTTTAACGGTATTAGGAAACTATTGCCCCCCAAAAATTTTTAACCCCCCCCGCGGGGGGGGGGGGGGGGGGGGGGGGGGGGGGGGGGGGGGGGGGGGGGGGGGGGGGGGGGGGGGGGGGGGGGGGGGGGAAGAGGGAAAACAAGGCGGAGGGGGGGGAAAAGGGGGGGAAGGAGAAAAAGGGGTTTAAAAAAAGGGCACAACCCGCGCAAACAAAAGACAGTATTTAAGGTATAAAGTTTTGGTTTTGTGTGTTTTGTTCCGAATTATATAGTCAACGGGTTTAACATACATTTATTACCCTCTTTTGACGGCTCCCATGAAAACAGCGAAACGTAATGCTATAACTGTCAAGTGGAGTACAGTTGCGACAAAAATACATTTCGCCGTAACGGAATAGGCGTGCCGCGTACTGTCGAGCACAAAATCGCGTTGGAAACTGACACGCGTAAACACCTTTGACATCGTTCTTTACACTTCTGTGCGAGAATGTATTGGCGTTCCTATATTTGTGGTATTATGTGGATGGACTATAGTTGACAGATACGTCCAGAAAGTAAAATCAAATCAAATCGAGCGTAATTGTATTGTGTATTAAAAAAAATATTCGTTTAAATCATGATTTAAAACTACTTGTATCAGCGACTTTGCGTAGAATAGTTATTTCGGGCATCAAATTTTGTTTTTGCAAACCTCCTTATCATCTTTATGACATTATGATGTCGTTCTTGCTTGTTTGATCTTAAAAGATAGATATATAGTGTCGGGGACATGCTTTTCGATCATTTAAAGATGAATCGTTCCTTAATATATAATTTTTGGATATCCCACAAAGATGCATAATTTTCACCTTATTTTCCACATTTCCCGCTGTTTCTTCCTATAGGGTACAGGGGGATATTTTATAGTCTATGGTCTACTTCAATAAATTATCTTACCAACACAAAAATAATTTTTCAATTCCAACCTACTGGTTCTTGAGATTACCGCGTTTAAACGTACAAACAAACAAACTCGTCAATTAATTAATATAGATTTCATTTATAGTATATTTAAGTACCTTGTACATTACACTAATAAAAAAAAATAGGACTTGCTATAACTCAATCAAAATTAAACGCTACTTTACATTGTGTCTTTTAGTTTTTCAATAAGAAAGTAAAAAGTTGTGTAGTTGGAAGTTTGGAATTCAATAAGAGTAAGTAGAGACAGCAAAATCATTTTAAATAACTTGTAAACATTTTCCTCCGTAAAGATAAAAGAAAGATTAACTTAATTATTGATAATTTTAACATCTCTTGCTTTATTGCAGACATTAATTTGACTTATATGCTGTGAGCGAAAAAAACTTTTATGTTTTTTCAGGCGTCTGACCCTTAAAACTTCCGCACTAAGCTAGTCTAATCTAAAGCTTTGCTTAATAACTAAGAGGAGGTATAGTGGTACATTGCTAAAAGTTTCTAAAATCGAGTGGTTAAAATTTGTCATCGAAGTCGACAAACCGTAGAGTCTGAATGGGAGGTATATAAAAGGGGTTTTAAATTTGTACTGCGCGTAAACTATAGAAGATTAAGATTTACTATTTTTAAAGTAGCTGACCCGGCAAATGTTGTTTTGCCACATAAATTGGTTTTAAGTTATGTCTAGTCTAGTAATGATCTGGTTTCGATCTCATCCCTCGTGCAGTTGGGTGTGAACTGTAGATTGAATAGACGCCTGTGTTAGCCGATTCTCTACTGAATATGCATATAAAATTTTATAAAAATCGGTCGAGCCGTTTCTTATAAGTATGGTAACTAAGATAAAAAAGGAAGAACATTTAAATTGACGCGTTTAAAATTTTATTTTCCCTAAACCCATAAAGCCCTTTCAAAGCAGGTGGGCGCTTTTGAGCTTGACTGTACCGGGCTGTTTAATTATTTCTGTAAATGCGAATAAATGCGGAAAGTTCGGGCATCTTAACCCTTGTCGATTCTGAAGTTTCGAGATGATTGCTCGTGTTCCGCTTCTATTGTGGAATTTGTTCATTTCACTCGTCGATGGAATTAAAAAGAATTCGATTATATTAAAAGTGTACTTCTGTAATATGGAATGTAAGTTTTTTATAAAGGGGGGGTGTAGACAAGCATGGGGTTCACTAATTAGATGAAAAAAAATTGGCTTTTCGGAAATCCACAGACTCCAGCCGAAACGCGATTGAGCTTTACGGATATTCTTACCAGTCATTTAATACCTAGGTTTCCAGACGCGGTCTGAGATGTTTCCGAAACATTATAAATTGCTTAGAAAAATGTGCGACTCGGTGGGGATCGAACCCACGGCCACCAACGAGCCTGTATATAATATGGAAAGTTTTGTCTATATTTTCTTAAATGGGAAAAAGAAAAAAATATAAACAATGCGAAAATTGTTTTACTAAGTAAATAGTGAAAATGTATCACAGCACAGTTGTTATATAGTCGTTACTGGACTCTTGAAAAAAAATTTTATTTACTTCATTTTGCGAAAAATATTCTCGCGAGTAGCTCAAGAGATAAATAAACAATACACAGTCCTAAATAAAGTTAAAAGTGAGCAAAAGTAAAGCGCTGTCTCATTTTTATTTACAAACTTCTCGGAGATAGTATCTCTGATGGCTGATTCTGGAAGTTTTGAAAGAAAAATTACAAATAGATAACGTGCCCTGGCGAAGAATACTAAGCCAGGGGAGTTTTGAAAAACTTCTCAAAACAACTGAGTTATCAAAAGTGTCTCGAAGTAAATATGGCGCAACAAAATCTTGATGGTCTACCGAAGGTGTAAACCAAGTGACAATATATAGTGTTGGAAATTATCAGAAAAGCTCAACTACCCGCCACACTGAAGGCTATATAAACAAGCCTCAAGCAACGGCTCGTACACTTCTTTCGTTGATCGTTGTACGGAACGGACGTGCTGCTCGGTCGAGGCTTTTGTTGAATTAAATTTATTATGTGATTTTTTTTTAGAAATTGCTAATGTTTCTAATAGAAATAGATTGTTTACTTAAGTTTGCTTAACTGTTTTGGTCCGGGGATATCTATACCAAAAGGACATTTTTTTTATATATAAAATAAATGAATGAAAAGGACTAATTAATGTGTTTTGTCATCCTACAAGAGGAATACAAATTTTTTGATCGTGATATATTGTATATCTACTTTGTGATTATTATTTCGTGACAGTTATGTTTAGCTATCACTAAATGATAATCACTTGCTACATGTCCTTGAAGAATCATAAAAAACGCGTTTTATACCATTTAAGTGTTTTATTTGTGTTTTATGTGCACTGCTCGCTTAAAGTACAGACAGTGTTTAATTATAAAAAAGTCTGTTTCATGCTACGAAGAATGCCAATTTTCTTTATCTTAAACATAGTTAGTTTGTTGTCCAAAAAATATTTTTAGATACATATTAACTTGTCAACGTGTCATATTTTGTGTAAAATCTTTAATACTTGTACATATAGCATTGAAGCAATAAACCATAATTATTTATTTCATTTTAATTAGTAAACGCGTAAATTGTTACAAATGCGCACCCTATGTTATTGTGCCATGGACAAAATGTAGTGAAAACTTCACTAATGAGACCTTTGTGCGTGTCACACAATGGAACTCTTTGGTGAGAGTAAATAGCTTTGTAAGAATGTTTTCGAGCACTCCAACTCTTGTATGGTATTCTTTAGTTGAGTACTCTTTTTCATTCAGTTAGTTCATGTAGAAGTTTCAATTTTTAGCCTTTTGAAGAGTCGTCATTACGTTAGTATCAAAGGGTAGTTGTAGGTTTACTGTAGGAACGAATAAATAATATATATTACAATAATTGTTTATTTATTTTACACAAATCACCGTCCACAGATAAAAAAGCCGTAAAATTTAATCGCTTATCGACGATAAGTTATTTAAATATATACTCGCACAAACTACAGACAGTGTTTAAATGGAAATGCATTTATCGGTTATTTGAAGATAAAAATTTTAATTTTTTAAAGTAACTTTCTATTAGCAATAGCAACGTAATGCTACGTATGTGCTACGCTAGTCGTAGCACCAGTGCTACGATTTTTATTGAGAGGATTTAGTTTGAAATAACTAAATATGAAGTCTGAGCCAAACATTTATATACTAATACCAACTTAGATATAGAATTTACTTTTACTTTCAACTCAGAGTGGAAAAAAAATGTGCTTTAAAAATTAATTTAACCTAAAGCGGGTTTTAAAATTCATACGCGGCATTTATTCATCGTTCGCTCATTCACTTAATTCTGAAGGTTTTTCTTCTGAAATGCCGCTCGTAATATATTTAGGCAGTTCACTTACGTCTTAATTTAGGCTAATGGTTAGCCAAATAGACAAAGAGTCGGACTTTAATTTTGACATGACATAAAAAAGATTTTACATTAAACTTATACGGGTGCATTTTCCTCTAATAACTTATTTTAATCTTAATTGATGCAACTAACAGATAAAAAACTATAAATATTTTATATGTAAGATTTTTTTTACTGTTTAAAACATAGCATTATAGTATCTTATCCATAAAAAATGTGTTATGATGTTTGATCATTTTAACGTAGATTTAACATAGGAACGATTTTTAAAATTTCGTCTCTGAGACTTTCTATAAAGCTCAGCATTAATGAAAATTATCCAAAGGTGTACTTGAACTACATATTCAGTTAATGGGAGAATTGGGGTCTTAATTTAAATAATATCTGACGTCCAGATCTAGTAAAAGGGTCTTGAATAATTAATACAGCTTTTAAATTAAGCAAAATATATGTTAAAAGGAGAATTACTAGAATTTAGAAGTAATGGTATTGAATGGCGCATAATTCTAAATTTAATTTCTTTTACATTGGAAGATCTCTATAGAAATCAAATAGGTAATTGAAACATATATTTATTATGCTAAATATTTTAGGAGTTGCTTGATGGAAAATACAGCATTCCGGCTGATCTAAACAATACACGCTGTTAACTTATTTCGGTTTCTAAGTACCAGAAACACCAGAAATGCCGAAACGTGATAACAATTCACATTCGAATTCGGTATTTCTAACACCTATTTAATAAATTAAAAATCAAATTTCGATTGAAAAAAACACGGGCGGGACTTCAACAGGTATCCATAGCCTACCACACTGTTGCTAGAGCAATAATCTAAAATCGTTTTTCCAGACGTCTAAATTGTGTCGGAAAAAAACCAAATGGTTTGAAAGACACGTTGGACCCAAATACCCGTTAATTAAATTAAAAATTGTTTTTACAAAGTAGCGCAATGGGTTAGAGCAATAGTATGGAACGCTGTGCATGCCGGTTCAATCTTGCCCACTTCGTAAAAATTGTTCAATCTAAAAACGATTTTTAATTTATATAGTGCTATCATGTGCAGTATATTACCCGCTAATTACTACCCGAAGCCTGTGTAGATAGAGATATTGTAGAGTATGTAATTGTTAATGTCCAGGTTGGATAACAAAACATAAATTTTATTAACACACTTTTAAATGTCATATCAACCGCATATTTCGTCCTCTCATTAAAGCGTACTTGCAATTCGAATGTACAGAGTGGCTGCAACCACAATTTCAGTATGTGGAAACGTAGACGCTATTTCAAAAACGCATCCCGGGGATATATTTCACTTGGGGCCGCATCTTTGCATCCGACCGAAGATTTATGTAGAGTTTCGAGTAATTCTCCTTTAATATTTCGAATGTTACACGCGTATTGAATTTGCGATGAGGTATATTAATGGTAGGGTTTATTTAAGACTACTTGATCCGGCAAACGTTGTTTTGTTATTTGCAAGATTATATGTTTATCTATCTAACAAATAATTGATAAAAATGCATTGATTTCAACCAAATTTGATTACTATAGAAACGGTTCTTGCTTATCTGACGTCGTAGACAAATTATTTATCAATAAAAAGTCAATTTTAATGCATATCTTTTGATTTCGTTAACCGTTTTCGCAGCGAACGCAATAAAAACCCACAAAGGTGAATGATTTTTCCGATATTTTCCACATTTTATACTGTCACAGCGTGATGCTATATATCCTAATTTTTTTCTTGGTAAGAAATAAACAACCAGTACAGTATTCACGTAAGAAAACGTTTTAATTGGTAGAGCAACAGCACGGAACGCTGAAGATGCCGGTTCAAGTCCTGCCCGATATAATTTCTTTCGATTTTTAATATATATAAAGCAATCATATGAAAAAGATTAAAGTTTTCAAACTCTTTAGTTTTAAAATTTTAGTATAGATAAGTAGGTAGGGGAATGTTGCTGTTACAATAACGAAATAGACAAACTTATATGTTATTTGTACTGTCCTTATTCTTACAAAGTTGACTACATCGTAGGTCAAAATGTTGACCCCCTTCCCCTCTTGGATCTCTTCATAAAAAAGTAATATAGTAACATTGCATGCTTTCATTTTAAAAGCTTTGTCTGCGATAATCTTTATTATACATACACTTTATACCTCCTACGTGAAGTCAATTACTGCAGACCTGGCTTATATAAATTCAAGATTTAATTTTAATTCATACAACGTGTAGATATATCTCTTTTAGTACCAGTTAGTTAACTTATCTTTATTAGATAAGAAAATAAGATAACGATTATTGTATTTTGTCGTCTTCGTATTGTTTAAACCTATTAAACCGGTTCAAAATACAAAATATATTAGTTATCTTATTTATATTTATTTTACGATCCGACATTTTCGTTTCGTGTTTTTAATCGTTGAAAATGTTTTACTTAATTATGTACAGTTCGCGTAAACAGCCAGTTCTAAATTACTAAGCGTTGAGTTGTTGTAATCTCTATTTCAAACCAATCCTTTGTTTAGTTACGCCAATGTAAAAAAAAACATAAGATAGAACAAAATTGAAAACGTGGATTTCGTAAATCGAAGCACGAACCGTTATTCGTCACGTTTCGTGTTTTGCATGAAATTTTACACAAATACCTTTGATTTATGGAAAGAGCAGTGACCATATATTTTTATAGAGTAATCTAGTAGGGCGAAAACAATTCTTCAAGCAAGTTTTTGGTCACACGTTTGTGCCATTACCAGCCGAATGAATTTTTCTCTGGGCTCCGAACCCAGTATCTTATTTGCTTAACGCAATGTGTTTAACCACTGAGTTATGGAGATATTCTTATAACAATTGCTTAGTTCTCTATTCTGATAGTTCAACGAGTGACGAGCTACAAGGGTCTATCATAGGGTCATTAACAAACATTTGGTCTCTAGCTTGGCTTGCATGGTTGACCATGCAAGCCAAGCTAGAGACCAAATTTCGATAGAGATAGAGACCAATTATCGAAAATTTCGATGTTAGATCAATTTCCCTCTTCTATATTCTTTATAACGAGAAATGTAACAAGAAAGTAGCAGCTTAATTTCGTCTTCAAGTTCTCTATTAAAACTGAAGTCTGAAATCCAAGAAGTGCGCTTTCTATCAAACTGGAACAGTTTTTCTGAGAAATCAACTGCTACCAGCATTTACGCCAAATAGAAGAAAGTCTATGCTATTCTAATATATATTGTTTATAAATAAAACACTTTTAATGGTTTCAAACGCGACATGTATTAGTTAAACTTATTGACCAATTATTTTAGTTACCGACGTTACGGATGCACTACAGCAGCCGTGGTGACGGGGAGACTATAAATTATGTCTCTGATTGAATACTATCTGTAATAGTTTACACAAGGAGTAGAAATTTAAATAACGGTTTAAAACGCGAAACATATTAAAATTATGTAAACTACAGCCCGAAATGTCGGATGCTTTACAGGAGCGGTTAGGAGGAGACTAACGATGAAGGGTATCTCTGACGTCAAAGGAAAAACTGCTACGCGCTAGTGTTTCCTCGTAACTGGTATTTGTGTATTGTGAAAGTGGCTAGGTCCTTGACTGGGCCCAAAACAAAGTAACTAAATATATCTCGTATAATTTAGGCTAATTATAAATAATCGAATGAAAAGAACAATTAAAATAATCACATCCTTTCTTAGATAGTTCATCTTCAGTACATTTCCTTTGATATCCTTCCAAATTGGAGATACCTTTGACTGATGGCCCGAAGCGTATCTTGAGAGTCAAAGACGTTTAGTGGAAGGTCTCGCCCTTGAGGCATACTCGAAGGCTTGACTTGACGGACGTATTTAGTGATTTGATTTGGGATTAATTCCGTATAATAAGCACCTTGACTGATTATAAATAAATAATGATATTGTTGAACTATCTTTAAGATATTCTAGCGCAAGCGCAATTCTTTAGACACCTCACAAGTACATAACTACATTAAAAAAACACTGTAAGAGTTGAAAACGCGAAATATATTAGTTAAACTTGTTTACAATCAATTTCTAAATTCCCCGTCACCCCGTGACCACGGCTGCTGCAGAGTATCCGAAACGTCGGGCCGTTATTAAAAACGAATTTAATAACAAGTTTAACTAATATATTTTGCGTTTTTAAACTGGTAAAGTGTAAACACATAAAAGTTCAAAACAAAGTTTCATAAATAAACTTTACACGTAAGACAAAGTACTTTAGTGTTTTATTATTACTACTTTTTTCGTCTACCTTATTTATATAGAAGATACTTTAATAATATATTAATTTTGCATCTAATGGTTCGCTCTATTATATTCTTAGTCACCATAACACAATATCTATGCTCTATACTCGTATATGAATTTAAAATTTCTAGTAAAAAATTTAAACTCGCAAATCTCAGGAAATACTGTTTCGAATTGAACATTTCTGTTTGTGTTGGTTAAAACACTTATCAAGGAAGGTTATTAAATAAAGTTTATATAGGCTTTAAAGCATTGTGAAGAAACAGCAAGAAATGTGTAAAATACGGCGTAAATTATTCATGTTTGTGCGGTTCAAGATAGCCATAAAATATACATAAAAATCTTTTCTTTCTCTTTAAATGATCTAAAAATGCCCGCGATAATAGATGTCTATCTTGTAAGATTAACTTGCAAGAACGACGGGACGCGGAAGACGTCGTAGGTAACAGCTTAAATTTTTAATAGATTTTAATAGGAGGTTTGCAAAAACAAATTTCGATACCCAAAATATCTATTCTACGCGGATGAAGTCGCTGACAAAGCTAGTGTATTATAAGAGCGATTTAAGTACTAATACATTAAAAATGCATTAGGTCGACGTAAGAGCCAATTTCACGGAAGCCTACCATAGATTAACAGCAAAATACTGTGTTCAGTAATAGAGCCTTAAAAACGGTTTTATTTGATAATATATTTCTGAATAAATTACAATAATTTACTAATTGTAAATAAATTCGGTCGGGCTGGGCACAAAAGTCTTTTCAACTTGTTTGTAGTTAAACTGAACAGTAAAAAAAAAGAGTGTGGTAGTTACAAAAGGGGAAACGGGATTTTAGTAGTTAGAATTGTTTAAACAAATTATACACGATACATAGACGTATTCAAATTCATATTAATTTACATTTAAGTATATTTTTTTCTATAATATTACATAAATTCATATAACGCATATCAATTATGAATTCTAAACTTAATATAATGAGATAATATTTTATTTCGTTACTAAACTTTTATCTTACTAAAGTATTTGCATTTGTAAATTGGATAAATACTCAACTAATTTTAAACATATTTTTAGTTATTTTAGTTATTAAGTAATCAATTAATTTATTTATTGCACTATATCAATTATAAATGCAATGTATGTCTAACAAACTACGAGTCGTGGTTTAGACCATTTCCAACACATGTCTAATAACTGTAATATTTTCGTTGAAACATATTAAAGCACATATTGAAATCTGGTTAATAGTAGTATATGGTGGTAGTCTGATTTTGAGTTTGAGTGCCACTACTGTCACAGATCCAAATGCTGTGAAGTTTAATCGCGTTTTAGTCTGTGGATTTCCGAAAGTCTAGGTTAGCAGCCCATTTTATTAACATGTAATTTGGTAGGGAGATTTCATACTTGTCTCTTATGTCATTATAAAATATTATAATTTTAGTTTGTAATATTTTTTGGCAAAAGCCAATATAGCTCTATAGTAAATATAAAAATAACTACATAATCCCCCCGTAACACGTATCGATACCTCAAAAATATCTCGAATAGCAATAAACTGTACGAAAAATCCGTTTAAAACGAAGGTAGGTCACGCTTTGTGTTAATACGCTGAGCTTTTTTTTAAACGCTCTCCGATACAACGGGCCTTTGTTATCCACGTCATATTTTATGGATAACATAGAATGTGTACAGGAATTTCTGTTAAAATTAATATTGATATATAAATATTTTTTGATATTGGCGCTGAAAAGTTAAGCTGTTATAAACGGTTGGCGAGTACAAATATTTGAAAAACATTCACTAGCTCTACTTTACTACGCTTCGGTAGGGCATAGGATCATCGTGGTTGCAAAATGAGAAATAAAACAAAGAATAAATTTAATATACAACAAAAATCAATTTCCTTTGCTCTGTGCAACAACACGGATGCTGTGGATAACCGTTTAAATCGTGTTGTAATTCTTTTTTTTTCAATTTATAATCGGTTTTTTTATTTACATAGTGCCAACATGTGAAAAATATTAGTTAATTTTATATTACATCAGGGTATACCACTTTTTCCATTGTCTGCGTAGATTTTTAAATATAGTGGAGGACAGAATAGCACGAGGAAGGTGATATACCTCAGCCATACATCATCTAAAAAGGATGCACTGTCGACCCATTTCGCTTTAGATATTCGGACTTTATGGATAATAGATAGAAATAGAAGAATCTGTTAGAAACAGTTAAGGTTCGCCTCATCTCGTATTCAACGGGTTGTAAAAACATTTTCAATCATTTCAATTTGACGGCCATTCATTAAAGCGGGACGGAGAATGCTTCAACCATTTTTAAATACACAGAAGTTTCCAGCACTTAATTTAACTTTCAAGTTTTTTCCAAGTGATATAAGGGTAATTGTTTTATCGAGCGTTTTAATTTAGAAGCTTACGGAATGGGGTAATTGTATTCTGCTGCGTGTTTTTTATAAAGGTCCAAGGGACCATGGACCATGGAAGGAAAAGAAACACACGCATTTGAACTAATCATCAAGCGAACCCCATGCTTCACTTAATCATTAGTTTAAACAAACAAACAAACCAGCAAATTATTCAGATTTTTAGATATTTCGCGTTACTAACTAAATGTGGAACTAATTTATCTCAAACTTTAAGAAACACGTAGACTAATCATAAGCTAAAAATAAAGGTAAAAAGGAAGTTACCTTCATTTTTAGCTTCGGCATGGTAGAATAGTTAGAAATACCAAGGTAATTTATTTGACCTCTCAAGAGTGCAAGGAGGTTTTTATTAAAGCCCGGCCTTATACGCGCATCCCGGGATGTTTGAGAATAGATGTGCACTCTTAGAAAGAGGAGCCTCATATGTTTGAGGAGAATTAACGAGCACTAGATTAAATTCGCATTATTTAATTTTACCGCAGCCCTACTCGCTTTCTCGTTGTAACTCACAAAGACAGTGGGGTGACCATGTTTTGTTTGGAGCGAACGAAATCGTTTAACTAATACTATTTGGTAGGTAGACATTAGGTAAAGATGTAGTTTTAGATTTCTGCCGTTGAACTTGTTCTAATTATTTGGTTTTTTATTAACACTTCTTTAAAACAAAGTACTGAATTGTTTGTAGTTTACCAGAGTAAATAATATACTTATAAACCGGTGAAAACAACAAAAATGTGTTTTTAGTTTTAAATTATTTTTTAAGTAATAAAATCTAGCATTAGAAACTACCGAATCGAAATTGTTTTGTCCTTTTCCCCTCTGAAAACGCCGTTGATCTCTAAAACAAAATGCCCAGGCAGGGAATGTTTGTTCTTAAATTACGTGTCATTGAACTCCGCTTCACTCAAACATTGATATTGAAATAAAAAAAAAACATTCGATTCACGATTTCTTTTTTTTATAATTTAAAAGTAGCTTACAATATATAGCAGACAAGAATCGAACACAGAAGTATAAAAGATTACACGCATGAGATGTCTTTTATTTTTAATCTGTGTCTATTTTTGTCCCTCATTTCATTCCGTGACCATAGCCACCCTATTTTTTAAGCCTCAGTTTGGATTTACACCGCTATATACACGCGCATTATGAAAAATCTCTCACTGCAATGAAAACTCCATTTTAGGTGCAGTTCTAACTTTTTTCTTTCACAACTGATTTACTGTACGTAATATATTTTGCATATTTTCTGAGCTCCGTATTTTTCACTTCCGCCCAAAGTTTATTTAAGGTTTGAATTTAAAGTTTGCGTAAGTGCATTCGTATCTACGGTTTATTCTGTTCCTCTAAGTGTTTTCATATTACGTATAACCAAATTAAGTATTATGTTTTACTTAGTTTCGTTCCACTAACGTTCTGTATTTAAAATTTTGAATAAACTTCCAAAAGCTTTTTAAAATAAGAATAAAGTATCCCCGTTTCATGCATCATTTTAAAAACATCGACATCGCAACAGTTGCCAAGTAAAATGTACAAGAAAAGTATTCGCAAAGCATTTAAAGTGTGACGTTAATAGCAGAGCGAGATGAAAACTAGAGCATACGGCGTTTTTACAAGGGGAAACGGGACGGAAAATGATTGAGTAACTATGAAATGCAGAGTAACGAAGCAATGTATCTTGTTTATTCGGTTTAAAAGTTTTTATGCAGTATTGACTTATGAAGTTATCGCGTTCAGCTTTAACTTCCAAATGTTTATTGCTCGTTTGCTTGCGAATAATTTTAATTAATCGCATTGCTTAATGCTGTTAGATTAATTGTGCTATTGGCCTTTGGTTTGTGACGTATCATTGTACAAGATGTATGTATTACAAGATCATTAAAAAACATTTTGACGTATTGAGAATTTGAAATAAAACCCTTCTAACATGATACATCAAAATTTAGAATCTTATTCACAAAACAAGACCCAAGTGAAAGTAGCAAGATGTAAAATTAAATGAGATTATAATTTAAAAATAATAAAAAAAGTCTTTTTTACTATCTAATAGCTAAAAAAGAACACTCAGAATTCAATTATTCGTGCAAAATCACTTTGATTATTCTATTTTACTATCGTAGATTGACCAATCTATTTAGTCTAAGAAAAATAATTCACACATTTATCAAAAAGGTACTTATAAAGCTTTTTGTAATTTTAAAATTACATAGAAGAACTTTAGTACTTTTATAAAATTTTTACTTATTGTCGGCATGTTCCAAAAAAATGTAATGAAAAGAAATTGATAGATTTAATTTTCACATGCTTTCTAACATTTAAAATTAAAGTAAAAATCGATTGTACTTACAAAAATCGATGAATAGGGCAGAATCTGAATCAACGAATGACGAAAGAGCGACGATTTAGGACCTAGGTTCAGAAACTACCCGTATCAGCGAATATTTTTAATCGAAATATGGGATGTGACGCCAACACAGTAGTTAACAAACATCTGTGCCCAGCCCGACCAAAAATTTACATTATTTTCTTTTAATTTTATTACTGTGGTCGTGTAAAATGATTGAGCAACGGAGGCAGTCAAAACTAGTCTTTTCTCATCTGAATTTTCCTCCGAAATTAACAACACACAATTAATCATGATAGATCGGTTAGTTTTCTCAGCATTTATCCGCCGATCACCGCAAGATTGCTTAAGCGGAGTGGCCCCTTAGTCAGTGTGGCCAGCGCATAAATTATACGCCCAATTAGCTACATTGATGCCCATCTGCGATAACATGCGGATATTTGTAAACACACGGTCGTAGATTTCACGCAGCAATGTGGCTCGCAATCGATTTTGCTTAGAAATAGTGAGAACTATCTATCTCAGATCATATGTCTATATTATCACGTTTATATTACACAACTTTTATTTTACCATAATACATTTAAACAGAACAATATAGTATCTGCTAACACGCGATGAAGAGGACCGCCTCTGTACCCAAATGTCTAAACGTATTGCCTAAGATTGAGTTAAGCGCGAGAGGTCATGGGTTTGAATCCCAGGGAAATATAAAATTGTTTTGGTCGGGCAGGGCACAAAAGTCTGATCAACTTCTTGCTCGTCAAAAGAACGGATCAGTGAAACGGGCACAGAAATGTGTTCGCCCCATGCCCATCGGGGGGAAACGGGCTTTTACTTTTTTTAATACGCGAGTATCGTGTCAAGTACAAAAAATGACGTTAGAGTTGTAGAGACAATATAAGTTATTGTTTAAGCTGACTTAATTATGAGATATATCCTATAAAATAAAAAGAAACTAATAAAAACATTGTTTCATATATTTTTTATAATCTTTACAATACTCAAATCAGACTTATATATTACACGTCATATTTGAATCTTTGGTGATTGCGGATATCTATAACTAATACAATCAAATCAAATCAAAACGAAGAGTCGTGCTTATTTTATAAGTTTATATAAGCGAGACATTCCTTAAAAAACTGTACTTCAATCGTCGCGTTTTATTTCGATTAAGTTTCCGTGTATCACACGTCTAGTTGTTGCCTCGTCATCTGTATTGCATATTAATTTGTACATACGTATATCTCGGAATAATACGTTATCATAATAATTTTCAGCATGGTCAGACATAATGAAAGCTGAAAAAAATACTACAGTTATTTCAGGTTCCTTAGCGAAGTATGTAATGAGAAAAACTGTTGAGTGTAATTTTTGTGAAATAGTAGTTTTTTTAAGATTACACCAAATTAGCTTAAATGAATGAATTTTATGTTATTCAATATCTTAAACCCAATCGTTTATTGCTTTTATTATAATTAGGATGTAATGTGTTGCTACTAGATTTGCTACAGTTTCACTTCGACATTAGGGGTCGTTGATCCAAAGCATCCTAAACGTAGTCTTAAAATAATTTGTAAATAAGTTTAACTAATACATTTTGCGTTTTTAGCCATTAAAATTTTTAATTTAAATTTTTACTTTCTTAAGATTTATGATTATAAAGAGTTTACAATATTTTAAATTTAAGAAATATTGCTTCAAAACATTTTATTTTAAAAAGGCACCACTTAAGGGGGCTGTTGTATAATTGTATTTTTATAAAATAGTGCATCATAGGGTATTTTATAAGACTAAAATACTTTAATTTTTTTCTTGACTCTATTCTTTTTATTCATCAGTTATCTATCAAAATACATTTGCTATTAATTTCTGCATAAGGTTACCTAGCTATGTAAGAGCCATCAAAATTCCAGAGATTTTTATAATAACATGACCGAGTCGTACGAAAAACGATTTCATAAAATGATAACCGTGTCATTTCTATGTAAATTTTCGATAAAATATTCAGCGGAACATTAAAATTCTTGACGCATTAAGTTGAAAATTATAATATCGAGGTGGTACGATTTGAATTTTAAATACTTTAAAATTATATTATGTATCGATGCTGTGGAAATTATTCATTTTAATAATCCGTTTATGTGTAGTATGAAAAAGCGTGTTGGTTAATAAATTGCTTTATGATTCTTATACCTAATATTTACTACCCACATTCTATATACTGCCAAACTAAAGCAATTAATGATTCATCACAAGTCTTTTTACTTTTTAGAAATGGCCGCGACGTGTAAACCATAGTGTTGTAGTGCTGCTCTTCACAGGGTGTTAGTAGCTAAATTGCTGACTAAAACGGCGAATTTAAATAAAACACTTTAACGGTTTAAAACACGATATATTAGTTAAACTTATTTGAAAATAATTTTTAACTTCCACCCGACGTTTCAGATGCTTTGCAGTAGTCGTGGTTACGGTGAGATCGTTAAAGTGTTTTATTTAAATGTGTAGTACTCGCGCAAACTATAGACAGTATTTAGAAGGACAAAGATAAGGATATATAAAACAGTCATTAGACTAATTCTTCTATACGGCTGCGAAACGTGGACGCTAACACTCAAAAAATAGGAGAGGCTTTTAGTAGCAAAACGCGAAATACTGCGAAAGATTCTGGGACCGTACAAAGAGGGAAGACGGTAGCTGGCGGCCGCAAAAGAACGAGGAGCTCGAAAAGCTGTTTGTCGCTAACATGGGAGCAGCTCGAGCTCAAAGACTCCGCTGGACCAACCACATCGAAAGAATGGAAGAGCACCGAATCGTTCTTGAAGTCGGTGCGTATCTCGGAATCCCGAATGGCCATCAACCAGTTGGTCGGCCCAGATACCGCTGGTAAGACGCCGGTGAGCTTGACCTGGAAGACCTCGGTGTTTTCGAGTGGCGAAACGTGACGCAGGATCGGCGGAAATGGCGTTCCCTTGTTGTGGAGGCCAAGACCCACTTTGGGTCGCTGGGCCAGGGGAGTAAGTAAGTGTAAACCATATACAGCTTCTAGAATTATAGTAATATCGTTATAATATTATGTATAATAAAGAATAAGTACTGGGTTGAACTTAGCACTTATTTTATTTAAATAGTTTATTTATGTATCTGTAGTATTCGTATTTTTTAAAGTAATTATTTTAAAACTCCCACGGTCCTTTGTCATGTCACTTGCGTATCAAATTTCTATTCTATATAATCTATTATAAAAATACTTATCTTAGAAATTAACTTACACGCCTTATTTAAATAAAAACTTTAACGGTTTAAAATGCGATATATTTAGTCTAAATTTATTCGCCGAAGTTAAAAATAATTTCCAAATAAGTTTAACTAATATATATTGGGTTTTAATTCGTTAAAGTGTTGAATTTAAATGTGTAATACTTGCGTAATCTACAGACAATATTTTTATACCTTATTTTTTAAGCCTATGTTTGTAATTAATTAGTTTTTTCTTAAATAAATAACTTATGTGTTTTTCTTAAATAATGTCTTCAAAGCTTACTGATTAGCCTTTAAAGATAGGCTCTAGGTTAAAATCTTGAGGAAACATGTATTAATCTCAGTGAGACAGGACACAGTTAAGATTACATATTATATATTACTTATCTGACTCTATAAAATAAACGCGATATTTCTTTAAAAAGCACTATATGAAATAAATAGGAGAAACACAAAAATGTTTTTTTATTCAGTGATCGCTTTTGTTTAACCCGAGCCGTAGACGAAATATTCGTCTGTGGCTAGACAAAATAAAAATACATTATACGAAACAAAAATACGCGCCCACATTTCTTTTTAACGCGTTGTACTTAACATTTTCCCAGTTTTCCACAAAACTGTAAATAAAAACCGAATTTTCGTGAAAGTTTATTCGCATCGAAATAGTCTTTTGTGCCAGGAGTCGAAACTTTTCAATGTTTTCAAATGGATTTTTTCCTTTTTTAATATTCCGTTGTTAATAACTTGTCTTTCATGTTGAAATACTACAGAAAAGTACCTACTTAAGAATACTGTTATACTGCATTCACAAGACAAACATTCAGTCGTTGTTCCACCTGAAGGAAACAACAACGCAGTCTGCTTTTATGAAGCACAAGGTTTTAGATACAGTACATAAGGTTTTAAGTAAAGAATAGTAAAAAAAGATGAGTATTATCAATAAAACGGCCTTGAACCCACGGCCATGCCTTTAAATCAATTGAATCAACTCAACTGGGTACACGTATACGCTCGCATGCAGCCCACACATCAGTAGTAAATCAGATCAGTTTATTATTTTGAAACATAGATGTCTCTGCAACTAGTTCTAAAGTGAAGAAATAATTTTTAATATGAGGCCGCTAGAGGCAGAGTCACCTAACTGCAATTTTTATGACTTGAGTTATTTCTATTTTCATAGTCTAAAAATGTTAATCTATAAGAGCACAGTGGCCGAAAGTTGTTAACATAGTTCTTACACAAATAATAGTCCGATTCATTTTCGCCTAAGTTAATTGCGCATTTATATTTCTCTCCTTATTGAAAATCATGTTTTTTGTTATTAGGCCTCTCTGCGTCTAGCAACTCTCAACATGTGTGGAGAGATATGCTATCTTAACTAATTTCTTTCACTTTTTATTACCACTACCGACCAATACGAAAATTAGATCTTAAATAAAAACAGATGTTAATTAATAACTTCATTTCAAGATAAGCGTTCTCACAAATCTGGCTTAAAAGAAGCGAAAGAATGCCAAATACTAATTAATAAAAAGGAGCCTTTACGGTGGAAAAACATTAATATTTTGTGATTAAAATCTCGAGTGCTGTAATAAATTAAAACGAAACGAACGGAATTAATATAAAACTCTAGGCTGGAATGCACGACGCAAAGGATTCCAAGCTTAATCCAAATTAATTCGTTGACAATTTCATTTAATTCTTATGCTTTATACATTTAATTACTTTTGGGCTCTAAAAATCATCATGAGAATTTAAAATTCATAGTATATTTCTAGCTGTTTATTCTACTGTAAGTGCAACGGATTAAAACGCGCTGTAATACCTATTAACCATGACGTTCCTATATGGTTTATATACTATGGTCTCCCTTTTTCAATTGATATAATACAAAAATCTGAACACTTATACTCCGGTGTATTATTATATTTGTATATTTATAACAAGTACATTTATTTGAGGGACGCATTGGTCTAATGGAATATATTACCGACTTCTATTCGTGATATTAAAAAAAAAGAAAATCAAACGAAAACTAACATATATATATAACCTAAAAACCAGACAACATGGAACGCTGTGAATCACAGATCTAGTCCCACCGATGTCGTAATTTTTTTTTTCAACTCGATTTTTAATTTATAAAACAAAATATTTTTATTTATTTATTAAAAACCGATCACACATCTTTACAGAATATGAATTCTAACATTATATGAAGGTACAATAAAATTTTATCATATCTTTTAGATACTACTACAATATATACGTTATTGTCCTAATGACATCGCTCACCGTGCAATAAAAATGTCTATTTTACAATTTACACTGTTAAGAATGTGAAGTACTCGCATAATTGGGCTCGCATAAGTTTGTTTTTGCGGGACTGGTGGCGAACAGTGATCTATTACGTCGTCGTACGTAGGCATCTGGGACGTAAAAGCTGATGGACTGCAGTACCATGGGGTCTCATGTGGTGCCTCTCAGCACCTTGAACACGTGGCCTACGTTAGGTTGTTACGTCCGTGCTTAGAGCTTGGCGTGTCCAAACATGCCTAAAGTCTATCGTGAACCAAAATTATTGTTTTTGTAAGCATTTTGATACGCGCTTTCTATTGATTGATATTGTAATCATCTTAACCTGCAGCAGTTTAGTTAGCGGAAGGAAACCTCCTTCCTGGAGGTTTCCAACCTTTAAAATGACTTATGATAATAATGACATTTCTTCATTGAGAGAAGAGCTTATCAACATATTATATTATTCTAAATTTAAACCGACGCCGCGGCCATTTTAATTATGAGCTCCGCCGAAAATTAATTTACATAAAACCTCAAAACAAATAAAACCCTCATTAGAATTTTAAACAAAGTGAGATTTTAAATGTGCATCCGCGAATCTTTTGTTTCGCGCAAACGACTAGTTGTGATTTTTCTGAAACATTATGCAAATACGACGTGGACTGAAAATGTATACTTTTTCAGCGCCGCGCGAGTGGCTAAATAAAAGTTTTAATTAAAAAATAAAGTAACTTTTAATGAATTTGCGTTGACGAACTAAGATTGCGGGGAATGGCATGTTTACAAAGTAATGTAATAGATCGCTGGGTTTTCAATTTGGCATCACATATCGTGATGGAAGGTTATTTTAGACATTTTAACCTTATCTAAAAAAAAATCCCAGTAAAAACATCAAACATCTCCCAAACTAAAGATCGTTAACATCAAATTTACTGTCGTGAGCATTTCAAAATGTGTCATGCCTAATAGTAACTGAAAAAAAATTCGATAAAAATAAAATGCTAGAACGCACTCTTACTTTTAGAAATTTCAATTTTAACTGATTTTCATCCTTTTGAGTTTTAAAAAACCGACAAAAAATGGCAGGTGACTCAAAATGTCTTAATACTGAAAATTAACTGATTAATACCTGTTGTTACTATTTATATACTAAATTATGTATTCCTGGGATTTAAACTTAAGCACTTCTGTTTTAACACAATCGAACGAAGATGTACGTAGTCACGGAAGTAAGACGAAATTTTGTCTGTAGTTTACGCAAGAAAAACGCATTTAAATAAAACAGTTCTAACTGTTTAAAATGCCTAATATATTCGTTCACTTACGCTGAGTCGTAGTTGAAATAAATTAAAAATAAAGTTTATTTTAATATTAAAGTTCAAATAATCGTAAATATAAGAACGTTCGTATTTAAGTATTCACAAACTTCGTACGCAATGTATCAAAGATTGTAAAATACTTCTTAAATCTCTTAAAATATAAGTACCCTGTTTTGAACACGTCACAGAAGCAATAAATTGAAAACAATTCAAGTTTCCAACTTGAAATTCTGTCATAACGATCCAGGAACGTGACTTCCTGAGACTACGTACATGAGATTTTTGCCAAAACAAGAGATCCTATAAATATTCACGTGTCAAAAAGTTTTGCGCGCGACTGTACACGAGCGTAAATCATTTGACAATTTTTGAGAGACGTTTAGGTGAATTGAAATAACGAATACGCCCTCTGTCTTGATAAATTCTGTTTTCAAGTGTAACCCTCGCGAAGTTTACGACCGTTGTGTCTGTCTGTAGTTTACACGATAGTACACATTTCAATAAAACGCTTTAACGGTTTAAAACGCGATATATATTACTTAAACTTATTTGAAAATTATTTTTTACATCGGGCCGACGTTCCGGATGTTTTGCAGCACAGTCTTCGCGTGACCACAGCGTATTAAAGCGTTAAAGTGTTTTATTTAAACGGTATTTTAATATTTATATCTTATTTATGTATTTATATCATACATTATATCTAAATAAAATACTTTACTTGTATTTTTCTGTGACAAAGGAGGACAACATGGAATGACAATACGTCAGCCATATTACATATTACCGACATGCGCTGTCCACTTGTTTTCATTTTATCAGAAATCAACAGACTGAAACCCTTACGCGATTAAACTTCACGGCTAGTCATCTGTGGACGGTGTTTCGTAACTCGGCCGATTACATTGCTATAGAAGTGCATGTATAATTTGAAAAGTTCGACGATGACATGTAGAACACGGTAGCTCAAATGGTTAGAGCTACAGCACGGAACGCTGTGGGTGCCGGTTCCCATCCCGCCCGTACCGTAAATTGTTTTCAATGTATTTCGATTTTTATTTATGAGTTAATTTAATAAAGAATAACGTTGCGAAAGAAAAACACTATTACACAAAGGGTGTTAAAGATATTTACATCGTGCTAAAAATACCACATCGTCATATATTGTAAATTGGAGCGTGAAAATAAATCGTTATTTTTATAGTTGGCAATCCTTGAACCGAGATTGTTTCCACATTGGAGACCAACACAGGGAATCAATTCTGTGAGGAAATTTATGGCGCACTCTAGAATTAAACCCTCCACTTGAGATAACCTTTATTTTGAGTTAACTCCACACGATGAGAAATAAATGGGTTTAAACTATCTTGCTGTGTGCTTCTTAATGTACGTAGAGGTCCTGCTGAATGCTAAATTACTAGTGAGTATTTTATTGTTACATCTGTACAAAAATATATTTTAATGCCAAATAAGGGTTGATAGGGAAGAAAAAGGGGATGAAAGTTCGTATGGAAATTCGTGGTTTTTGAAGCTAGAACAATCAAACCTTCTTTGGCTTCTTGGGAATAGGAATGAAAGTGGTAGTTAGGGTAGGATTGATGTGAGGTAAGAGTGTGGCGACAAAGTAGCTTACAACATAAATTGGCTGCCCTAAATGCGCTCTTACATAAATTAATAAACAGCCTAACTAATCAAAAATTCCGGACGGACGAAGTCGCGGGCTTTTATACTAGCTGTGCTCGGACGAAGTCGCGGGCACAGCTAGTATATAAGCTAGTTTCACTTTTTTCATCACTAGTAACCTAAATGTTAAGATATTTTTTCGCATCTCTAAGTCCTTCAATCAAACGTGAAATATCTTAAAAATGGCTCCTTCAAAAGTCCAATCTCATTGAATAACCTCGAGATCAAACCTCCCTTCATCCAGAATTTATTCAAATCAACCCACGCGCCTTTATAATACACCCCAATCATTTAAATTACTAAAGCAAAGAAGACATTGGTTCACTAACGATCCACATTAAGAACCCACTTAACAAGAACAAGATTTTAACATTTTGGATTTGTCTTTCTTAAAATTTAATCTGTGGTGATTTATTTAAGTAGTCTGTTGTTGGCTTAGCCAGGTCAAGAGTAAGATCATTCGAATCTATATCTAAAGAGTTATTTTGGGGCAAATTTTTTTTTTGCAAACCTCCTGTTTAACTCTTAAATTTAAGCTGTTATACAAACGTCCTCCCCGTCACGTCGTTCTTGCAAGTTAATTATAAAAGACTTGTAAGTTAATCTTAAGCGATAGACATATATTATCGCATACATTTTTTTGATCATTCGACTTTATATATCTATCGTTTAAGATTAACTTACAAGAACGACGGGACCCGAACGACGAGTCGCGAAGTCTTAAGTACTTAAGTCAGGAATACTTAACGCATATGTTTTTTAAACTTAATGTAATGTACGAATTTAATTAAATAAACAGTAGTCTATCTGTTTAGTTCTTCTTCTTCTTTAATTTGATGGTTTTCCATTCTAAATATGTAGATTATATCAATTACATCTATCGCTAGAAGAGTCAACATATCATTTATTATTATGTTCATGTTCTGTATACGGTAAATAATTTTCAATAATACTTTTATTCGATGTTATATTTTCTACTATTTCTTATTTGTTAGTGAAAGATCCACTTTAGTTCAGAGTCAATCACAGTACACAAATTAAAAAGCCGAGTATAGTCGCAGCTCTGTTTCAGCCAGTCAGGAGAATACGACTTTCTCCTCTGTTATAAAAAAATTGATCCATAAATTTCTACGCAATATACATTCCAGCTCTCCTCTAACAAAATACGATACATTCTACCATGAAAAATAACCTTGTTATATCGAATGTCAGCAGAATATAATACGCTGAATATTGTAATGTATGGGACTATCATTTTATTGAGTAGACAATCCATTACGTGCAGACATTAGGGAATAATAATGTTTGTATTTTATCGAGAGTGGCATTAAGCTATACCATATTAATTTAAACATTCACGTGTAAATTGCCCATTTCGCTATTGATCGTTTTGATTTTGTTCGTTATTTAACAAAACATTAAATTATTGCTGGAGGGAAAGTTTTATAAAGCATAGAAAATGATTTCTTCGAAGTGCTATTCAAAACTTTTATTTTTTTAATGTAATTTTATTACTCTTTTTAATATACTTTCGTAACATTTTAAGTAAATCACGTGTAACAGTTGCAAACGCAAAATATTAAACAATAATTGATTTTTAACTACGATGCGTGACCACGGTTTCTGGAGAATATCCTAAGTGTCGGGTCGTAGATAAAGATTTATTACTGATATATATCACGTTTTAAGCCGTTAAAAAGTGTCGTGTGTTATCTTTCACGTGTAGGTATAATATGAAACTTTAAATTTATGTAACAATGAAAGTTGCAAAAAAACCTTTCTATTCTTTACCTGTGTTTATCCCAAAACTTCGTGATTTAAATTCCTCGGAGTCAATTGTACTGACCTGTATTGAAGACACTAAACTAAAAGTTAAGACATAAATTTATTGATGTCCGAACTTCTAGCAATCGGGTATTTCAGCTAGACTGCAGTCTTTCTGTTACACAGTTTGCAAACTAACAGTTGCGAAATAACAATCTCCCAATGTACGACTGTATAATATTTAAATTTAAACTAGTAGCACTTTCGCTAACTGTTGTTACTTTATTATTTGTTTTTATAGATTTGCAACATAAGTTAGCCTTAAGAATACAATTAAAATTTAAAATAAGATTGAAATATTAAAAAAATAAGTATACATTTTCCATTTTATTTACTATTGGCATTAGCACCTTTTAAATTATAATAAAATTACTTACCATACATTTAATAAAACACTTTAAAATTAAATTAAATAGCAAAATAAATATTTTTTTTTATTAATTCATGATCTCAGCACGATTATTAAACTCGTTTTTTTATTCAAACGCATAATCTTCTATTATGAAGTGAAAAATAAATGTTTTTATTTTATTATTATTTACTATCAATCTTAGTGCTATTGAATTACTGATCACAATTAAACTGTGCCTCTAACTTAGTACGGGTTGGAAGCCAAGACAATCAGATTAAATGAAATGATCTTTATTGGAAAGAAGAATAAGCTCAAGAAAGAAGATGTATTGTAACTACGATTGATTTAAAACTGTTCTACAAATTCAATATTTCAAAGCCGCGAAGAATTCTTCAGTAATATTTTAAATAGTAATTATGGTATTGAAAACTCAAATGACTATGCCTGGCCTTAAACCTGAAAAAACAGGGAAGAATTTGACTTTTTGTAAGTTCGAATTATTTTAGACAATTTCTAATGTTCTCTGCGCCACATATATCGAAGTTTCTATTATTAAAAGATATAATAATAACAAAATAATCGATTGTATATGTATGTATATGATTTATTTCTAAATTATTATTTGATATGCCCATTTATTAATATCCCTTTCAAAATGACCCTCATAAAACATGGCTATAAACAAATTCTTACTCTGTGATACATACGGATGTTGAGTTTGACGAGCATTATATGTTAGAAAATATTCCACGTTAACTGTTATACTTATTATGTAATATAAACAAAAGAAAAGAACGTCGACGGATGAAAATTGTTTTGACATAATTTACAAATAAAAGTTATTATCAAATACAATAAAACCCTTTAAATATTAAATTACTACTATCAACTAAAATATGTAAGCATAAGATGGGAGCATAATATTGTTTGTTCAATTAGTAAAAACGAAACAGAAAATACAGTAGCCTGGATTTTATGTTTCTTATGAGTGATAGAAATAACTAAAAGTCTATCCGGGTCCGACCGCCTATGTAGCCAAATAGTTAAACGTATTGCCTAGCATTTCGTTAAGCGCGATAGGTCCTGGATTCGAATCCCAGGTAATCATAAAATTGTTTTGGTCGGGCAGGGCACAGAAGTAAGATCAACTACTTGCCCGTTAAAAGAACGGATCAGTGAAACTGACACAGAAACGTGTTCGCCCCATGCCCCATGAGGGTGAAACGGACTTTCACTATACTATCCGGGTCCAACTGCAGACGAAAAAGCCGTGATGTTTAATCGCGTTTCCGAATACACAACAAAAGTATAACGACATCTTGTTTTCAAGTAGGAACGTCACGCTTATCTGTCCTCTATCATAAAAAATATTTGACTATCATTAACTTGGTTAGTTTTGATGAAACTTAGTTTATAAAATATTCAAAAATGTTCGTCGTTTACCAATGCCCTGTGCCTCTTCTAATAAAACGCAATTCGAATTCATCCCGAGCTAAAATCACATAAAATGTATTATCAAGCATGAATCCCTACCACCATGATGTTAACTCGCTTTATGGTCAATAAACTTCCTCCAGAATAGCACAGTGCTTTCGGGTTCATTCCGCGAGTGCTTCCAGCGATAAACGTAATAATTTTATGCCTTCGATTTGTGAATGCTTTATTTGATTATTCAATTAGGTAGCTCGCTTGTAAACAGACTGATGTTTTGTTTGAGTTTTTATTGTTCGGGGCTTTCGGGGTACGGAAAGTTCTCTACAAATATTCCTTTTGGATGTGTCTAAATTTAAACAATATCTGATAGGTTGTGGTCTTATTACAAGCTTTGTTTGTGTATGGCGTCTGTATCTAAGGTAACATTTCTAAATGTTTATATATTGCAAATAGATGGACAACCGATTGTAATAAGTCCTTCTTACCAAACTTCGAAATTATGTCTTATGCACAAATTGAAACAGTAAATTCCTAGGAACAAAACAAATTGCTTATTTTTTACATATTTAGCATGTTTAAAGGTGGAAAAAACAAATGAAGTCAGTATAATTCTATGTGTTGGTAATTGAACATTTTTGTTAGCTCGTAGCAATTCCGTAGCAACGTCGTAGCACTCTCGTAGAGGTGCCCGTATTATGACCATTTTTACCATTTTCAATGGTCGATAATGGGATTTATACCTTCGTTAAGGATGTATAAACGACTGTTACTATAGCTAAATGGTTAAATGTTTCGAGAGTGGTCCTGAGTGGACTCGAACCGGTGAATCAATGAAGAGTTTTGGTTAAAAGATTAGTTTAATCAACTACTTTCCTTTAAAGAAAGCCCATCTGTGAAATGTAAACATAAACGTGTTTGCACCAAGATTTCACTTTTAAGGGTGTACTATCAATAAATCGAGCCCAATCTTACGCTAAAGGCTTGAGTTTTTTTAACATTACTGAAACCGTCAAACATTTGTATTAAAACGTTAAATAGTAATAAACACTCTCAATATTATATTAAATATTTTGTTTGAATTAATATTATATTCATGTAAATATTAACTTTTATCTAAATGTAATTATTTCAAAGTTTAATTCAACAATAAACTTAAGTATTTCAGAAGCAATTTACAAAGAAAATGCTTTAAAACCGCTTAAAGCAAATTTAAAAATCATTTAAGTTTCCTTTAAAAGACTAGCGTTTGCAATATCTCTACTTATTTTGTAATGAAACAGAAAACTTGACAAAGAGAACGGTAGAAATATGGCAAACGAATGTATGGTGTGCTAGACGTATTTTCGATCTAAACATTCTCTTATTAATATTATTACTCACTTGTATTCAAGAGTTGAGAAAGAAAGCTTTTAATGTGTTTTAAGAAGGAAATGAATGTATTGCCTTATTTTATTTTACAGATGCCAAAAAATAAAGATATTTTTTTATTCCGATACTAATACGTAGTTAAAAATGCAATTAATTATTTAATTATTTTAAGCTTGATTTATTCTTATATTGCAAAATATTTTCTAAGACAATTTTAACACACCTATACAATAATATCTTGTGTAAGGCTTTCAAGGTCATCGCTCAGCATCATTGTTTTGGGTGATTGAGCGAGAAGACATTTCTCTTCTCTCGGCGTTTCCGTCCCCTCAATTGCTCGAACAATTAATTCTTCAAGCAATCAAGGAGCTGACATCCGCTGTGCGGTTCGCTCGTGATAGCGGAAAAGTCGAGAACCTCTTTTCGCTCATGAAGGCTGAACAGCCCGAAATACAATGATATGAAAAATAATACCATTTGGTTTTATACCATGTCTACAATATTGTCCTTATTTAAAGGCACAGAAAGCTCTACAACATAAATCTCTTGCGAGATAATTGAAAATTTTCTCTATTACAAAGTGAATATGATTGAAAATCTTTTGTACCACTATTTGTCAACCGTATATCGTTTTGTGAGAATTCTCTTGAAACACACGTAATGTTTTTGATTCTACTGAAAATTTATATATGAACTAATAAATACTTGTAATTTTCTTTATTGTACAGTATTTATTTGACGTTAGATCTGTATAGTGTATTGAAGTTGTATCTTCCTTACAAAATATCCTTTAACTTATTAAATCATATTCGTTTCTTTTGTACTTAAAATGATACACATGCCTCACTCATTCAAAATAATGTGCGTACGTCTACAAATAAAAAAATAGAAGGTCCTTTTGTTATTTAGTTTATGTACAGTTTCCTAAATCATAATTATTATTGTTGAGTTAATGTACAATACTTCGTTTTATTAATACTTATGTCTGTTAGTTGATAACTTAAGAAATACATAATATATTGTTTCAACTACGTACCCGTGTTGTTCCAGGCCGCAAAGCTCAGGAAATATCTTTGTTTTATTTTATTTCCTGTAAATACACCTGTCAGAGCTTTCGCAAGGTTTAAAGTAAACGTGGAGAGAATTCTATTAATTAATAAAAGAAACTAGCTTCTAACGTTGGTAAAGAAAATGTGTAGTGGATATAGAGAATGGAAAACTTAAAATTTTGCGCTTAGCAGATACTAGACAAACTAATGGCCACAATAATTTTTTGTCTATCATTCGCACTGTTTTATATACTGCTAACATAGAATTTTCAAACGATCAGGTATAATAAATATATAAAATACTAATATATAAAACTGAAGGGTTTGTTTGTTTGTTTGAACGCGCTAATCTCAGGAACTACCGGTTTGAATTTAAAAAAAAAAAATTGGAGAAATTATTCATCAATATGGGTTTCCAAAGCGTACGCTGCATAAACGGTTCAAGATACCCAAATAATGTTTATGAAAGAATGATTCCTCTTTAAATGATCTAAAAAAAGGCTTCTATATCTTTAAAGATTAACTTGCAAAAACCGACGTCGTGGGACTTAAGTTTATAAAGATGATAAAGCTAATGAACAAAGATGAATTTCGATGCCCAATATAACGATTCTTGCAAAAGAAGTGCTGGCACACAACAAAACAAAGCAATTGTGTATTTAAAATCAGGTAATTATTTTCGGTTATATCATTATTAAATTAACATTTTAGGTTGTACAATGTCAGGTAAAGAGTTTGTTGAAAAGCATTTTACAAAATACATTTAAAGAATTTCTTTGTGTAAAATATGCTTATGTAATTCTTCTTCTCATGGGGCGAAAACATTTCTGTACTGCGATTATCAAATCTATATATTCTCAACTTATACTACGGAGACGTTCCGAAAGTTACAAAATATGAAAAATGTTAACAAAATATTTATAACATGGTTATTGTGATATCGAAAGAACTTTCTTTATCTGTATAAGTTACATATTTTGTATTACATAAAGCAGTAAAATATATCATATAACAATTTTAATTAGACTTTTTTGTTTTCTTCGTTGTGACTTCGATGGTAACTTTAACCATCCAAAATTTATTATAAGCATCTTTAAAAATTTGTAACTTACCTTTATCTCTGTATCGTTAATGTTTATTTTTATATTTATTTAACATACTTAGTTAAAACTGTGCATAGCTTTAAGATAGAGAAAATAGTAGAAATTATTTTTATAAATAAATTTTGTAAGTTTATTTATGTACTAAAGTTAGCAAGTCCTTTAAGTATAAAGGATTTATCAAACAGTAGTCTGTTTTTAACGCGAGTAGTACACATTTAAATAAAAAACGGTTTAAAACGGGATATATATATATATTTGTTAAACTTATTTGAAAATTATTTAACTACGGCCTGACGTTTCGGCTGCTGCAAATAAGTTTAATTAATACATATCTCGTTTTAAACCGTTATAGTTTTTTTTCAAAAGCCTTTTGTAAATAAATGTCCTCAAAATCAGAAACAAGATTTCACAAATTGTTCAGTTAAATTAATCCTTTTATCCTTATTACTATTCGAATGCGAACAAAGTAGCGGACCAATGGCTAACAATGTCACAAAATTAGGCTATTAAAACTGAACACAGCTTAGTGCATTATGCACTAACAAAACAGTAGTTTATTTTAAATTTTACTGCACATTACAGTCTATATTTCACATAATGTCTGGTTTAATTTAATTAATTTCATGACATCCAATTTTGTCGCGCATTGTACACTCTTAATAGGATTTGCGAGGTAACAATAGCTTCTAAATAATCACTCTGATATGAAATAGTTAGACGATTTCATTGTTTAACAGTTTAGGTATTTTATTATAAACTTTAAAAGAGTTTTTATTCTTAGATCATTTTATATGGGGATCACAGGACTGTAACATAACTCTAGTGTGCCAACAATAAAACACTTTTGATGATGGAATGGAATGAGACAAAGGATTTAAACCAGACCTGCACCAAGCATTCCGAGCTTAAAAGGTTAAAAACGTTACAGTTACTATGAAATAAATCACCAAAATAAACAAGTTATAAGCGCATATTTGCCATTTGGCTACATTCTAAGGCCACAACTCACATCTCAAAAACTATAACTGCACATAATAGCGTTAAAACATTAGGCTATTCTTGGAACAGGCCATAAATATAGGAGCCAATAGGGCTGTCTCTTCTCACTTTTCCACTTAATATTATCTATTTAAGTGTCACTGTCTATAGAGGTATATCTTCATGGAGGTGAATAAAACGAATACTAAACTTTTAAACGTTCGGTTCATAAAATTATGGAGAATATCGTGAAAATAATAATATTCAAGCATTCTTATATCTCACTGTCTGTAGTTTACGCGAACACTACACATTTAAATAAAAGTGTGGTCATGGCGAGTCTGCTGAGTTCAGCTGCTGTAAAGAGTCCGAAATGTCGGGCTTTAGTTAAAAATAATTCCTAAACAAGTTGGACTAATATATTTTGCGTTTAAGACCTTAAAGTGTATTATTTAAATTCTTATGCCTTTTTCGTTATTATTTAAAACCGTGTTAAGACGTGATATATATACTACAGAATAAAATTAAAAATATAATTCACAAATTTAAAATAATAACCCAAGCGAAATCAAACCTATTGTGACATCCCTAACATTATAACAGTTGAGTGTCGTTGCCAGTTGAACACAGCATAGCTATTTATTTCATTAACTGCTAGTGCTGGTTTGTAACGCAGTAATATTTGCATCCACTCATTACTTTTGTTGCCAAGTGTCAAGTTAGGTGTTGAAATATGGCAACACTCGAATAGACAACTATTTTTCATAGAGGCATTGATAAATTAGCAAATGTGATTGAAAGTCTATTAGTAGAGATTTTTAACTTTAATATTCTTCACATGCACATGATGGCGCTATTTTCGAAACTTTCTTCTTTGGATTTTTGGGAATAGGAGCGGTAGCGATGAATAGGGGGTGGATGGGAGTGATGTGAGGTGAGAGTGTTGCGGTAAAGTAGCACTTGCAACATAGATTGGCTGCCTTAAATGCGCCCTTACATAAATTAATAAACAGCCTGAATAATTAAACATTCTATTCCGAGTCAATATTCAACGCGGACGAAGTCGCGGGCACAGCTAGTTCCTAATAAATTTCTAAGTTATATATTGCCATCATGTGAAAATATTAAAGTTTACACTCGTCAAACCTTTTGTTTCACCTTCAATTATTTGAACGGAATTGGAACCAGTTCAAGTTCTATTTTTCGTATTTTTTCCGTGTCGTATTTTTTTTTCAATTTATAATCGATTGTCAATTTATTTTCTCGCTATCAATGAGAAAAATAACTTTACAGTCGTCCGGAAAAAACATGGCGTGTGAGCCTTAATACTAAGTGTATTCTTGTTCTAGTACTTAAATATCTTACAAAGCACAAGAGTCAGTCTCAATAGTAAGGTGTCGTCCCCTAAATCAGTGTGATAAATAGCCTCTTATGTGTGAACGATGGCTATTTCACATATACGGCAAACCGAATTTTACCACCTATAAATCAAGAAATGCCACACCAAACTCACTCTTATATCAAAGTGATAAGAGTGCTTATAGAGTGCTTTTGAAGTCAATGGTTCTAAGATGTATTTGAGCTTAGGTTACACGGATGAACGAGTCTTAGGCTACATATAAGGTCATAAATATTATCAAATTTAACTCAAACTTTAAAGAAAGCTTGGCACACAGGTATTATTACAGTGCTTTGCAAATACAGTTCGTATTCATGTTTGACAATAAATGTAACATCCGTTACGTCATCGTCGTGAAGTATTATTAATTTTTTAATTATAGTTTTAAAATGTTATTTTTATGATAGAGGATGACAGGTGAAAGCTAAAATAGCCCAGCCAGATAACATCTAAACACGATGCGCTGTTGATCTATTTTGGCTTTGGATATTCAGAAATTCACAGACTGAAACCGAAACGCGATTCATATTTTACCAATAGGCCAAGCCCGAAAACTATAACAAGTTGAAAGTATAAAACACATTTTTATTTATTTAAGTAACATCTTAACAAAGTAACATTGGAAAACGTAACCTTCTCAATACAGGGCAAAACGCCGGAATATCGAGTTAAATAAATTCATACCCACAACACAGTAGAAAAAGTTAATTGGCACAACGCAGTGACCTATACATGCCCTACCAATTAAATCCGCATAAATCGGTATCGGTTCGTTGACAAATAAATCGGATGCATTAATTCCCTCGCCTAATTGGTCGGAGCGCGGACGGCTCACGTTCGGTGCGGTTCGGATGCGGTTAGGGCTGTCAACACGGCCTTTTTATTTCACTCGAAGTAAATAAGAGCTTCGTCTTTTTTCATTTATTTTTTATATTAAGTCGCCGGACATGAAAACCATTAAATTTTTTTCACTTAACGGTTTAAAACGCGATAAATATTAGTTGATATTTTCAGCTCCTGCAAAGCATCCAAACGTCGGGCCGTAGTTAAAATAATTTTCAAATAAGTTTAACTTATATATATCGCGTTTTAAACCGTCGAAGTGTTTTATTTAAAAGAAAATTATGCAGTTAATTTATGCCACAGATCACTCCTAAACTTAATATACGAGTATAACGTAAATAGAGTACCTAATTAACTAAAACTAATGTTACCATAATATAACTAAATCCAAAACTAAAAAAGGTCGACAGCTCATTTTTTTATTTTTTTTATTTTTTTTTTTATGGATATTTCACCTTCCATCGAGTGAACGCCATGTTTGTCCTCTTCTGTCATAAAAAACTAAGATGTTGCGCCCTGCGAATGATCCATAAAATACTATTACATTATTTCCTAACAAACAATTGATATTTTTTATTAATATATTAAGTCTTTCATTCATTTAGTCCAATGTCCTCAACATTCTGAATCTCATCCTGAATCTCTTGCGTAAAATTATCATCTTTCAAAGTTAGGAGACGTTTTGGTTAAGTCTGATTTTTACTTTTTCAAGTTTAATGAAATAGAATATTAAGTATTAGAAACTGTGGAATTTATTCAAATCAACTTGTGTCAACCCTATGTATTACATTTCTAGGACCTAGCTGCGGCACTGTGGTCTGTTTAAGTACTGACTCGAACTTATCAATTAACGGAAGTAATTGCTGGCTTTTACTACTAATATTACATTTTGATGTTTACATCAAATACAATTTTAATATATCGTATATACATTAATTTAAATTTTATAATTAAGTTATCTAAAAACATTACATAATCTATATAAAATATAATCAATATGGTAAAAAAAAATATGCATTTTAAAATTTACATACCATCATTTTTTATCACGATATTAATAACACACCAAACCACAAAAGTTACCCCCCACAAATTTAATCTTTATAAATTATAAAATGAAGAATTATTTTTCATTCAACTTAGCACAGCTGGACTCTTCATAATATTTTGTATGAAATATTGTTTAAAATATGAAAAGAGTATAAGCATTTACTAGACCGAAACTGTTCGCTGGTAGAAAATAAGATAATCCACGTACTCGCCATAAAAACCCATCAAACAAAGCCATTAATATTTCAACAACCATCAACAAGAAGCGTGTAATAATTCAGTGTACAGCGAACGAAAATAGAATACTTTAGTGAGGTCTTCATATATCTTGAATCGTCTATGACTCAAGCACAGGGACGGGCTTAAATTTAACTACAAAATGTCCAATGTTCTTTAGCCACTTTTAATATAATTTGCTTACCTAATAATAGTATTTCGAATATGCCAGTAACTTTTGATTTTTTTCGTAAACAGATGTATGTAGTCGATAATAAACTTACTATAAAATATTTCATACAAAAATAGACTTTTAAATAAAGTCTTACACATCAAAAAAAAATATTGTTTATTGTATTGAAAAGCATATATATAAAATCAGTGTTTATTTTAAAAGACAAAAATAATACAAGTATAAACCTCTACCATAACCGCATCTGTAGCCAAACAAGCTAAACATATTGCCTAGCATTGCGATAAGCGCGAGAAGTCCTGGGTTCGAATCCCACGGAAACAAACAAGTGTTTCAGTCAGGCAGGGCACATAAGTCTAATCTACTACTTGCCTGTCAAAGAACGGAACAGTGAAATGGCCACAGAAATGTATTCGCCCCATTGCCCACGAGGGGGAAACGGAATTTCATCCTTTTCAATTCAATCAGAATCAAAACAATACCCTACCCTACGCGTCGAGCACAATAGTAATGGTGCGTACAAGTTGTAACTTGTTCAATCATGCATTAGCGAATGCAAAATATGTATTCAATACAATAGACCATGTCGGATTACAGGGGATGCCGGATTAGAAAGGAGCCGGATTACCGGGGGTCCACTGTATACCCGTTTGTAAAATTCTCACTCAAGTTAAATACAAATAGTTTGTGTAGCTTAAATTGCTTTCAATCCAACCCTGGATATACTTTTGCCAACCACCTGTCTTAAGGATACCTTTTATGAGCATTTCTCAGATGACGTCCATGCATTTTTATACAATATCGTCTGAGTTACAAGCCAGTTATATCCTAAACACAGAATTAAACGTGTCTCTTAACGTTCGCATGAAGAGTCATGGTTTTTGAAAACTTTCATATTTTTCACATGTTATTATGATGGCAAATAAATTAAAAATCCCATAAGTGTTAAGATTAAAATATATTATTAAACAAATAGTTTGAAAATGTTCAATTGGTTACTTTTTTTTTTCAATTTGAATAGAACTATAACATACTTTTATGTCGAAGATGCGTATGAGTTCTTCATTTGAATGAGATACCAAACTACCTAGTCTAGAGATACAAATATAAATTGGAAATCTGTGTTTACCTGCCTGATGTTGTAACCAGATTTGATGTATAGATGAAGTAAAAAAATCCACCGAAACAAACCTTTTAGCGAGAGCGTTATGTTCACCGAATTATATTTTTATTTAGCCTATTGTCGCTGAGACGTACAGAATACGAAATGTAATTTGAAGCGACACTGGTGAAAATCGTATATCGTAAGGTAATTACTTACAGAGCAAATTAATATGTATCACGGTGGGTGATAGGAGTCTATCTTGAAGGAGAGTAACTCAATTATATTGACCTACATTTTAATTCACAAGCTGCAGCGTTTCGTTTTTATAAAATTATAATGCCATTAATATTTTAATCAATTAAAGATTTAATATATTTCAAATGTTATTGCACATTATATTATTTAAAAATCTATTTTAGATCAGATATAGATAACACGTTATCTCAATTGGTTAGAGCACGAAACGCTGTGGATGCCGGTTCAAATCCTGCGCATGTCGTAGGGGAGGGGTGGCTGAAAGGGATTTTTGAATTTGGTCGTGTAAGAATTTGGAAATTAGAGACGAAGGAAGCTTTATTAACGAACTATTGAAATGAAATGCAATATATAATATTTCTTATTTTTTTTATATTAAATTTATTTGTCCCTTTCATAAATGGACTGTTTGAAAGGGACGTAATAATTTTTGAAAGGGACAGTACCTAATTTTGAGAAAAAATAATGAACGACTTATTGTAATAAATCAATAGCGACTTTGGTCATTTTTTTCTTACCATATTACTAAACTAATGAAATAAACACTTTTATGTAACTATGAAATTAACAATAATAAAATGTTTTTCTTAGATACAATTAAACTTAAAACATTATTAAAAACTTTTTTAAGACCCTTATTCACTTTTCTTATAATTAACAGAAATTAAACACTTATAGAAAATTAAAAGAAAATAAAAAATTGTAATCATCTCTTTTTAACAGCTTTGAAAAATAATGTTTTTGTTCAACAGTCTCTATAAACTTTAAATACATTGTAAAGTTAAACTAAACTTAGATACTAATCATTGCAGTTTTTAGTGGATATGAGCAAAAATAATTAAAAGTACCTTTAATGCCACAGGTTTCGTGTGCCCATTTTGTGCAAATTTTACATTGATACCAATCTTCGGTGCTTTCTAAATATGTTTCTTACAAACATACATTGGTCATGTCTCCTTTTTATTTTTTGTAATTGTACGTTTTCTTAACCTTGGAGCGTCTTTTTCATTTTCTAATATATCATTTATTGAGTCAGAACCCGTATCTATATTTGACGAAGCATCGCTGCTATTGCTGCTGCTACTGCTTGCAATTTTTCGTGCAGCCTTTTTCTTCTTTTGACTAACTGTAACATTTTTCGTAATATTCATTTTTTTCTTTTTAGCTTTCTCGTTACGTTTCGTTTTGATAGATTCTTGATCTGCTAAATTATTTTTAAAAATTTGTTTCACATGTTTTAGGTTTTGTTTCTCAGATTTGGGTGTTTTCTTTTTTAAGATATCCATCATATTTTCTAAAAGCAGTCTTTCTTTTTCAGGGGTTTCCGTTATAATCGTAGTTTTAGTTTACTTGCTTCCCAGTAGATTTTCGTGGTAAAGCTTTAGGTATGGTCGAACGACTTCTGGAGTTATTAGAAGGTAAGCAGAGTTAGAAGATCCAGGTCGTTATTTTTTGGTTTTCCAGGTTGTGGATCATTCAAAGTAAAAGATCCTGGTCGTATCTCGTTTATGATCGATGTTTCAGGTTGCGAATCATTAAAAGTAGAGGGCCCAGTTGTGGTTGACTTAAATGGACGTGAAACGATTCGTTTATTTGAATCAAGTTCAGGGTTAATGACATAAAAGATCTTTGAGGCAATTCTTCTTCATTTGAGGAAGATTTGTAGAGTCTTGAAACAGTGGGAGTCTTGAGACTGTGGTTCAGTCACGAAAGCAGGCAAAAAATCTTCATCTGAGAAAATGTTTTTATTAATTGGCCATATCCCGGTGTTCTTAAAACCAGAGGATATATTATTCATATTAAAAGCAGCAAAGAAAGCATCTTTAGCAAATTGAGCCACATTATAAATTGTGACAGTTTTGCCAGGGTTTGAGGTCATCCAGTCATTCATGCTGGCTCTATATCGAGCTTTGAAGGGCCCGAATACTGTCACATCGAGAGGTTGCAGTCGGTGACTACAGTGAGGTGGAAAGGTTAGTATTATTATGTTATTTGTTCGGGCATACAGCACTACATTAATGGTTATATGCGTTTTGGTTGTCGAGGACAATTAAAGCCGGCGAATCAGCACTAGGCTTAACAAAGTGCACAAAATGTTTCAAAGCTTTTAAAAAACAATCTTCAGTTATCCAACCAGAAACATTAGCGAGGCCTAAAGCACCTGTAGGACCATTTTCTAGCATGTGTTCCTTAAAATGAACACGTGGGAATATAAAAACAGGAGGAATACTTCCACCAGCAGCATTTGCGAAACCGAGCATAGTAACAAGCGCTCCACGTTCAGTTGAGCTGATTTGACCAACTCTCTTAACACCTGCTTGGGCAACTATCTTTGGTCATTAGTGACCGTTGTGCACCCAGTCTCATCCAAATTTATATCATATTTGGAGGGAAATTATGCTTTAAGTAACATTTCTCTAAATAATTAAAAAGTTTTGAACGTTGTGTCTATTAAAGCTCGTAGTTCTATAGAGAATATTCTCAGGTTTTTTACGCTCAGCGAATCATGCCTTTTTAAAAACCCTTAAGCCAATCTTGACTAGTGTATTATTTTTTTCCCAAGAAGAGGGTATAGAAAGATTTAAACGAACAGATACTGATAGTAGTTCTCTGACTTGTTTAGTAGTCAAGCCATGACACATTTTTGCTGACGTCTTTAAGTATTCTGCCAGAGAACATTCCTGGTCAACCGTAAAAATTTTTTTATTACCAATGTTAGGTTCATAAACAAATGATGTACATTTAGAACTTTTAGCCTTTACGATCAACTGTGCAAATGGATTTGCTTACGTTAAATGTTTCGCAGCCGATCTCACAATAGTTTTTGTAATACTTCATTAACTGTTCTTCATTTGTGTGCTCGACACGGTTTTTTCTTAGGTGCCATTTTAATCTAAATAAAAAAAAGAAATATTATAAACCTAGTAAAATAACAGGCTTGAAAGGGACAGTTATGAAGGGGACGTCCCATTCATAGCCATTTGTCCTGTCCCTTTCATAAATATCATACGAAAATTTGATACATAACCACAAAATCTACAATATTAAATTAAAGTTAACTGACCTTATATTCTTACGTCTATGGATGTCCAGCCTATCTTAAACAGTAAGTTACACACAACTGAGTAACTAGCAGCACTCGATAAAACGTTTACAATTCACACAGAAAAAAAAACTATTCGATCACAATAACAACACTCGTACGTAACCGCCGTGTTTGAAATGGGTGGAGTATGAAGTTTGGCGGAACGAACTTGCATCAAAGTTGCCATAGACAAAAATATCTTTGTCTCGAAATCATTTATATTAACCCGTAATTTAAATTGTCCCTTTCAATAGTGTCCCTTTCATGCCACCCATCCCCTACATTTTTTTCTATTACGTCGCCGAAAACACAAATTGATGCGAAGTAGTGACAGTGACAGACAATTTACATAATATTTATTTACATAATAGTTATTTAATTTTGAAAAGAACTATCACTTGCATACCTTTAACAGCATTTTTTATATAGCTGATAAAAAACACATAAAAACTTTTTTACTAAATACTGTAAAAAAAAAATCCTTGTCGCTTAGTGCTTGCGCCGATACGTATTATCATTATGAATGACTAGATAATACAAACGCGATGTCTATCGATTTTCCTCTTATAATAGGATGATAGATAATTATTAAGTACAGTTACACTAATTCGTGCTTTGAATTTCAATGCCGTGATGTTTTATGGTATTCCAATGATATCTGTGCGAATTATACTAAATTTAATAATTACAAATATTATTACATTACAACACGCAACAAGTTGTTTGAAACGACTACGTATAATAATTAGTATATTCATTTAATAAATAGTCGTAATAACGCCCAATTTGAATAAAAATTTAATCCTAAAATGAAATAATTTAATGGTTTAAAACGTGAAGTATATGAGTATATATTTGCAATTTATTTTAACTGCGGCTCGATATTTCGGATTTTTTGCATCAGCCGTGGTCACGACGGGAAACGTTGTCGAAATCGGGTTAACTACATACTATAGTTGTGAGTATAATCCATTTTATTTATTTATTAGGAAGAATTATAGAAAAACAATACATGAGCGAAATTACTCACCAATGAATACAAATGAAGCTTAAAAAATTGTACCTATTAATATTTTGATATATCGGTGATATAAACAAGAATGATAAATACATCTCATTACAAAAAACAGTAGTTGTATCTATGGCCTATGATGCTTTTCACTGTTAACTACTGAATGTATTGCTTGGCAGACGATAATAGATGCTTGATTTTTTTAAGCCAGTTTTAAAGGTTTAAAGACATTTATATCTCAAAAAAAGATACAACATCACTCACTTGTGAACACTATACAAATTAACATTATTTTTACAATTTTACCCGCGTGCAATGCTCAAGAGATTATAACTAAGGATTACGCATTACGCTGTGTTTGTAAACACATGGTTGAATAATTGTTTCTACAACGCCACTGGCGGCAAACGTTTAAGGTGCGATGGGAGATTGTTAAACAACTGTGTTCCATGAAATGTTAACATTTTGTGGCGATAATTTGTTGTAATTTATGGCGAGATAAGGTAACTGCCTTTTAGAATCGGAAATTGAAGAGTGCTTGCTTGCTGGAATTTTGTATTCGAATAGAAATGATATCTGAGAGTTATTTTTTTTGTGTATACACCAATCTAAATAAAACCCTTTAACGGTTTAAAGCGCGATATATTAGTTAAACTTATTTGAAACCGATTTTTAACTTCGGCCCGACGTTTCGGATGTTTTTGCAGTAGCAGTCTCGCCGTGACCACGCCTGCTGCAAAGCATCCGAAACGTCGGGCCGAAGTTAAAAATCAGTTTCAAATAAGTTTAACTAATAAATCACGTTTTAATATTAATACATCAGGTTTTATTTAAATGAGTACTACTCGCGTAAACTATAGACAGTATATTATACACCAATTGTTCTACATAATATTTCGAAAAAATTGATTTACTAACTGACCGCAACTGAAGTTGCTTATGAGAATAGAGGACAGACAAGCATCTCGTGAACATTTAAATGGGCCCGTTGGTCTCATGGTAGCACTATATGGATAATGAACGGGTCGTGTTCGACCCCCACCGGGTCCAACATGTTTGTAATTTTTTAATTTAATGAATTCAAAAAAAAATATTTCAGACTTCTTTTAAATAAAACACTTTAACGGTTTAAAACGCGATATATTAGTTAAACTTATTTGAAAATGATTTCTAACTTCGGCCCGACGTTTCGGATGCTTTGCAGCAGCCATGGTCACGGGGAGACATTTTCAAATAAGTTTAACTAATATATCGCGTTTTAAACCGTTAAAGTGTTTTATTAAAATGTGTACTACTCGCGTAAACTATAGACAGTATTTCAGACTTCGTCTTAAAATCTGGATATTAAATGGGTGGTAAAAATTACGAAATTCCGTCCGAATCACGAACCACCATCCACAGATGAAGTTTAATCTCGTTTCGATTTCAGTCTGTGGATTTCCGAATATCCAACGCAAAAATACGTCAGTAGCGCATGTTGCTTAAATATTATATGGCTGGATATTTTTCCAGATAGACCTATATAGGTGGTAGATTTCACCTACCTGCTCTATATTGAGAAAAAAAATCTCAACAAGATGCGCTATCGAAATGTTTCGGCTCTGGATATTCTGTAATCTACAGACTGAAACCGAATCACGACATAACTACATGGATTTTTATCTGTGGGCGGTGGTTCTTCACCCAACCATTGAATAAACAGATTTCCATGTTTCCAACACGTCTCAGAAAACATATTAATTGACGTGAAACATGTTATATCCGGATCAATAATTTCCTTTCTTCTTTTCTTCGTAATAAATCGATTCACATATTTAAACATAATTTATCCGCCATAAAAAATTCGAGACCCTGCAATCTCCCTCTCTCTGCAGAATAATAAGGAGCACATGCGTTACATTTTTCGCGCCTTATTTTATGTCATCGGCGTTTTTTATCTGTGGCCATAAATGAAAGATGGCGCGTTTGCTCGTATCGATCTTTTTAACGCCACGGGAATTCTAATATTTATTTCGTCCAGATTCTTGTAATTATTGATTGTATTTTAATCTCTTATGGCAAAAGTGGTAAGTAAAAAGTAAATGTTAGACTGTTATTATACATAGAATTAGTAAATTATATGTAGTTGTGTAAAATACTATATGTGTCAGCGACTTCGTCCGCGTAGAATAGTTATTTTGGGCATATTTCAAAAAACTCAACCGTTAGCCATGACGTCGGACGCATTCCGTCGGTCTTGGAAGTTAATCTTAGAAAGTGAGAGGTATATAGTATTGTAGATTTTTATGATTCATTTAAAGAGGAATCATTCTTTCATACACATGACTTGGGTATCCTAAACCGTTTTCGCAGCTTACACCTCACAAATCCACATAGATTAATAATTTTCCCAACTTTTCCATATTATCCGCTGTTTCTTTGATGTTATTAGTCACAGCGCGATATTTTACAGCCTTCCTCAATGATCTAACCAACACAACACGCTGTATCAAATATTTTACATTCTAACCAGTATTTCCAGAGATAACCGCGTTCGAAAAAAAAACAAACAAACTCTTCAAGTTTATAATATATTAGAATAGATTTAAAACTTAATCCCTTGTTCCCGACCCATAACACTAGTATCCTTAACTCAATTGTGTACACATAAATAAACATGTTCAATGCGCTCTTAATGAAATTAGTTATTAAAACTATAAGACTTATAACATGCCAGCTCTAAATTATTGTTTAGATACAGAATATAAATAAGACTCCTATTTCCAAATTTAAAAATAAATTTCTATCGAAGCGTTCAAATAATTCAACTACTTCCTTCCTACTTATATAATCTTGGAAGCGGCAAGACGATTCTATCGGAATATTCCCCGGAAAAATATTAGAAAATGTTTGCCCCTCGGACCGATTGATTTGATTTTCACCTCAAGACGCTTTTTATAAACGGATGATGTAAATATTCACAGTTTATCACACAGCCTTCTATAAAACATAATTCAATATATCACAGATACAAATAAACTTCAGTTCTCATAAATATAAATTAAAACTTTCTTATCCATAACATAATATTAAAAGAATTAAGACTTGACAGACAATAAATCTAATTACGATTTAATATGTGAAATATAGATTTAGGAAGTTTAATTATTTTTAAATTTTTTTATTTACGACCCAACGTATCGGATGCTATGCACCAGCCGTAGTCACAGTCGTATGCTACATATTATGTGAACTGCAGTTTATACTAATTACCTTTTATATTTATTGAAAAAAGTACCTTTTAAGACTAAAAACTATTCAAAATTAAAAACAAAATCTTGATTGGATATACAAGAAAATGGAGTCTCTGTTACCAAAAGTAAATTGTTATTTTTTTCTTGTTTAAATATATATTAAATACTAGCTGTACACCGCCATGCTTCTGAATGCCAAAAATGACAAATAAAACAAACAAGAAGTTAAATGTATGTGTCTGTTTCATACTGTCTATTATGTGCTCCACACTAGTTTTCTCTATTTCTTAAAGTTTTCTTTTGTATTTTCCTTTGTGAGAATATTTTTTTATTATTTATTGTTTTACTATATGCATCTGTGGTTCAATGTAAATATGTCTAACCTAAAAACCAGCATGGTAACGAAATATCGAACACGTATCGCTATCAAGTGCTCCGCTGTAACAATAGCACTCATAAAGTATTATAAAATAGAAAAATAAACGTATTCCGCATTGGGCGAAATTGTTTCGTATCTCAACTATGTTTTGCGCTAGTAACGGTTCAAATTCATGTAATGTATGCAAATCACCTTTGGCGCACACAATCTGCGATCTGTTCGTACAATGCTTATATCTTGGCGCGTTGTTGCCAGATTATAATGCAAATGGTATGATGTGTTTGTTATCTGTGTACTATGCAGTTCTGCGTATTGTGCTGCATTCTAGCCAACTTGAGATTCTCTAATCAAGAGATTCTTAAAACTATGCGAACTAGCGTTCTTTATAACGTATTATAATAAAACAATGATGGTTTTGGTGGTAACAATGTATGGCGAATAAAGAACGGATACTTAATATTTTATTTGTAATGAGTTTGACTTCTTCTGAAAATATGACTATTAAACGGGTGTATTGGTAAAATAGACCGTGAATTTCCTAATATCGAAAGCCAAAATAGTTATATTTAGTAAGTACTGTTAGGTCGGAAAAACGATTTTAAACTCTTAAATATTCATTTATTACCCTAAATTAGGCTTAACCGACAGAATGCGCGCCAACGTTCGTATTTGACAGTTCCTGAGCTAGTGTCGGGACGCGCGCGGTAATCGCACGTCGCACTAGTGTTGTGTCGTCCCCGCTAAATCGGAGGATTATTCATATCAGTTCGGCCATCCTGTGTAGTCCTTCGCCCTCGAAGGATGAAGTAGCGCTCCCGCTAAACCGCCGCTGCAAGTGCAGCCACGGAGACTCGGCTCAGCCACCATCTGGAAATAGCCTCGTAGGCAGTAAATAGCCCCGTAGGCAGGTAATAGCCCCGTAGGCAGTAATAGCCCCGTAGGCAGTAAATAGCCCCGTAGGCAGGTAATAGCCCCGTAGGCAGTAATAGCCCCGTAGGCAGTAATAGCCCCGTAGGCAGGTAATAGCCCCGTAGGCAGTAATAGCCCCGTAGGCAGTAAATAGCCCCGTAGGCAGTAATAGCCCCGTAGGCAGATAATAGCCCCGTAGGCAGTAATAGCCCCGTAGGCAGATAATAGTCCCGTAGGCAGTAATAGCCCCGTAGGCAGATAATAGCCCCGTAGGCAGTAATAGCCCCGTAGGCAGATAATAGCCCCGTAGGCAGTAATAGCCCCGTAGGCAGTAATAGCCCCGTAGGCACAACATAGGCCAGTAGGCACTATGCCAGAGGGGTGACAGCATCTTGCTGTAATTCGTCCTCTGATGAACAACTGTCTTGCATAGCTTTCAAAACCTTCATTTAGTCACCTTATGACCAACCTTGTCACAATTGTTACACTTGACCACCTTGTTTAAGTTATTATTTTAAGCATTAAATGAACCCAAGGATTTCACTTCAATGCAGTTCGATGATGTTTTCATACAGGCCAGGTACTTTAACAAAGAATTAGTATCATGACAACTAGCCGACAACGCTCCAACTTCTAACAATTTGTCTCCAAGTGTACCCACAATTGCTTGAGCTATCACAACATCACTCATATTACATGATATGCCAATACCCAGCTTATCATAGTAAAATTTTATTGGGTCTTCATCTTTTGCCTTGATACGGTTAACAAGTTCCCTAATCTGTGACAACTTATTCTTAGTGAATGGAAATGCTGTAATTAATTTTATTTTCCACTCATCCCAGCTAATGTCATAGCAAGTTTGGTGTTCATATCAGCTTTTAGCATAGCCACCCAACGTAGAAGTGCAGTTGCAAATCAAAGTGCGTTCATCCCAGCCATGCATATTAGCAACACCTTCTAAGTTACGGAGCCAATGTTCTACTGAGACAGATGATTTTTGAGGATTAAACTCAGGTATAAAATCATTCCGACCCATGTTAACAATTAAAACAAAGTCACACACAATAAACTTATACTGCTGTCTCCACTAATAATTCTCTTTGAATAAAGTAAACTTCTTTAACAAAAGTAATTAAATTCAGTAAAAGTTCAATTATCCAAATAGTCCTTAAATTTAGTTTAAAAATTAGCACTTTAACAATTTAGAATAGTTCACTTTGTTTATTTATGGGTTGCTGAGCATTTTAACAGATATTAAAGTATGCTCAAATTATCAGTCTACTTATGTAAATACAAAAGTTCATGGAACAATCTCACCAAATAACCAGGAACATTTCAACACGCAACTGATGCATCTTCAAGCACTCTGAAATGCAATCGTCACCGTACCAGGATAGTTCACACAAATAAACCAGTTTCTCAACCAGAAAATGTTCACCCAAAACTTCAACAAACTTGTTGTACTGGAGGTCAGTGACCCTTAACGGATTGACAAAATTTGTGCAAAAATCAAGTATTAAGTACCGAACTGCATTAAACTTAGTTACTACAAGCGTTCTTATCACTAATTATGTGTGTCATCACCAAATTATATAATAAAAGCGTCTTTTCGCATCCAAAACCGCCAGTTTTTTTTTCACCAAACTTTGCACTTTAAAAGTGAAATTATCGTCCAATTCATCAAAGTTCACTCGTGGGCAAGATCACTTATCGCACTTCTGATATTGTTAGGTCGGAAAAACGATTTTAAACTCTTAAATATTCATTTATTATCCAAAATTAGGCTTAACCGACAGAATGCGCGCCAACGTTCGTATTTGACAGTTCCTGAGCTAGTGTCGGGACGCGCGCGGTAATCGCGTCGCACTAGTGTTGTGTCGTCCCCGCTAAATCGGAGGATTATTCATATCAGTACCTAATTAGAGTAATAGAGATAGATTGGCATACCATAACGGCCCTATTGTAACGGTGTGCTAATCTATCTCAATTACAACATACTTTATATATTTCACGTTTCAAATTCAAAATGTTTTATATAAAGGTAGAATTTAGTGTAGTCCACTAGTTGTACTAAAAACAATATGCTCGAAGATCTATGGCCAAGTGCTAGTTTGACTAGATGGTATATTTTAACAGTACTTCGTTTAATACAGTTTAAATTCATACAGACTATAAGATTGTAATGATATCCTCCACGGAACCCTAAAAAACTTTTTAAAATATGTGACTACTAAGCTAACTGCAGTTTCAGTTACAAATTATTCGATCTATTAATTGGGTGGAGATCAATGTAATATTTTAGTATTAGCTGTGGTCTTAACTTTCAGCTATGGAAATGCAAGTAGTTCTCAAACTTTGCTACTAAACATTTATACGATAGCTATATAAGAACATAAAAACTACGGTTTGTTGTTACTTAGTTCATTCTCGCGTTTGCTTTATTTTGTTTTATTTTTACACCATACATAAATATAATACCAAATCGACTTAAACCTAAAACTTGCATTCCAACGCGTTGCGTTTGAGTTTATGAAATCTGTAAAACGGGCACAGAAATGTGTCCCAAGCCCCACTCAAGAGAAAAGGCTATTTATCTTCGCCACTTTTAGGCCCTAACTATAAAAAGACCGTAACTGCTAGTTTAAATTTAGTACATAATAAAAAAAAGCCAAAAGTTTAAATAAAAGAGTTAAACTTTTTTGAAAATTATTTTAACTACGGCTCGACGTTTTGGATGCTCTGGAGCAGCCTTGGTTACGGGGAGACTGTCTGTCTATTTAATATAAGTGTACTACTCGCGTAAATTACAGACAGTATTTAATTTAAAAATCTAAACTAAATTGAAAAAAAATTCGACTCGGGCTCTACCAATTGAGCTACCGAGTCAAACCGGCATCATCAGAGTTTCCGTGCTGTTGCTCTACCGAATGCTACATCTCATCGTCGAATTATTCAACCGATTGATACATGCACCTCTCGCGCAATGTAATTTCAACCTTAACACTTGCTAACTAAGGTTCAATATCTTATGCTTTGCAGCTTAAGAAATAATTGAAGATGAAATTACAAAGTTAGAACGTTTGAAAACTTTTCTTTATTTTTTCATGTTATTGCACATGAAGGCACTATATAATTTAAAAATCGAAAATAAACTGAAAAAAAAATTCGACTCGAGCAGGACTTGCACCGGCATCGTCAGCGTTCCTTGCTGTTGCTCTACCAATTGAGAAAAAAAAATTGAATTTATTTTGTAACAAATAATAAAAAGTTTTCAGACAGTATTTAGCCAAATGTTGAGAATCTCTGACTCCCAATGCGAGTTGATCACTTCATAAATAATTGTGACTCGCTGGAGATATGGCGCGTGTGAAATATTATTATTTGAATTTATAATTACCTCGGTAATTACGATTAATTCGCTAATGGCTTTGGTTAATGATTCAAATCCTACGTAGATTAGGCCTAGTTCGTGTAATATACGCAATGCTAATTACATAGGAAGAATAATAACTTCGAATCTATCGTAATATTATAAAGCTGCCGAGTTTGATTTCTTGTTTGAACATGCTAACCTTAGATTCTTGGTTCGAATTGAACTGAAAAATCATTTTTTATTGGTTGGTCCATTTACCAAATAAGGCTTTCGGCCTTTTGATAAAACACTTTAACGGTTTAAACCACAATATGTTAAACATATTTCATAATTATTTTAACTACGGCCCGACGTTTCGGATGCTCTGCAGCAGCCAAATACCAACTTCGACGGAACAGGTGGCGCTAGCGTAGTTTTTAGCGTAGTAGCGTCTTTCTGTATATTTTACTGGTTGATAATTTTTATTGATAAACATTTAATCAACGCGCCTAACCGTCTATCTACACACCGAGATTTTGTAGTGTTGTATATTAAAAAAAAACCACGCGTAAAATCATATAAGAGCTTGTTATAGAATGATTAATATTATACTCTCCCTAATACTAATTAAAAATTTAAGCATGACAAGTTGTTATATTTTTAAAAATAACTGTATTTTCTTTTAATTTCAGCCGTTTATTTTATTTGATTTATCATCAAATATAACCTCTCCTGCAAGATAACAAAACTGGCAAGTGAATATAAAGTATTTGTGCGTAGTTTTGTCTTAAAAAATACACTGCATTATACATATTACAAATACGAATATAAAGTCACGCCTAGATATGGCAGTGGTAAAGCAGATAATCCCATTTCATTTGGTGTGTCGTAAAATTTCAATTTTCACGTAAATAAAGCGCGTCTTGGAAAACACGTAGAGCAGCTTAGTCCTTTATATTCATGCCGCAAAAGGAGTACAATAAAAATGGCGTCAAAACATTTTTATTCCGTTGTAAATATCTTCACGGTTCTTAATATTCGTCTCGTAACAGGAAAGAGAACGTGGTATGTGATCGTACTCATTGGAACATTGATCAACATATCTGGAAGACCATAGCAACCGCCTCTTTTATGCTACAGGGACACAGCTAGTTACACCAAATACCAACTATGGCGGAACAGACGGCGCTAGCGTAGCAGTTTTTGACACACTATCTTTGGTCTCTCCGAGGCTACGGCTTATGAAAAGCATCCGATAGGTAGTTGAAATAACTTGTTAAAACAATTTCCGTAATCCATTGCGCATTTAAAATCGTTAAAGTGTAGGCACTACTCGCGTTGACTATAAACAGTACTGAATGACATCCTATTAAAAACAACAGATCGAATCTTAATAAGAAAAACCCGCTTTCCCGTTGCGTACGTTAAACACCTTGTTGGTATCTCCGACTTATTCTCAAATCCGTACTCTAAATAAAGGAAAAAATTAACAAACTACTTTTCATGCATATTGAATATAAGTAATGTAATAAATCCTTATCATAAAGGAAATTTTCCATTTTAAAGCATGAATTTCGTATAATTAATTCTATGTATACCTGTATCGTATTTACCAAAGACAATAAGCTAATATTTGTAGAGATATACATTAAAAGGTTCTTCTAGAATTCTAGATCAATTTATCTCTAAAATATTTCTGTATCATACAATCCTAGAATCCACGACTTTTTATGTAACACGTAAACAGTCATGCAAAATCCGTAAACTCCTTTTGTATTCATTGAAAATATTAAAATTATACAGTAAATTACACTAAATAATTTTGATTGTACGAAATGGATGTAGGTTCGCGACCCGGACGAAAATTTGGCTTTTTACCAAACATTTAATATAAATATTTTTCAGATGATTCAAATATGTTTTAAAATTAACTATAAAATGATCCTAAAAAATATGGTGCACTCGGTGCGAATCGAACTGCCAATATCTTCATTATTAGCTATATATTTATTATACAATCTAGCTACCACTGAACTAGCTATGCTTTTAACTTGGTAACCAGTTAGTTTAATTGTAAGTTTTGTGTGCTTTTTATTATCCTTGACAAGATGGAAAAATAGATATTCCAGTTACTCCATTCCAATACTCTTAATATCGTTAATGTCTAAAATAGCTAAATCGTGCACTACAGATAACAACTATATTTATTTCAAAGTTAATACGGGATGTTGTAAATTAAAAATTTCGGACATAAATTTTGCGAAGTTTCCTAGCAACGTAGATTTGTTGAGTTATTCAGGGAAGCTGCGCTGGGGAACTTTTGTCTTATGGCCCAACTTGTTTAGGTAATACTTTGATAGAACTTTGACCTATCTAATTAGAGGTATATGTATTTTAAAGTAATTTGCTTAACTGCAACTACGGGAACATTTTTTTCTACTGTGTGTAGTTGATGCGAGTAGTACACATTTAAATAAAACACTTTAACGGTTTAGAACGCGATATATATTAATTAAACTTTTTTTTTAATTATATTTAACTTCAGCCCGACGTTTCGGATCTACATCATCAAAATCTAATATATATCGCGTTTTAAACTGTTACAGTGTTTTATTTGAACAATTTTTCTGTTACAATAAATAATGTAACTCGCGTTTCAACTTATTTATATTTTTTTATGTATTTAATAAATGTCCTAGTTTAAATAAAACAATTTAACGGTTTAAACTTATTTGAAAATGATTGAATGTGTCCCCGTGACCACGGCTGCTGCAAAGCATCCGAAACGTCACGTTAAAAATCATTTTCAAATAAGTTTAACTAATATATCGCGTTTTAAACTGTTAAAGTGTTTTATTTAAATGTGTACTACTCGCGTAAACTATAGACAGTATTTAAATGTCCTAGTGTATTCTTAGTCTTAGTAATATGTATCTAGTTTAACATAATTTAATATTAGTAAAATTACACGTTGTAAGTAAGAAATAATGATAAAGAAAATTGAAAATTTTAGAATAAATTAAAATTACACTTATATTCCGACCATTCATTTGATTACCAGATTTCCAAAGTGCAGCATGTTTTAGAAAAATTATAAATCTATTAGTAATATGTTGGACTCGGGGGGGAACCCAGGATCCGTTGATCCAGGAGTCATTGACATTAGACCAACGAGCTCAAATACAGCTGTAACTTGAATGTTTCTTTGACTCCAATAAAATGGGTTTGGCTACACGAAATATTACACTATGGGACTCGACTACAAGATCACATATGCTATTCATCCAATTAGATCCCTTGTGATTGGTCGATCGATCGAGATTTCTACGCTAGAATAATGGGATATAACTGAGAAGTACTTGTTTTACGAACTGTATATACCTTGGTTTATCTTGGGAATATCAAGTATGTTATCATATTTTAGAATATGCTGATTTTTTGCCACTAGGAATCGAACTCCCGACCTCAAAAACGTAGGTGTACATTGCTAGACCACCGCGGCTCTAGAATCTGAAGAGATTAAAAGTATTTTATTATTTAAATAAAACACTTTAACGGTTTAAAACGCGATATATTAGTTAAACTTATTTGAAAATGATTTTTAACTTCGGCCCGACGTTTCGGATGCTTTGCAGCAGCCGTGGTCACGGGGAGACTCTCCGGCGGCTTTTCGCGACCCTTATTTAATTTTCTTAAGTCATTTTTTTCTGTTTTTATTAAATACTAATCCTTACAATTTCCAAAAGCACTAAACCCTTGGTGACAACGTCACTTCGTGAAAATTAAGCAAAAATTTTGCATTTTTAATTATTGTAAAAAATCTTACACTGATCATTCATATTGTGAATGGGGACAAAGAAAATAATAACTATAATTAAATTACTTAAATATATACAGAATATCAGTCATCAATAACAATTAATTAATTAATAATAATCTCTTCGAAAACATTCTCTCGAGAAATTATTCTCTTTGACAAAAGAGCGGACTTAATTCAATTATTCCACGTCAGTTTTTCCCGTGAACACACTTTGTGCATAATATTTGAGTAAACTGGAAATTCTTTAAAACAACATTTTTATACTTTCTCATTTTATTTATTACATACAAAGTAGTCTTAATCTCTGTCGTTAGAGATTTTAACATGGTTTGCGCGACGAAACGCGAGCGCTTATGGTAAACTTAAAAAAAGCACTAAAATTTAATTTACTAACCGTTCTGTTTTACTGTCAGAAACAAATCGTGTTATAATGGAAATCTTATTGAAATAAAAACAATAACGGTTTAAATCGCGATATGTATTATTTAAACTTATCTGAATATTATTTTATCACGGCCCGACGTTTCTGATGCTTTGCAGCAGCCGTGGTAAAGGTGAAACTAAATCTAATGTCAAAAAAAAATTGCTACGCTAGTGCCATCTGTTCCGTCAAAGCTGGTATTTCGCGAAACTGGCCGGGTCCTTGCGGATTTCCCCGTGACCATAACTGCTGCAAAACATCCGGAAAGTTAGGTTTTGGTTAAAAATAAAATTCAAACAAGTTTAACTAGTATATATCGCGTTTAAAACCGTTTAAGAAATATACTGTTTGTAGTTTACGCGAGTAGTACACATTTAAATAAAACACTTTGACGGTTTCAAACGACAGACAGTCTCCCCGTGACGGCTGCTGCAAAGCATCCGTAACGTCGGGTCGTAGTTAAAATAACAAACAAACAAGTTTAACTAAAATTTATCGCGTTTTGAACCGTTAAAGTATTATATTTAAATAAATTGTGTAAACTACAGAAAGTATATTTAATTGCATTCTTAGTTTCTCAAAAGACATGTAAATAAGATGTTTAGCCAGGTATGTCCACACTAATATTTCTCGTCTTCGGGCCATTACACACATTCTAGTAATCCTATACCGACAGCCAATGCATTGTAATGTGACATTATTCGCTTGGTCAGTTTTATTCAAGCGGACTCCTAAGGGATAGCCTCTTTTCAAAATAAGGCTATATATCCTTCAACGTTGATATATTATACATAGTTTTTATCCACAAAATGGTTTCGAGGTCAGCCGGCATGTGTAAAACGCCTTATTTAAAAATAAACTATAGGACGCTAAGATAAGAAATCCTAGTGCGTAGATAGATTGCGTGCTGAAATCATTCGCGGACGCTGTTTGAAGGGATAAATCATTAGGAGAACTTTCTTATCAACCATATAAGATTAGCTATGTAAGTAAGTGGTGAGCATACGTTTTAATTAGGTGCCCATGTGCTAAAAGACAAAATCTATCTATACTAATATATAAAGTTGAAGAGTTTGTTTGTTTGAACGCGTTTAACTCAGGAACTACTGGTTTTATTGCAAAAAATATTGTTGTGTTAGTCCATTTGTCTAGGAAGATAAAACATAAAACCATAAAACATCACACTGTTACTAAAAGGAGCGAAGAAACAGCGGGAAATGTGGAAAAATCTGAGGAAATTATTTATCTTCATGGGTTTCCCATGCGTACGCTGCGAAAACGTTTTTTTTTTTATTTATTTTGTACACCAACACTAATATATAATACAATTTAAAAAACATTTTTTTTTAAACCGTTATAACGGTTTCTTATCTGCTACTCGGGTCATATAGACTCCAATATTAACTTATTTTAACTAAAATTAACTTAAAAATTAACAATACAAAAAAGGCAAACAATATAACATTATTAACTAAATATAAAACTAAATATAAAACGGCTTAAGAATTGCCTTGCTTCTTCCCGGATCTTTTACTAGCTTACTGTGCGTGTGTTCATCTAGCTCGTTCAGAAGCAAGGGCAATAGATAAGTTCGTGTTCGCTTTCCGTAAGCATTGTTGAAGACACCCATTATGTACGTATGAATAATTCTTCTTTAAATTATCCAAAAAAGTGTACGCGATAGCATATGTCTATCTCTTAAGATTAACGAGACGCGACCGACGTCGTAGGTAACAGTTTAAATTTATAAAAACGGAAGGAATGTCTACAAAAACAAATTTCGATGGCCAAAATTACTATTCTACGCTGACGAAGTCGCTAACGCAGTTAGTCAACCATATGCGAATACATCGTAAGTAATTGACGAGCATACATTTTACATACGTAGCCATGTGCTAAAAGAAAAAAAAATATAAATGAAGCATGATTAATGAAATTGAAATTAAGTGTTGGCCACATTACGTTTCAGATGCTTACCATAGTGAATATTTCACTTTATAAACCGTTACAGTGTTCCATTTTATATGTTCCGAATTAGTTACAGTCAATGGTAGATTATAAAAACTTAAGTGATAATAAATATGATATCAAAATTCCGGCTTATGAACCACCATTCACAGACAAAGAACTGTTCGCGTTTGGTTTCTCTGTTTGGATGTCAAAATAGGCTGACAGCGCATATTGAATAGATGTTATGTGGCTGGGGTATTCCACGTTCAAAATGGTGTCTGACATACAAAAAAAGTATTTTTTTTTAGTTAAAATCTATATATAATTTAATTCTACAATATAAATGTAACGAATCGAACTTGAAGACACCACAATGGGGAAAGTTCGGAAGTCGTTCATTTTTGTTTCTTCAAACGACGTCGAGTCAGCGGAAAGTGAAAAAAATAAGGAAAACCTTTAACAAGCCCAATAAAGGAGGCACGTTGACAAATGGCTGGAAAACTACCGGTCGGTAACAATGAAAAAAACAGACATTTCCTAATTGTATTGACATCGCCCTTTAGCTATAACACGAAGTATTGTCGAATTGCTATTCTTTTTATGTGCCCGTATTATCTAAGTCCATATTCCGTTTCTGGTATAAAGTTTAGAAAAATAAAATATTTAAATAAAACAATTTAACGGTTTAAAACGCGATATATATTAGTTAAACTTATTTGATAATTATTGCAAAGTTGATTCCCCAGGATTTTAATTTCGGACACAATTCAGGAATCGCGACTTCAACATGAGCTACTTTGAGCTGCTTCACCGTTGAGCTACGAGATCCTATAAATAATAAATCAATAATAATAATCCCAACTCATTACATAAGAGAACTAAATGGGTCACGTTTCTCGAGTTAAAAGAAAGATGTTAGTGACGCGAAGTTTCCGTTGTGCCCATTTCTAGTTGACCTGTTTGCTCGTTGCATTGTTGTTTTAGCTTACGATTTATATTGACACCTGAGAGTTGAGCGTTCCCATTTTATGTATAGATTAATACATGTGTTAGTGCCGTTTGTGCCACATGAGAAAGATAGATTATAATTACTTATAATTATCATTATATGAAAATTAGGTTCGCGAATTGTAATCATTAATTATTACGGCGGTTTAAAACGCGTTATATTAGTTAAACTTATTTGAAAATGGAACGGAATACCGGGAAGAACGGGACGGGTCTCCCCGTCATTTTCAAATAAGTTTAACTAATGTATCTCGGTTGAAACCACCAAACTATTTTATTTAAATATACCCGTTAAGTAAAGCACTTATAACGGCTTAAAAAAGTTAAATTTGTTTACAAGACAAGTCAACAGATCAATATGTTGCGTTTTAAACCGTTAATAGTAATAAACTAATAAGACTTCGTAACTAAGTAGTAGGGATGTATGGATAAAAATAATGTGAAATTTAATTTATAATATGTCACATTATAAGATTATTAAGAGAGATTTATTAGTCCGGCATTGTTTACCTTCTATCAGGACTTCATACTTTTGTATAGTTCTCGGACATAGTACCAAGTAAATCACCAAATCACCAAAATCACCAAAAATCGGACCAAATAAAACCTTTATCAATAAGCAGAAAATCTCATTACTTTATATTCAACTTTCTTTACCTTACAGCGAATGTTATAAACATTTTATGCAAATAGCGTTATTTTTTCGAAAGTGGCTTTGTCCGTCCCTGGGGCTAGAGTATATATAAATATTTTTATTTTTAGAATTGTCTATAAAATACCTTGTTTACCTGGAGCTAAACGCTTTATGTATATTGACTCCATTTAAATGTCGTTTCATAGATAAAGCCTAAATAACTTACCAACATAAATAGATCGATCTATATATCGACTTATACTACAGATTACGAGGAACCGGGTTCGAATTTTGAGACAGGCAGTGTTTTAAGATAGAGTGAGACAGACAAGCAAGGGGTTCACATGATGGAAAGTGGAGTATCCCAGCCGTATATTTAGACTTTGGGGATTCGGAAATCCACAGACTGAAACCGTAAGGCGAATAAACTTCACGGCACTTTCACCTGTTGACTGAAGTTCGTGAGCCAAACAGAATTGCGATTTTGCTACCACACATTTAATATCAAGAGTTCCAGATGAAGTCTAACATGTTGCAGAAAAATTATGAATTGATTAGAAAGATGTTGGTCCGGTGGGGATCCAACCCACGGGCAGTTGATTATTAAATACTGTCTATAGTTTACGCGAGTAGTACATATTTAAATAATCACTTTAACGGTTTCAAACGCGATATAATAGTTAAACTTATTTGAAAATGACGGGGAGACCCGTCCCGTTTTTCCCGTTCTTCCGTTCCATTTTCAAATAAGTTTATATAATACATCGCGTTTGAAACCGTTAAAGTATTTTATTTAAACAGTTGATTATTATTTGCCATACAATGCCCGTGCAAAGCCCGTCAGTTCTTTCAACTTATTTTTTAATGATCATTTAAAGAGGGATCATTCTTCCATCCATATTTTTTTGGTATCTTGAACTGTTTTCACAACTTACGCAACGGAAACCCTCAATGTTGAATAATTTCCCCCGTTTTCTCCACATTTCGCATTGTTTCTTTGCTCGTTTTAGTCACAGTGCGATGTTTTATAGCCTATATATAAATCTTATAAACCTTCATTGATAAATGCTCTAACCAACATAGAATTTTTCATTTCCCAATAGTAGTTTCTAAGATTAGCGCGTTCAAACAAACAAACTTCAGCTTTATATATTAGTATAGATTTAAATAGTTAGAGGTGCAACGCTATTCGCGACGTAAAACGTTCATAGCAGATCGCAGCCTTAGACTATTTGGTATCTGTAAACATAACACAGGTAACACAGTGGGTCGGGGTAAAATATTATTTACATATTAGAGATAGGATACGCCGATAATCACTCCTCTAAACAAGGACTCAATTAGGAAGTTGAAATGTTTGGAACAAACTCCTAGTTTATCCAATATCTTAACAAGCTCCAAGATACTAATTAATGAGTTTCAATCTAGACAAGAGTATGGTTGGTTAATTAGTCGTCATTATAAGCGCTTTAATCAAAGTATTGAGACTTTATTTCTGTATTTGTCCCCCTAAGGCAATAGTTAGAGGTGTGGTCCTAAAATACAGATAAGAGCTTACTTGATGGAAAGTGTAAAGCATGTAATTTCATTTATTCAAGGTAGGAATTATAGTGATGAGAGACAGTCAAGTGTCCACCGGGAACTCTCGAGAAGCGATTGAGCCTTGTTTAAAGTCAATGTTAGTCACAAACGGTCGACTGCGTAAAAGTTACTGCCGCTGTGTCGAACCGACTGCGTTTACAAAAGTAAACGTTTTGGTTCGAATTTAATTGTTGCGTATTTTGTGTTAATTTGTTTTTTACTAATAAATTAGACTTTTCTATGGTACATAAAGACGTCTATTTTGGGAATTCTTTCTGGTCTTCCGACAAGGCTTCGTCATATATAGTTAAAATGCATTACATTTTTTTGGTTATATAATTGATGTTTGAAAACTTTAATATTGTTACATGTTATTGCACATGAAAGCACGATATAATTTAAAAAATCGAAAATAAATTGGAAAAATTTTCCTCTCGGACAGGACTTGAACCGGCATCGTCAGCGTTCCGTGCTGTTGCTCTACCAATTGAGCTACCGAGTCTGCGAATTAAAAAAATATATATTTTCGATTTTTAAATTGTATAATTGATGTAGGCAAGGGTATTACCAGTCTTTAAGTCTTGATGACATATAGTCTTCTGAGGAAATCGCAAATGAAAAATACGCCGTATACAATAATAAAGTATTATTTTCATTTTCTTTTGCACCAATAAGAAGCTCCGTGGAGGTAATTGGTTTTACTTTTTTATAACTCGAGAAACAAGATGGCGGATTATTTATTCATAGTTTTCAGGGAATCGTAAATATGGCGGAGAACAATAAAAGAAGGGAATACATGAGCGTTGTGTGAATTTTTAAGGGGAAGCAGTTTATGTACCTGTATTTACATTTTCTTATGCGTTTTAGAAATGTTGTAACAATACCAATGTGTGTCAATCAAAGGACGGATTCGAGCCCCACAACATGTTTCTCATTAAATTATATTTTTCTAAAACATGTTGGACTTAGTCTGGAAATCTTAACATTACATTAGTGGTAGTAATATCTACGTCTACGTCTATTATGTCTAGGTCATTGATGATTAAACATCTAAATATAATTTATTTATTGACTTGAAGCAGATTAAGAAATCTTTCTTAAACACTGTTACATTTACTAATTTTAAACAGGAAACGAAATGAAAAATGTCTCACAGACAAAGAAATATTAAAAGACAATTAATTTCTGAAATCTTTATTGAGGTCGGGGCAAAGAAAAATCTTATTTATACAAAGCCGATGAATTTACACAGTTTTTATCAATCGGAGAGGACAATGTTCAGAAGAAGCTGATTGAATCTCAAATTGCAGTTTGAGAGGCCTTTCCCACGTACGACGGAACGGAAATTGAAACAGTTGCTATTTGTTACTAATATACGATAAGTTTGACGTTAGGAAGCATTTTTTTTTGTTTCAAACTGTCCAAGAAGGAAAGCTTTATAGAAGTCACATCTATAATATAATACCAACCAGGTCGAATCTTTTACCAAGGGCAGTTCCTCGAAAATTTCTTATTCGGCTGCTAACCAGATTACTCCAATGGTGTTTGTAGAAATAATAAAATAATAAATAATAAAAATGAATTAAATCTGTACTTTTTAACAAATTTTTGCAAAGCATGTAAATGAGTTTAACTAATAATATTTCGTGTTTTAAACCGTTTAAGTGTTTTATTTAAATGTGTACTACTCGCGTAAACTATAGACAATATTTAATAGTATCGTTTTCTTTCTATCGCAAATTTTTCGTTTTCGACAAATCGTTCAAGATTTGGATTACGTGGTATTTTCTTATTTTAAAAAATCGTATCACCCTCGGTGTCGTGAGTCGTAAAAGCGCCTCCGAGTAACAAGGCAAGGTACGTTAGCACCGCGTAATTTGCATTTCGCTGAGATCATTTTGAAACGTCGAGAAATCGAAGTCATCGCATCCTTGGAATTGTTCCAGGCTTTATTTCCATTTGATGCTAATGTAAATGGGGTTGCCCTATAATATCGTGATAATTCACCCGGTATCTTGGTGTTGCATATTCAAGATATGCAAGCGCTGTCGCTATCTACGACACTTAAGGATGCTTGCATAGGAATGTCATTAACTTTGTCATCTATACTAATATTATTCAGCCAAAGAGTTTGTTTAAACGCGCCAAGCTAAGAAAGACCTGGTTCGAATTTTTAGAACCTTTTTTCGGTGGTTTATATCACACAGTGACCAATAGGAGAGAAAAAGCAATGGAAAAAACACATAAAACTATCTGAAAGGGCTTTCATACGCTGAGAAAACGGTTCAAGAAACTAAATAATATGTATGAAAGATAGATTCTTCTTTAATTGATCTTAAAATATGTCCGCAAAAGTATATATCTATCTGTAAAGATTAACTCGCAAGAAAAGTTTTTATGGTAATCTAAATTGGTCCAATTAAATACTTTATTTTTAAAAATGAATCTCGCGAACAACAAAACAACGTTTGCCGGATCAGCTAGTATTTGGTACATTTCAAAATTAAATTTAATAGGAGCTTCCTATTAGATTTTTTGGGAAATCATATGGATAATAAATGAATTTTCCGTAACTCTATTCAAAACGTTATATTTTAACTTTATATGTACAATGGCTTATGGTCTAAAAGTAGCAATGTACGCCTAATAATCAACGGATTGTAGACTAGACAGTCACCACGTTCATCATTTTTTTATTTGATTCTTTTTGGAGTATTTGGGTATTAGGAATATAAAAATTCCGCCTGGGTTACAAACCACCATCCGCATCACACAAATGAAAAAGCCGTGAAGCTTAATCACGTTTTGATTTAAGTCTTTCGATTTCCAATATCCAAAGCTAAAAAGATAAACAGCGCATCTTGTCGAGTTATTGTATAGCTAGTATCAAGTGAATCCCGTGCTTGTCTGTTTTACTCTATCATAAAAAATACATAGTTACAAAAACCATTACCCTTCTTTTTCGTTGGCCGATCGATATTTCGACAGTGAACCGTGCTTAATTAAATCCTCCTATTTGTCTGAAAACATCAGCTTTTCACAGTAATTAAATTAGAAACGTATCGTTGCTTCGGGCAATTATACCTTAATTTACAAACAAAGGCTATGTGATTCTATATCTATACTAATATTATAAATGCGAAAGTAACTCTGTCTGTCTGTCTGTCCGGCTTTAACGCCGAAACTACACAACCGATTTGAATGAAATTTGGTACACAGATATTCTCGAGCCTGAGAAAGGATATAAGTTACTTTTCTATGCCAAAAAAGGTTGCTAGGGGTTGAAAACGGGGACGATAGTTTGTATGGAAACTCGTGATGTTTGAAGCTAAAACAATGAAACTTTCTTCTTTGGCTTTTTAGGGATGGGAGTGAGAGCGGAAGTAAGAGTAGGAGTGATGTCAGGTGAAAGTGGGAGTGTTCCGGCAAGGTAGCACTTACAACAAAGATTGGCAGCCTTAAATGCGCCGTTTTATAAGTAAATAAACTGCCTAAATAATAAAAAAAACCTACCCAAAAGTACGCGACCGCGCGGAATAGTGACTTTTACGAATATTTAAGATTATATATGGTTGTGCGAAGGTAATATTAAAAATTGTATATAATCCTATTAATAAGTTCATATCGGTTTCAATCCCTTAAGAGAGGCATAAGGCGAACATAAAACTGAGTCCTTTTTAAATTGTTTTTTTTTATTTATATTTCTCTCGGATTCAAAACCAAGCAACTTAAAGCAATGTTTCTTCCAATTGTCAACGTAATTATGCTGTGTAAGCATTCTACTAAGTAAATTAAATTATATATGTTACCATATAAGAAGTAGATGTAGGTTTTCTAAAGTAGAATTAATTAGGAACAACTCAAGAATAATTTAAAAAATATTGTTTTGAAGAATGTATCGCCAACAACGCATAAAGATCAAATATCATAACTCACTATTACACGCTGATAGGATAAAAAAATAATACACAATTTTTCACGATTACTCAGTTGTCTATTCTATGAAATCATCCCCCATCTTACAACTTTTTTATTTAACTATTCAAATTAAGTAAATTAATTGAGTAATCATTTTTATTTCCAATTAAAAAATAAACAAGTAAGAACGATTGAAATGTTGTCCTTGTTGACGAAGTTCTAGTTTATTCTGAAAAAATTACCAGTTAAATACTGTTTGTAGTTTACTCAAGTAACATTTAAATAAAACACTACAACCATTTAAATAAAATGTCTAAGTCTCCCCGTGACTATGGCTGCTGCAAAGCATCCGAAATATCGGACCGTAGTTAAAATAAGTTTAACTAAAATATTTCGCGATTTCTGTTTGTTTAAGTGTTTTTTTTTAGAAACAAATATAGTTTATACAAAAACGTGAAAAGTAAAAAGAACGTAGATATTTGATGACTCCTTTGATAAAGCAAGCCCAGATGACGTATGTTATTTTAAATAACTACATCATTACAACCAGCTTTACTACAATATTGATTTTTGCAACAAAAATAAAATAAGAACTTTTATGTTAATAAGTCGACTTTTCAGCCAAAATGCATAAGTCAAGAGCCAAGAGAGAAGAACTCTAAATTTCTTCAGATAACATGACTAGGGTAAAAAAACAAAAATAGAAATTACCTGTTGTGTCATCCAAATCTAGTTTGGGACAGTCATATCGGAACTCGGCATCCATGCTGGAACCGGCACAAAAACTGAAGAAGTTAACGGGAACCGCTTTTGTATCCGTGAAATTGAGGATAGGCCGAAGGCTACCTTCCATCCCTAACTCTATGGTACCGTCTGCAAGAAATTAGGTAAAATGAGATGACACAAAAGGAGACTTTTGATAGTGTCTTCCATCATACCTTTGTAAATTTTCGTGTAAAATTTTTTATATTTTGTTTCTGACAAAATATAAGGAGTCCAAGCGAACTCTCCTGATATGTTTTCGTAGCCTCTACGTAACTCGGTTTTTTGATTAGAATCTGTTCCTATTCCTGAAACAATATAACGTAGAAAGGTATTGTATAGAATTGAATAAATACTTCTCTCTAGATAAACTTATATCTAGTAACTACAAATAACGCTTACTATCAAAAAATAATGAGTTTTGAATCAAAATTCTTTATTCGTAGCAATTTTATAGTAATATCTTACTAAGGTCGTAGATAGGTCCATCGTAATTCGGCATCGTCAATAGTACTAAGTGTGCATCTTGAGCTGCTAATATTGCGAAGTTCATTTCGAAGCTTACGTTTTCATACTGATTGTTAACTTTGATATCTTCAGCTTTTATAAATGCGTTTGAATCTCGTTGTCGCAAAAATTTCTTACATTTCTTTTCTGGAACTGGTTTAAATTCTATTATTATAATGTTTTCTATTTTAATGAACCATAGTTATGCTTATACGTTACATGAGGCTGCTAGCGGCAGAGTAACTTATTAACAAAGAACATGATTTTCAAAAGAAGAAAAATAAAAATGCGCAACGAACGTTGGCTAAAAACGAATTTGTACTATTATTAACATTTAGACTATGAAAATATAAACAACTCAAGTCACAAAATTGCAAATAGACTTATCTGCCTCTAGCGGCCTGATATAATGCATATTATAACTTTTTAATGGAATGTAAAAGCAATCAGCATATCATTGTCTTTCGGGCTGTTCGGCCGATGTGAGCGGGAAGAGGTTCTCGACGTTTCACCTCGATTGCTCGAAGAGTTAATTCTTCGAGCAATCGAGGAGTCAACATCTCCTGATGATGCCGTCCACACGTGATGGCGAAACGTCGAGAACCTCTCCTCGCTTACATCGGCCGAACAGCCCGAAAGACAATGATTTGCTTAACGATGGCGGTGAAAGCCTTACACAATTTATGTAAAAGCAATATTTAATATCTCACCATACTGTCCTTCTACTACAATTTTCCCGGTCTCATTCTTGTCTGAACATCCATAAAGAAATTGAGCCTCGACGTTGTTGCTCGTGTCAAAACTAAAGTACTTTACTGATATTGGATTGTCATCAACGATGTACAAAATTGGTTCGGAACGGCCTTCTCTACTAAGCACAATCGGTCCATCTGTAAATGTAACTGTTTATTTTGTAGTCACACATATTTTGCTACTGAAAATAATGGTGGATTTACAGTACCTTTGTAAATTTTGATATTAAAATATCTGAATTCGGAATCAGATAAAACATTGTGTGTTAATGCCCAGTAGCTGCGTATTGATTTATGATATTTACGTATTTCTGTCACTGAGTTAGTACCATTTCCAATAGCTATAAATATATGACAAATATATTAGTTAAGAAATTATAATTAAAGCCTCTATATTACAGTTTTGAGTGAGTGTTACTTAAATTCTAGTTAATTTATTTAAATGTTTAAAGATTAGATTAATTCGAGAAAGAAAAATAAATAAACTTTTTATATGTTTATACATTACTTGTTTACATAACATCTAAACAAGTAATGTATCATCTTCAAAAATGGGAATTACTTAAAAACAGATGCGAATTGCATCGCACCCATTTTATTCAATCCTCTTGAGTTTCTGAGCTGACTTTTCGCTATGACGAGCGGATCATCAGGAGATTTTGTGTGTTTATCGACTAAGCGGAGACTGGTCTTTATTCAATCTAGCCTAACAAATTTTCCATGGCCAAGCAGCCCGAAAACCAGTTGTTGTTTGTAAGACTGTTAGTTATACACATTAACGGCTTAAGACGCGAAATAAATGAGTTAAACATTTAAATAAAACACTTTAATGGTTTAAAACGCGATATATTAGTTAAACTTATTTGAAAATGATTTTCAACTTCGGCCTGACGTTTCGGATGCTTTGCAGCAGCCGTGGTTACGGGGAGATCTCCCCGTATCCCCGATCAACACTTTAACGGTTTAAAACGCGATATATTAGTTAAACTTATTTGAAAATGATTTTTAACGTCGGCATTTTTGCAGCAGACGTGGTCATGGGGAGATCTCCCCGGCCTCCCCGTAACCACGACTGCTGCAAAGCAACCGAAACGTCGGGCCAAAGTTGAAAATCATTTTCAAATAAGTTTAACTAATATATCGCATTTTAAACTGTTTAATTTAAATGTGTATTACATTAAAGACAGTATTTGAGTTAAACATATTTAGAAAATATTTTTAACTCCGGCCCGATGTTTTGGATGCCTAGTAAAGAGTTTTATTTAAGGAGTGTTAATTCACCGTTATTAGAATTTCTGATAAAAACTAACCTATTCTATATACAGGTCTATTATAGTTATAATTCGCTTCTGACGACAGTAGAAGATAAGCGTCATTCGCAGCCATCACTTCGAAGTGCATTTCAAAACCGATCCAGGGATCAAATTTGATGTCAGGTCTCTTCTGGTCCTTGGTATTAAAGAATGTGTCATAAATACAGTTCTTGCTGGTGAATAGTTTACACTCTGAAACTATACATTTACATCGTTACACTATGAATCCTTACTAATATTATAATTGTGAAAGCAACTCTGTCTGTTTGTCTGTTACTCTTTCACGCCAAAACTACTGAACGGATTTGAATGAAATTTGGTATACAGATATTTAAATAAAACACTTTAACGGTTTAAAACGCGATATATTAGTTAAACTTATTAGAAAATGATTTTTAACTTCGTTAGCCTCCCCGTGACCACGGCAGTTGCAAAGCATCCGAAACGTCGGGCCGAAGTTAAAAATCATTTTCAAATAAGTTTAACTAATATATCGCGTTTTAAACCGTTAAAGTGTTTTATTTAAATGTGTACTACTTGCGTAAACTAAAGACAGTATACAGATATTTCAGAGCCTGAGAAAGGAATATTTATTTATAATTAGTAATGCCAAAAATATCAAACCTGATAGGGGTTGAAAACAGGGGATGAAAGTTTGTATGGAAATTCGAAGTGGTTTTGGAAATAGGAGTGGGGGTGAGAGTGGGAGTTAGAGTAGGAGTGATGTGAGGTGAGACTGTTGCGGCAAAGTACCTCTTACCATAGATTGGCTGACTTAAATGCGCTCTTACATAAATTAAAAAACAGCCTAAATAATTAAAACATCCACCCCAAGTCACTATTCCACGCGAACGAATTCGCGGGCACAGCTAGTCAATGATATTTTTTAGATATTGGCAGGCATAATCACATAATTTTTGGTGTTCAATAAGACATTTATCACACATGTAGTAAAAAAATGTTTTTACCTGGTGGCTTTGGACAGTCGAAGTAATAGTTAACCTCATCGACATTCCAATTAGCAAAACTAAAATAATTAATTTTAATCGGTGTGGGATCCTTGTAAACAATAATTGGTGTACGATCTCCTTCTCTAGCTACTGCAATAGTTCCATCTGTTGGATTGATATATTTTGAAGGTACAATAATACTACCCACACACTTATGTCATAATTAATTCGTTATAATCTTACCTGTAAAGATTTCTAGTGGAACGGACTCAGAAATATGTGTAATATATGGGTTCCATTTTCAAAAAAATATTTTGGTTCATTATGACATTTCACTTTACAAAGTTCTTATAGTAATCATAATAAATTAAATAATAACTTATTGTTACCTTTAATATTTTAACAAAACGACAATGTGTTTTACCTTTGTATATATTAAAAAGTACCTTTATATTGTTTAATATTAAAAGCTCTGTATTCCACCGATGAGAGTAGGTTTTTCATGAAAGTAGTGTTCTTATACTCATCTCGTATGCTCATTATTATGTTCGCCTCTGTATTCTTATTAGCTCCAATAGCTGAAAATACAAACACAGCTAACGATAATCTAGTTTTACCATTTCCGTTTAATGTAGGGAACTCGTACTATTTATGACGTAGTGTAGACGACTACCATAAGCTCCAAAAATAACATGATCCAATTCTGACGTTCTTCTGTGTCCTTGCTGTCGATTAGTTGTTGACTGAAAATTGATGCAAAAGTTGTCGCAAGCGCAAGAAAACCTGGACCAATGCAATCCAATCTCGGAGAAATATTTATGTTCGTTAAAAATGACAAAATGAATCTACCCGCCGGCAAAAAAAAAATACTTTTAAACCAATATGCTTACCAATAACATAGGCAAGTTCTTTACTTTCTCCCTTTGAAAGTAAAATACATGCGCCGGAGGGCGCCATAACAGCAAAACGCATCTCAAAGTCTATTGCACTATCAGACTTTAATTTTCGAATGTTTTCAGCATCAACTTTGTAAAATGTATTGAATGTTTTATCGGTCTTTCTGATAAAGCCTTTGCACTGCTTAGCCACTGAAATATAAACACTGTTTGTATTCCTCCTATGATTAATGTAGATAAAATTGCCAGATGTTTATGACGCTGAATTTTTTCACAGTTATCGTTTTGTTGGTCTTCGTTTTAAACTATTTTCTTACATCACCAGCTAGATCTTTTTATAAAAATAAAAAAAATCAAAGTTAAAAAATATATATAACATTTTTGTCGACTTTTCGGCTTAATAGCTATAAAATAATAAAAACGCTTATTTTAGTTAAGATAGATATGTACTATTGCCGACACTTTTTAGATTATTTTAAGAGAAATTCTTCTATCATAGATTTTTTGGTTTCTTAAAGCTTTTTCGCAGCGCACGTAAGAAAAACCCTGGAAGATGTCTATATTACCCCACTAATTCTTCGCTGGTCGCATATGGACGTTTTATAGCCTAAGGTCGATCCTCGATAAATGTTTCGAACAACACAAAAATTATTTTCCAATTTAAACAATTCAAAAAATCAAACTCTTCAGCTTTATAATATTAGATTATATATGTATATAAAAAATGTACTCACTATCATCAGTAAATTTGAAAGCGGACACATACTCCCACACAAGAAGCAGATAAAGGCAACAAATTAATTTCATTTTAATTTTTTTACTTTGACTGATGCGATTCGCTGTAAATGTAGTACTGAATAGATTTTGTGCTTTTAAATCACATGCACAGACAATCATATAAGGCAAACTTGTTTGTGATAATTCGAATTTGTATTATAGAGGGGGACAGACAAGCATAGGGTCCACATGGTGGGTGAAACAGCCGAGCCATACATCCAACAAGATGCTCACGTCCTATTTTGGCTTTGGATATTCAGGATTCCAGAGAATGAAATCAAAACATGATTAAACATCACGGCTTTTTCTCTACCCACTTAATACCCAGATTTCCAGACGAAGACCAACATGTTTTAGAAAATTTTAAATAGATTTCAAGAATGTTGGATCCGGTGGGGATCGAAACCACGACCCGTTGATTGTGAGCCATGCATTGCTTCCATTAAACCGACGAGCAATATTAGTAAAGGAATGCTTAACTAACGCCTATATAGTTTTTGACAAAATACTTTAAATATCGTTTTAATTACAATTTTAATATTTCTTTAATCCGTAATAAATAATAATAACCAAGTTATATCATTTATCCATCTTCAAAAAGTATCGGCCTGGTACTTACCTTTTTTATTTTGTACTAGTTGTGTTAACGACTTCATCCGCGTAGAATAGTCATTTTGAGCGTCCAAATCCCGTCGTTCTTGCAAGTTAATCTTAAAAGATAGACATATAGCGTCGCGCATTTTTTTAGATTAAGATTTTACTGAGAAATACTTCTTTCATACACGATTTTTGGGAATCTATAACCGTTTTCGCAGCGTGCGCAATGGAATCCCACAAGGATGAATAATTTTTCGCCGTTTTGTTAACATTTCCCGCTGTATCTTCGCTTTTATTACATCATGCAATGTTTTATAGCCTTCTTCAATAAATGCTCTAACACAAAAATTTTCAATTCGAATCCATAATTCCTGAGATGAGCGCGTTCAACAGTTTTTACGTAGTATGTATTAATAACGTCACTCACGACATTTGGGGTGCTTTTTAACAGCCAATGTGATGGCTTCGTATTTAATTGCTTTGATTTTATTTAAAGAACAAGACAAACTTAAATTAAAACAAATAATCTATTATCTATCTTGTCTATCTACAAGAATGGCAAAAATATTACTAAAAGCGATATAATAAAAGGCACAGCAAGTAATATTCATTTTATTTTGTAATCTATCAAACTTTGTGTTAACAGGAGTGAGATAAAAAAAAAACTACAAAATAAAGATGGTCAAGAATGCTTCTAATGCACATTGTTATTGTTCATAATACAGCATTTCTTGGTTTATTCTGAAAAATAAAAACATTTTTTTTTATTTGTACAGTTGATAATAGGCAGGGTGCCAGGAGACATAGAATTAAAACTATTATATTATATTAAACTATATTTTAATTACAACACGCACACCTCACAGTTATCATAGAAAATAGAGTTCTGGCACATTACTTTCCCAATTTCAATTAAATTTTACAAATATTTTCAGAAGCTAGCCTAGCCTTGTTTTATTTTATTTATTTTTATAGTACCACCTTATAGTATAGTTATAGTACCTTGTGTATGAAAAATTTTAAATGAATTTAAAAAAATAGACTTCTCAAGCGATATAACTATAGCGATACTAGAACACTTGCGTAGTAAACATTTTCTTTTTTACGTAGAAATTACGTTCTTGGTAAAAACTACATCACAATTTGACTGAGCAATGCATGGTGACAGAAAAAGAAAAAATAATTTAACCTGTTGAGTCACTCAAATCCGGTTTGGGACAGTCATAACGGAACTTGGCATCCATGCTGGAACCAGCAGAAAAACTGAAGAAGTTAACGGGAACCGCTTTTGTATCCGTGAAATTGAGGATGGGCCGAAGGCTACCTTCCATCCCTAATTCTATGGTACCGTCTGCAAGAAATTAGGTAAAATGAGATGACATAAAAGGATAGTTTTGATTGTGTCTTCCATCATACCTTTGTATACTTTTGTATAAAACTGTTTATATTTTGTTGGCGATAAAATATTATGTGTCACAGCAAACTCTCCTGATATTTCATCGTAGCTCCGACGTATCTCGGTCATTTGATTTGAATCTATACCTATTCCTGGAACAATATAATTTCAATTCATAATCAAAGCCAGAGTACATTTTATTAGTCAAGATGTATTTTAGGTGTGGGAGAAGGCTTTATGAAATGCAGTAATAGTTCTATCTCGAATTAAAGATTCTTGCAATAATATCTTACCAATGTCATAGATAGGTCCAGCGAGATTTGGTACCGTGGATAGTAGAAAGTGCGCATCTTGAGCGGCTAATACTGCGAAGTTCATTTCAAAGGTAACATCTTCATTTCGATTATTATATTCGAGATCTTCAGCTTTTATAAATTTGTTAAAGTTGCCACCCTGTTGTCTTATATATGTCTTACAGCCCCTTTCTGTAATGAATTATTATTAAGTATACTTTCTATTTTAAAATAATCAGTACTGTTTTACTTAATGTGTGTCGTTTCTTTATGAAATGGATTTAACGCACAAGACACATATCTCACCATATTGTCCTTCAAATATTTTTTTTGCGGTCTCATTCATGTCTGAACATCCATAAAGAAATTTAGCCTCGACGTTGTCGCTCGTGTCAAAACTAAAGTACTTTACTGATATTGGATTATAATCAACGATGTTTAAGATTGGTTCAGAAACACCGTCTTTACTAAGCACAATGGATCCAGCTGTAAATTTAACATTTTTTTTATTTTGAAGTCACGTGAGAAACATTTTGGTGTGGTCGGTAATGATTAATCTTTTACTTTACCTTTGTATATTTTGATATTGAAATATTTAAATTCTGACGCAGATAAAATATTGGGTGTCAGTGCCCAGTCACTGCGCAATGATTCATAATATTTACGTAATTCTGTAACTGAATTACTGTCATTTCCTATAGCTAAAAAATATATAAAAAATAAGATTAAACATTAAATTATTTATATTTTCGAGTTTATTCGGCCGTAGCAGTTAAGAAATAATATTAAGAACAGATTAGTGCCGAAGATTTATTAAAAAGAGCATTAGTTGGATGATAAAATTTTAACCATCCAAAAATTTCCATCCAAAAAAGCGATTTGTAGAATCTGATAAAAATACTATACCTATTTCATATACTGGACCATTTAAATAAGAATCTCTCGCCTCTGTAGATAGTAGAAGATGAGCGTCATTTGCAGCCATCACTTCAAAGTGCATTTCAAAATCGATCCAAGGATCTAATTTAATATTAGGACGATTGTTTCCCTTGGTATTAAAGAAAGTGTCATAGGTACAGTTCGTCTTGCTCGTGAACAATTTACACTCTGCAACGGATTAATAATGCCCTTGAAACTTATAATGCTTTTTGAGATCTTCCATAATGTAGTTTTTTTTTTATTACAGCGGACTGACGAGTTTGGGATTCACGTAATGGAAGCGTTTAACTACGAAATGTGATTTAACTTAACGGCCTTCTTATCTATGAACGGTGGTTCGTGTCCTGGATGGGACTTTGATATTTCTACTATCCATTGAATATCCAGATTTTCCTAAGATTTTATAGAACAAACTGATTAGGAACATATTGGAACCGTTAGGGGTCGAACCAACGACCCGTTGGTCGGTAACCATACATTACTACCATTAGACAAAGTCTTGATTGTAATTGTTATTTTACTTGTACGTACCTTGGATTTTAACTTGTGTGATGTTTGTTTTTTTGGAAATATTCGGAACTGGGCAGTCGAAGTAAAATTTACCCTCAATTTCAGACCAAGTACTAAAACTGAAGAATTCAATTCGAATCGGTGTCGGGTCCTTGTAAAAAACAAGCGGTTGCCGGTCCCCTTCTCTGGTCAATGCGATTGTTCCATCTGGTAGATTATGAAGGTTTGAGTTTCAAGTTACAACATTTATTGATCAAAAAAAAGGTTATAATATCGGAATTATAACGTCGGAAATTGAATAAAAGATCAAATATTCGAAGCGGACTGATAAATTTGTCTACCCAATACCTAAAATAAAGTATTTGGAATTTTACGAAAATGTTTGATTACAACAATATTTCTATTTATTGCAAACCAAAATACGTATGAATAGGTAGAGTAGTGTTAAATCCCGTTTCCCCTCATGGGGCATGGGACAAACGCATTTCTGTGTCCGTTTCACTGATCGGTTTTATTTATAGGCAAGTACTTGATCAGATTAATAATCAGAAATAATTTTTGTTTCCGTTACCCAGGACTCGAACCAGGGAACTCTCTCGCTTAATGCAATGGTAGGTAACATTAACCATTTAGCTACAAAGATGAACATGGTAAAGTTACACTAACGATATTTTTCGTTACATTCATAATTTGAATGAAGTAAAAATGTTACTGTTAAAAAGTTCTCTTGCATATATAGCTAAAGAAAAACAAAATACCATTATATTGTTTAATGTGGAAAGCTCTGTATTCTCCCGGTGAGAGGATATCCTTGATAATAGTAGAATTCTTCGAAATACTGTCCTTCCCGCGTATGTCCACAAATGTATTTCTACCTGCTCCAATTGCTGTTAATTCATAGTACAAATATGTTACTTTTGTTTACTTATATAGAATTTGTGCTAATCACAGGAACTGCTGGTTCGCATTGAAAAGTTATTTTTGTAATGGTTAGAACATTTATTGAATAAGGCTTAAGGCTATAAAACATCACGCTGAGACCAATAGAAACAGTGGGGAATGTGGAAAAAAATGAAAAAAATATTCATCTTTGAGAGTTTTTGCTACGTGCTCTGCACGACGGTTAACGATTCAAGATATTCAAAAATATGTCGCAACGATTCCCTTTACATAATGTTTAAAAAATGGCCGCCTTAGTATATGTCTATCTTTTAAAATTAACATGCAAGAACGGGACGCGACCGATGTCGTGGGTAACAGATATAATTTACACATTTACATTTACAAATTTTGACGTCCAAAATAACTATTGTACAAGGACGAAGTCGCAGGTACAGCTAGTTCGATATCTATAGCTGTCTGTAGTATATATTTATTTCCTGTGTATAAAATCGATTAGTGAAACTCTCAAAGATTATGCCCCAGGTAGGGGACATGATCTATACTTATTAATTAAAATGCTTACCAATTTCATAAGAACCATTAGTCTGTTTTGCTTCATCTGACAGTAAAATATGGCCATCGCTAGGCCCCATAATAGCAAAGTGCATCTCAAAGTCTATAGTGGAATCGGACTTGAATTTCCGAATCTCTTCAGATGCTACCATGTAAAAAGGACCGTATGTGTGTTTGGTCTTCTTAATAAATCCTTTGCACTGTTTAGCCACTGAAAACAAATTTCGACATCTTACTTTTCATAAGACTAAGCCTGTGATTAAAAGTGGAATACATGATTTTGTAGGGTTAGTGCACCTTTCAGAAATACATACTAGTAAAATGACGATCGAGATATACAGACAGACTGTCTGACAACTATAACTCGGTATTATACCTTAAAACGTAGCTGTTAAGGTTGAAATTACATTACGCGAAAGGTGCATGTTGAAATGTGTAGAGCAGCAGCATGGAACGATGTGTTTCAAGGCCCGCTCGTGTTTTTATTATTTTTTTATTTTAATTTTCAATTCAATAAATAAATTTTTAAATTAATCGCAAATTATTAAATAAATATTCGTCTCCCTCTTTTTTTATGACTCAAATTGAATTTTGTTATTATTTTTTTAAAACGTACACGTTTACTTTTTATATTCAATTTTTGGTACAATAATTAGGACTACCCACTATTTGTTGCTTCATTTTCTTACGTCGTAAGTTAGTTATACTTATAAATTAATTTTGATTACTATTGACTTTTGTAACCTTCCCAATCAGATATCTTTATATTTCAATTAACTTTAATTCCACCGAGTCAAAGGGTATTTATTTTAACACACTTATCATTTTAAGGCCAAGACACAGATGTATAATCAGATCAATAATTGTAATAGGTATCAAATACTGTCTATATTTAAATGTAATAGGTATCGTTTGCATTCAAAACAGCCTCCCTCGCTCAATGCTAAAGTTGTCATGTCTTCAAAGTAATTTTTACGTCTAATATATGAGGCCGCTAGAGGCAGAGTAGCCTAACTGCAATTTTATAACTTGATTTATACATATTTTTATTATCTAAAAATGTTTATCTTCAACAGTACAGTGATCGAAAATTGTAAACGTAATTTCGACACAAATAATAGTACAAATTCATTTGCGCCCAAGTAAATCGCGCATTTTTATTTCCTCCTTGAAAATCATGTTTTTTTGTTATTATGCCAATCTGCATCAATATTACAACGATTAATATATATGTAAAATACGGTACCCTAAATAGTCAGGTGCATTTTATATTTTGAAAGGATTGAGTCATAATTGTGAACGAATAGATTGAATTATCACTACCGTACACAAATATGACAATTTATAATGCCTACTCCCTTCGTCTTATGAATTTTCAATCAGACGACAATGAAGCGAGTTTAACATTTACAGAAATGATATTTTTCCATATGTTCCAAATGGATGGATTAGATATAAAATGTATTTAAATAAACACTTTAACGGTTTAAAACACGATATATTAGTTAAACTTATTTTAAAATGATTTTTAACTTCGGCCCGACGTTTTAAATAAGTTTAACAAATATATCGCGTTTTAAACCGTTAAAGTGTTTTATTTAAATGTGTACTACTCGCGTAAACTATAGACAGTATAAAATTTATTGTTGAGTTTATTTTTACTCATCGCAAAAAATTATACACCGCCGCTAAAGAAATTATGACTTCAATAACTATATATTGAAAATACTTACTAGAGTCAGTAAATTGAAAAGCTGATATACTCTTCCACACGACAAAAAAATAAAGACAATAAAGAAACTTCATTGTACCCTTACAACGACTGTTACCACTCATATCCCGAATACAAATACACACTTCAATTTCTTGTAATATTTCATATCGTCTACATTATACTTGTAGGTATTATAATTTCTTAAGTTTCCTCAATCGAAATGGGTCGACAGCGTATATCGGTGGTAAGAAAAATATCTTTAATATGTAAATTAAGAAATCCTACTTTGATTAAAAACAAGTATCAACTTAAAAAAACTTTTAAGTTAAACAGTTTTATTTTTTATGCACTGAAAACAACAAAAAAATGACATCGTGTTTTACTAGTGTAGCCCTTTCATTCGATACCCATATTGAGGGGGTTAAGGAAAAATATGTAATCCGCCATTTTGTATCGGCGTTAGTTTTGGATTTATGTTTTTTTTATTATATTGTATTGTCATCTAAATTAAATGTGTGTACCAAATTTCAGATCAATCGGACAACGGGAAGGTGCTTAAATTTCAATTTCAAACTAAATAAGACTGTTTTAAAATACAACACGGGCGGGATTTCAAAAGGCATTTCCAGCATACGGGTACTCGACCAAACCAATTGAGCTACCGTGTCCTACAATTACCTGAAAAATATCAAATCTCAAGGATATTTGAAAGATTTGATATTTTCAGGTTATTGTAAGAGCAAGTACTTGTTGTAATGAACATAACTGTAGCGAACTTCAATAAAAAAGTCTTTTCCTTAAATTAAAATTATAATCATTTATAAATTGACGCTCGGAGCAAGATAGTTAGCTAAAAAATAAAATATTTATAGTTGGTAATCAAAACAAAGCTGGCGTTTATCTCATCCGTTCAGATAATAAACACATTTCCGTCAGTGATGTACGTTATAATGATATCTCTAACAGAAATTTAATAAAGTCTTATATCCCCAATTTGAAGTATGATACATTTTCATGATTGTTCTGTTAATAACACTTTTTTGACCGACAAAACATTTTCTTATATAGATAGACATACATCCTAGATCTATACATCTTTTTCTCTTCGCTTCGAACCTGCAAATTATTTTAGTTTACAAAATGTATTAAATTATATCTACACATCATTATAACTATCATCACTATTTTATTCTTGTGAGCATATAGAAACTACTCACAGAGCAAAAAAGTACACCTACCATTCTACTATTATAAAAAAGAAAAAGGTATGGAAGGCGTCTCTCTATCTTTACGTACAAAAGTAATGCATACCTTGTCTAAATATATATATATATATTTGACCGATCAGCTCGCTTCATATAAGCCTTTTTTTTTAATCCTAGATGCTTAAAGGTCGCTGATGGACGTTAAAACTCTATAGGTAAAATTAAAAAAAAATGTACAAAGTTGATACCTTTTCTGTCCTCTTAAAGTAACTAAAATAACTATTTTCTACTTGGGGGATCGAAAGAAGACCTAGTAATCTACACTATGTGGTAACCATTTTACATTTTTCCCCACTTTTCCCCCTACGGAATAGTCTGGGTTTTAAGATTGACTTTTTTATAAAAAGCGTTTGGTTTTAAATGTTTTCTCTTGCTTATAGTTTTATAAAAATCCACTTTTTATATGTAACATTTGAGACCACTCTTGTATAATATATGTATATATGTATATGTCTTTGCAAGCTTTATTTTTATACCGGGATGTATAAAATTTGTGTTGTGTGTGTACTAGGCGTTAGACAACACAATTGTAATACATAGCTCCAGCTGATAAGAGCTTCGTACATTACGTGAAAGGACAAAAAACTGCAACTTGTGTAGTGCTTTTTAATACAATAATTGAAATGAAGTGGTTATTCGTTTTGTGTCTTTTGTTGTTATGTGGCGAAGCTTTATCAAATTTCACTTTTACCTACGACAGTAAGTCTTTTATATAATTTTTCTGGCTGAGGAAAGACAAGTATTGTGTTTACTCCATAGATGCTTTACTTTGGATCTCGATAGTGCAGCCATATAATATTTAAACAAAATGCGTTATCTACCTATTTTGGCTTTAGATATTCAAAAACCGCAAAACGGTAATCGGATTTTTTTATCGTTGTGGTTTGCTACTGGGGCGTAATTTTGATATTAAAAAAACTAAGCCTCTGTAGCTGACTGATAATTGCCTAGCAATGCATTACGCGAGAGGTCCTTGATTCGATAATTGGGAAAAACATTCGGTCAAACAGACACAGAAACAACACAACAAACTCACTGGGGGAAACCGGACTTCACTTTATTTAGTACTAGGTGCTGAGTGCTTAATAAAGTGATTTATTCATGTACCAGATGTTCACTCATAGGTATTTTGTATAATTTAGCTTAAGCCAAGTTTCTTAGAAGCTTATTTTATAAAACTAAAACCTCCAATAAAACTAATCAGGCTTTAATTTAAATAATTGAGATCCCAGTTCGATCTTAAATGTTAACCGCTCAATTTCACTGGAACTTCGGCCAAAGTTTTCCGAACTTCAAACTTTCCATCTTGAATACTTTAATAGACACTTGTCTTGAGTAACACATTTTTCGAATTATCGAAATAATTAAAGAGTCTCGGATAGAGTTCGGTATGCCTCCTTTTTAAGGTTTGTTAAAAAAATAAACAAATTCCTTAGCTTTATAATAGTATTTACATAACATGGTGAACGGTCTTACGTGGGGCAAGAACTAAATAACATTTTTCACTGGTAATAAATTACCCTGCCCTGGCCGAATGAAACAATTTATGCCGTGCCCGACCGAAGCTAATGATTATAAGAGCTATTGTTTTTCATTTCGATACTCAAGCATAATAACCATTTAATTAAATTCAATATGAATGATGTATTTAAAAAGTCCAACATGTGAAAAATATAACAATCTTTTTTTTCAGTGGCAATGCGCTGTAAGGAGTATTTATGCCAGCATGGGTACAGCTACAAAACCTACTTCAGAACGGACGCCGTGGACCGGAAACAGGCTAAGACGGATTCCAGCGTGGTCTTTGAGATGCATCTGGCAATTTTAGCAGCCAGCAACGGACATATACTGCTTTCGTCTGTGCCTTCGCCTTCTAGCGATCCAGTGTATGAAATCGGTGAGTTGACTAAGTTTTGACTAAGATCGGGTCGTAGATGAAAATAACTATTTATAACCGTTTAAAAGGGTTTTATTACAATAGTCTGGGTTATTTAATTAAATAATGGCAGTGGTATTTATGAAAATTATGATTCTTTAACGGTATAAATCGTAAAAAAACAATTGTAATTATAATGGGCTCATTCGTACTATTCTAAACATTTAAATTAAACATTGACGGTTCAAAACGGGATATATATATTAATTAAACTTTGAAAATTATTTAACTTCGGATCGACGTTTCTTTTCTTCATCTAGTCTCCCTGTAACGGCGGCTTCTGCATTCGAAACGTCGAGTCAAAGTAAAAATAGTTTTGAAATAAGTTTAACTAATAAATATCGTGTTTTAAACGGTTAAATTGTCTTATTTAAATCAAGGGGTGGTATATAAATGTTGGACCCGGTGAGGATCGAACCGACGAACAATTATTAACATAGACTGCTACCATTAGACCAAAGAGCACGTCATATATATGCATGGTTTCTTTTCATTCTAACTTTCTTTGCAGTTATTGGTGGTGGTGCAAATAAGTTTACAGAACTGCGGAGAAATTTGAGAAGAAACGCGAAAGCATCAGCCAAAACCCTCGGAGTGCTTTCTCCAGTCGAATTCAGAGCTTTTTACATCAGAATATCAGAAGGTGACTCAACTCTTACCATATAAACTAACTACAACTATATACAATTTACCTTTTACAATAATATAAAAAAACACTTGGCTCTTATGTATAAATAATGTATTCATGTTATTTCGCATTGACATGACATTGATGATATTATATACCTTAATATTATTTCTAAAGCTTACACTTATACCAAAATGTTTTATATTCTTTAAACAACCAAGTTTGGTGTCCTTAATATAATGTATGAATGCAATACATATTGACTAATATTTATCTAAACACTACTATTTTCTATCATGCATCTAGTAGCAGTGCCTACTATAAAGCATCTAATCAAAACAGGATAAAATTTGGTTTTAAACCGATCAGTGAAACGGATACAGATGTGTGCCCGCCCTATGCCCCACGAGGGGAAACGGGATTTCACAACAAACCGTTGAAAATGACTTTTAGGGAAAGGTCAAATACAATCTTAATTATCAATTGATTACGACCCGGTAAGCGAACAAGTAAAGGACGTGAGTGCAAAATTAAATTCTAAATAATTCTATTTATGTTAGATGGGTTGATAGAATTCGGCAAAGAAGGCGACCCACTCCCGATACTGACTTATATGGACTTGGATCCTATTCCAGTGAAGTACTTTAGCTTTGCCGCATGGAACGGCGTTGAAGCTAAGTTTCTTTACGATTGTCCCCTACCGAGCAGCAATGCATCTGGAGATGCAAATGAAGGTAATTATATCAAGACAGAAGACAGACATGTGTGCGATTCAATTAAACGAAGATAAAATGATCAAATCTGAATAAGTTGATGAGCCAAAACCTTCACCATTACTGCTTTCAATATCACTTATACTGTATCTTTATTTCCTATGAAAACCAGCATTTGAGGCTTAAATCATACTGAACAACTACCCCCAATAAACTGTTGATAACCGACATAGACAACCTAACTTTTGATTACCCTTTCGAGGATTCACCCGATCGAGGATTCAGACCTGAGACCTCGTGAGTTACAGTGGAGTGCTGCTGGACCAACTTGACAACCCAAAATACAACGCTTATATGCGACCCATTTTAGTAATCGTAAAGTTCCACTTCAACCCAATGTGTAAAAAGACAATATTTATGTTATAGTTACGCCAAATTCAGTACCGGTTGATCCAAAACTATCTAATTCGGATAAGCTCAAACGAACCCTGCTGATGGGCAGAGATCCAGCGATACCGCCCAGCCCAGAAGTAGCAGTGAGCCTCGGAGTTAGAATCAATAGTATCTCCTACGATGCGTTTGAATCGAAACTAACGACAGGTGTATCCGTCGTGATGGTAAGAGTAAATCTTAAAATTAGCTATTTGTCGATCTTTAACTGATATTTCAAATTAAGAAATTAACATTTTACATTTTATACTCTAGGCCTATATTTTTTCTTTTAACCCTTCTTCAAAGCCATCTGACTAGTCCTACCTCAAACTATTTCATGTCAGTTTAGGTTCCTTTCTGGATGTTACCTTCCCATCAGCCTTTCTTGCTTTTAAACAAAAATATAAGACTATACTCTTTTTTATTTAATATACTCGTATTAACTTACGTTTTAATTAAATCAAATAAAGAATTTATTAAATTTAATTAAAACGGGAAAAAAACCCCTTACTACTTATGGAGACCGTTTTAAATACCAACCTATGTCCATAACAACTCTTCTCTATGCGACCTGTCCACCAACAAGTCAATCTGTCTGTCGTCCAAGTACAAAGTTACATGTACTGCCAGGTACGTTTATAATACGACGTTCCAAATAGACTACAATTACAAAAAATATTTATAAATATATAAATATGAATTATTTTTAAGTATAGAATTTTCTTTCTCTCTTTACAGAACTGGACTGATGAGAGCATGGCGTGGGATCTTAACAAATTCAATAACGTCACAAGTCTTAACTTTCGTCAAGGACAAATATGGAGTCCTGCTTTTTACACATTTAAGTTAGTTACATTTTGGCAGTTGAAAAAACATAGACAACTAGATATTAGTGTTATGTTGCAAGTAACAATAATACGTATAGAGGAAAAGTTTAAGGCTAAGATTCCACCAGTGAGCTCGCTTTAGGCGTAGCGCGTGAAGTCTTGTAACATCTTAAATTATACCAAATTATCATTAAGTCCTTTAATTTTATTCACTAAAAACACGAAGCTATAATATAAATAAAAAATGGAATTAGTTCGTGGTACGTTCTTAACTTGATTTTTAACTTAAGAATGTATGTTAAAATGTAAAAATATGTTTCCATATTAAATAATTTATGTCTTAGTTCCGACTCAGTTAACATGCTGGACGCGAAGAATCCAGAATTGATAACAATGATTAATACTGGCGTGGCGACGTACCACATGCAGACAACCATCAACACGTGGTGTTTCGACTATGTTACAACGATTACAAAGTTGGTATAAATTATAAATAAGCTACTAATTAAGTTCTGTCTGTACTTTACACGAGTAGTACATGTAAATAACATACCTATAACGGTTTAATACGAAATGTATGAATTAACTTTTATTTGTATAAAACACTTGAACGGTTTAAAACGCGATATATATTAGTTCAACTTTTTTTGAAAATTATTTTAACTAAGGCCCGACGTTTTAATCCGTTAAAGTGTTTTATTTAACTCGCGTAAACTACAGACAGTAATTAATTAACATATTTTTGTTTTACTTCGTTTTAACTGTACATTTCATGTATTTACAGGTGGCCCCGTGATGAGTACCACTGCGCTATTGTAATAGAACCCTGGCAAGTCCACGAGAAAATATCACTGAAACGTCTCGACCAAACCAGTTCAGCAATGAAGGCTGTGAGTTCTTGTCCTAATTTTTAACGGGCTTTTGTATGGCTAATGATATCTACATGTTTCTATTTCAATTTCAATTTTATTTTGAAACCTGGTGGTAGAAGTATTAAATTCTGTCCATCCGAGACACGAACCGCCGTCCGTGAAAAATTACATGACATAAAAAAGAATATATGTCTATAGTTTACGCGTGACAACGGTTGCTGCATAGCATCCGAAACGTCGGACCAAAGTTGAAAATCATTCTCAATAACTTTAAGTAATATTTCGCGTTTTAAACCGTTAAAGTGTTTTATTTAAATACCGGGTCGAAAACGTATCTCGTTTAGATGTTATATGGCTGGGGGTTTTCACCTACCACTAAGACAACCCTCTTATCCTCCTCTGTCATAAAAGAAGATTAAGAGGTTAAGGGAGCTCGCGTTATTTCAGTAGCCTTTAAAATTAACCGGACGTTGGGCGGTTAGACCAAGGGGCATCGGCTTCAGCTAGTCCCACTTCATTGTGGGTGGGAGCTTGAAGTGCTGGAAGAACATTCATTTGGTTGGGGGAGGTGTAAGGTGGAAATAATAACATTAAAATACTAACGATATTGTTGCCTGGGAAAACACATATTTTTCGTGCGCCTACGCTGACCCGTATCAGATAACCCGTGGTTCAGACCACTAGTCATCGGGTCACTACAGATTACTTTTTAATTGTATTATATATATTATACTTATTGTTATATAGCATATGCAATAACATGACACTAAAAACATTTTCAACCGTTTAAAACTCTATATATATTTTTATATTACCAACGATCAGACCTTAACGGAAAGGTAACTTAAATAAAAAGCGTTTAGTAAAAGTACTTTTAAATACTGTTTCTTGTTTACGCGAGTGGTACAAATAACAGCTAATAATAAAACACCTTAACGGTTTGAAAAGCGATATATATTAGTTAAAGTTATTCGTATATTATTTTATCTACGGCCCGACGTTTCGGATGCTTTACATCAGCCGTGGTCACGTCACGGCAGACTCCCAACGACCAAACAGTTAGTGTTTTATTTAAAAATATTTATAGCAATAATCTCGCGTGAATTACAGACTATAGAACTAAATCTGTATTTTTAGTGTATTAAAGTTAATTGAACTCTTGCTTACAGTTCGAACAACTAGATGAGGTGATACAAAATGTCTGGGAGACGAGCTCGTCACAGTACATCGTCAGCGCCACTTCCTGGAACCAGATGTATGCTTCAGACGACAATAGCACCCATCAAAGTGACAGATTGGTAATCAAAGTGGGCATCAAGCGGCGTGCGACAGCCTACAATATCGTTTTCTATACACCCCTGTTAGGTATGAAATTTGGCTTGTCAACTGCGGAAATGGCCGGTTAGGCTTTGAGTCTGTAGTTTACGCGAGTCATACATTTAAATAAAACACTATTGAATCAGTAAATAAATTAATAATCCGTTTATTATCACAAAGTACAAGCTTACAATAAAACGAGTAATAAGATAAATTACAATTAAAAGAATAAAAAAAATACTACAATTCTAACTTTGTGCTATAAGGTATCAAGACTCAGATGTAGTAGTTAACTTATTTACAATTTACTATAAGCTTTCTAATAACTTTTCGCGTTTTAAACCGTTAAAAATGTTCAGTTAAGCTTTGTTAGTAGTCTAGGTGGATCGAGGGGTTTTGTTTATACCTAAATCTTCTAAATCATTTTTTTTTTTAAAACATGTTCGACATGGTCAGATCCCAATATTAAATGTGTGGTAGTGCGAAAATTCGTAACGAGCCCTGATCCAATAAAATGTAAAGTCAGTCTATAGATTTCCGAGAGTCCAAAGCCATAGTAGGTTGACAGTCTATATTTATTATATATATATATATTACAGAATAGTTGTACTAGTATAATATCTATGTTGAGGTAAGATATATCGTGTTAAAGGTTTTTATGTTCTGTGTTATTTTTCAGTGCTTGTAACATTTGTTCTGATGTCGTTCTGGACTGAACCTCTCAACCTGAATAGAGTATGGTTTTACGCAAGTTGTACTATTATTATATGCATGGGTTTGTGCTATATCGACTACTTAGTACCTTGCCATACAGTACCCACTATATGTAAGTACCTAGTCTTACTTACCAACATTATTTAATTAGGTATGAATGACAGATGCATTTTTGTGTTAACTTCATTCCCAATATTACGTATATTAAAATAGATCTTGTTCTTCCCGTGAATCAAATTCAGGACCTCATTGCATGACAACGATTTTTATTGTCGAGATTTAGTATAATTAATTTCCATATATTTTATAAATTATTACTCTTATCACTTATTTATTTTTCGTTTTTTTTTTCCAAATTATATAAGACAGCGACTCCTGCGCGTAAATTAATTATTTTGGGGATCAAATTTTTTTTGCTTTTGCAAACCTCTTCATCTTTATAAATTATAACTCTTATCAACGACGTCGTTCGCGTCCCATCGTTTGTGCAAGTTCATCGTAAAAGATAGACATATACTGTCACGGACATTTTTGGCACATCATTATGGGGGAATCATTATTTCATACATATTTTTCAAGTATCTTGAACTGCTTTCGCAGTGTACGCTAGGGAATCAAGTAAGATGAACAATTTTCCCCGCTTTTTTCCTATTTCCTGCTGCCTTTTCACTTCTATTAGTTGCAGCGCGATGTTTTATAGTCTAGCCTTCCTCGTAATGCTCTAACCATCATAACCAATTTTCGATTCCAACCAATAGTTCCTGAGATGAGCGCGTTCAAACAAACGAAACTCTTCAGCTTTTTATATCTGTATTAGTTCGGGCCACGTCATAACTTTTTTAGAACTAAGTTGGCGATTATTTATTTCGCATTCGAAACCGTTAAAAGATTACTCGTATAAACTGCAGACTACATCTTCTATACTAATATATAAAGCTGAAGAGTATGTATGTTTAAAAGCGGTAATCTCAGGAACTACTGGTTATAATTGGCATATTTTTTTTAGTTAGTAAGAGTATTTATCGAGGAAGGCTATAGGTTAAAACATCAAGGTGTGACAAAGAAACAGCGGAGGGCGTGGATAAAACGCGGAAAATTATTCATCTTTGTAGGGTTCTGATGCGTACTCTGCCAAAACTTCTGCTAAAAAAAAATGATCAAAAAAAATCTACAACACTGTGCCTATCTTTTAAGATGAACTTGCAAGAACGACGGGGCGCGACTGACGTCGTGGGTAACCGCTTTTTTTAAAAAAAAAAAAAAAACCTTCCCCGGGGGGACAAGGTCGCCGACACGGCTAGTTAAGAATAATATTACTCAATGTAATTCCAGTGATCCTGTACACAACAGTTTTAGGCGGAGTCCTGTTCGCATTGCTAATGCAAGTGGCACTAATGACGTCACTCGGCGAGCGCTTCTGCCGGACCATTGTTATGCAAAACGTTTTAACGGCTCAATGGTTCAGGTCTCTGTTCTGTTTGCCGCCTTTGAAGGTAATCTCAGTACCAAATTAACAGAATCATTTCTTAAGAACGAGTATAATTAATGTTACAGTTGCACTAGATGTTTTGTTATATAAATAACTGGCTGTGTCGGCGACTTCGTCCGCATGGAAGAGTCATTTTGAGCATCCGAATGTGTTTTTGCAAACCTAAAACCAAAACTTTCATTTTTTTTTAATGTAGGCTATTACCCACGACGTCGCAAGCGTCGCGTCGTTCTTGCTAGTGAATCTTGAAAGATTGATATATAGTGGCAAGTAGATAATTTATTGTCAGTGTAGATAATTTAAAGATGAACCATTCTTTAATACATATTTTTTTGGTATCTTGGACCGATAACCCACTATATGAATGAATAATTTTCCTCCTGTTTTACACATTTCCCGCTGTTTCTTCTTTCTTCGTTCTTGTCAACACAAAAAAAATCAATTCAAACCAGTTGTTTCTAAGATTAGCCGGTTTAAACAAATAAATTAACTCTTCGGCTTTATATATTAGTATAGATTCCATTTTCATTAGTAGTATCCTTTCCACTTCCTCTTCATAACTTCCTCAAGTTTAAACAATAGTTAATGTACGTACGTCAGACCCTTTGTTTTTTTTTTAATCATATATTAAATATGTATAATAAAAAAAAACTGATAGGCTTCGTCAACTAAATACGTATATATGCAATACACTATAGTCTTACATTATAGACTAGCTGGCTTACTTATAATAAATTTTAACATACATTTATAAGACGACGCGTTTTTTACGTTGTGATTTTTAATTGATTGATAGGACTGCCGCGTATACGACGCAATAAATGAAGGCTACCTACCCCAGGAGGATGAAATTCCCACAACCAGGAACGTGGAACAGATGGAGAAAGAGGAAGTCCCGAACAGTGAACAAAGGGAGATAGCCGAAGTGTTCGATAAGACTATGTTTACTATCTACTCTGTGGCCTTCGCTGTTATGCTGGGGTTACACTTTTAGACACAATAAAGCAGCCGGTTCGAATCCCAAAAATGTCAGACAATTGAAACGGAACTATATTTTTTAAAATTGATTTTAGATTGTAAAAAAATTTGACACGGGCAGGTCTTGAACCGGCGTCCAAAGCGTTGCTGTAACAAGGTATCTAAAATCGTTTTTTTAATTTATATAGTACCATCATGTGAAAGATATTAAAGCTTTCAAACTACATAGTTTTTTATGATATTTATATATTAATTTGGCCCAAGGCGTTCTATAGTAACCGGAAGTTTGCCGTATTTGCGCGGGTAGACCAAGGCTGTCCCGAGGGGATCTCCGCAATGTGAAGTGTTTGAAGATCACCCGAGTTAGCGAAATTTCTTATTAAAATAAATCTTAGACTTCATTTTCGAAGAAACACTTCATCACCGGGATGCAAGCGGACATTAATTAGCCAACGCCATCTATTGGCCGTTTAAGCGAACAAATCATATAGGCCACGTACTTGGCGTAGATTGGCAAACGATGTTCCGTATAAAGACCGAAATAAATAATTTAAAGTTCGAATTAAAACTGCGATGTATTTAACTCAATACTCACAAGCTGGAAAAAAATGTGCTGTTAAATTACTTACATAAAGACATTGAATGATAGATGTTCAATTGTGGCCGGCGTTCTAAGAAAAGTGGGCGAAATCCCTCATATCTTTATCCTTATCGAAATTACATTGAGTATTCAATAAGTAATTTTTGCAACGCTATTGAAATGGAATAAATGATGCATTACTAATTTAATGATAAGATAAGCCATTATTCTTGTAGTTCATTGATTTATTGCATTTAAGAGAAGAATATAACATTTATGTGACACTCATATATTTGTTAATAAATAGAATGATAAAATCACTTGGGAAAAACGCAGAGGTTTTAAAACTAGCCTCATGAATATTTATTGTTTAATGATATGTTATAATTGTTTACTTATAACAATTATTTTTATATAGTAATTTTGTTGTCTTTATTTTCTTTGTAAATTTTTTATACGTTTACATTACAATGTCCATTTCGTAGATCCACTTTATTTAAAGTTGATACTCTTTTGAGCTATGCCTAAAAGGAACAATATATCGTTTTTCCTCAAATCGAACCCAAGAACCAGGAGTACCTAACAAAAGGCTTGTATAGTGTGTTGAGCCAAACATATTTTTTTTTGAATTCATTAAAGTCTAAAAAAATATTTAAATTTTCTTTTTTTTCAACTTTGAAAAATCAGCGGACTACTGTACACCGTAAAATATGTTATATCGACTGTACTTAGCGTGAACTTAAAATATATGTAATTCACAGGCTCAACAAGCACTTGAATAAGCTATACGCGACACATAGTCGAAAAACCACAAAAATCCTTACAGTCGGCGAAAATTGAATTTTAAAGCCCACACAAGCTTTTATGTAGCGTACTCTAGTTTTATTTTAAGGGAAACATTGCGGTAATAATTTACAAGGCCGGACGGGCCGCTGGTCGAATGAAAGTCGAAAAAATGTCTACCAAATGCGTCCCGAGTTTTTTACTATTTGTACGGTGCTGCCTAAATGGATTCTGGCGGGTTCTGAAAGTCCTTTTGATGCGACACGTGTAACTTTCAAATTGCAATGGCGACGATTGGTTCGGCTGTCGAAAAGTTATCTACAATTTTAATACATATATGTACTATGATGCTACTACTAACAGATTACAGCCTCGATCATTAATCGATTATTACATCTTGATTTAATTAATCTACCAACATAATTCACTCTTTATTACTATTTAAAATAAACGTTCTTCATAGTCCATATCTTTAATACCTTACAACTTAAATGCTTTGAGATTTACAAAAATATTTCATAACATTATTTTCCACCCTATTGTCTTTATTTGATCGATATTTTTTTTCCCAAAATATTTCTTTTCAACAAATAAATTAACATTACCTACATACTTACTCGTCTCCATTTTAATAAACCTTCCTGCTTCTTACAGCTTTTTGAGTGACATGCAAACGATAAAAACTAAATCTGTTCTTACATAAATCAACAAACAACTAAATTGTAAGAATTTCTGAAGGGTCTAAGTTTATGATGTACATTATCTAGAGAAGCAAGGATTTGTGTCTCTACTTTCAATCAGTGCCGATTCCTTATCAATTGCAAATCACCGACGGCTTAATGCAATATTGATAAAAATCTCATATAAACCAACGACTACCGTTTAATTTATTGCAGTTTTAAATGGCATGCTAAAATGCTGATTTCCAAGTTGTTAGTGTCGTTCATATTCGTCAGTGTTGTAGCTACTGAAAGTAAGTATGAACTGTGATCTAATCTCGATCTTTACTTCCCTTTACTGAGAAGAAGTCAGTCTATTTAGTAGTGCCAAATAGATGGGTAAATTAAAATAATAGGTTTATTAATACTAAGGATTGTTATGTAATAGTCTTTGTGTTCAGGTAGACTTACGATTAAGGTGATATAAAAAAAAAATTATGAGTAGAAAGGAAAAGTAAAGCTAAATACTGTCTATAGTTTACGCGAGTAGTACACATTTAAATAAAACACTTTAACGGTTTAAAACGCGATATATTAGTTAAACTTATTTGAAAATGATTTTTAACTTCGGCCCGACGTTTCGGATGCTTTGCAGCAGCCGTGGTCACGGGGAGACGAAGTTAAAAATCATTTTCGAATAAGTTTACCTAATATATCACGTTTTAAACCGTTAAAGTGTTTTATTTAAAAGTTAAAATTTTTAACTATTTTTGACGAGCACGTTGATTTAATGTTAGAAATGCATGGTTATTTTATTATCAACCGGTCGTGGATTCGACCTCCACCGCGTCTTACATGTTTCTTATTTTTCTAAAACAAGTTGGACTTCGTCTGGAAATCTGGATATTAAATGGGCGGTAGGAATATCGTAATACCGTCCGGGTCACGAATCGCTGTCCACAGATGAAACAGCCTAGAAGATTAATTGCGATTCGGTTTCAGTCTGTGGATTTCCGAATATCCAACATCTTGTTTAGATGTTATATGGCTATGGTATTTCACCTCTCATCAAGTAAACCCCAAGCTTATCTTCCTTTAAAAAAAAAACCTTAATAGGCAAAAACAACTTATTTTTACGAAAAAAATATTTACATTTTTTTCTGGGAAGGCCGACTTATACAATACACATTGTATACAGGCTAAAATATTAGTGGCTTGTTCGAACTGAATCTTTTATTCCAGAAAAAATAATCTGCTACTACGGTACCTGGGCGACGTACAGAAATGGACTGGGTAAATTCGATGTAGCCCATATTAAGGCCGAATTATGTACACACTTGGTGTACACCTTTGCTGGCATCAACTCCCAAGGGACTGTGGTCTCTCTAGATCCATACCTTGATTTGCCAGATAACTGGGGAAGAAGTGAGTAAGAATTCTAGAGTAGTTCACGACTTTACAATAGTAATTTAATTATTTAATTAGTATGATAAATAAAATATTGATTATTAAAAAACCTTATACAGTTTAAAACGCGATATATATTAGCCGTGGTCAAGGCTGCTGCAAAGCATCCAAAACGTTGGGCGTAGTAAAAAAAAATTAAAATAAGTGTAACTAATATATATTATCGTGTTTTAAATCGTTACATTTTTTTATATAAGTGTTATAGTTGTAAAAATAATAGTGAAGGTAATGACCAAGAGCGTGGGTTCGATCTCCTCCATGCTCAACATGCATCTACATCAATATGAGCTTTCTTTGGACATCTCAATACTATTGGGTGATAGGAATATTCAAATTCCGTTTGAATCCATAGATTAAAAAGTCGTAAGGATTCATCGCCTTCCAGTCACAGTCTCATTTATTATATGACTGAGGTATTTAAATAAAACACTTTTATTACGTGTAAAATATTGTAATAACTTTAGTAAACATATTTCTCGTTCAAACCGTTACAACTGTTTTATTTAAATATGAACTACTTGCGTAGACATCAAACAATAATTAATGACTGGGTTATTTCGCTTACCATCAGGTCGTCCTTTTTAAAAAAAAAACCTAAGTTTACGCTCAACGGCAACAAATGTCTTTAAGTATTTCCTTGTGCACTTAGATGTTTCTTATCCATTGCCCTTCATATTACTATTTAAGTCGTTTTATATATATTTCGTTTTCGAATTAAATTGTAGTTAACCAGTTGCAAAGTCGATCTGGACAAAGCAATCCCCAAACTTAATCCCGCAGATAAACATTGTTTATCCAGTGAAATATTTCAGATAATTTTCGCAATTTCAACGCACTGAAACAAAAGAACACGAAGTTGAAAACTATTTTGGCGGTCGGCGGCTGGAATGAAGGCTCCGCAAAATATTCGATTGTAAGTTACAACAGTTTTGTTTACGGTTGGTTAAACTAAAGTCGGGGATTTAATTAGATGTATTCTGCAAGCGGTCAATCTCGTTAGCTAGGAACACTGAAATGCAATAATACTTACTGGGCCGCGGTTAGGTTAACAATAACAGAAATGCTCTTACAGTTTAAACGGTTTAAAACGCGATATGTATTAGTTAACTAGTCTTCCCGTGACGGCTGTTGCAAACGAAACGTTGGACTGATGTATTTGCGTTTTAAACCATCAACGATGTTTTAAATGTTTAATACTAGCGTAAACATCCCGCTATACTGTTGCTGCCGTTTTCTTACTATTTCAAATCGTGATTAAAACCTTGTAATACTTTACTTTACTTTCAAACAATCAGTTTTACCGCCCGGTACTCTTATGTATACTATATGTATATAAATAGTAATAATAGTAACAATTAGAGATGGGCCGAGTACTCAGTTGATACTCGGTACTCTACGTACTCGGCAGGTTTTTTAATACTCGTATTTCGCCGAATAACTCGGTTATATTTTGTTATTTGATAACGAATATACTCTGTTTAAGAAAAGCAATATATTTTGGTAGATATAATTAAAACAGTGGTGTTAATCTAAAAGTATTAGTAATTTAGGAAATCTTTGAAAATATAAATTAATAAAATCAAAACTATGCTTATGAATGTAGTTAGTAGTGATGACTTCTTGACCGACGCGAACCGTTGGTACTCGTTTACGCGCGTGAAATGAAAATTTGAATGAACCGAGTTACTCGGCCGAGTACTCGGTTGAAAAAATATTGAGCCGAATTAAATTCGGTACTCGTTACGTACTCAGCAAGAGTATTGCTCGGCGCAACTCTAGTAATAATAATTACTACAGACTATGCACACAAGTGGACGCAACAAATAATGGTTCTAAAATAGACAATACGATTTTTTTCTCGAATTTTCTGTTCGTAATATTGTTTATTCAAAAACGCATGTTTACTTCAAAATCATTATGTACATATCAGATCTTATTTAATCTTTTATTACTACTTGTATCAGCTAATATAGTAACTAGTTAACAAAATTTCCATTTTCCCCGCTTTTTTCAAACCCGTTATTTCTTCGCTCCCATTAGTCACAGCGCGATGTTTTATAGCCCTTTTTAATAAATACTTTAACCAACACAAAGCATTTCTTTCCCATTGGAACCATTAGTACCTGAGATTAGCGCATTCAAACAAATAAACAAACTCTTCAGCTTTATGTATAGATAGTAGAGTAGTAGTATAAATTTAGTTGATAAGCCCCTTGAACAAAATAATAGTTTTAAAAAATGTCTGAATTATTCTCATGCTATCTAGAATATATATAAGTGTGTGTAAATTAATTGGTGTACTTGAAGAAACGATTTTTGACGTTGACTTTATGTGTGGTGTGTAAGAAAGTGTTTTGTTAGAATTAGAGCGAGGGTTCTGTATTTACAACTGTCCTGTTTCTAGATGGCTGCAAACGAGAACCTGCGCAGTAACTTCATAAGCAGTGCCGTCCACATGCTCCTAACTTACGGCTTCGACGGTCTAGACCTGGATTGGGAGTACCCGAACCGAAGGGATTCAGTCCACGGCAAAGCTGATGTCGATAACTTTACTAAACTCCTGAAAGAGCTGAGGACTGGGTTCGACAAATATGGTCTTTTGCTGAGCGCGGCTGTTGCCTCTACAAGGGATACCGCATCTTTGTCTTACGATATACCAGCGCTTGCGCAGTAAGTTAATGAATTTAGTGACTGAGAATTATAAGGGTGAAAACATTAATATTTTTCGCGATTGCACTCGAACCGCTATCCAGGGCGTTGAATGCTATTGATCTAACCAATTGATTAAGATTGAAATTAGTTGCGCAAGAAGTGCATTTATTAATAGGTTAAAAAAAGATGGTGATGTGTAGGACATGGTAGCTCAATTGGTTAAAGCACGGAACGCTGTAAATGCCGGTTCGAGTCCTGCCCGTGTCGTATTTTTTTTTCAATCTAAAATCGATTTTTAGGTTAAAAGGTTGTCAAAAAATTTAAAACCTACACAAACTTAAAAAGTATGGGTTCTTTTAATTTTGGCTTCACTGCAGCTGCCCGTTGAAAGTCGTTTTACAACGGGCAGCTGCAGTGAAGAATGGAGAGAGATCTTGGGGAACATAATGGAGTAAAAAGCTTTTTTCAATAATTTTTTGACTTCAAGAGAACGAACCTAAAAACACTTTATTTCTTTAACTTGACAGGTATCTAGATATAGTTGGGCTAATGACATACGATATGTATGGGCCATGGGACTCAGTGACGGGTCACAATTCCCCCCTACATAAGGGAGAGGGGGATGGCAATGTGCCAAAGGAATCACTTAACACCGTAGACGTTGCAGTACAGTACTGGCTGTCGCAAGGTAAAGTTAAATACGAAAAGAACAAAAAAATGGGAGTTGGACCAATTTTTTCGCGCTTGCCTTGAATACTTTTGACTTGGCATATGCATTTTATATTGTAACCTGTATATAACCATTCCAGAAATAATACGCGAAAATTTCGTTCTTTGTACGAGACATTTTGTAATAGATTTACCTCGTGAAAATCTCGATCTCTAGCAAAGGGTAATGGTTGCAATGTATGGCTAATAATCAACGGTAAATCCCACGGTTCGATCCCCACCGGGCCAACATATTTCTAATCAATTTATAATTATTCGGAAATATTTTGGTTTAATGAACAACTTTGTCTGCAAATCTGGCTACTAAATGGGTGGTAGGAACCCGCGAAGTTTAATCACGTCTCAGTTTTAGTCTGTAGATTTCTAAAGGCAAAATAGGTCGATAGCACATCTTGTTCAGATGTTATATGGGTGGGGTATTTTATCTACCATCAAGTAAACCAATGCTCGTCTCTCCTCCTTTGTCATAAAGAGATACATAAATCTATAATTATATTAGTATCAATCTTACAGGTTTCCCAGCAGAGAAGTTAGTAATTGGTCTTCCATTTTATGGCCACACATACAACTTGGCAAACCAAAATAAAAGTTCTGTTCGTTCGCCGTCATATGGACCTGGCATTGCAGGTCCTTATACTGTTACTAATGGGAATATCGGATATAATGAGGTACATAATTTAAATTTATATTATTTGATTTAAGGAAGAATTATAAAACTTAATATTACTTACGAACCGACACTACCGATGTCACAATCCCGAAATTTGATTCAAATTGGGTTATAGTTAAACATGAGGATACATACTGTCTACAGTTTACGCGAGTACACATCTAAATAAAACACTTTAACGGTTTAAAACACTATCTAAATTAGTTAAACCTATTTGATAATCATTTTAACTGCGTTAAGTCAATTCTGCAAGGAGCCGGCCAGTTTCGCCAAATACCAACTTCGACGGAACAGATGGCGCTAGCGTAGCAGCTTTTTTACCTTGACGTCAGAGATATCCTCCATCTTTAGTGACCACGGCTACTACAAAGCAACCGAAACGTTGGGCCGTGGTTAAAATAATGTTCAGATAAGTTTAACTAATATATATCGCATTTTTAACCATTAAAATGTTTTATTGAATGAAGTACTCGTATTCATTTTATGTAGAGAGCTGTTTAACGTGTTTGTAATGTGTACCACTTGCGTAAACTGAAGTCTTATATAATATTTATTTACTTAATTTTATTCCTAATATTTTTTCTTACGTGGGGCATGGGGGCTTCATGGGAGCAATGTTTTTTTCATATAATATAAGGAAACAGACTAACAACATTTAAATACCCATAAAGTATTTAGAACTACTTCAGATCTAAAATGGTAAATACGCTATCAACCTATTTTGCCTTTGGATATTTGGAAATCCACAGAAGAAAACCGAAACGCGATTAAGCTTCACGGCTCTTTCATCGTGGACGATGGTTCGTGTGCCGGACGGCATTTCTATATTCGTGCCGTTTAATATCATGTTTAGATGCTATAGGCTGGGGTATACATTACCTACCTTCAAGTGAACCCCGTGCTATTTCTGTCCTCCTCTAACATTAAAAAAAAGATATCTGAGCGCTTAAACAAAAGCACTTAATTATCTTAATCGCCACACGTCAGAACCAACTCTAAGTCTCGTCAGTTAAGGAGTTAATCCGTTATTTCTAAGATAAAAGTTTCGCCAGTTAACTATTAACGGAGTCTCGTAAACTCCCGAGTTCCAGAGTTAAATTAACTCATTTACAAATTAAGACCTTTGATAAGAACTTGTCTTAATTAAATACTAACATCTATAACTAAAATACTAAAGTAAGTTTCATTAAGAGTTATTTATGAGCCTTATTTGAGATAAGAGGATTCAAGTAATTTTATGTGGCAAATGTCTGGTGCAAAGGGCGAACACTTGTCTGTGTCTGTTGCACTGATCATACATTGATCAGACATATAGCACGTTTGAAATATTACCTATTTCACTAATGTGAAATAGGTAATTAGTTTTTATTTATTTAAAAATATAATTTAGATTTAACAAAATCACTATTATATTATTATATACTAATTCTAATTGTCTGTACTTGGATTTCAATTAAGTATTGTATGTAATTCACGCGAGTAAACGTTTAAATCAAACTTTTTTACCGGTTCAAAACGTAAAATGTAGTTAACTTATTTACAATTAAATTAAACTGTCCCGCCGTGATCACGACTGCTGCAAAGCATCCGAAAACTCAGGCCGTAGTTAAATAAATGAGTTTAAATTAAAAATAGTTTATTTAAAATTTTTCACAAAAAATAAAAAAAATTGACCTAACATTAACTTTTTTTACTACTAACTTAATAACTAAACTTATACAGATTAAATATAATATACAATGCTTAAAAAAAATTACCTATGGCAAAACACACTTTGCAACACTCTAGGACCCGGTGGCTCAATAAGTTAGAGCAACAACACGGAACGCTGTGGAGACCGGTTCAAGTCCTGCCCGAAGCTTAATTTTTTTCAATTTATAATCGATTTTTTATTTATATCATGTGCACAATAATATGTGAAAAATATTAATAAATAAGTTTAATAAATACCAAATCCCTTTACAGTTCTGTGACCTCCTTCTCACACAAACATGGGACCTACGTTTTGACAATTTAGCGAAAGTGCCTTACGCCGTCCAAAACAGAAATTGGGTGTCGTATGATGACGCAGCGTCACTCTCTGCTAAGACCAAATATGCTCTGAACTTAAACCTCGCTGGAGTCATGGTCTGGAGTATTGAGACCGACGATTTTCATGGGCTGTGCCACGGAGAAGATTTTCCACTACTCAGAGGAATAAATCGCGCATTTTCAAACGGTTCAACGCCAAGTACAACTCCGAGTTCCGGTTCTAACACTACTACGACTACTACTAGTACACAGAGTTCTACTACGACAGGTATCACCTTCAACACTTCCATAATTCTCTCTTATTCAGCCAAATGTGTGATGAGTGACGACAAAAATCATCGTATTTTTGGTTCTAGAACATATTAAGTACGACATTAGTAAGAGATATTCTCAGAACCCTTATGAATTATTTGATGATCGGTAAAATACCCCAGCCATATAACATCTAAACAAGATGCGTTGTTGGCCTATTTTAGCTTTATTCGGTAATCCATAGACTGAAGCCGAAACGCGAACTCGACGCCTTTTTCATCAGGCTCTGGTTTTATATTCCTGCAATCCATTTAATATCCAGAGTTCCACCATGTTTCAGATAATAATAAATTAATTGCAAACATGTCGGACCCGCTGGGGATCACACGTATGACCCGTTGATTATTAGCCATAGTCCGTCAAAGTTTTTATCCTAATAACTCCATCAAAATTTATACGTAATTTTTAGCTCATACAATAATTCCTATTTAGTACCAACAACAACACCTTCAAAATTCACCTGCCCAGCGCTCGGATGGTTTCCAGACCCAGACAGCTGTAGGTCTTACTACGTGTGTACTTTGAACGAAGATGGATCATTCAGGCCAAATTATTTCCTATGTCCTAGTAAGCTGTACTGGGATCAATCGAAAATGGTTTGCAATTATCCTTCTCTTGTCAATTGTGACTTATAAATAGTACATATATTATACAGTGTCGTGTCATAAACAAGCGATATTCCAGATACCTAAAATAGAACTCTTTTGATAATATAATTTAATACAGCATAGATTTTGGTCCAACCTACCTCTATAAAAAATTGCAGCCATTTTGATTTTGTGAATGAAATTTCTTTAAGTGTGTACAATAAGCATTTCACTGCATTAAATATAAGGTATTCGGTACACAACAAATTGGTCTGACATTTACATGTTTAAAATATATTTATAATATATAAAAAAAAGAAGTAAAACCTTCCGTAAATTAACAAATTTTGTATTAAATTCTTTTGGTGCAAATAAATTAAATCTGTCGAAAATTTATTGTTATTTTATTTGAATACGTTTGTTCTTTTGAAATCGTACATCATGGCATTACATAAATTTAAAATTCTTATTTGTTTAAATTAATTTTTTTCAGCCCAAGTATATTATAATTTATCCTATCCAGTAATTTACATACAGATATTTATTTTTAAATTGCGTCGTTAACAACAATGTGGCGTCAAATTTGCAAATCCTATGCATAAAGGACAAGTCCTCTTGACATATAGTAAAAAATAGCTCAGCTGATCTGTCAGGAAAGCACCCAATTCGCCATAATGAATGAAGTAACTATGCCGCAGATGTTCGCATACTTAATCATGTCGACGGCACTTGTCTTCCAACCAGTTACGGATGTGTTAAAGACTTGATTGAAACTTGTGAATGCGGGTGGTTGTGACAATAGATAATTTAGCAATATAGTAGTGCCTAGATTGTGCAACGAGTTACACTAGCCACATATCTTCAAACATTTCTAAGGCTCCCGTCTGAAAGCTAAACAAAAATTCGACGTCACACTATGATATTTTGATCGCAAACTTAATTTAACTAAACTAGCCTTTTTCTATTCAAAACGTTCAAACTTTAATGTAAGAGAACATGTGTTTTTTTTTGAATGACTATTACGTATTGCGTCCCGACGGGACCTCGAATACTAACCGGGCGTTTGGGCGAGCACGTCAGTGCTCGCCGTGTTTGCGGCTAGACCAAGGATGCCCCGAGGGGGGCATCGGTCTGGGCTTGGACCGCCGCAATGCGGGTGGGAGCTTCAGGAGCTGAACGGAAGCTCACTCGGGTGAGCGGTACGCGTAACGAATGACCTCGCCTACGGCGGCGTAGGCGGTTTTGCGGGCGATCGCGTTGCGACGAGTAAATTGACGACTTGGTTAAGTCGTCGTCGGGGTCGGTAAAAACGTTACGCGGCCTTCTCTTGCGTTTACTAACGGGAGAACAGATGATATACCTACTATCCGTAGTTTACGGGAGTAGTACAGATTTAAATAGTAACTACGACTACTAACGGCTACTGCAAAGCATCCGAAACTTCGGCCCGTAGATAAAAATAATTTCCAAACAAGTTAAACTAAAACATATCGCGTTTCAAACCGTTAAAATTTGTATTTAAAAGACTATATACATATTTATTTTACGAAATGCAGCATTGTGTAAACTGGAAAGGAATACGCCTTATCTACTGCAATAGCACACAGCAAACATACAATTGAAGTAAAATATATATACCTAGGCCATCATTATTTAAAAACCCGAAAAGCAATTCCGCTTAAAAATCCATAGGAACCTGGGTCCAGATGTCGCGAACATTTTGCAAATAACTGTTTTATTGCCTTCACTTCTTCACAGGGACGCCTAAAAACTCGCTGCGAGACAAATTTGCTTTACGTGATGCTTTTGCATTATGTAAGAAGTTTCTAGTGTAAGAGCCTGTGAGCATTTTTTAAGTTATTGACGCGCTTGTTGGTCTAATAGTAGCAATGTGTGGCTAATATCAACGGTTCGATTCCCACAAAGTTATAGATGTTTCTAATTAGTTTATAATTTTTCTGAATATGTTGGTACGTACTGGAAAACATGATATTAAATGTGTCGGTGGAATATCATAAACCACTGTCTACAGATTAAAACGTCGTAAAGTTTAATCGGTTTCAATCTGTGAATTCTAAATATCCAGAATAAAAAGCAAAATAGTTTGACAGCGCATTTTGTCAAGATGTTATATAGCTGGGGGAATTTCCTTTCATCAAGTGAATCTTATGTTTGTCTGTTCTCCTTAAACCTCTTATTTCTTCTATTGGAGACACCTATTGAGAATCGGCGGTTCTAACAGCTGACTATATCTGATAAATTAGCTGGTTCAAGGGGTTTGATTTCGAGTGAGTCAAATATATTTGTAATATTTTTTTATTTAATTCTATTTATTGCTGGTATCTAGAGTTTGAAATATAGCTATATTTTATGGAAATTACTGAACTGATTCTCATTAAAATTAGCCTAATCTTTAAAATATATTTTAAAGTACATATTATAATACCAACTTATTAAATATGCATCGTACGTGTTAGCTCTTAGAGTTGCTTTGATGAGGCCACGATCTCTGCCCTCTTCTGATATGCATTCATAAATCCTTTTTTTCCTTGTGTTTGAGATATTTTTGATTGACTTATGTATAAGGTCTGTATAGCATATAATATGACACGCCTCATTATTACTTATAATATATATAACAAAACAATGGTAAATACTGTCTGTTGTTTACGCGAGTAGCACACATTTAATTAAACACTTTAACGGTTTAAAACGCAATGTATTTACTATTTACTAAACATAGTAGAGTTGCCTATATTTATTTTACAGTCTATAAATGTCAATCTACAAGAACACAGTGACCGAAAATTGCTAACATAATTCTTACACAAATAATAGTACAAATTAAAATGAATTGCGCATTTTTCTTATCAGGCCACTCTGCCTTTAGTAGCCTCCCTCATATCATAAAGGTAATTGAAATTTTACATAACATATATTTTACGTGATACACACGTGGTATCATATTTTCAAGAACTACCCTCAGATAAATCTTTACAAAATTTCAAAGCATAAAGGATATCTTAGATGTAAAGTGATATTTGATGAGGATAAGATCTGGGCGGTCTCTGAGACGTTTAAAGTTACGTGTAGCTGACGTTAAGCCTCAGCTCCCGAGTCGGAATACATTTGGACGTGGGTATGTGTGGGTGGACTTTAAACTATTTAGGGGCCCCACACTGTCAGAAAATAATTCACGATTAAATTTTCTACAATAAGGATTATAGTTTTGTTGCCTTATTTTATTTGAATGAGAGAGGAGGACATACAAGGGTGGGATTTACTTGATGAGGTAAAATACTTCTACCATGCCGACGTCTCAACAAGATGTATGATGTCGAACTTTTTGTTTTTTTTTATATTCGGAAATCCACAGACTAAAACCAAAAATCTATTATTGCATCTGTGGACAGTGGCTAGTGACTTAGACATAATGTCCATACTTCTAGATGAAGTCGAACACGTTTAAGAAAAATTATAAGTCGATTAAAAACATGTTGGACCTGGATTGCTATCATTAGACTAAAAACTACTGATAAATGAAGCATCAAATAGATACTGTTTTTGTTCTACCTTCTAAATCTAACCGTTGAAAAAAAATACATTGAAAGGAGTAAAAATATATGTAAATATAAATCTACAGAATTTTTTGTAAATCAAATAAGTGAATATAAGTCTGTTGTCTATGTTGTGTACAATAAAGGGGCCCTAAACAATTTAGTAATACGTGCCTAACCGCTATATTATTGTCTAAAACTTGATAAGGATACCAAATACCAAAGGTAAAGAATATAATTTGTAGGTAACTTGGGATTAGAAACATAAACTTGTCTGATGTTATGGTGCTTATCCTTTAATTAAATATGATTTGGCTTGATAATAAAGTACATTTTGTGTACAATTTATTAAAACACCAGCTTAAGACTACATAGTATATTACCAAGTCATAGTAAATATTATATCTAAACTGTTCAGTATGAGTTAGACGTTGCATTTTTTTGCTTTATAAGTAGGTAAGTACTAAAAATATTAACAAGCAAGTTTCCTTGATAGTTCTAACTTAAATGTAAATGTAAGGAAAACCTCGACTTTTCTTACTGTTACAACTTTAACAACTAAAAACACAATGGCCAAATATTTTGTATAGATACTGGACTTGACTTACATTTTTCGCGACCAGTAACAAATGATAAAGGGTTTGATTTACTTTGATATTGTATTCAATACTACCCTGTAAAAAACTTTAATTAAAAAGCTAACAATTGAATATTGTCATAAACAGTTTTGAGGTTAGAATCAATAAATAAATGTGAGTCCATATAACAACTGTATATTCACCACAGTTTGAAACACCTAATCCATAAAATTGCAAGTACCTATAACATTAATGTGATAAACTGGCGAGCTATTGAAGAAGAATCGATTGGCAATAAGTTGCACAAGGAGCTATCTCCAGTTTCCGAGCCGTCGATTTGGTGACGTATAGCGGAAGGTCTCGCATTCAATTGTGACCAATTCGATATAGCTAACACCTACAGGCTACAGCTTACACAAATTTTATATATATAAACAAATACTAAATGCATAAAATACGGTTACTATACTTAATTGCTGACATTAAAAAGTAGGTAGTTGGTATTTAATGGCATAAACAAAAGGCGTTTGTTTTTTTTATCAATATGTGCAAGTGTTTAAAGTATACCACAGACTATTTTTTATTTATTTATTACACTAGCATCCTAAGCTGATGCGTGAAAATTATAAATTCTTGGAGAATGAAGCTAAAAAGGGTTTTTGAATGTATTAAGTACGCATACCACTTTATTTCGAAAGAAATTTATCAGAGTAGTATAGTTATTTATTTAATTGTCGTCTTCGTGAAAGGCTCTTTTAATGGAAATTGTTAATTTTTCATTAATCTATTCCTTTAATATAAAATCTAAAACTTTCATTGTTTTATTATTATGCCCTCTACCGCTATCTTTTGGTACTTGGCCGGTACGGTGACGTACGGTTTTATATGATGTATGTTTTGACATTGACTGTGACAGCTGTCAATTAATTAAAAGGACATTAGTAGCTGCAATGTGTATGTATCGAGTGTTTAAAAAATATAAATAATTTTAGTTTTGATATTCATAATACCATTGAATTATCATTGGTAATTAAAAGTCTGCCTTCCAATTCCTTGATCGATGGCGTCTACATCTAAAGATGTCCCAACAAGTCCCAGTGGTCACGATAATACTGATGATGACCTCGAACCAGGAGCATCCTACGATAGCATTTTAAATCCCACCGATTCCTTTGAAGAGTTCGCGACTGAGATGAATACGAGCCTTGAACGGAGCAGAGATCTTACCAAGAAATCCAGTACTATAAGCGAGATTCAAAGCGAAATCGGAGAGTGTTCGAAGGAGTTAAAAGAAACTAAATCTAGTGATAATTTGCAAAATAAAGACGTAAGTAACCTATACATACACTGTATACATGATAGGTATTCATAAAAATAACTTATATAAATAGAATAGTCTAGTGGGCGTATACTTCTTAACTGTAACTGCAACCTGAAGTTTTTTTTAATGCGGCTGGTTATCATATAATGTCAATTAAAATATATTTCAATTGAAAAGTTGACCCTGTCACCATACTATGAGCAGCATTGAAAGCCGTGGATGCTGGGGGGGCGGGTTATAGCTCGTCATAAATTTTTTTTACTTTAAGATTTTTATTTATACAATATCATGTGAAAAATATTAAAGTTCTCAACTATCACACACTATGTGATAATACACATAATTTGTATCTATTCTTCCAGCTTTTAACTAGTTAAGTGTTGTTTTGAGCTCTTGGATATCAGTTAAACATTTCCAGGAACAACTTAAATTAACATACAAATATCTTTGACCTGGTGTAAATCAAACCTAAAGTCTATTGGTGATCGGTGTTACCATTAATTTTTTTCAGGAAGCTATTTCTGCTTCAACTAGTAATTCAAACCTTGATGAGAATGGCGAGGACACAGATAATGAGGATGACTATCTTAAATCTCCAGAACTTGTAAATAAAGAGAAGCATGTGTTCATATTGAGCTCAGCTGGTAAACCAATATATTCAAGGTAATCTAGGTTATGAAATATTTTTTTTTAAAAGGGACCTGACATAATTACAAAAATGATAGGAAATTATAAGTAGGTGTTAAGCCCACAAGTAACTCCCTTCTACTTTATCAACAGAGTGAATATTATTCTCTTCTCAAGTTCCTCGTGATCAAATTAACCTTTTGCGGAGTTACCTGTTTTTATTATATTGGTTATCAATACATTTTAGAGCAATACCATGTTGTTAGCTGCATTTATGTCCATCAATTATATCAACTCCATAATATTTGAATTGTTATAAATGAAATGTAAGTGTATTTTTATCAATTTTAAATTTTTTAAATACTAATTACAGATATGGTAATGAAGATAAATTAGCTGGTGTGTGTGGTGTAATTCAAGCATTAGTAAGTGTTGTAGAGGAACAAAATCGTGATATTTTAAGATCCATTATCACAAAAGACTGTAAGGCTGTCTTTTTAGTGAAGGGGCCCCTTATTTTAGTTGCGGTATCGAAGTCAAATGAGAGTGAAACTCAGCTAGTGTTGCAGTTAACGTTAGTATTGAAATTTTGTACAATTATTGTAGAGGTTTTTAGTTTGTATATATGATTTATGGACTCCAGCCTCGAAATTATTTCTAGTCAATTAAATTAAAATACGTATTACTTTGTGTGATGTAATTTTCTATTAGTGTCAAAGCCAGATTTGTTGAAAATTTCCAATAATTATTGTATTGCATTTGTGTACTCATTGTGCATTAGGTGTACACATTGTGCATTTGGTGTACACATTTTTGTGTCTGTTTCAATAATCGGTTTTATTTACAAGCAAATAGTTCAGACTTCTGTGCCATCTTCGAACCCAAAACCTAAAGATTTAGCTGCAGTGGCAGTATTTTGTTATTTAATAATTAAAATATTTTATTACAGATATGCATTCAACCAGATAGTGTCAGTATTAACATTGACACAGTTAAACCGAATATTTGAACAACGGCGGAATTACGATCTGCGAAGACTGTTATCCGGCGCTGAAAGACTAATAGACAATTTGCTTATATTTATGGAAAAAGATCCAGCTTTCCTTCTAGGAGCCGTCCGTTGCTTGCCATTACCGGAAAAAGTGAGAGAGAATATAACAAACGCAATTATATCCACTTGCCATAAAATAAGAGATCTTGTCTTTGCTATACTAATAGCTGGAAATCAATTAATAACACTGGTTAGAATGAAGAAATACACCTTACATCCGTCAGATATCCATTTGTTATTCAATTTAGTGCGGAGTTCGGAATCATTCAAAACCGCCGAGAGTTGGACACCAATATGTTTGCCGAAGTTTGATGCTACGTAAGTTACTAACGATATGTAGAGAAGGGTCAAATTTGGTTTGACCAAAAACCTTTAGTTATTTTATTTATAATGTTTTAAATTACTTACTATTCTATGTACACAAAGATCTTAGATTTACTATGATACCTAACTAAAAGAAGATAAATAGTAACAACATTTTTCTTATAAATATAAGTAATCCCGAGGACCAAATAAATTGTTTTCTTGGGCAGGGCATAGTAATTTAATCAAGTAAATAAAAATGAACTGTTAAACAGATATAAAAATTTCTTCACCCCATCCCCCACAGCAGAAATGAGATGCCACATGATGATAATTACTCTACTACAGAAAAACTTATTTTAAATTTCAGTGGCTTCCTTCACGGTCACGTATCCTACATATCGGAAGATTGTCAAGCTTGTTTACTCCTCTTAACGGTGCAACGAGATGCGTTCTATCCCCTATCGCAGGCAAAACACACAATATCAGATAAATTAAGAAGATCAAACTGCTTAACTGCCATCAATGATGCCCTCAATCGAAGTAAAGATCTGCCCACAACTAACCCGCTGAAACATATCGGGATACCAGAAATAAGGCATTTTATGTATAAATGCAAGTCCACGGCGCAGTTGTTCACATCAGATCCTATATGTTTGGACAGATTACAAGATTATAGGCAAAGGCATAAAGAGGGTGGTGATGTGGTTAAGAAAAAGGTGGAGAAATTATCAGATATAGATTATGTGAGGAATTATCGGGAGTTTTGTAGTAAAATGCATTGTGCTTGTTCGCCGGCTAAGTTGATATTTAGATCTAATTCACTAGACACTGTTTTGGCTTGGGTAAGTATTTATAATTTCAATTATTATTCTTCCTTAGTGACACACAAACCTTGTCAATTATAAGAGCCATAAATATTGTGGTTTTTAGACCAAGTATTCTCTGTTTTATTATAAAATGTAAAAATAATTCGTTTACCATAAACTCATTATAGTTAAATTATAATGATAGCTAAAAGTACAAATATTAATAGTTACTTTTTTACAGATTACAAATGGATTTGAGCTATATGTAACTTTTGATCCATTAATGGAAAAGGATCAAGCTATCCGCGCAGTTGATAGACTATTGCGATGGATTAAAAATGAAGAAAAGAGAATATTCATCATGAATGCACCAACTTTCTAAATGATAGAAATCATTTTAAAGCAATTCAACAATGCAGTACTAACTTACATAATTATCTCGGAAACCTTACCAAGATAACTAGAGTTCTATAAACCGCACTCAAACATAAATACAAATCTATACTATTGACATTTAAAAAAATATGATATCATACATAATATTCAGATTTATTGCAAGAAAAAAAATATAAACTGTACTTACTGCAAAGTAAAATCAAGAAAGTTTTTGTGATATATTTAACTGTGCTAGTGAAAAATATGGAAATTGCGTAAAATTGTGTAGATAGAAAAATATTACCTGTATTCGATTTTGTTGAAATATTATATTATGTATTTCTTGTCTGTTCGATTCTTTAGTCTCGCTCAAATAACGGACAAACTAAAGGCAGCTTGGATGTTGCGCATGCGTTGAAATATTTGTCAAGTATCTCACTTACAAGTACATTATTTATTGTATATTACTTTAAATTGAAATGATTTGTATATAACGTTGAACGTAAAAGATTAATGAAATTATGGAACTGTTTTAATGTTGTACATAGCTAAATTTATTTTATAATAAAAAATATTGAGTCCATTTCAGTAATTTTAGTATATGTATAACTACAACCACTATTATGATACTACTGGTATAACCAAGACTGAAAAAAGACCTATAAATCTCAATGCAAAAATAGTTAATACTATTAAATAGAAACTTAGCACCAAAGGGTAAAGTTTTACTTCTCTAGAACAGTAGCTGAGTGGACACGCAATAAAATTGTCTCTAGGCAGCCAACTAGGGAATTTGGTAAGAATTTTAAGCATCTGAAATGTTGTCAACCCTAGAACAAGTACTTGTAGTTATTCAATTAAAGTTTTGTAGAATTCTAAACCCTAGAAGCACTGTTTATTTTTGAATAAAGGCCAAGAAAATGGATGGAATTTTGATTTAAAGATCGAAATTTTAAATTAAAAAAATTTTCGACTTGAGAAAACAGATGGTTTTGGTCAAAAAGTATTTATTAAAAAATCTCAACTAAATATTTCTAATATCTTCCTCTATCCCTCCTCCTATCTGGTTCATGTCTATCTCTTCTATCTTTATCTCTGTCCCTTTCTCTTGGTCTTTCACGCTCCCTTTCGCGTTCCCTGTCTCTTTCACGTCGCCTATCGCGGTCCCTGCTTCTCGAACGATCCCTTTTTCGTTCTTTTTCACGCCTGTCTCTATCCCGTGATCTGAAACATGTTGTTGTTTTTTAATAATGCTTGAATCTGTGACCAATTAACCTTTTTCTATTGAAATGAAGATGTATTAATCCAAGGTTTATAATTGGAATTTAATTAATTGCATGCTTCTACAAAAATGTCTAAAGATGAAGATGAATTGGTTTGCAAGTGCAGTGAGAATTAGATAACCTGAAAGCCTCCACAAAGACAGAAGATTTCGAAGAAGGGGAAATGGGTAAAATTGGTAAGCAAATGATATGGACTGATCACTCAACCTATCAGTGTCTTGAAAAGGAAATAATAATAACATAATTTTCTATGGAAGTGCAAATCTAGTATTCTTCATGGCTCATATTAATTGTTATAACAATAACATGTGCCCTGCAGAACGGCTTCTTTTTATGAATTAATCTATTTATTCGTAAATAATGTTAATTTGAGCTTTATATCGTTGGGAAAGAAAATGATATACCTATCTCTTCGTCTTTCCCTATCCTTCTTCTCAGTATCTCTTCTATTTTCTTTAGATTCCGGTTCTACTACATCATCATCTGAGGCCATCTCTTCATCCAAGTCATCATCTAAAGCTGATACTTTAGGATCTAATTCATTGTTCTCTTCGAGAACATGTCTTTTCTGTATTCGCGGTAAAATTACATCGCACAGTCGCTCTTCCCGAAGTAATTCATCAATAAACTCATCCATATGCACGATTTCAAACTGTCCCTGACGATTTTGCCGCCGTAATTTTCTATTATCATTGTATAATGGTTCGAGATATTTATAACAGTCCACAGAAGTACCCGTAAGCCTCAAATAAAAAGCGCCCAATGCGCGTACATACTTGAACTCCTCGTTTTTAATAAACTCAACCACAATATCCTTTTCAGGTTGTATTTGCAGCATTTTTAAAACTAAGCACAGAAAAGGTGTTGGGTATATGAAGCCGCCGTGGACACCGCCTATATATCGCAATGCCATAGCTTTGTCTACAAGTAATTCTGCTGTTAATGCAAAGCATTCTTCTTTCCAATATTTAGCGTCGTATATTCGAGATCTTATGATTTTTTCAATAAGATATTGAGGATTTGTTCCCCGAATAGATTTGGCGTCCTTCACCGTTCGATTCGCCATTTTTGACAGCGGTGGTCAAATCAGAAATCTGCTGACAGTTGATGTTGGTATGTTTCACTATAGATCAATTATTGCTATAAAATTGATATGCAAGTAATAATAAGTAATATTAGTAATAATGAAAAAGAAAATGTTTTTTATATAGTATGGTTATCTCTAATGGTTTTCAAATTACAATGTTTATTTATTATTTTTGAAATAAAATCGTAAATGTTGTAGTCTTAGCACATCTCTATTTATTACACTATATATCGATCGCTAAAAAATGTCAACTGTCATAGGCAAACCAAAATATAATCAAAATATCGCTCGCTATCCGTTGCCGCTGTTTCAAAAATAATTGTGATTTACGAAGCATTGTAAAAACAGTTTTTCAATAATATCATACAATATTATGTGAAACTGTTCATAGCAGTTAATGAAACCAGCTTATAATGCAAATAACAAAGAAAAAGCCCTCCGAAGAACCCATGGATGTGGATGAGACTCCAGCTAGAGAAAACACAGACGGCGACGCTGAAGTGGACCATATATCTGATGATGAAGAGGGTGGTATACGTATAGGAGATATATACATTCCTCCAGCTCCTCGCCCGGCGCTTACGTTCGATTCAACTGGTCCAAGGTTGATTATTACACACATTGTCAATGAGAACTTTAAGAGCTATGCTGGTGTTCAAAAATTGGGACCCTTTCATAAGGTACAGATAGATTTACATGTAGTACTAAAAATATCAGTCTGATATATTTTTTTATAAGTTTCATTGTTTATGGGTTTTGTTAGTACAGTAGTTTTAAAACATTTTATAAAATATCATGTCACAATACATTTCAGAGTTTCACAGCAATTATTGGACCAAATGGAAGTGGTAAAAGCAATGTCATTGATTCAATGCTGTTTGTGTTTGGTTATCGGGCGAGCAAAATAAGATCTAAGAAGATTTCCGTACTTATACATTCTTCAAGCAAGTTTCCAAATGTTAATAGTGCCAGTGTTGCTGTACATTTCTGTCAGATTATTGATGGGGTAAGGAGATAATATTTTAGTTTAGTTTAGTTTTTATATGCCTTACAGAGTCCGCCTAGTTGTATTAACTGCAATATTTGGCTTTAAGTTATTATTTTGTTCTGAGATAACTTGATATCTATATTACTTATATTACCCATTAACTCAGAAAGTATTTAATTCATTTCTATAAACTATGATAAAAATAATAGTCCACACTTCTGGTATCATACCACCTTGTATCACCTGCTTTATGTAATGTGCAGTATGACATGCTCTTAGATGTGCTGGTTTCATTGTCTGCCTATATTTGAACCATTTACTCAAATTAAAAAGTACAGTTTTTATTAAAAATTGTATATTTGAACTTATTTCTCGGTAATACTGCCTAAAAGATATGGGAGGTACGGTGTATAGTTTTGTTGTTCATACATCAGATTGAACAAGTCTTCACAGGGTCCATTGTAAACAACATGCAGTTCAAAGTCACCAGTGCGTCTTCTATGGCAATCTAGTAAACAGGCATCTGTATAGGTATGAAAGTCACTTGCACATACTGAAGGTCCAGTGGGTTCATGGCATAAGCATTCCACGTATAGCCCAGTCCAGTGAGACATCACCACTCCAGCCTGACACAAAGCAACTGAAAGAATACCTTTTATTAGTCTTGCGTACAAACTGGGCAATTGTAGGTGCACTTTAACGGTTTAAAATGCGATGTATTAGTTAGACTTATTTGGCAATGATTTTTAATTTCGGCCCGTTTTGGATGCTTTGCAGCAGCCGTGGTAACTTTAAAGTCACCGTTAAAGTGTTTTATTTAAATGTGTACTACTCGCGTAAACTATAGACAGTATTTAATTGTAGATTTTGTTTTAACGCTTGCTTGTTATAGAGATATTAAAAATATCTTTTATATATTTTTGATATTAAGGTATTTTTAATATCTCTATAATCTTACAACCATCTGTATAGTATTTATTCATATGGTACACACTGATACTGATCCACCTACTTTGTGAATGGACTTGATCGCTGTACTCATACTAAGTGTCTGTCTTTTTCCTTTTTTTTAACTTGTTTAAAGAGGAATTATTTTTTCATACATATATTTTTCGTTGAGTATCTTGAACCGTTTTTGCAGCGTACGCCTCGGAAACCCAGAATGATGAATGATTTTCCCAAAATTTTACTTCGCTGTGTTAGTTACAGGGCGATGTTTTATAGCCTACCTCTATAAATGCTCTAACTAATGCAAATAATTAATTGTTAATTGGCCCTAATTCCCGAGATTAGCGCGTTCCAACAAACAAACAAACTTTGCAGCTTTATATTTAGTATAGATTTCATTGTTCATCTAGCAACACGAAAGACTTAACTAATTTACTTACATGCAAATATCGCTATGACACGTAACATGTTCTGTTTATCTAAATAAAACTAAATCAATGACGGTGAAATGAACTTTATATATTCATTTTTCAACCCTTTAACACCCACATCTAATTGTAGCGTAAGAAATAATCTTATAACGTAATTTAATCCATCATAACGGTTATCTTTAATCAACTTTTTATTTGTATTTTAATGTCTGTCGTAATATAGCTCAGTGCACGTAATAAAACGGTTTTATGACCTATTACGACATCTAGTAAACGTAAGACCTATATGTACCCAACTTCGTGAGATCGGGAGTTCGTGTACCGGTCGTGCACATATCTTATTTATCTTACTAAGCAACATATCGGAGCAAACTTCTGTCATGCGTCAACCTAGAATAAATCCTATGCCGCCGTAGATGGGCCCTGCAGTCCCAGCTGTGGGATTTAACAGCTGTTAGTAGCGATACCAACTAATATGAATTTCCTTCGATTTGCAATTATTTATTTGTATCATTGTTTGTCCCCAGGAGTTTTTTTTATATTTGTATTTCGTTCGTGAAGATTCTATACGTATTCTTTATTATATTAATCAATCGATATCAATTTCAATGCGACAAAAAATAAAAGTCGGTTGCAGTGTACTAAGAATGTGGTTATTACGAAAGATACATACATTTGAGGTTTTATTTAAAAATAAATACTTAATATATGACTAATAAAATATAATATACGTATAATATGTCTTTGTAGCTATATATATAATAAGATCAATCTCATTAATTTATTTATTACTAATCGGATAAGGTTTTACGAGTCTACTCTTGTAAGAAGGTTGTGCGTTTTGTTTGAATAGCAATTGTCTAAAAAGGTCCTCGCAGGTGCCGTGGAAAATAACTTTCAACATGATTTTGAAGGAGAGCCCCGCGCACCGCATTACACAAGCCCCGGGGTATGTGTTGAAGTCGCTGGCGCACACTGGGGCTTCGGGGAGGCACACACATGGCATGCTCTGGCCACCCACGTTCGTTACCATGATGGTTGAGAGTAGAGTCACTGAAAAATATATAGATAGAGTATATGGCTATCGCGGCCATTTTGCAAAGTGTTTTCGGGCTGTTCGTCCTTCGAAAACCCAAGACACAACATACCTACCTACTATAGATAAGTTATTTAGTAACATTTAACACGACAGAATTAAACGATCCACGACGAATCCAGTTAACAAATAGTAAATTGGATATATAATATTAAAGGCTAAGCGTAGTACTTGGTAGTAGTGAAATCCCGTTCCCCCCCGTGGGGTAAGGGGCGAACACATTTATGTGTCCGTTTCACTGATCGGTTTTCTTTACATGCAAGTAAATCCAACTTCTGTGCCCTGCCCAAAATAATCGATTGTTGTGCCGGGATTCGAACCGAGGATCTCTCGCGCTTAACGCAATGCTAGGGAACACGTATCTAACTACAGCCGCAAACGACCACTTCTGATTAAAAATAATTGTATATACATAATAATAAATATAATATATTCGCGTTTTATATCGCTAAAAGTGTTTTATTCGGTATTGTTGTGAAATGATGGTTTGGAATATCGAAAATGCACCCGGGCCCGAACTGTCTACAGATGGAAAAGCCGTTGAGTATAATCGCGTTTCGGTTTTAAATATTGAATTTCCGAATGCCCGAAGACAAAATAACTTATCAGCAGTTCTTTATCTGTGCTGTCATTAGTAACACGATCTCTGACTTACCACATAGTGTTAAAAAAATCATCGCGCTCCGACTTACGTTCGAATAATGACTATTTATTTTCTGGCAACTGACGAGCTTATATTATTTAATAAAGGACCCATTAGTGTTAAATAATCAACCGTGAGATTGAACCGAGTAAACAGACATCATTTGTGAAAATTTATTGCATTATTAACGGCCGTATGTTATGTATGTAAATATATTTCTACAAGGTAACTCAGAAACAGCCGCGACTGTGATTTGAAATTGAAATTGTTTTTAGTTTATTATTATTGTTATTATCTGTAGATGATCGGATAATCAGTCCACATTATTTGCCTCTTTGAGTATCCCACTCTCACGGCATCCTTACTTACCTATCCGGTACTACATATAAACTACTAGCTGTGCCACCGACTTCGTCCGCGTAGAATAGTAATTTTGGACATCCAAATTTGTTTAATCTTAAAAGATAGACGTATACATAGTGTCGCAGATATTTTTTAAAATCATTTAAAGAAGAATCTTTCTTTCATACATAATATTTTTTGGGCTAACTGGTTTTCGCGTAGCGTACGCACGAGAAACCCACAGAGATGGAAATTTTCCCCCCGTTTTGTTCACATTTTCCGCTGTAACTTCGCAGTTCTATTAGTCACAGCGCGATGTTTTATAGCCTTCCGCGATAAATGCTCTAACCAAACCAAAACAAAATTTTAATTCGAACTCGTAGTTCCTGAGATTAGCGCGTTCAAACAAATAAACTATTCAGCTTTATATATTAGTATAGATTAAACGTATTTTATGACGTATTAGCTTATTTTCACCTTTTGTCGCATGTTTTCCGTTGGGATTCCGGTAATGTTTTGTGAATAAATGAATACATATACTCGAATACTTGTATCTGATAACTCAGGAATTTTAGGCATTTTAATTTGCGAAATAACTCTTAGTGAGGTAAATTTTTGTGTTTTGCATTGGTAGAATGCTGACTATAAAGAATCGATCGATGTTAGGTTAGGTTAGGTTATTACTCAGGAATATAGGAAAGATGCTTAACATAAGATAAACCTTCGTTAATCAGCTAAAAAAAAATCTTTATTTGTATACATTTAATTCATCTTTATTCCGTCTCCGTGTCTGTAGTGGTAGTGTCTTTCCGTCCTTGCGAACCTAAGTATGGGTTGAAGCCATCGTATGGGTAGGGGTAGGGATAGGGGTATGGATAGGGGTTATAGGGGTTCGGTTAAGGGCGATAGGGGCTTGGGTTATAGGGATCGAAGGGGTAGGGGCTTGGGTTGTAAGGATTGAATTGAAGATCTTCGCAACGTCCTCTATATATCACTACAGGTTTGTTATAATTTCCGACGTTCTCGCAGCCTAAGGCGCATTCCGATCTGTAAGTTCTGAAGTCGCTGCCACACACGGGTGGTGCTGGTGGACAGCCACATAATAAGCTGGCTGCCGCATGAGCTGCGGTCGCAGCCACGCACACTAAAAAATAAAAGTGACCATTAAAAATATAGTAATGTTCTACCAAGACATACATTTATGTGTTACTAAGTTACAAATGAAGTCCCTTATTGTTTTAGAAGTAAATTCAGCGTAGTTTTCTTGATATAAGAATAAATGCCGCCCATTTGTACAAATTAATGGTTTATTTGGCATTCGGACATTTTTATTTTAGCCAAGTTTTGAACACTGGATCTTGCGATAAGAGCAGAACGTTAGTTCGAACTCCGGGGTAACAACCGGCTGGGCAAGAATATTGGGTTACTTTTCTGTTAATTAAAATTGATTGATGAAACGAACGCGGCAACGTTATTGGTCTAGTATCTATCCACTTGGCGATCTACTGTGTAATATCTATTGAGTACTCACCACAGATGATAAACAATCTCATTTTTGTGTGAATAAATTGATACTGTTTGGCGTTTCCCTCGCAGCTCCTTATATACAATCACTTATATTTACGAGTCCACGCCGAATTAAATAAACGTAAATTTTCATATTACGCTCGATTTTTCTGAATAGATCCAATTGATTTTGCATACATATTAAAACATTTTAATAAATGTTTAGCGGTTGTATAATTCTTTTAGAGTAATGTATGACGTAATATCTCTATTATCTATTTACGCTAGTCGGTTTTTAAATACAACGCTAAAGGTTTTAAATTTAAACCTTTAGCGTTGTACTTAAAACGCAAAAAAAAATAGTTATGATTAATTTCTTTAACTATGGCCCGACAAAGCAGAGTTAACTTTGACATTAGGAACACCCTCCATCTTAAGTCTCACGGCTGCAGCAAAGCACCCCAAACTTGGGGCCATAGTTAAAAGGTATTCGTGGTTTAAACCGTTGAAAGTGTTTTATTTACATATATGAGGAATTTACCAGGCGGACAAGAACGGGATCGGGGTGATTAACAGATTTGTTTCCAGGGTCCCCACTTGTACTTGTAGTACTTACTTAATAATATGTATTCACATAAAAGGGGTACCGAATTTAAATTTATCAGATAAATATAAAATCCATAACAAGTCTTTACACTATGTTAGATACGACTATCAATTTAAAGTGTGAAAGCCCGTTTCCCCCTCGTGGGGCATGGGGCGAACAAATATCTGTGTCCGTTTCACTGACCCGTTTTTTAAACAAGTTGATCAGACGTCGATTCCCTGCTGCCCGACCGAAACAATTTTATGTTTGATTCCCTGGGATTCGAACCTGGGTTCGAAACCTCTCGCGCTTGACGCAGTGCTAGGAAATACGTTTAACTATTTGGCTACAGAGGCGGTCAATCAAAATCAATTTAGCTATATAACATTAAATTTAAAAATCAAAAATAAATTGAAAAATTTTTTTGTCTCGGGCAGGACTTGAACCGGCATCGTCAGCGTTCCGTGCTGTTGCTCTACCAATTGAGCTCCCGAGTCCTAGATCTCATCGTCGAATTTTTTCAACTTGTTGATACTACATGCACCTCTCGCGCAATGTAATTTCAACTTTAACACTTGCGTATTAAGGTATATAACTATAACTTTAAATTAAGGTATATAACTTTTTTTTCAGGAAGGAGATAGTTTCACATTGGTACCCAATAGTGAAATCGTTGTATCGAGGACTGCGTTCAAGGATAATTCGTCCTTCTATACATTTAACGGGAGACGGGTTCAGTTCAAGGAAGTTGCTAAAATGCTTAGGTCACACGGCATAGATCTGGACCACAATCGTTTCCTTATATTGCAGGTAATGGTTTAATGCCCCACCCGGTCCAAAATTCTAATGACTCGAATGATAATGTTCGATCCACAGATGACTAAGTTGCGAAGTTTAATCCGTTCGATTTAAGTCTGTAGATTTCCGAATAGCCAAAGCCAAGGTATGTCGATAGAGTATCTTGTTGACATGTTATATGGCTGGGGTACTTCTATATCTGCCATCAAATGGACTCCAAGCTTGAGTATCCTTCTCCAACATAAAAAAACGGTATTCATAATTATCAATCAACCTTTTAAAAATTTCCTCTGCTGTTTTCGAGCCTCCCATCTGGGTGATAGACATAATCTAAGTGCTCACCAGACTTTGTGGCCGGTCTAAAATAAGCGCGGATGGTTTGCGCAAACGCAAAAGCAGGTGACAGTTGACAAAGGAACTTTGAATTGACACCGGCCCAAGACTTGGAAAGTTTGGGGAGAACTGTAAATGCTAGTTGGCAAGACACATGGTAAGTTTTTCCTTTCTGGAGAGAACTGGTTGTAAATTTAGAATCTTGATTTCAACTTTATTGACGTAAATAATACGAACGTAAGAATAAATGATATTTGATTTGAAGATAGTCAAATATTTATTTGCATTAATTTTACTCTTAATACAATGCCATTAGTTAGCTTTCGCTGCTTCTGTACTTCTGTGTCCACAAGGCCCTGGATGTAGAACAGATAATACGACCTGTTTGTTCTGTCCTGCGCAGCGCATGTTGCATTCACCGGCGTAGGAGTTGAGGTCGCTGGCGCACAGAAGCGCATCGGGTGCGCAGGCGCACATCACACCGATTTCCTTTGCTTCAATGCCTACGAGGAAAAGGGCAGCTGAAAAATGTGTACTAATAATATAAAGAGAAATAATACCATAAAACCAAATACACAAAGGGTCCAAGATACAAATTCCTTTTCAACGAGGATAGTAAAAAATAAAAAGTCTTACCGCATATAAGTAGTACTTTCATTATGACACGAGAGCAGTTATGATTTATTCAAGAGAAATTTGTATTTTATAGTATTGAACTCTATTATAAAGGATTTGTTGATTAAGTGTGAAATTTGGCATAATGAAGTCAGGGCAATTATGTGATTAAGCGTATAATTAGTCGCCTGTACCTCCTCTAATCCAATTCTAAGGAATGCCATTGAAAGTCCTCATAAAGTATAAAAACCCTGAGATAAGCATACATTTTTCAAAAATGAAATTTAAAATTATTATTCTTGTAATTGGTATGTGTACTCAATTCGCCAGTTAGATATTGTTATAATGATAGATGAGGACAGACAAGCTTGTGTAGATGCAAGATGCGCTGTTGGCCTATGTTGGCTTTGGAAATTTGAAAATCCACAGGCTGAAACCGAAACGCGATTCAACTTCACGACTTCTTCATCTGTGGATGGTGGTTCGTGGTTTCGATATTCCCACCACCCGTTTTATATTCAGATTTCTATTGATAATTAGCTATAATAATAACACGCTAATGGAAAACATCGTTTTTAGCAGTCCTTTCCAAAAACTAAGAAAGTCATCAAGTAATAGTTGGCTGTGTGACCATTTAAGGACTGAAAATGTATCCAAAAATACTCTGTATAGTAATGATTTCACCAAAACTTTCATTCTTATTCATCAATAAAAAATAATTTTATCATTATTAGACAACTTCTCTTTCCAGGGTGAAGTGGAACAAATAGCCATGATGAAGCCGAAGGCTCAAACAGAGCATGAGTCTGGCATGCTCGAGTACCTGGAAGATATTATTGGAACGTCGCGGTATAAGGTATGTTTCATTTTCTTGCTTGCATTTGAGACTGGATTTTACCAATGATTTAAAACACATTAAATTTAATCGATCGTTAAACAGCAGATTTTTATGTGGCGGCATAGTAGAGATATATAGATAATTACCGTTTACTTTCTAAATGAATCTGATTATCTCCAGCCTTACTTAGGTAAAACTACCCACATACGTTTTCTTATACTTCTTGAAGGAACCAATTGAAAAATTAGCAGTCAAAGTAGAGGAATACAGTGAAATGCGCAAGGACAAACTGAATCGGGTACGCTTGGTTGAGCAAGAGAAGCAACGCCTTGAGCAGCCGATGAGAGAGGCTGTAGACTTGATGGAGCTGACCAATAACTCGCTGAGAACTAGAAATACATTATTGCAGAAATATGTGTGAGTAAAGGACTAGTTACCACTAGCTAAAGGATTCTTGGCCAAAGTTATACTATGAGTATAAAACTATGGAAAAAATATTATTCTACACAAGACTTATTTATTAAATAACAATACCAAATAGAAGTTATATGTGTAATACTCGAAAAAAACTGTAGTTATATATTACATGGCTGAGTGAACCCTACGCTTGCTCACCATAAAGATAATTTTAAATATATATATAACCACTGTTTATGTTTAATTTCAGATATGAAACAAATAAGATCATCGAGAACAAGAATAAAGAACTGGAAGAGCTGAAAGAATCTTTGAGTAAAATCGATGAGAAACTAACTGAAATCAAAGAGAATTTGCATGAAAAAACTAGAGAATTGAAAAATGGAACACAGTATGTTGAATTTAACACAATTGTAATAATTAAGTAATAGTAGGTCAATTTGAAATTTAGGAACTAATTGTAAATTTTTATAAAAAAAAAAAAAAACTTTATTTCCTTAAAAAGATTATTATGTTCAATTACGGAATATTTTAAAATGACATTAATGTTTGTAATTAACTGTTATGTACGAAATTATTTGTAAGCTAAGTAACTAAATTCATTTTTATAGGGTCCCTGACCCTGTCAGGTGGTGGCCTCCTCCAAAATACTTTATGCGTTTTGTATAAGATATTGTAAGCCAATGTTCAATAATTAAAATTTACAAAAAACTGATAGGAAGTTCACTAATGTTACCTTTGCAAAACTTAATCAATATACACATAGCATGTTTTTTTTTTCAGGCAATATGATGAAATGCAAAAGAAAAAAGAGGAAATAGGGGAGAAGTTGCAAACAAGTAAGCGCAAACAGGTCACCGTGCAAGCGGAGACAACTCAGGCCAATAAGAAGAAAAACAATTTGGAGGAAATGCTGAAAACTGAAAGGGGGAAACTCGTTGATTTGGAAATGGTAAGCAAATTTAGACACTTACCAAATTTTAGTGGCTAGGTGAATGCAATAGCTAATAGTTCGATTCGTGATTCTTTATTTAAAAACTGTATGTACTTCTTTCTGAACATAGATTTTTATCTATGTACGGAAGTACGAAGAAATGAGAAATATGAAATGGCCAAGTGCTGTAATTTCTTGACCTTTGAGTAAACCTCAAGCTTGCCTCTATATTGACTCACTATAATTGTTGAGTCTCTTGAAAAGAAGACTTTATTCTATTTCATTCATTCTTAGGTCCCAGAAAAGAACAAACGTGAAATAGCCGATTGTGAAGCACTGCTTGCTAAGCACGTGGATAATAAAAAGCGGTCTGACGATGAGTTGCAGACGGCTATGGCCGGTGTTAGGTATGTAAGACATACATTTGTGCATGAAAAACCTAACCTCCAAAGGTTTTTCATAAGGGACCTTTTTCCCGCCAGCAACATAAGTATTAAGCGATACTAAGTACATTTTATTATATAACTTAATAAAATGAATTCAACTTAACCTTAACCATACCATACGTATAATATTATTATTGCGCTTTAATTTAGAGTACATAATTAATTATAATTATGTATTCAAAATTGAGGCTATCTATGAATACTGACAATAAAACAAAAGATGATATTAAAAGTTAGATGGAAAATATAATAAGATTTTGTCAAGTAACTGGATGATTTGAAGGTTTCCCACCTGTCCTAAAATAAACCAGTGACCTTATATGAATGTATAATATATTTCAGAGAAAAAACCAAAGGTCTGCAAGAGCAAAAGGACTCATTTCTAGTCAAATTGAGGGATTTAAAGAAGATAGTCGACGAAGCGAACAAGAATTTCAATCTGGCAGAGTCAGAGCTCAAAATATACCTGAGCACCGAACTGAAAGAGACAGAGAAATTGGAGAGAATGAGAGAGGCATACGAGAAGGCGGCCAGTGATTTCGAGGAGAAGAAAACGTTAGTAATTTATATCATTGTGTCACAAAAAGGAGTTCATTCAATCTTTTTATTGTTTACTAGCTGTGTCAGCGACTTCGTCCGCGTATAATAGTTATTAATGGACATACAATTGTTTTTGCGAACCTTCCTTTTTATCTTTATAAATTTAAGCTATTACCCGTGTCGCGTCGTTGCAAGTTAATCTTAAAAGATTTGAACCAGATTAGCGCTTTCAAACATACGAACAAACAAACACTTCAGCTTGATATATTAGTATAGAAGATAGATGTTAAAAGAATTAACAAATTTGTCGACGTCAAGTATAGTAATTGAAAATATTAATTAAATAAAAATTAATATTTTTTAAAAGTACGCTTTTTAAAAAAAATCATGCTTATGTGATTGATTTAAAACGCCCGCGATTCTTAGGAATAATTAAATTAAATAAAACGCTAAAAATAAAATATTATTTTACTTATCTTAGACTTCTTTGTCATGGAGGACTACGATGGCTGTAAAGCATCTAAAACATCGGCTCGTGAAATAAATAACCTTAATAATATGTTTCACATTTAAAACCGTTAAAATAGTAGTATTCAAAATAGATGTCACGTGAGTAAGCAATTTAAGCAGTTATGCACGGATTTAGAAACACCAGCTTTCAAACTTATGCAGATATTGTTTCTGGCTTCATTTTTTTGTTGCTTTGAATTTGAAAATCGATTAATTGAATTTAATTTAAATTATCCAACTTTAAAGCACAATGTTTTTGTAAAAGTTTTCAAAATGTAATCACTTTATCATACTATTCTACACCTTTTCTAATACGACAAAACTTAATTTCCAGTTTACGCGGGACGTTGTCGAAAAATGTGCCGACCCAAGAGCAAGATTTGACTCAAATGCGCAATAGGATACAAGTCTTAAAGAATGAAGAGGCAAACGTTTTGAAGGAAACCAGAACCTTAAGGTAAACTTAATAGCTTTCTTCAGTCCGATTTAGTGTACAAGACATTACAAAATACTGTTTGCAGTTTACTGTACTACTACAGTAAACACTATTACGGTTTAAAAGGCGTTATGTGTTATTTAAACTTATTTGAAAATTATTTTTATATTCGGCCCCATGTTTCGGATGTTTTCCAGCAGCCATGATCACGGATAGACGGGAAAACGTCGGGCCGAATTTAAAAATAATTTTCAAATAACTTTAACTAACACATATCGCATTTTAAACGGATAAAGTGTTTTCTCTACAAAATATTTTACTATATTATAATACGCTTTTTGCTCTGGACATCGAAAATTCAATGACTGAAACCGAAAGGCGACTCTGTTTTTCACTCTTAGACCTGGGTGGAATACGAAATTCCCACTATATTTATAACTATCTCTTATCTAGGGGTCAGTTAGAGGAATCGAAGCAAGCGATGAGCGCAAATAGGTCGCGCGGCAGAGTACTAGATGCACTCATGAAAGAGAAACGGGCCGGAAGATTGCCTGGAATATTCGGTAGATTGGTAAGTTGTAGATTTCGGTGGATTGGTAAGACCGTTAATTAAAATACTGCCTGTAGTTTACGCGAGCAGTACTAATTTAAATAACAAACTTTAACGTTTTAAAACACGACCACCACCACGGGGAGACCCTGCCATCACCACGGTTGCTGCAAATCATCCAAAAACCTGAACGAAAGTCCAATGTTCAGAAAAATTATAAATTGAAGAATTAGAAGGGTGTTGGACCTGGTGGATATCGAACCCACGACCTGTTGATTATTAGCGTATTGCATACGATAAATCCGGTTAAAAATACTAATTCTAAAAATCTTAACTACTTTTATATACAGGGTGACCTCGGTGGTATAGACAGCAAGTACGACGTAGCGATATCGACTTGTTGTGGCGCGTTGGATAACATAGTCGTCGATGCGGTGGACACTGCGCAGGCGTGTGTTGAATTTTTGAAGAAAAACGATATAGGGCGGGCCACTTTTATCGCGCTGGATAAACAGCAGCATCTCAAACGATATTACGAGAAGAAGAATACATAGTAAGTGTTATTGTAAAACTGATTAAAATAACTCTATAGAGCGTGAACAGAAAAGTTACACACAGGTAAAATAAAGAGAAAAGGAAACTTCATTATAATCATAAGTTTACCATAGTGAAAAAAATTAGTTAAATTACTTAAAATAAAAGTTTTATTACTTTTCAAAATAGTCTACACAAATGTTTCGTATTCAATTCGTTCATCGTATTCACTGATAATTTCAGTCCCGAAAACGTGCCACGCCTCTTCGACTTGGTGCAAGTGAAAGACGAACGCGTTTTGCCCGCCTTCTATTACTCGTTGCGCGATACGCTAATCGCCAAGGAATTGGAGCAAGCCACGAGAATCGCGTATGGGGCCACGAGATATCGAGTTGTCACTCTCAACGGTGACGTAATAGAGATAGCTGGTGAGTTCATGCAAGTAAAATATTCACTATATTAAAACAAAGCGCGACTGTCGCTCTAATGATAGCCATGTTTAATACCACTGGATCGAAGATGTGATAAGTTTATATTCTTAACAAAAACCAAATGGGCATGACAGTAATCTGGAAAGATTAATGTTAAGGAATAAATTACGTCCGGGTCAGACTTCTACTACTACTAGTGGATTTCCAAATGTCCATAGCCGAAATTTCTATAAATATTAATATGAGGTATTTTGCCTACCATAGGGAATGCTCAATCTTTAAGTTTTTTTTTTTATCAAACTTGACTTACAAACATTCTGGACGTTACTGGTTATCGAATTCATAATAGGACTCATACGCTTCAACGAGCTCTTTATATAATTTGTATGACTCATCAGGTACAATGTCCGGGGGGTGGCAAGTCTGTGTCCCGCGGTCGGATGTCCAGCTCCGTCCAACAAGACACAAGCGAACAGGACCCGAGAGTTATTCAACAGACCGAGGAGAAACTCTCGCGCATGGAACAGAGGTAATGGATAATAATCACTACTTACAATAAAGTCGCTTTTTCTGTCCCTATGTACGCTTAAATCTTTAAAACTACGCAACGGATCTTGATGCGGTTTTGCTTAAATAGAGTGATTCAAGAGGAAGGTTTTTATATATTATTTCGTTCCCTGTTTTTCTGTAGTGTATTTAGTATCATATTTAGTAGCATTGTCCCCGAGCGAAGCCAGGGCGGGTGGGTGTTTTTACCTACGACGTCGGCCGCGTCCCTTCCCGTCCTTCTTGCCTTTTTAGATCATTTAAAGAGAAATCATTCTCTCATACACATTTTTGGGTATCTTGAACCGTTTATGGTCGCCTGGAACCCATAAAATTAATAATCTTCCCAATTGTCATTATCCACAAGCTGTTCTTCGCTTGTATTAGTGGGGAGTTTTATAGTGCTTTGAATGCTTTAACCAACACAAAAATAATTTTCAATTCGAACCCGTACTTCCTGAGACTAGCGCGTTCAAACAAAAAAACAAACTCTTTAGCTTTATATATTTGTATAGATTAGACCTGGTCAACAGAATCAATTCGTAATAAATATGGTCCCGTTTATTTAAGAACTACAAAAAAGAGATATCTGTAAATATAATAATATTTATAGCAAGTACTTATCTTTTTTCGACTTTGAAATATTTATTATTAATAAGCATTTTATGTACTTGGTACTCTAAATATTTACATCACATGTCTTTTCACAGGTTATCAGAGATCCGAAACGAACAAGCAAGTCTAGATGAGAAAAACGCGTCTCTGCAACAGAGTGTTCAAGACGGCAAGAGACAACTTCACAAACTGGAAATTGATTTAAACAGCTTGAAGGAAGAAGTTCCTAATTTGCAGGTTATTTAAGCACCTATAAAAATGATTCTTAAGTCCAAGAGCTCTTACTATCATTAATAATTTTAGTGAAACCATAGAAATGTAATAACAATAGTATTATGCCCCTTACGCCCTTATTAAAAGGGTATTTGAAACAGTCGTGCCTGACTTTCGTCATAATTGCACCAATTCCGTTTCATTTCCGCTTAGAATTTCTATTTCCGGTAGCCATCTTGTCAGCATAAATGTAAACAAAATGGCTACCAAAAATGCATGGTTGTTTATAACCAGCTCTGTATATATGGTATATACAGAGCTGGTTATTAGGGTCATATAGATAATCGCTATAAGCTATGTTTATTGTATTTCGATTTTCAAAGAAACAAATCCAACAACAAGAGAGAAAAGTAAGTTCCTGCAAAGTAGACGAAGCCCAGAAGTCCAGATTAGAGGGTAAAGTTCAAAACGCGGAAGAGAAACTTACCAAAGCAAAACACGATGCTGGAGAGGTAAAAATTTTTAAAAGCATACACTAAGAATACAAAGATGCACTGTCGACCTGTTTAAAATCATATCTTTATATAATACAATTGATTTTGCCTTTGAGTAGTAATTTGTTTTGGGTGTTGTATTCCTTTTTCACTTTTTGACATCATTATATTAAATATGTTTAATTTCAAGGAACCTGTTTTCATTAACAGAATTTAATTAAGGGTATTTTTTTATTTTAGGTAGAGAAAGAAGTAGACGGCGTGGACGCTCAAATAGCAAAAGTAGCTGGGAACAAAGTGAAAGAATTACAGAAGTCTGTTGAAGAACTTGGTAAGAAGATCGACAAAGTCAATGCGGAGATCACTAAGTTGCGCGTGGGCATCAATACTAGCATCAGGTGAGAAAATCGGTAAAATTTCAATATTAATCAGTGTAGATCTAAAATGTTCCACTAAATCTGTTGCTTTTACTATGATTTTTGTGATTAGGGGAAGTCCTCAATACCTAATCAAAAGTAAAAGTTATTTTTAAACTAATTCTTCAGTTGACCCCTACTTTTGCCTGAGATGTCAATAATTTAATACAACAATTATTTTGAAAAAATGAATTTTTTTTAATACTGTTTCCAGAAATGCGAAGAAATGTAAAGACAAAGTAGCACAAATGGAGGTGGATTTGAAAGAGACAGAAGAAAATTTGGAAAGTCTAAAGAATCAGAAGAAACAACTTACTTTGAGTATTGCTGATCTACAGAAGGAGTTTGATGAGGTATACAGAGGTCGATAGGAATAGCTTTAGATAAACTGAAAATCTATTTTAGATTGAAAATTTTGGTGATCAGATCTATATAGTCATTTCTATTTTTTTTTATAGCTAGGAGAGAAAATAAGCGAAGGCACGAGCGAGTTCACTGGTCTGCGTAAGGAGATAGCGAAATTGCAAGAAAACGAAAATAAATTGAAGAGCGAACGGTTGGAGGCCAATAACTCTGTCAGTAAAATGGAGAAATCTATACAGGACTGTACCAACAAGACACCGCAGTGGGAAAGAGAGGTTTGATACATTCATTTACAGATAGATATTAAATTAATTAATTTAAGAAATATTACAAAAATGATAATGCAGGTAACACTTGATTGGTTTTAAAATTTAGTCTTACAATGTGTTACTACATTCGTGGCTCGAAATCGTCTATGTGTGGGTCGGAAAGAACATAAACCCATATGTGGGGACATTTAAAAATCATTTAACCAGAAGTGCGATTCACTTGATGGACGTTAAAATCTTCAGCAATTTGAACAATATGCTGTCAACTTTATTTTGGGATTGGAAATCGACAACCTGAAGCCAAAATGCGATTAATCTTCACGATTTTTTAAATTGTGGACGGTGGTTCATGACAAAATGTCAATATTCCTACCACCTATTCAATACCCAGATTTGCAGACGACGTCCAATATGTTTTAAAATAATTATGGTTTAGAAACAAATGGGATTCTGTAGGGACCGAATCCGCGTCTCGTTGATCATTAGCAAGGCATGGGTACCATTATACCAACGAGCGCGTCATTTTACATTAATTGTTTTGTTATTTAATTAGTTTAAACTTCTAACTATAATATAAGTTTTTTTTCTGATGGCCAAAAACATTTTCAGCTACAATCGCTAAAATTGGAAGATCCCGGGATCGAGATGCCCGGTATTACCAGACCGACTCCACTAGTCGTGCACACCAGCGTGGAACTGGAAGAATTCTCCGTAGAAGAGTTGAGGAATCGACTGACTGCTCAGAAAGCTAGAATAGGTGACAACAAGCCTAACTTGCAGGCTATACAGGTAAAATCGTTAACATTGTTTATTTATACACACTAACTACTTTTTCTTTTAAAACTTAAATTAAAAAGTAAAATTTATTGTCTGACAATTGCTTTTTATGAATCACAGATGGCGTGACAATTGTTACTTTATTATTCAAGTGAAATAAATGATTACAAGAAAAATTAAGGGTTTGGTACACTACAGCTTAAAGCCTGTTTGGTTGTTGATGGCCCATGCATGCCCTAACAGCTCGAAAACCCCAGTAGCTTTGCAAAAAGGCTGCGAAAGTCTTATACAATTTATGAAGAGTTCAATTGTTTTTCCATTAATAGGAGTCGCAAACAACAAACACTACTTGTTATGAAATTTTTTATCGTGTATATGTTTATTAGGATTTCAGAGCTAAAGAGGATTTGTATCTTAAAAGGGCGGCAGAACTGGACGAAATCACCACAAAGAGGAATGAAATGCGTAATTTGTACGATGAGTTAAGAAAGAAGAGGACCACCGACTTCTTATGTGGTATGTTGTCATTTACTTTTTTAAGGTAAAGACTTTAAAGAGTGAATTCCCGTTGTTTCTTTGCGAGACATGAATCGGATACATTTAAATGACCGTTTCACTGACCGACACTTGATCAGAATTCAGACATACTATCCACTACGATTAGTGGCAAATAAATTGAATTAAAGGCCGCCCATGGCACTCCTTATTTATAATCTCATTTGTATTCAATAAAGCCTGATTTAATAAATAAATATGTATTACTATTATTATTTTACGTATGTTCAGGTTTTAACACAATAACAACAAAACTGAAAGAAATGTACCAGATGATAACTTTAGGGGGTGATGCTGAATTAGAACTGGTGGATTCACTTGACCCGTTTACAGAAGGAATTATTTTCAGGTAAATTTATTCTTGAAAAATTACCTTTTATGTAGTTTTTTTACTTTATTAGAGTAGTAATCAACAATATTATATAAACATTAAGGTATTTAAACATGTATCTAAAATAAATATTAGTCCAAACAATATATGCATTGACGTAGATTGGAACATGTATGAATAATGGTTACAGTATTTTACCAAAATTGAAACTTAAGACTTACTATTAAGGTTGAAATTATATTGCGCCGAAAATGCGTACGAGATTAAAAATTTAACTCACTAAGAATTAAAATTCTATTTATTTTATACTAAAAAAAACTTCCTTTTCAGTGTCCGACCTCCAAATAAATCGTGGAAAAATATATCGAACCTATCTGGAGGTGAAAAAACATTGTCTTCGCTTGCTTTGGTATTTGCGCTACACTACTATAAGCCGACGCCTCTTTACGTCATGGACGAAATTGATGCGGCTTTAGACTTTAAGAATATATCTATAGTTGCTAATTATATTAAGGTATGTATGTGCTTTATTCAATTAATTAATGACATCAGTGTCTATATATAAGTATTATACGGCCGACGTAACTTGGCAAGCCTGAACATAGGTTAGACGAACTTTGGCGCATGTACACTCGTAAAGAAAACTAATACTGCCATTTATTTTTGTTACTGGGATAAATAAACTTACCTATAGCAGGCAAAAATAAATACCAATAATTAATTCAAAGAAAATAAGGGCTACAAATACTTATCTTTTACTAAAATACTAAGACAAAACTAAAGTATAACAAAACTGCGCTCAGGACAGAGATAACGAAATAAACTCCAAGGAGTGAGCGAGACACACTACTGTTTACCGCACATTACCGATTATGCACGAAGCTTTACGAAATAACCCAATAGAGATTTCTATACTCGTTCCTCGAGAGTGTCGTTTAATCGATTCCTATAGAAATAGACAAAATTGGATCGCAGAAAAATATTTGTATGAATAGCTTTAAAGAAGGTAAAAATATGTAAAAATTGATCTTATATAAATAATTAGTCATATTTAACTATATCACGTTGTCCAATAAAAAAAACAAGCTTTTAATGGTTTTATTTTCCTTTAAAAGTAATCATTTATTAATAACACCATTCGTGCTCATAAATCCATTTACTACAATATCGCATACGATTAAAAAACGAAATTTAATAGAATAAACGGTCGATTGTGTTGACAATGGGTCAATCTCTAGCCTAGATCCGTCCCGCGCTCCTCGCTATTACCACTTGCCAAACTTGCCAAGTTACGTCGGCCGTATTATAACACATTTATATTCTTTGCCACAACTATGTTTTGGCACACAGTATTTTGTTAAAATGTAACTTCGAGAGATATCTTAACTTCGTAAGTTTTTCTGCTAAACATATTTGATTTTTTTTTAATAAGGTGGTTGTTTTTCTATTTTGTCTTTCAGGAGCGTACAAAGAACGCACAATTTATAATAATTTCGCTGCGATACAACATGTTTGAGGCTTGTAACCGTCTGGTTGGGATCTACAAAACCCAGGATTGCACTAAGTCACTCACAGTTGAGAACACGGTGCCAGAAGATGAGGCGTTCGATAATTTGGTCGCATGTTAAGTGTCTGACTCGAAAGACCACCTTTTTTTACAATATTGAGTTGTTTTTCTGGAAATTGTTTTATTCACTTGATTAAAATTTACGTAAAAGTCTATTTCTAGGAATTAAGAACGCTAACAAAAAGTTAAAATTTAAAATTATCTCGGATATTTCTTTTAAAACCGCCACACCACCTATCTGCGTACCATAAATGATTGTAAACGATTGATAAAATAAAGATTATGTTTATCACATGCAAATTATTCATTAGATTAAGACTGAAATTTTTATTTGTGGCAGCTATAAGCACAGCGCTGCCCTCTCTTTGAACCTCTGGAGTATGATTACAGTCAGATGACAGACATTTTATGGCGTCAATATGTTTTATCACAATAAATAAATTAATTCAATCCTATTCGTTAAGTACCGAGTAAAACACAAATAACAATATTAAAATTTAATATGTGAATTATATCTTGTTTATACCAAAATAATTAGCATATCAAAATGGAGTGAATTTAAGGTGAACAAAATAACAACTACTATGGTAAAACAATATTTTTTGCCTTAACCCGTAACATTATGTTTCTTTAATTCATGTGATCAACAAAAAGAAATAAGCTAATGGATTAACGCCGTGTGTTCAGAATTATTGAAGGCAATTAGTAATATATTACAAAATTACAAGCTATAAAAAGATTTGACAAAAAAAGAAAAAGACAAGAATACACAATGTGCCAATTAAGAAAAATAATTCCCATTTTCAGACGAGGTGCTTTATTGAACAACACTAAGATAAATATATTAAGTCAAAACAGTAATTTTCAATGCTTAGTGGTTTAATTATAGGAACGTGAAAGGTACAATTCTATAAAACTAGTTGACAATCAATCGAAGCAGTAAAAACATAATATACAAATAACATTCCAGTGTAACGACGAAACCTTATATCATAAGTAAAATATATTATGCAAGTCTGTAAGTAAATGCACATTTTTTTTGCTGAAGAGTATATTTAATATAAATTGTAGTAACACAATAGCTAAGTGTACAATCCCGTTAGACATGGGGGAACACATTTCTGTGTCCGTTTCATTGATCAAACAAGCGTAGACTATTTTATTTGTACGCTAATGCGTATAGTCTGTTATATTCGCCCCACAATACACGGATTACACTTAATCAACGTAATCCGTGTATTGCTACCGATATTCCTAAATGTAAAAGTGTGGGGGGGGGGGGGTTTACCTTCACACCTCTCGAACTAAAACCATGACGTCTGGCTTCAAATACATATCCTTATTGGGGCTTTTATTGATTTCTTCAATGACAGATGAGTGCCAGGCGAAATTCAATACTGTGGCTGGTACTAATCGAAGGTCTATAAGGGTCTTATTCGCATCCTCGTCTAGGATAAGCTTGTGTCCTGTTGGCGTATTTAGGACGAACGGCAAACCGCTGTGCTCCAAGTTTTCTTGTACAAACTCTTGGATTTCCATAAACCGCTCGTACACGGAAAATGTGCCCTGAAAAAAAAAAGTTCTTAAGTTATGAAAAAAAGAGGGGATTTTATGCATTTACTGAAAACATAAAAGGTTTTTCTTAATTATGATGTGATTGACAAAAATTATTAATTTTTTAGTCGAAATAAGCTAGTTAAAAATACTTAAATCAGTATCTGCTGTTTTAAATAAAATTCTTCTTACGCAAAAAACGTTAGTTAAATCACATTTAATTTATTTTGCTGTAGAGCATCTGAAACGTGGGATCTTAGTGAAAAACTTCTCGTTTTTAACAGTTAAGTCGTACTTAAATATGTACGATAAGTACATATTTAAGTACGAGTGTAACTTACGTGATAAACGTAAGTTACACAGTTATTTTTATTTTTCTTTTCAAAGACTTAAATATTCAGTTAGATTTACTTAAGTGAGAGTAACTAATGTAAATATATTAAATGAAGTATACAAACCGTCTTTATGTAAAAACGCACCTGCAATAATATTCCGTCCGGAAACCGTATCCGAATTATGGCAAACTTATATTTCTTCATTTCTCTCAATTCGTCCTTTTCACGCATCGCTTTTGTGCGCAACATTTGAGATCTTTCAATCGCCTCTGTCCTGTAACCAGTTAATTACGTTTAATACACAGTTAGGCGGTATTAAATAAAGTAGTTACGTCAGAATAAACATTTATAATAAAATTGAAAATCTGTTCTACCAATATAATCACGATAGCTCACTATGAGTAAGAGCAGCATGAAACGCTGAGATTATGGGTTCGAGCCCCCGGTCATAAATATTTCCAATCTCAAACTAACCTAACTAAGGTGTTTTCCTCTTGTTGGACAGACAGATTTCTCTATTTATTTAGGCAATTTTAATCAAAAATTGGTGATCGAACTTGCACGATACCATGTTTTCACAGAAATCAAACCCAAACCCTCCCCGTAGCATAACTAAATAACACGTTTCACAACTGAGCTATAGAGATAATCATACTACTTTCCTAATATTAATAAACATATACCTTAACTGTTGTTCTCTTTTGATTTCCTCCGGAGAAAGTGCGTAAAAAGATGAAGGTAGTTGCACTTTAGCAGCCGCTTGTGAGGGTAGGAGCACTTGCAAGTTTCTATCCAACTCGAGTTGTATGGGCTCCGCTGACCGGAGTGCATCTATTAATGTCTGGAAATTATGGATCATTATTGTTTGATTCAAGTATTGTGCTGTATATTAATGATGTTTTTATATTCAAGATGATAATAATCTTACTTTTTTTATTTTGGCTGCAAATAAAACAAATATTTTTTTAATTGCTATTTTTCCTAACTAAACACATCTATGCAGACCTTAGCCAGCTAGTCTATATAGAGCGATGGCGCTGTACGCAGGTGATCGTGAGTTCGAGTCCCGCCAATATAACCAATTATTTTTTTAAAAATTCAATGCGCATAAGCTTTAGTACGAAATTGATATATTCTATTCTTTTTACCGTCAAGCTCTCAACAGAAGGGACGTTATCTTTATTGAAGACTAGATAATCTTCTTCGACACCATTATTTTCTAATTTTTGCTGAACGAATCCGGCTGCTAATAGTAAATCCATAGCGCCCTCTATTGGTTGGACTCGGTCGCAAAATGCCCTAGAAATAGAATTATTAACTTAACTAACACTTTAAGGCAAGTCAGCAAGAGAAAGAAGTAGACGGCGTGGACGCTCAAATAGCAAAAGTAGCTGGGAACAAAGTGAAAGAATTACAGAAGTCTGTTGAAGAACTTGGTAAGAAGATCGACAAAGTCAATGCGGAGATCACTAAGTTGCGCGTGGGCATCAATACTAGCATCAGGTGAGAAAATCGGTAAAATTTCAATATTAATCAGTGTAGATCTAAAATGTTCCACTAAATCTGTTGCTTTTACTATGATTTTTGTGATTAGGGGAAGTCCTCAATACCTAATCAAAAGTAAAAGTTATTTTTAAACTAATTCTTCAGTTGACCCCTACTTTTGCCTGAGATGTCAATAATTTAATACAACAATTATTTTGAAAAAATGAATTTTTTTTAATACTGTTTCCAGAAATGCGAAGAAATGTAAAGACAAAGTAGCACAAATGGAGGTGGATTTGAAAGAGACAGAAGAAAATTTGGAAAGTCTAAAGAATCAGAAGAAACAACTTACTTTGAGTATTGCTGATCTACAGAAGGAGTTTGATGAGGTATACAGAGGTCGATAGGAATAGCTTTAGATAAACTGAAAATCTATTTTAGATTGAAAATTTTGGTGATCAGATCTATATAGTCATTTCTATTTTTTTTTATAGCTAGGAGAGAAAATAAGCGAAGGCACGAGCGAGTTCACTGGTCTGCGTAAGGAGATAGCGAAATTGCAAGAAAACGAAAATAAATTGAAGAGCGAACGGTTGGAGGCCAATAACTCTGTCAGTAAAATGGAGAAATCTATACAGGACTGTACCAACAAGACACCGCAGTGGGAAAGAGAGGTTTGATACATTCATTTACAGATAGATATTAAATTAATTAATTTAAGAAATATTACAAAAATGATAATGCAGGTAACACTTGATTGGTTTTAAAATTTAGTCTTACAATGTGTTACTACATTCGTGGCTCGAAATCGTCTATGTGTGGGTCGGAAAGAACATAAACCCATATGTGGGGACATTTAAAAATCATTTAACCAGAAGTGCGATTCACTTGATGGACGTTAAAATCTTCAGCAATTTGAACAATATGCTGTCAACTTTATTTTGGGATTGGAAATCGACAACCTGAAGCCAAAATGCGATTAATCTTCACGATTTTTTAAATTGTGGACGGTGGTTCATGACAAAATGTCAATATTCCTACCACCTATTCAATACCCAGATTTGCAGACGACGTCCAATATGTTTTAAAATAATTATGGTTTAGAAACAAATGGGATTCTGTAGGGACCGAATCCGCGTCTCGTTGATCATTAGCAAGGCATGGGTACCATTATACCAACGAGCGCGTCATTTTACATTAATTGTTTTGTTATTTAATTAGTTTAAACTTCTAACTATAATATAAGTTTTTTTTCTGATGGCCAAAAACATTTTCAGCTGCAATCTCTAAAATTGGAAGATCCCGGGATCGAGATGCCCGGTATTACCAGACCGACTCCACTAGTCGTGCACACCAGCGTGGAACTGGAAGAATTCTCCGTAGAAGAGTTGAGGAATCGACTGACTGCTCAGAAAGCTAGAATAGGTGACAACAAGCCTAACTTGCAGGCTATACAGGTAAAATCGTTTACAAGGTTTATTTATACACACATAACTACTTTTTCTCTTAAAACTTAATTTAAAAAGTAAAATTTATTGTCTTCTAGTTGCTTCTTATGAATCACAGATGGCGTGACAATTTACTTTATTAATCAAGTGAAATGATTACAAGAAAAATTAAGGGTTTGGTACACTTCAGCTTAAAGCCCGTTTGGTTGTCGATGGCCCATGCATGCCCTAACAGCTCGAAAACCCCAGTAGCTTTGCAAAAAGGCTGCGAAAGTCTTATACAATTTATGAAGAGTTCAATTGTTTTTCCATTAATAGGAGTCGCAAACAACAAACACTACTTGTTATGAAAATTTTAATCGTGTTTATGTTTATTAGGATTTCAGAGCTAAAGAGGATTTGTATCTTAAAAGGGCGGCAGAACTGGACGAAATCACCACAAAGAGGAATGAAATGCGTAATTTGTACGATGAGTTAAGAAAGAAGAGGACCACCGACTTTTTATGTGGTATGTTAAAAATTGGTAAAGACTTTAAAGAGTGAATTCCCGTTGTTTCTTTGCGAGACATGAATCGGATACATTTAAATGACCGTTTCACTGACCGACACTTGATCAGAATTCAGACATACTATCCACTACGATTAGTGGCAAATAAATTGAATTAAAGGCCGCCCATGGCACTCCTTATTTATAATCTCATTTGTATTCAATAAAGCCTGATTTAATAAATAAATATGTATTACTATTATTATTTTACGTATATTTCAGGTTTTAACACAATAACAACAAAACTGAAAGAAATGTACCAGATGATAACTTTAGGGGGTGATGCTGAATTAGAACTGGTGGATTCACTTGACCCGTTTACAGAAGGAATTATTTTCAGGTAAATTTATTCTTGAAAAATTACCTTTTATGTAGTTTTTTTACTTTATTAGAGTAGTAATCAACAATATTATATAAACATTAAGGTATTTAAACATGTATCTAAAATAAATATTAGTCCAAACAATATATGCATTGACGTAGATTGGAACATGTATGAATAATGGTTACAGTATTTTACCAAAATTGAAACTTAAGACTTACTATTAAGGTTGAAATTATATTGCGCCGAAAATGCGTACGAGATTAAAAATTTAACTCACTAAGAATTAAAATTCTATTTATTTTATACTAAAAAAAACTTCCTTTTCAGTGTCCGACCTCCAAATAAATCGTGGAAAAATATATCGAACCTATCTGGAGGTGAAAAAACATTGTCTTCGCTTGCTTTGGTATTTGCGCTACACTACTATAAGCCGACGCCTCTTTACGTCATGGACGAAATTGATGCGGCTTTAGACTTTAAGAATATATCTATAGTTGCTAATTATATTAAGGTATGTATGTGCTTTATTCAATTAATTAATGACATCAGTGTCTATATATAAGTATTATACGGCCGACGTAACTTGGCAAGCCTGAACATAGGTTAGACGAACTTTGGCGCATGTACACTCGTAAAGAAAACTAATACTGCCATTTATTTTTGTTACTGGGATAAATAAACTTACCTATAGCAGGCAAAAATAAATACCAATAATTAATTCAAAGAAAATAAGGGCTACAAATACTTATCTTTTACTAAAATACTAAGACAAAACTAAAGTATAACAAAACTGCGCTCAGGACAGAGATAACGAAATAAACTCCAAGGAGTGAGCGAGACACACTACTGTTTACCGCACATTACCGATTATGCACGAAGCTTTACGAAATAACCCAATAGAGATTTCTATACTCGTTCCTCGAGAGTGTCGTTTAATCGATTCCTATAGAAATAGACAAAATTGGATCGCAGAAAAATATTTGTATGAATAGCTTTAAAGAAGGTAAAAATATGTAAAAATTGATCTTATATAAATAATTAGTCATATTTAACTATATCACGTTGTCCAATAAAAAAAACAAGCTTTTAATGGTTTTATTTTCCTTTAAAAGTAATCATTTATTAATAACACCATTCGTGCTCATAAATCCATTTACTACAATATCGCATACGATTAAAAAACGAAATTTAATAGAATAAACGGTCGATTGTGTTGACAATGGGTCAATCTCTAGCCTAGATCCGTCCCGCGCTCCTCGCTATTACCACTTGCCAAACTTGCCAAGTTACGTCGGCCGTATTATAACACATTTATATTCTTTGCCACAACTATGTTTTGGCACACAGTATTTTGTTAAAATGTAACTTCGAGAGATATCTTAACTTCGTAAGTTTTTCTGCTAAACATATTTGATTTTTTTTTAATAAGGTGGTTGTTTTTCTATTTTGTCTTTCAGGAGCGTACAAAGAACGCACAATTTATAATAATTTCGCTGCGATACAACATGTTTGAGGCTTGTAACCGTCTGGTTGGGATCTACAAAACCCAGGATTGCACTAAGTCACTCACAGTTGAGAACACGGTGCCAGAAGATGAGGCGTTCGATAATTTGGTCGCATGTTAAGTGTCTGACTCGAAAGACCACCTTTTTTTACAATATTGAGTTGTGTTTCTGGAAATTGTTTTATTCACTTGATTAAAATTTACATAAAAGTCTATTTCTAGGAATTAAGAACGCTAACAAAAATTTAAAATTATCTCGGATATTTCTTTTAAAACCGCCACACCACCTATCTGCGTACCATAAATGATTGTAAACGATTGATAAAATAAAGATTATGTTTATCACATGCAAATTATTCATTAGATTAAGACTGAAATTTTTATTTGTGGCAGCTATAAGCACAGCGCTGCCCTCTCTTTGAACCTCTGGAGTATGATTACAGTCAGATGACAGACATTTTATGGCGTCAATATGTTTTATCACAATAAATAAATTAATTCAATCCTATTCGTTAAGTACCGAGTAAAACACAAATAACAATATTAAAATGTAATATGTGAATTGAATATCTTGTTTATACCAAAATAATTAGCATATCAAAATGGAGTGAATTTAAGGTGAACAAAATAACAACTACTATGGTAAAACAATATTTTTTGCCTTAACCCGTAACATTATGTTTCTTTAATTCATGTGATCAACAAAAAGAAATAAGCTAATGGATTAACGCCGTGTGTTCAGAATTATTGAAGGCAATTATATTACAAAATTACAAGCTATAAAAAGATTTGACAAAAAAAGAAAAAGACAAGAATACACAATGTGCCAATTAAGAAAAATAATTCCCATTTTCAGACGAGGTGCTTTATTGAACAACACTAAGATAAATATATTAAGTCAAAACAGTAATTTTCAATGCTTAGTGGTTTAATTATAGGAACGTGAAAGGTACAATTCTATAAAACTAGTTGACAATCAATCGTAGCAGTAAAAACATAATATACAAATAACATTCCTGTGTAACGACGAAACCTTATATCATAAGTAAAATATATTATGCAAGTAAATGTCTGTAAATGCACATTTTTTTTTGCTGAAGAGTATATTTAATATAAATTGTAGTAACACAATAGCTAAGTGTACAATCCCGTTAGACATGGGGGAACACATTTCTGTGTCCGTTTCATTGATCAAACAAGCGTAGACTATTTTATTTGTACGCTAATGCGTATAGTCTGTTATATTCGCCCCACAATACACGGATTACACTTAATCAACGTAATCCGTGTATTGCTACCGATATTCCTAAATGTAAAAGTGTGGGGGGGGGGGGGTTTACCTTCACACCTCTCGAACTAAAACCATGACGTCTGGCTTCAAATACATATCCTTATTGGGGCTTTTATTGATTTCTTCAATGACAGATGAGTGCCAGGCGAAATTCAATACTGTGGCTGGTACTAATCGAAGGTCTATAAGGGTCTTATTCGCATCCTCGTCTAGGATAAGCTTGTGTCCTGTTGGCGTATTTAGGACGAACGGCAAACCGCTGTGCTCCAAGTTTTCTTGTACAAACTCTTGGATTTCCATAAACCGCTCGTACACGGAAAATGTGCCCTGAAAAAAAAAAGTTCTTAAGTTATGAAAAAAAGAGGGGATTTTATGCATTTACTGAAAACATAAAAGGTTTTTCTTAATTATGATGTGATTGACAAAAAACATTATTAAATTTTTAGTCGAAATAAGCTAGTTAAAAATACTTAAATCAGTATCTGCTGTTTTAAATAAAATTCTTCTTACGCAAAAAACGTTAGTTAAATCACATTTAATTTATTTTGCTGTAGAGCATCTGAAACGTGGGATCTTAGTGAAAAACTTCTCGTTTTTAACAGTTAAGTCGATAAATTGTACGATAAGTACATATTTAAGTACGAGTGTAACTTACGTGATAAACGTAAGTTACACAGTTATTTTTATTTTTCTTTTCAAAGACTTAAATATTCAGTTAGATTTACTTAAGTGAGAGTAACTAATGTAAATATATTAAATGAAGTATACAAACCGTCTTTATGTAAAAACGCACCTGCAATAATATTCCGTCCGGAAACCGTATCCGAATTATGGCAAACTTATATTTCTTCATTTCTCTCAATTCGTCCTTTTCACGCATCGCTTTTGTGCGCAACATTTGAGATCTTTCAATCGCCTCTGTCCTGTAACCAGTTAATTACGTTTAATACACAGTTAGGCGGTATTAAATAAAGTAGTTACGTCAGAATAAACATTTATAATAAAATTGAAAATCTGTTCTACCAATATAATCACGATAGCTCACTATGAGTAAGAGCAGCATGAAACGCTGAGATTATGGGTTCGAGCCCCCGGTCATAAATATTTCCAATCTCAAACTAACCTAACTAAGGTGTTTTCCTCTTGTTGGACAGACAGATTTCTCTATTTATTTAGGCAATTTTAATCAAAAATTGGTGATCGAACTTGCACGATACCATGTTTTCATAGAAATCAAACCCAAACCCTCCCCATTAAAATAACTAAATAACACGTTTCACAACTGAGCTATAGAGATAATCATACTACTTTCCTAATATTAATAAACATATACCTTAACTGTTGTTCTCTTTTGATTTCCTCCGGAGAAAGTGCGTAAAAAGATGAAGGTAGTTGCACTTTAGCAGCCGCTTGTGAGGGTAGGAGCACTTGCAAGTTTCTATCCAACTCGAGTTGTATGGGCTCCGCTGACCGGAGTGCATCTATTAATGTCTGGAAATTATGGATCATTATTGTTTGATTCAAGTATTGTGCTGTATACTAATGATGTTTTTATATTCAAGATGATAATAATCTTACTTTTTTTATTTTGGCTGCAAATAAAACAAATATTTTTTTAAATTGCTATTTTTCCTAACTAAACACATCTATGCAGACCTTAGCCAGCTAGTCTATATAGAGCGATGGCGCTGTACGCAGGTGATCGTGAGTTCGAGTCCCGCCAATATAACCAATTATTTTTTTAAAAATTCAATGCGCATAAGCTTTAGTACGAAATTGATATATTCTATTCTTTTTACCGTCAAGCTCTCAACAGAAGGGACGTTATCTTTATTGAAGACTAGATAATCTTCTTCGACACCATTATTTTCTAATTTTTGCTGAACGAATCCGGCTGCTAATAGTAGCTCCATAGCGCCCTCTATTGGTTGGACTCGGTCGCAAAATGCCCTAGAAATAGAATTATTAACTTAACTAACACTATAAGGCAAGTCAGCAAGAAAAAGTGTATCCACAGATCAATTTTCGTACGTATTTTAAAAATAACTGACATTACGGGACGTTAACTAATATGTCAGAACGGTCATTAGTACGGAACATCAAGTGACAGCGAAGCGAAGTAGTTATCGTGCTACGACATAGTCTAACCGTCATTGCGGTGTCGATAAGTACTTGGCACTTTAACGGCCGGTCCCAATAACGTGTTGTCAGTCAATGATGGATAGCCATCCCTGATAAACAGTAAAAGTTAAAGTAACTGTAACTGGCGTTTCAATATTTCTTTTTGACGTGCCTATCGAAGATTAAATGTAGATAGAGAGGCTGTCATAGGTAAACCTTTCCCTCTCAAACGTCCCGTTTTACACCTTCTACTAATAACAATGATGTTTCTAAATGGCGATAATAATTAATGATATTTTAATATAATTTATTTATCAAATACTCTAAATATGATTTTGTTAGCCTTATAAAGAATATTTTAAATTAAAAATAATACGAATTCGTATCTTTTTTTAATTCTTAGTGATTCACGTTGCTTGTAACGGATTTTTAGGCTTGTCTTATTCTTGGCTGTCAAAGCGACGGTCCTATACGTCAGTGTAAGTCAGTTTGTAAATTGAAACTGTGAAAGAATAATAGGACTTCCTGACTGAATATAATAAAATAATAGAAATATAAAAAATGGCTTCAATTAAAATTGTAAGTATTAACAAAGTATTATAATAATTTAACATGATTTTAATTGACAAATATTTTCTTTGAATAAAAGCAAAGCAAATGAGTAAAGATGAAATTGTGTTCTTCTAGATACGCTAATTGCTAAGTATCCAGTCATTCAAACGCTACAAACACAACGATCGACAAGTTAAAGGAGAAAGCTTGGAGGTCCATCTCAAGTGAATTCGGTGCTGTAACAGTTGAAGCCGTCCGTAGCAATTGCGCTTAAAATGGAGAGAAAAATCTGCTAGAAGACTCAGTGTATTATTTAGGCAAAATAATTAGCGTGATGTTTATAGCCTAAAGCCTTACTCAATAAATTTTTAAACAAACAAACAAATTCTTCAGCTTTTTAACATTAGTATAGATTAGAATGCCCAATCTGTAACAGTTTGTCGCCATTGTTAACAATAGTTATCAGTCAGTGTGTTATTGAAACGCCTAAATTATGTTTTGTATGAAGTAACCTATCAATAATAAGAAGTTGTCCCTCTCAACAGTCACTTGCAACCAATTGTTGAAATGTCAATCTCTTTGTGAATATTGAAACGCAAAACTTCAAGAATTTTAATTGTCAGTTACGATTGTCACTTTTAGTTAAATTTTAGTTGAATATTGGGACCGGCCATAAATCGAACCAACGAAAGTCTCTAAATACGGACTTGTACTTGACGGTAATCTTTTGTTGTTGTATCTTATTCTTATGATTACGCTTTCATCGTGGATTATAGGGTAGACTCTGCCTACACTGCACTAGGTCAATCGCGATATAGGAAGTAGGGAACGGTGTACCTACAAGAAATTGAACAGTGCGACGCACTGTAACTTTTTAAAGTTAGGTAACAAGTGGAGACCATCCGTTGCAGACTGTACGTGATTGTGATAAAAACTAGGCCGGATCACTGGAATGTCGGTTTGGTTGGCTAGAGAGAACTATGTATGGGATTATAACACGTTATAGGACGGTTTTCTTTTATCTTATAGAGATATATATCCGATATGATATTCTTTTTATATCTTTTTTTATCAGTTGTCTTAATTTAATTTAATAAATCTTTTGTTCTTAAGCGGAGTGATAAGAATTTGACAATTCTATCTATAATCTGAGTGTTCTAGTAGCTATCTGTAACTCAGGTACAAAGTACAGTATTTGACAGTCATGTAACATTATGGTGTAAAAAGTGGACGAAGTGAGCGAAAGACTCGGTGAATCGATTATGTTGTTACGTGGATGGACTTTACATAAGCCGGTGAGAAGTCATTTAGTTGTCGTCCCGATAACGTTTTTTTATAAACACACAGGCGTTTATATGAAACTAGCAGATCCAGCAAACGTAGTTTTGTTGTTTGCAAGATTACTATTATTATGTTTATACAACACTAACAAATAATTGTTAGTAGTGAATTAATTTCGACCAAATTTGATTACGATAAAAACAGTTCGTTGCGTTGCGTTCTATACTACCACGGACGTTTTTGATCCCTCGTCTTATCTCAGGACTACCCGAGCTATGTGATGTTTGCTTTTTTTTTTTCAATGTTACATACGGAGACCTGTGTTTTGTAGGAAGGCCGTGTCGTCGAACGATCACCAGTACGGATCGTAAACTGGTAGGTCTGAACGGTCATTAGTACGGGACGTAAACTGTACAACGCATCGAAGTGTAATGTAAATATATATGTGATATTCTGTGGGTAACTCGGCTCACCTATTGGACATTCGAATTTTCTGATATTTCTCCTCTTCAGGATAAGTCACTATATTCTCCAGATACTTGCATAGAGTCTCTACACAGGTGTCAATCTGTAAAAGGCATAATATTTTCATATAAATATATATACATTTAAACTCGATGTCTTAGGTTCCAAACCTAATATTCAAAATAATAAATAAACAAATTTTAATATATTCATTGTAACAGATGCCCACTTCTCTGCTCATTGTTAAACTTCACATATTTTTTAAATAAAAGAGTAATAATATTGCTGGTGAGTTAAAATTCTTTTCCTTACATTTTCAATAATTTCTCAAATGTTTATATTAATTAAACAATACTTTCTTTAGCATTGAAAATTCGAGATATTAAAAATATATCGACATAGGAAAACGTATTTGCTATAGGCCCCAAAAAATCGAAATTACGTTTTTTACATCATTTTTATCAGAAAAAAAATACTGCGTCGATTGGTCTGGTTCTCATATTTGTATGACGAAACAAAATCACTTCGCACCGCAATCGCACACGCCGTCAAGTTTTTGAAAAATATGAGTGTTTTTAGTCGTAAGTCTTTTTGGCTCTGGTGAACATTTCTTATTTTGCCGCTTACAGCAAATACGTTTTCCTACGTCGATATGAACCTGTATTAAAATAATTATGAGTACCTTTTCCCTATTATTATTACAAGATTGAATCATAAGGCAGGCTGTGAGACCTCTCTCCTCTTCAAGCTGTTCGTAAAGGAATGTCTTTATGTTTCTCTTCCACTCGTCCCTTGGTAGTATATCGTTGCTTATCAGGGGACATCTATAACAATTATAGCACATATAAAATGTGACATTTTCAAAATCTCATTAAACACACCTAATGGTCTGTAGACTAAATCAAATAGATATTAGGATAGGGTAAATGATTTTATACCATTTTAATTATAATATTAGAATTATTATATACTCACTTGAAATATACTCCTGACGCAGCAAAGTTTCCAGTTAGATCCTTTTCAATTTCCTCTTTCTCTTTGGGTAATGGAACTTCCACATTATTGGAGTTAGACGCTTCTTCATTTTCTAATTCTCTCTTCACTTGAGCCTGAAACCCGATTACACTTAATTTAAGTTTGATTTCTATAACAAAACAATGTTTTGCCAATATAGGAATTAAAAACTACAACAGAATTCACTTTCGACACTAAGCATAACAAATAGTGAATAATTATCATGTTTAATCAACGTTACCTTTACGTGGTCAGTCTTGGATCGGGATATTAAATTGTACTTTAATTACTTAGATTGAAGATAATAGTAGAGAAAAATTTGTCATAAACAAATATTGTACAAATTTAAAATCGATTTTAGATTGAGACTTAAACCGACATCCACACACTTGGTTGCTTTAACCAATTGATTAGAAAAAAATTTTAAACTAAAAATTGATTTTTATTTATTTATTTTATTGGAAAAGAAACAAATCACTTAGAAAACAATGATTATTAAAATTTAAACAAAAACTAAATTTACTTATTAAAAATATAAATAAAAAATAAATAAAAAAATATATGTTTATAATATGCCATCATGTGTGCATGTTGTGAAAATATTAAAGTTTGTAGAGCTAAATCTGGTTAAGTCTATGTAAATGTATGCGAAAGTATGGTTTTTTTTCACTTATATATATAGTATAGTTTTTAATGTACATATATACACACTTTACCCACCTTAATAGCAGCTAAAGAAGTATTAAATGATGGATTGTGAGTCTTCTGCTGCAACCTTGCCAAAGCTGCCTCTGCTGCTATCTTACTCTCCTCGGACAATCCGCTTCTTTTAACAACAGGCACATCCTTCTTCACAGCAGATTGGGTACTAATTGAAGATTCACTCAATCTGTGGCCGGGACCTGCTAACTTGAATTTTGCATCTGCTTTTTTCTTTTGGAAGAATTTCTTGATTTTATCAGCCATTTTAAATTCTTGGAGTATGTTCTTTAGGTAATTTCAATTTGGATACACTTTCTTTAAGCTGTGCTATTGTGGCTGATGTTGCTGTAAAAATATATTTGTTATATAACCAGAGATAAAAGATCTAAGTTGACCATGGATTCAACAAGTGAGGTGTTCACCAATTGAGACTAGAGGGAGGCTATGTTAGAGCTTTACGGGTAAACAAGCACTTACTGGGAAAATAAAACAGACAATATATTCAAGGATTAAGAAAGATTTGTTTAAATACAATTTATGACAGCTATTATAAAATATATATTACCACTATATGAGTAGTGAGTGAATAGTTTAGATTAGGCAGAATATAAAAATCTAAGCAACAGGAATCACTTTGTGGAATGGAATAAATATGTAAGATGAGTGATGAAAATATTTAGCAATACATCATGTACCAATTAATAAAATACTGTGTTCTTTTATGGCCGCCAGAAGACAGGCAACAAAATGATTAATTAGTGTTGAATGCTTTATATAATTTTCCTTAGCTCTTTTTAAAAGCTGCATAGAAATATAGCAAACATAAGAGTTCACTTTGGGAAAGTATACTCAATTCTATTAAATAATTATAACTGTACTTATTTCTAGAAGCCATTAAATACTTTTACGTTCAAAGATATATTTTAACCGTTAAAAATGGAAAAGACACTTACCGGGTTTCATAAACCTCTCCGATATCCGGTTACCGTATACTCGCCAAGAAATGAAAATCAATAATAAAGTAAACAACAGTATGAGCAGAAAGGTCTTCAGAAGCAAACACTGGAACTCATTGAAGAAAAAGACTTCCGCTAGATCGTCGTAGAACGTGTAATCTTGGAAATTCACAAAACTTTTCGGCAAATTTTCAATTGGCAAAGAAGATACGCACGATTGAAAGAAATCTTTCGCGAAGCCCAGGGTATCCTCGATTTGAAGATACAGAGCTTCGTAGAGGGTGGAATTAAATGCGCTGTTTTCAAATAACGACATTACACATGTAGAAATTAGGTGAAAACAAAAATTTGCAGAAAAAACGATGAATAATTACATTTATTCTACATACGGAATTTGCTCAATCACAAAATTTGTTGACATATTATGACAATGACGTTTCCTAGTTGTCAGTTGTCACTTTCAGACTAACATTGGTTTTGTAATCGATTATCAAAGTGTAACATAATAATCGAACTGTAATTAAAATGAAACTTAAGATAATCTAAATACTGTCTGTAGTTTATGCGACTAGTACACATTTAAATAAGACACTTTAACGGTTTACAACGCGATATATTAGATAAACTTATTTGAAAATGATTTATAACTTCAGCCCGATTTAATTTTTTATCGTTAAAAATATGTTACCATATTCGATTTATTTTTATTTGTTGAAATTTTCAAGTGTAACCCTTATTGGCGCAAAAGAAATAAAGTGGATCTTATAATGATTTTTGTTTATTTAACAAGAGGCAATAATATCAATTTTTAAGACAAAGTGACACTAAGATAACAACTTCAGGCATAACTAATAGTGATACATCACATAATATACTATTAAACCAGGGTGTCGGTTAAAATTTCAGTTAATTATAGATAATTACTCTACCAATAATATAGTAAATTTCAATGAAAACTCATTTGCTTTATGAAGAGAAATAGTGTATAAATGTTTAGCATTTAAAAATTATTGTATTGCGCTTTGTTTAGTCTAAATGAGTTTTAGCACGCAATGTTGCCATTTAAATTAAAATGATAAAAATATTACGGCATATTTGAACCATTTAGTCTGCATACTGAATAATTAGTCTATTGAGTACACATATAATAAAGATATGGTTTAATACCTAACTCTAGTAGTCTCGTCGATACATCGTAGTCAAAATATGTATGTAATATCTCATAATATTAGACGTTTAGGAGTATATTAACTGCCTACTCAATTAGATTACACTTTCTTAGGATAAAATAAATATCTTGATAGGTAAGCTCAAGTTACGATTGCCGATATAATTGTAACGTAACCAAATACACTTCTATATTAATTAATGTGTCACTCTTTTGAAAGACTCTTTAATGTCTATCTATTTATAAAAAAAAGTAAACCGCGTTTCTTTATACTCCTTTTTTTATATGTAAAAATTTACGAATTTTACTAATAAAAAAATAATAGGACAACGCGGACTTACATTGTTAATTAACAATTTAGATGAATTAAAAAAATGTAAAGCATAAAATATTTAAGGTTCTCAGAAAAACATTTGGTTTATCATTAAAAACATAATATAACAAGAGATGTCAATATATCTTTACGATTAGATTACTAAGATGCAATTAATGTGGTATGTATATTAAATACGTTACTTATGAAAATTTGTCTTATACCTCCGTTAATTAAATTCCATTGTGGAGTGGCAAGTGCATGATCTTGCAAAAGTTAAGAAATATATAATATCTTTAGTTACATATACTTAAGTATATGTATAATGGTATGTTTCATGTGCATTTCAGGCGTTAACAGTGTATTTTATTAATATGTCCAGGTATGTGCTCTTATATGCTTATGACTTTTGACAAAGGCGTGCATAGTTCGATTTTCGGTGGACGTATTGTTATATAATTTTCTCCATAATTATGACACGGTCTCCAACTAGACGAAACTTTTGAATCAGTTGCTCAAGAACGCACAAATTCTTTACGGTTTACAATAGTTTAATAACTATTGCAACTTGTTAATATGCTTATATTAAAAAAAAATAGATAAAATTCTGTGTGTGATAACTTTTTATGTAAAACCGATCTTTGCGATTATGCGAATTGGATTAAAATATTAAGGCTTTGATCAGTTAATGGTACGTCAATATTTTGAATTGCACCCGTTAAACTTAAACTGTGCTCACACGATCTAAGTTAATGACTTCCCGGGAGGTTGTTTGATAGAAAATATCGTCGTTTTAGAATTTTACACCATCTTTTGTATCTATCGCCGTTGCGAATACAAAATAGTGAAGTTAATAAGTACTTCAGCTAGTAAAGTTTTTTTATTGATTTGATAAATGACTGATCAGTATTATATACCGATACTTTTTCAATAGATGCAACGTATTTCAAATAAATTTTTAATTTTTCTGAAGCCTGTCGGGCTTCTGGAAATTAAATGTGTCACGCACGGAGTATACTTAGTTATTCGTCCGGGTCACGAACCACTGACCACAGATGAAGCTCATATCGGTTTCAGTATGGATGTCCAAATAACCATTCCAAATTGGGTTGAAAGGGTTATTTATATAAAATACTTTAACGGTTTAAAACGTGATATGTTAGTTAAACTTATTTGGAAATGATTTCTACTGGCTGACGTTTCGGATGCTTTGCAGCAGCCGTGGTCACGGGGTTTTAAACCGTTAAAGTGTTGTATTTAAATGTGTACTAATCTAACTATAGACAGTATTTGAAAGGGTTTTTGATAGTATTTGGCATTTGGCATTTACCATCAAGTGAATGAAACATATTAATATAGTTTATTTTTACCAATATTTCATGAAAAATTGCATCAATTTCATACTCATCTTCTTTTGTTGACACTCGTACTAAGTGATATATATATATGATTATACACATTATTTATATGAGTAAATTATATTTTAAGAATTAACTAGATAAAATATATATCGAAGTTCCAGACCATTCTTAAAATCCATTCGTTATTCAAACGACTCAATACCTTGATGCGGATTCAAAGATAAGAGTAAATGTTCGAGTACCCACTTGTGTAACTGAAATTCACCTCTTGTCCTCGAATAAGTCCTTAAGTATAACTTCCATTCCGTAATTTTTACAAATTCTCAATTTTATGTTAAGTTGGCGTTTTCTTCGTTTAAATCTTCATTACCAGGTAGAAGTTAAGCATTAAGTCACGGTATAAGTATAGTGTATTTTTTCTTACTTGGCATATTTGGTAAGCAAACACACAATTCACATGAAATCGTGATATTCTCACCAGGTTTCCATTTATTTAACTTTGAGGCACATTCGGAATATATTCCATATAATTTTTTTAAATTAATAAAACATAAATGTTTCCAATAATTTATTTACTTCAAGTTCACTTAGTAAAACCCACAATTTCATGCATAAAATTTCTAAAATTGAATTTACGTAAATTTACAGACTTATTTTTTTTTACTTTGACTTTGACATTTACGTAAGGATGGGATGTAAGCAAAGTCAACGACAATGGAAGGTAGAAAAGTTCCACTGATGCACCATTGCTAAAAAGCGTTAAAAACGTGTAATTAAATAATAATGACATTAAAAATAAGTCGCTATAAAAGGGATTTTGAATATTGATGTCGTTTGGTTCATATATAATGGATTTCTTTAACCCTGTGTCATCTGTGGAAGGACTATACTCTTTATAAGGGCAACATTAGTTCTCTATGGTTTGAAATCGGCCATATTTGTTGCGTCTTTTGCTAGTTAGAAAAAATACAATATAGAAGTAATCTTGTCTGTAAGACCTAACATACAGACATGAAATAAAATAATTTTTATTTATCATATATTGATAGAAATTGAGTAAGATTTTAACTAGTGAGAGATATATCGTACGACGCATATTCGTCCCGCAAAAAGGAGACAAGGGTCGGTTCACATAAGACAGAAAATACGTCGCGTAACGCCAGAACATGTACAAAGCATTTGACTCAATGTATGATAAGTTCGCTTTCGTGTCCGTCAACGCATTGTCGGTAAGACGATCGATTTCAATTTTAAAAAGTCGGTTTTTTTATAATAATTGTAATATCACACATTCTAGTGTTCGAGCTCACCGCATTATCCGTACAATATGAAACGACCCATTCGAATACACGCGATGATACACTTGACTGATCCGTCCGATATGAACCAACCAACCCTAAAGAATATTATTTTACACTAAACATTTTTTTTTACAATTTTTACACAATACTTATAAATCAACCTCGCTTTCTAGAAAGTTTTTGAATGGATAGTAACATGTAGCATTTTATGATAGAGTAACGATAATTAACAATAAAACTGATATACATCAATACAAGTGTATTAGTAGGCAGATAACCAACGCCATTTTATTTCCCAAACACTCAAGATTTGACTATCTTATCAATTGTACTTGAGATAAGTTGTAATTTATCTTATTATCTTGTTTTTACTTTTATGACAAATGAACTTGTTTCTATATACATAAATACAATTGACTCTTAATTATGACTGCAGCCAAGCATGCGGATCATTTGATAAAAAGTATTATTACATACTATCGATAGTTTACGCGACTAGACTAGACACATTTAAATGAAATTAACGGTTTAAAACGCGATATATTAGTTAAACTTATTTGAAAATTATTTTTAACTTCGGCCCGACGTTTCGGATGCTTTGCAGCAGCCGCGGTCACGGGGAGACAAATAAGTTTAACTAATATATCGCGTTTTAAACCGTTAAAGTGTTTTATTTAAAAGTATTATTACAGTAGGCATATCTATCGTTGTTTTTTATTTGGATTTAAAAATGCATAGGCTGAAACTGAAATGCGAATTGAGCTTTCGTAGATACGAACTATACTTTTTCGATATTCCTCGTAATCTTATAATTACAAGATATTTGGCTTAGAGAAGAAAACTATTGATCTAACAAACATCCAGAACAAGGTCGGAATCGAAACTCCGTTGCGGTTATTACCTTACGTTGTTAACATTGGACCCGTCAAAAATGCAATTATACCATGTACGAGTATGTACAGAATAACATAGAGGTTACGTGTGTAGTAAAATTTAAATAAAACACTTAACAGTTTAAAATAATAAAGTTTGCAAAACAGCTATTAGGTATTTAGGATTAGTTTTACGGCAAAGCTTTCACTAGCCTTTCTACGGTTCGAATTTTATACGACACCTTGAGAAGCCATTTAGAATAAAGGTTTGGTCTCCTCACGAAAACAAGTACCGTTAATGTTGAGAATTATTTCTTAGTACCCGATCAGTAGATACATAAAAGGCATGCCAATCTTATATAAGTAGCCTTTGCTAAAATAAATTTGTTAGGTAAAGCGCCTGGAGTAGAGCAGTAGAGGTAGTAAATTTACTTCAAAGCCAAAAAGACATTTTCTATGATGCATGGAGTGAGCTCGTGAAGTGTTTAAGTTTATTTTCTATGGATATCACAATAATAAGCTGATAATAGTAAACTAATGATATTTAATATTAGTTAATAGTTAGTTATAGTCATAGTTTAATAGAATTTATTGTTGTGTTTGGGCTCCCACCTGTCATTGAAATTTTTATGATAAATAAATAAAATGCGAAATGTATTAGTTAGTTATATTAGTATTACTTATTTTTAATTTAGTGTAACCACGACCCGACGTTTCAGACCCAATATTTTTTATTAAAAAAATACAGTTTAAAACGCCAGAAGGTGTTTGTTTTATATCTCTAACAGTTAAAATATATATGGAGATTTGTTCTATTCGCATGTTAGTGTTCTTGCCGTGTTTGCTTTTCACTTATACTTGTTTCAACTTCGCGTACCTACAGTCCTCTCTAGACACAAGTTTAGTCATTCAAGCACAAAGACAAACGTAGGCGACACTCAGTCTAAATGCACGGGCAAATTATTGGAGCAAATTATATCTATAAATTGTATATTCGGATTCATATTGGGCTGGTTTCTTTAACTTTTATTTTTAATACAGTTTATATACATTTTATTTTTCTTCTTAATTAGCTAGTTAGCGATAAGGCCGCCCATCGCACTCCATTCTAGCATATAGGGTTTATCTGTATTTTTTTGTGCAATAAAAAAAATATTCAAGTCAAGATACATTGTGATATTGCAATAGCTAGAACTGCAAAATTTTGGATGTCATGTTGAGGCTTTCATTTTTAGTGGTATACATAAAGACGAGACGAACGATAACAGATACGCAATCAACCTGCGGTATTAGGGTAAAGAGCCACCTTATCATGATAACATCACCTTTTGTATCCTAAAATCATATACATAGAAATACATAGAACGTTTTTTGTTCAGCTGGAGCGTTTCATTCTAAATACTGCTTCTATAGCTTAACTAAAATACGTCTATTACGTTTAGCTCAAGGGATGCGGAGTTTAACTCTTAAGGTAACCTGGTAGATGGTTTTCGCCAGGTAGGAAGTTCGATCATCATCTATAATAAATTGCAAAACAGCTGAACATACCGTACCGTGTATGGTTGAAAATAAGCTGCAATTTTTAAACATTAATATTTTTCACATGTATCTACATAAAAATTGATTTTAGATTGTCTAAAATTTTTTTTTAATCTAAAGTTAATTTTTTAATGAGATACAGAGAAATAAATTAAATATACTATTTTTATATAGCGTAGAAGATGTTAATGGCTAATTAATTATTTATCTTTCCAACGAAATTGCCAGTTGCATCAGCATACAAATAGTACAACATTTAAGCTACTCGCTCGTACGAATACATTCAAAGGAAACGTGACAGAATCAAATATTTGCATCGTATCCACTCCATACAAATCCTGGCGCATACAACTCGAGACGTCGACTTCTATGTACACACGCCTTTTAAATTATTAAGGCGAATATTTGATGAAACGTGCGTTCAGTTGTATGAGTCGGGATCGCGTGGGCCACTCGTGTTACGCACGAATCCGCCCATTAAACTATAATCATCCAATAGAAATAAATCCGTGGTAAGGAACGGTGAAAATAACTCCTCGCATCCTTCGCGGGCCATTAGCGCACGATTCTAACCTTTTTCGAACGTCCGATTTGGTTTTGACGTTTCACGGGAGGACGTCGTTTCGAGGTTTCCCACGCTCTCACCGGTCACAGTGGACCCGTTCGTGAAGAGGAAAATGAAGGTTTTCAAGAAGAAACTCCGTTTTTCGATAGCGTCCAGCTACGTTTGAGTGTTCGCAGTAAAGCGTTTTTGATCACGTATCAACAGCGGCATTTATTTTAAAAAGTGAGTTTTTTTTTAAATGTGATTTATTGCATATGCCTTATGGGAAATTAACGCAAGTCTCTTTAAATACTTCTAAATAGTCTATGGGGATCCGTTTTGTGGTGAAGGCGGTCATGTAATCAAATGCGTTCTGGATATTAAATGACGAATAAGCGGCGAAGGTTTATTGCGGATCGGTTGGTCTGTGGATTTTCGAATACCAAAAGCCACAATAGATCGACAGCGCATCTTGTTTAGAGTTATGTGGCTCATGATTTCACCTTCCATCAACTGAACCACATGCTTGTTTGTCTCCCTCTCTTTTAAAAAATGATATGATGTATTCTAGATATGAATTTTCTTAATTTAATAAAGTTACATCAATTTTCAGAGAAAGAGTGAGATTCGATGAGATTATTATTAAAAGAATGTAAATATGTCCTCTTGTAATTTATATATTTCAATCAGTTCTAAAATAGATCGACTTGGTACCTTTAAATAAAACACTTTAACGGTTTAAAACGCGATATATTAGTTAAACTTATTTGAAAATGATTTTCAACTTCGGCCCGAATTCGAATGCTTTGCAGCAGCCTTGGTCACGAAGTTAAAAATCATTTTCAAATAAGTTTAACTAATATATCGCGTTTAACCGTTAAAGTGTTTTATTTAAATGTGTACTACTCGCGTAAACTATAGACAGGACTTGGTACCTATTCTATTTAGATGCTCATTGAAGACATCTCGGTTAAAGAATAATAAACTAAGTACTTTGTAGGCCGAGATGTCTAAAGTATATTATTCTTAAACAACTTAACGTACTCGTTTATATTAAAAACAACGACGAACAAAAAATAAATAGTCGTTAAACATTGATTAAAGTCAATTAAGGTCGAGCTGTCTCCCGATGAATGAAGACATTTTTTTATAGTTCGTAACATACAGATAGAAACTACCCTCGTTCTCTTAAATTTAACACATTTCTTGTTAAGTAACTAATGTCCTAAATAGTAAATATTCTATGAAAGCCTAGGAAAGCCGGGGGCAAGATGAAAAGCCTATTTTCCTTTCATAACATTTCAGTTTAGCATTACATTACGCTCGACGTTCACAAAAAGATGCCTAATGTCATCGGACCCTAATTCAATAAGCAATATGGGCCCAAAATATCATTGAACGACCGTACGGTTGTAAAATTAGATTGACCTTCGACCTGGGACCCAATTCTGGCAATTCACGGGACAAAATGCTGGCTCTCGAGATGCAAGTGCGGGGGCATTAAAACATATTACGTTAAACAACAAATTAAGTATAAAACCCGCGTATATACCCTAGACACTTGTGACAAGTCGATGTAGATAGCAGAATTAGGACCTAAATTTATTTAAATAAGCCACCATGAGATATTGGACCTGCAGAGATTTGTGAGTTTAACTACACTACCTCGTGTACCAATATTAGTACAAAGATGTATATAATAATACTAGCTGGGTTAGCGACTTCGTCCGCGTTATAGTTATTTTGGGAATCAGAATTTGTTTTTCAAACCTCTTTCGCATTTTTATCAATTACAGCTGCTACCCACCACGTCGTTTTTGCAAGATAATCTTAAAAGATAGACATATACGGGTACTGTTTTTTTTAGATCATTCAAAGAAAATACATTCATTCATACATATTTTTTGGGTGTCTTAAACCCTTTTCGTACGCAAAGAAAATATGGATTTATTTTAAATAAAACACTTTAACGGTTTAAAACGCGATATATTAGTTAAACTTATTTGAAAATGATTTTTAACTTCGGCCCAACGTTTCGGATGCTTTGCAGCAGCCGTGGTCACGGGGAGACCCGTGTCCAAGTTTAACTAATATATCGCGTTTTAAACCGTTAAAGTGTTTTATTTCAATGTGTACTACTCGCGTAAACTATAGACAGTGTGGATTTTCTTTAGGATGAATAATTCTCCCCGCTTTTTTACGTGTCCCGCTGTTTCTTTGCTCCTTTTAGTCATAGCTCAATGTTTCATAACCTGGATTGGAACCTGGAGTTCCTCAATAATTTCTCAACCAACAAAAAAATATTTTTTAACTTCGAACTAGTAGTTTTTAAGATAAGCGCGTTCAAACAAACAAACACATCAGACATCCATATTTGTAGAGATAATATTTTTCCTAAAGGTTTTTTACAAGAGCGATATTTTATTGTACCCACGCAGACAAAGAATTTCGTAATACAATTGTGCATCGAGAGGAATAGATCTTTGTCAAGTAATAGAGAACCTGTTATGCAACGTCTTATGTATCCTTGGCGATTGAAAATATTACAGCATCACTTAGGTCTCTACAAAGTTCTTGCATAATTCAATAAAATACTTTCAACGGATTAAAACGCGATATGAAACTGTATGTACAAATAACTTTATTTAAATATGTTCTACTCAAGTAAACTTCAGATAGTACTTTTTAAAATATTTCCATGGTTTTCTTATTAACTGTAACGTTGGGTTTAGTTGTTAGAACTGAATACAGACGTCGGTATTTGATACTTTTCTTAGAAAACCTCTAGTACCAATCTAAATTTTTCGTTAGACAGGGTCATCACCCCCAAGTCATGGAGAGGTTGTTAAATTGTCAGTGTCACTTGTTATTACAATTTAGTGGCAGTAGTTATTTAAAGTCTGCCGAAACGCAATGCAGCAACCTGCATCTAGACTGCTGCAGTGGGGTCTAGACATGACCCGTCTAGATCTACGTAAATAATTAAAAACTATGTGTAAGTGATTATAACATCAAAGACATGAATTTAAAAAAGGGAAGGCGAGTTCAAAACAATAAGTGTGCTCATCGCCGTAAAGAGAATGGAGTTTTAAGTGCCAAGTTCTATGCAAAATCAAAGTATTTACTTATAGGAACAAAATAATATTATGAACAAGTAATAAACTCTATTTTTCGCTTTATTGGATATAGCATCTTAACAATCTGCGCTGTCGCTTTTGGCTTTGGATATTCGGAAATCCACAGACTGAAACCGAAACGTGATGAAACTTCCCAGCTGCGGACGGTGGTTCGTGACCCGGACGGAATTACGATATTCCTACAATCCACTAAATACCCAAATTTGCGATTAAAAAAAATGTTGGACCCTGGGGGGTCGAATCCACGACCCGTTGATTATTAGCCGTATATTGCTACCATTACACCGACGAGTCCGTCAAAAAACTATGGATATGTAAGCGCGTCTGAGGTGCTTTAGGGGTGCATACCTCCCTAAAGAGTCCCATGCGTGTCTATCTTCAAGTGATGTTCTTCAAAAAGCGTCAGCATAATCGCAAGATCCCGGCCAATGTCTCACATGCTTCCGTATTACAAGATAATGCGTCACACCATTGTACACCAATCAGGACCTAAGTGGTCCATTGCGACCACCTTTATACAGGTTAATGGACAATGTAATGTCGCCAGATATAATATTGGATAGTTCACAAGTTGCCATCGCTTACGCGAAACGATTCGGAAAGTGACAAGTGTACACTAAAAAACAAAACGTGTATAGAGTTTTTTGCATAAGTGCATATTAGAAAATGAATGCTAAAGAGATTACAATGTATGTTTGATGTGCGAATATAACATATTCTAATGAAATAACTTGTGATTTGAATGTGAATTTTGTTAATCTCTTCTTAAATTGAAAAGCTCTTAAAATAATTAATTATTTGAGGTGTTTTCAAGGATATATTCTTCCGTGCTATCTTAATTTCACATCAGAAAGTGAGTTATTTAAAACAGAAAAGTTCAAGCTCAGGAAGATAAAGTTTAAGTGAAAAATAATAGGAATATTGCAGCTTTGCAAAACCAGTGAAAAGTTTCTCACCGCCAAGTTTAAATATGTGAGTGATATTTAATATTCTGTATGCTTCACTTTGTTTATAAATATTTTAAAGGTATTAATAAGTAGTTTAAGATTTACTACCAAAATTTAGAAAAATCATAATTATTTAAATTGTATTATCGAGAGAACAAAATTTATAACATCTACGTACAGATTGAGCTATCCTTTTTCGTACCAAAAATATATGCACGCTGCGCATGCGCTGCTGTAGTTTTAAGTTTTAGCCCTATGCGTGTCGTGATTTTTTTTTCATTTAGAAAAATACTATTTTTTTTAATTCAGTAAAAAGCTTTACTAATAAAGTAAAGTATATAAAAGGAGGTTGTATAGAAAATAATTGTTTGAAATATCATTCACAATAATCTGTAATTAAGAGCTTGTTTCGGGTATTTTTTAAAGCAAATTTTGAAAAAGGGAAAAAAATTTTTCGAAGTCTTTGAATTTACAGTACCTACGAGTATAAATACTATGACGTTTGTATTGGTTTCTAAAATTAGCAATTTTTCAAAAAGATGATGAAAGATGGCGATATAAAAACCGTTAACACAAGACCTAGTACGTATGAAATCGGCAAAGACGAGTTATGTCTAGCTCTAATTCAACTCAATCGTTTGAATTGAAACTCAGATTATAATCGTAGACGTTAGCACGAAATTGCGTGGGCGCCGTAAACATTAATCTTACATAATATTTCTTTTTTATTTTAAATCATAAAATCTAAGCATTTTAACAAATTCTTCGTTGATAAACTTTGTACGAAACACGGACATTATAAAAATTTTAGTTTAAATTTTTATTCATTTTAACTTTTGATTTTTATCACAGACTAGTTGACCTGACATACTTTGTTCTGCCATATAGTCTTCACTTTGAAGCCCTGAATGATGAATAACTTTCCCCAAATTTTCCACATTTTCATCTACTTCTTCGCGCTAATTGATCGCAGCCAATGCTTTTTCGTCTAAATCCTTCCTCGATAAATGGTTTAACCACCACAAAATATATATAAAGCTGAAGAGTTTGTTTGTTTGGACGCGATTATCTCAGAAAATACTGCTTCGATTTGCAAAATTCTTTGATTGGACCATTTGTTGAGGAAGACTACAGGCTATAAAACATCCGTTGCCACCACTAGGCAATGTGGAAAAAACCGGAAAACATTTTTTTTTAATTATCTTTGAAGGCGTGCGCTGCGACAACGAATCAAGAAACCAAAAAACTATGTATGAATGATTGATTGTTTAAATGATCTAAAATAATATCCACGACAGTATATCTTTTAAGATTAACTTGCAAGAACGTCGGTAGTAGCTATAATTTATAATGATGAGGAAGAGGTTTGCAATAACAAATTTTAACAATAACTATTTCACGCGGGCAAAGTGGCGGCTACATAAATGTATAAATATTTTTACATTGGAAGCTTACAAACGGCTCCACTTCTTATAATTTTCCTTTACCTATTCTGTCTAAAATTTTCCTACAATTGTTTTACGATATAATCCACAATTACACGGATGATATTATTTATTGAACTGCAATCAACGGATTTGCAACGATATTTTTTATTGATCTGTTAATTTTAACCAATTTATTAGACGCGGCGTTTTATTATGTCGTGGTATCGATAGACGGATATAAACTATATCACTAAAGAGACTAAACAAAGTCTAGATAGAAAGAGCACCAATTTTATAGCAGAAAAATGAAGCTTTTTTACAGTGTTTTGTGAACGTATAACATACGATTCATAGTAAAAATAATTAGATCACCACGTATCGTTTATGAAATATGATGTTTTAATGACAGACTACAATGGGGCGCGCTTGATGTAGGTAGAAATCCAGCTAAAATCATGTAAACAAGATTAACATTCGGTAACCTACAAACTGGAACCACAAGATTGCATTTCACTGCTTTTTCATCTGTGGACGGTGGTTCGCGGCTCTGATGGAATTTTGCTATTATCTACCGTCCATGTGATAACCAGATTTTTGCAGGGGATGGAACCACGACCCGTTGATCATTAGCCACTAGCTGTGCCAGCGACTTCGTCCGCGTATAATAGTTATTATCCATACAAATTAGTTTTTACAGACCTCTACATCTTTATAATTTAAGCTGCCCACGACATCAGTTGCGACCCGTCGTTCTTGCAAGTTAATCTTAAAAGATAGACATATAGTGTTGCTGACATTTTTTAGATCATTTAAAGAGAATCATTCTTTTATACATATTTTTGGGTGCCTTGAACTGTTTTCGCAGCGTACGTATCTGGAACCCACAGAGATGTAAAATTTCCCCCGTTTGGTTCACATTTCCGTGTGTATCCTCGCTTCTATTAATCACAGCGTGATGTTTTATAGCCTATATCCTTCCTCGATAAATGCTTTAACCAACACAAAAATAATTTGTCAATTCTAACTCGTAGTTTCTGAGATTAGCGCGTCCACCAATCAAACAAACAAACTCTTCAGCTTTATGCATTAGTATAGATAGTAAATATATATTGCTACCATTCTAAAAATGTGCAAACTGTGGAATGACGAATTATGTCATCTATTACAACCTACGATGATTAATGTATTCGGGTTCTAGGAAAATCCGTGTCATACTTCAAGTCCGGGTAGAGTTCTTAGGTGGGTATTACCTAGATTCACCTCAGGTAATTTTGATGAACTGAACTACCGCCTTCGCGTCTCAATAATTAAGCGTGTAAATTTGTTAAACCTGCTGCAAAGCATCCGAAATGTCGGGTTCAGATAATTCTCACATAGATTCAACTAATATATATCGCGTTTTAAACCGTTAGTGTTTTATTTAAATGTGTACTCGCGTAAACTACAGACAGTATTTAATTAAACGTCTCTTAGCTACACGCGAAACCAATAGCTTCTGTTGGGCAGAGCACAGTAGTTTGATTAACTACATGTCTGTAAGTTTTTCACTAGTTTACGTAAGTAATAAAACCACGGTGTCCACCAAAAGATACTTTAAACCTGCCGTGTCGAGTCGTAGTTTAAATAATTTAGCTATTATATTTCCATTTTCGTTTTAACATTACATTGCCAGACATTTGTTTAATTTTAAGCCATAATAGAAAATTTATGAACGAATAAAATGTTGGATATTTTTTTGCTATTATAGTTTTTATTGAGATTTTCATGTACTTATATCTCTTTGTTTATCTTTAAGAAATAAATTATTTTAAATATTATTTACTTGTGTTTCCTGTGCCTTCCTTTTATCAATTATATTTATTCGATGATAGATCGCGTGAAATACTTGCCCAGTCTAATATTTACTGTTTGGCTAGATCCTGAAAATTTTACATAAAATTGAACAGCAAAATGGAATCTCCAAACGGGAAAACTAGGTTTTTCACATCTTGTTATATCGGATAAATCCGTATCGATCTGGCACGGGCTCAAAATTAAAACTCTCGGATAAGATAAACTTATGCGATTGACTTGTCATACTTTAATGATAATAGAAATTATTATTACCAAGACAACTGTTTGTCATGGCCACTTCATGGATTTTTGAGTATCTTGAAATAAAAGATGACATATTCCATTATGTTCCTTTAACTAGAGCAACAGCACGGAACGTTGACGATGCCGGTTCAAGTCTTGCCCGAGTCGTAATATTTTTCAATTTATAATTGATTTTCAATTTATATAGTGCCACCATCAGCGTTTTTGTGAAAAATATTAAAGTTTTCAAATATTCCATATTAAGGAAAGATTCTGGTCAAACTAACAAATGCTTTGCCTATAACTACGTACATTTTTATTATATTTAAATTATAATTAAATCTATGTTACAATTTAGTCACGAAACGAACATTAAGCCCCGTTTATAGTTCGATCTCTTTCCATGTAAAATAGACAGACCTTTATTTCATATAAGGCTTTTTAAAATCTATTTATCTTAAAATTATGACACAGACAGGACTTGAACCGGCGTTCAGATCGTTCCATGCTTCTCTAACCAATTAAGATACTGTGTCCTGGTCGTCATTTTTTTAATCCGTTGATATATGCACCTGTCGCTCAGTTATTATTTAGTTAAATTTTGTTCCTTACTATTATCTATAATCTAAGCTATCTTCACGTAAAATGTAGGTAAAAAATTGAATGAAAACTACTATTTAATTTCATTCAATTTGAATAACAGATAAGTTGATACCAATTAAGTTTTTTACATTTCATTGGAATTTTTGTAGTTCGAACGAGAAAATTGGTAATTAAAAGGAAATACAACAATTTCCGGAACATTATACATTATTTTAACTTCAATTTCAAATTTAGTTGAGTGGTAACAAGTTGTGCCTCACATGAAAAGTGTTTAATCAGTGAGTTACATGATACATTTTAAACGCAGTTATATAAACATAGGATAACCTTTTAAGGTGAATATTTTCTTTTTATCAAAATTAGTTAAGCCGTACTTGTTATTAGAATCAGCAAACACAAACAAACACAGGATTTAAATAATAATGTATACTAAGCGATTTTTCTTGAGGTAGACCCATCTCTCTCTTATATCGAAGACTAGCTGTATCAGCGACTTCGTCCGCGAAGAATAGTTATTTTGGGCACCCAAATTTGTCCTAATGCCCTGGATATTATTTTAGAATATTTAAAGAGTAATTCTCGTAAATACTGTCTTTAGTTTACGCGAGTAGTACACATTTAAATAAAACACTTTAATGGTTTAAAACGCGACATATTAGTTAAACTTATTTGGAAATGATTTTTAACTGTCTCCCCGTGACCACGGCTGCTGCAAAGCATCCGAAACGTCGGGCCGAAGTTACAAATCATTTCCAAATAAGTTTAACTAATATATCGCGTTTTAAACCGTTAAAGTGTTTTATTTAAAAGTAATCATCGTACCATATATATTTTTCGAGTATTATGAACCGTTTTCACACGCATCGGAAACCCAAAACGATGAATGTTCCCCGTTCTTTCTCACATTTCCTGCTGTTTCTTTGTTTCTATTAGTCACTGCGCGAAAGAATTTTAAAATTCGAACCAGTAGTTAATGAGTGCGTACAAACATACAGACTCTTCAACTTTATATGTTAGTATAGAATATATAATATGTGCTGTCTTAATAATTTAATACACCTCCATTATTTGTACAAGGTGTGGCAGAATTCTTGTTTAATGATTTTAAAGGTGAATGAAACAATCAAAGCTTTGAAGGACGTTTATAAATTGGATATGGTATGAAGATTACTGTTGATTAAGCGTATATCCTTTTTAGGACGTTTGGAATAGAATCCTATTAGAAACGGCATTAGCTATACAATTGCATTAGAATTACTTAAAATGTAAAATACTTCCCTTTTAACTAAACTAAAACGTCACTAAACATATTGATTTATCCAAATATTACTTTCACTAAATAACAAAATATTTTATATCTTAAGTGACGTAAATCTATACTTATATTATAAAGTTGAACAGTTTGTTTGTTGGTTTGAACGCGGTAATCTCAGGAACAACTGAAAAATACTTATTCAGTGTTGGTTAGATCACTTAGAAAAGCCTTAGGCTTTAAAAAATAGAAGTGAAGTAACAGAGGGATATGTGGAAAAAACAGGGACAAATATTCATCTTTGAGGCCTCTCACAGCGCACACTGCTGCGAAAACAGTTCGAAAAATATGAATCAAAGAATAAATCTTCTTTGAATGATGTAAAATGTCCACGACTGTATATATCTATCTTTTAAGATTAACTAACAATAAAGTTTTTGGGGAATAAATTTTCCTTGAAATATTTTATATGCCAAAAGTACGTTTGTGATAAATAATTAAAACGCTAATCTCTGTCCCTTCTATATACATATATAGAAGTAGTATTATAGTAGAGCGTGTTATCTCTATAACACATAAGACCTTAATTTATTTCGTTTATTTCAGTTAGTAAAGCTCAAACGCTGATAAATTAATTTAAAATTTATTTTTTAACAATTCTTTTTTAAATACTTTATAAGAGTTTTAAATGAAAAAAAAACATTTTAAATGGTCTAAAACGCGGTATATTTCATTTTAACTTGTTTGACGGTGCTGCAAAGACCCGAAACGTCGGCCGTAGTTAAAAAAAAATTTCAACAAAAGGATATAATCGTAGAATAATTTATTTCCGATTTGTTCAGATAAAAAAATTCAAACAAGTTTAACTAAAATATATCGCGTTTAAAATGTTTTATTTAAATTTAGTTTTTAAACAAAATTTAGTTTGATATATAAGACTATAAACGAGATTTATGCCGATGGAACATAATAAGGTCATATGTTTTAAGAACAATATTTACATAATATTAAGGCTCCTTTCTAGCCAGGCGAAGATGTTCTTGATCCAGGGATTTCCAAAAGCGGTTAACTGTTTAAATAGTACTTCCCCGTGAGGTAATTATAAACATTATTTATTTACCTCTTCTTCGGCCTCTGCATTTATTATGTTGGGATTTCCTTTCTATTTACCGAAGCTTAAATTTAAAAATAGGTAATGAAAAATGATTGTTTCTTCTCGATTTAAATCGGGTTGTCACTAGTAACATTTTTATTAATAGTTAGTAATGTTGATTTATATGTATGTAGTAAGAAACTTTTAAAAACGATCTTTTCTCTTACATTTCTATAGCCTCTACGTTCCTTTATTCAACTATTGTCCAGTGGTACCTGTTGTTCGACTGGGAGTTTGATGCAACATTTTCTAAATTCTTAAAATATTTTATTCAAAACTTTGCCTTCTCACAAATTATTTTCAAAACTATTTAACTCACTTGTGCATTTTTCGTCTTTATATTGGAATTTCTTGCTTTAAAAATCTTAATATTACGGTAAGTATAGACTATAAACATAAGCCACGTTACCATACCAACATTGGTATTCCCGAATAGTAAAATAGTTAGGCTCTGGGGCAGTTATACCCGATAGTCTTTTTAAACACAGATTATAAAATACATATCTTTAAGGAAATATAATTTTTCCCTGTTCACATAATTTTATTGAGTGGAATAAGACAATGATTGTGTGGTTAGTCAATGATAAGATTAAACATTACAAATAAAGTTAGTCAAGTTACAAAAATAGTAAATTATAATATTACAAACAAAAGATCGCATGTATTTAAATAAATTACTTTTGTCGGCTTAAAACGCTGAATTAAATCGGTTTACTTACAAATAAATAAATAATAAAATTCGATTACTAAAATTACACGCTTAAAATTGTTAACCTGCGTGACAGATAATACTTAGATATCATGCAAAATATGACTAGAAAATTTTGTTTACTCTATGGTTCAAAAACAAACGATGTCTGTGTACGATAAAAGCGACCATAATTAATTTATCACAGACATAACTCTGGAAATGCGAGCCGGGCTTACATAATAATATTTTTAATCTGTAAAAGTTGGCGCCAAAACTTGCGAAATGTCAAACGAAGATAGCCACAAGCGGCGCGATACGGTTAGCGAATTATCATATTAACACGTTAAATCAATACTTACTAGACTTAAAGTAAAATCTTTCCAAGTACGGGGTATGGGACAAAGACATTCGAGTCTATTTCATTGATCAAATAATTTACAAACAAATAATTGACTAGACATCCTATACGGAACCTATTTAATCTTTCCCAAACATCGAAGGCTCGAGAACAATTGCAATACCAGTGTTTTTAAAAATTAAGTAAAGTAAATCTCAAAATAACCCTAATGAAATCGCGTTTGCGTCTGTAACCGTATCCTTAAGAGGATTTGAGTGTAAATCTTAACCAGTATTTTAATTATTTGCTTTTTTGGCTACTCGGTCATTTAATCCTTTTAAACTGCATTTTAGCGCAAAGTTTTCGCCTCGACTTTGAAGATAAATTATGCGAACGGCTTTTTCCACGTGTCCTCGAAATACTCTAATCGACTCGAGGGAAAGAATCTGTTAGATTGTATTTTTAATACACGTACGTAGAGTATAGATAGTATATATTATGACCTATGACTATGTAGTAGTAGATACTATGACCCGCTCAATAATCCAACGCTAGCCATACTGGGTATATAGGTTCGATTCCCACTGGATTTAACATGTTTTTAAAAAAACAATTTGTTTATTAAAAAAAAAAACGGTGAGAAGTCAGTACCATCCATTTAACAGTAGTACATAGAGTTTAACAGTGAACTTAAAAAATAAATTAAAATTAAAATTACATTATTATTGACCGGCGTACAAAAGTTTACTTTTCATTTCTCGATCAACTCTTGCTCACTTTAAATAACCTGTAATTTTCATTACTATATACCTACTATTTTCAATTTTACTCCGCAATAAAACGTGTTTTATTTCAGTGTCTGCGCAAATAAGAAAACAATAAAGATTAGAACAATGTGAGGCCATCTTAGGAATATTTTAAAGGCTTTAGTTACACTGTGTTTTTAATTATTCAATTTAAATATGAAAAGTTATTTGCAAGTACGTGACTGGTGAAGAACTGTGCTGCGTTGATTCTATTGTATTTAGAAATATTAAATAACTAATAGGAACGTAGTTATAATTTGCCATCGTAATAAAATAACTTTTATGTATACGTAAAAATGAACGACTTCAACAATAAACAAATAAAAACATAAATTTACTAAGCACTAAATAAAACATATTTGATTGATTATATTTTATAAATTTTTAATTATAAAATACTCTTAATTTTTAGCGACAATTTATAGATGTTCCCATTTATTATTTAATATTTCTACATACTTGGGAATCAAATTAAGGTATTAAAAATTGTGAAATTGTGACCTATTAGTGTTTTATTATTTCACACAACAATTGACCCATTATTATAACGATGGCATATGAAAACAAGAATTCTCAGTGTCTAGACCGGAACAAGCTATCATCTCGTTAAATCACTGCGCTATTTAGCCCATGCGGGCGATGCTGGAAATAAAAATAGTTCTAGTTTAGTTCGCAGCGTTACACAATACATTTCAATAATACCTAACTAATATTCAATAAACCAAGCAAATGTAAAATCCCGTTTACCCCACTTTGTTTTACTGGTAAATTTTAAGCAGTCGATCACATATCTGTGCTCTACCTTACCGAAACTATCTCTCGTTTCCCCGGCGTCCGAACCCAGGGCTTTCGTGCTTAACGCAACGCGTTTGAACTATACAGGCGGTATATAGACGTAGCATAGATTTCTCCTAAACGTTATTTCAAATGACGAAAGTTAAGGAAAGATAACGGAAATAAACCAAGTCAAAAACAGTTCTTATTAGTTTTCCTTACGTGTTAAATCAGCAAATACAAGTTTTGCACTGCAAAACCAAATCCGAGCTTAACAGGAAATTAAATAAATGTCGGAAAATATATATTTTCAATTAAATGTTCCCCTAAAATAGATTATATTTTGTGCTACCAACTGCACAAAATATAATCTATTTTTGATGTGAAATATTAAGTTGTGGATAATAATTTTGTCTTTAAACGACGCAAATCGACTCGTGCTATGCGTTACAAATCCGTTACTTGCCGATACCGTGTCCCCATTAAACATTAAAATAACGTAGCTAATTACCTGTTATCACTCATTTCTAACTGTGTGACTCAGTTTGCCGATATTGTTATTTTTGGTTAACAAAATAACGTGAAAAAAATTAAATAAAAAAAGGGTATTTTTACAAGACACAATTGCTGCAAAAACAATCCAAGATTTAATCTCTCAACAAAACCTTATTATTATTCTTTATTCAAAAAAATTACAAAAAATTGTAATTTGTAATTATGACCTCACTGTTATCATGCATCAACGTTAATTGTTCGATAGAAAACCCCTTGAAGTTCTCAAAAAACCGACTTATCTCACGTCAAGGCCCAGCGACACAAGGAGAGGAATTAGAGACAATGATGTCGCGCTGTTATCGCTTCTATGACATTGAAATAATGCCGATATTAGTGTGAGTCATTTTTGTTTCTTCCTTTCACTTATCAAGATGCGTCGGGCAGGTGATACCGCGGGTGTATGTTGCTGTATGGTCATTTACCGTCCACAGACCTTATGTAGCGTTCGCGGGCGAGCGCGAAATTCGAACGCCGGCGTTCGAAGTTTGAAAATTGTGATTTCGATTTATTTACTGTGTTTATTATTGGTATGATTCTTATTGGATTACATGTGGACGATCTAAATTATTGAAATATTGGATGTAAGTTTTTATTTTATTTTAATATTTATTTTACTTTTATTTAACAAATTATTGCTTCATTATTAAATAAATAGTCTATACAATAATTATTATTCTTAATAAATGCGTAATTAATAACAATTTTTTGAATACATTTTTTTCTTGTTCAGTTACGAAATAATAAATTATTACAGGTCAAATCTCATAAATTGCTTGCAGCTAAATATTATACAATTAGCAAATCAAATAAAGTTTCAATGAAAACTTTTGATTAACTGCAACTAGAAACACTGGCCCAAATAAATTCACTCTCGCTGGTTAAGGTGCTCCACAGACGGGTTAATTTAATTATAATTGACAGACTATACTATACTAAACATTTTTTTTAATCTATAAAATACCTAAATATCTTAAGAAAAGAGATTTTCACAAAAAAATACGGAATAAAACACATTTGTAAGTACGTATCAGCAAAAGTGAGAACTTAAATAATATTTACATCTTTTAAAATGTTAACTGAATTATATCGCTAGATTTTTCTGCATTTAAAGCTATGAAGTATAATATAAGTTCAGTGATTGCGCTATCGTACACTACTTAACATGACAATCTAACCTAACACGAGCTCAACACTTTTTTACCATTACAAAAGCAATGACTAAGAAGTTATCACTTCAAAAACCAGTCGGTCATACATTGTTTAGTGGCGTAAAAAATATGATGTTGGCAACACCATGGAACTTCTTGATATCATCAATCAAATAGTAGGCAAATTTCAAACATTAACAAGGATATAAAAACTGAGCGTAGAATATACGTATTTTTGTTAAAAGCATCACGTATGCGTTTATCTTAAATATCATTAACATAGATCATATATTATGTTATGACCGGTTTATTAGGCAACGAATGTAATTGAAGTTTAAAATCCTTGACCACAGTTCTAAGAGGTCTAAATACTAGACCATCGACAAACAAGGTTTATTCAAGGTTTATTTTTGTAGAATTCGTTAATCATAGTTTAACCTTTTTAGTGTTTTAATTAGTCTGTGGCATTAGTATTTCAATTGGACGAAAGGATACAATAGTAAGTATTAAATTTATGTCTTCTATTCTCTATTGAATAGATTTATGCTACAGACTCTCTAAAAAATTAGAACTATATTGAAGTATTAAGATTAACAATAACTATATAAATATATTTGTGACAGGGTTGGCGATTTTAGAAGATTAACGCATGTGGTTTTAAGTTATAAATTCTTAGCTATAACTTAGTCTTAAGGCAAGTAATTATAAATAAAAATAAATCTGACTTAGTACTGCATATTCTGACTCGTATTGTCGAATTATAACGCACTACATATATAATTGTAGGTTTTTTTATGACTGAAAATTTTAGACTACTTATACCGATTTACTTATAATAAAATTACGTTCCAACTTAAAGACGATTACGCCCGTTGCTTATAGAGCACCATGTATATGGAATATATTATTCTTTTAATTGAGTAGCAATCTTCTATTATGTATTTAAATATGAAGAAAAACTAATCGTACATAATTGACTTATAACTTCCTTTTTATAATCTTAATATATAAACAAAGCTTTGTTCTAATATACAATTTAATTCGAAGTCGAATTTAAAAACAATTGTATTTATCGAAATGGGTTCAATAGATAAGAAGTGTCAAAAAAATATTTTTTAAAACATTTTCCGTAAAAAACCTTAACGGGATATCGTCAAAAAGGTATCGACGGTTAGGAAGTTCAGGAGAAGCAGCTATCCAAGAATTTCCTTAATGTGTATCAGTTATTTCAATAATTGTTAATGTATGTTTACATAAAATGTACAATTTGTAGATACTCGTAGTACAAACAATAATATTCTCTACTTGGTTTATTGCAGTGTTAAATTTAACAGGAAATATTTATATCTCTACTTGGATACTTCATATAGTGCCAATACCAAACTATAATTGACTTTTTTATTAACGATCATTGTGTAACCACTTAAAAAAGGAAATCTTATTAATTATTATTGATAAAGATTTATACCTATATATTTATAAATTATGGTATATTTGCTGATAATTGCTATACATAACAATTTATCAAAAGTAGTATACATTCTTGTACTATAAACTGAGATTAATTTTAAAGGGTCAAAGATAATTCTAGAATAGAAGTAAACTAAAAAATTACTGTCTAGTGTAGTAGTAGTTTTTTTTTTAATATAGAGAAGGATAGACAAGCATGGCTCACTTGATGGGAGGTGAAATATAACACTTAAACAAAATGCGCTGTTGTATTTTAGTTTTGGATATTCTTTTTATCTTATGTATTCTGAAACGGTAGATGCTAATAGAATCATTCTATTCTACGTTAGTGATGGTTATAATCTATAAGCATTGACCGCACTCTATGCTCAATTTTAAAATTTGAACAGCGCGTTATAAATGTACGTATAAAAAATACCCACGTGTTGTGGCGAGGAAAATAAAACACGTGAAAGAAATTCCGAGTGCGGGCTTCACCTTTAGTTGAATGATTCATTAATGAGGTTTATAATAACTAAGTGTTAACGTCGGTTTTGTGTCCTGTCTTATTTCGTAGAATCGAGTTAGATGTCATGCGGACGGGGGAAATTATGGACATCGAGATATTCTTGTTGAGCTTCTTAATCTAAAATATATTGGTGTAAAATTAGTGTAGGTTCTTAAGCTACAAAGGATAGGACCTTAATGCGCAAGTGTCTAGTGTGAAATTACATTGCGCGAGAGGGGCAAGTATCCAAAAGTAAAATTCGACGATGACGTGTAGGCCTCGGTAGCTCAATTGGTTAGAGTACCAACACGGATCGCTGTGGATGCCGGTTCAAGTCTTTTTTTTTTCAATTTATAATTAATTTTTAATTTTTGTTTACTTAGGGAATTCTAACTTTATTTTTTTAGGTGGATGTCGCTTAGATTAGGATTATATGTGTTGTTTCTACTTATATGAAGTGAAGCGCCTACTTTTATGTGTCAAGTTCAATTATTTATATATTATTATATATTTTTTTTGATATTCAAACTCATCTCTTCCTTGACACAATGTAAAGAAAAGTATCTACATTAAAGTCAGGTGTTGTATAAAACTACTAATCAATATCCATTCTCTTAAATTGTAATACAATGAAGTGTGAAATCGAGTGGGGTATGAGGCGTACACATTTGTGTTTTTCTCACTGATCGGTTCTGTCTGTAACTTGCAAGTAGTTTTTAGACTTGTGTCTGCCCCAATCAATCTATTGTTTACCTGGGATTCGAACCAGGTCCTCTCGCGCTTATAGCAATGCTAGGCGACACGTTTAACCGTTTGGCTATATAGTCCTTCTGTAATCTATTAATGACTATTAAATATTTATTAGTATATTTTATGAAATGATAATTATACAATAAGATCAAGAGAATTTACTTTTTTCTGGCCTAAAGCAGAATGCTTAATGATATCCAGTTTGAACGTGCCACAGACAATAAACGAATGCGTATCCCTTTATCTAGAACGAAGTTCTAATGGCTCAGCCCTTGAAGCAGTTACACAATACCTTTACGACACAGCACTTAAGATATATATATCTTCGCTGGTTTTCCGTGAGGTCAATGAAAAGGGATTACGTTAGCAAAGTTCATGTCGAAATGAGACAAATAAATAATAATTATATAAAAGAATATATCAATATGTAAAGCGCATAGTAAAACTTAAATTAATATGAATTACTTATAGTAATTCATTTAATATTTTGTATAATATTAATAAAAGTAGTTTAAGGTTGAAATTATATTCGCAAGAGGTGCATGTATGAATATTGAAAATATTCGACGACACTTAGGACGGTAGGTCAATTGGTTAGATTGAATGTGTTAAGTTCCGCCCGTTCTAAAAATTAAATAATAGAATTGAACAAAAAATGTGATATTAAATTAATGATTTTGATGAGATTTTCACAATTGGCTGAAAACGTAGTGTGTAGATAAAATAATGAAATTTAAGTGACTTAAGGTGGGTCATGGGGTATAACCTTCTGTTTCTTTAATAGCTAATGTATGTACAGGCTAATAAAATTTCTGTGCTCTGCCCGACCGAAACTTTTTATGTATGTTTGGATAATGCACTACGTAAAGCGCTTAAACAATGCAGACAGTTACAGAGGCAGTTAAGAAATTTTTACTGTATTCCCATAAAAAACAGTTGACGATCGTCTTATGAACATAACGGTTTAGCAAGAAGAGTCGTAACATAAAACTGTTTTAATGAAACAAAGAAGTGCAATTTGTATCTCACTTTCACTGCATAACTCAGGCTTATGTTTTCCCATAGAGCAGACCTGCCTTGCCCTTTAGGTGCAGTACAGTCAGCAACGTAATTGGCTAGACAATCCAACCTTTAAACTGTTTCGCTAAGTTCAAATATCTACCTCTATTATTCTAATGTTAACATTTGTTCTTTCTATGAAAAATTCTAGCTTAAACGTAAAAAGTTATAACCTTTAGTTTAAATATTCTTTGTGAGAGTTCATTAGATAAATATTGCCAAGTTCAATCAAAGATTAATTAAGATAATCTCTTTTACGTCTAAAACGTAACGGTTTAATTGCTCGGTTCCTAATATTGTTGCCTTAAAGGCTAGATTTGTTTGATCAATAGTGGGAAACGGACTTACAATTATGTCTGACATATGCTTAACTGAATAAATTTTTGTTTTAAATAGCCAATGCAACATTAAATGATCTTCTGTGTAATAAATTTGCTTTTAATTTGTTTGCTAGCTGTACTCTTTATTAGCAAAAAAATAACGTTCTTTCCCGACACTTATCTTGATGAAGAATGTCTGGGATAGACGTATGATTCATATTGTAAAGAAATACCCAGCTGTCCCTATAAAGTTACATCGGGTAAAACCAAAAAGCTCGTCTCCACGAACTAGTTTTTACATCTGAGTATACACTTTTCGTTTTAAAGTATCATTTTATAGGTTAGGTATTATTCTTTTTATCTTTAAATAAAACCGTTATAAACGGTACGGATATAGTTATAAACGGTTTAAAACGGGAACTAGGTAGGTAGCAGACTAAAATATATAACATTCAGATCAAAATCGGGCTGTTATTTTCCGATTACCTTTAGTTTTAATTAAATAAGTTATCACTAAGTAAATTATTTATAAAAAATATTAATGATCGTGGCTGCTGTAGAGCAAACGAAACATCAGGCCATAGTTAAAATAAATTTTAAATAGGTTAACTTTTATATTTCGCGTTTCAAGCCGTTAAACCGTTTTATTTATATGTGTACTACTCGCAAAACAGACGATACTTACCGTTTATTCTACTTCATCTTAACTTTATATAATATCAAATATTTTACACACATTTAAACATTTCTCTTCTTTCTCATTGTATCTTAAGATAGTTTTAATTGAATTAGGTACCGTTTGATCAGCAGACGGTAAAGATAGGTTTTTGCGTGTTTTATATGCACCATGGCTATATTATGTTAGTAATAACAGTGATTGATGTGCTGTTACTGAACTAAATTCCCCTCATAAAAATACACTTTGTTTTGTATCTGTGGGAAAAAAGGAATTACATGTTTTGGGCATGGGGAAATGGTATTTTTTTCGGCCTTCTCCATGTTAGTATTGGCAGATTGGTGTGACTTCGACGCCCTGCCCTTCCAAACTATTTATTATGTTTCTGATTTGAGTTACAGGAGCATAGGTCTGTCTAATTACTTACATAGATTCCTTTGTACAACATGGATAATAAAATGAACTGAATTAATTTATTGTAAATGATCCTTTTATTATTTAACTTATCACTGAATAATATTATTTATAACAATAAAAAAAACAACTAGTATAAAGAGTTGATTTAATATCAATTCCTTATTTATTTTATAATAACCTTCGTAATATTGCAGTCAATATAAAAAGGTCGAAAAAAAATACCAGAATGATATTTTTCTTTCATTCATTTTAAAAGGTGATTTAAAATACTGTAGCTTAGTAGGTTGGTGTATCTAAATAGCATTTTAATTGCATAGACAGACGAGAAATGATAATATTCTATTTAGCGCGAAAATATTAAAAATAACTATATATAAGTATAACTTTACACGAGTAGTACTCGTTTGAATAAAACGCTTTCAACGGTTTGAAATACAAAATATACTCCCTTACTTATTTTAAATTTTACTACGGTCTGACGTCACAGTTGGCATGCTTTGCAGCAGATTAGGTGATGTAGGCATCTGAAACGTCGGGCCGTAGTTAGATTGAATAAACACATGTTAACTTATATTTTGCCTTTTAAATCGTTCGAATTCGAAACTATTTTAAGTGCGGCCAGACTTTTCGGATGCTTTGCATCAGCCATGGTCACGGGGAGACTAAAGATGGGGGCGTCTTTGACGTTGGGCAATAGTTAAAAAAAAATTCAAATAAGTTTAACTTATATATATCCTGTTTTAAACCGATAAACTGTTTTATTTAAATATAGTACGACTTTTATAACTATTAATTGCATGTAGTATTTTAATCCGCGTTGCGTAAAATATAAAAGCTTGTAACGACGTTAGTTAATCATTCCATGTTCAAAACGTAGAAATCTATTCAGAGGTCTCCGAATACATGGTTAATGACGTCATCAATCAAAAGTATCGTCTAGGCCCTGACCTACACAGCCTTGAGGCCGGTTCCTCCACTCCACGTGACCAAATGTATCCTGCTATTATTCTATGGCAATTCAATTATACGTTCCTTCAAGGTTGATATGCCCATACTGACACTGATTGTTGCCAGTGTAAAAAAATCAATTGTTTTGATTAATAATGAAGAATAAATATGCTTGATAGATATTGATAAAATCTACGATAATGTAAGCTGGAAAGGTGAAATTCCTTTTTTCCCTGTGGTGCATGCGAAGACAATTGTCAGTAGTTCACACTTCTGTGCTCTGCCCGAACGCAACAATGTAGTGTTTACCCGGATTTAAGCCGTTAAAAATATTTTATTTAAATGTGTATGATTCGCGTAAGCAACAGGCGATACTTTACTATCCAATATTAATATTTTGCAACGCACAACAGTAATGGGGTAAAACTTGCAAATAAAAGTAGTATAATTTATTTAATTATTATAAGCTATGTAAATATTGTTTTTAAATCGTTTATAAATGGAACTGTTTAAAACGCGTTTGATTATCCAATGGCAGAGCTATTGCGTAATTCAAAAGTTCGTCTTGTAATGAAAACGTATTTGAAGCATTTAAATTGAATATCTTATATTAATAGAAAATAAGAATTAACCTTAATAGAAGTTTAAGTCTAAGAAGAAAAGAAAAACGTAGTAAACGCTTGAATTCACCTTTCCGATTGACAGAACATTTTTTCTAATTGATTAGCAAGAAAGAACTTCTAATTTTATTCACAGACCGACCTTGGAACCAGCTGCGTTAATCAAATTGTATTGAAAAGTCAAGGCCAGTTATGAGTTTGTTAGTAAGCCTTGGGGGTTCCCCGATATAAAGAAACAATCGTAATAATTTGATTTCTTTTAACATTATTATATTAAAAGAAATCAGATAAACTAAAGATATTGTAATATTGCACATGGTGGTGTTGTAAAAATTAAAATTCGATTTGAGATTGTATATATTTCATCTTTAATGGTTTAACGTTAAACGCTGTGGCTCTAACCGATTCATGATCCGCCAGTCGTAAAATTTTTGATTTAATTAAAAATAAATTTCTAAATTAGAAAAAATAATAACAATAGTAGTTTTTATAACGACACGCATTAGGAATTGACCAAATACTTTTTCTTGGATAATAATTCAACGGACAAAAGTTTCGTGTCGTTGATTCTTTGTATCTGTGTACTTTTTAGATACATATTTCTGGACCAGCTTCTTACACGATTGTCTTCCAGTGATAGTACTTAGCTTATATCTAAGAGCGACTAGACACCACAAATTTCAAATTAGTTGGTACAAAGCAGTTTCACGAACGCTACTTTTGTCATGAAAAAAATATGCTTAAATCAGGTGATAACATCGTTAAAATAGTATTAAACAAAACCATATAACATACTGTCATTGACATACATAATCATTTGACGTAACATACAGCGCCGCGGGCTTATTCTGAACCATCTATATCGTATTCGATGTAAAGACATCTTTACGGGCTCTATTCTTAATACTAAAATCCTTTTTTTTTTTGTTAAAGTACAGGGCATTCGTGAGTAACTATTTAATAAAAAACTTGATAGAAAGTTTAAATAGGACACTTTTAACGGATTGGAACGTGAAAATTATTAGTTAACTTATTAAGCTATACAAAGCACTTGACATAAGTATTTACATATATATTTTTTACCGAAAAATGACAAATAAAAAAAATATGGTTACGATTTAATCTATAACAAATTACAAACTGTTTAATTGTATATTCATCAGATCAAAGTAATTGAATTCTAATAAAACCACAATTAAAGCTTGTTAATAAAGTTTATCGTTTATTAAAATGACACAAATAATCAAAACTATAATTGTATATATATCCTGTTTATATATATATTTATTAACAATTATATTTGTCTACGTGACTTGGAATCAATAATTATCGTGGTTTTATTGAGAAAAATCACTCGAATCATATTCGTTGTGTATTATTTCTGAAATTATGTCAACGTAAATTTTTCCTGTTTCATTTTATAAAGATATTTCGTCCTTGCGTTAGTTAAGCATGTTACTTTAGGACAAATTTGCTCCAATAATAAATGATGAGTAGATAACCTTGGGTTATTATTTATTTGCCAATATTATAGTGTGTATATTAAATTTAAAAAAATAGGAAACTGGGTGAAAAAAATTGGAATTTTCCAGAATAAGACGCGAGGTCATTCAACGGAACACGATGCATCTCAATCATGTGACTTTTGTTCTGTTACGACATTCGATTTATTTGCACAATATGATAGTAAAATATATTAATCCTCCTATTTATCTACTTATTGTATCCAACTATCGATAGTTATTTTTCCTATTCAAATTTTCACGTTATAAATATATCCTTATTTGAGCGATTTTATTCATCATATTTTTCTAGCCTTATGGCTTAGTGATTAAAGAAAAGCACGATACGTTCTGAATTCGTATCTCTAGTAAGATTTTAATTGAATTCACATAAATACTTTTAACTGTTTAAAACGCGTAGTATATAACTTAACCGTTTTATTTATTACAACCGGGTGAATTTATTTAACGAATATATTTTGCGTTTTAAAACATTAAAAGTGTTTTGTTTAAAATATGTAGTACTCACATAAAATATAGATAATATTTTACTAAATTTCAGTCAGGTGAGTCACTAATTTATTAACTACGTAATAAGTGTCTAGCTAACCTCGTAAACGATTTTTGCCAGCATTTCGCCAAAATGTTATTCTTATAAAAACGTTTCTTGTGAGTTCTATTGTCTTCTGGCCGACTCTTTTCAGTTTTAGATCGTTTAAAGAAGAATGATTTTTTAAGGGTTTTTTTCAGTATGGTGTTTCATAGCCAAAAACCTTTCTCGATAAATGCTCTAACCAACACCAATAAATTTAACAAACAAACAAACTCCTCAGTTTTATAATATCAGCAGTTTCGGATTGTGATTTAAACGCTGGAATGTTCGTTCCAGAGGAACGGCATTTCTCTTGTTCTATGAGCATATTTTAATTGAGAATCCCATAGTAATGAGATGTTTTGATTACATAAATAGTGCAATTATTCATTCAGTTACAGAGTAACTTCACGCTTAGCTGCCCTTACCGTTCTAAGTAATTGGAGCAGTACAAACCGGGAATTGAAAATCTGAACGGGAATTTCGATTTCTATGTAGAGACGTACAGTGAAAATATTAACGAGAGATATTTTTTAACTGTTATCTGTTAGTTATTTGAAAGCTAAGGATTATTATATATGTGGAGGTGTCGGTTTGTCCTTTCTTAACATAACTTGGCTAATACATGAAGATGCAGTGAGAAATATGAAAAACAATGGAAACATTATTTATACCCATAATGGGATTTCCGAGGCGTACGCTGCAAAAACCGTTCAAGATACCCAAAAATTTGTATGAAAGAATGATTCCTTTTTAAATTTCCGAAAGAAATTCTGCGGCGCTATATGTCTATCTTTTGAGATTAACTAATAACGACGGGAAGGGAGGCGTTCGACATCGTGTTTTTTTTTTAAGTTAAGCTATTTAACACACAAATTTCAAGATTTCGCTTATAATGATACGTCTTGATTAGTTTCGTTAATAATATCCAATTGACATCTCGAGTAGAGTTCAATACCTATAATTTTCGCTCAACTTGCCCCGAGCAATGTCAAAGGACCTAAATCCAGCAAGACGCTTTGGTGTGCAAGAAATATCGATTTAAAAAGAGCTTAATCCACTGGCAGCGAGATTACGTAACCGTCATTACGCAGAGTTCCGTTTACCAATCAGATTAAACTTCATTCGTATACAGAATACATTAAGTCAGTAGGGATTATCGCAAAACCGTTAAGGCATTAACTCTATTTATTTATTGTTTAACTATATGTGGGTAATAAAAATGGCTTGAAAATATTACCATTAGCCAAAATTATGAAGATAAATTTGAACAGCAAAAAGGCATCTATTAATCAAGTTGGCAGGGAAATAGATTTAGGAATTTTAAGTTACTATTTGTATTTCAACTTTCATTATATTCTTATGTTTTTTCTTATGGTGAGAATTTTTTATGTGATCAGCAAATGTCAATAATATAATAATAGAGCACAGTAAATAAAGTTTTTAAAATGCTTATTCGGTAATCTGTATCATATGTACTATTGATATAGTATATGTATATTCATATATGTTACAGGAATTTGTAAGTGTGTAAAGCCCCTCATTCAAAATATATAATTAAATAAGAATCAAATATAACTGAAAATCAAAGTTAAGCTTGCTTTTTCTTGTTTTAATTACATCTTCATAAAGCAATTTTTTAAACGTAAAGTGAAATAAACCAGTTACAGTGTCGCCTACAGTTGTGGTTCTGGCGTTCCCCCAGAGCCCTTACTGTTCCAATGACGCTGTGTCATGAATATGTCGAGCAACACGCGATTGATTGAGGGCGAAGTGTTGATGGGGAACCATTACATCAGATTAAACGCTTATCTTTGCCATTTTGGAATTGTTATTATGTATATACATATTATGTTAGGTAGTTATGTAAAACATTTTAAACGGTTTAAAAGGCGATATATATCAGTTAACTTCTTAAATGAACCTGTACCACGGCATAAGTTAATGTTTGCGTTTAGAACCGTTAAAAGTGTTTTATTTAAAGAAGTTTACATCTCTTGCACATAAGCATTTTTTTTATTTGATAATTTTGGTATAACTAACCTTTAAACATTTTCAGATGCTGCTAATATATCTTTTTGTTGCAGAAACCATCGAAATGGCTTACAGCTTGACAAGAAAAGTTTTACTTCTAGCATTTGCGGTCACTGTATGTAAGTAATTTAATGAATATTTTTGAAATGAAGAATATTTATATGTAACCTCGGAAATTTGTAAGGGCAGTAATTTTATACGTCATTCGAAATTTCAATGTTTCAAAGGATGCGCAGTGAATTACTTTAAACCCTTAAACTAACCACCTGCTTTCATATATTTTACGAAATAATTATAAAGTAAATTAGATGCTTCTTTAATAGTGGATTACTGAAAAAGTTTAGTTTAAAATTTTAGGCATTTAAAATTATGAACGACACAAAACGATCATTGAATATTATATTTATAAGCTTGCTTTTCGGAAAATTTGAACTTAAACTTTTATTAACATTTAAGAATTTATGGCAGTGATGTAACGTTTCCCAACACCGACCTACAGCGTTTGGAAATTCGACTACTGTTTACGTTACATACAAACGTCGGACCGAAGTTAAAAATCATTTTCAAATAAGTTTAAGTAATATATCGCGTTTTAAACCGTTAAAGTGTTTTATTTAAATATGTACTACTCGTGTAAACTATAGACAGTATTAAATGTATATAATCTCTTACGATTATCATCAGAAATAATTAGACTCAAAAATGTGACTTAATTATTAAATTAGAGGCTTAAATACGCAGCATTAGTCGTAATTTTTGGCAGGTCGTATGTTTTACTTATATAACAATAATAACATTTAAATAAAACACTTTAACGGCTTAAACGCGACATATTAGTTAAACTTATTTGAAAATGATTTTTAACTTCGGTCCGACGTTTCGGATGCTTTGCAGCAGACGTGGTCACGGGGAGACTCGTAATTTCAAATTAGTTTAACTAATATATCGCGTTCTAAACCTATAAAGTGTTTTATTTAAACGTGTACTACTCGCGTAAACTATAGACAGTATTTAATAAAAAAAAATCTATAACTTTTATTAAAGTCTTTCGTTATTAAAACTACTATTAGCTGGAAATTTTACCTTTAACTTTAGCGTAGCAGAACATGTTGTAGAGTTGCTAACTAAAATATTCTACTCTTTGAATTGAATGTTCTATGAATACTTGTTTAAGTATGATACTTTTGTAATCTTAAAATGAATAAAGACATAATAACGATATTCGTAATTATTATCTTATTTTAATTATTATACATGTGGATTGTAATATAAAACCTTTTTATTTTTAAACCTATGTACAATTTATTTTTACCCCATGATGTGATGGATAAGATAAGAATGGTAAATTAAAATAATTAATTTACCAATTTTTCTGTCGAAATAAACATCGAACATGAAGTGACGACTTCAGACAAACTAAAACCTACATCTAATAATTTCATCGCTTTATTCATTGTATTGTCCCTAAAAGAGTCAAAACCCGATCTGAAATCTGATCCCTGGAGCCTGAGTGGAATTTATTTCGTAATAGCGAAATAATTTTGATAAATCCATCCCGGATTGGGCACATACTTCGCGACGTGGATTGCGAAAACTAACACGCGAATGCGAAGTTTTGATACTTGACGATCGATATTTGTTACGCGAACTGATTCGGTGTTTCGACGGTCTAGATTACGTAAATGGTGTTATTTTAACAATATAGTGCGAAATTACGTTATATTAGTATTTCATTTTGACCAAATAAACAAATCTGTAGTTTACGCGAGTAGTACACATTTAAATAAATTACTTTTAACATTATTTTTTTATTTTTTTTTGTATTAATTAACATATTTAATAGAAAATATGTTAAGTAATTTATTTCGCGTTTTATACCATTAAAAAGTGTATAACTAATGTGATTCTTAGCGTTAGAGGGTTGTATTTTATTTATATTATTTTAAGATTTTATTGTATTTTAATTATATATTATGTAAAGAAGTATAGTAGATATGAAAATTTCAAATTGACTTCGTGCCACTTTATCGCTTTAAAGGTTAAACGTTGTCTGGCCTGCCTTTTGTTTTGCCTGACAGGGCACAGCAGTCTGAGTAACTACGTGCTTGTATAGTGATCAGTGACATAAACACAGAAAAATGTACGGATATCAGAATTTCACAAAATTGAGATTATTATGATAAAACGTACATTACCTCTTCATTTATAAAAATTACCCAAAACATAACACCAGCATTCTCCCTTCGAGAACATATTCATCAATCTTAATAAAGTTACAGCGTAGTCTATATTAACGCCAAAGAGTCTTTATTAACATACGTCAAATCCATCATTTACATATTAGATGCGAAATTTTAGATTTATTTTGTTGAAGAGTAGAGCTTGGTGTGGTTAAAGAACAGCTGCCAAATCGTGCCTTATAAAACCAGTGACCAGATAAAATAGATCAAGTAAATATTAATAAGATCTTATAATAAAAACCAAAAAAAGATATGATTTTTTTGCCAAATATGATATTTTTAAATCTATTTATATAGAAAGTATCGCTAAAGTTCGCATATCGAATTTATCTTTAGATACTTGGACGTTATAAATCTATAACGTCCAATATATAATTATTATTTATATTTATTTATTGTAATTTTTTTGTAAAGAGCAAGTTAAAATATTTTGACCATTTGCGTGTAACGGAACGATGCGTCATCGACGCGCTATCGATTGACATTTCGGATCACTGATACACGACTGATAATTGTTATATTGCCTTTGTTTTGATACGTATTAAAATGTATTTATATATTTAATAAAAAAGCTCGTTAATTTGATCACTACTGCAGTTGAAAAATAAGTAATTAAATTTTTCAATGATTCTAACCCCAAAAATGTTTTACTTACTCCGCTGGCGCAGCGACCCAAACTTTTTTGACTATAATAAATTATGTTGGCTTTTTAAATTATATTTTAGAGTGGTATTTAATATATCAAAGAAAAATCAACCCTTTATGATTTCGCAAAAAGTTTGAGTCGGGTACAGTACCTATACAAATTTGGCCATTGTTCTTTGTCAACTTTTTCTAATCGCATTCTCAAGTTAAATGCACTAAAACGAAATATATTCGATGCCTGACCCACTTTAAGTTCTGTGGTGACAAACAGCGGGCCAGGAATGAAATTTGTGTAAGTTAGCAGAAGTTAAAGACGTACCGAAGTTTCTTGGACCAATTTCAAGCAGACAGTTTGTTGGAACTGAAATACAATAATTTACAATTTTAAAGGCGATAGTCTGTTTTTTTTTTTAAACAACTGCATAATCATTTTTTACTCCCTTTGTAGCTAAATGGTTATGCGCGAGAGGTCCTGGGTTGGATTCCCGGGGAATAAATCAATAAAACAGAAGTCTGATCAACCACTTGCCAGTAAATAAAACCGATCAGTGATATGTGTCGTCCCATGCCCCACGAGGGGAAACAGATTTTCATTTATTCATACCTAAATGTCTTAAATCATCTAAGATTGGGGCTTCATTTTAGTCCCTTGAATGGCTTAATTTCGTTAATAATATTTAACTAATTGCAGTGGCTACGGCTGACATAAATAAACTTATAAATTTCGTGTTTTAAACTATATGCAAACTGCACAAAATACTCATAAGTATGTCCAAGAGTGTTGTTAGTTAGTTTGTTGAAAATAAATTGTTTCTTGTATAGAACGTTTCTTCGATTTCGCACCTCACACCCTAGTTTAAATCAAGATCCAAATAAAACAGAATAGAGATGTGTGTGCGGCGTGGAAAGTACCAAAACTGTTCAATCCGCCTACATAGAAGACGAATGCTACTATTAAGCTGAACAACTCTGTACAAGCCTGATTGGTAGTGTAGAGACTGTGACGCGACACTCGATGGAAGTGCGTCTATTTGCTCGGTTTATTCAGCAATTTGTAAGCTCCATGGTCCCCATATTGTTTCACCGAGTTTCTTTTGGAGAGATAACAACGCGCTCACGAGGGGTGTACGTAGGCTTAGTGTTTCTGCAGGTAATTGTGGATATTGTTCGTAGCAACGTTTTTTTATTTTTTAGTTTAACATTTTGCACTTAACACAACCCTATGACCAATGTACTTTAATGGAATATCTATTCTAATATATAAAACTGAAGAGTTCGTTTGTTTGTTTGGTGGTGGAGCATTGATCGAGGAAGACTTAGACTATAAAACATCATGCTGCCACCAATAGAAGCGAAGAAACATTGAGTCATGTGAAAAAATATGGGGAAATTATTCTTTAAGTAAGAGTTTAAGTATATAAAGATGAAGTGTTTGCGAAAACCCATTTGGATACCTAAAATAACGATTCTCGCGGACGAAGTCGCTAACGCAGCTAGTACTAATATATAAGCAATGCTAGGACTAAAATCTTTTTTAAATAGAGGAGGACAGAAAAGCATATGTTTCACTTTATCGAAGCTGAAATACCCCAGCCGTGAAATATTTCAATAAGTTTAGATAGTCGACAATCCACAGGCTGACATCGCGATTTAAGTTCACGGCTTATATCTATGGACGTCGGTGACCCGGTCGGAATTTCGATATTTCAGCCACCCACGTATCCAGATTTCCAGACGAAGACCAACGTGTTTCAAAAAAATATTAAAAATGCTGGACCCAGTGGGGATCTATCTATGCTATCATCAGATCAAGGAGCCCGTGAATAAAATGATATAGTCAACTCCATGAAGAAGATCTAGAAGATAAGCGTTAATCTTTAGTCTATCAGAATTCCTACCATAGGACGTCTACTTCTCCTCTTTATTTTTATCACTATCTTTTTATCACCTAAAACCTTCATCAGTATACAATAGTATTTATTTTCCCAAACACGTTTGATGAAGGATCGGCAAGCGATGGAATCATATAACAGATGCCAAATGAAACTCGAGTTAGAATAGCCATAAGCGTTCTCTTTGTTCGGAACGGAAACATTTCAAACGGTGTTGGCTAAATTCAATAATCCTTCCCATTTCGGCTGAGTTGAAACGCTCATGGATACGACTGATTGTTACGATGTGCACTCTAAATTCTGGACGTTGAATGGCCTAACGTACGTTTATTTTGTCTGATACCAGGACACTGTCAAACTACATTCGGCTTCCAAAAGGAAATCATGGCAAAGATTTGCTCATGGCTTTTATTTTAGACTAGCTGTGCTCACGTCCTTGCAAGTTAGTCTCTTTTAAAGAAGAATTATATTTCCCACTGTATCTTTGCTCATATTAGTCACAACGTGATGTTGTACTACCTTTAGGCTTTCTCGATAAATGGATTATTCTACATAAAAATAATTTTTCGATTCGAACTAGTAGTTTCTTAGATTAGCGCGTTCAAACAAACTAACTCATCAGCTTTATAATTTTACTATACATTCGACATAATTAATTGATTGTTTTATACAAAACATTTTGAACGGATTCAACCACGAAACATATTAAAAAACTGGCCGGGTCCTGACAGAAAGCAACTTCATCAAATACCAACTAGTTTATAGTTTTATCTTTGACATTAGGGATACCCTCCATCTTCAGGCCCCCCATGACTACAGCTGCTGCAAAGCATCCTAAACGTCGCGTAATTAAAATTAAATTTAAAATTAATGCATACATACAATAATAAAATATACTTCGCGTTTTAAACCGGAAGAGTTTTTTGTTCCATGAAGGGGCTCTGACAAAGTGTCGCAAAGAAACGCCTAACTGTATAGAATTAGTAATTAGTTTGAATTTACAAATTCTCATTCATATCTTTTTTGATAGAGGACAGACAAGCATGTGGTTCACTCGATGGAAAATGCAATACCCCCGTCATATAACATCTAAACTAAATGCGATTTCCACCTGTTTTTGTTTTTTGATAGTAGAAATCCACAGACTGAATTTGAAACGCGATTATTCTCCACGGCATTTTCATCTGTGGTCAGTGGTTCATGACAGAAGGAATTCTGGTATTCCTATCAACAATGTAATATCCCGATATCTAAACGAAAAGATAGATAAATTATAAATTAAATACAAAATACTTTGGACCCGGTGGAGATCGAAGCTACGGCGCATTGATACTACCATCAGATCAAAAAGCCCGTTTCACAATGACCTTTTTCATTCCAATATAGTGGAGAACAATGTTTAATAACTACGTTTGAATTTGAGCTTAATCAAATATGTATTTTAATATTCATCTAAAACTATTAATCTTAATATTAAGCTCCCTTTGGACAATACCTTTTTCATTTTCAATTCCGCGCAGGTATTTTACGGGATGAACTTTCATACCTGCTTCAGTCTTTGTTAAAACCCTTATTATGGAAACAATTTGAAGGGTGACTAGTGAAGTAATTTCACCCGGACCTTTGGCCCGTTTTGATGTTTGTATGGTGTGGGAGTTTCTATATTTACGTATAAGAATTTTCAATTCTTTGTCAGCATAGGTGGGTACTTAGATGGGTTTTTTCTCAATTACACGGGTGTTTAAGTAGAACACTTTAACGGTTTAAAACGCAATATAAATTTGTTAGTTGTTTGAAATTTATTTTAACTACGTGCCCGACGTTTGGTGACCGTCTCCCCGTGACCACGGCTGCAAAGCTTCCGAAACGTAAGGCCGTAGTTAAAATAATTTTGAAACAAGTTTAACTAATATACATCACGTTTTAAGCCGTTAAAGTGTTTTATTTAAATGTGTACTACTCGCATAATCTGCAGGCAGTATTTACACTGGTGTTATTTTTAATTTATATAAATAGTTTTAATTCAAAAAGATTGTTTTTGAATACCATACTTATGTTGACGCGTAATTATTAACTGTATTTACAGTAATAAGATATTAATTTGACAATAGAGATATTTTCCATGAGACGATCTTTCTTTACGTTTTGTTATTAAATTAAGGAATTATTAGAAATACATTCCATTTTATTAGGCAAAGACATCCGCCTCCCAATGACTTGATTAGATCATCAAATGACGTTTCTTTCAAGTACTATTTGGATTTTAGAAAAAACTTGTGATGGGTTCTTACATAGTTGTGAAAAAATAAGTACAAAATTCGTTAAGAGGTTAGCATAGACGCTAATATTTATGATTAAGTTATAGAACGAATCTATCTTTAAATCGTTTTTAATAAAAGTAGAATTAATTTTAGAAACCTTATTTTTTAAATACTAAATGAATTAGTATATTATAGTAAATTTAATTACAATATGCAATGGTTAAGCTTAAAACTGGTTTAAGACAAAAAATAACTTGTGCTATTGGTAGAGCAGGGAACGTTATGGTCGTGAATTCTAGTCCAACTAGTGTCAAAAATGTAATACGTATCTTATTGAGATTGTAAAATTTGTCAGTTAAAAAATATAAATAAGGTATAATAACACATGTCTTAGATAACCCATTGTATATAGACAAACGTTTAATAATAATAATTCTAAGACTAGTTTAAATTATTCTGACATACATTTTCAGTACTTACTTTACAAGCAATAAAGTTCCAATACACAACAACAGATAATAAATAGTCAAAGATACATACACATATAGTAAATTAAGTCACGTTAGTGATTTATTTATCAGTTGTCAGTTTTCTTATTAGTCAAGCTAATTATTGTAACAGTAACAATAAATTTTACGTAAGTTCTTAGAATTTAATGTGACAAGCAGAATGTAATTTTAAATATATACTTTGTTAATCAGTTATTACGACTTGTAGATCACTAAAGTGTTTTAAGACAAACTTCTTTTTATTTAAATTTAATCGAATCTTGTATAATAAAAAGATATTTTAGATTTTTTAATATTTTCTGTAGTTTACACAAGTTACTAATTTATTTCGCGTTTTAACCCGTTAAATATGATAATAAATTAATAGATATAAATATCATTTTGTTTCAGATTCGAAAGAAATCGTCACACGACCACCAGCAGACGAAGCAAGTTTTGACATTCAAAATGCGCAAGATACAAGAAATGAAGACACAAATCCCACCGATACAGCCAATGTAAAAGTTCTAGACAATACACCAAAACCTCTAGAGAGTGCTTCAAGAGTCCTACTACCAGTTGTATCAAATGAATTCAACGATTTAAAATATCAAGTTAAGAGGAGAAATTCATCCCTCTCCACTAAAATAGTAGAAGAAACAAAACCGAGGGTAGTAAAGAATGAGTATAAAACTCACGTGCAATATGATGAAGTAACCGGTGAACTGATTAGCGGTGATCACCCTTGTCTCAGAGACTGTAAGGAAGGTGAAGAACCGATGATATGTTATTATCACTTCAGTTTGGAGTTGTATATGACCATGAGCAAGGCTTGTTACGATTGCCCATACAATGAGACGGATTGTGACAGAATAGATTGTATACCAGCCGATGGTATCAGTCGACCTTTGACTGTGATAAATAGGAAGATGCCCGGACCCGCTATAGAGGTATGTATGAGTTAAATAAGGTTATTGAAAAATAAGTTTAGAAATTTAAAGGACTTCCCAGATCTTTAAAAAGATACCAATAGATCCTAAAAATTGTGTAATTTAAAGTACTTTGAATAAAACATTGAAATGGTTTAAAACGCGGTATATTTGTTTTGAATCACTTTCTAAACGATCAAAACTCCTGTTAACATTTCAATTTTTGAAGTGTATTTAATATATAAAATTATTTATTAATATATTTAACACGACATATTTTACTGTTTGCGTTTTAAACCGTTAATGGTGTTTTATTTAATTTGTTCTACTCGCACAAGCAACAGTTTATCTGTATAAGTGTAACAGAAGATATCAACATTTTTTTCTCATTAAACCTATATGTATTTTTTTTAATGTGATTTAAATAAATGTTTTACGAATATCGGGTTATAAGACAAGAGATAAACAATTAATTTATTCTATTTAATTTTAATCCATAATAATCAGAAGTTATCCAGAATGTAATCAGTATTAATATTGGACGGATTCAGTCATTAATTAAAATTCCTTGAATTTCTAGAGAATTTCGTTGCTACATTTGTATTTAAAAATCCGCATTTTTACTAAAGCTGAATTAACATTTGAATGACTGTGGATCTTTTCAATGAGTCAGACACTTAAAACATAATTCTATATGTGTTAAGTGTTAACGCAATTAACGTTTTTGTTCACCTGAACTAAATTAAGTGGATTTTGTTTTAATAATTTCCTGCCTACGACTTTTTGCTTAATTTCTTCATGGTTTAACTTGGTAAGAGGCGATATATATGAATAATTTAATTTAGACTTTTGTTTGAGTAGTACAAATTGGAATAGATATTTTTTAAACGTTGGATACGATATCAAACGTTAGTTTGGTTAATTTGGTAAAAATAGTTGATCTGAGTTAATTTTAAAAGATAGACATACATTGTTGGGGACTTTTTTAAAATTATTTAAAGAGGAATTATTATTTGATACAATTTTTTGGGTTCGTTGTACTGTTTTCACAGAGCACGCCCTTAAAGAATTATTTCCTCTATATTTTTTTACATTACTCAGTGTTTCTTCGTTTCTATTGGTCGCAGCATGATTTTTGTAGCCTAAAGTTTTCCTCGTACAATGCTCCAGCAAACAGACATTTATTCAATTCGAACCAATAGTTTCTGAGATTAGCGCGTTCAAACAAATAACTCTCCACCTTTGTAATATTAATATAGATTAATTTGTGTATTAACATGGTCTTTTTTCATTTACTTACTTACATCTGTACTTTACTAAGCTCATAGTATTTTGATCGTAACTTTGAGTCTCGTGATTGTTGAATTTCGATCTATAAATGCTTCAATTAGTTTTTCTTTCATCACTAAATTCATAGGAACTAATTCCTAACTGTACCTTGATCATTTCTAAATATTTAGTTATCGATTTTTGTAAGTACTACTTCAAATAATTCTTATAGAAAACATTTTTTTAAGGTATGTCAATATGACCGAATAATAGTTGACGTGGAGAATGACCTCATGACGGAAGGGACAACTGTCCATTGGCACGGACAGCATCAGCGCGGCACGAACTACATGGACGGCACGCCGTACATCACACAGTGCCCTATATTGCCGGAAACTACTTTTAGGTTTGTAGAACTGTAACTGTTTTCATAAAGATTATCTTTAGCGATCTATGATATAGATACTATGGTTTTCTTAAATACATTTTTCAATATAAGATAAAATATACTATTTTATTTTAATAAAACACTTTACTGGTTTCAAACACGATATATATAGGTAATAGTTAAACTTATGTGAAAATTATTTTCGTGGTAAGCGGTCGACTCCCCGTGACCACGGCTGCTACAAAGCATCCGAAACACCGGCCCATAGTTAAAGTCTAAATAAGTTTAACTAATATATCGCGTTTTAAACCGTTAAAGTGTTCTATTTAAATGTGTATTACTTGCGTAAACTAAAGACATTATTAAAGTTTTCAAAGATAAAATTATTTTTTTTCATTAGTTTCAATATTAGAATTTCCATGATGTTTGTATTCTCATATCTAGATCTAGCTTGACCGAAAGGTTTATCTTATAGCTCTAATTCTCTAGGTACCAATTCAATGCGACGCAAGCTGGCACACACTTCTGGCACTCCCATTCTGGTATGCAGCGTGCTGATGGTGCGGCAGGTCCCTTAATTGTAAGGAAACCGAAATCTCAAGAACCACACGGCCCCTTATACGACTATGACAGGTTTGTTATACGGTTGATAAGGCTTGGTAAACTTATGTTTTTTTTTTTATGATAGAGGAGGACAGACAAGCACTTGATGATAGGCGAAATACCACAGCCATATAACATCTGCACAAGTTGCACTGTTGACCTATTTTGGCTCTGGACTTCGCAAATCCACAGACTGAAAACAAAACTCGATCCAACTTCGCGGCTTTTTCATCTTGGTGTTTTGTGACATAAACGGGATTTCGGGTATTTCTACCGCCCGCTTAATAGTTAGATTTCCAGACAAAGTCTAACATGTCTCAGAAAATTTATGACTTTATTAGAAGTATGTTAGACCCGGTGGGGAGCGAAATCACTACCCGTTGATTATTAGCAATACTTTGTAACCATTAAACCAACGTCCATTGTAATGTGTATAAGAGGATTCATCGCCATCAGGTAATATTATAGACGATAGAACTCCTATAGTGATATTCATTGCAAATACTATTAAAATTGTAAGGATTCCCCGGGATTCGAACCCAATCTCTCCATTTCAGTGCTTAAATGAAAGCCAAGTAACGTGCTCAACCACGGAGAACCGGAAGTTGTCCAAAGGTATGCACTTAAATATAATGAATATATTAACATCGCGTATTTAAAAGGATACCAAAAACTAGCTTTACATAAATAAAACTCCGGTTTCCTAAATAAGGACACCTTTAAATTCACGTGATCGGTCCGGTGACATCGTAAATTGTCTGAATCATGTTTATTATGAGTTCCGTTATACAGGACAGGTAATAGAGTAAATAGAAAAGTGAAGCTTTCATTAGATCTTATAATAAAATATGGTAAATACATCAATTAACAAGTAGTATGAAAATCTTGATCAAAAATGTCATTATTTTAGAGAAGAATATATTTTTGGAAAAAAAAAAAAAAAAAAAAAAAAAAAAAAGAGGGGGGGGGGGGGGGGGGGGGGGGGGGGGGGGGGGGGGGGGGGGGGGGGAAAAAAAAAAAAAAAAAAAAAAAAAAAAGGGGGGGGGGGGGGGGGGGGGGGGGGGGGGGGTTTTTTTTTTTTTTAAAAAAAAAAATTTTTTATAAAAAAAAAAAAAATTTTTGGGGGAAAAAAAAAAAATTTTTTTTTTTTTTTTTTAAAAATATTTTTTCCCCCCCCCCCAAATTTTTTTTTCCCCCCCCTTTTTTTAAAAAAAAAGGGGGGGTTTTCCTTCCCCCGGGGGGCCCGCGGCGGCGCACATTTTTTTTTTAACGATAGAGAATGACAGGCATTGGTTTTACTTGAAGATCAATGAAATACCCCGGTCTTATAACACTGTTGGCCTATTTCGGCTTTGGACATTCATAAATTCATAGACTGAAACCAATACGCGATTAACATGGACGGGTGTTCGTGGTCCGAATGGGATTTCGATATTCCTACCACCCTTTCCATGTTGCCAACAGTGGGGATCGAACCATCGACCCGTTTAGTAGCTTTACATTACACCAACGAACCCGTTACTTTCGTTGTAAGAAGTTACTAAGTGAAAAAAGTATACGGTCTGAATATGTATGTCTACACCTGCATTAGTTTACATCATTGTTGTTATAATATAATGCAAGTAATTCTAAAAACAAACAACTAAAGTTATTTTATTTAAATAATTGTAGCTTAGCTTATTAAATTACACTTCTGGTTATACTATGTTTGCTAATGCAAATTTGGTTGGATGCTTTATTACGTCAGAATCCGGTTGGAAACGACATCAACGCGTGTTTTATATTGATTGAATAATAAACAAAAAACAAGGATGTTTCAATAAAGGGCAGTTCACAAGAAACTCATAAATCGTGGGATTTTGGGTGAATGAACCGTTTATTTGATAAAGTAGTAAAGTAGTTGTGAGTTCGATTTCCACCGTGTCTAACGTATTTTTAATTTATAATGTTTCTAAAATATTGAACTGACTTGAATATTGGACTTTCTCTGGAAAATTGTAGGTATTATATATTTTTTTTATGATTGAATAAATAAATATATAGCTAAGGTATTTAACCTCCCTATAAGTGAACCTTTTATTTGTCTATCCTTCTCTATGTTAAAAAATCTAAGTAATTTAATACTGATTTAAAGAATGAAGTGAACACTCGCAATACTCCGTTTATTCTACAAAAAAATATTTCGCATGTCAAACCGTTTAAATGAGAATTAAATATTTCTCAGAAACGCTCTTGAGAGAATCTAATTAAACGCATATTTATTACACAATATTACGTGTTTAGCTTGCCCAAGAGAATCACGTGCGTTGGCGGGAAACGTTACCGGTTTATAAGCGCAACTACTCTCACGTGATATCTATTACCAAGACTCAAATAATTATCCTAGTTCATTCATATTAGATTTTTTTATAAAATATTACTTTTTTTAATGATAGAGGAGGACAGAGATGGCATGGGGTGGTAGGTGATATATTACAGCCTATAGCATCTAAAAAACGTTTTTTGGCCTTAGATATTCGGAAATCTACAGACTGAAGCCGAAACGCGATTACGCTTAACGGCTTTTTCATCTGTGGACGTTGGTTCGTCACCCGGACGGAATTTCTATATTCCTACCACCCATTTAATATCTAGTTTTCCAAACGAAGTTCAGCATGTTTCAGAAAAATAATAAATTGAAAAATTATTAACATGTTTGGAAAAATTTGAACCCACGGCCCATTGATCATTAGCCATACATGAATTATTATTATTACTATAGCTAAATAGCTAGATCGCCTCTTGAGCTAAATGGTTTAACGTGTTGCGAGGTCCTTGGTTCGAATCCCGGGGAACCAATATATTGTTTCGACAGGTCGTAGAAGTCTGATCAACTAGCTTGTAAATATTACTGACAAAGAAATGTGTTAGCCCCATGGACTACGGGGGGAAACGTAGCACTAATGTAGCTATATTATATGTTCAAAAATCATTAGAAATAATAAGATGTTGAATGTCTGCTAGGAAAGTAAAATGTTAACTACACAAATGCACAATACGTAAATAATACATGCTTTGCAACTTTTTATCAAATTTTTGTGCCCTGTCTAACCTGACATATTTCCCCGATATTTACTGGGGACTGATTGCAAACAAAAATTTAGAATTGATTAAATAATTACCAAGATAATACCACTAAGCTATAGACAAGAAGGCTCTTATTACTCTTGAAAAAGTTTTAATTACAAAAAAAATACAATTTTCCCATTTCCTTTGATATCTCTCGTAAAAACTTCGCTTTAAGAACAAAATTAACGGGTATTTTTAATGTTTTTCCCACTTGAAACATATTTTACAAGTTTTTCCTGGATTCAAACGCTGAGCTTCACACACAAATGCTAGTTAGCCCCATTAACTATCTGTTAAGGTTTTTGAAAGATTAGTACTTTATTTGAATTTGAGTTTAAACGTAACAAAAACATTATCATATATCTTTTTTTTAATATTAATTACTTAATCTTTTCTAGTATTTCAAACACAGAAATATGTCCGTTCTAATTAGTTCATCACGAGAGTCTATCAGTATAGTCGTTAATTTAATATGTATTTTTGGGATATTTTTTTTTTTTGAATTGTTTCAATGTAACACATTTTGCGGTATATTTTGGTCTATATGTACAGTTCTACATCAAATGTCAAGCGTGGGGCATCACTGAAAATCTTTGTGCCTACTTTCAGATACAATAAAAGCAGACGGTTTTTCTCACATATATATCTATTAAATACAGTCTATAGTTAGTGTAACTAATATATCGCGTTTTAAACCTTTAAAGTGTTTTATTTAAACGTGCATCTATTTTATTATTTATTTTATTGTGTTCTGTTGTTATTTTTTGTGTGTGGAATAAATGATTTGATTAATATGTTTATTTATCAGGTCCGACCACGTGATGCTGATAACGGATTGGGTTCACGATCTCTCAATTGGGATGTTCAGCGATCATCACCACTCATCGGGTGACAACAAACCACCAACACTCCTTGTGAATGGTGTTGGACGCTTTCGGGTTTTTAATGACACCAGTGCCAAGACCAAATATATGAAGACAGCCAGATTTAATGTTGAACAGGTGAGAGATGACATTTCTAAATATTAAATACTTCTAAACGTAAAAAAACGACGGAACAGATGGCGCTAGCGTAGCAGTTTTTACTTTGACATTAGATACCTTCTATCTTTAGTCTCCCCGTGACCACAACTGCTCCAAAGCTGTCGAAACGTCGGGCCGTAGTTATATAAATGTAATGTAATAAACTTAATGTAAATTATTAAGAAATCATTTGAAAATATTCATTATGACCCGGCGTTTCATCAAGGAAAATTACATCTTTTTTGTCCAGGACAGGCTGTCAATGTTAATGTAAAACGACACCGTCAATCGTAATAATAATACTCAATTCTATTTCTAGGGCTACAAGTATCGTTTTCGTGTGATCAACGCCGAATTCCTCAATTGTCCTATCGAGATGTCGGTGGATGGTCACAATATCACTATCATATCTTCTGATGGCTACGATCTAGTGCCCATTACTGGTAAGTTACTCTACATCCTAGATTTAATGCTGCTTCAAATGCATGTTAAGTACACGATATCGCTGAAACGGCTTAGTTAATTAAAAAAAAAAACCTTGATGTGTAAGCGCTTATAAGCGCTGTCTCTCTTTCGGGGAATTTTCAGCTTTACATTTTAAACCTTTTTTTACTAGATTATATTCCAGTCCGAGATTCGAACCTTACGGAATGATATTTAATTGTTTCGCCCCATTATCGTATGGACACCTTACCCCCAAACGACATTTCTTATGCCCTTATTAAAACTGAATTTAACTCTCCACACGAATACAGTTTAATAAATTTCCAGTAATACCATACTTTCGCAAGCATAATACTACCGCGTGGCAGCCTTATTCAAAATGTCGCCAATGCGCGAGCCATTGTTAAGCGTATGCAAATTCGGTGCATTGTCATTATGTCTCTTTCATTGTTGCAATTTCACGCAGAACAAGTATTATAATTAAAAGTTCCATGTTTGAACTTGCTAAATGATGGGGGATTTCCCCTTATTACCTATTCCATTAATAAACTTGAATAACAAAATAATGGCGTCACTTCCGTGTTAAAATAATTTTTAGGTATTAACTGTCGATTAAAGTATTATTTCTTTTTTATAGCATGTTATTATTTATTTATAAATGTCATTATCACTGTAGTGTAATGAGTACGTACTGTCTTTTATGAGACATATATTATTCTTGTTACTTCAGAAAGTTAACCTCTGTCAACAAATTACTCTCTATAAGTTTTTATTGTCTTTGACGTCTAACTATGTCGGTAACAGTTTAGCACGTCAACGTTTTGTCAAAAATTAAAAGCCTACTCAAAACTTTTGAGCAAAGTTTCTCTTAAATGTTACACTAAAAATAATGTATTAACTTTTTCAGAAGTCATAAAAAAGTAAGCCTTTAAATACCACTTCAATTAAATAATATTAATATGTGGATCAGTGATTAATGCTTTGTGACTGAAGAAGATCTTGGGTTCGGTAATAGGGAGAAATAGCCAGGCATAGGTAATATTATAAAAGTTCATTCAAAAATTGTAAATTGTATAATTTGTATGGCAATACTGTTCGTCTGTAAGCCAATATTATGGTTGTATGAGTGTTGTTAAAAATCAGTGTCTTTAATCAGTTTCTTTAAATTAAATTAAATTTTATGGTATTAATTATCTTATTGTAATTACAGTTATTTCTACTACTATTACTAATGAAATTAATAAATTAATGCCAAATAAAGAGATTTATAATAACATTAAAATAATAGGGGCTTATTTGATTAAATAAAGATTTAATTTACCCTTATTGACAATTGCAAACAGAGTGTAAAGTAAAATGGAAAGTATAGGAAAAGTCGCCATGTTGTTTTATGTTGACAATTGACTTATATATGGAAAAGTTTTGTTAAAAAAACGCAAAACTTACATTGTTTGCTCCTAAAGCTCAATGGTTTAACGTCTTGTCTAGCATTGCGTTGAGCGTGAGAGGTCCTGGGTTTGAATCCCGGGGAAACAGTAAATTGTTTTGGTCAAGGCAGGGCATAGAAGTCTGACCAACTCCTTGCCTGTAAATAAAACCGATCAGTGAAACGGACACAGAAATGTGTTCGCCCTATACCCCACGAGGGGAAACGGAATTTCACAAACATTATTTGCATACATTATTGTTCGTTTTAATTCGAAATAAATGTAGTTTCACTTAAATAAACAGCGTTGACACGTTTATAGTGGGAAAGGTCGAAGTGGGAATTTACCTCGATTTTAGAGCAAACACAAACTGGAACTGAAAAGCTCACTAATCTATCGCATTCCTTTGCACTAAGAGAAATTAGCAATTCCCATTGTACTTTGTAAGCGTTCAGTATCGTGTTCGGGCAAAAAAAGCAAGTCACTTAATTGAAAACCCCGGCCAGATGCAAAGCGGATGTGATACTATGAACGGGAATAAATTTGAATAGCGAATGGTTATATCAAACCTTTAGATGAGTTCATCATTTCTTATATAATAAACCTTAAAAATTTTACAAAATGAAGACGACAATAATGTAACCTTAAAATATTATGTATGAATGGTTTTTGAAAGTGGGTCGTAATTGATTGTTGAGTGCTGTTCTAAAAGTTTCACTGTCACAACTGGATGAAATCATCAAAAGATGTTGGGCGTTCAATGTCTAAACAAACATTTGTAGTAGTTTTAAAGATTAGTACAATTGAAAAACAATGATATTCTCTATTTCAACTAAACTAAAATAATTAAAGATTTTGCCTTTTCATAAACATTAAAATGAAATACTTTACCGGTTTACAACGCGAAATATATATGTTAAACTTATTTGCGAATTATTGTAAATACTAAATAATTAGTAAATAATTTTTGTCTATAGTTTACGCGAGTAGTACACATTTAAATAAAACACTTTAACGGTTCAAAACGCGATATATTACTTAAACTTATTCCAAAATGATTTTTAACTACGGCTCTTTATCATTTTCATAAAAATTTAACTAATATATCGCGTTTTAAACCGTTAAAGTGTTTTATTTAAATAAATAATTTTTACTAATATATTTCACGTTTAAACCGTTAAAGTGTCTTATTTAAATGACTACTACTAGCGTAAGCTACTGTCTGTAGCGTTTTTACAGTTTTCCAATGAAAACAATTCTACAGCAATTTTATTTATGCTCTTATGTACATAAGGGTGAAATCCCCCTTCTTTCTGTGGATCATGGGGTGAACACAAATCTATATCCGTTACAACAATTGATTAGTTAATTAGACTCCCGTGCCCTGTGTGACCGAAATAATCGACTTATGAATAACCTACGACATCATATTTACTTAATGAAATGGATCACGTTTATCAGAGCTAAGGATGGTCAGAACATAACTTGTGTGTGAATGTGGAAATACGCACAGACGGTTTCCACCTCTCACGTGTTTGGAGTTTGGATACGCACCGACGTCATTTTAAATGCATTGTATGGCAGGTACTGTCAACTGTAATGTGATCAAGAACCATTTGATCGTTTTATGACATGAAGTTCTTGCTTCCCGTCACAATGATGATATTATTCGTCTATAATTGTCTTTATCATAATGAATGTTATTTAAGGATGGATATATGGTCTGATAAATAAATGACGATGATTATTACTGTTATTTATACTAATATTATAAAGAGTTTGTTTGTTTGACCACGCTAATCTCAGGAACTACCGGTTCGAATTAAACAATCTTTGTTTGTGTTAGATTAAATATTTGTCGGAGAAAGCTTTAAGTCATACGAAATTAAGTTGCAATCAATAAGATCGAAGAAACAGAGGAAAATGTGGGAAAACTGGAAAAAGCTATCGAGAGTTCCGTTGCGTGTGCTGCGAAAACGATATGAGATCCCAAACTATCTGTATAAACAAATTAATCCTTTTTAAATGTTCAAAAACAAGGTGTTACTATATTATACTATAATATTAACTCGCAAAAATAACAGGACGCGACCGACGTCGGCAAAAGGTTTATAAAGATAAGGAGGAGGTTTAAAAAAAAATGAGGGCAAAATATCTACTCCAAGCGGAAAAAAGTCGCTAGTTATTATATTAATAAAAATAATATATATGAAGTTAGGTGGGTACCCCACATTTTGCTTGTTCATACTTGCGTAGTTTTGTTACCGACCTTCAACTATGTAAGGCTCTAAGGTACGCGGCTTTCCTCGTAATGAACAATTCTTAATCTTCACATCTAAGCCGAACCTTTACGGCCCATTGGTCTGAAGCAATTGCCTATGAAACAGCCTTTGACAGATAATCGCTTTGAACTTGTGTCTAGAACATTATCTTACTTTACGGTTTTTATGTGCGGTTCATTTTGTTTCGAACAAAGATTTTCGTAATTAATTCGCGGAATGAAAATATTAAGGGTAAGAAAATATCCGAGGGTCAGTTCGTTTCCTGTTTGGCGCGAGAGGTTTCTTATTCCCAGTAAAGATGAAAAACATGGTTTGGTCCGGAGAATTTAATTGCTGTAATAGAAAAACGGATCGGAAAACAGATGCAGAAATGTCTTTTAATCTACTAATGCTACCGATAATACTTTTTACTTTGCAGTTCAAAACTAAATCTTGCTGTGTTGTTTGATGGGTAAAAATACCCAACCCTTGCTACAAGGCCTCGCTAAGAACTGTAATAAATGTTAATACTGTCTGTAGTGTACGCTAGGAGTACATATTTAATTAAAACACTTTAATGCGAACTATATCAGTTAAACTTATTTGAAAATTATTTTCTTAAAGACATCGTTAGCTAACTTTGCAAGGATCCGGCCAGTTTCGCTAAATACAAACTATAATCGAATGAATGGCGCTAGCGTAGCAGTTTGACATTAGAGACACTCTCCATCTTTAGTGACCACGGCTGCTGAAAAACATCGTAGTTATAATAATTTTCTCATGAGTTTACCTGTTATATTTCGCGTTTTAAAACGTTGAAGTGTTTAACTTAATTAGGCGGCGTAAATATTTCGCATACTACGAAATAACTGCTTAGTTTTTTACACGTGACGTAAATAAATAATTTTAAAGTAAATTTTCGCATCATCTTTTCAAACAGGGATTTAGGTAGACAGATAACCCGCACGGCTGCTTAGTTAAGGAGATTTCTGGTTAAATAAACATCGAAACTAGAAAACACAGTGAACGAATATTCATCAATACGTTAGCATTTTGGTAGCAACGGCAAACTCTTTGATCTCATCGGAATATTCAAATTGAGCCAAACGTCCTCGTCTGACTACTGGCGTTTTAGGAATTAAAAACTTACATAATGTAACTTTTAGATTCCCGTTTATGAGTGGGTAAGTACTGTAATTATTTCGTTACTAATATAGTGTATAGTAGGTACAGGCTTTTCTACTATGAATGACTGAACCTATACTAAAGATCAGCCGGTTGTACCCAAATGTTGGCTTTATCTAATTTTTCAATGAACCCACGTTATGTGAAATCCACAACGTATATACTTTCCATCTAACATACACTGTTGACCTATGTCTTTGGAGAATCGGACATCTATGGGGTTGAACTTAAAACCGATTATTAATTTTATTACTTTTCACATACATCGGTTAATCTACACAATTTCAACCGTGAAACCAAAACGGTTACGAATCGGTTTATACTTTTAGACTTTTCATCTGGGGACGGTATTTCGTGACTCGGACGGAATTAAGATATTTCTATCCTCCAATTAATATCTAGATTACAGATAAAATCATCAGAGAAATTATAAATTAATTGAAAACATGTTAAACCCACCATCAACCAAGTCACGACCCGTTGATTATTATTAGACATAGGTTGCTACAATTTGAATTGGATTTTTTTTTTTGTAAATCTAAAGGGAAGAATTTGTAAATTGTTAAAAACCATTAATATTATGGCACAAAAATCTATTATAAATTGACTCGAACGCAACAGCACGTAACGCTGTGGATGTCGGTTTAAGTCCTGCTCAAGTCGTATTTTTTTATACAGTTTAAACCAATACATATTATAAATGTAGTAAAGATATATGTATATAGTTAGAAATTTCGAAACAAAAAACGTTCGACTAATAGCGACCAATTAGCACGGATTTCAACCGTCAACCAAAAATGCAATTAACTAAAAAATTCATAGATTTCAGCGTACGAATAATTGGTCGACACGGCACTATTACGTTTGCTCGATAAAATTGTTGAAAACCTTTTTTATCGCTGTTTGTGGGTCCTTTGAATCAATTGAAGTACTCGTCCCATTCAACTGGGTACAGCTAAGTACTCTGCTGAACCAACACTTTCATGAATCTTTAAAATGTACTGACTGGTATCGTTTCCAAGTATGAATATATTTAAATATAGCATTGAAATAAGCGTAATGGAAAGGTGTTTTACTTTGTTTCATACATATATGTCTTTTTCAATTCCTTTTCGTTCTTATAAATAATTATGTACTTTTAGTCAAGTTAAGTTTTATAAATTTAACTAAACACTTTTAACAGTAGCACACCGTGACCACGTTACTGCAGAGCACCCGAAATGTAATGAAAGTAAATTAAAACAAGTCAACTAATAAATTACACATTTTAAACCGTCATAAATGTATTTGCACGCGTTAACTACAGTTTTTTTCGAAATTAATTTATTATTGAATTACCAAGATTGGTAAAGCAACGGCTCTACCAATCTTGTGTGTTCAATACCGCCGGCGAAATAATTTTTCTGTTATCTACATTAAAGTAATCATATATCATTTTTATATTGTTACAGAACACATTACGGTGTTGGTCTTGGGTTTGAGACCTGTGTTAAAATAATTTATGTTTCATTAATGAGTTACTCAGTTGAAATTGCTTACTTTTTGTACATTTTATGTCTGTTTTTTAGTTTCTTTATTTATTTTAACGAACAGATCATTAGCTAAAATGACTCGGCTGTATTCTGTTAATGATTCTGGACAATTAATCAACGGAACCAGGTCAGATTAGGTCAATGTTTTTCATTATGTAACCGGATACTATGGAGATTATATAAACGTACGGGAAAGAGGATAATTAACGATGTTGGGAAAATATTATCTTGAATACATCCGTTTGTTAAGCTATCGAAGTGATGATTCGGTGGTCAAGGGATCGTGATTGAGAAAATGTTCATGTTAACACACTACACAAAAAACTTAGTAAACTATTAGATAGATAGATTATTATTTTTGCATTTTATCCATGTATTGGAACTTTTACAGAATACATAAGGGAATAGATTTTGGATTGGACTTGGTTATTTATTTTAGCTGCTAATCTTTAGTTAGCAAAAACAGAAAAAAACCAACACAGAGCTGATTTTTATTATAAAATAATTTATGTTGAAAATGTTTTCTGCTGAAAAGGGCGATGTTTTTATCATATTTTTCAGCATTTAAACCGAGAATTTGTCATGACTAAACATGTGCCATAATAACCATATAGCCGAAGATAGTAAGTTAGTAGATAGTTTAAAGATAGCACTTAGTCATTTGTTTTTGTTACAGCTACATCACTAGTGACATACGCCGGAGAGCGCTATGACTTCGTGCTGGAAACCAACAATGAGATCGACAATTACTGGATTCGATTCCGTGGACTCATGGACTGTGATGAGAGGTATTGAAACACATCAGTTATTATGTCTTTGACGCCTGTTACATTTTGCAAAAATAATTAATTTTTTTAATATTTATTAATTTTCCCATGTCTAAATCGATTATAAATTTAAAAAATCACGTCTCGAACAGGACTTGAACCAGCTTCTTCAGCGTCCCGTGCTGTTAATTTAACCAATTGAGCTACCCAGGAGTTTTCAAACCTAAGATTTTTTTTTATTTTCATACGATATAATATAATTGTAGTTCTCATTAGTACCGATTTAATTTTCTTACATTTTCTATAGATTCACAAAAGCCAAGCAAGTGGCCGTATTACATTACGAAGGTGCTATGGAAGTTGAGCCAAGCGGTGACCCGACGTGGGAAGAGCTGCATAACGAAGGACTTGTAAGTAAATTACAGAATTTTAACAAAGTGGAGTTTATACTCTTGCTTAGCAAAATCATTTGTTTATAGATCTATAGATTGCTCGATCGTCAATATTTTTTAATCGCGTTTCGGTTTCAAGCTGTGGATTTCCGAATATACAAAGAATAAAATAAGTCGACAGCATATCTTGTTGTCAACATATTTTGACATATGGCTGAGGTATTCTTCCTCCCATCAAGTGTATACCCATGTCTGTCTATTTTCCTGTATCATTAAAAAATATAAAAAAACATCGTGGAGAACATCAAAAAACATCGTTTTTCAATCTAGTCTTATGAACGCTTGAAAGATAAAAGGTGTGTTTCCAATTGTAGGATATTAATGAAGAACAGCAATTTATTTTTATCGGATAGGAATATTTAATTGTAATTTATTCTCCATATATTTACTAATAATATTCTTATATAAGGTTACTTTAGTATGCGTCAAGTAAGAATTTTAGGAAAATTTGGAAAAGTTACGTAAATTTATAAAAATCTAACCTAAAACAAAATTTCAAAAGAAGCGCAGACTATTTTTTTTAACTACAAGTTAGTGTTTAAAATCCTTATATAATTTTATAGCACTGCCGTGAAAAATCTCAAAGGAATTTTCACGGTATAAGAAAATAAGCCCTTGTTAAATTCTAAGCCATTGCAAGCTGGCTGTAAGCCAGGGAGTCGTTACACCAATAACATGGATGAAAAGATAATTCGCTTTCAACAGGAACCCGATAATGTTCTGTGAGAAATCCAAAAGTTTATAGCTTCAATAGCTGCAGCGATTTCGAAGCCATATGCATGAGGATTATATACCATGCACTCTTATGACATAGTAGCACCGTCGATGTGGCCACGGTACAGTCGTGCGAATAAACGTGCGATGCGAATTCGCGACTAAAACAAATGTATAGTTGAAGCGGCGAACCAAACCAAAAGAATAAGTACTGAGTGCGAAATACATATATCTACATATACTTTACTACTAATATTAGAAATGCGCAAGGAACTCTGTCTGTCTGTCTGTCCGATTTAAATGAAATTTGCTACACAGATATTCTAGATCCTAAGAAAGGAATAATTTTTAATGCCAAAAAAGGGATGTTAAGTGTTGAAAAGGGGGATGAAAGTTTGTATGGAAATTCGTAATTTTTGAAGGTAGAACTATGAAACTTTCTTCTTTAACTTTTTGGGAATGGGAGTGTGAGTGGAAGTGAGAATGGGAGTGGGAGTGATGTGAGGTGGGAGTGGGAGTGTTGCAGCAAAGTAGCACTTACACCATAGATTGGCTGCCTTGCATGCGCCTTTGCATTGTAAAACCTTTTTCTGTACAAAAAAATGGTAGTAAGGGGTTGAATGAAAAGTTGTGTGGATGTATTGTAATTATGTTTTATAGTACTTACTAATATTATAAACGTGAAAGTTAATATAAAACTCAAATAAGTTATATAAAAATACACTATACCAAGGATATACTTATTATGAATACCTTAATAAGCTCTTTGCAGTGGAACACTGTATTTACACATACACAAATAAACAGCCTTAATAACTGGAAAATTCGACCCAAAGTTACTATTCCACGTGGAAGAAGTCGCGGGCACAGCTAGTATAAATATAAAACTTAAATTTTCCAACCGTATATAGATGTAGGCAAGTTTCATTTATTTTGGTATATTTTACAATGTTTAACTATTAAATATAGATAACATAAAACATGTTCTTATTATGGCTGAAAGAACGCAAATTTTATGAAATTTTTGTTACAACTGAGTATTATACCACATATTATTTGATAACTTCAGCTTTATCGATGAATGAAATAGCAAAAAAAATTCTGTGTAGCAAGCAGAATATGTGCGCACGTCCCCTTAAAAGTAGCAGATAAAGTGCAGTAACGACAAAACATTTCAATTACTCTAAAGCCACTCTAAGCGTCTTTAGACTCTGGCGTCGGTTACTCTTTAGAGGTCCGTAGTCTATGTGTCTAAATGAATTGTATCATGAAGACAGTTAAACTCTTTACAAATGTTCTATTCCCCCTTGACCACGGTTGCTCAAAGAATAACAAATGTCTGGTCGTAAATAAAAATCATTCTTTAAAATCGACTGAATATATTTGTCGTTTCAAACTGTTAAAAATTTCACTACAGGTCGCCTGTAATTGCACTACAAATATACTTGCAACAGACACATAGCAGGTACAGGCACATAATAGGATTAATAAATAATTAAATAAAACACTTTAACGGTTTAAAACGTAAAATGTATTAGTTAAACTTATTTAAAAAATATTTTAAGTACGCCCCGACGTTTCGGATGCTTTGCAGTAGCAGTCTCCCCGTGACCACGATGTTCGATCGTAGTTGAAATAATTTTTAAATAAGTTTAACTTATATAATTTCCATTTTAAAGGGTTAAAGTGCTATATTTAAATTTGTACTACTCGCGTAAATTAAAGACAGTATTTCATTAACAGTTACTATTCCAAAGGGCTCTCAAGAAGCTGACGTGTTTTGTTATTTTTAGGATGTCACGGAACCCCACGTCGCGACTCCAACTCGCACTTGCCAGGGTTTTATAGTTCACCGTGAGCTCATTTTATAACGGTGCTCCACAACAAACGCTACTAAATAACTTTATTTACTACTTTAAGTTTCTAACGGAAAAACTGTTAAGCGAAATTGTTTCACGCAACTTCATTGTACGCTGTCTTTGAAAAATTATGAAAGATTTTCTTGAGCAATATAACAGAAAATTCACTTCATATACTTATTTGAATATTTGACATTCTTCCTTATTAGAAAATAATGGTAGCGAATTCAATAAAATTTTGTGATGTGCCTCAATTGTAGAACATTTCCGGGTGACTCCAGAAATAAGACTTTTATAAAATAAATTATGTAATCCCAAAACTAAACATATTATATATATTTCTATAAGTAAAAATATGACGGGAATCCTTAAATATGCAACGGTTACAAGAAATTTTTAAAGACGAGTAAAAGACTAGCCTTTCTATAAGAATTAAATATTCCGTTCTTTTTCAGCAATTGAACGCATTGAACAAAGGCGAAGAAGATGAAGAGACGATCAGTGTAGCTGACATGAGGTCTCTAGAAGGTCATGATGACAGCTTAAAGGAAGTAGCCGATTACCAGTTCTATATCGCATATGACTTTTACCCTAAGAACAACTCTCATTTCCACAGGTCACCGTATTATGGATATTACCAAGGTGAAGAAGATAAGAGATAGTATGAAAATGTTGTATAAATTAAAAATCCTTAGACTATATCGGCATCCACAGTATCCTGTGCTGTTGCTCTAACCATTTGAGCTACCGTGTCTTACACGTCATCATCAAATTCATTCAACCTATTGAATCAAGTCCCCAACGTGTCGTAAAAAATTTCAATCTAAAATTAGTATTTTATTTAACAGAATAGTATTTTAAAATTTTAAATTATAAACAAATAAAAAACATGCTGGACCAGGTGGGGATCAGACTCGATGATTATTGTTGGTTCAATTCGATCACAGAGCCCTTCTTTCTTTTTCTTTGTCTATTTTAAAATATTTAATACGAAGTTCAATTACTTGAAATGCGTCAACAGTTCAGGAGTAACAAATCATACTAATGTTTCATTTTCAGTTCCAAATCCCGACAATCGTTTATACACGCCTCAATTGAACCACATCAGTATGAAGATGCCATCTAGTCCATTAATGTTATCACGACCATCATCAGACAACTTCTGCAACTCATCAAGCATCGACGAATCGTGCAAAGAAGGATACTGTGAGTGCTCCCACGTACTGTCAGTTAGAAAGAATGCTGTAGTTGAGCTCATCATTGTTGACGAAGGTGTCACCTTCGATGCAAATCATCCATTCCACTTACATGGATATTACTTTAGAGTAGTCGGTATGAGACGGCTTGCCCAAGAAATCACTGTAGATGAAATCAAAGCGTACGACAAAGCTGGTCTCATGAAGCGTAATCTAAAGAACGCACCCCTCAAAGACACAGTCACAGTTCCCGATGGTGGATACACGATTCTGCGATTCAAAGCTGATAATCCTGGGTATTGGCTTTTCCACTGTCACATAGAGTTCCACGTGGAAGTGGGCATGGCTCTTGTGTTTAAAGTAGGTGATGAAAGGGATTTCCCGCCAATACCAAGAGATTTCCCAACATGTGGCAATTATATGCCCGATAATATGGTTGAACATGAAACAACACCGAAGCCAAGTAATGACAACCAATTCATTTCGATAAATCATTGGTGGCCTGTGGTTTATGTTAATAATACAATAACCTCAGGAGCTATTAATGTGAATTCGTCGGCTTTGGTTATCCTATGTATTTGGGCATTAAGGATATTATTAACGTAACTGTAGGGTATAATTGATTATGTAATAAATTATTAAATCTGTAAGGTGCTCAGGAGCGTTCTATAGATATCATATGGCCTAGCATGCGCTTCTCGACTTTTATCATTAATCAAAATTTAGCCGTAGTTAAAATAATTACTTTTATCTACGGCTCGACGTTTCGAATGTTTTGTAGCAGCCATGGTCACGAGGAGACCATCTGAAACGAATCCATCGGGGAAAGCAACCGAAATGCCGGGCCGTAGTTAATATAATTACTAAAAAAGCTTAACTTATAAATTTTGCGTTTGACACCGTTAATATGTACTACTCGCGTAAACCACAGACAGTATTTAACAATCTTATTAATATTAATATATAAACATGTATACACAAAACTTTACAAATGTTGAGATATCTGAAATGATTGTCTTTAATATCTGGCTCGACAATTCATACGAGTAAAAACTAGTCATTCACAAGAGAGATATGTCGTAGCGCGCATGCTAAGCCGTCATGTCTAACAGATTCTTTGTAAATGCATTTAAGATAATTGAGAACAAAATTATATTTTAAGAATTATACTTCTATTGTTATCTACTGTACATTCAGTACGATGATGTGTACTTACCAGTTATGTTATTTTCCTTTCAAACCACTATTTATTGGACAGTACTTATTCGTATTTATTTTAAACGGTCGCTGTTTCGCGTCAGTAAACCAACGATGTTGTAAATAATTTTCCAACTGTGATCTTTTTAGTAGCCTTGCCAAAAAGCATAAAACATTTTCAAAAAATGTTTTCCCCTTGAGCGCTTGGTACTTTGTAGTTTAGTTGTGGGAACTTTTGAAACTTTATTGTCAATGGACCACTTGATATAAACTACAAACACGTATGTATAGTAGACATTTTAAGATAAAGAAAGTTAGGAATTTGGTAACCTTTCATTGTAGACAATAGCTTTTAAGATAGTATTAGCCTAGAATACGTTTTGAAAGTATTATAAATTTATTACGGAATTTTAACGTTTACAATATTAGTTCTGTCTTCTTTTTAATCATATTTATTAAATAGTTTATTTTATATTCTACATGTGGTTAGAGTTGTATTAACTTATCATAGAAACATATTTTTATGTAAAAAGCTTGAATTGTTTCCGTAACTAAACAATTTAAATAAAACACTTTTAACGGTTTAAAACATGAAACATATTAGTAAAATATTTATTTTACTAAAACCCGACGTTTCGAATGCTTTATAGCAGCCGTGGTCATGGGTAGACTGACGATGGAGAGTGTCCCTAATTTTAAAGTCGAAACTGCTACGCTAGCGCCATCCTTTTCGTCTTAATTGATATTTGAAGAACATTTCGCGTTTTGAACCGTTAAAAGTGTTTTATTTAAATGTGTACTCGCGTGAACTATAGACAACACTTAACTAAGCTACTCAAGGGTTTTGTAAAATACTTGTCGCTGATGATATGTGATATTACTTAGCTGTAGGGTAGTTTTAAATTTGTATTATAGTTGTATGTTAATTATAAGACTTGAAGTACTTTGACTTTCATTTCCTCCTTCGCACAGGTTTGCAAAGTTATAAACTGAAATACAGTCAAAAGAGAATTTTACTTAAGCTTACATTTCCACTCAACTAATTAACTCAAAGGAAAATTCAATGAACGTTCGTTTTGTTTTGTTTTATCCATTTGCAGTATGACAAAATTCAATTACTAATAAACAGTTATATTTCTTCTTTAATTTTGTTAGCTCCATCCCACTTGTGGGATAACTTAAGCCTTCTATGAGAATATAGGTTTCACCAGGTAGACCATGTGTTGGTAGGTATAATGGTAGGTATATCGATGTTTACGAAATGATAATTATTTTGCATGACCACGGATCAAACCCCTAGCCAACGAAGACTACACATACCAACACGTCTCTTAGTCCGATTCGTATTATATGACTTGAGCAATTAAGATAACACTCACATAATTCAAGTCTCAAGCGGACTGTAATAAATAACATTGAAAGATGTGGGGTGTCTGGAAGAAAAATACGTTCTGTGAGGCCGAAGGTCATTTTGGTAATAAAACAATAAATGTGTTCTCGGTGACAGAGGAGGGAAGCATCGGGTTCAGTTGATGGCATGTGACATCTTAGCACGATGTGCTGTCGACTTATTTTAACTTTGCATAATCGAGAAACAGATTGAAAGCGAAACGCGACTAAACTTTTTCACCTGTGTGATGCTCAGACATCACTATGTGTTTGTTAACCAAAAATGCCAAGTAATAAAAAATATACTATATATTGTAGATACACTACAATTTACTTTATGTGAAATCCCGTTTCCCCCAGGCGGGGCATGGGGCGAACACATTTTTGTGTCCGTTTTACTGATCCGTTCTTTAACAGGCAAGTAGTTGATCAGACTTCTGTGCCCTGCCCGACCGAAACATTTTTCTGTTTCCCTGGGATTCGAACCCAGGACGTCTTGCTCTTAACGCAATGTTCGCGTTTAACCATTTGCCTACAGAGACGGTCAATCGACTTAATAAAGCGTTAGAAACCTAAGCATTCTTTAATTTATCTGTGACCACTGAGTACATAAGAATAAATTAATTCGAAAAAGTCCGTCTTTTTATGCGTAAAATTAAACGTAAAAACATGGTAAACATCATTTATATTCATCTAGTTACTCGATGCGTCGCAACTCATAAATATTGTAGTTACTGTGATGAGCCGACTGTTTGCTTTATCAACCCTCAATATTTGGATACACCCTGTATAATGAAGAGGGAAACGGCTAAAAACACATCCAATTTTCAAATAATGATATACAAGCGTTGAAGTTACAGTTCAGGTAATATCATCCTTTGAGAAGGTTTCTTGGAATTCTCTCTCGATTTCGGCTATAGAAATAGGAAGGGAAGAGATTGCTTGTGTGCGATTTTTCTGGAAAATTCAAGGATACAATGTTATGTGGAATTTTCCAAAAAACTCACTAACATTAACTCTCGACGGATATGTGTTGGCTTTTCAGTGTTTATCCGTGCTATCTGTTAAGCTTTATAAGTCTACAATCAACTGCTAAACGTAGTACGCTGTTAAAAACACATAATATAATATTATTTTATGTAATTTTTAAAACAACAACATAAACAATTGCTATATCTTCATAAAACAATAGGAATAAATTAATCGAAAGTTTTAAGAAAAACTTTATATGATCCAACCATTTCTAAAAGAAATATTTTGATATTATGTTCATGTTGGGCCCGTCGCAACTTTTTACAAAACTACACATATCTGGGTATTAACTAGTACTTAGTTAATACCCAAATAAGTATAAAATAAAGAACTTTGACAAACTTATAGTTACAACGTTTTGGAAGAAGGCATCACTTAAGCTTCTTATATAAATGACTAATTAGGCTAGATATTAGCCACGAACACGGTTATGACAAATACTATGGTCGTGGTGAAAGTTTTCTTTTTTTTTATGATAGAGGCGGACAGGCAAGCAGTTCCCAACCCCAGTTCACTTGTTGGTAGGTGATATACCCCAGCCATATAACTAAACTCAACATAATTCGTTGTCCACCTATTTTGAGTTCAGTTATTCGGAAATCCACAGTTTGAAACCGAATTGCGATTTGAAGGCCTGGGGAAGGCCGTTCGTGACCCGAATGAATTTTCAATATTCCTCCAGCCATCATCATGTTTCAGAAAATGTATAAATTGATTAGAAGCATGGTGGGAATCGACCCGTTGATTAACCTTATATTGTCACCACCAACGAGGCCGTAAAAAAAAACTACCTATAAATGAAGTAGATCAGCAAAACAGACACTAAATTGTGTCTGTGCTCGTACAAGAAAGAGGATTTTACACTAGATATTATATTCAAAACAGAAGTGGTTTGATGCGAAATCCCATAATGCCGCTACGTTCCGAAATTCAGACATTATAATAATTGTAGACCATTACAAGACTAACTGTATTCAAGCTAAGCTGGCCAGTATCTCATCCCAACTGCCAGCTGAAATAATAGCGTAGAACGGCGAGGAGTTATTATTGTTAGTACCGATCTAGTGACCGTGTTACATTTGAGTACTTCGTTGCGCTTGCCCTGGCGAATAGTCAAGGTGTATTCTGTAAGTATTTTGAAATTGGAACTGTTTTTCCCGAAGTAATTGAAAAAAATACTTTGTCTTCTTAGTTTATGAGTTAGCGAGAGAATATTTTCGTTATTTTACTGAATATACGTAAATAAATAAAAAATGTATTTAGATTGTAAAAAAATGATTTTTAATTTATATAATACCATCATGTGCAAACGTTAAGTATTAAAGTTGTCAGACACAAGTTTATATTATATATTAAGCTACAAAGACATTTCCTTCCTCAGGGATATATTTAAATAAAACTATTTTAAAATAATTTTAACTACGGTCCTACTTTTCGGATGCTTTGCAGAAGTCGTAGTCATGGGGCGACAGTTTATTGTGTACTACTTACATAAACTACAGACAGTATTTAATGAAGAAAATAATTAATTTTAACGTACTGAACATCCTTTGCTGAGTATCTGTAGATGGTATACAACCTGCTATCAATTTTAACATAATTTATAATTGTTACTAGATAATACCTAAAAGATAAATAATGCGACAGTTTGTACATTGTAGAAAATGATATTCGACTATTGTCATCAATCTACACGAGTTAAAAAATAGTTCTTTTTTCAGAATTCGAACCCACGATAACTTGTTCTACTACTTGTTTCACGTAAACATTTTCGTGTTTTATTAATCGTGCAACATTCTAATATTTTGAGTGCTATAATAAAACGATAAAGGAAAGTTCTAAGTTCGTTTCGAGTTAATTTTCATTAGCTGTAATCAGAACGCGGTTTAAGTATGGCAAACTTCGTAAGGGTTCCGGGAAATTAAGTTTGGAACGATAAAACGTATGACAATAATTCATGAATTTACGCGTTACAAACTCTAATATGATTCGGGTTTACGATTCAATTTATTACTGGGTAATAATTGTTTGGAGTTCTACGCATTGTTTTACATAGTCAATAAAATCTTCTGATTAAGTTATGTGACTAGCTATGTGGTTTCATCTACCTTTTAGCATATTAGGTGAGTAGAACTTTTAAGTAGACTATAGTATATAGTAAATGATGTTTAAATATATGTAGACTTAAAATATATTTAAACATCATTTTATTACAATTAATAAGGAATTATTTATTTGTTATTTTGTTTTACAGTTTTTATATTATAGAAATTACTATAGGTGAAATAATAACTTTATTTATACTTGGAAAATCAAAGGATAAACATTGCATTTTCCCAGAAAGTCTAAAGCATTGCCTATAGTCTACGCGTGTAATGTGAATAAACATTTTTAACAGTTTAACAAGTTAACTTGTTTTTAATTAATTTTAACTACGGCTTGACGCTTCGGATGCTTTGCAGCAGCCGTGGTCATGGGGGGCTGAAGAGCAAGTGTGTATAAATTAATTAGAAACGTGTTGGATATCAACGAATCCGCCAGTAAAATCGATAGTAAAGACAACTGTGTCTGCCCTATTCCCACATAAAGAAATAGAGATAACTGTTCTAAAATTGTGAAAACATTTAAATTCGTTGTTAGAACTTCAATAATGAGATCCACCTTAGAAAACAAAACGTTCTTGAACAATCGCTGAAACAGATTCATTTCGTCTAGACTAATTTGTGTTCAGTACCATCCAATCTCAGCTTACTCGTGTTTGTCTAATGGCTTTCCATTTGTATCGTATGCGCAAGTTTTAATTAATTCACTTAAATCTTTGTATTTTTCTTTTTATATGTTTTTGCCTCATACAATACAGACAGCTGTGTGTACTGTATTGTACTATCGATATTGTGTGTGTGCCAATGACTTCGTCCGCGTAGAATTATTTTGGCCATCAACCTTTGCCTCGTCTGTCGCGATTTTGTTCGATTATTTAAAGAGTAATCATTCTTTCATAGATGTTTTTGGGGTATCCTGTTTATTCCACGTTTCCCACTTCTTCGCTTTTGTATTGACGTTTTATAGCCTAAGGCCTTCCTTGAAAAATGCTTTAACCATAAAAAAATTCATTCCAATCGATTAGTTTCTGAGATTAGCGCGTTCAAACAAATAAATTCTAGCTTTATAAAATTAACAGAGATGCGAATGTTTACAGCAGAATTCCTTATTCTCTATCGCCGAAACGACTGAACTGATTATTGTATAATTTGTCGACACAACCTTATTTATGACATTTAATAAACGTGTATTATTTTAATAGGTTGTATGTATGTTTAATTATATGTAATATATTAAAGCTGGATGCGCCTGTTTTAAATGAAAATCTGGATATGACCACCAATAATCTTTATGAACTGTCAGATTGAGAAATAAGTTGAAATGCGATAGAACATTATGTTCGTCTCATCAAAAAGCGATACACACATTCCGCCTTCTGAGAACTGAGACTAAGTGAAACCCACCGCAGGGGAGAAATACATGACTTGCATTTTGGCCGGCCCAAGTCATCAGATGTCGCGACTAAAATGAATGATTTTAAATGCAATGCTTGGCCTTATATTATATTAATCTTTTGCTAGGGGCTGCAGGATCTATATTTTCCAAAATTTATTAAAATAAAGAAATTAAATAATACAGGCGTGATTTGAACATATTTTTTAAAATTTGTTTTAATTGTAACAATATGATACACTATCTGTTCAGTAGTAGTTGGTATTTGGCTGGGTCCTTACAAAATTGACTAAGTCAGTAATTTTTTTTAAATTTAAACCGTTAAAAGTGTTTTATTTAAATGTTTTCATGCGTTAATTACAGACAGATAAATTACAATGAAAATTACGTCAGATAAGCGGCATTTATTTAAGTATAAGACTTGGACCGCACAACAAAAGGTCAGACATTACAGCCCTAGCCATCCGTCCATATAGAAATATCGTAAGTGCTGAGTGGGCTGATATTTGGCTGCAATTTATTTGTGGTCGAAGCCTGTTCTTCCTATTGATAGAACTCGTAAGACTACTTTTTAAAATCTAGCTTATACGTAATAGTAAAAATAATGCTTCATAAAACGAAAGTCTGTTTCTCTTAACGAAACGATTATTCCATTACTACCTGGTTTAGCGTGATTGTAAATATTCTTATTTTACTGCCCCGGGAAATTCGGGTCATTGGATTGGATGCAGTAATCTCAAAGTTCCACCTGGGTCTCAAAACACCGTCCACAGATGGAGAAACAGTAAAGTTTCCACGTTGCGGTTTCAGACTGTGGATATTTGAATGTGCAAAGCCAAGATTTGCAGTGCACTAAAATTTTTGTTTGGGATTTTATCATACAATTTTGCGTGTTCAGCAGTAAGACATTTAAGTTAGAACAAAATCTGTATTAACAAATTAAAATTTCGCGATTGTTCGAAAGATTTAAGTAATTTCGCACAACAATATAGAATATTTAAATCTCTCGTCTAGAAAGGCCCCAACCACATGGCGTTTTAAAAACGCGCAGAAGACGCGCGTCTTCGGTATAATGGACGCTGATTGTTGCGTCAGCATTGATGATACGAAACGCGCTCATCCATCCAATAGATTTGCGAATCAAATAAACTCGTCAGCCTCATAATATTACTATAGATACGTTTCGAACGACGAATGTTTCGAACAAAATTCTTTATTCTATATCGCCGAAATGACTGAACACTTTTGAAATTTGAGGAATTTAATTTTTTATAGGTGTGTGTGTTTAATTATAATTTTAAAAGATTCGCCTTTTTTAGTTTTTTTCTTTTTAAAACAAAGAACTAAAGCCAACATAAGCAGTGTTGTCTCAACCGACACCATTATGGAACGGAATGATCAAAACGTTTCTAAATAAAACGCGTAAAAAAGTTCCGAGCGACTATTGCTACGTCTGTTTGCAGTAGAGGCGCGTTTAACGATCTCTCCGTGTGCTTGGCTTACAAGGTTTTGTTCGAAGCGCGTGCGTCTTCTGCGCGTTTAAAAAACGCCACGTGCTATGGCCTAACGATGTCGCGAACTTTTCAACAATCTCACTCATCTAATACTTGGAATTACGTCGCTCGCAAACATGCTGTGATGTTTTGTTAACCGTAGAATTTGCGAAAACATGCATACACAATACCTTTGTAATTATAACAGTTTAATACCGCGTTCAGAAAATATTTCTGTTAATATATAACGTAAAGTAAATTATTTTAACTCATGACTATTTAATTTTAAGCATAAAACATAAACCGTTTAAAAAGTAACTTAGTCTGAAACCAAATATCGGAGATATTTTAAGTCAAGATTAGAAATATTATTTCGTTACGTAACGCGTTATGACCAATCCGGCATGACTTTATATAACTTATAATTTTTATTGTACCAAAACACATAATGAAAGACCGCGGGTACGCGTTAACACGTCAAGGTGTGCTCTCATATTTATCGTAAATTAAAAACATCTCTTTAGTTTGGAATATAAAACTTTTGTGTGAAATGATGTGGTAGTACCCCAGTGCACCGATTTCGCTAATTTTCCTTAATACTTTCTTTATTTTAAGGCAATTTTCATATACTCACGATAATATATATTTTTAATATACCACAACTACCTACATACTACTGTTTACAATGGATGAACTGAAGAAAACCTTGTTGGATGTCTCCGACATGGTGTCTTTGAAGATGGACCAACCAGCGCCTCCAAACAGTCAGGAACGCTCCATCATCGCCAAGCAGTCATGAAACTGAGTCATGCCCTCTAGCTAAGGAGTTTGAAGTGTTCCGTAGCTCGGTTCTATTCTGCCTTCAGAATCTCCAGACTCAAATGGAGATGCTTTTTAAGCTGCAAGACGAGCAGGAAATGCGGAATCGACGGAAGTTCTTACTGCTGCATGGTGTGAACGAGAACAAGGAAGAGAGCCCTAGCACAGTTGCTAATATGATAGCTGTACTACTAAAATTGCCTGAGGTAACCGAAACTAGTTTGAGTCGCTGCACCAGGATGGGTTTTAGAAAAAGCAACACTCTTCGTCCTTTACTAATCAAGTTTCATGATGTTGAAGTCAAAAATAAAATCTGGATGGCTAAGACTAATCTCAAAGGCACGGGCATAACTTTATCTGAGTTCCTTACTAAGACACGCCACAAACTATTCATGGCTGCCAGGGAAAAATTCGGCGTTTCTAACTGCTGGACTCGAGGTGGCTCCATATTCGCTATTGGGGAAGACAAAGAACGTCGCTGTATCACTTCCTTGACAGATATTGATGACATTCCTAAAAGTACCCCTCCCGTGCAAGTGAAGTCTGATCATTCCACCTCCCGTCATGCGAAATTACATACAAAAAAGGCCCCGTCTAAGACATAACAACCACGGTTTAGTGCTATTAATTAAGTTCAGCCTGAGTGTATGCTTAGTGCTTAGTGTTGTTAACGAAATAGTTTAGAAGGTATATAATAGCAGGTAACAGTGTATACATTAATTTAGTAAGCTATTTAAATTGACATATAAATTACAGTTTCTTCTTTTTTTATACTTTGAGTTATTAACATATTTTGTTTTGTTTAATGGTGCAACTCATTGTAAACAATGTCCTATGACAGTTAACTCAGTATGCGCAGGCGCATGCGCAAGTGTTGCCACCACAAAAATTGTCAGCTGTCAGTAAAATTTATAGATTATAACATGACATAGATAATTACACTCTTCGTACTGAAATATCATTACTAGTGTTCTTGTAGTTTTATTTTCGTTATTTAAGAAGCGTTATTTTACTTTATTAACTTTATTTTCGTACCATTCAATGTGTTATTTTTTACTTTTAATTATACCTACTCTGTATAAAACATACTTTAACATTGTGCTTGTAATTTTATTGTATCAATGTTTTAATGTCGGTTAGTAATTAGGGTGCTGTTGCCTGCTTGTAAAATATATAAATTGTGTTTCTTTGATAACTATGTATGTAGCTAGTAGTTGTATTCAATACTTTTAATTTGTGTCAGTATTTTTTTTATCATTGTTATAATTTGTGTTATCACAATAGGAAAAAGTTTGTATTTTTTATAATTTAGCGGAATGTGCAAGTATTGTATATTATAGTAATATTTAGTCGAGCTAGTTTGTAAATTACTCGTATACAGATTTATTTTTTCTTTGTTTAATTTTTAACTCTATGATTAATTACGATAGTGACAATTTAGATTATGTTTCTCTCTCGTCTTCCGATGAATGTTCGTTCCATAGCGCCGACTCCTCTACTCTTCTCCCATTAGAAGTAACTCTCTCCTCCCTTTTTGATAACTTGCCAAAAAAATTTAATGCTATTCACATCAACGCGCAAAGCATTCCTGCGCATTACTCAGACCTACTATCTTCGTTTATTTCAAATAACATCCATGCTGTATGTGTTTCTGAAACATGGCTTAATCCCTCTCTTCTCTCTCATAATTTTTCTCTTCCTGGGTTTAACTTAATCCGAAATGACAGAGTTGGTATGCGCGGTGGTGGTGTTGCTATCTACTTGCGATCGCACATCCCTTTTACAATCATAAGCCAATCACCCCAGCCGCCTCCATCGAACGCGGCTGAGCATTTACTTGTAGAAATCCTTCTTGCTAAAACTAAAACACTGCTCGGGGTCTTTTATTCGCCTTCAATGTCGGTTGATTACTTTGCAAGTTTCGAAAGTACTCTTGAGAGATTTGTTCCTTTGTATAATAACACATTACTCATGGGTGATTTTAATACTTGCCTTATCAAAGACGACCATCGATCAAAGAAGCTGCTTTCGATTTGTAACTCATTCAATCTTCATAATTTACCACTCAGTGCGACTCATCTTTCACCTGGTTGCAATCCCTCCTTACTTGATTTAATTTTTACTTCCTCTCCTCACCTTATCCACAAACATGGTCAGGTTCCCGCCGTTGCCTTCTCCCTTCACGATCTCGTGTTCACTTCCTTAAATATCAAACCACCGAAACCTAAACCGCCTATTGTTCTTCGCCGCAACCTCAGCGGAATTGATCCGCAAGCGTTATACACTGATGCTTCATTGGTTGATTGGAGTGGCATGTATTCATCAGAGTCTTTGGACGCGAAGGTTGATTTGCTTAACGACGCTATCACCTGTCTTTACGACAAACACGCACCATTGAGGCCCGTTAAGTTGAGACATTTACCTGCTCCGTGGCTTACCGAAGACATCAAAATTCTAATTAATAAAAAAAATAGAGCTAAGGCTAAAATGAGAGCGGCTAAATCTGCAGCTGAACGTGATGCTTACAAGAAAGTGCGTAATCGGTGCAACACTCAGTGTCGTGATGCCCAAAGACGCCATATTCACGAATCTGTGGCCAACGGCGATACATCCAAAACCTGGAAGTTCCTAAAGCGCCTGGGTGTAGGCAAACCCTCTCAAACTGTTATTCCCTCCTCTTTTGATTTAAACAGTTTGAATTGCCACTTTACGTCTTCCTCTACCCCTAAAGGCTTTAATTTAGATTATTCTTTGCAAAATATATCATCGCTGCCTATTCCTGATTTTGTTCCTTTCTCCCTTACTTCTGTTACTGAAAAAGATGTCGAGAGGGGCATTTTGTCAATTTCATCGAATGCTGTTGGCTGCGACTTGATTAGTCGTGCTATGATCTTACCCATTCTCCCAATCATCCTTCCTATCCTTGCCCATATATTTAATTATTCTATCTCCTGCAGTACATTTCCCCCGGTTTGGTTGTCCCTATTCCCAAAAAGTCGAATCCTACCGATTTCTCTGACTTCCGCCCCATCACTATCCTCCCCTTTTTCTCAAAAGTTCTTGAACGTATTGTCCACCAGCATCTTAGCGAATTCCTTAATAAGAACTCTATCCTTGATCCACTGCAGTCTGGTTTCCGTCCCGGTCATAGCACGTCTACTACTCTCGTAAAGGTCGCCGACGATATCCGCCAGGGAATGGATGGTAGGCAGTTAACTGTATTAACATTATTAGATTTTAGCAACGCTTTTAATGCTGTTAATTTTGAGCTTCTACTTGGCCTTCTCCGTTCTATTAACATTTCTCCATCTTCCATAAACTGGTTTTCGAGTTATCTTTACGGTCGTCGCCAACGTATCAACGGGGGAGGGGATAATATTATTTCTGAGTGGAACAATGTAACGGCTGGTGTTCCTCAGGGAGGAGTCCTCTCTCCTCTTCTCTTTGCGATCTTTATAAACTCCCTAACCTCTCGTCTTGCATCTTGCTATCACTTGTTTGCTGATGATCTTCAAATTTATTCCCAATCTTCACTTGAAGATCTTCCTCTTACTATCCAGGCGACAAATGATGATCTTCGTAAAATAGAAGAGTGGTGTAAAGTTTTTGGCCTCAAAATCAATCCTTTGAAAAGCCAAATTATTGTTATAGGTAGTTCTTATTATGTCTCGAGAGTAGATTGGGCACAGTTGCCCTGTGTTCAAATAGAAAATGTAGCTCTCAACTTTAGTAAATCAGTAAAAAATCTTGGTGTGTACTTTGACCAAACCTTCTCCTGGGCGTCGCATGTTGAGCAAATCAGTCGTAAAATATATGCCGCTTCGAGTATGTTAAGACGACTCAGCAATTTCCTTCCCATTCGGACTAAAACTACTCTAGCACAAACCCTTCTTTTACCACTGCTTGACTATGCTGATGTATGCTCTACGGATATGAATGAAGAACTATTAGATAAGCTGGAACGTCTGCAAAATTTCTGTATCCGATTTATATTTGGACTACGAAAATTCGACCATATTTCTGCGTTTCGTAAAAAGTTAGGGTGGCTGTCCATTCGCCTTCGGCGAGACTCACATGTTCTTCAGCTCCTATACTCTATTCTCTTCGCCCCAAATTCTCCCCCTTATCTTAAATCTATATTTTAAATATTTGGGTCCCTATGGTAGTTATAGTTTACGATCATCGGACCGTCATATTCTTGAGGTTCCTTCTCACAGCTCCAATTTCCAAGGTAAATCCTTTCAAATTACTGCGATCAGACTATGGAACGCCTTACCCGTTTCCATACGCATGGCTCCTTCTCTCCCATCATTTAAACGGCTGCTTTATAAACATTTCCTGTCATCTGTGTAAAGTCACTATCTATTTATTTTAAATATATTTAGTCCCTTCGTTTAAGTTAGTAAACATGTAACCTTTTTAGATCTGTATGTTTTTATTTTAAGTTCTGTTTTTTTTTTGTTTATGATTATTTATTGTTTGTATTAATTTGTTTCGCCTACCTTGCACATCTCAATTTCTTAACATTTCATAACTTAAGGTTGCCTGGAAGAGATCGCTTGTTAGCGATAAGGCCGCCCATTGCTCTCCATTCTAGTATATAGGTTTAATTTGTAATATTTTTATTTTTTGTGCAATAAAGAATAAATAAATAAATAAATACATAATTATTCTTAAAATATGTAATGCCAAGAATTTCTAAAATTTCTGTAAATGGTCTATGGTTTGCACCATGTGTTGATAGACAAATAGATTGTACTTCATTATTTTTATGTAATACATATTCAAAAAAAAAGGAATTATTTGTATTAAAATTGTAATACTTTAAATTAAAGTCAAATGTCGACTAATTCAGTTTTGAAATAAGGCAGCGCAAATATGAAATCCCATACGATATCTGTCGTATAACTAGAAGCCTCAACATGTAACCATTCAAGTAATTGTAACGCGGCCTCAGCCTAGTCGTTCTAATTACTTGTAACATGCATTGTAAAACATACATCTCTCTCGATAAGGCAGCGCACAAAAGTCTATTCTTCTATCCATAAAATTTTCCAATGAAAGCAAACAAGTACTGCCAAAGAGAAACTACGAACTATAAATAGAAAAGTACAGTCGAGCTGAAATCAATGAAACTTGGTAAATCTTGCGAAGCGTAGAGTGACGAAGCCTTTGCCCAGTTTGGGCGAAGAGCTCGTTGATAGAATGTAGTTTACGCAAGTATACATTGAAATAAAACACTTTTAGTGGTTAACATACGATATATATCACTTAAAGTTTTTATTTTTTATTTCAACTATGCCTCGAGATATCGAGGATTGCTGGATGCTTTGTAATAACCGTACTCACGGATGGACTGTGAAAATCAAAACTGCTACGCTAGCGCCATCTGTTTCGTCTTAATTGGTATTAATTAAGGTAACCAGCATATTAATATTACTATGTGTTTTATTTTAATGTCTTACAAAATATTTCTTTTATACGTGGCTTTTGCGACTATTTGAAAGGCTATTGGGATTTAACGCTACTTTGTTGAGAAATGGTTTTCCATGTTTTGCTATCACAAGTGAATGGCATCATAATGGAATGAATTAATCTTTCCTTTGTCAAGGCGTGTCATTTGTGATGGCGTCCTATTATAGTTGTCGCTTTAGTGGCATTTGTATAATAAGAATGACAGCAGAAAAAATTGTCGATTATCAAAAATATAGATCTAAAATACTACAACGCAAATACTACAATCAATAATAAAAAAAGCGAAAATGAATGTATATTTTTATAGTAATCTGTGTTTGTCTAATTACACCCCGATTGTTTTATGTGGGTAGAATATCAATTAAAGAACCAGCAGCTCCTAGGCTAAAGTTTTAGATCTGCATTGCAGAGTTCAATCTTCCTAACGATGCATTTGTTGGAATTAGCTCAAGGATGGGTCGGTACTAACTCAAGTGCATTGATATTATAAAGTGGTAGCGCACTGCCTGTTTCAGAAGAGTTCCAAAGGATAACGGCTCAACCGTGCATTTAATATATTTTAACCAAGCATGAAATGTTAAGATAGACAATGATCCAAAACATGTATATAGGTTGACATTAAAAATGTTTTTTATCATAATACAGTAAATCTTTAAGCCCCCTGCGCCTCCTATAGTAGTAACTTAATATTTTTTCCTACACTTCTAGTACATAATCGTATATTATTTGTATGTGTGCGCAAGGATAAAAAAATAATTTAACTACAGATGTTAGCGTTAATCTCAACATAAATATATATAGAGAGGCATTACCTCTCTAAGTATTAAGAAAACGTTATATGTAGTTCTTAATAGCGACAGATACATTGACAACTTAAATTTTATAAAAGACCCCAGAGCTACTAACAAAATGTACTGATTTAAATAAAAAACTTTAACGGTTTAAAACGGGATATATTAGTTAAACTTATTTGAAAATTATTTTTAACTTTGGGACGACGTTTAGGATGCTGTGTGTGCTACTCGCGTAAACTATAAATAAATTTTGTCTATTTAAACCTTACTGATGCTTATTTTAATACATACATACTTTCATACCAGCTTACTAATAATGTATAAGTTTAAATAAAACACCTTTAACGCGTTAAAACGCGAAATGTATTAGTTAGGTTTGCTGAAGCCGAGACAAGAGGCATCTGATACGCGACGGCGTAGTTAAAATAATTTGTAAATAAGGGAACGAATAAATTGTGTGTTTTAAACCGTTAAAAATGTTTTATTCAAATGTGTTGTACTCGCATAAACTACGGATTTTACTTATATAATAATGCATACGTTTCTCGATCTCTATATAAATTTTTGAGAATACTTAACATATAAAATAAACCCCCATAAACAAATAACTAACCAATCACTTTTTCATGGGCAATTACCTGCACTAATAACGACTTCCATCGAAAGCAGTAAAATAAAATGCACATTTTATCTCGAATCGAATTTGAGAATAAAAAATCGCATATTTTGTTCATATCACATAAAAGCAGGGGAGGCTAATACATTTTATCACGGAACATAACCCGGGGGTATAAAATTTATAAGGTCAAACAAGCATAAGGTAACAAATGTCTACCTTAATAAATTATTAAATTACTCCCTTTGCGTTAGCTTGTTTTTATTGTCTTTGTTATAGGATTTTTTGTGCTTAAAGATCTTGTAAATGTCAGCTCTTTGATCCCGACTGTACACGAATGATTTTTTTTTTGTGACAGACGACAGACAAGCATTTATTCCACTTGATGATAGGTGAAGTACTGCATCTCCATAACAAGTAAGCAGGATGAGCTATCGACCTAATTTTGCCTTAAACATTCCGAAATCTATGGACTGAAAATGCAATTTTAGTGTCTTCTCGAGCTATTAACATCTAAGCCAGATGCTCTGTCGGCTTATTTTAAGGACATTCCGACATCCACAGTTTATTAACAGTTTTACAATTCTTATTTCAAAATATGAAGTGTGGTTATATTTTTGGGCTAAGTGCATTTGAACTAATATAACATCAGAAAACTTTTATATTTCTTCACACGTGATGGCACTATATACAATAAAAATTGATTAGACATTGGAAACATTTACGACACGGACAGGGCTTCAACCGGCATCCACAGCATTCTGTGCTGTTGCTCTAGTCAATCACTCAAAATTCATTTTTCAATTCTTTTTTTTTTAGATTTTTGTAAATGTTTTTTTGTCATCCGGCATACAGTAACGATATGCATTAATAAATTTGCAATCGTATCGTCAATGTTTGTAGTCTCTGAAATACGGAATAATTGTAACTGACTACGAATCTTATAACAGGTGACAAAAACTCAATTTAATTCGTAATAAAAGTTCAACCGCTATAATTACGTTCTGGGTACATTGAAACCTTAATTTGCCCTCGGAATTGGCTCTGTAAACTTTTTAATTACAATTAACAATGGGGGTGCCCGTTAGCCGTACTAACGTCCCAAACAAACAAGGTTGGGACGTAAATTTGACCCTCTAGACAATTGGATGAAAAATGCAAACCCTTCGGTCTGGATAGTTGGAGATAAAAATTATGTGTGGGTCTAATGCGGGCTTCGATACCCCTTTTGATGCTAATCGCGACATCTATTACAATGTTAATTTAAACAATACAGACATTTTTTTAAAATTCAAAAATATATCTGTTTTATTCTTTATTATAAAGGAGGATAGACAAGCATGGAGATCACTTGATGGGCTGTCGACTTATTTTAGGTTTGGATATTCGGAAATCTGAACGCGAAACGCGATAAAACTTGACGGTTTTATTCATTTGAGAGAGGTGGTTTGTGACCCAAACGGAATTTCGATTTTCAGACGACGTCTATCTATGTCTTTTCTGACACATATAGACTAAGGTCAATATTTTTTATAGGTAGATTAGAGAACATTAGACCTGGTGGAGATCGAACCCAAGACCCGTAGATAATAAGCCATACCACTATACCAACGAGCTCGTCATAAGATGTGTATCGTATTAATATGCAAATAATAGGAAGTTATATAACCAAAGAAAAATTAAAAAAAAGAAGGTATATATATAATTACCTAGCTCTTGTTCTTTTCGGTTCTAAATGGGAGCATAAACATATTATGGTAATATTAAACTTTTAGACGGTATAATGAATGAATATATTATTTTCTGATCCAAATGTTTTCCATTAGAAAAACACTAAATACCTTCCTATTAGGGTATAAAATCGAAACTCTATTTTCACAACATGACGAACTTAACCTCAAAAAACTTGTATAAAAATTTAAATGTAATAAAACTAAAAGTCTTCCCAAGAGGCTTTGAGCGACAGAAAGGTTGACGCCCACACAATATTTTTATTCGAAAGTAAATCGGATTGTTGGTTTCATAAACATTTAAGTTGACTATTTACCTTGCGTGTACGAGATCATAGTCAAGTATATGTTATGTTATCGTGAATGCTCGAATGAAATTTCGATCCCCACTATATCCAAAAAGTTTCTAATAAATTTATAAATTTTCTGAGACATATTAGATTCGTCTAGATCTAGATATCAAATGGGTGGTAGGAATATCGTAATGCCGTCCGGGCCACGAACCACGAACCACAGATGAAAAGGCCGTGAAGTTTAACCGTTTCGGTTCTAGTCTGTAGATTTTTGAATATCCAAAACCAAAAGGCCGGCAGCGCATCTTATTGAAATATGACATTTCACCTATTATCATATTATATGTTTCTTCGTAATTCGAACCCAAACCTTCCCAGTGCCATCAAGGCTGTTCTTATAATTATGTTAAAAGTAGTGTACATAGATTTTTTTATTTTATTACATTGTGTCCTTACTTATATATAATTCTTTATTAAATACTCTCTATAGTTTACGCGAATAGTACATATTTAAATAAAACACTTTAACGGTTTAAAACGCGTTATATTACTTATTTATTAGTATTATATTAGTTATTGCTTTTTGCATTTTATGCTGCAAAGCATCATAACGTCGGGCCGAAGTTGAAAATCATTTTCAAATAAGTTTAACTAATATATCGCGTTTTAAACCGTTAAAGTGTTTTAAATCTTTATTCAATGTTCAACCGGTATATTGTGAATACAGTACTGTATAAGCGAGCAACTTAAAGAGCGACAGTCATAAAATAAATCATTTTAACGTATCTAGTAAGAGCTGCAATCGTCGAGTTTCCAAGTTTTTAATTGTTGTTTCGAAGTTTTATATCAATCCTCCTTGTTCTGTTTCGCTTGTACTCTCCGCGCTTCTATTTTTAAATGCAAATTGCATTTATTCTATTATAGCTTTTAAAATTATTTAAAACGTATTCTTTTTGAAAATTTAAATCACACTATTAACAATTTTTTCTTTTCGTAATCTTCTAGTACCAAAAAGACGCCAGCAGACAAAGGGGACGCCAGACGAGAAGATGGAATGTAGTAAATGTCACGCTCCGAAATGTCATTATGTTTAATGTCATTGTCAAATTACAGTTACCACAGATTTGAAACATTTAATTTTACTTTTTCATAGGTTATATAGCATCGATTTCTTTTTCTATTTTGGCGTATGGCCAGTACTGGAGTTAACAATATGTTAAACTATTGTAATGTATATGTTAAATTACTGGTGTACAGAATAAGTGATTTATTTAATTTGTTAGGTTAAATTAATATTTTATATTTAGTTGATAAGTCTGGTACTTGCATAGCATAATGTTACATATTTCACAAAGTGATGTAGATAATTTTAATAGTTCTGCACAGTCCTTAATTAATAATGTAGAGTCTGATCGCGGTGGTGTTAGCGTTCCACGACTAGAGTCATCATTGGCTTCGTCTTTCACAAATTGTCACAAAACCTTTAATGCTGTGCATATAAATGCGCAGAGTATCCCAGCTCACTACACTGATTTAATTGCATCCTTCTGTTCCAGTCCTGTTCACGCTATTTTAGTTTCAGAATCTTGGCTAAAACCATGTCTGTCCTCTTCTATGTACTCGTTACCGGGCTTTAATCTTATACGGAATGATGTGTTGGCCGGTCGGCGGTGGTGTGGCTATTTATTTACGTTCTGATATCGTATATAATTTACTTAGTGCCTCTCCTCAGCCGCCTCCAGCCGATGCTGCAGAGCACCTTCTAATCGAAATTGCTCTTTCCTCGACAAAACTTTTGCTAGGAGTTTTCTACTCTCCTTCTTCGCATGTTAACTTCTTTTCTTCCTTTGAAAAGACTATCGAAAATTTCTGTCCGCTTTTTACTCACTCTATTATTATGGGAGACTTTAATACTTGTCTTTTAAAGAATGACTTCCGCAGTAAAAAAATGAACTCTATAATAGCATCTTCTAACCTTAATTTACTACCTCTTCAAGCCACTCACTTTTTTCCAGGCGCTTCTCCTTCTCTTCTTGACCTTATAATAGTATCCTCTATCAACCATGTCGCAAAACATGGCCAACTATCAGCCGACTCCTTTTCATTCCACGACCTGTTGTTCCTCTCATATAGCATTCGTCCTCCGAAGAAGAGGCATAAGATTATAATGCAGCGAAACTTTAGCGCCATGAATGTTAATGACCTAAATAATAACGCTCGTTTGATTGATTGGAGTGATGTTTTAACAGCTGATACGATTGACAAAAAAATAAACTGTTTCAATGAGTATGTTAACAAGCTGTATGACAAACATGCTCCTATTAGGCCTGTTAAAATTAAACACTCCCCCTCTCCCTGGTTAACTGAGGAATTAAAAAGCCTTATCCATATTAAAAATTGTGCTAAGGCTAAGTTTAAGCTTAACAACAATGACGCCAATCAGGCGAGGTATAGGTCCCTCCGAAATGAATGCAACAGAAGGTGTAGGGACTCTCAGAGGAGATATTTTTATAAATCCGTTGAGAGTGGAAACACGCCCAAGACTTGGAAGTTTCTCAATTCTTGGGTATCGGCAATCGGTCTCGCTCTGTTTCAGTGTCTCCCAGTTTTGATTGATTACTTAATCAGCACTTTACTTCTTCTCCTACTTTTGATCCCTCTAAAAAATCTGAAACTCTAAATTTTCTCAATTCGCTCTCTAATCCTGGCTATCCTCAGTTTTGCTTCTCGAATTTCACGGATGAAGACGTTAAGAGAATTGTCATGTCGGTTACTTCTAATGCCTTGGGCTGTGATAGCATTGGTCGTGCTATGATTCTTCCTATCCTTGACGTATTTACCCTATCTTCACAATCCTAAACCATTCCATACGTACAGGAGAGTTTCCTTTCATCTGGAAAAAATCCTACATTATTCCTCTCCCAAAAGTTAATAGTCCTACTAACTCAAACGATTTTCGCCCTATTTCAATTCTACCCTTCCTTTCTAAAATCTTGGAAAAATTAATTTATCAACAGCTTTGTCTCTTCCTCAACAAGAACTCTCTTTTCAATTCTCATCAATCGGGCTTTCGCGCTGGTCATAGACGACTACTGCATTGCTCAAGGTAATGACGAATCCGAATGGCTATAGATGATAGACAAGTCACAATTTTACTCTGGTTGATTTCTCTAACGCTTTTAATACGGTGACTTTGAGTCTTATAGGCAATTACGCTTCTTAACGTCCGCTAAGTTCTTACTTGGTTTAATAACTATCTAAGGGGCCGCCAGCAGCGCATTCGGGTGGGTGATACTACCTCATCGTGGAGCACTGTTACTTCCGGTGTACCTCAGGGTGGTATATTATCTCCTCTTCTCTTTTCTATCTTTATAAATTCAATCTCTTCTCTATTCTCCTGTCGTCATCACTTATATGCCGACGATCTCCAAATCTACACTCACTGTTCTTTGGAAAATATCTTAGATGGGATCAAATTAATTAACACCGATACTCAGGTAATTGTAGATTGGGCAAATTCACATGGCCTTTTAATAAATCCGATCAAAACGCAGGCAATTATTATTGGAAGTCCCCAACAATTATCGAAAGTAGATTGGAACAATCTACCTCTTATAAGCATACATGGTGCCAAGATTCCTTATAGTAAGTCGGTTAAGAATCTCGGGATCTATATTGACGCCACTCTGTATGGAACGATCAGAAAATAAAGTTAGTAGAAAAGTATACGGCGTTGCAAATATCTGCGCCGTCTACAAAACTTTTTGCCAATTCCCATAAAATACTTGGGAGTCATTGTTGTTATCCTTACTCGACTATGCCGTTTGTTATTTAGATCTAACTGAGGAACAAGTAAATAGTGGGAGGCTTCAAAATTTTTCAATTAGATTTATTTATGGTTTACGGAAATACGACCATGTGTCTGAATTCCGTGGTAAACTTAAATGGTTGCCTATTAGACTACGACGAAACACACACATCCTCTGTCTTTTTTCTTATTCTCTTCGACCCACGACTCCTACCTATCTTAAACAAAGATTTATATTTATGGGTTCTTCCCATGAACTTGACCTTCGTTCCTCATACAACCGTCTCCTTTTATGCTGCCCATTCATCTAAACGCTATGACTCTTCTTTTTCTGTACAGGCTGTGCCTATGGAATAAGCGCACGCGATAAGGCTCTCACAAACGCTTAACTCCTTCAAGACCAAGGTCAAACAACATTTTCTTGAAAGTATTGTTCAGTCTTGATGTTATACTTTTATTATTTATAAAGTTGCATCTTTGTAAGATAAAAATTTAATCTTAAGTTTTTATTGTTTAGTGTAGCATTTTTCGTTGTGTAGGTATTTGATATCATTGTATTTTAAAATTTATTGCATTTTCCTCTCTCATTCTCGTTGACTTTTACTCATTTACTGTTATTTTGTTTTCCTTTTTCATTATACAAAGGTTGCCTGGAAGAAATCGCCATAGGCGATAAGGCCGCTTTGCACTAACTCTTTTTGTAAATATTTATTTTAGTTTTACTATATTTGTATTGTATTTGTTTGTGCAATAAAGTGTTTTATTATTATTATTATTATTATTATGGAAAAATGACTTTCACCGGGTGAAACCACCTTTGGAGGCTATTGGACCAGGGTAGCAACAGATAGACAGCAATGGAAAAAATTGGAAGAGGTTTATGTCAAAAGACACACCGAGCTCAGAAATGTTTTACAATGTTTAACTAAGAAAACAAACTATGTGAATATTAGAACTACATAAAGACTATTATTATTATTTTTAATAAAGTTTAAGTTTAATTTATTGTGAATTCTATGCCAGATCTAAATTACTTCCGATGACATATGTCGAAAAAATGAATTGCTTAATAGTATCGCGTAAGAGGTAGATAGTTTATTTAATAACTACAAAGGCTTTTCATGAAACATATTTTTCAGGTCGTCAAACTATTAACTAAGTACAATGAAGCACAACGCGGCTACTAAATGCAATTTGATGATTAAATTTTTAACCAGGATCCAATCCACTTAGCATGTCTCATTAAATATTTATAATCTGTGGCGGACAACAACGCATTGAATATCGAATTATCACCAACTGCAATAATACGGTTTCGATTTTGAATCAATTGTTAAAACCGCGTGCGACGCACGGGCTCTATTTTATATGAACCGCGATAATGATTTATAATTTTTTACATTGTAAAATTCACTTGTATTTTTAAATAAAACACTTTAACGGTTTAAAACGCGATATATTAGTTAAACTTATTTGAAAATTATTTTTAACTTCGGCCCGACGTTAAAAATAATTTGCTTTGCAGCAGCCGTGGTCACGGGGATACAGTCTCCCCGTGACCACGGCTGCTGCAAAGCATCCGAAACGTCGGGCCGAAGTTAAAAATAATTTTCAAATAAGTTTAACTAATATATCGCGTTTTAAACCGTTAAAGTGTTTTATTTAAATGTGTACTACTCGCGTAAACTATAGACAGTATTCACTTGTATTTTACAATATTTTATTAGTAATTAATAAGACATGTCTTACTCAGAGCCTTACTCTGTACATTTAATTTCTATTTTCATTAATTCTAAACCTCGGTAATAAGTTCGCGGCGTCAGTTATTATGTTAAATATTATCTTTGATTAGCTGTGTCAGCGATCATCCGCGTAGAATTGTTATTTTGGGCATTCGAGTTTGTTTTTGTAAACCTTATCCTCTACTTTATACATTTTAACTATTGCACACGACATCGGTCGCGTCCCGTCGCTCGCGACCCGTTTAGGTCCCGTCGTTTTTGCAAAACAATCTTAAAAGATAGATTTATAGTGTAACAGACATTTTTTTTTCATTATTTAAAGAGGAGTCATTATACTATTCATATTTTTGGGTTGCATTTTCGCAGCGCACGCATCGGAAACTCACAGAGATGCATAGTTATCTCCGTATTTTTTTCACATTGCCCGCTGTTTGATCGCTTCTAAAAGTTACAGCGCGACGTTTAAAGCCTTCCTCAATAAATTTTGTAACTAACACGAAAATATTTTTTCAATTCTAACCAGTAGTTCTTGCGATTAGCGCGTTTAAACAAACAAACTCTTCAGCTTTTTATATTAGTATAGATTTTACCATAAAAGATAAGCGAAAAAAAATCAGTAAAAAACAACAAATTTAGCTCTGTGGTTGAGTCAATGTTTTTAATTCAAGTATGCATTAAAAAAAGAAAAGCTTTTAAATTAAGAACGTAGAACGTGCGAGAATTTTTTTTCGTTTTTTTAAACGCTGTTTTACAAAGTCTTTCTCCTTCGTTATATGTAAGTTATTTATTAGTGATTATTATTATAAAACTGTTTTTACATAAAAATAAGACATCGTTAAGTTTAACCTAAACGTTTCGACAGTAGTTGTGGCTTAGAGATTAATCGCACGATTGCGTTAAGTGTGAGAGGTTCGAAATCTTGGGAATAAATCACGAAAATAAATAGGCACCATCGGGCAGGGCATAGAGGTGTGCGATTTCACTCTGTGTGTGATACTCAGTAGATTACAGTGTGTGAATTTGTGTGGGATACCATTTTTGTTAATTCATGAATTTCTTTGAAATCATTAAAAATAGAAAACCTTATAGGGACGTCTTGACGATCAAGTGTTGTATAAATGTGATACAATCTGACGTATGAATAACATAAGATTTATTTTCGGAGTCCATTTACTCAGAGTCGCAGAAACACGTGGGCAACAAAACACGCAAAGTTAAACAGACAAAATAAATTGAAAGCAAAGAAAACAGCGACTTTCCTCATGAATAAATATTATTCCTTGCTCGTTATTAAATTGGAATACGTAAACAGCTTATTAATAAAATGCAGGTTTGCCGGAAAACTCGGGAAAGAAAATTCGTTTTATAGAAAACATCGCATCGTAGATCGTAATAGGTACCGGTTAAACATTAAGCTATAAAATAAAATAGATCTGTTTAATGAGTTTATAGGGTTTCGTTTCTCTGCTGTTAGTTTGATATCTAAATAAAACTGAATGTAATATCTAAGTAAGACTGTAATTACAAAAAAATAAATATTAAATTTTCCTTTCCTTTCCGCGACCTTTTTTTTGTAATTTTATGGTTGAACGCGCGTGCCAAGCAATGGATTAGACACGTAGGTTAGGTAGTGATCATGGGCTTGAATCTCGGGGCACAATAATTTCTTTTCGGTTGGATCTTGTCAAATGAGTTCTAAATAAAATTTATCGAATTGGACACGGTACTCTTCCAGGGGAAACAATAATATAGAATAATTGCGGCCCTTTTGAAATTACATAGGTTTTCGGTTCTGTTAAGCAGTCACTAATCATGGGATAGAGAGAAGTTATTGCTGGATCGCAAGACGGTTTGCACGTTTTTGTATTAATTTTATTTCCATGTCTAAACTAAGTAAAAATGTATTTTCTATGAATAGCGTTGGCAGGGAGCGATATATCAAAACATAGCGCGCTATCTGCGTCGAGCTTAAGCATATGTAAATGGAGGCAACTAGCGTATTATCATAACGAGCTGTATTTCCCACATTCTCACATTGTGTGCGATCCAGATTGTGCCTGTAAACTTTGTATTATGCGCGTATTTAATTATTACACAGACATTTTTAGGGTGCTGATTAGAATGGTTAACGTGTAAAAGACGTTTTAGTTGACTAATTGTAAAGATTTCCATTCACTGATAACATACTATATACTAATATTAAGGGCAAAGTAAAATTACTCTATTTATAATTTTCGTAAAATTACAATTATATTTAGTTTCTCTTTACCTTCGCCCTCGTGACGTAGGGAAACACAAAGAAAACTTGCAAATTGTACTTATATTTAATACCTTTGGTTTCTGGCAACATTACTAGCATATCTATGTATCTACCAATTTCGATAAGATTTTTTCTATGAAGCTGACACTACTACTACATTGTTATGGCTACTTTTATTTAGATAAATATCTTACACTGATTTTTACATAACTTACATGTTAAAATTGAAAAATTAGAATAATATCACCATTTACTTATGTTAACACTTGTACGTTAACATATATTAGTTAAACCTGTTTGAATATGTTTTAATAAAAAATTATATGTACAAATATATATAAAGCTAAACAGCTTGTTTGTTTGACTAATCTCAGGAACTATTGGTTCAAATAAGAAAAATATTTGGGAATGGCTTTAGACTCTAAAACATCAGACTGAAACCAATAGGGGCGATGAAATTCTTTGAAAGATTCCTATGTATGAAAGCAGTAATTCGATTCTTTAAATAATCTAAAAAACTATGTTTGCAAGAGTGTATTCTTCTTTTGGATTAACTCCTCGAGACCGAACGAATTATGAGTAACAGCTATTATTTATATAGGAGGTTGTTTGCAAAAATATGATGTCTAAAATAACTGTTTCACGCAGAAAAAGTCGTGAGCACAGCTAGTCTTTATATAAGATCTCAATTATCTGACTAGGACAAAATAATGCATATATTATTTGTGTATTAATTCCAATCCTATACATTACGAAGTAGGTGTAACAACTATAAGGCAAAGTTGGCACTCACCCAAATGTCTTGAAATTGTCAGAAAATGGCCCGATTCTCGACAACTGCTGTTCTGCGAACGAAATATTACCATTGAAGCATAACTGACATTAAAAAATTACGTCTACTATATTTAAAGTTATTTTATATATTCGTATTAAGAATAAAAAAAATACATTTAAATTTATATAGATCTTTAGGTGTGTGGTGATTTATTTATTTAATAAGGCTTACTAACTAGGTACACAAACATGTTTTAAAATACTTAAGCTAATTATAGTAAGAATAATTCTTATGTACCTAACTTATATGCACAGCGTTGACTATAAATATGTATATCGAGAGATAAAGACAATACACATAGCAAACCACATAAACAAACTTATTCTTAGTTGATTCTATATAATAATTCATTAATACAATTTACTGATCAAAATATTGAACTTGTCTTTTGTGATGTATGTAAATCATTTTTACTAGTATAATATCCAGGAACATTTTAAATTTATAATTTTCACATAATATTGCACTGGATAGCAGCATATGAATTAAGTTGGAAAAAACACAAGTAGGCCTCGAAACGACATACACAGGTAAGACACAGTGACTCAATTGATTAGAGCACGAAATGCTGTGGATCCGGCATCCACAGCGTCCGTCCGTTCGAGTCCTGCCGGAGTCGTAATTTTTTTTCAATCTAAAATCGATTTTTAATTATTGAAATTAAAAAAATATTTCATTACTTCTGAATCATTCTCGTTGTTTCATGGAACATGAAAAGTTTTGAGCGTTGCTTCAAGCTGTAATGTTATATTAGCTCCTCCAGCTTAAAGAAATATAAAAAACCGTAAGGCGCACTTTCGAGGGTAGTTTTAAAACAGGCAGGCGTAGAGCCCTCTCACTTTGAGAGCTCACCCTACTAGACCTAGAACACGAAAATGCAGCTTAAAATGTAAAACTTGGAGTGGTAAGAATTTTTTGACAGACTTAAAATAAACATAACGGTTTTGAGAAAGCTTAAGTGGAAATAGTCAAACGTCAAAGATATGTAGATTGGATATTTGCGAAGTAACACTTACCAATCGATATTACTATTTTTTCTTAATTGTGTAATTCTTTAGTGAATTATGTTTAGTTTTAAATATTTTTCAAGGCATGTTGTATTTAACAATATACTTTATTAAAGATATATTTATTTTATATTATTAATAATATCTCTATAATATAATTTATTAATAAAAATTATATTATAGATATATTTTTTATTAATAAATATTTAATCATCAATTTATCATTGACAGTTAGATTCTCAATTATTATTTGTCATTGATAAAATCTTGTTGTAATTTTTTTTTTGTTACTGTAAAGATACAATACCTCTTCCATTTCAGTTTCGTTTCAGAAACGCCACATACACAAATAAATCATTCATAAAAGAACATCAAGTACGCGTAAATGATATTATATACACACAGTTAATGGCTTTCCCCGAGAAGAATGACGTGATAATTTTTCTATATTCAAAGAGAGCTTCGCTTTATGAAGAATTGATTAGGGACAGCAATGAATAACCTATTGAATCTGCTACGTCCTTAATAAATAGGAGGGTGACGCGCTTATATCGAAATAATTACGACTCTCGAAGACGCAATAAAAAGTCTTGACTGTATTTCTTACATTACTTATTTAAGAAAATAGAATACGACCTGCTTCGTATATAAAATCGGTGATCTCCATACATCTATACTAATATATAAAGTTGAAGAGTTTCTTTGTCTGTTTGATTGTAAAAAAATAAAATAAAATGTATTTTATTCTCTTTAAAATTTTATGGATTCGAAAAAAATTATTTGGATTCGGCCAAAAATGTTTCCGTCTGTTGCCTATCATTGTACCTGATTACTATTTTAGTGCCTTTATGTGCAATAACATGTGAAAAATATAACTGTATTTCAAATTTTAGATGTCAAACATGTTTGTCCCCCTATCTGGCGTGATTCTACAGTGTTCCAAAGAGCACCATGATGTGAAAAACACCCAAAAACTTAGTCCGGCTTTTGTAAATATGTCAAACTAATACATTTTTGTGAATTGATCCTTGTCATTAAAGAAATTGTTCAAACAGTCATACGCCCTTTGAGACAATCTAAATTTAACGAATTTGTAACATCAACTGGCAACCTGTTATACATACAAATAGAATTCTCCGCAAAATGAATTTGTTTATCCTTATTTCTTAAGTTCAAATTATGATTCGTTGTTTGAACGTGCTAATCTCGGGAACTATTGGTTCGAATGAAAAAATATTATTGTGTTGGTTAGATAATTTATTAAGGAAGGTTATAAAAGATCGCGATGTCACTTATAAGAGCAAAGAAACAGCGAGATATGGCAAAAAAAAATATTCATCCTTGTGGGTTACCGTTGCGTGCGCTACAAAAACGGTTCAAGACACCCAAAAAATATGTATAAAAATGAAAAATGTATGAAACAATGTTTACTCTTTAAATGACCTAAAAATATCCGGCAAAGTATATGTCTATCTTTTAAGATTAACAAGACCGATGGGACGCAACCAACGTCGTGGGTAACGACGATAATGTATAAAGAAGTGGAGGAGGTTTGCAAAAACAAATTCTGTCGTCGAAGTCACTGACACAGCTAGTACATAGTACATATATAACATGTTAACTATTTGTAACTAGGTAAGTATCACCCATTATATATACATTTTATACCATTTGTACTGCCTAATAATATGTACGTTCTACTCAATCGTAGACCATTTCTATTTCGCGCGTAGCACTGCTCCGGCGTAGCACTGCTACGGCGTAGCATATTCGTTACTTATTTCTTGTTTATTTGGTATTCTACAGCTAAGATATGGTCATCATAAATGTTAAATTATTTTAAACTCTTTTGTCTCATATTTTTCTGAAAATATATGTTCTAAGAGCAGTAGTTTCCGCAACATTTCATGAAGATTTTTAGCCCAAGAAATGCAGTGTATGAATAGAGTACATTTATCTCAATCCATTGAGTTGGAACACCGAGCCGCTGATCGATCGAAGGATGAAGAAGCAATTTATAATAAAACGTAACAGGCTTTTGGAAACGAATGTCAGATGTACGGTCAGCAAGGATGGATGACTATAATATTATCACTCACTTTTACGAGTACTTTTCAATTCATATCATCCAATTCAAATTCGATGTAATTTCTTATATATTTAGACTATATTATGCGTGTTTGTTATTTTAGAAAAAAATACATTTATGTGACTAGTACGAATGACAATAAAAGTGCTGTGAATGGGTTGTAAAGACGTTTATTTAAAATTGTTGGATACTATATCGATTCGTTTGATACATTTAAATATAATTTAAATACATATTACATACATACAATTTAAAGTCCTAATTGTATCTTAAACCTCCGTTCGTTCCTTACATATTTTGGTTCCTTAAAAAAGTAAATAAGAATGAATTTGGTGTTCTTATGAGCCGTGTGTACCAAGAGTTATTCAGGAAATATGGCGGCGACGCACGTTACTTCGATGCAAACGATATTTTTCAGGGGTATAATTTCATATAAAAGATTGATTACATTCCTGAAAGAATGTGCTATACCGACCCACTGGCTTCTGAAAGTTATAATACTGAGTGGATAATGATTACTACTTATAAATAATTGCTTTGAGTATATTTATTGTTCTTAGTAATATAGTATTTTTGGATGAACTTTAAAAATAAGTTCAATAATAATTCCGTTAAAAAGGACAGTAACTTTCTTTATCTAGTTTTTATTAAATAAAACACTTTAACGGTTTAAAACGCGATATATTATTTAAACTTATTTTAAAATGATTTTTACTTCGGCCCGACGTTTCGGATGCTTTGCAGTCTCCCCGTGACCACGGTTGCTGCAAAGCATCCGAAACGTCGGGCCGAAGTTAAAAACCCTTTTAAATAAGTTTAAGTAATATATCGCGTTTTAAACCGTTAAAGTGTTTTATTTAAATGTGTACTACTCGCGTAAACTATAGACAGTATTTAGTTTTTATTAGTCAAATATTAGCAGCCAAGTAATCAGTCAGTAGTATCAGATGAAATTAAATACAATAAATAGTTACTCGAAACCTTTTTATTAAGTTAATTATAATATTTAATGATAGAGGATGGCAGACAACTAATGGAAGGAATGCACTTAATGGAAGGTGAAGTACTTCAGCGTACATCTAAAAATGACGTGCTGTCCACATACATATTTTGTTTTGAAAATTCGGAAATCCGCAGACTGAAAACACATCGCAATTAAACTTCACGGATTTTTCACCTGTGAACGGTGTTTCGTGAGCCAGACGGAATTTCGATATTCCTACCACCCATTTAAAATCTAGATTTCCATATGAAGTCCAACATGTTGTAGAAAAAAATATAAATTGATTAGATAGATGTTGAATCCGGTGAGAATCGAATCCACGGCTCGTTGATTATTAGTTGTACGTTGCTACCATTGCATTATTGGGCATACAGTAATTTAATTTATTCTGACGTGCTTTTAATCTTAATATATATAAGTTAATGTTTATATTGGGTTAGCTAATACATAAATATAAATAAATTTTCAAGTGTATTAAACTGCGATTAATATCATAAACACGCTTATGCTTTAGAAAATCCATAAGCTCTTTACTTAAGAAGTGAAGAATAGTCAAAGCGTCTGACGACTTTGCAATGAATAAAAACATAAAGATATGAAAGAGTTGCGGGTCGCTAACTCCTAGTAAACGAGTTGAAGGAACATTTTTCTTTGTTGGCTTTAAAAATCTTATAAAATGCTGACGTTACAGGTAAGGCACAACTTACGCAAAAATACTTTTTTTTTTTTAACTAAGAAAATATCTTTATGTAGCTTTTATTCTGCTATAGAGAACACACATAATCCAAATGTATGTGTACATATTTAGACCGTTTCGATAGTTCAGTGATAAACGTGCTACCTAGCATTGCGTTAAGTAAGAGAGCTTCTGAGTTCGGTTTCTGGGAAACAATATATTGGTCTGGTAGAACAAAGAAGTAAGAGCTACTTTGCCGCTAAATAATATCGTTAAATTACGCGATATACACCGATGTTTTCTAATTGCAAAGGGGGAAATAGGATTTCGCTTTGTTTAATAGTGAGGTTAGTTCGATTTTTGATTTACTGTTTGTATGTCACAAAAAAGTAAATTAACTTTTCTTGTAAACTAAAACAATGTAGGAATAGTAAAATTTGATGAAATGAAATTCGCTAGCGTTGAAGATAAATTGCCCAAATCCCAGCAGTGGGAATTATTAAAGGATCCATGATTAAGATGTCTCTAAAGGAATATAAAAACACCAACCATTTTGGTAAAGCTAGTTTTTTGCTTATTGAAGCAAGTATTATCGTAGTCAACATTTAATTAAACACGTTCGGTTAACCCACAAAATGAGTAATTAAATGAGAGGAAGTGTCCCTTGCAAATTTGATACAAGAGGGGGGCCCCTGGTTTTATCAAAATTTGACTTGAACTATCAGATTTAAAAATCTTTAAAACATTTTATGCTACAAAACATGAAAAGGCGAAAAACAAACCTGTGACCAATATCACAGATACTTTAGTTTCTTTACTATTTAATACATTGTCTAAATCAAATAATACAACAATAAACGAACGATAGAGACACAAAATAAATCCTGGTTAAGATAAGTAGATTTTATTAAAATTAATAAATACTCTACAAACCACACCTCTATACCAAATAATTTTAATTGAAAAAATCTTTCTCAGTTAATATCGTGAAAACTCAATTGAATGTAAATTCTAAAAGCTAATTAGCAATTCATATTGTCGAATGAAAACGTTTTCTTATCTCCAATAGACAAAGCAATTTCACGCATTGATTTATGCGTTATCTACCAGAAAATACACACTTTTCTCAGAACCTTCTATGGAAGGTCAGATTTTTTTCGCAATTAAAAATAATGTATTGGAAATTCGTTGTAGGTGAGTTTTGTAACAATTATCTAACTCGTAGTGGTGGCTTGGAATTAATTATAAAATTGAAAAAAGTTTGCAAAAGTTAGTGGACTAATTATCTTGTGAAGTTTTGTTTGTCTGTCATTATATTATGTTCATTTGATTAATAGAACCTGGATTAGACTCTGTCTTTTCCTGTCTGTAACAAAATTAAACCTTCAAGCATATAAAGGAAAGATAGCTTGTACAAAATATTCTGCACAAACCAATTCGTATAATTGACTAATTTTTATAAGCGCTAAAGTGAAAAATTTCCGACGTAATTATGAACGAGTAATGTGTTGCCTAGGATTGCGTGAAGTGCGATAGGTTCAAATCCCGGGGAAACAATATGTTTCGGTCGGGTAGAACAGATATAACCGATCAATGCCCCACAAAGGGAAACGGAACATAAAAATGTGCTAAGTGACGTGATTGGTTTGAGCCAAAGGGGTGATAACCCTACCGAAAATGCCTACACATTAATTGAAAATATAAATTTAATACAAAAGATAATAGTATGATCGAATAAACCCGAAACTCATGGGTGTTTAAATAATTGGTCCTTCAGGGGCCGTGGGTGAAAATGGAGGCTCTCTTAACATAAGTTTAATTTGGCTAACGCTATTACTTTACTCTCGTTTATTTTACCACTTGTCTAAATGAGATTAAAATTATACAGAATTTAAGCTTATAATAATATTATCTTTATTCGTACATAAACAATTATAATCTATACTAATATATAAAGCTTATGAGTTTGTTTGTTTGAACGCGTTAATCTCAGGAACTGCTAGTTTGAATTTAAAAATTCGTTTTGGCTATAAAACATCACACTGTGACTAATGGGAGGGAAGAAACAGCGGCAAATGGCAAACGTTTTCATTAAGTGTAAAACGGTTCAAGTTACGTAAATATTTATGTATCAAATAACGATTCCTCTTTAAATTAACAAAAATAAAAACTTAAATATTAACTTGCAAGAACGACGGGACGCGGATGCTGTCGTGAGTAAGAGTGTTATTTTTTAAAGGTGGGTTTGCAAAAACTAATTTTGACAAAAGAAACAAATAGGACGAAGTCGCTGACACAGATAGTGTATATTGATTGTATTGTATGTTGTATATTCCAATTTGTCAGCTATTTGGTTTTTATAGACGGTGGTTCGGAGCCCGGAAGTAATTTCGATATTATTGTTTATAATACTATATATGTTTTTCGATTATAACATATTCAAAAAATATATTTTCTTACCTATTGGACCTGCTGATAATTGAACTCACAGCCCACTGAACTCTATAAATACATTGCTAACATTACAAAAATTGTGTAATGCAGGCACGAAAAATTATATAACACCTAATTCTTAATAATATATTTCTTTTGTTGTTTAAAGTAAAATGTTGTTTGTATATTTTAGCATTATTTCTACTTAAGTCTCTTACAATGGGAGTATGGCAGCAGTCGATACGAAGTAGAGTATTGGCTGAGCTTACTGGAGGGAAAATGATTTTGAGACAGGGGTAAGATTATATTGTACTGTCTGTTGTTTGCAAGAGCAATAAACATAAATAAATAAAACACTTAAACCGATTTTAGATTAATATATTGCCATTAGGTGCATATGAAAAAAATTAAAGTTTTTAAAAACTTACAATGATTAATACGTGACATATATTTGTGAACCCAACGTTTCCGATGGTTTACAGCAGGCATAATTATGGAGGGATTGAAGATGGAAATTAAAACTAATAAAAAGCCCCATCTGTTTTCTTTTAATTGAAAATTGAAGAAATGAGCTGGGTCCTTACAAAACTGACCAAGTTCTCTAGTTTATTTGTGCCATTTTTAATTAATGTTTTGGTGTTTTATTTAGATGTATTAATTTATTCAACAATCATCGAACCAATATTTCGTCGTTTCATTTATTTATTTTTCGCTTATAACAGTTATGTGTTTGTTTAATGTGTAGAGACCGTGATGTATGGCTAATAATCAACGGGTCGTTGGTACGATCCTAACTGAGTCGTGTTTCTAATTTTTCTATTTATAATTTTTGTAAAACAGGTCGGACTTTGTCAAGAATTTTGGATATTAAATGGGTGGTAGGAATATCGAAATTCCGCCCTGATCACAAAACACCGCCCACAGATGAAACAGCCGTTGCAGTCTGTGGATTTCTGAATATCCAAAGCCAAATTAGGCGACAGCGTTTCTTGTGTAGATGTTATATGGCTGGGGTATTTCACCCCCAATCAAATAAACCTCACAATTGTCTGTCCACCTCTATCCTTAATAAAATAACAATATATATTTTATTACAGAAATGAAACAGTAGAAGAGGCAAAGAAAAACTGCATGTGCTCCAAAATATACGACCCAGTGTGTGCCTCCAATAACAAGTCTTACTATAATGTCTGTCAAATGGAATGTGAAAATGAAGCGAATACTGTCTTCGTCGTCCATCATGGGAACTGTATACCATATTAACTTGAATAAAATTATCGAAATCTTAATATCACTTATTATTTAAATTAAATTTCTGTTCACAAGGACAAAATCATTTAAAATGTCGATACACATATCCTACTTCCTACGAGTCCTAGTAATATTATAAACGTGAAAGTTTGTATGTGTGGATGGATGTTTTTGTTACTCTTTCACGCAAAAACTAGTGAATGGTTTTCAATTAAACTTTCCAATAATTTAGCTTATACATCAGAATAACACATAGGCTACAATTTATAAAGATATTGTGTGAGCTGTCCAAAATATGACATTAAGTGTCAAGTAACTAGGAAAAAACCTTTCTGCGAGCTATTCTGGCGTGCATTGCCATAAACGTTAGTTACACATAATTATGTAATGTATAATATGATAGACATGATATAGTTTAAATACGCGATACTACGTAATCCTAACCGACGAAGTTGCGGGCACCAGCTAGTAATAAGCATATGGCTAACTAGATTCAATACCCTAAGTGCTTACCTCCACTCCAGTAGTAGTAGGCCAATTGTCGATTGTCAGTTTATATAAATGGGATTGGGCACTCATATAGGAGGGAATAATACTAAGACACAAAAGTGTATAAACGTAAGTCACAACATAGTATGTACACTGAATTTACGATAGTTAATTACTCTTAATAACGCACTGGACTCACGGAAACTTTAATACATGCGAAGATTAAAACTTATAGTCTTACTTTGCAGTCCCAAAAACATAATAATAAAAAACTGTACAATCGTATCGCACGAGCGACACCCAAAAGCATCTGTCAGCGCGCGCACACCTTCGTTCGGCCGTCGTATATAAATACTAAACTACCCTCCAATTTTGTTTTATTCCGAACACCACCTGTTGGATCCTTTTATTTTTTAATATTTAATTTAATTAAGTTGCTTTTTATGATAGAGGAGGATAGATAAGCATAAGGAACACGTGATTGTAGCTGAAATATATATATATGAAATATAAAATCTAAACAAGTGATTAAACTTCATGAAAACGTTATTATTTTTTACATGTTATTTGCACAAGAAGGTACTATATCATTTAAAAATCTAAAAGAGCAACACCGCGGAACGGTTGCCGGTTCAAGTCCTGCCCGAGTCGAATTTTTTTTCAATTTATTTTCGATTTTTAAATTTCTTGAATGACGTGAAATTTCGATATTTCCACTATCCATTTAAAATTTCCGAACGTAGTCCAACGTGTTTCGTAGAAATTATACATTGATTAGAAAAAGGGGAAGCTCAGTAATACTGTCTGTACTTTACGCAAATAGTACACATTGAAATAAAACACTTTAACGGTTTAAAACGCGAAATGTTTTAGTTAAACTTGTTTGAAAATTATTTTTAACTACGGCCCGACGTTTCGGATGCTTTGCAGCAGCCGCGGTCACGGGGAGACCACGACGAAGAGGCTCGACGTAGCGGCTGCTCTTTTTTAAGTTTAACTAAAATATATCGCGTTTTAAACCGTTAAAGTATTTTATTTAAAAGGTCAATAATATTTGTATCCACGAAAAAAGGCGCGGTCCCATTTCATTTCAGCGTAGTCTATTCTAGCAATTTGTTTAGTAAAAATTTGAAATGTGTCCAAATTTGAATTCCGACTCCAATTTGTACGCATGACGCCGACGGCGATTACCAATAATTGTTGCTAAAACAAAAGAAATATGACTAAAATGGTTTTTCCGCTCGCCCAAAAGCAAATTGACACAAAATAGAGGTAAACAAAAGAGCTTAAACGTTATATCCCCGAAATAAAATATTCAAAACGTCATGTTAAAACAAATGAGGACGCGTCAGCATTCAGCTGCACGATAAAAATATCGCACTAATTTTGTATAACATACGGCGAACGATTATTTTCATTTTATTGCGGTCAGCCGTGGCGTTTCGCTGTTGTTTTTTTTCAATATTTGCATATTTTATCTAAAATTCCACTGTTTGCATCCTCTGTTGTTATCGAAAATGTTATTATATATATATAATATGTTATTTTGTTCCGCGTGTGACTACGATTGCCGCAAAGTATCCCAAACGTAGGGTCGTAGCTAAAATCAATAAGTTTAACTAATATATTTTACATTTTTAACTCATAAAAGTGTTTTATTGAAATGAGTACTATTCCTAAATTACAGACAGTGTGACATTTTGTTAATATAGTAGTTACTTAGTAATTATTTATAACAGTCTAAAACATAAACTATACAAGTAAGCAAATTATGTAGGTTTGAAGATGATGAACGTTCTAATATCAAATTGAATCTTCAACATCGCGACTCTATATCTTATGTACTTCTTTCTCTTAATAATTGTTAAACCGTTTAACATTGAGTTAAACCACAAGGGGTTTGATTCCTGGAGAAAAAATAAAAAGTCTGTTTTGTCAACAAAAAATAATAATAAATACATAAGGGTCGCCTAAATTCGATCAGGCTTATTTGTTAAAAAGAATTAATGGGAAGACACAAAAATGTGTCTGTCCCATTAATTCTTTCATTGCTCCATGAAGGGGAAAATCGGTTTTACTATTTGCGCCTGCCATATTGTTTTAGCAATGCTGACAAACATGCCGATTAGTCTTTTCTCTCTCTATATGGCTGTTAGGAGCCTGTTCAAGACATCCCAACAAATTGGGCTAGATATGTCCAGTTTCTGGCCTTTGGAGTCACGCTCAACATCGTAGTTACAATTTAATGACCTTTTCGAGTACCTTCTGTGGTTTACACGAGTAGTACTCATTTAAATAAAACACTTAACAGTTTAAAATGTAAAATGTATTAATTAAACTTATTTTAAAATTATTTTAGCTCGGCCCGATTTGGTGCTCTGCAGCAGCGGTGATAACGAGGAGACGGTGTCTCTGAAACGTCGGGCCGTAGTTAAAATCATTTTCAAATAATAATTTTAACTAATATGTATATCGTGTTTTAAACCCGTAAGTGTATTATTTTAATATCAAGCTGTTCTGTCTATTCATTCTGTAACAACAAGTATATAAGGCGAAATCTTAGCTAGATTGAAGACCTACAACGTTAGCAAGATAAATCTCATAGAATACGGTTTAGTTAACTATATTAATTTGAACGGAAGAAAGACTGTGCGAGGGAATTACCGAGACAAATTGCTTAAATAAATAATGGTTCACGGGACGAAAACGAAGCTACGGAATCTAGTCGATAAATAAGTGCTCTAATGCTATGGTACATGTTTTCGCTACTTTAAGCTTTTAGGACTGCTATGTGTTCCTACAAATTACCCTGGCAAGAACTTCTATCAACTTTCAAAACACGAATACATTTAAATAACATAAACACTAATACTTCAACTGTTTAAAACGCGATATATTTTAGTTATACTTATTTGAAAATAATTTTTAACTACGGCCCAACGTTCCGGATGCTTTGGTCGCCGTGATCACGAGGAGACTAAAATATACGGCGTTTTAAACCGTTAAACTGTGTACTACTTACGTAAACTACAGACAGTATAGAAGGAATACAGTTTTTTATTTACCATTACAATTTTTTACAATAATTAAATAGATACGAATGATTAAAAAGTCTTACTTAAAATGTAAATTGCTACAATGGAAAAAGGGCCCTCCTTTGCAAATTAGTGTATTATAAGGCGCACTAATGATTTTTAGGTAGGCCCTTAGGATCGTATTGACGTGTGACGTTTAAATGCGACAGATATATGCAATTTCGTAATAAGTAAATTGATAACTAATGACACACTATGTTGTTTTGTTGTCGTAGACATATTAAAATTATACATTTAATTGGCTTCGCCTAAAGTTTCATTAATTAATCGCAACAAACGAATGTTTTAGGTAATAGAACTAAAAAAGAAAGTTAACAAATACATTTCACGTTTTAAACGGTTTAAGTGTTCGATTTAAATTTTTCATAAAACGCTATTTTCTAAACCTTTGAAATATCTTGAATAAATTTATAATATAAGGTTTTAAATATTTTGTAGTAGGAAGTTAAGTTAAGTACTTCTTTCAAACAAATCTGGCATTTACGGAAACTAACAATTACAATATAAATGACAGAGTATATTTAAATCGTAGTTCTTACTCTTTGAGTAAATAAATGATCAGAAGTTTTTTTTAACATCAGTATGAATCTCAGTCACGAAAGACGAGAAAATGTCGTCTTAACTTTAAAATATGACTTGCATAATGAGAATTTAGAGGGATCGTTAGGAGTAGTGAAAAGCTCCTAGATCTTTCTTATTGCTTATGATTTCTATTTTACAATCCTTTATGAGATGGTGATCTCACGAAAGTTGTACTATTAATAAGCATAATCGTTTTTTTATGTTATTACAAAGAAGGACAGACAAACACAGGGTTCACTCGATAAAGATGTAATGCTCCAGCAATATAACTTCCAAATAAGAGCTATCCATCAATTTTAGCTTTCGACTTGACTTCAACGGTACATGTATACACTAATATAATATTAAGTTTCTACTTACAGAACTTTGACAGTGGAATTTATTGCCTTGAGTACTTGCCGCTAGATGAACACGGTCTGAATTAATGTTTTTAATAGCATACATGCGTACGTAATAATACTCCGCGTTTCGAACCGTTTAAAGTTCCTACTTACTGAATTTAAACTGGGGCATTTATTGCCTTATATTGTGCAAGACGGCTCGTCATGAAGATTTTCTGGTTGTTTATCATTGAAATTTCGTGAATTTCATAAAACGTACGCTCGTAGAAGACAAAGCGAATGAGAAAACCGACGCGGCGTCACCTCGAACCGTATTTAATTACGAAACTACGACTCAGAAATTGCATTATGAATCGTGTTATACGTCTGTTAGAGTACAGTATAGTGGTATAGAGAGAGGAACCTTTCGCACTACATTGCAGCGTGGAGCGGGATATTTCTGTTTATTACTGATCAAATGTTTGACGGGCACGTTGGTCTAGTGGTAGCAATGAATGGCTAATAAACAGCGGGTCGCGGGTTCGATCCCCACCAGGTCCATCATATTTCTAATTTCTCAATTTATACAATTTCTGAACGAGTTGGACCCATCTTGAAATCTGGATATTAAATGGGGGGTAGGGATATAGTAATTTCATCCGGGTCACGAACCACCGTCCACAGATGAAAGAGCCAGCTAGGGTATATCACCTACCATCAAGAAAACCCCATGCTTTTCCTCCTTTATATTAATAAATACAGACATGATAAAATAGGTAAGCTATCTAGACATACTAATGCCTATCATATAAATACATTAGTATGCCTATCAAGCATACTAATATATTTATTTAAATATATAAAGTTATTTTATTAAAAGGGTTATTTTGCGAATATTTAATTACAATAAGAATTTAAATAACATGTAAAACCGCTCAATAATACTGTCATGATGACGAGCATTATATAGTTTAAGATCATATGACGTCACTATTACGTCACTATATATCACCGAATCCCGCTTATCTAAGCTCAGGACGATTAACTTCCATCTATTATCTAATCAGTGACAAGGTAATGATGCCCATTTCTTGCTTAATGATCACTTTCCTCTTTATACGCGCCAGAGTCAGGGAAAAGCTCTTTTGGATCTAAATTACATGTTTATTCGCATGAATTGCTGCTCGTTTTCTGAGATAATACGTGTTAATAAAGTTTTTCAGATTGTTACGTATACCCTCAATTGAAACTTAAAATTTAAGATAAGAGCTAATTTAAGCTTAACATGAAAAAGCTAAGGCAGTGTAAAGCTTGAAGTCAATTCAAAAGTTATTGGCGTCATATTTTATTTGAGTGATTTGTCTCCTTTATAAAGGATAGACACATATTCTTTTTATAGTATGTAAGAATTACACGTAGTTTTAGCACGTTTAAATAAATGTTTTTAAAACGGTTTACGTCGCGAGACATATTAGTTAACCTTTAACAATTAAATGCCCCCGTGACCATGGCAAAACATTCAAAACGTGATTAAAATAAATTCTCAAAATGGTTAATTAATATATATCGCGTTTTAAACCGTTAAAAGTGTTTTAATTTATACTCAAATTCTCGTATATTATGTATTGGGTTCCCGCCCATGTCATATAACTGCAACCTACGATAAAATAATTTTATAAAACTTATTTAATTTTATTAACTTTCTAAACAAAGTCCATCGCGTTTTAGAATAATTATAAATTGCTAAGAAAAATGTTGGACTACTTGCAAGTAGACATAAGTTAGCTTAAATATTATTTATTAATTGCTTGTAACCTGGAACTAGTCACCCACGACACAGGCTTGTCCTAGTGTAGGGATTAGGGACTCTCTATCTGCAACATGTAGAGTGTTAAAAGAGAGGATCGAATCTACGACCTATTATATTATAATACACCAATTCACACAAGCTTTCAAAAGTCAATACATATTCCTCGTCTCGCCACTTGGAAACCCTTCTTCACGCAGTTCATTTGGCAGATATTAATAAATGTCTGATTTGTCGTCGTGCAAACGGGAAAGTAGACATTCGGACATTCAGCGCAGGGCATAGTCGAGTTTAATGAGGGCAAAATTTTCTTGATCGACTGCGTCGTTTTAGCCTGTGGCATAACCAATATACACATTGATGCTAATACGACAAAGATGAATATCCCTGAAAAAAAAACCTTTATTCATTTCAAATCTATCTTAGACTTAACTAATCGATAAGACGGATGCGACTCGAACCAGCGAGCATTAATTTCATCAATACATTCGTCTCTTACGCAACTTTATTTCAAATTGGCAGGCTATGTGAATTTTGACAAAACAATTGGCAAATAAATTAAGCGTAAGAAGTCATACAAAGAAACAGATAAATAATTCAAAGTTATCGTTTCTTAGTCATGCACTAAATTTTAAGTGTACAGTCAAGAGAATGTACTGTGTTTAAAACACGAAATATAATAGTATATTAAAATATTTACAGATTTTTTAAGTACGGCCCGAAGTCTTCTGCTTTACATCCACCATTGCCACGAGGGGATACAGATGGCGCAGCAATTTTTTTTGACAGTAAAGACAGCCTCCACTTTCAGTCCTCTCGTGACGCACGGCTGTTGCAAAGCACCGAAACGTTGGCGCAGTTAAAATAGATTTTTTTCGCGTTTTAAACCGTTAAAAGTCTTTTATTGAAATCTATATTACTCGCATAAACTACCGATAGTGATTAACATATTATTTATAAAATTTAAATCCAATTTATACTAATATAATAAATACGTGGTGTAACTTAACGGGGTAAAGAATTGTAAAAAAATTGCGATTCAGTTTTATTACAATGCCTTTTGGTACAATTTTTTCCTCTGTCTGTTCAAAATATTTCAAAGGACTTACAAAATATTTTCATAGCGCCCACTGCATCGATTGATTTCGCCGTCGAAATTAATAAATGCCTATAAAATAATGGCCAGTGCTGTTAGCCAAACTAATTAGTCATTAGCGAAGTTAATTACATGTGAAACGATGACATGCAATTAATTGTGAAAGGTTTATCGTGCGTCTGTGAATTTAATGTAGCCTTAGCGCAATGTTTAAATGTCATGACTAGTATTGCTTAAACGCGAAAGGTTCGAATCCTGGGCATAAAATGAGTTCTTTGCGTCGATTCTCACGGGTTTCAACAATTACTGGCTTGTAACATAAAAAAATAAATGTCATAGATAAAGGGAAAAATTAAACAGATGATAATTTTGACAATTGACAATGAGTTTAACTTGTGAATATATTTAATTGTACGACGACAATTGTGGACGTTTTTTGATATAAGGGACATCCTCCATCTTTAGTCTTGTAGGTTGCTCAAAGTATTCTAAACGTCGGGCCGTAGTAAAAATAATTTGTAAACAAGTTTTACAAAAGACTTTCGGGTTTTAAACTTTTTTATAATGTATTATTTAAATGTGTACTACTTGCGTAAGCTACAAACTGTAAAGTAATGATTAAGTTATTTCTTTAAAATTTAAATCGATAGTTAAAATATGAAATATTACGTTTAAACTTTGAATATTTAACTTTGTAAAAATAACATAAATCATTCGTAATTTTCTTTTTATTACAAACTAGCTAGACCAGTTACTTCGTCCGCGTTAGGGCAGGCTTCATCTTTATAAATTTAAGTTGTTATCTACGACGTCGTCCCGTCATTCTTGCAAGTTAATCTTACAAGATAGACAACTTAGAAAATAGAAGTCATTCTCTCATCCATATTTTTTGACTTTTTTCTCTTCTTTTCTCTTTAATAAGATACAATGCAAATTCACAACTCATTTATTAATTATGGATGTGTATTTTACAATATAATATATCATTAAAATGCGCGCCTTGAAACAAAGGTTCCAGTTAATAGTCAAAAGGCATTAAGAACCAAACGCATTGTCCCATATTTGTCACTCTTAGTTCAATATTCTTTCTACTCGCCGCGCAGTCCATCCAGCAACGGTTGGTATAACTTCTACGATCAGATGCACATACGGGCACATAAATTCTGGGACATTTACAATCCTTTATTTCGTCCAACAGCGGAAGGCTATCCTCAACCCGTGACATGAAGGACTGCTGTATAAGTAACGCTTCTGTTTTTGTCAGTTTTTTGTTTTCGTGAGCTGATAGAAGCGATAGCATCAAAGTTATTAGTGCGGGGATTATATCTGAAATTAGAAAAATTCCATTTAATAAAATGGGTTTAAGGACTAAGTATTTTTTTATGCTATCGCTACCTTTCTCTAGATAAAAAGGTATTTTAAGAGTTCGTTCAAAATAACGATATGTACCTAATACGTACTAAAAAAAATGTATATCTTTTGCGGTCTGAAAGTAAAAATATATTTAGGATATATTATGATTTTGATTAAAAAAAATATTAAATACTGCTGCTTATAACATTGCAACACTTAACGGATTAAAATGCGATATTAAATGTATATATCCCGTAACCATACCTTCTGTGAAGGACCCAAAAATTCAGGTTGTACATTTAATAAAGTAATGTATTGCGCGTTTTAAACTGTTAATTTTCAAAATGTATACCATTCGCATAACTACAGACACTTCTACATTAAAATGCCCTTTAAATTGACCTTTTAATATTAAATATTGGTTATAATAATTCTATTTTTTATTTATATCATAATTATACACATTGAATAAAATATATTGGTTTAATATATATAATATTATTTATGTCTATTAAAATGAAAGCAAAAGAAAAATTAACGAAGGGTAAAGTAGTAGTCTTTGAGGCTTTGATCCATTTCTATTTTCTGAAGGAAACGACGTTATAACGCCTTATTCAATTTACGTCTGGGACAGCAGATAGTCCTGCCGTATTTTAAAAATAAGGTCAAGAAAATTTGATATAGCAGAATATTGTTCTACTACCCTATGTTAAATTAAAAACTTTTATTTAACAGATAAAAGAAAAAACAAATAAGTTGTTTACGATACAGGCTATATATATACGTTGGATGTTGCCAGACTACCATAAGTTGTAATGTGAAAAAGTTTGTCCGTTTGTGCGTTAGATATATACATACAATACTTAAAAATCTCCGCCTCTGTAGCCAAATAGTGAAACGTATTGCTTACCATTGCGTTAGCGCGAGAGGTCCTGGATTCAAATCCCAGTTAAACAAAAAATTGTTTCGGTCGGGCAGGGCACAGAAGTGTGATCATTGCCTGTTAAAGAACGGATCTGTGAAGCGGACACAGGAATGTGTTCGCCCCATGCACAACGAGGGGGAAATACTTGAAAATGAAAACGGAACCAATCGGGAGATGTTATTTAGATATTTATGAATATACTAGATTTTCTACCTTCGTTAAATTAGAATCGTACATTTGCGACATATTGTGAGTAATCGCAAAATGTCAATGTCAAATGCGAAACGTGTAAACTTTTGTCATTATCTATATATATATATATATATTTTCGACTATATATATGTATAGTCGAAAAATCGATGTGCTGATACCAATAAAATGTCAACAGTAGTAAAATTTAATACATATTATTTTTATTAATGTAATGGTTATAATATATATATAATATATATAATGGACTTTATTGTACAAAAACTGATTCTCGTAGCTATGACTGAATTGTTCACTATGTCGAACTGTCTTTCTACGTAAATAAAGGATTTCCGTTATCATTCACGCCTGCTTTAATTCTGTGCTTCGTAACACATTTATTATACCTAACATCCCTAGTAAGTTCACCTACAACAATTGGACTCAAACAAAAATAATGTTAACAAACAATTTTTAACAGTGTACGCTTAAAATATGTATTAAATAATTCATAGGTTATATGTAAGTTTTCAGGTTAAGCCGATTCTTAATAAAATTTAACTTAGTTTATTCCAATAGACACGGCCAACAAACTTTAATTAGTCTAGGAAGGAAAAAGAACGCCATTTGATCGATGCTCTTACCTAGAAATAGAAAAACTCCAAAGTTTGCGTATTCCGAAAGTTTAGGTTATTTGAAAGTTAGAAAATACGCAGCTGAATGAGGAATGTAATGAAATAAAAATACGACTGTAAAATCTAAACTTAAACACTAAACGATGACCTAGTTTGAAAGTTTTCCGCTGAAAAAGCCCGATTATTCGCCAGCATTGTACAGACTAACAGAATGGAAAGTAATAGACCGACTCGCCACAGAATAGTTTTAAACAGTATTGTAAATTGCAATTTGGTTGTAGAAGTTAATCAAAAATAGCAGTTGTAATAAAATATTATATAAGAGTGTCTTATAATAGTTTTTTGGAAAATGAGATTTAAATATCATTAGATAAAGTTTTGAAAATATTAAAAAGCAAAAATATTTTTTGTAGTGATTTTTATGTCTACAAACATTACACACAAGTAATAATTCGAAATATTGTTTTACCGTTACATTAAAATAGACAAAGAAGATAAACTAGAATTTTAATTTGACGAGCTCGTTGATCTTATGGTAGCAAGCAATGTGTAGCTAGTAATCTGGTAATCGTAAGTGCGATCCCCATAAGGACCAAGATGTTTCTAATCGATGTATATTTTTTTCAGTTAGTGGATTTCTTGGTATGTCGCGATATATAGCTAGGGTATTGAACCTTACATGAAGTAAGCCCCGTGATTATCAGTTCTCTTCTATCATAAATACGTGGCGTTTTTTCTTAAGCAACTGCCTTTGTTTTAACTCTGCCCTCAGGTTTGAGGTCAGACGACATTTTAAATCCGATTAACCGGATTATTCCCACCGATTGTAGCGTATTCAGAACTTTTGGCAGAAACAATTTTTGTTGAGCAACATTTCGTCACAAGCTTCAAAAATTTCGAAAGTACGAATAACTCAGGACCTATTCTTTGTTTGTACAATAGACTGTTTATTACTTTGCTTTATTGTACACTTGTAAGAAAAAAGCAATATACGACTAAACTTACCTTGAGTTTACATAAATAATGTTAAAAACCTAGAAATATAAATTTTTACTTACATTAAAGCAATTAAACAGTTACATCCGTCTTTAGCCCGCTATATTTAATAAGTCGACAACACATCATCTTTAGATGTTATTTGGTTCGGATAAAAGAACTAAGGTATTACGAAATTAAAACTCAATTTTACTTCACCACTGTGTTACTGAAACGTTACTCTATCGAATCAACTTTCATAAAATGATAATGTTTTCACGGACTCGAACTCAGACCTTATCGCGCTTGAACGTAACGCGTTCCACAACACAAAGAGAAATACCTAAGCGTAGAACAAATTGCGACTTGAAATATTATTGTTATTATCTTAGAACAACAAATACTGTTCTTATTGTTTGTAAACACAATAAAAGGCATTGAAAGCCAATGTACATTTAAAATTGACAAAATGTTTTAATTAAAACCAGTCAACTTACAATATCGCCGCATCGTATTGTCAAACGTTAAGCCAAGTATGAAACACCTGTTTTATAAAGAAGTTTAATTAACTTTTATTATGAGTGATAAGGATTCTTAATTGGTTCAATTCGTAAGGATTTTTTAATCTAAGTTTCACGAGAGTCATTGACAACTCACGTTTCAAAGTCTACTTTCCAATAAGAGAGTTGGGCCCAAGATACTCCTCCCCCTTTTGCCCAAGAGTTTTCTATGGATCAGTTTTAAATAATAATATTATAAAACTGAAGATGTTTGTTTATTTCAACGCGATAATCTCAGGAACTACTAGTTCAAATTTAAAGTTTCATTTCGTATTTCGTATTAAGCATTTAAAAAAATAAATAAATTAGACTATAAAAGATCAAGTTGCGAGTAATTTCGAAATACAGGGGAAGAAATATTAATGTTTGAAAAATACGTATGAAAAAATGATATCTCGTTAAATGATATGTATATCTTTGTAGATTGTCTTGCTATTATAATTGATAAATTGAGCAGGAGATTAGACATGTTCTGATGCCCAAAATAACTATAGTAACACGATGAATCTTTCAAACAAACACATACATAGAATTTGGACAAGCTGGTAGGAAAAAAAGGAAGTAGACGATAAACATATTTTTATTTATTTATTTATTCCGCATTCAACTCCGGAAAGACGAAGCACGGACCGGTCCTGACCATTTCGACTGGCTTTTTCTTATTCATACGTTTATTGAGGCAGTGCAATTTGCACTCGTTCAAGTAGGTTTGGTTATCTGTCCCACATACGGGGTAGTAAACCCCGGGGCACGTACTGCAGTTCTTCTTGACGAACGCGTCCTTCATTTGTGGCACGTCCACAGATAGTAAATTGAAGAACTTGGTGAAGAACACGCGTGGGGTGTATGCGTACTGTGCGGATACATAGACGAACAAAGCTGCAATAAAAACTGTATTAAAATACGATACGAGTGTTCTATTAATTACCAACATTGTTTTAGATCGTGAAAAAAATTATGACACAGGCGGATCTTAAACCGGCACCCCACAGCCATGCTGCTCTAAACAATTGAGTACCGTGTCTCGCTCGTTCTTATTAAATTTCTTTAATACAACACAATAACAGCAATGTAATTACAATCAATTGATTTTAAAATTATACAATGCCATCATGTTTGATAACATGTATTTGTATGATAAAGTGTGAATTCCCTCATTAAATCGCTTTTAACGGTTTAAAACATGAAAAGTGTTAGCTAATTTATCTTTAACTACAAACCACCATTTCTGATGCTTTGCAGCAGCCGTGGAACAACCCACAAGAACTAAATATTAAAGGTGTTATGACAGAGTCCAAATTGCTACACTAGCGCCAACTTCTTACTAATTTTCTTTCGTAGTTGATAATCGATACTAGCTGGGTATTTACAAAACTAACATAGTCCTCGCTAACTGTTGTCCCGTTATGGTGATTTATTTTTTATTATATACGTGGATCCAAAATGTTAAATATTCATTTAGCGCTTAAAACCGTTCAAAAGGGTTTGTATCGGTATTTTGGCAAGAAATCGTCCTTTAGATTGAGTAAACCATGCACGTTTTCTTCCTTTCAAATCTATTTTCAAGCTAATTATCTTCATAAACTGAGCTTACCAACGCAAGATAAATATGTAATTATTCTAGCGATCTCGCACATGATGGATTTAGCGGTAAATGAATTTCCTTTGAAAATTAATTTCTCGATAATTAGACGCTTGTATAACGCTTAATTAACTGTGTTGGGTGCACTTAATTACATAACTTGCTGGCTTCTTTGTAAATTAGCGTGATTTTCATATCCAGTCATTATATACTAGGCCACAACGCAGCTACAACTGTGTTATATACTATCACTAGCTGTGTCAGCGACTTCGTTCGCATATAGAATAGTTTTTTTAGACACCAAATATTCTTTGACAAACCTATTTCTCATTCTTATAACTTTTACTCACGACGTCGTCCTTGCTAGTTACTTTTAAAAGATAGACATATACTGTTGCGGACTTTCACTACATTTAAAGAGAATTCGTTTATTCATACATATTTTTCAGTATTTTAATATCTATCGCATCGGAAACAACAAAAAATAATAGTTTACCCAATTTTTTCCACATTTCTCGCTTTTTCTTTGCTCCTATTAGTCACAGCGTAATGTTTTATTACCTGTAGCCTTCCTCGATAAATGATCTAAGCAACACCAAAAAATTCAATTCAAACCAGTAGTTCCTGAGATTAGCGTGTTCAAACAAACTATTCAGCTTTTAGTATAGATAAAAAGTCCTTGTTTTTTTAAAGACAGTTATTAAAAGATTGAGTATAAACGTAAAAACTGCAAACAAATGATTAATAAAAGGTTCTATATATTAAAAATCATGAAAACAATTGAAAACATTTTCGACTCGGGCAGGACTTGAACCGGCATCGTCAGCTCTTCGTGGTGTTGCTCTAACCAATTGAGCAACCGAGTCATACACCTCATAGTCGATTTTCTATTATCGATACATGCACCTCTCGAGCAATTTATTTTCAATTTTTAATCTATATAGTACCAACGTAATAAGAAGTTGGTAGTTTCTATACAACCTTACATAACTTTTATGTAAATAATTATTTTAGTTTTACTATATCTGTATTTTATTTGTTTGTGCAATAAAGTGTTTTATTATTATTATTATTATTAACTTTGGTAGTCGAAAAAGAAATAGGAAAATACATTTGTTTTTTATCTACTTATGCATCACCAGAAATATGCTCTCATTTATAATTGGTGCAAACATTAAAAGTCTCTTCAGTGATCCAAATTCCTAATCAAAAACGTATTTATGAGAAATAATTGTCCCCTTCATTCGCCTTTATAAAAGACCTCTGACTTCAGCATGGTGTTAGTACCATAAAAATAATACATACACCAAAGGGTGACAATATTTTATTTACAGATTTTGTGCATTTTGTAGGACTAACTGGCTGATCGTTCGAATAAGTGAAATCCCATTTCCCCCGTGAGGCATGGGACAAAGACATTTCTGAGTTTGTTTCATTGACAGGCAAATAATTGATCAGACTTCTGTGCCTTGCTCCACTGAAACAATGTAATTGTGTTCCCGGGATTCGAACCCAGAACTTCTCATGCTTAACGCACCATTTAGCTACAGAGGCGGTCAAGATCGGTCGATCGATCGGAGATAGGTCTAATGGGAGTAATCTATTGCTAATAATCAACCGAATAATAAAATTAAGGAAAATACCCCAGCCTAATAACATCTAAAAAAAGATGCACTGTCGATCTATTTTTGCTTTGGAAATTCGGATTTTAATTTTTACAATTATCTACTAAGGAATTTTTTAATGGTCACCCTAGTCAAAGAATATTATGAAGTACAGCCTTATTTAATTTAGCGACGTGTTACAGCGCAAATAAAAGTACTAAAGAACAGAACACTTTTTATTAACTTCAAACGAACCCTTATGTTATGAGCTTCTGAGAAAATAAAAGGTTCAATATAAAATGTCTGTACAATGTACAATGTCAGGATTTCGGTTTATTTACGAATTTAAGGACTGTAAAAACTACTATAACTGAGTAATTCTAGGCATGTGTTTTCTAATAAATCATTCTAGGGAACAATAGTCTACAACACGCAATATAAAAAAATGTGTAATTTCGCCTGTAAGTATTTTAAACATGATTTTTTGCTATTATCACCAAATTAAACTACCAAACCGAATACATAAAACGAGAGTGACAATAAACATTTTTTATTTAAATAAAAGGTATTGAATAAATTACAACGCAGTCTTTGAGAGTCAAAATATTAAAAAATAAGTTTTTAGTGGCCCGGGAAAAACGTGTCATCTTGTTTTTTGAGAATATTCAATTATTTTCTTGTCTGTAGATAACGCCACTGTGCGTGTGAAATCCGTGAAATCCCGTTTCCCCCTCGTGGGGTGTGGGGCGAACACATTTCTGTGTCCCTTTCACTGATCCGTTCTTTTTTGATCAGACTTCTGTGCCCTACCCGGCTGGAACAACTTTTTTTCCCCTGGGATTCGAACTCCGGACCTCTCGCGCATAACGCAATGCTAGGCAATACGTTTAACCAGTTGGCTACAGAGGCGATAGTTAACGCCACTAGCAAACGTTAAAATAAATAATTTTTGACGGTTTAAAACGCGAAATTAACTATGATTTTTGCTTTTATCACCGTAGTAAAGGTTTTGTGACAGTGAAGTAAATTTTTATATCAATGCAAAATAAAACATATCAAATAAGTTAAAATATAGCCTATATAAAAAAACAAATCCAGTAGCTGTGGAGAAATGGGAAAGCCTGCTTTAAAAATGTTCAATATTTTTATGTCTGTAGCTTACCCCACTAGTACACGTTTAAATAGAACATTTTAACTGGTTTAAAATGGGCAATATATTAGTGAACTTATTTTATTTACCATTTTTATTAACAGCGACACGGTAGGTTTTGTCGTTTTGAGACCTGTGGCATCGATTCTCAATGTTTAATCTTCCAAGCACTCGGTATATATATGTGAAGGACCTTCCCCTCCCGCCGTCTGTACGTAATGCATGGCCCGAAACGGTACAGTGTTTTCTCCCGGCAGTTCAGAATACAGCCGTTGACATAAGTTATATGGTCTGTACTGCATGCCGGCCAGTAAACGCGAGGACATCTACAGTCGCGCATATTGTCCAAGTCGACAACCCTTGTCCTATTGGGTATTTGGAAGGGGTGACTCAAGTAGTACTGCTTCACCAACTTATCATACGAAAAGCTGAGTGATAGTTGGATACCTGAAAATGGAAGGTAGGTAAGGAAATTAGTGTTTCGTGTTATTTAAACATTTAATTAAAACACTTTCAACCGTTTTCAACGTGAAATATACTCGTTATCTTATTTACAATTACAATATTTTAAATACGTCCCGACGTTTCCGATTTCAAGGGACACCCGTCATCTTCCGCCCACAGTGATCACGGCCGCTGCAAAGTGCAAAGCATCCGAAACGTCGGGCTAATATGTTAGTAGTTTACGAGAGTAGTAAAAATTTTAATTATCGTTTCAGATCTGACATTAGAGACACCGCTATCTTTCGTCCCCCGTGACCATGAGTGCTGCAAAGTGCAAAACAATTAAAAACGTCGGTTTAATATATTTCGTCTTTTCAACCTTTAAAATATAGAATTGAAAAAAAATTAGAGGGTAGTTTAGTTTTTAGATACGACGGCCGAACGAAGGTAATACGCGCTAGCAGTCGCTTTTGGGATACGTTCGCGCGAGTTGTTTGTGGACAATTTTTAATTTTGTATTTTTGTCTGCCAATTAAGTGTATAAGTTTAAACGCCGTATTCTTCAATAGATTCCGCGAGTGCAGTGCGATAGAAGTAATTAATATTCTTACAATCAGTGTGCCTACTACGTGAGGATGTAAGTTTATTTTGTTTTTTAATATATCCCCTCACGCCCTTTAAGTTACGATACGGACTGTCACGCCACAATAATAGTGAATACAATTGCGGTTAGAGTCAGAGTAGCCTAACTGCAATTTTATGACTTGTACTTATTTATATTTGTATAGTCTAAAAATTTTAAAATCGAAACCAATTAAAATAAAACGCTTTAACGGTTTAAAACGCGATATATTAGTTAAACTTATTTGATATATCAAATAAGTTTAACTAATATATCGCGTTTGAAACCGTGGTTTATTTAAATGTGTATACTCACGTAAACTATAGACAGTATTTAATCGAAACCAAATTGAAAAAATTCTCGACTCGGGCAGGACTTGAACCGGCATCGTCAGCGTTCCGCGCTGTTGCTCTACCATTTGACTCGGTAGCTCAATCAAATAGAATGTCAGCTTTCATGTGCAAAACATGTGCAATAACATGTAAAAAAATAATAAAGTTTTCAAATAGACTAAAAATGTTAATCTACAAGATCTTTCCTTCTTATTGAAAAATCATGTTTTTTTTGTTTTTAGGCCACTTTTGCTCTAGCACCCTATTGAGGACTACGGCTGGACAGAAGGTATGTACTTAGGATATTTGACCTAGCCATATGCTATACATATACGTTTTCTGTATTTATGATAGACAGTGTTTTATTTAAATGTGTACCACTCGAGTAAACTACATACAATACTACTTTTAAAAAAAAAATTTTACAAATAACAACAGTCTTATTTGTAAAATATTTTATGCGTATGAAAGTTCGATTTTTTAATATAAAGGCGGCCCGACAGGCATGGGGCTCACATAATGGGAGTAGAAATATCCCAGTTTCAAAACATTTAAACAAGATGCGTTGTCGACCTATTTAGGCTTTGGATATTCGAAATCCACGGACTACAACCGAAAGGCGATTAAACGTACTGCTTTTTCTTGCTTTTCCTGCTTGAAAAATAAGTAACACCTGGACCTGACCAGGACCTGTCGAGGATCGAACCACCGTTCCGTTTATTAATCATACATTGTTTTTGCATTACACCAACGTGCGAATCAATTAAATTTCTAGTAAAACTTACTATAGACAAAAATTAAAAATCCAATAACATTTAATTGTGCAGTTGTAAAAGCCATAATCCGATTGTTTTAGTAAGATCGATTGTATCCGGGTGTTTATTACTTTGTTATCTGTAAACGAATTGAGGTTGCTGTCGATTTTCTCATGAATTAAAATATAGATAAAAATTCTATGAACATATAGATATGCGCCACGCAAAGGAAGAATGATTGTTGTTTCGTAAAGCGATAGAATAGATTGTGTATCTAGGATTGATTGTTTGTCGTCTATTTTTCGAAATAATAAATATGAAAAATATATATAATAATCTGCCTAGAAATGTAGAGACATACGTTATATTTTAAACAGTAACTAAACCCCTGTATACAACGATTATATTTTAAAAGTTAGTTTCTTATTTAATAAGTAACTTTTAAAAAGAATTACTTTCGCTTGCATTGGCTCACTATAGCTCAATTCGAAGAGCTATAGAACCATACATTGAGTTCGTTGGTTCCAGCCCTGATTGTGTCATATTTTTTAAATGTAATATAAATTTCAAATATGTACACATAATTTTATGTTCACCAAATTTATAATGAATAAACTGTTTGTAATAATTTGATAAAGTTACAAATAATATATTTACTCATTTGAAATACGTACAAGCACTGCGTTTGATATTTTGACAGCTAGTCTATAGTCAGACATATATTAAATCCGCAACAAAAGAGCCATTTCAAATTGGCTGCTACAGAGAAGCATAAAAACGTACAGATAAAAAATATTTCCCAAACCGAAATTCGCGCAAAGTACGTTTTAGCAATTCACATAAAATCTGACGAAACATTTTTGCATTTCGTTTTATTGCTGTATTTCAATATTCAGGGCGTGAAAATCTAACATGAAATTGTAAAACTATCCATCAGTGTTTAAAAAACGATTCGATATGATTGGAAAGAAATTACATGTATATTTGTTAATGGAAAACTTCGGAATCTATCCAATAATTAAAATTATAGTTACTTTGCTATGCTTACTTGTTTGTTTGATGATGAAGTCTCTTCGTGACCACGGCTGCTGCAAAACATCCGAAACATTGGGCCGTAGTTAAAAATATGTTTCAAACAAGTTTAACTAAATATCTACTCGCGCAAACTATAGAAAGTATTTAGTTATTTTCTTACTATCGGATCCTATGATTATGATTTTTATGGTAGAGGACTACAGGTAGGTGAAATACCCTAGCTATATAACCTCTAAGCAAGCGCTGTCGACCTTGCTTTGGATATACGGAAATCCACAGACTAAAGCCGAAACGCGATTTATCTTCCCTTTTTGAATTGCGATGTTACTATCACAAAAAATATATATTAATTAGAAACATGTTAGAGCCGGTAGGGATTGAAGCCACGATCCGATGATGGAAAAGTAGTAAAGTATATACGTTTAGGTTACAGTCTGTGGACATCTAGATATCTAAAAATAAGTTGCACACTACACTGCACTATTGCACACATTCAACTATCCTTACTGTCATAAGAGTGATTAAATAAAGCAATATTTCGGTTTGTATATCCAATTCTCACAAAAATAAACTCTCAAAACTATCAAAACTCCATCAACATACGCGGAATATTATTTAATGGCTCCGTTTACAATTTTAATGGCTCTGAACATAGTTTATGAATAAACGTGAACTTTGCTCACTCACGCTAAGCTCATTTTCAAGTGCTTTTCTCGGACCTCTGGGAGTCCACTTCGCGCTCAAATGATAGTTATTATACCATGTTAGAGGTGAAACTAGAACTCTATTTTTAGCCTAGGTATTACGAGAATGGAATAGATTTGAAGGCAGCTGTATACAAAATTACAATTCGATTTTAGACCGACTTAAACCGGAATCCACAGCGTTCCGTGCTGTTGCTCTAACCAATTGAGCTACCGTGTCCTACAGTCAGTCAGTACAGTTATACAGTCTTAAGTATTGTCTGTAGTTATCGCGAGTAATACACATTTTAATAAAACACTTTCAACGGTTTAAAACGCGACATATTTTTGCTAGTATATATTTTGAAACACGAGTATTGATTACGGCTGCTTTAAAGCATCCGTAACGTCTGCTTCAAAAATTAAGTCAAATGATATGTTTTGCGTCTTAAAACATTAAAAAGGTTATGTGTAAATGCGTACGAATGGCGTCAACTACAGACAATGTTTAATTGGGGTAACTCTTATTTTTTTTTATGATAGACATTTAAACTCTAAACAAGCTTCTATGCGCTGTCTTTCTGTCTGTCTGTGCTTATTTTGTCTTTGGATATTTTGTAACAAAATTTTGATTTCTGAAATGATGGTTTTCCCGGGAGTTACAGCACGTTTAAGCATTAAGCCTAGTCACCACAAAATGTATATTACTTGTGGTAAAGTTCGTTATTGACTCCGTGATGAAATGTAAATTTGCGCAACAAAAGTCAATATGGCCGACGGAAGCGAGAAGGAAACACATAATTGATGTAATATATTCCCCTTCAAAACTTTCTTATAAGCGCACAGATTAAATATCAACACAGCATTCGTTTTAGGGCTCCCTTAACTTAGTACATTAATCTTCGCCAGCCGATTCAAATATATCTTTGTTTCAGCAACTTCGCAAAATAAATTTGGATGTTAAGATTCTTTTTCCGATAAAATGAATGGCCGGCGTTGGAATTTTTTTTCTCATTCGATTTCCTTGAAGTTGAAAATTATCTAAACGAACCAAAAAGTTTTGTACTTAAAAGATTGTTATCGTGTCTGTAACGTCTTCTATTACATGATTCTTTTTGATCCCACAAATACTTATGTTTTTAAATCATTTTAACCTTATCCATTTTTAAACATAACTTTCTACTTTTTTACATTTTTAACGGTTTAGAACGCGGGATGAAAGTAGTCAAAGTGAATTAAAATTATGTTACCGAATATTTTTCGCGCTTTAAACCCTGTTTTGCAATTATTCGCGTAATAAAAAACATATTTGGGAGTTTTAGAGAAAAAACAAAATATTTACCTCATTATGATCTAATTTACCTCAGTTATGACAGATTTAGGTAACAATTATGCATACACAAGAAGGTTAAAAAACAAACGGACACTACAGTATGATTTTAAGAAATATTGTAATTACTTACTTACGTATTTAATAAGTTACATATATCTCTATTATAAGGACTGAGTAAATGTATTTATGTTTAATTATATCTTGAATGTCAAGTCAAGTCAGGTTAATGACTTTATATTTCGGTCGATCAGGACACAATGACATACTATTATATATAATATCAATAATTTAGAAACGGGATTTCGCACTGTATGTTTACCCATGTATACACCATGTATACACAATAATTTTCCTTAGAGACCATTCTGTGTTATGTAAGTGGTCTAACAAAAGTACAGTATCTGTCAAAAGGAATAGGGGATAACATCCCTGAAGGCCGTACTTTCCCCATCTTTGATTTATCTTGATTGAATTTACGATTTCGTTAGCTTTGCACTGCGAGACTTTGCGAAGTACTGCATTAGTACTTGGAAGACTATATACTGTCTGCAGTTTACACGAGTAGTACACATTTAAATAAAACACATTAAAGGTTTAAAACGCGATCTATTTTAGTTAAACTTATTTGCAGCACCACAGCTGCTAAAATATATCGAGTTTTAAACCGTTAAAGTGTTTTATTTACACTATATTATTAAACTTGTCCATGTTTCCAAGCTGTCTCCCAAAATCGCTACACTAATTTTGATAAAATCGTGTATTGGAATAGAACAGAACTTATAGATACTATGCAACTTAAAACTATAGAGTGTACCGGGTGGCCTTATCGTTATATGCGATCTCTTCCAGGCAACCAGAGTAGAAAGAAACTTATATAAATAATTAAAACTAGACAATGTGCAAGAAGTGCACAAATTACTTAAACTAAACAAAAAAAAACTTAAAATAATAATGATAAAAACTCACAAAGTATAAACTAGGGAAAGAAAAAAGAAAGTTCAATTTAGGAGAGACAGAAAATGATTATATAAAGGTTTTTAAAAGAAGTCCGGGATAGAAATTTTAACGGTTTATAACATGAAATATATAAGTTACAAACACTTTTTACAATTAATTTTAACTATGGGAGGCGTGCTGTTGCTGCAGTCGTGATGACGGGAGGGCCAAGACTAATATATTTTACGTTTTAAACCGTTAAAAGTGTTTTATTGAAATGTGTACTATTCGCGTAAGCTACAGACAATACTTAAATTTGTGTCCATAAAATCCCGTTTCCCGTCACTAGGCAATTCATAGAGACATAGTAGATGAAACTTTTGTGTATAACTTTGATCATTGAGCTACGAAAGCGGCGATAAGAATTCAGACATGGTATGTTCTTGTTGTTCCGTTGACCGCCTCTATTAATCGCGTAGCACTACGTTAAGCGCAAGAGGCTCTGGGTCCGAATCCCGGGAAAAGGTCTGATCTACTGTACTTGCCTGTAAAAAAACCGATCAGTGAAACGGTAACCCAAATGTGTTTGCCCCATACCCCACGAGGGGCATCGGAATCTCACACAACCTTTCTGATAGAGTTTACTCATACTTGTATCATTTTTTAAAAGAGATATTGACATTTTATCATTTATTGCGAGACCAAATCGACCGACTTTGCTTTATTTGTGTTTTCTAAGTGTTATTTGTAAATCACAGACAAGCATATGCTTCAATTAATGGAGAGTGAAATACCCTATAATAATAATATGTTGTGCTGAAAAATTAAAAACTCATATAAAACACTTTAACGGTTTAAAACGCGATATATTAGTTAAACTTATTTGTAAATGATTTTTAACTTCGGCCCGACGTTTCCCCGTGTCTCCCCGTGACCACGGTTGCTGCAAAGCATCCTAAACGACGGGCCGAAGTTAAAAATCGTTTCCAAATAAGTTTAACTAATATATCGCGTTTTAAACCGTTAAAGTGTTTTATTTAAATGTGTACTACTCGCGTAAACTATAGACAGTATTTAAAAACTCATTCTCACTAACATCTTCGCAAAACAAAGTTTTAATAGATCTTAATTACTTGTAGTTTTATGCGCGGTCTTCAAAGTTTCCGAAGAAATAATGCTCAAGTTGTTTTGCTCAAGTGAGCAAACTTGTAAATGTGTATACCATCTGTTATGTAGGTAGATTAGTAACATTCGTAATAAAGTGAGTCACTTGCGGTCTAGCGCTTTATTGAAACGTCCCAAACAGATATAACAACATCCTCCAAAAGTAATAAATAAATTGTGAATTTCAGAATTTCGTTTTCAACCTATATTTCATATGTACTCAATAAGAATGAAAATGAATCTATACTTTAAATATTTATCTTTATTTTAAAAATTAGACATAATATATATGTCCGTAGATATTGTCTATCTTTTAAAATTTCCACTTATTATGGTACTATATGAATTCTGACAATGACGTGTAGGACTCGGTAGTAATTGGTTAGATGGCACTGTGGATGCCGGTTCAAGTCCTGGCCTTAGTGGAAACTTTTTATATTTATAATCGATTTTTAATTTATTATTACCAATTATTTGTATCCAAGTAATAATAGTCATTCTTCAAAGAACTAAACACCGTTTGTCAGATCAGCTGGTTAATGAGAAAAATTAATACTCTTTTATGCAGTACACGTCGGATGAACAGTTAAGTTTCCGAGAATCAAACTTTTGTGCTCACAGATCAGGCCTACGCACTCGACTAATTTAATGTAAGCACTATACATAAAATGGACTATTTTAGTTTACTCATTTTTACATTAAGTTTCTCAAAGATCGATCACAACTAGATCGATCGTTTCTGGTATCACGTAAAATTCGCTTCTTTTCATATATTTATTTTACAAGGGTTCTCGGCGCATCGTGTAAGCATATATTAATGAGAAAACTCTTCAATACACTTGTGCAATATTTTAAAACATTGTTGCATCTCTAAATTAAATATTTTCTATATATTTTCAATACCAATATTAATATTTCAAGGTATTATTTTGAACTAGCTGTTTCAGCGACTTCGTGCGCTAAGAATATTGTTCTTCCAAATAAATCCCTTTATAAACTTAAGCTGTTACCCACTACGTCGCAGGCGTTCCTATCCGTCGTTCTTGCGAGTTAATCTTTTTTAGATCATTTAAAAAGGTACGCCTGAGAAACCCATAATGATGAATAAATTTCCCAAATTTCTGTATCTTGTATTAGTCACAGGACGATATTTTATAGCCTTCCTCAATAGATGCTCTAACCGACAAATAAATATAATAATTTGAACCGGTAGTTCCTGAGATGAACGCGTTCAAACAAACAAACTCTTCAGCTTATATGGTAGTAAAGATATATCACAAAGGAACACCAATTTTTATTCCTTATAAAAGTAAAATGTTTGCTTCCTATGTCTTAAACGCCAGACATATATGTGTGACCGTTGTACAACCAGATAAGGTTATTTTCTGTGTCCCACCAAAATAAATATATCTGCAGTCTGACATAAGCCTATTTTAATTTGTATAGTCTATATATATTTTTTGTGAGGGTGTGAAAATATAAACAATATGGTTAAGAAACTTTGATTAATTCACATTACAAATTTTTTTCTACCGAATTTTTTTTATGTTTGACAGTCAGATAAGCATGGGGCTCTTAACAGCAATATAACATCTAAACGAGATGCGTGGTTTACCTATTTTGGCTTTGGTTAACAGTTGAACATTTTACACATTAAAATAACCTCGATGTAATGATAACAAGTGTGTATAAAACCGTATATATTTTATTCATTCATAGAATTACTGACAAATCACATGAAAAGTATTATTTATGATATACGTATTACCTATTACATAATTATTGTTTAAAATTATTGCTGTAGGTACTTATTGCTAACAAAATTTGCTTATCTAAGATAACATTAATGCCCAGAATCTATACGCAATCGTGGATTGAAGATATCGATTAACATTACGATGACTAGTAGTAGATTAAAATCTACTTGTTGTGCGAAAGACAAAGCAGGATATTAAAAGGCGGCAATTTTTATCACTGGCTGGTTTCACTTACAGGGAAGAATTACGCCATATTTTGTATAGTTTAATTTCCGTCTCAGAGATGGCGTTACTCCAGCTATAGATTATCAAAGGTCCTTTGGGATAATAACTGGATAGTTTTGCCTATTTACAGTCTATATACCAACATTTTAATTATACAAAACCAATAAGTCATACAGAGTTAAACGATAAAAATTTGAAATTATTACGTTCGTTATAATAAAATTGTCAAACTGTTAACTACTGCTGGAGGAAGTACTGGTAATTAGATCTTTTTTAACATGTAAAACAATATTTTACTTTTATCTATACTTTAAGCACATTTAAATAGAACCACTTTTAATGGTTTAAAACAGTATATATAAAGGAAAGCATCCAAAAAGTAGGGTCGAGCTTAAAATAAATAAAAAATAAGTTAAATAATATATTTCGGGTTTTAAACCATTAAAAGTGTGTTATTGAAGTATTTGATTTATAGATTTCCTTAGTCTTAAGAAACTAGTCTCGATAACTTTACATCTTTAAAAAATAATCCTATAGAGAGAATCCTTATAAGGTAATGTGATAATACACTATAATTTTTTTACCTTGATCCGTATGTTTTTGAGTATATATGATAACAATCTTTTAAAGGCAAACATTATAAGTACAACGATGTACAGAAGTACACAACTAGTCGCAAGTAAAGCTGCGATGAGGGGTACTTCGTAATAGTCATATGACGACATCATGAATGACGGTGGCCTCAGGTGGCTACCACCGTATTCCAGGATATGTTCAGTCCACCAGACGGCCAAGTCTAGCGGTTTTATTGGAAATTTACGCATCAACGACTGCAGCCTTATAACATTTTCTTTGTAACTGCAATAAAAAGTTAAAAAAGAATAAAATTTAAATGAGGTGTAGAATGACAATACTAATTAAAATATATGAACATTAAAGATAAAAAATCAAAAATAAATTGAAAAAACTCGTGTAGTTCAATTGGTTAGAACAAAAGCACGGAACGATGAAGATGCCGGTTCAACTTCTGCCCGAGTCGAAAATACTTTTTGATTTTTAATCTATATAGTGCCATCATGTGCAAAAAAATTAAAATTTTAAAAACGTATATTAACAATGAAAAAAATACAACACGGTAGCTCAATTGCTTAGAGCAGCAGCAAAGAACTCTGTAGATGCCGGTTCAATTCCTGCACGCGTTTTTTTTTTAACTAAATAGAATTTTAACTTATAATAATCTATTAAATGCTATCAAAATATTAGTTTACATTTATCGATATTATTACAATTGCGACGATAAGTGATTTTATTGACCGTTTTAAATGTTCTGTTCTGCTATCTGGGATAAAGATATCAAAGGTTCATAAATCGATACTCAATATGCTTCTTGTAATCTTTTAAACCTACGAAAATCAGTCTAGTCGTTTTCGATTACGACTGGTTTAAAAAGAATACTAACAAATTGTTCGAATATATACGTCATTATTTTATGTACTTAAGTGAGAGGATGAGAGCATTTAAAATTAAGTATAGCTACTTAAAACTTATCCAATCTACAAAGTGGCTAACAGTGCAGATATTTAATTATATTTAATAAAACTTGGCTTAGCTACATGAATATGAGTCAAAATTGGATCGATCTAGAAATCATGCAATTTCATCAATACAATGATTGTAAGATAACTTCATACTTTTCACTTTAAAAAAATAGTAGACTACAAATTACTATCCTATCTCTAGGGATATTTCATTTAATATTTCGATTCTCAATCTTAAAAATATATTTTTATTTTCATAAAATAATTTTAAAGCAACCAAATGTAAGGTGCGTCAAAGATTTGCGAAATTGTATCTCGAGTGATCATTTTTAAAAAACAATGGAACATTTACACATATTCGGATAATATCGTACCGAATCCAGAGATAATCATTACCACCGGGTATTGAATGTAATCTTATTAAACACCTGATTGTGCATGAATTATTTCTTGTCAAATTGCACACTAAACAATAATAATACTCACATCGGTCGATATTATCGGTTCATACGCAAGTCGACACCCACTAGTAGATACGTACCTCTTATCCTCAATTACAGTTTTTATTGCGTTAGCAAACTTTTCTTCTGTAAGCTGATGTATATCGAGTTGCTGGCCAATTTTGTGATGAACATATTTTTCGGTGTTATACCATTGGTCTCCTAACATCGGAATACCTATCACTGGGACCGCAGCATTTATCAGTTCATCAGTTGACTGAAGACCACCTTGAGTTATGAACAGTTTCACATTTGGATGTTCTGCAAGGCAAACACTCATGTCACTTATATTTCCTCTACTGTATATACACTTCTTACGATGGTTTACTATGGATGTTTAATGTTTTGAAACCTTATATTTATTATTACTTACTTAGAAGTTGAGCTTGCGGTAACCATTTAGCTGTTTTAACATTACTCGGTTTTTCAGACATGTCCTCATCCCATTTCAATAGAACATCATAAGGGAGTTTTGAAAATACTGTTAACATCATTTGAACTTTCTCCCTTGGTAGATTGGCTGGCTTAACATTAGTACCAAAACTTGTGTATATAACTCCATTCCTTGAAGTGTCCAAGAACGTTTTGAGATCCTTAAAACAAAAAGAGTGTAAAAAAATTACCAAAGACAAAATCAATACTATCTACTGGTGCTCGATCTTTATATGCAAAGCGATATTAATTATATCGATCGGTCTCTCAAAATTTAATTAATACTCTTATCCGTTTCTTTAAAATTGTCAGTTAATCAAAAGAGAAAAATACCTTTGGAAGTTCCGTAGTAGGTGTTTGGTGAATACCTCCAACGTAAACAATGTTTGGTGGCACTGGATGGTTGTGAGCCCAGATCTGATGCTCATTAAGAAACAGCATTTGAACATATTCACGGAATAGATTGTCAAAGCTCGGTAGATCTTCACCAAAATTTCTCCTTGCTACTTTATGATCTGATTCTTCAGTGATCAGTAATAAATGTTCGAAAGCGAAATGTTTAAATAGCTCCCAGCCCTTTTCCCATAGAGTCATGTTATATAACCTCTCGGTTATTGGTGAGGGGTAGAGAAGAGGATGAGTAGTAGCGCCTAGTAGTCCATAATGTACTGGGGTTGTTCCAAAAGAACTGATCTGGACGATCGGTGTCTTTAGCCAATGTGCGAGTCCAAGTATCATCCGAACGCTCGCTTCTGAAATTATCAAATCGAACGAATACCTCTCTTCCGTCAAAATACGTTTCACTTCGGGCGTATTTATTTGCTTTTCGAACGTGGACGTGAACTTCTCGATCAAATTGATGACCTGTTCTCTTATATCTTCCTTCTTTCCATTGTGTGAGTTAAGTAAGTCCTCCCAGTTCTTGTAGGATATGTCGTGGACGTCTATTTCAGTTAAATTAGCAGGGGCTTGGCCCTTAGGGAATGCCGGATCTGGTGTAATTACAATGACCTCGTGTCCTCGCTTCGCCAACTCGTGAATCAGAGGCCGAAACACGACCTGATGACTTATGGACGGTGTAGGGAATACTCCGAGTATTTTCGCACATTCTGTGGTATAGAAATTTAAAAATACCACAGACAAAACTGACCAGACGCCCAGCATGATCGAGCGTTATACTGACAATCCAGTCTATTGAAGCGTGTTATCACTATTTCTTAAGTATATTTTAATTATGATAGATAAGACGACGTCACGATCTATACAAATATTGTTTATCCGTTTTATAGATATTTTGAAGAAAAGTTACTTTACAATTTTTTATCTATTTATTACTTTCAATAAATTCAAATTTATCGTGGATTCGTAGTATATTATATAATACATTATTTTGATAGGACAAATTAGATGCAGATATAGAAATTAAAGTAAAAGTCATGCCAGTTAATTAGTAACGATTTACCATCTTACCGTTGCCAAGTTATTATAAAGTCTTTCATCTGCACTATTAATATTTGTAAAAAAAACAAGCGGAGGCAATCAAATTCCTGAAATTCCTAGTTGTTCAGTAATAATATTATTATTTTAACATTTTATTTATTACGATAGCTATATTTTATTCAATTGTTTTTTCACTGCACTCGAAAGCTTATTTGCTAAAAGCACAAGCGGTTAATTCTACCCGTGCCATCGAACTCTTATTTAATCTCTCAAATATTTAATTATATATTTTAAGTTTGAATCATTTAAAAATCTGTTTTAATCGTGGTCTGAGGTTTCAAGCGTGGGGTTAATTTGGTGAACGGTAAAAATAACCAGACATATAACAATTAAACAAGAAAAAAATAAAGATGCTGTCTACCTATTTTCTCTATGAAAATCTACTTCATGGCTTTTTCATCTGTAGATGGTGGTTCGTGTATTTTTTTATTCCTACTACCCGTTTAATATCCAGATTTTGCCGACGAGGTAAAACAACTTGTAAATTATATGTTATGAATAAGCCTACAACGTTTCTTCTACTTCTTGTAGTTTCAAAATAAATTTCTCAGTAATTATTAGAAAACGTCTTCAAAGCGCCTCTAAGTACAAGTAGCATTCAAACCTGGTTGAAGATGGAGTGCCTGGCAATTGAGACAGAAACACGTCAAAAGCAGTCTGTGTCAAATGCACTACATTTGAAGAATAGTGTGTAATATTCTTAACTTTCTATTCATAATGATGTGTACATACATGTTAAATGTATTTAGGATGGAAGAAAATTAAAATGTAGTGAAAGCCCAGTGTTGGGCACGACTCTTTTTCAGTGGAAGAACAGTTTAAGTTGACTGAGACTGAGAGAGTTTAACATGAGACCGACCTCTCACAATTCTCTTCGAGAAATCTCTTTTCTTAAGTATCTACTTTTTTAAACCATTAAGGTTTAAAATGCGAAATTTTAATAGATACTTTTTTAATTTCATTTCATTACGACCCGTCGCTTTGGTTACTTTGCCGTTGTTATCGGGGGACTAACTGACGTTTTTAACCGTTATGTCTATTTTCTTTAAATTATTAAATTTTCTCATTAAAATAACTCACGATTTGAACTAAATTTAAAGGTGGATCCGCAGGCACAAACTAGTGTTTTATCGTCGATGGGTTAACACCCTTTAATTGTTTACATCATTGTGTTAACGTCCTTGAGCAGATAACCAAATATTGATAAGATTTTGAACAGGAAGTACTTACTATAAAAATGTTTTTTTTGTTTACAGTGTTCATAGTGATCAAAGCACATATGAGTAAAACACATGTTTTTGTTGCCTCACCACCAACATTTGTTACCTCCTTTTTTAAACGTGTTTTTTTAAAAAAACAAAACGCAAAAGGAAACACGTAAAACGGATTCCATTTAATGATATAAATTAATAATTTTATTGAAGTTTCGTGTTTAAAAGGGCTAGTTATTTTTTAACTACAAGTTTAATAGACTTACGTTAGTCATTTATATTGCTGTTATGTATCTTTCCATTGAGTATCGTCATTTGAAGAACTATTTGAAATGTAGAGTTGAAAAGATGTATGCTTGTTTTACGTTTACTATGAAACAAAGTTTCATAATATATTATAAATAGCAAAAATATTATTTATTACTTATTGGTTAAATATGTATAATTTTATTTATGTACATTAGTATAATATTAGGTATGTATAAAGTAGCGTCGACCGCCTCTCTAGTCAAATGGTTAAACGTATTACGTTAAGTACGAGAGGTCCTGACATCGAATTCCGGGAAACAATAGATGATTTCGGTCGGTTAGGGCACAGAAGTCTAATCAACTGCTTGCCTGTAAAAGAAGCGATCAGTGAAACTGACACATTCTGGGACATGCCCCATGAGGGCGTATCGTTTTTTTCTCTGTGGTAGGGCGTGAAAATATTTCTGTGTACGTCCGATTTTGTTTAACAGGCAAGTAGTTGTCAATTATATTAATTGTAGTAAATAATTTACGGTTTCCCCGGCATTCGAACCTGGAACCTCGTGGTCAATGCTAGCCATCACGATCTACAATTGAACTATAAATGCGATCAAAATATAGAATTCTTACTTAACACTAATAAACCTAACGAAAGTAACTTCTATAAGTCGTCATACCCTTCAAAGAAACTATAAAACTGACCCAAAAAAATTGGTAAGGCCTCGATGCTATAATAGTTATGTCCCTCCATAAACAACTCTGGTAACGTATGTCCGGTTATCGGATTATTCGTTACTAGCTGTGCCCGCGCCTTTGTCCGCGTCAATATTTTGGGCATCAACATTTTTTTTCGAAACTCATCTTTTAAAATTATAGCTGTCACTCACGACATCATCGTCGTCATTTTTACGGTTAATCTTAAAAACATGGCATACTGTTGCGGTCATTTTTTAGATCGTTTAAAGAAGAATTATTCTTTTATACATATATTTTGATTTCTTGAACCGTTTTTGCAACGCACGCAACGAAAGCCCTCAAAGATAAATAGTTATCTCAATTTTCCCTCTGTTTCATTGCTTCTATTGGTAGCAGCGTGATTTTTATAACTTAAAGCTTACCTCGATACACAGTCTATTCAACATTAAAATAATACTTCGAATTCGAATATTCGAACAAGTAGTTTCTGAGATCGACGCGTCCAAACAAACATACTCTGTAGCTTTATCATTAGTATTTAACCTCTAGATAAAACTATTAGATATTATAAAAAAGACCTTTAATTGCTGTATTATCTATTTAAATCAATGCTTCAATCAACCAATTAATGACTCAAAATCAAATCAGTTAAATACTGTCTATAGTTTACGCGAGTAGTACACATTTAAATAAAACACTTTAACGGTTTAAAACGCGATATATTAGTTAAACTTATTTGAAAATGATTTTTAACTTCGGCCCGACGTTTCGGATGCTTTGCATTCAATAAATACACAATTTATAAAAATAAACAGATTAAAAAATTTACAAAACTCACAGACAAAACTAACTTGTATAAACGTCATGACAATCAAAGTCAATGTCAAAATTTAGTTGTCAATCTCTCAAAAGTCAATTTAGATGAAAACACCGTTCAAGTATTAAACAAAGGACTAAATTTTGCTCCGGCGCCGCGAAAAATACCTTGCGAAGAGATAATCAGCTACGTCGAGGAAAGCATCTTCAAAAATGTCATCCCTAAGGAAGATGCGGAAGCAATACGGCAGGATATATCCTGTATCCTACGCTCCAGCAAGCCGCCTAAACACAATCTTTCCCTAGCGGAGTCGACTGCTCTCAAACAACTAAGAGCGAATGAAGATATTATAGTACTGCGTGCTGACAAGGGAAACGCCACGGTCGTGATGGATACGTCGGACTATAAACAAAAGATGTCGGAAATACTTGATGACGACGCGGTTTACAACAAGGTTGCAAAGGACCCCACAACCAAAGTAATGAAAAAGACGTCGGAACTTATTAACAAGTACAAAACGACTCTAAACCTCGACGCCAAACATCTCATCACAGCCTGCCCGAAGCCACCTAAAATGTACGGGTTACCTAAAATTCATAAATTAAACAATCCCTTACGTCCAATAGTTAGTCAAATAGATTCGCCCACTTATAAACTAGCAAAACACTTATCCAGAACACTTGCCCCCCTCAGGGGAAATACAAATGCTCACGTCAGGGATTCGTATCAGTTTGTAGAAACTATTAAAGGTCTAAAGGTAGCGGACAATGAGGTTATGGTAAGCTTTGACATCACATCACTCTTTACAAACTTACCTATAGCTGATTGTATCAAAATTATTAAGAGCAAACTTATTAAACACAACATGCCTATAGAATATGCGGATATCTTAGAACATTGCTTGACAACCGGGTACCTACTTTGGAATGGGGATTTCTATGTTCAGGTAGATGGGGTAGCCATGGGTTCTCCAGTTTCACCCTTAGTTGCTGACATTTTTATGGAAGACTTTGAGGAGAGAGCCCTTGCTTCTTCCCCGGTTAAACCTAAGCTTTACAAGCGATACGTAGATGATACCTTCACCATCTTACCCAAAGCACAAGTATCTGCATTTCTTACACACCTTAACTCAATTCACAATAACATTAAGTTTACAATGGAACAGGAGGACAATAACACACTACCTTTCTTAGACATTTTAGTAATTCGTGATGAACACGGTAATATTGGGCATACCGTCTTTAGAAAAACAACCCATACAGATAGGTATTTGAACGGTGACTCACATCACCACCCCAGCCAACTTAGTTCTGTCGGAGTATCTTTGTTTCAGAGAGCCCGCCGTCTCTGTGATGCTGCCCACTTAAATGAGGAGTTACAGCATGTCAAGCAGGTCCTATGCAAGAACAAGCTGAGAGTCCCTCCGCAGCATCCCAGGAACAGGAACAAGCCACCCACAGTCAAACGTCAGCCCGCCTACCTACCATATGTGAAGGGAGTTACAGATAGAATTAGCAGAGTCCTAAATCGAGCTTCTATTGACACAATTTTCAAGCCGCACAAGAAGATTCAGCAATTCCTGAAACCAAGCAAGTGTACTATCCCTTTACAAGATGCAGGCGTTTACAGACTGGATTGTGATTGTGGCCTATCCTACATCGGCCAAACAAAGCGTAGCATCTCAAACAGAATTAAAGAACACGTCGCGGATATAAAACATAAACGTCTCTCCAAATCTGCGGTATGCCAACACTCATCAGAAGGGCCCAATCACTACATTCGCTTTGACCAACCAAAAATCCTCGCAAAGGAGAGTCGATTTTTTCCAAGATTGGTACGCGAAGCAATTGAAATCAAAAAACACCGAAATTTCAATAGGGAGGACGGCCTCAAACTATCAAACACCTGGGATCCCATATTAAAAACTCTGGATCCCAATAAACAGCATACCAGCAAACGCGAAGACACCGTTAGTCAATTCTGTAAGGACCCGGCCAGTTTCGCCAAATACCAACTTCGACGGAACAGATGGCGCTAGCGTAGCAATTCTTTACTTTGACGTCTGAGACATCCTCCATCTTTAGTCTCCCCGTGACCACGGCTGCTGCAAAGCATCCGAAACGTCGGGCCGAAGTTAAAAATCATTTTCAAATAAGTTTAACTAATATATCGCGTTTTAAACCGTTAAAGTGTTTTATTTAAATCAAATCAGTTATTTATCGTGATTTCGTCATCTATATCGTTATGATAATAACACTTCCAAAATATCTACTAATATCTTTATTAATCGTAATTATGAGTCACGCAACATTACTTCGACATTTGTTTGAAACATAATTATTTGGTGATTGAAAATTTGAAATTTTCACATGTTTACATACTTGAGATATTATATAACTTGTTGAAAAATAAATAAGTATATATAGCCGAATTGAATTGGGTTCTGAAAGCCGGTTAACAGTTTAATATTTTTTATCAACATAAAATATAAGTACTTCGTTACCTTCATCTTACGAATTTTCAATTTCGTTTAACCACGACAAAAAGTACACAATGCCGCTAAAGATATTTTCAATTTAATTAATCCATACCAATTTACACATACTCAGAAATATTACAGTGATATAAGAAAATAAATAAACGGGTTACAATTAAAACGATTACGCTTATAAATAATCTACACTTATTTTTTTTTAATTTAAAAAGAGAATAAAGCTTATTATATTATTATTAAATTGTGAATAGACATCACTTAGTTTTTGCTGCTACAACAGAATGGCTGCAACCGATTTTCAGTGATAACCCGTTCTCCCTTAAGCAAAAATTGCGACAACGCGGTAGCTAATTTGGAAGAGCTATAGCTCAGCTCCGTCCGTAGCTTAATTAAACGTTTAATTGGTTTAAAACGCGATATGTTAACCTACTTTTTATTACTTCACTAAGGCGCAACGTGTCGGATGCTAGTAATGTATCTCTAATGTCAAAGTCAAATCTGCTACAAGTGATTCGCCGAGAATCGATCACGGGACCTCTACCTCTTGCCCAAAAGCTACGGCGTCCACTTTACAATTGAAATACTAGTACTAAACTACTCTATGTAAGCTTTTAAATATTATATAGAGAGATCTAATACTTGTATTTTTCTGGGGTTCTTGATTCTTATCTTATCTATTGAGTGGCCGCTTTCTAGTGCGTTGTTCAAGTAATAGTGTGTGTACATTGTTACTTCATAGTATAATGAATAACTCAATTAATTATTTAAACAAAATACAAGTAGAAGTGCTTAAACCAGAACATATATGTTTATGAACTACAAACATTATTAATGACTTGCTATATTTTTATAGTAAATAAAATGTTATCAAATTTAGTGAAACGTATCGATAGAAATTTTACAAATATTAAAATCACAACCTGGGTTCGAACCCGCAATAGACCGTATACTATTGCCCTGTCACTGAACTTGCGACTCAAGTGTTCGTGATCTCCGTTTTTTTGGACAACTATCTGGAAAATTAAAAATCGATTTTAGGTTGAAAACACAAAAAAGAACTAAAGAAAACAAGACTCAGGCAGGAATTGAACTGACATATCTTCGTCGATGTTTAAAAACCTATTGATATAGCTCTCGCGCAATATCTGGGAAATTTAGGGTATTAAATAGTTACTGACATTTGAATTTGAACAATTTGACCCACCATGTACAGATGGATAAGCCGTAATGTGTAATTTCGCCTATCGGTTTCAGTCTGTTGGTCTCCAAATAACAGGGCCCGTAGCGCGTCTGTGCAATTTTACAGGGCTGGGAGTTTTTACCATTTAGTAAACAAAATACTTATTAAAAAAAACATAAACATTGCCGGGCTCTTTCGTGTAATGGTAGCAATATGTTGCTAATAATAATTAATTATTATACATAATAAATAATTGTGAAGTTAAAAATAATTTTCAAATAAGTTTAACTAATATATCGCGTTTTAAACCGTTAAAGTATTTTATTTAAATGTGTACTACTTGCGTAAACTATGGGCAATATTTAAGTTTTTATTTATTTTAGTATTTTCTTCTTGGGGTATAAATGAAACTAAACACTCTTAATACACCTTACAATATGTTTCAAGTTGGTAAAGATACTCAACAATAACTAACAGGAGCCTTTTATTCCATCGTCAGGTTTAGATATAGACAGTATTTTTAACGAAGCGAAATATTGAAGGCTTATAAAAATACGTCTATAATTTCACAAAATGGCGACGGATTGACAATCACTGCGAGCCTCGTATAGCCATAACTTATGATTAGGCAGTTTTTCTAACGCCATAGTGGATTTTATACGGACTGAATAAATTAGGATATATAGAGAGGATAGAAGGTGAAACGCCAGTCCGCACATCAAATGGAGATGCGCTGTCTGCCTAGCTTAATGCAGAAGCCGAAACGTGAATAAATATTTTCTTTTTTTTCTGATGATAAAGATGAAATGAAAGTGATATACCCTAGCCTATAGCATATAAATAGGTTGCGGTATCGACTTGTTTTTGGCTTTAGAAATCCACAGACTGAAAACGAAATGCGATTAAGCTTCCCGACTTTCTCATCTAAGAACGGAATTTCTATATTCCCACTCAACCGGTGGAAATTGAACCAATTGTTAGCTATCAAATATAGAGTAAAAATATACTCGATCGTTATTTTTAGTCACTCTTCACTTAGCCGTAATAAAGTACGCAATTTGTTAAAAACCCGAAAACGTGTTTATAAATTTTCTGTAACTAAATAAATTGGAAATCTACTCGTTGAACACGTAACAGGGAAAAGCCAACGTTTTCAGCTTGAAAAGGATTTAGAGAAAAATACGTGTTCATAATAAACTGCTATGGGTTAAGTCAGACCTTTCAAAATGTTATTTTAGCGAGCTACTAATAGTAAATATAATACGATGGGGTAAACATATTACTGTACCGTGGGTTCGATGTCCAAACATTTTTTTTTCATATGCAAATATAGTTGTTTTGTGTCGCGATTAATTATAGAATAAAGTATTAATTTATCACAGAGAGGAGAGATACTAGAGTTTACTTGAGGATGAAATACCCTAGTCATATAACATTCAATTAAATGAGTAGCCGACCTATTTAGACATGCACAGACTGAAAACGAGATATAAATAAACTTCTTGACTTTTTATCTGTTATTGTTTAATTTCCATATTACTACCAACTATTTAATTAAATAATAAATAGTGAACCGGTTGGGGCTTGAACTCACAGACCGTTTTTTAATATAATAAAACTAACGAACAACTCAAAATACTAACAATGATTTTTTATATATCGTTACAAAAATATCGACAAAGCGATACCATACTTTGTACAGAACTACAAAATATTTAAGACTCGTTTGTAAGTTAAGTAGTGCGTATAAAACTTTAAAATGTTTACCTTAGTATCCTTTTGAAATACACTACAATTGCTAGTACATTACCGACTCCGAGCAAAAAGTGGAAATCGCAACCCATTTTAATATTACGGACTGAAAATATTAAATAAAATTTTATTCACATCGAAAGAGGTGCTTACCTAAAGGAATGGGCTTTATTGAAAAACTTATCTTGTTATTAAGTTCGTATAGCGATTTATAAGAAGTTGCAAAACGGAATTGAACATTTTTCCAATGCAATGCACGGAGTCGTTGCCCGCTTGTCTTTCAGTTTTCCTTTTAAGCCGACGAGAGTTTTTCAAAGTTTATAATATAAAATGTTAAATACTGTCTATAGTTTACGCGAGTAGTACACATTTAAATAAAACGACGACGACAAACGACGTTAAAAATCATTTTCAAATAAGTTTACTAATATATCGCGTTTTAAACCGTTGAAGTGTTTTATTTTAACGCGAAATATATTTATAAGGTCACAAGGGACTTTGGAGATAAACCATCGAAATATCGAGGGGTAGTTAAAATAAATCCACCCCCACGGTATGGATGCCGTTGGGTGGTTTATTTTAACTACCCGTTTCGTTTTGTTTCTCTGGCCAATAGAGCTACGTCCACTAGAGCAACAGCACAAAGCGCCGTGAAAGTCGATTTTTAAAATTTACAATCGATTTTTAAGTTATTATATATGGTGCCATCATTTATTATAAGGTAAAAATATTAAAGTTTACAAATAATATCACGTTGGCTGAAATATTTCGCGTTTCAAACCATTTTTTTTAGTACAGACAATACTTATGATATTTTTCCGTATTTTTATATTCAATATACGCCTTTGTACATTTATGTATACAGACAATTGGCCCAAGTTCTCAGACAAAGTAAATGACAATTAGTGAGACGAAACAATAGATTACAACTAACAACAATCTCATCGCGCTTTCGAACTCTGACTGAACGAAGTTAGCGAATTGTTTGTCTTATCGCAAGAGACCAACTTTATATATATATAAAACTGTGCGAACGTTTTCCGTTTTGATGATTTTTCTATTATGACAAAGAAATATTTTCCAACTTATCTCGTTACTGAAGAGACTCCATACAATATATAACGCCTCTTCAACTGGATAATGAGCGCTGTAGTTATTTCGTATTTATCGTTATCTATATCTATATACTCATATATAAAGCTGAAGAGTTCGTTTGTTTGTTTGAACGCGCTAATCTCAGGAACTACTGGTTCGAATTGAAAAATATTTTTGGATTAGTTAGAGCATTTATCGAAACATGTTTTTGACTATAAAACATTAGGCTGCGATCAAGAAAATAGTGGAAAATGCCTAAACAGCGAGAAAATGTATGAATGCGCACGTTGCGTGCGCTGCAAAAACGAAAGATACCCAAATAATGCGTATGAGAGAACGATGCCTATAGAGGCATATATAGCATACATTTTTTTATATAGTTAATAGTAACTATATAAAAAAATGTATGCTACAGTAAATGACTATATTTTTAAATTAATTTGCAATAACTATTCCACGCGGATACGCGGCGATAGATAGTTTCTTGAAAAAATTTAATCACCAAAGTAATATTTTGCCACACCCAGGATCAGAACTCTGGATCGCTGGAAACGTAGACATCATCGTATCTATTGTATCTCTGACTTAACCTGTATGATAGAAGGAATAATTCCCTCGACATTTTATAACGCCATTTATATTTGAAATTACCTCTGTGGCACTTTTTGTATCCACATTACTTAACTTTGGGTTAGGCAATTTCAGAACGCTTACAGGCAGATAAGATGGGACGTTTATTTATTTTATAGCTAGCAACAAACACGTCTCTGAGATTTGGATTTGGAACAAATTTCGTTTTACCTTCGTTCCACTCGCTTCATTATTATTCTAAGTGGGTTTTGATTTGGAATGAACGGTTGTTTAAAGAATTATAATACACTCATACTTAATTTAAACTTAAATCGTATTATATTTGACATTTAAAAATAAATTCAAACAGGCCTCGAACCTACTAACGGCGTACAGTGATGAAGTTTCTATTCCATCATATTCTTTGAAATGAGGAGCATTTAAAAAAAGGATAGAAATAAATATATATATAGTTTTTTTAAATTAATTTTTCGAGAGAGAGAGAGGGAAGGGCAAACATACAAGTACTCTTTTAACAAAACACTTTAACGGTTTAGAACGCGATATTTTTTAATTAAACTTGTTTGAAATTTATTTTAAACTACGGCCCGACGTTTCAAAACAAGCTTATCTAAAATATATCGCGTTTTAAACCGTTAAAGTGTTTTATTTAAATGTTTACTACTCGCGCAAACTACAGACAGTATTTAATACAAGTACACTTTCGTAGATAGACTGGCGCGGACATCATTTGAAGAGAAATTGTTCTTTCATACATATTTTATCATCTACCTATCTTGATATCTTGAACAGTATTCGCAGCGCACGTAACGGACATCCTCAAAAAAAAAATCCCGTTTTTTCTACCTCGATAAATATTCTAACACAAAAATAATCTTTGATCCGAACCATTAGTTTAAACAAAAACACACTTTTTAGCTTCTAAATAATGTGCCTTCATGTGCAATAACATGTAAAAAATACTAAAGTTTTCAAACATTAGTAAAGCTTACTATATGTGTATCTTGTTATAAAATCCCATTTCAGACGAATCATAGTAATTTATATGGAAAAATTATTTCCATTTAAGTTAGACTTATCTCTACTGATTCTCATACTAAAATTTCATACATACTACGGAATTTCTTAATTAACCTAATGCAAATCGCAATTTCTGTTTCACTGACCCGATGCAAGCGATAACGCCACTGGGTTATTTACAGTCGTCTGTAATATTAGCGCAGTACAAACGATTACCTTGCGTCATTTCAGATTGTTATAGATGTTTTCTACGCGTAAAAAGCAAGTTTTATGGTTGACTAGCTGTTCCAGCGGCTTCATTCACGAGAATCGTTTTTTTGGGCACCCAAATTAGTTTTTGCAAGCCCCGTCTCTTCTCTATAAACTTGAACTGTTATACACGACATCGATGGCGTCCCTTCCAGTCATTCTTGCGAGTTAATCTTAAAAGATAGACATATAGCGTCGCAGATTTCTTTCATACACATTTTTTAGGTATCTTGAATCTTCGATTCTATTATTCACAGCGCGATGTTTTATAGCCTAGAACCTTTCTCGATAAATGCTCTAACCAACACAAAAAGAATTCAATTCAAACCCGTAGTTGCTGAGATTAGCGCGTTCAAACAAACAAACTCTTCAGCTTTATATATTAGTATAGATATAAAGTAAACGACACATTATCTATGTAAAAATGTAAGTGTATAGCTAGGCATATAGCTTAGGGTTGCGTCAAGTAAAAGACGTCGTGGGGTTTGAATTCTGGAGGAAAAAAAATGTATTAGCTGACCAGGTCTAATCAACATCTGAACCAGTGTATGAATTTGATTAATGGAATGGAAATAGACATTTGTCTTTCTCCTGCTTGACATTGGGGTTTGAATAAGTATCCGAGGTAAAACTATTAAATAAAAGCATACATCATTAGCGTTTCCCCTAAACACGTTTACGTTACAATTCAATAAATGCATTCAAATAGTAATCAAATATCGGGTCAAATAGTAACTCTTTCGCACAACTATGCTTACGAACTTTCGCTCTTTACTCATATTAATAATCTGAGGAGTTTGTTTGTTTGTACGTGCTAATCTGAAAAACTACTGGTTCGAATTGAGAAATTATTTCTGAGTTGGTTAGAGCTTTAGTATAGCTTTGTATTTATCTTTATAAAACTGCGGTGAAACAGGGGGAATAACTTTCCCTATTCTGTACTGTCTATAGTTTACGCGAGTAGTACACATTTAAATAAAACACTGTAACGGTTTAAAACGCGATTTATTAGTTAAACTTATTTGAAAATGATTTCTCCCCGTGACAACTGCTGCTGCAAAGCGTCAGAAACGTCGGGCCGAAGTTAAAAATCATTTTCAAGTAAGTTTAACTAATATATCGCTTTTTAAACTGTTAAAGTGCTTTATTTAAATTTCCCTGTTCTTTCGTCACGGCGCTGCAAAGATATCCAAAAAATACATCTGAAACAATGCTTGAAATAAAAAAAAAGAATTCCGCGACAGTATATTTACATCTTTTAGTATTAACTTGCAAGAACGACGGGTACGGACGTCGCCATGATAAAGATAAAAAGGCAAAACCAATTTTTGGCCAAAACAAATGTTACGCGGACGATGTCACCGGCACAGCTACTAAAATATAAGTGTGACTGCGTCAGGCGTTTGCAATTAGAGTCTTATGAAGTCTCCCCTATGGGGTAGCAAGTGTTGAAATTAATGGAAATACTAATCATAACGCACAATAGAACGGAACGGCGCGGGACACTGATGGATAACTTTTCCATCAGTGTCCCGACAAAAGTGACGCGACGTTTCAATATTCCCCTCTATTAAGCGGGAGTATCTCAACATAGGTCCGTTCTGTGGTTTACGCAAATACTTCGAAAGTATGTCTGTCAAAGATTGTAAATACCATTATATTGTAAAAAACATGTTCATAAACAGATTGCGTATTGTTAACAATTAACAGAACGATTTTGTTATGTAATAAAATATAAATTAAACATCTGGCTCAGGCGTACTGCTGGAAATTTTGAAACCGGCATCCACAGAGTCCCGTGCTGTTGCTCTAAGCAATTCATGTCATATCATGTGTTAATATTAAAGTTTTCAAAGAAACAATACATAAAGTATAACATATTATTGTCTTTCGGGCTGTTCGGCCGATGTGAGCGAGAAGAGGTTCTCGACGTTTCGCCATCACGTCTGGACGGCATCTTCAGGAGATGTTGACTCCTCGATTGCTCGAAGAATTGGCCGTGAAAGCCTTACTCAATTCATAAAGTATAAATTCTTAAAATGTGATAGTCAACAATACTAAACGATTTTTTCGCCCAGCGTCAAAGCCTTAAGTCTTCTGACAACGTCTTAAGTGTACCGAAGATTTGGTATTGGTAGGAGATTTAGTTCCAATAAAAAGTACTAATAATATATAGAGAACTAATGGACACAGCGTTACAATTTTTTATTTTTAGTTTAATATTTATGCAATTAATACTATTAATTCGAAAGAAAGCAATATAACGCAAAAAGTACGCTAATTACTTATTTATCTATAAGGACTAGATTCGAGGAAAGTTTTTATTACAGTAATTAATCATATCAGATAACTACTATGGTAACAGAGATAAAATTGTAATAATTACGTTGAGATTGTAAAGGCACACCTTGAAACATGAACCTTCGATACGCAACACGTAATTCGATTTTGCTTTTAAAATCTACAGTATCTAATCTTATCTGTGGAACTACGTAACTCTGCAACTCAATCTTCTCAATATTGCCTCTGGCAATACCATTCCGGTGTCTGTTTCCCGCGCTTTTCCGCTGCCATTCTATTCCGACGCCATTTTATTTTATTTACAAAATGTCGGTTTGTCAAATATTATATTTTGTTATTCCCGATAAGATGCAGACAGTTTTAACCCAGAAAGACCTGCAAATACATTCTGGCTGGGATTGCTTTTTATCCATATACGTTATTTGTATAAAACTTAACATGAAACTGTCAAATAATGTATTTTTAAGTACTAAAAACATACTAAATATGATTTGCCTAAGCCGAGAACCGACCTGTGTTATTGAAACAGAATCGAAGATGATAATTACAAATCTAGGGAGTTAATTACAATGCAGGTAATATTACTAATTATTTAATAGACATTTCTCAAGTTTCAATAATAATTGTCAATTTAAGCTTATGAAGTAATTGTCGCGGTTTTTCGTATTATGTCAAATATGACGTTAGACTTTTAGGTTTTAATTTTATATAGAAAGTTTTATTAAACGACTAAGGAAATTTTATACTATACACAAATACTTTGAATAATGAAAATAAATAATGGGGGAAATCGGTACTTACTTACTGAAGTGGATTAATGTACACGTACTAGAAGGAACACTTTAGTCTATGTATAATAGTATATTGGTTAATAATAATTGGGTTTTGTTTTCAACCAGATTCAATATCGCATTGAATAGTTTTATTATTTTTAATAGACTATGTCTAAACGTAGACTATAAATAGCTGGTAGAAATATCGAAATTTTCTCTGGGTCACTGTCCTAGATGGGAAAGCCGTATTAGTGTTTTGTTTTTAGTCTGTAGACTTCTGTAGTCAAAAAATCTTGTTAAAAGGTTATTTCTCCTCTCATCATATATAATGCTTTTCTGAAGTTTGGTATCCTAAACAACATTTTACGAAATATTTGAAATCCAAACGGATTTGAATACCTATGAGGCTGCTAGAGGCAGAGTGGCCTAATAACGAAAGACATCATAACAATTTTCGGTCACTGTGCTCTTGTAGGTTAACATTTTAGACTATGAAAATATAAATAACTTTAGTCATAAAGTTGCAGTTAGGCTACTCTGCTGCTAACCTTATATTGTATAGAAACAAAACTAAAGTAACAACAGGAAAATTTAGTTCGATTAATATTTCTCGCTAGCCCAATTCACTCCGCTTTCATCGCAATTACATTAGGCGTTTTCCTTATTAACAGAAAACCTAGGTTCGTAGAATTTGTAAAATTGCTGGTACAAACCAATTTCGCTGTGAGCATTCAAAGAACGTGACTGCTGGCAATAAAGGCAACTCAACAGAAAAAAAACCCAATCGAATATCACCTTTATTACCTGTGGTTGGTGGAAATTACTAGTTTTTACTCGATTGTTTTAAAGGGAGTGTGAATTTTACAACTGTGAACTCTTTATAACGAAACAGAGGGATTCCTAGCTTTTTGTACCGTTAGTGCTGTAAGCATTAAAGAAAGAAGACCCATACATTTAAATTAAACACTTTAACGGTTTAAAATGCGATATATTAGTTAAACTTATTTGAAAATGATTTTTAACTTCGGCCCGACGTTTCGGATGCTGCAAAGTAATATAATAAAATAAGTTAAACTAATATATCGCGTTTTAAACCGTTAAAGTGTTTTATTTAAATGTGTACTACTCGCGTAAACTATAGACAGTATTTAAGACCCATACAGTTAAGAATAATCTTTTCCTATAGAACTAGAATTATATTATAAGGAATACTAGTTGGTATTTATGTGTAGTGATACACTAAAACATTTTTAATCAACTTAACTGCAATTTACGCTTGCGAAGTGATATTAAGGAATAACATTGATAATATTTTTTTTAAATATAATTATGGTATTGTTTTCGTTATAACGGATAATGTTATAAAGAGTTTACATAGTATGTCGTCGTCTTAACGAAATCTTAGTCCCAAAGTTGTTACGAAATTTTGATTTGAGTTTGTAGGAGTTTTAGTAAAACTTAATAGTTTTCCTCACCTTGCCAAAAAAGACAAATTACGCTTCATTTTTATGTACAACAGAAACAGACATTTTTCTGCATCCATTTAATTCAGAAATTTTATTTTCAGGTAAGTAGTTTATCACTCACCGGTGTTAAGTATTTCCCTGGATTCAAATACGGAACCGCTTGTTTTAATCGGTATAGCCAATGCGCCTACCTAACGAACGTAAGGTAAGGTTTCTCTATAATGATTGATTAATATAAGAATTAGTCATACAAAAATTATAATCAAGATAAATTTAGAATCGTATAGCGTTTAACTGGCCTACCCCATTTCCACGGTAATAATTATGATTTATTTCTCATGAATTTTTATGAGCTCTACAACAGCCTTCAAATTAGTTATTTTAATAATGGTCTGATGTTAAATTGCTTTCATAACTTTCCCTTAAATTACACTTGCCGTCTCTAAGCGTTGTCTGCTTTTTAATATCGATATAATAATTTTATGTAAAGATCCATAAAGTCCCTGATACACATGACAAATAATATTTTTTCTAATCTTCTCGCAGTCAAAATTAAAACATTAAAATGCCGCCTCTGTTATTAATAATTAATAATCAGTTTTCCTTGCATTACAGACTTACTTTTTTTTATTTTAATATATTATAGTAATACGTTGTCTATTTAAATGAAATATTTACGCAAAAAACAAAAAAAATGTTTTTGCAAATAGGGCAAATAAAAGTAATTCAATTGGGTAAATAATGAATTTTTAATATTAAATCGTTTGATTAACAATTTATATTGATGTGGATTACCTCAATTCAGTTGCACGTTGAATCATTAATAATGCAATTAAAATACCGATTCCATTGCAACTGGATTCGATTAATCGATTTTATATATTTTTTTAATATCGTCGGTTGTTTACGCTTTAACAGTTAACGCGAAATACATTAACTAGCTTATTTTGATTTATTTTCGATTTTTTAATCTTATAGTGCCATCATGTGCAATAAGATGTGAAAAATATTAAAGTTTTCAAACGTTAACTCTTTTTTATTTTGGCCGACGTTTTGGCCGTAGTTAAAACAAATATGTTAAGTTAACTAATAAGTTTCGCGTTTTAAACAGTTAAACAATCCGTTGTTGAATCAGTTATAAACAAGCAGTATAAACGTTATGTCTTGAACTATAACCTAATAATGTTATTTTAATATTATACAGTTTTAGTAAAATTCTAATTAAAACGGTGTTTATATCATATTATGCATATACTTAACAGTATTAATAATGAAATACAATTTTAAAATATCTTCGTAATTATTTTTCACTCATCTCAATAAAAACGTCTCTGCGTTTATAACGAAGACAGACCAAAATTGTAATGCATAGCAATAATACTCTTGTTGAATTATATGGAGAATGGAATTAGTTAGGGAAGCCATCGACAATTTTAGGAATCGAATTTCCTACAGTCATTCCGAATTCTATGCATTGTTAAGCGCGCTCCTTTGCAATCGTGATTCGAATATAATGAGCTTTTTATTTACTAGTACTACGTAGTCTCTACTGACTTTAGAATATAACACTTTTAACTGTTTGAAACGCGACTTCTATTAGTTAAACTTATTTACAACACAACACGACGTTGGTTGCTTAGCAGCAGTCGCGATTACAGGGGGACTGAGGATCGTCTATCCTTCGTAATGTCAAAGTGAAAACTTTCACGTACTAAGCCGTTAGTGTTTTATTTAAATATTACTCGCGTTAAAAACCGACAATTTTAGTGACAGTTTAAAACATATGTGTGTATTTAGTTAGTAAGCCTTATTTAATAAATATCCACTCGACCAAACGAGACAGTTTTAATAGGAGTATATTAGTTATGAAACAAATATTATTTTAATATATCACCAAGTTAACTCGAACGCATAGAAATCAATAAATTTAGCACTGCATTTTAAATCCGTTCGCAAATATAAAACCGGCTAAAATCTGTGAAATGTTATGAAATGTTATTTGCGAAATTGGAAGCGGGATAAGCAATAAAAGTTTTACTGAACTTCATATGCAATTCCATTAGGAAATTTAGATACTTCGCGCATTGAACGTTTACGATTATTGCGGAACTAGCTCAGCCCGCGAGTTTGCCTTATATTATTACTTAAAGTAAACAGATTATTATTTTTAATTATAATGTTTTCAAAAGATAAAGCTAAGATATTTTAATAAAACAGTCTAACGGTTTAAAACACGAAATATATGAGTAAAACTAATTTAAGAAATATTTTTTCTACGGGTCGACCTATCGGGTGCTTTGTAACTGACTAAAGATGGAAAGTGTCTCAAATTTCGAAGTTAAATCTGGACGGAAGATTAACTAATATATTTTGCGTTTTAAACCGTTACTACTTTTTATTTAAATGTGTAGTACTCGTGTAAACTATAGACAGTATTAATCTCTAAAGGTAAGGATACAAAGCAGACACATATCTGTGTCACTTTTACATTTAAGCCTTTAGCTACTAACACGGTTGACAAATCTATAAACAAATATTGCAAAGAAAAGCCGTAACGTAGTTTACGAAACAGATGTTTTTAATCATTTAATACAAACTTCTTCTACTTTAACAGGTTAATAAGGATTAATGCATCGTATGCGATTATAAAATTTACATATGGGATATATGTCACGTGTAAATAATATATTCTATTAATAAGATCGCTAATATCTTTATACAACGTTATAAAAAGAGAACACCGAAAGAGTGTTATCAATCTATGATCGATTTTAATTTATTTAAAGCTAGCAGGTGCAACAACATGTGAAAATAGTTATCTTTTAAGGTTTCTAAAAGAAGCAAACAGATCTCAAACATCTATCAAGCAACATCCTTATCCCCTTTAATAAATGTAACATAAAATGCACCAGGAGTTCTAACATTTTCTAATTTGTCACATCAAACAAAGGATGCACATGCTGGCTTAACCCAGATTTCTGCCGCTTTCTGTCCAATCTATAGGGCTGTCAAAAACAATTATACCTTAAACGTTCTGCCTACCTTTCTTGAACTTATCCTAGCTGAAAATACCGTAAACCAGACCAGACTAGATCAGGCTCTCATTTCGACCACACTGCACGGCTCAAAACTATGTACATATATTAATAAAAATCGATTGAAAAAAATTACGACTTGAACTCGCATCCACAGCGTTCCCTGCTCTTGCTCTAACTAATATATCTACCTTGTCGAATTTTTTCAACATTTGATACATGCACATCTCATGCACCCCGATTATTATTGCAGTTTAAAAAAATCATTAAATATTAAATTTCAAATACTGTTTATTGTTTACGCGAGTGGTACACATTTAAATAAAACACTTTAAAGGTTTAAAATGTGATATATATTAGTTAAACGTTATTTGAAAATTATTTTTAACTACGGCCAAACGTTTCGGATGCTTTGCAACAGGTCACGAGGCACTAAACTAGTATATATCGCGTTTTAAACCGAATAAGTGTTTTATTCATTTAGTGAAACTGACATAGAAACGGGATGCCATGAATTATTATATTATAAAAAATCTCGTGTTTGTTTAAAAACAGACCTTGGCTTAAACATCTTGGGGCACAATCGCGATAGCAACACTCTTTAAACCTAACGCATTGTAAGTAAATGCTCTTTTATTGAGATGGGATAGATCCGGTTATAAATCTTAATTAAACATCTGTGACAGCCCTAACTGGATTCATTCAAGTTGCGGTCGTAACACCGACACAATATAAGATAATATTGTAAGGGCTTACATCAGTTCCACACTGAAATAAAACCGTACGTAGCCTGAAAGGCTTTTTGTGTGTTTTTTTAGGATCACTAAGAGGGTTGGACCCTAAAAATCTCAGGTATACAGCTTTAATACTTAAAATGGTGCTTTAAAATTTCAGTTAAGACAGGTGTGTAATAAATTTCATACGTTCACATCAGCTTTGGTATTAAGATTCCGTGCTGCCGCTGTTACCGATTGAGCTACCGTGTCTTACACATCATCGTTTAATTTCAACCCATTGATATATGCTTCTCTCGCGCTGTGTAATAATAATTCTACAATTAGGTACATTTAACTCTCTATATCTTAGTAAATTTTATTTTTTTTAATGCCATCACATGCAATAAATATTTAAAAAATACATGTTTTTATTAGATGTGAGATTAAACTAAAATTTAAGGACGATTAAACTAACAATGTAGCAATTGCGATATTTTTAAAAACGAAAGCTGGTTCTCATTCTCATTATATCAAAAATAGAACCCGTAACTATCAAAATAACCGTGTTTCTAAAACATTGTTTTATAGTAATAAATATCAAATCTAGATTATTTATGAAAGCACACTGAAATTTTACCTTCTACGAGTAATATATATTCGCAAATTTATGAGTAATAAGAATTTTTGTTCCTATAGATACATTTGTTTATTTTTCTAATCGATTTTTTACAGACATGTCGATCAGACTTTTCTTTATTAGATCAGATTTTTTTTCAATTTATTATCAATTATTAATTTATATAGTGCCATCATGTGCAATAACATGAAAAAAATATATTAATGTTAAATCAGGCTTCTTCGCCCCGCTCCACAAAATAAAGATTTAAAAACTTACTTTTCACATGACGATTATATAAATTAAAATTTGTTACCAATTGAGCTACCGTGTCAAACTGTATTACAACACATAATGCTGTGTGCGTGTCCTAAAATGTTTTCAATCTAAAATCGATATTTTTATTTTAATAAATGTTTGATGTTCGAATCTCTAGCAACACGTTCGACTGTGTAGGTGTATTTAAATTAGTCTATTTTTAATTCAGTTTCCCTCTTTGGTGTGCTAAATATTGTATCGGTATTTTCATTCGTTTATTTCAGCGCGCAAAAACAGAAGGCCTTTGCAACCACTAGAATAACTATCGCTACTATCAAAATATTCATGAGCCTCGTTCATTTTTATAGTAGGAGCCTATACAAGCGATATTTAACGCAAATAAAAGGTATCCGACGCACTTAAAGGCGGAATGACTTCTTTTGTGGAAACAACAATGCATGATTTATCACGGCACCATGTCGTCCCGTCGTGGCCTCGAATTCATATTAAAATAGCCTACCTTTTACATTTCATAGACTAAATAACATGGGTGTTTTACATACAACCTTAGTTTTGAAGCCTTTTTTTAGATACTCTTTTATTTACAAAATTTTCAGATACTAATAATATAAAAAAGAAATCTTAGAGTGTATGTTCGTAATGAATAAACTGAAAATCTACTCTATGCCGATATTAAAAAATCTTTCACCACAACACAGCTACACACATAATATTCAAAGCACAAATAGCGTCAGCGCATCATGTTGAGGTTTTATAAGACGGGGGTATTTCAGCTTTCATTAAGAGAAAATGCTTGTCTATCCTCATCTATTTTAAAAGAATCAAACAAAAACAATGAACAATACAGTAACCTTTGTATAACGATATCAGGAGTATTTAAACTAGATATATAATAATACTCACGACAAACAAAAACAAAAATATACATATTTATCTATTATATTTCAATAATAATTTAAAATCTCTAAATTGACTGCCTCTGTAGTCAAATGGTTAAACGTGGTAAGTAGAATTGACTTAAGTACGAGAGGTCTTGGGTTTGAATATCAGTAAATCGTTCTAGACTGGCAGGGCACAGTAGTCCGATCAACTGAATGTAAAAGAACCGATAAGGGAAACGGATTTAACTTTTTATTTAATATTAGTTTGAATTTAACACTTTTGATTATATAGCTAGATTACTTCTCGTGAATTGTCCGAGTACAAAACCTTACCTGTAATTAACACCTACAATACATTTTATATTCTTAATTCAAAAACAGCGTTATGTCTTGATCGAATTAAATTCAAATACTGTCTATAGTTTACGCAAGTAGTACCCATTTAAATAAAACACTTTAACGGTTTAAAACGCGATATATTAGTTAAACTTATTTGAATTTGCTATATCTGTTTTTAATTAGTTAATAATCTATGGCACTTATCGTGGGGTTGTCGCAGTTAGTGGGTGTTGAAATTATGAACTATTCAACGTTTATTAATTATGAATGGATGCTTAAAGCTCCATTTAATCAGCTTGGAAACACCTCGAACATCGCGACTAATTTTTGGTAAAGCTAAATTACTTGGAAATTAATTAATGGATAAGATGTTGATGTTGAGAATTTTGGTGACAGAAAATTCCTTAGTAAAATTCACTAGTACGAGTTTACTAAATTATTCATCGAAATCTTATATGAACAACTTAGGAAAATTTAAAACTTGTAAATTGTATATTAAACGTAATTAGAACTTACAACTTAATTTTCCAACTTAGAACAAACATATTTTTGTGTCTGTCGCGCTTAGTATTTGATTGATATATTATAATTGACAGTATGTTATAAGTGTGGAATTTTCTCAGTCGCTATAGACTTATAATAAAACCTAGAAATTATTATAATTTATATATTTAAAAACTAATATCATTTCTATAAACTTGTCTTTATTTTCAATTGTATAATGTGTCCTTTATGTTTGTAGTTTAAAATAAATTAACAAGAGGTCTTTAGCAAAAAATTAACCCCCCTACAAAAAGTTACTAGTTGTAACATCCAAACGAGAATTAAATTTAAGTCACAAGCGGAGAACGATGGACAATCATATAATTATAAAACATTAGGAGCTAAATTATAATAACGTTTTATTATTTGTTTGTGTTAGAATTTATAGTTCTTAATATTGATACTTGTGGCGCTGCTCTCTTGCTTTAATCTTTAAAATAAATTAATCTAGTAATAAATCGATTATTTTATTTAAAAAAATAACTCATCTATCTATTTTCAGTTTGTTGAAACGTTCATGACAAGAATACAACCGAATGTAGTTAAAGATATTTTTAACCGCCGTTAGTAATATGTAATAATACATTTTTGAAACTGTTAAGAAGTTTTTTTATTTAATACATTAAGAGAAAGAGAGGGAGAGAAAGACTAGACTAGAAAATAGCCTATAAAATTAGAAATAATACAAGATTATGGCGAGTTATTGTATACTCGTAGAATTTAAAGGCTTCTGTGTATGGAATATCTAGTATAATATAAATATTTTAAAATATTCGCTCCTGCAACTATACTCTTACGCCAAACGGACTCTTCAAATCGAAATTTGCTTGTCACTTACACCAGCCAGGTAGAATTACAAAACTCTATACATTAATCTCTGTTGAACTCAGATTTTGTAAAGTTGCCGCCGAGTTTTCAGCACAAAATCGGAAACAATTTGCAAATAACAACAAACCTCATAATTTTGCCCTCCACCTTCCATTGTTACTCAATTCTCGGTGAATTTTAGGGCGTTTCAGAATTCCCTTACGTTTAGGGATTGACTTGTAAATTTCGTAATTTGTGTCCCTCGGGTAGTTAACGCTTATTTATGCGCAGAAACTTAACTAATAACGCCAGAATATTTATTTCATAGTTTCTACAACATTATTATATCTGTGTATGTTTTATTTTACAGTGAGATACTTACAAAATAATATTTTCATGGATTTTCCGTCGTAACAACGATAGTTACAGTAGGTCTCCAAAAAGTGTTTAAAATAAGAATTTAATTCCATAATACCACAGGATACGATAACAAATATACAGTAAGGTTAAAGTAAGTTCAACTGTTTCTCTGTATACGAGTAAACATTATATATGTTTTTATTTGCGCCGTCCTTTAAAACCCTGTTTCGATAAAGATAAACCGTAGTATGTCAATTGAAAAATTTAATAATGTATTTGTTGAGTAATGTTGGGTGCCCGAGGTCCTGGGTTCAAATCGCGAAAAACACACTCAATACAGGACACAAAGTCCATTTAACGTTTTGCCTTTTAATATTAAGAAAAATACATTCAAGAAATTTTTTGCTCCATATTCTAGGTAGGCGAAACGGAATCTTATTATAAAGAAAGCGTTCAGATTACTAATTACTATAAAAGGCCTTAATAAAAAACGAAAAAACCTGACAACAGTAGATACCCATTACTAGGACTAGATGAAATTTTAACGAATCATTTCGCTTCAGCAAAAATGTCCCGAAGTCGTGCCATTAAAACTAAAAAGTCCAGCGCACCCACCATCAATTATTGAAGTTCAAACTTCGAACATTACAGTGACTTGACAAGACGATCATTATTAGACTGGACCAGTTTAATCAGAACCATCCACCCTACGCGTATACGCCGTTTTTGTCTTCTAACGGAATGTCATTTGGGGACCACGCTACGCTGGTGCCGCAGAAATCTATTATACAAGAACATTTGGTATGAACGACCCTTTTTTCTAGAAGGAATTATTAATAGGGTTGCCTTATTAATGGTACTTGACATTGACCTAGTGTAGTGTCGATTTGGAAGTTTGCCAAGTTGCGCGGATTATTTGTATGATATACTGATATGATGGAGAGGGTTATTTTTTATATGGAAAGATCGGACTTAGATTAAAAATTTAGTTAAAGATTCTAAAAGTTTAAAAAATGAAATATATTAGGTAAACTTATTACATATTTTATTATTACTAAACACTGTGTGTAGTTTACGCAGGTTGCATAGTACACAAATTAAAAATGGATTATAAACTGAAAAAAAAATACCTAAGTAGAATTTAAATCTTCACCGGCTAAAGTGTTTTATTGACATTTTTTATTACTATTAATATTTACTACGATCCGACGCTTCGGATTCTTGCTGGAAAGCATCCGAAGCCGATGCCGTGATCGAATAGACTGGAAATCTAATGTCAAACTTAAATCGGCTACGCTAACGCCATCTGTTTCTAAGTAATTTGGAGAAATTAGCAGGATCTTTACAAACATAGTTACTGGCTAAATTAAATGAAATATAATTTTAGCTTATATATGCTAAGCCGATTAAAGTTTTTTATTAATTTATTTTTTATTTTGTGCTATTCGCTTAAATTATAGACAAAATTTATAAAAATATATTCGAATATATGTATATACTGAAACTAGCGGTATTGGCAACTTCGTTCGCGTAGAATAGTAATTTTGGGCATCTAAATTTGTTTTTGTAAACCTAACCAACCGAAACCAAAACTTTCATCTTTAGTCATCGTATACTATTTTCTTCGCCGCAGGCGCACCGAAAGACGCGGTTGTCATGGTAACAGTGAGCTGCCATTTGATACAGTTGTTAATTTATTATTCAAGGCTTAATATCAAGAGTACTAAAACTGCATTGTGCAGCGAGATTGTTAATTGCAGAGCTACTCAGTAAACTGCTATAATGTCCGACGCTGAGAATAAATTCTAACAATTTCGTGTTATACAACGTGTCCATCTTAAATGTGCTGCAATTTTAGATCGGGGAATTGCGAGGTACGCATTAGGGCGACCATACCATTTTTAGGATATTATATTCATATTAACACCTTTGAAACGTCGGGCAGTATTTAAAATACAAGTTATTTATAACTACGGCCCGATGTATCGGATCCCTTAAAAAATCTAGCTAATATATTTTTCCTTTTTAATCGTTCGTGTTGTTAATGTATTACTTGCGTCAATTACAGACAGTATTATTCAATTTCATATTTTTCTACTCGTGAACATTAAAAAACTTAAATATCTATCATGCGTGAATGATGTTAACTTAAATGAGAAGAAATGGGATTTCACTATGTTAATATTATATAAATTAAAAATCTCAATACGTAAATGTTGAAATTACATTAAGCGAGAACAATTAATTACATTTAATGGCGGAGTACGTTTAATTGTATTAATGCTTACACAACGTGTAACACAAATGCTATAATTAGAGTCCAAGCTCTATCTATTCTTATCAGAGAACAGTTAGAATCAATTAAATTCGAAATATGTGGTCACCCTAACAACGAAGGTAGGAACGTATCCTATAAGCTCATATTGCTGAAACCTGCGATTTCAAATGTACTACCAACATTTATTTCTTTTATCTTTAATATAAAGGGGATTTTTTATTATCATTTACCTTAAGAATCTATTTTAATCCATTCCTTAAATAAAAAATGCGAAATATATTTGTTATAATACTTACAATTAATTTTAACTTCGGCCCGACGTGCCTGATGCTTATCAGCAGCCGTGGTCTATATAAATAAATTTACTAATATATTTTGCGTTCTAAACTGTTAAAAATATTTTATTTAAATTTGCACTTCTTGCGTTACCAAAATTAATACTTACATGCATTTTATTAACTTGAAGTTTGTGAATATTGTTCGTTCAATTCATAATTGTATTACATAACATAAAGGTTTGAACCCATATTAATTCGTGCTTTACGCTATTCTACGCGTATAAAAAATGCGTGAATAAAAAACCATCCTAATTTAAACTTATGAAATGTGGCAATTATGTATTTAAATTACAGTTATGCACAACATTGTTTTAAACAAAATAAGGTATACGGTAGTAAACTTAGATACGTAATTAACAATATTATATTATAGAAAAAACCTAAATGATCTGAGAACTTTAAATATTTAACTTATTGCTAGCATATCCATTTGAAATACGTAAAAAAAATGATTTGTTGGTCTTATGGTGTCATAATAATAAATAACAGGTAGTGTGTTCGAACCCCATTGGATGCAACTTGTTTCTAATCAATTTATAATTATTCTAATATATTTTGAAATGCCTTCGTCTTTAAATTTATATACTAGTTTGGTAGAAGTACGAATCAAGTCCCACAGCTTACAGATTAAAATGCCATCACTTTAATCGATTTTCGGTTTTAGTCTGTGAATTATCCAAAGAAAAAATAGGTCGACGACACATCTAATTAAGATGTTATGACTGGTATCTTTCACCTACCATCAAGTGACCCTCCATGCTTATCTGTCGCCCTCTATCATAAAAAAGGACCCCGTACAAACCATATATTAAGCCACTGACTAATTAATTTATTCAATGCCGAAGTTCTCAAATTAATACCACGTTAGACCTTCGCTTGGGTGAGGTATTGTTGACTTAATCAATATTGGATTCGATCTGATGTTGGGGTTAAATTATGGACTGTTTTAAATGATAATTTATTTCACACTTAGTACACAAAAATAGAACATATACTATTCAATTATATAACTTTAGTTCACCGGGCTTATCGCTATGGGCATCTCTTCCAGGCAACCCGAATATAAAGAAACTTAATAACAATTAAAACCAGACAGTGTAGAAGAAGTGTTTTACACACACGTTCTGTTACACTGATATATTTTTTTTTATTTCACCTACTTGTTTTTTATTATTATTATTATTAGTTATATAGGTAGCAGCATGGAATATGGATTTCGGTTCAATTCGTGTCGTTAATTTTTCTTAATATAATTATAGGTTAATAAAAATTGTGGATAGGGTCGAACATTATTTTAAGAAAACACATATATCACTTCAGAAGACACTTCTTTGTTTTAATTAATTTTGATTTAAACAATTATTAAATAAATAATTATATCGCAAACACGGCCGTTGGTACAACTTGCGCACCGGGCGACTGTCGGATGTTCGATCTACTGACAAGCGCTGTCTTTTATACTTTTTTTAGTAGTGTGGTGATCGAAGAGGTCACACTCGCTGCACAAGTTGTTTACAAAAACAGATGGCGGCGCCGTCAAATATATAATAAATCTCTAAAGATTTTAAATATTAACCTCAGGATTCAACCCTAGAACTCCCGCGCTTCACGCAATGTCACACATATTTCACGAAATGTTATAAAACGGTTTAAAACACGTTGGATCTGGAAATCGAAATCACGATAATTTCATCATCAGCCATAAATAGCTATTGTTAAACTAAAAACCCCATTGATAACCTACAAAAATACTTATGGAAACTTTTGATGAATATATTTTTTGTTACATGTTATTGCACATGATGGCACAATACAAATTAAATATCGATAATAAGTTAACAATATTGGCTCGGTAGCACTTGGATAAAGAAACAGCGTGGAACGCTGTGGATGCCCGCCAAGGCCTGCCCGAATCGTATTTAAAAAAAAATTATAATCGATTTTTAATTTATACAGAGATACTCTTAATAATTCCTAACCCGCTCAATCTGAATTTCAGAATTCAGATGAAAAATACAAATTTGCATATCGATCAAATTAGTCGTCGCAGATTTTGGAAATATTCAAATGGAATTTTGTGAAATCCATTAACTCATCAGTTTCCATTATTAATCTCTGTATTTAGGTTAAGTAATTTGTATCCCAAAATGACTTAGTGAATATTCATGTATGTGATAGAGGTTTCACTTAGGATCAACTATCGACGCTGTATCTTATTGAATTTAGCCTTAAGGATTTATAGGCTTTGATTATCTAGATCCTAGATAATCGTTAATAGTAATCATTGAAGATTCATATAAATAACTAGCTGTGTCAGCAACTTCGTACGCGTAGAATAGTTATTTTGGCCATCAAAATTTGTTTTTGCAAACCTCCTCATCTTTATAAATTACTAGCGGCCCTGTCCCGGCTTCGCACGGGTAGACATAAATAAGTACAAATATTTAAATTATAAACAAACAAACAAACAAAACGACCATGAATTACTAAATTAGAAAAAAAAATTGTTGCGCGTCCTCTCTGTTAATGACCGTGGTCTATCTCGCTGGTTCAGGAGCCGCTGCGAGCGTTCAGTGTTAGTGTCCCGTTCACGCATTCGCGAATTCCTAGCTCTATTTCCTTCAAGTCGCTGCGACGCAGGTTCGTCTTGCATTGTGTTCTGCAAGACGAACCTGAACGTTCGACATTAGAATCTCTGGCTCGCGATTGGACGCGTACACTCTAATACTTTCCAGACGATCATTTTAGGAAGAAGACTCTACAATACAACGAACTTTTGCTAATCTCTCTAGGGAACTATTCTTAGATAGCTGTGACCTTCTTATTCTAGGCATATTGCTATGAAGGATGTATTTATTTTAAATCAGGAAAAAAAAGAATAAACTAATACAAAAGAAAATATTTAAGTTCAAAGCGATACTAAAACTAAGTAGCTTTGAAAAGAACTTTTTAAGTGAAGCTTAAAAAAGTAAAAAAGAAATCGAAATATTTAATGTCGTTCGAGCCCACTGCGTAAAGAGAGCCCCTCTATCGTCGAATTAGATACTCGGCATTGCAAGCTTTTTTTATTTTAACATCGTGATATCTTTTGAGTGGAATGCCCGATTTCAATAATTAAAAGTGATCATCAGGTTTGAGACAGTCTTGAATATTAAATGTTTATTCGGATATAAATGTATAAATTGTACGGATACCACGGTCTGATTTTGATCGGCATTTCTATCAATTTGTAATCAAGGCGCAACTACAATAGTAAGACATATGCTCTCGCGATGTGTTTTGTAGATATTGATATATTTTGTATCGTATGCGCAGGAATACATTTTACAACTATTGTCTATAGTAATCGAGTACTAAATATAGCCTATGTTACTCAGTGATAATGTAGCTTTCTAATGAAAAAATAATTATTAAAATCGGTCCAGTACTTTTTGAGTTTATCCATTACATACAAAAATACAAATCTTTCCTTTTTATAATATTAGTATAGATAGCTCTTACCCACGACGTCGTCAGCGTTCCATTGTTAATCTTAAAACGGTACGCATCCTGTTTTGATGTTATATGGCTTGGGTATTTCATCTACCATCAACCTCATGCTTGTCTGTTCTCTTTGATAATAAAAATCACTGTCTCTCTCTTCAGGATATAAATACAACTTGTATTCAGGTAGTTCCAGTAAACCATATTAAAACAGAATATTTTTTTTTACAACAACGGATGAATAGCTTTTAATGCAACTTAATACTATTATATGTATTTTTAAAACATAATAACAGCCTTAATGATCTATATATGTAACTGATTATAACTCGACTCTTCTACATAAGGCATTGTTAAGGAAAGTAACTACTTAGATTTTAGCATTTTCTTAAATAGTAAGAATTAAAAATATTAATAAATTATATTCATAAATAAAGACAATTACGATCCTCTAATATATATTTTTTATACGCTATATTTTTAATACACTATTTAGAGATATATAGAATTCTGACCATTCTATAAGTGTAACCATTTTAATAACTTTTAAGAAGTAATTACTTTTCTAATGTTAGATCGAAAGATTAAAAGGTCAGTGACCTTTCTTTCAAGGGTATATCAATTTAATTCCCATTCGTAACCATATTGAAAGGCTTTCATAAAGCTTACGAGTTGTAGCAAATTATGGCTTTACACTTCAATGCGTACGATAACGCCAAATTACCATATTTTAGTGCCTATAATAAGCATGGAAATTACTAGAAATAGGTGACCTGAGAAATTTAAGGGTTATATTAGTAGATTATATGAGTTTACGCGAGTACATTAAAAAAAACACTTTAATGGTTTAAAACGCGATATATATGAGTTATACTTAATAAAAATTAAAGTAATAACTGCTACGCTAGCGCTATCTATTCCGTCGAAGTTGGTATTTGGCAAAACTGGCCGGTCTAAAAAGTTTAACTGCTATATATCGCCTTTTAAACCCTTAAAGTGTTTAATTAAAAAAATGAGTTGATTATGTTTATTGTACCTTTTTAACAATATAACAGAAGTGGTACTATGGTGAAACGCATTGCAAAGTACTGTGGTTCGATTAACGGAAAAACAAAGCATATTATAGTGATATGTCTGCCCTATGCCCCATGAACGAATATGAGATTTTTATGTTTTGTAGCGTCGGTAAAATATATGGAAGAAAGGAAGCAGTACACAGCAGAGTTTTTTTATATAAACAATAGTTCTAATAATTTTTACGAACGGTACAGGATAGCAAAAATTTTGCAATCTGACACAACCGTTAAATATACTGCCTTTCGCAAAGTAGTGTTAAGTATGTAAGGAAAACTTCCTTAATCTTAAATAACCAAATTTTCGAAAAAACTGCATAAGATCATCAGCACAAAAGGAATGTTGTATTTTTTTTGGAAAAGTTAAATTATATTAGTATGTGGATATAAGAAAATTATGGTTTTATAGTCTTTATTGTAACAATTTTCGCTGACTTTTCTGTCTAAATAACTGACTATAAAACCAATGGACATACTAAAAGCGTTGAAACAATTAAGGTTAAAAATCCACAGTGCGTCGTATCCTGGCGTGGTGAAGTGATTTATGTATATAACACTAGCGTTTATCACGAGGAAATAATTTACGATAGCTCATCTATTTCACAATTTTCTGCGCGATGCACAACTGAAAATAATCTGTTGTACTGTGGAAATACACAAACATATATATATTTTAGGTATATGTAGGTATATATGTGTAGTTGCAAATAATGTAAGGACATGATTTAATATTTCTGTTAACACAATGTGTTTCTTTTACGAGACATTTTGTGTTTGCTTTACAAATAGATTTTATTTACTGGCTAGAATATTAATTAGATTTTTAAATTAGAATATTAATGATTAAGGTATTGCTTTGTCTGTCTATTCTACTAAAAAATGGAACTATTTATATTTATTTTTTATGATAGCGTTGTCGACCTATTTTGACCATGCATTTTCGGCTATTGACATACAGAAACCGAAACGAGTTAAGCTTTTTCATCTGTAGACGATCGCTCTTGACCCGGACATCAATTCTATGTTCCTACCACGAATTTACTAATTCGATTTCCAGAAAAAGTCCAACATGTTTCAGAGAAATCATATATTGATTATTACTTTATTTGGGATTTAAAACTTGGACCCGTAAAGCCTTACTTAATCATTAAACCACGATGGACAACGAAATAATTTTAAATAGGAACGCTCATAAACTATTTATAACCAAACCTTACTAGATTTAAATAAACTTAGGAGTTTATATGAAAATGTTTTAAAGGTAAATTTATCTTACGGTCTAGGACTATAAAAAAACATTCTGCGTTGAAAATAAATTTTCATTTTATCTAATCATGTTTCATGATAAAATTTTCTTGTAATAACATCGTATTAGCTATAATTTGTATTGACGAATTTCATTCACGAATGAAATTGTGAAAAACTTACTATATTTATTACACTAATAACCATAAGTAGAATGACAGAATTGCTAAGTAGCAAAAACCAAATAAAAAAAACTATATACCTTTATATATTAAAAATGCAAAATAAATAGAAATAAAATGTCGACTCGGGCAGGACTTGAACCGGCATAGTCAGCGTTCCGTGCTGTTGCTCGGAACGCTGCTGTTGCTGTAGGACTCGGTAGCTCAATTGGTAGAGCAACAGCACGAAACGCTGACGCTGCCGGTTCAAGTCCTGTCCGAGTCGAACCTTTTTTTTATTTATTTTTTTATTTTTAAATTATATAGTGCCTTCATGTGCAATAACATGTAAAAAATAATAAAGTTTTCAAACTATATACTTTATTACGGAATGTTATAAAACCGTTTGAAAGAGAATTCATTTTAAACTAGAATATTCACGCTTCCGGTTGGTAATTCTAGACATAAAAGATGCCGGTTGTTCAATACAACGGTATCTTTACCGGCTAACAATTCACAAAGGTTCTTTTTGTTACACTATTTCTTTGTTCCCAAAAAAAACTTGCCGAGTTTCATTACAGCGAGATTGTGATAGTGAGGTCGGATTGAGCACAGAACGTCATTTAAACAGTAAGGGCAAAGAAAAAGCAATACTGTCTTTAAGATAATTATACGCGAACTATAGAAAAAATCTCTCATTCTTATCCGTTCTTTAAGCTATATAAATACTGTCTGTAGTTTCCGCGAGTAGTCACATTTAAATAAAACACTATCAGTTTAAAACGCGAGGCATATTACTGAAACTTATTTGATCAAATCCCAACTTCGATGGAACTACGGCGCTAGCGTTGCAGTTTTTAATTTGATAAGAGAGACACCCTCCATCTTTATTCTTCTCGTGACCACCGTTACGTCGGACCGTAGTAAAAGTCATTTTGCAATAACTTTAACTAACATATCGCGTTTTCATGTAGCTATTAATATTTAAGGATTTTGGTTAAACACAAATATAGTTAATTTAACAGGTCAAATACATGTAAATAGAGTCCGTTTTCAATCAGACCTACTGTTTGTATTACCCTGTGCCCAGTGCCAGTTAATTGCCTCAACGGAGATGAAACACGTGCGTTCTGCTTTACCTGTATTATTCTATGAGTTAACGATCTCATGAGGTTGCCCGGCAAGCTGACTTTTCCGGTTTACCCCTCTTTTAAACCGTATGTATAAAATATTGAAATAACGAATTAAAAGGGTCAAACTCACGGCCAACATTTTTTTAAAATTATTCATTAAAAATATCCTTAATGACCTTTTTGTAAGGAAAATTTAACTAGTAAGGTAAAAATCCGTTTTGCTCTGTAAGGCAAAAGGACACATTTCTGTGTCTAATATCAGGCAAATAAAGCCCAGTTCCATGCCCTGGCCGATCGAAACAATTAATCGTTCTCTCGAGATTCGTACCTAGAACTTCTTGTAACGTATTGTTAAGCATCTACGGAAGCGTTGTACAATTTTTTTTAACGGGTTCGTTGATGTGTGACCAATAAATGACTAATAATCAATGGGTTGTGGGTTCATAATTTGTCTAAACATTACGAATATCCAAAGCCAAAATAAATCGACAGTCCATCTTATTTAGATGTTATATGACGTGGGTATTTGACCTCCTCTATCATAAATAAATGTTTTATTTTTTATAATTGTTTGCTCTTATTTAATTTTAATATTTTATAAGTGAAAGTTATAATAACAACGATTAATTTGGAGAATTCTCATTTATCACTAGTTAGTTATTTTTAATATTTTTAAGAACATTGCTATCAAAGCATACTTTGAGATGATACTAACTGTCCTACATATTATTTTAAATACAAGATTATATATAATACACAATAAGAATCCGATGTTCATTTTTTTTTTAAGATTTGTCAATCTATACTAATATATAAAGATGAAGAGTTTGTCTGTTTATTTGAACGCGCTAATCTCAGGAACTACGGGTTCGAATTGAAAAATTTGTGTTGGTTAGAGCATTTATCAAGAAAGGCTATAGACTACAAAAGGGCTGTGACTAATAGAAGAGAAGGTACAGCGGTAAATGTGAACAAAACGTGGGAAATTTTTCATCTCTGTGGGCTTGCGATGCGTACGCTGCGAAAACGTCTCAAGATATCTAAAAAATATGTATCATACAATGATTCCTCTGCGACGCTATATGTCAATTTTTAAGATTGACTATTGACTTGCAAGAACGACGGGAAGGGATGCGATCGACGTCGTGGCTAACAGCTTAAGTTTATAAAGATGACTGGGCTTGCATAAACTTATTTGGGTGCCCAAAATAACAATTCTGGCGGACGAAGTCGCAGGCACAGCTAGTCATTAATATTTTGTACAAAGAAATTAAAACATCGCCAACTAAACTACAAACTACACTGGAACAATTTCATCAGTTTAATCAACGCTTACGGAAAGAAAATCTCCGAATCTAGATGGTTCAAGACACGGAGTGAACCGACACAAACAGTTGGGTTCCAGTCCACTTACAGTAGCAATTAATTTGGTACCGAATTCAATTACAAAAGATCACTCCAGAGATCCCTTGATGAACAACTTGGGTCGTTCAAGCCAATTTAGTCTATGATACTGTGGATTAGGTATAACTTTCGTGTGTCGCATTGATAAAGAGTATATAATCAACTTATGCAATTTTTACAAGTATGAAAGCTTACAAGAAAAGCGAGAAAGTAAAACGCTTAATAGGCTTCTCTAGAAATATTTTCTTTAAATATAAATACTTAAATATTTAAAGAAATTGCTATAGAATAATAGTATACAATAAAATTGTACGGGCGTTTTTTGTACCGACAATATGAAATGTATGTTCATAGCCAATAGGGAACCTTTCTTTTGCTTGAATGCTTTTTTTTGTAAACAACAATTCTATTTGTAGTCATCTAAAGCAGCTTAGATGTAACATGGTAAAGATAAAGTGTTAAAGACGTACAGAAATCTACTTGTAGGTAAAACAAATATGATTTAAAATACGAAATATATTAGTAAACTTAATTTTACTTGAGTACCGTGATCAAAGAAACAAAGCTATATTATAATTTTTGAAACATCGGGTCATAGTTTAATTAAATCAAAAGTAACTTAACAAATATATTACGCGTTTTATGCCGTTAAAATTGTTTAAGAGTGTTTATGTTATTCGAACAAAAGCAAATTATGACCATTAAGTTGATATATATAAATCATTCAAACTGTGTACAGCTTCGTTCTACTTTGGAATTTTGTTTAATTTATTTAATTTGCTGAATCAAATCATGTTTAACAAGTATCAACTCAAGGTTATTAAGAACAGCACCCATCTATAACTATATCAAATAGTAATTTATCGATAAAAAATTCGAACGTAATATAAACGCCAAAAGGAAAGAATTGCCCGTCAGAATTTTAAAAGTTCATTCTTAAACCGACGTCCATTCAAAAGCTATCAGCGATTTAAAAAAATAAAAACCCATTAGCAGTTATAATGTAAGTGTTTCTACACAATCATACATATGTAGATTAGTTTTACAAGTAACAAATAATGACGATTTTTTTTAAACTATAAAATATGTTATAAAAGTATAAGTTGTAAATAAAACCTAATTAGTTAGAAATGTTATGACAATGCTCGGTGGGTCATCCAGTTAGGGAAAGCTGGGTAGTGTGGCAACTTTTGGTCGAAGTCTGGGGCAGCAATTACTTTTATTGCCCCTGAGACTGATCAGAAGTGTTTTAAAAATGATTTGTGTGACTTTCTTATCGTCGTACAATGTCCATTATCAATAGATAAAAAAGTGTTGCCTGTAGCTTAAGCAAAAGAAATAAAAAATTATTAAAATTTATATTTTTTTAAGAACAATGCGACATTTGAACCAGCGAGACCACGGCTGCAATGCTACTTGTTAAATTTTACGTCGTTTACTCTACGCCGTAGCTCAGTTTCAAGGGTCTACGTAACTGCGGCATTTTAATTCGTAGACACGCTACGGCGTAGACCCAACGCTTATTCTCGCTACTTAAGGCCCTTGCAAATTCAGCGTGAAATTGAATTGCATTGCAACCTGTATACAATTTAAGTTGCTTGTGATGCTATTTTGTTCACTGTTTTATCGAATGGTAATTTAAAACAATTGTTCCTACTCGTTTTCGATTACGCTTGAGTTGTAGCGTAATTGCGCTGGAGAAATTTTACTTCTTACTTATAGATCTTTTTTGAATGTCATTTTTTATGATAGAGGAAGACAGACAAATACAGGAATCACTGAATGTCAGTCATATAACAGCTAAAAAAGGTGTCGGCTTTGGATATACGAAAATTTGCAGATTAAACCGAAACGCCTAACCTAACCTAACATCCATTTAATATCTTAATTTTCAGACAAAGTTCGACGTATTTCAGAAAAAATTATAATTTATTAGAAAAAAGTTGGACCCAATGGGGATCAATACCCACGACTTACGACGACCCTGAGATTTTTCTGGTGCAATATCATAGGAAAAAAAAATATTGATAAATTTGTCAAAATTTTAAATTACTCAAACGGAGAAAAAGTTGTTTTCTCGTTTTCTAATGGAATACTCAACACTTCAACCCTTTTTATAAACTGCTAACGAATGTGGAACCTAAAATTAAAAAAGGCTTAGGCCGCGTCATGTAAATTGGCTTCAAAGTAAAACCCGTTTGAATTTCAAAGTGAGTCGCTGTTGTGTAGTCTATGCCCCAATTTATAAACGTCAGACCTATATGCATAGTTTAAGGCCCCGTCTGCCGTTACCGCCAGTCAATATGCGCTTCATATATTTTAGAGAAATTTCTAGCCTATAAAAAGGGTTATAGCTCTGCGTTAACGAAAATAGTACACATTTAAATAAAACAATTTAACAGTTTAAAATCAAAGTTATATAAAGTAAAAAACAATCCGAAACGTGAAGAAATTAAATGATTCAAAATAAAAAATGGACATTCTGAATTAAGAAATGAAAATTAATGTTTTTTTACTTCTATATAAGATTGTATAGTTACGTAAATACAGACTGATAATGATTTTACATTTGATGAAATTTGAGCTACGGACAAATCATTTGTTAAGTTCAATAAATGATTAAAATTTAAATGAAACACTTTAAACATTTAAATAAATCACTTTATCGGTTTAAAACGCGATATATTTTAATTAAACTTGTTTGAGAATTATTTTTAAATAAATATTATTTTATATCTCCCCGTGACCACGGCTGCTACAAAAAATAATTTTCAAACAAGTTTAACTAAAATATATCGCGTTTTAAACCGTTAAAGTGATTTATTTAAATGTGTACTACTCGCGTAAACTACAGACAACACTTTAAACAGTTAAAAATGCGAAATACATTAGTCGGTTTAGTTTTGATACATTTAATAAATTTAGAATGACCGTTTTCTAAGTATACATTCCATAAATACGTTATTTATGTTTTATGAATTGTATCTTTAATGGTAAACGAACCATATACGAGTTATAACTTATCTATGTGTTTCCTTTGAATACTACTGAAAGAAGTTTTGTTTAATCGTTTAAGTAGGATCCATTACAAAAAGATCAATTACGCCGGACCGCGTTGCTAATGAAGGCGTGTTTTTGATACACCATCTATCAAGAACTCGCTGCGTCGACAATTTTGTACTTAATGGAACGAAAACATCGCTTAGATGTTATTTATTTATTAGGGAATTATTATATTTGTTTGCTATCCAAATAATGTTAACTTATTAATGTATTAATGGTTTCTGTAACTCTTATTTAGAATGCTTGCTTTAAATTCTGGGTTCGAATAGTAGTTAGGTGGTACAGGGCGCAAAAGTGCTATCATTATTTGCCTGTAAATAATATTGATAATTGAATACAAAATACGGTATACTGGTTAACGATAGTACACTATTAAGAAAGTTGTTAGTTCTGAAAGGACTGTTTTCCATCTACGACGACGGCAGATGGCGCAAGCATAGCAGATTTGGCTTTTACATGAGGGATGATGCCCTTTACTTTCAGTCCCCCCGTGACGTTTTAAAATAAATATAAATTAACTCAAAATATGTTGGACCCGGTAGTGATCTAACCCCCGACCCGTCGATTAATACCAAAGCCACACATCGCTACCACTACACCAACGAGCCAAGTTTACGTGAAAAAAATATTTCGGCAAAGCCGACACTTTTAGCCGGCTGAAAAGCTTATCGCATATAAGGTAAGCACGAAAGGGTTGATAAGAGACTCGGTTCTATTCCCCGAGTAGGCAGTGTTGGCCTCGTAAAGACCCTTTATTGACAATTCGTTTCCACTGATACCGAAAAGTTCAGCCTTACCTGCCTTTTCAGCGTGAAATATACCCCAAATGGGTTGAGTCTGTTTAAAATCCCGCGCGTCATGAATCTAATTTGGGCAATTGACTTTCGTGGAATTTTAAGTGGCGTTAAAAAATTAAGTATTGTTGTCTGTAGTTGAAATAAGTAATAAATCGTTTTAAACGGTTTAAAGTGCGAAACATATTAGTTAACTAATTGTTAATTTATTTTAGCTACGGTCCAACTACCATCCAACATTAAAATTCCGTTATTCTGTATCCTGTACTGGCGCCTTTTAAACCGTTAAAATTGTTTCATTGAAATGTGAACAAATCATGTTTATGTATGTATTCTGCCGATCAAATTTTCGACAAATATACCTGATATTTCTTTACCTCTTTTGAGAGATTAGTAAAATGATTTCTTGATTTTATGTTATGTCAAAAAACATTTTAAAATTATTTATTATAAAACTTTTAATATCTTAATTTCTTTGTAAGTTGTTGATAATAGTGAGAAAATGCGTCAATCATCTATATTGAGTTTGAAAAAAAATCGTATTTATAAATCCATAAAAACACTAAGACGTTAAAAATAGTTCTTAAAAATGAAGTAACTGAGGAACATAAATAAAAACTTGGGTGCTACAGAGCGGCCTTTTAAAAGAGTAATCCTGATACATTCAACAATGAAAACAACAATACAATATTTTCGTTTCATATTTAAAACGCTGTAAACATTGTTTTGCTTCGGTTGAATAATTTTAACGAAGCGAAAACGCTGAATTTTAAAATCAACATAAGTCGAGTTCGGTGTTTTTTTGTGTGCATATTATGAATAAACGAAGAAATGGCATTTGAAACGTGGAGTGTGTTGCAAATGAGTACCGAAAATGTAAAGTTGTATCTGTTTTAATGAAAATTAAGTCTTACCTTACAAAAACTAAAGAAAAAAAGACCGCCTCTGTAGCTAAATAGTTAAACGTATTGCCTAGCATTGCGTCAAGCGCGAATGGCCCTGATTTTCAATCCCAGTGAAACAAAAATTGTTTCGGTCGGGAAAGGCACTGCAGTTTAATCATAAGTTCTGTTAAATAACGGATCAGTAGAGTAGACACAAATGTGTTCGCCCCATGGCACACGAGGGGTAAACGGGATTTTATTAAAAAAAAACTGTAACAGTAAGTGAATACTGTTTATAGTTTACGCGAGCAGTACACATTAAATAAAATACTTTAACGGTTTAAAACGATATATTATTTTTTAAAAAAAAAATCGAAAATAAATTGAAAAAATTTTTCGACTCGGGCAGGACTTGAACCGGCATCGTCAGCTTTCCGTGCTGTTGCTCTACCAATTGAGCTACCGAGTCCTACACCTCATCGTCGAATTTTTTCAACTTATTGATACATGCACCTCTCGCGCAATGTAATTTCTACCTTAACACTTGCGTATTAAGGCTCAAAGTCTTATGCTTTGCAGCTTAAGAAATCATTGAAGATGAAATTACAAAGTTATAACGTTTGAAAACATTAATATTTTTCACATGTTATTGCACATGAAGGCACTATATAATTTAAAAATCGAAAAATAAATTGAAAAAAATTTTTCGACTCGGGCAGGACTTGAAGGAGTACTTTGTGCTGTTGCTCTACCAATTGAGCTACCGAGTCCTACACCTCATGTCGAATTTTTTCAACTTATTGATACATGCACCTCTCGCGCAATGTAATTTCTACCTTAACACTTGCGTATTAAGGCTCAATGTCTTATGCTTTGCAGCTTAAGAAATCATTGAAGATGAAATTACAAAGTTATAACGTTTGAAAACATTAATATTTTTCACATGTTATTGCACATGAAGGCACTATATAATTTAAAAAATCGAAAATAAATTGAAAAAATTTTTCGACTCGGGCAGGACTTGAACCGGCATCGTCAGCTTTCCGTGCTGTTGTCTACCAATTGAGTACCGATCCTACACCTCATGTCGAATTTTTTCAACTTATTGATACATGCACCTCTCGCGCAATGTAATTTCTACCTTAACACTTGCGTATTAAGGCTCAATGTCTTATGCTTTGCAGCTTAAGAAATCATTGAAGATGAAATTACAAAGTTATAACGTTTGAAAACATTAATATTTTTCACATGTTATTGCACATGAAGGCACTATATAATTTAAAAATCGAAAATAAATTGAAAAAAATTTTTCGACTCGGGCAGGACTTGAACGGCATCGTCAGCTTTCCGTGCTGTTGCTCTACCAATTGAGTACGAGTCCTACACCTCATCGTCGAATTTTTTCAACTTATTGATACATGCACCTCTCGCGCAATGTAATTTCTACCTTAACACTTGCGTATTAAGGTCAATGTCTTATGCTTTGCAGTTAAGAAATCATTGAAGATGAAATTACGACGATGCCGGTTCAAGTCCTGTCCGAGTCGAAAAATTTTTTCAATTTATTTTCGATTTTTAAATTATATAGTGCCTTCATGTGCAATAACATGTGAAAAATATTAAGTTTTCAAAGATATATTAGTTAAATTTATTTGAAAATCATTTTTAACTTCGGCACGACGTTAAGGATGCTTTACAGCAGCCGTCAAAACTTCGGGCCGAAATTAAAAATCTTTTTTAAATAAGTTCAACTAATCAATCGCGTTTTAAACCGTTAAGGTGTTTTATTTAAATATAATAGTAAGTGTACAATATAATGCATGATGAGAAGAAATCTTATTTTTATTAATTAAATAGGTGTTACCAATGATGACGATCGCGTTCCGTTCATATTGAAAGACAATTCTAAAATATAGACATAGACTGTTACGGACATTTTTGTAATCAATTAAAAAAATAAATTATTCTTTCATACATATTTTTAGATTTCTTGAACGGTTTTCGCTGTTTTTCATACTTTTCTTTGTTTCTTCTCTCCAATTGGTAGCAGCCTGATGTTTTATGCTTCAAGCCGTGCATGATAAATACTCCAACCAAAATAATTTTTCAACAGCGCGCTCAAACAAACCAAATCTTCAGCTTTGTAATATTAGTATAGATACTGTAAGTTGTAAAAATATTCAATCTTATTAATACTCTGTGTGTCGCTGTGGCAAGCCAAATGCTATTTAGAAGTCGGAAATTCGAACCCCAGTTTAGACTAAAAATGATCACTTGTTTTGAATATAAACCACTTATACAAATATTTATTTTATATTGAAAAATTATTGAAACTGGCATATAATAAAAAAAATAGTAAATTGATAGTCCCAGCCGTGGGAAATATTAAAAGACTGACGATGGCAAAGTCAGTTTGGGGAGTAATTTGAAACCAGTAAAATCGCATGTAGAAAAAGCATTCTTCGTCTGTCTGCTGTTTACTGAGTAATAAATTATTTCCGGATAATCGAATATAATTGCGCTTTTTTGTGATTTATATAAACAGCGACGACACATCAATATCGAATTCAAAATGGCGAAATCGCGGGTATGTTACGCTTTTGTCACGCAAATTGAACATTATCTGTGTATTAATCAAATGTTTATTTCCTTGGCCTGCTGATACATGGGTCAAGGGCAGATATGATTATTGTAATCTAAGATATGAGAAGATATCTAGATTATATTCTTTACTGCTTTAAACCTAAAAGCTTAAAATTAGTGGGTTTAATTTTTACAAAAATAAAAAAGTAACTTATTATATTTCTATATGGATACAAAATTATCAATCATAAGTATTACATATATATTGAAGGTTATTTATTACCTAGGAACTCCAGAACAACAGGCAGTTATCTAAATGTCAGTCCTCAGCTGAGTCATTAGTTTTATAAATTACATATTCCACCGCCATGAGTCTAGAAGTTACCTTTCCGTGTCAACTTAATGTCTTTCTACGGGGCACATGTTCTCTCGTATAGGAGATATTTTATAAGTATAGACGCACCACGTTGTTTTAATGCGGGTTAAAGGGTTTTAACGCCTACCGTTATTAAAGCAGTAGTGGTGGCCAGAACCAATAGCTTAAGATGCTCTCTGAAGCACGCCGAAACTCCGGGGCTGTATCAAGGCAGAGGGGGTGGAAATACGGAACCATCATTTCTTCCGCTTCGAAATTAAAATTTTGTAATGTGTGGTCCATTTTAATCACTACACCAAAGAGGCTTATAATTTGATTGTAAGGTTTCGTTATTTTTTTGCGATGTGCTGGTACCGGCTTATTCGGGACTTACGCAAATATGTCGCGAACACCAATTTAATTAAGGCTTCGCTCTAATGCACGCCACGAGCTTTGACAGATCAAATAAAACTTCAAAAGACGAGCATTCGGCAACTTGTAATTGAGTTTGTACTCTAACCGCTGCTTTGAACCTCTTGCATTGTTAATTTAATTACTAGTGCCGTCTAATTTGAATTTAAAACCCGTAACTGGATTTGTTTCGACCCAAATATATAAGTGAACGCTAAATGTTTTCCTGTGAATTTATACGAAATTCACAGGAAAACATTTAATTTTAATATTTTAATTTTTCAATTCTTTACAAAAGATATCATTTTATATAGTAATTTATTTAGCTGCTCAATACGACAGTTTCATAAAACTATTACCGGTCACTGCTCGACCAGTACAGCAAGTTCGCCTTGTTCTCCTCGAAAAAGGTTGTCAAAATAATGCTCAGATTTACAGGTTCATTACGCGAATAGTACAAAATTTAAAAAAAACTGTAACTACGGCCCGACGTTTTGGATTCTTTAAAGCAACCGTTTTTACGAGGAAAGATAAACATTTTTTTTCTTCATATAGAGCAAATATTAAAAGTCATTGCTACCAATTAACTAGCCTTCTATAGAAAAATATACTCTTTGAAAGCGTCTGCCATTTGAGCAGTTGTAAATCTTATTCAAGAGATAGCGCCTCAAGCTTCGAGTTTATTGACGTAGCGTTCAAAGAAATAGATTGAAAATGGACGGTCTTCAAACAGTCGTTTAAAATAGTACGAATGAAACACTTCTGGAACACACAAAAAATCTTCTCGGGCTCTTTTAACCTTCGCCCGAAGGAGGTCAAGACTTGCCCTGGAAATCCGGATTATTTTTGCGTCCACTTAGACGAGTTTCTGCTTAGCCGCGATGATTTTTAAAGATAACGCAAACTTCACTTTCGAAGTTCGCAATCTTGATTCTTAATTGGGAGAGATGGATAAGAGAGTGTTGTTTTAAATTCCGATATCTTCAACTTACTGTTCTTATAAAAATAGTTACTAACTGAAATAAAAAACTTAACACAGCAAAACAGTTACTTATTTAATACGAAGCACATAATTAATTCATTTCATAACTTTGTGAGTTTGTATGGTCTACATAATAAATAGGATAATTTTTATAATTATAGAAGACCGAATCCAATTAAAACGCGAAGGAACGATTTAATGAAGTATCAAACAAACAAAGTTTATTATGCACGAACAAACATACTCTTCGTTACACGCGTACAATGTCGCTGCTTGACTTTTCAAAGCTAATGAATAAGGACGGGTATACACTGAGCAATTGCGATTCAAAATGTTTTATATACTTTTCGCGGTTTTTAACCGTTAAAAGGTTTTTATTGGAACGTGTTTAATCGCGTTTCGGTTTCAGTCTGTAGATTTCCGAATATCTAAAGCCAAAATGGGTCGATAGCACATCTTGTTTAGATGTTATACGGCTGGGGTATTTTATCTACCATCAAATAAACCCCATGCTAGTGTGTACTACTCGCGTGAAGTAAAGATATAAGTATTGTCTTACTTAGTAGATTAAATATTTGAAAACATTAATTTTTTCACATGTTATTGCAATGAAGGCACTATATAATTTAAAAATCGAAAATAAATTGAAAAAATTTTATGGGGTTGACCGGATGTTGACGGTTCAAGTCTCCGTCGAAAATTTTCAAATTAGATGTCAGTTTAACAAGTACAGACTCGACCCAAATTGCTTGTTATATAACGTTACGTTTTAAAATCTTGGTTGAAACATAATCTATAATTATAAAATACATTATTGTAATTTATAATACATTGTATTACAGAATTCATAATAATTACAACTTGAACAATGCGGTTTTGGACGGTTAGTCGATGTAAAGAAGTAGATTTTTAAGATTTTCTATAACTTCCGCTCATGTATGCTTGTCTTGCTTTAAATTATTCCTCAAAGAGTTTAAAACATAATTAAAATTGCTCATTTGACTATCTGCATTTGTAATCTTCTGTATAACATTGTTCGACGTTTGAATATTTTGCATCTAGTGACTAAAAGCCTACGTCATACGTAATGTACAATGAAGGGCACAATTTTCAGTACTTCGTAATGATTCGTGAACGGCGAACATAGTAGACGATTTATTTGGTTCCGAGTTTTGTATAATGTTTTACACGTTAGTACAGTTAGATTTGTTAGAAGACTTGTTGGACAATTTAATATTAACATGATACGTTTAGATTTTCTAATATTGTTGCGTATAAAGGAATTTTTGGTCTTCAAATACACCAGACACATAAATCTCTATGCCCTGCCAATCTTTAAATATTTTTTTATGGTTCGAACTGCGAATCTAAGTTAAACAATAGAAACAAAAGCTTAGATAAAATATAAAATAACTACATTAGCTTGTAGCTAATTGTACTCAAATTTATCACTAGCAATTTTTTAAATTTAAATAATTTGTAAACTATATAAGACATTTGCATTTTACAAAGATTAGTTTTAGAGATTTTCGTCGTAATTTAGGAGAAGTACTTGATGTTAAAACTTTAGAGTTTTCAAACAATACTGTTTCAATTCATTAGAAGTACCATAAAGATAATTTCGTTCAGAAATCCAAAGCACAATGTTGACAAAATTAAGGGCAAATTAAGTTTCGTTACACGCAATGGTTTTTGTGTTTTTTATTAAAAGAAGTTTGTTTTTAAATGTCAACAATATAGTCGACCGGTAGCTTAAGTGGGGTCTTGAAAAATGAAATTTTATGTACAATGTCGAATGTTCTCGAACGTTGTAGCCCCGTTTGAGTTTCAGTTTCAACGGGCCTCGTTAAAGGGAGACACTCCGATTACCTTTCGGGTACTTTTAGGATTCTCGAAAAGGTAAAAAACCCTTTTACCTTCGAAGGCTAAGCAATTACAGTGTGGCATTTGATGTTCGAGTATTATGTATGGTACTCACCTGTGTATGTTGCTTAATAAGTACACAGTATGTGTAAGATCAAAATGTATTTTACGTAGCTTCGCACAAGTTTTCTCGTGATATAAATGAACCATTATGTAATTTAGTATATGACTCTTATAACTGTTTAAGAGGCGAAATATATTAGTAGCTACTGTGGAATACTCGCGGAAACCACAAGAAATAGTTTTTTTTTTGTAAAGTACTGTAACAGGTATCGTAAACAAAACTCCACCATTTTCTATTTTGATTTTCAAACTAGCAATAACCAAGTCGGTGTTCTTAGTTTGAAAAAAAAAATATTAGACCATTTACTTTAAGAATTTCTATTAACTTTAATAAGCTATTCTGGTACCTACTCGTTTTAAGATTTCTGCAATTATGCACAAAAATATAAAACATTTTAAAAACGGAAATGCTGATTAATCTTCTTTTCGTGACCAGATTTCAAAACGGAGAGTGACGTGAAAAATTACAAGTTCATTAGATACATGATGTTTGTAAATAGAAGAAACGGCTCGTTAGTTTTTATCACTTTTGTATCATCGATCGCACCAACAAGTCCATTTAAATAATTTTCTTGACAAAATTTCAATTAAACAAATACAACTACATAATAGATTGATAGATATGATTGACCAACTAGTAAGTGAGCTAAGCTAAGTTGACGTAAAATATAAGCAAGGCGGCTTCAAACTTTATCTGACCTTGTTTCTGGTTTAATAACTTATCATTTAAAATCACTTACATTACCGCTTTTTATGTGACGATAAAACTTGGCTGGCTCGATTAAGTCGTAAAAAATTCTATTGCACCCGCGGGCTGGAATTGTATCGCGGAGTTTTACAATAAATAAGTTCGGAACTAATAAAATGAATCATTTCTCTCAGCGCCCAACTCGTGTTGGGAACAATGTTTTTGGTTTTTTCCTAAATTGCTTATACCTAATTGTGGGGAGCTGGGTACTTTGCTCTGCTTTCATAATTGAATTTATTAAGACTTTTATATTTAATTTATTTAAATATCAGATATATAAAAGGCCACTCATTAATAATAACATACACACACGCCAGCCTTATATATTATAATATGACCCTTATAATTTTAGGATTATTTTACAATAAATTTCAAATTATATTTTAGCTTAGAAACTATCTCTCACCCCTTTCCCGGGTCAGTCTGAAAATCAGCGTCTCTGAGTCACCACAGCTAAGACTGGTTTGAAACGATTGAAATTTTTAATAGCCTTGCTAAGATTGTCTGATTTTGAAAATTTTGAATATCATAATATAAAAATTAATATTGTAAATTTGTAAATAAATATTTCTTTATTTTTTTGTATTGTTCCACTAATTATTATGAATTTATAAGCATTTTATAGTTTTCGCTTTGTTTTTAATGACGAATATAAGGAATTACTTATTTCAAGTCTTCTGATCTAGAAAACAATATTGGACAATAAAACTAACGTTAATTTTAGAATACAAAATGTTGTAAAGAATAAATCTAGTCCTGCGAGTGAAAATTGTCCTAATGCATCACCGATTTCAAATAAAAATGCTCAAATTCCACAAAGGTATCGGAAAGAATTTTTAATTTATTACCGTTCGATTCATTGAACATGATGGATGGTGTGATTTCTATTCGAATGGTTTCGGTTTCATAACAATGTCGGACATTATCGCGCTTTAAGCTGTTGTCTCATATAAAAGCGATATATCGCATAGACGATGGTCCACTTCTTACCATATAATCTTTTTGATAGGCTTGTTAGTGGAATGATAGCAATGTATGACTCATAATCAACGACTCGTGGGTTCACCATTATTCCATTTAATTTATAAATTTAAGTGGACTTCCTTTGAAAATCTGGCTATTAAATGCGTGGTAGGAATATCAAAACTCCGACCATGTCAAAACCCACCGTCCACAGATAAAAAGCTATCAAGTTTAATCGTGTTTCGGTGTCTGTGATTTCGACTATTCTAAGCTTAAATAGGTCAACAACGCATCTTGTTTATATATTAGACAGTAAAGTTGTTTAGTCTAGCATTTGCAATATAGCAACGACATCCTTCATATCTAGGAGGCCACAGCCTTTAATATCCAGAACAATGTCGGATATTATCGCATTTTAGAGTTCTGGTTTCGAAAGAATGACAGATCACCGTAATTTACCTGACGCTTAATCGTGACCGAGTCATTCCCTTTGACTCATTGCTCCTATCCGTCAAAATCTCTATTCCAATCAGCATTTGTGTATTATAACCTGTTTTCTAGGCGCAATAAACAATGGTAATAATTTATTTGTCAGACAGATCCATTTTTTATTTATTTATCTCAGCTTTATTACTTATAATTACCACATAAACTACAAAAGATAAAATCTTACGTGCCAACTTATAAATAAAAGGCGGCCTTATCGCTAAGCAGCGATCTTTCCAGGCAACCTGAAGTACAAGAGAAAAAAAGAATATAAAAAAAACCTACTGAGTTCTATTAGTTATGTTAGTCACTAAAATTAAAGAGATAAAATATAATACTTTATTATATGCTTTGCCAAACTCGGTACATAAGAGAACATAGGTATCGATTAACGCGTTCTCTTCGAATCCAGAGTAACTTAATGGTCAGATCAACTACTTGAAAAAAGGAGTGGCATCGTCGTCTTGCCAGTTCTTCTCGTTCGTTCAAGAACCTTGATTTGAGAACTGGTATATGTATTTTTGACTTGCTAAAAATGGCATGGAAAGCTGTAGATGTCGTCAAGTCCTTGTGTCTACATTTTTCGACCTAAAATAGAATTTTATTTTAATGTAATGGCTTCTTGTGCAATGTGATAAATATTAATGTTTTTAATAAATGGATTAATAAAAAAAAATGTCACGCAATATTCCGTATTGTTAAGTCTTGTAAAGTGTACAATATTTTAATACCCCTTCAGTTATTTTTAATAAGACCTTAGACCTTATTTGGGATTAATTCTATCATTGTATTGTTATACTCGTAGTAAATGTAAGGCACACTCCTAAAAAAAACATAAAAAAGCCGTTATTCTAAATTTAAAAATGTTAAAAAAACACTTCGGAAATACTTTCCACTTAAAACGACACTTTTGTCATAATCTGCCAAGTTAGATGGGATTACACACGAAAGCTTTCAAGACAGTACAACAAACAAGACTTTAATATGGATTATTCACAAATGTTTGGCATTTGTCCAGTTGGCTATATCACTATATGTTAGTTCAGATGTTATGGTGGATATGTTAAAGTAATTCGGAAAAAGGCATTAACAATAGTTATACTATTTACAGCTATATTTCTATACGAATTTACTGAAATAAAAATCAAAAAGCATTTTGATTAACTTTATCTCTTGTTCTTCAATGAAAATAATGTACTAATGTATTCTAAAGGGGAAAGACATTTTGATAAAAATAAAAATGAATTTTAAAATTAAAAAAAAAACATTTATAAAACAAAAATATTTAATTAATTTATAGGTAACATCTTCATGCTTGAATCTAATTAAACTTCGATTATTAAATTACGTATCTACAAATTGAAATACATTTTTAATGGAATAAAATGTGGCACATATATTTTTTAACTCTAGCCGAAAGTTTGTGTCGGTTGTTCTAGGTAGGTAGGTATGGATATGAGGTGAGCTTATATTTGTTAGCGTATAACTTTGTCGTTTATGAACCGACTTCGAAGATTTTTTAAATATTTATTACTTTATGCTTTATTTTGTTTATTAATCTACGTTGGTTTATTTTTGATAATGCTCTCTTATATCAAGTTTTTAATCTATACTATCCAAGTAAAATTGATCCAAGTAGACCTAATTCTGCGACCACCATAGTTTTTTGGCTCAACAGTAGTAAATAGAACAAACAATAAATGCTATAATATTTCAATCGTCTGCGATTGTTTCAAACGCCTTTACGAAATTGAGTTTAAATTGGCCGATACAAAGTCACAGAGGGTCCCCGTTTACTTACTGTTATTCTGTTAACATTACCTCCCACGTTTTCTTTGAGTGTATTGCCAGGGAATTGCTATAAACTCTTGCGCGGTCTTTGAAGACAATATACTCTTGTTGTTTCGAATTATTTACGTTTGTCAGTAATGTACTAATTTGTATTAACTATTTACTGTAATGTATTGTACATGCTTTTAAATAAAACACTTTAACGGTTTAAAACGCGATATATATTAGTTAAACTTATTTGAAAATTATTTAGCCTACGGCCCGACATTTCGGATGCTTTGAAACAGCGGTAATCACGGGGAGACGAAAGGTGGAGGGCCATCTGATAAAATTATTTTCGAAATAAGATTAACTAATATACATCGCGTTTTAAACCGTTAAACTATTTTATTTAAATGTGTACTATTCGCGTAACCTACCTACAGTATTTGTACAGACTTCTTGAGCTATATGTATATCTAGTTTAAAGAATTTATTTGAAAAATCGATATTAGTGTTGTTTATTTCTTCTCAGACGTGTTTAGACTTTGAAAATAGATATTGAATGAGTGGTTGACTAAAATTTCATTCAGATCATGAACCAACACAGATAGTAATCAACTTCAAGTACTTTCTGTAGTCTACGCTCACAAAAAAAAACAACATTTAACGGTGTAAAACGCGAAAAATATTAGTTAACTAATGATAACAAAAAAGCGTAGCAGATTTGACTTTGATATTGAAAACGCCTCACCTGGCTGCTATTACAATTGTTTCTATTCATAATAAGTTACTTCCTCCGTCACAATGAGAATGGATTTTTCATGTATCAATTAGACACCATTACCTTTAATTGGCTTCGATCCGTTGAAAGCAAAGAAAAATAATTTGACATTTTTATTTTTAGTCAAGTAATAATTGTACCTATTTTATTAAGGAATGAAAGCTGTGATATTTCGTTAAGTTGAGTGCATATAAGTGAAATATAATAATTAGTCCAACATTTTCTAATTAATTTATTATTTTTCTGAAACATGTTGGACTTCTTCTGGAAGTCTAGATATTAAATGCGTGATAGGAATATCTTGATTCCGTCCGGATCACAAACCACCGTCCACAGATAAAAAGCCCGTAATCACGTTTCGGATTCAGTCTGTGGATTTCCAAAAATCCAAAGCCAAAATAGGTGGATAGCGTATCTTGTTTAGATGCTGTGATACTTCACCAACCATCAAGTGCTAAGTCTGTCCAGCTTTATCAAAAAATAGATATATTTATTAAATATGTATTGAACGATTCTCTTTTAAATATATATCTAACTGCTTATACTTGTCATTGTATCTTTTTCAATTAAATTTAAAGCCTTTGAGCTCCTTTTGCAAACATATTTAGTTCAATAGTGTAAAAGACGGGATTAAATAAAACAAATTAGAAATTGGCACGTTAATTTGAAAATTATTTATTACATATTGTGACATATTACATTTTATTTTACATAAGGTAAGTTTTTAATCTATACATAGTATTTACATTTAAACTTTATTGTACTCTTTCGGTATACTTTATATAGTGAAATTAAGGCGTGTACGCAATTAACTTTTAAATGGAAAAACATAAAAGGGCAAAGTACTACTTGAATAATAAAAAACATAGAATTACTAGGTAATTTTGTAAAGGTTGAAGATTGAAGAATCCTTTAATATAAGGAAAATATTGTTTAATACAAAAATCACGTGTGTAACAGACCTTATATTTTTACTTATATTAATATTGAAACGGATTATATTGAAAGCTAAAATACTTTATTGTCGTGTTTATGTACAGAATGACGCATAGTTAAATTAACTGAAAACTGTACAATGGCTATTTAATTTAAAATAAGTGGTACAATGCGTATTTATATTTAAAAAAATCAGTAAAAAAAACTTAAAAAAAAAATGACATAATCATCGTGTTTTTCTAGCGTAGCCCTTTCATTTGATATCCATATTGAGGGCGCTACGGAAAAATATGTAATCCGCCATTTTGTATCGGCGGCCATCTTGGATTTATAATGTTTTTGATTATTATATTGTATTGTCAATGTACTAAATTTCAGATCAATATGAGAACGGTGCTTAAATTTCAATTTCTAATTTTGACCCAAATAAAGAAATTCTGTACGGGTCAATCTTAATGAAATCGTTCAATAACAAGGTTCAACTAGATATAAGGCAAATGATCCGAGAAAAAAATATTAACATTCAGGGGTTTCAAACATTTGAATATTGATACTTTCAACAAAATGGCGGAATACTATTTTATCTGGCTTCTTTATTCTTCCTATAAATAAGATGGTGATATCTAATTTTTATGATACACTTAATATTATCGCGTCAATAGTAACAGGATTTGTATTTAAATGAGTTTAATATAACTCGTTTTCCTAGTACATTTGTAACACTGAACTTTTATACAATTTCAAAGTTGTAAGCCACAATATTAAATAGATATGTACAATAAGGAACCCTATATTTTATATGTGTATAACTTGCGTAGTAACAATTATATACATTAACTGGAAAAGATCTAGTTTTATTGATGGAGAAAAGATCTAATAATATGAAAGCCGTTATTGGTGTTCAAATAATCACTTTATTATACAAAATTAAATCACATAATTTTTAAATAAAAAAGTTAAGTTAAATAATAAAGTTGTCTGTAGTTCATGAGAGTAGTACACATTTGAATAAAACACATTAACGGTTTAAAACGCGATATATATTAGTTAAACTTATTTGAAAACGATTTTAACTACGGCCTGACGTTTCGGCTTTACAGCAGCCGTGCTCACGAGAAGACTAAAGATGGAGGGTGTCTCTGATGTCAAAGTAAAAAACTACTACGTTAGCGCCGTTGAAGTTGATATTTGGCGAAACTGGCCGGGTCCTTGCAGAAACGGTATCTTCGCGTTTGCTGGTATGCTGTTTTTGGAATACAGAGTTTCCCTAACAAAGCATCCAAAACGTCGGGCTGTCGTTAAAATAATTTTCAAATAAATATAACCAATATTTATCACGTTTTAAACCGTTAAAGTGTTTTATTTAAATATTTTTTACTACTCAACAAAATAACGGTCAGAATACTCGAACTTTCGAGTAAAACTTTATCTCCGCTATTGGGATTTCGAAAATTACTAGCTAACACATATGTTTCAGGATAAAATATATAATGTAATATAAGACTTACGATATTTTATATACTAAATAGAAAAATTAAAAACGCAGCAACGTTATCCAAAATCTTGCGAGATCTGCCAAATGATTATTCTTAAAGACAACAGAATAACAAGAAGTTGTGAATGAACATTATTTTTTGCTGTAGAATTGTTGCCGTGCTGCATCGCTGCTGGTGTTTCACCTGAAAAGAAGTATTATTTAGAAAATTCGTCTACAACCAACGATAAAACAAATGTAGCCTATACTTTCAGGAGTAATTAAAATCATTACAATATAATATATATTGGATTAAATACAGAGGATGGATTATTATATTTTTCGGCAGACATCTTTACCTTAAGGGAAGATTTAAAAAACTAAGGCCCACCACACTACTCCAATACGGGTGGGCGATTAACAAGTACCCTCACTCAACTTAGTAATCATATTTTATGTGTAAGAGGCTTTTATGAATGCTTTAGAACTTTCAAATTATCAAAGCGTTTGGTAGAATGACTGAAACACATTTTATTTATTTATACTTTTTACACGACACACGCACACAATTACAATTAACTTGAAATAATAATAAAATCTATAAAGTATGGAGTGTAACGGGCGGCCTTATCTCTATTAAGCGATCTCTTCCAGGCGACACTTTATTTTCCATGAAGGCGGCACCAGAATCTCGCGAGGCGCCTTCTAGTGGTTCTGTATACAATATACAAACTGTATACAAATGAAAATCGAAATTGTTCTCAAAAAAAGAGTTTTCTGTTTATTGCTGTTAAATGCTGTCTACAGTTTACGCGAGTAGTACACATTTAAAAAAAACACTTTAACGATTTAAAATGCGATATATAAGTTAAAATGTTTTATTTAAATTTATTGCTATTTCCATACAAATAATATAACTGGAATTTCAGTGATCTAAACTCTCATTTTCAGTTAACAATTTTCGATGAAAGTGAGACCCTTTCTCGCTTTTTAATGTTCCAACTGTAGAAAACTGAAAAGTCATTTATGTTTAGTTTATTTTTGAATTCAAACCACAACGACGACGCTTCGAGCAATTTTAGTAGAGAAATAACGTTCAGTGAAAATTTTTGGCCCATTTCTGCTATCCACTGAGAAAAATGTATGTCATCGTGTTTTATAGCGACGTTTGTTGCGAAGAAAATTCACAAGAAGACCTAAATTTGTTGAGAAAATTCACGATAAAGGTCAACCAATTCATAATATATTTATATAAATAAAGACAAAACACTCTTGTATATGTTCCAACGGTATATTTGCCGTATGTCTTTGTAAATATTGTCCCGAAGTGCAAGGACGAGTGCCGTCCCATTTAATTTCTTATTCTTAAATAGATTTATTTATATTGGTGTTATGGAAAAAAAATATATAAATATATAACAATTTTGTTTCTTCTATAATATATGTTCATAAAAACAAAAATGATACAAGTTACGTAAAATAATATAAATAAACTTTTGATAAAAACAAATCGATGCAACGGTTTCAAATACACGACCACATTGCGTAATGTTGCTTAACTTATGTAGTGAAAGTGAAAGCCCGTTTCCCCCTCGTGGGGCATGTGGTGAACATATTTCTGTGTTCGTTTCACTGATCACTGAGATGATAGTTTATATGACTTCTGTGCCCTGCCCAACCGAAACAAATTTAGGTTTCCCTGGGATTCGAACCCAGGGCCTCTCGAGTTTAACGCAATGCTCGGCAATACGTTTAACCATTTGGCTACAGAGGCGGTCGATTATTAACTTATGTAGGGGTAGGTAAAAACCGATAAAGATCAGTATATTCACAATATATGTTAAATACTTACTTTGTACTACATGTACTGTAACTGATGCCGCCCGAGCATTTGCTGGAACACAGGTATAGTTTCCAGCGTGTCTTGGCTCTGCCTTTCCGATCATTAGTTCGCTGGTATGCCTACCATTGTGGACACTAACGCCATCTATAGGACAAGATATCTATTTATAATTTCATATAATAGATCTTAAAGTATTCTAGACACAAATATTTCATTGATCTCAATAACCATGTTCAGTAAAATTTTCGCTCCAACTGTAGAAAACTTAGAAGTAACTTATATTTTGTTTATTTAGCATATGAGAATCCTATTACCCTAAATAATTGCACTTTTCTGTCTAATTTTAAAATTGTTTTTACAACAAACAAATAAGTACCTTTACCTTTAAATCTTCTAGGATTGTAACCCAATGCTTTAAGCCCTAGCTAACATTTGGGTGGGTTAAATCTTAAGAAACCCAACATGTGACTTCGTAAAGACTAATACTTTCGAATATTCAATGACAAAATAGATCGACAGCATATCGTCTTGAGATGCCATATGGCTAGGGTATTTCACCTTCCACCATAAGTATAGATAAATACGTAAATCAATATAAATCTAATTATATTATTATTCGTGCAAAAAGGATCGTCTTTGTGTATGTATATCTTCAATTTGAAATTATAGTATACTATTAAATTTCGATCGTACACTAAAATAAGCATCGCAAAGTTTAGCAAACAATTGTATGCCAAAGTATTAATTGGCACCTAATTATTTCGCTTAAACAAACATTCAATTGGTTGAAAATAATAGTGGTTTAAACTAATGACTCACCGCTTGTTACGAATTTGTAGTCGCTTTGTATAGATAATTGAAATTGTGACATGCAAATGGGTCGGCGCGAACACAATTGGCCGCATTTTGATAATCTATATGAGTTATTGATTCATGTTTATCGCAAGTGTTTAGGCTATAGTTGGGGGCTCAGAAACTTTCATTCATTTTTTAGATAAGAAGTAATTTTAAGATGGAAGAGAATAGAGTAGAACAGGTATAATATAGACTAGCTGTATCAGCGACTTCGTCAGCTTAGAATAGTTATTTGGTCGTCCTAATTCGTTTTTGCGACAGAATTTTGGGTAATAGCTTAAATTTTTGAAAGTAAAGAGCAATTTTTATAAATTTAAGCTGTTACCCACGACGTCGGTCGAGTCCCTTTGCTATTGCAAGTTAATTTCAAAAGATCGTGTTTTTTTTTAAGAAAATTCATTCTATCGTATATAGTTTTTTGTATCTTGAACTGTTTTTGCAGCGTACGCATCGAAAACACACAAAGATTCTATTATATCTATACGATATTTTTTCTACATTCACCGCTTTTTTTTCCTCCCATTAGTCGCAGCGCGATATTTTATAACCTTCTTCGATAAATTTTCTAACTAAAACAAAAATAATTTTTCAATTCGGACAGCAGTTGCCAAGATTAGCGCGTTCAATCAAACAAACAAACGAATTCTTGGGCTTTGTATAGTATAGATATGAGTTTTGTATTTGTTCGATATTTAAAATAGACCTTCGCTCCGTTTAAGTCAGTATGCCATATTGTTCTTTAATTAAATTTAAAGTAACATACAGCTAAAGCCCGGTCCCTCAGAAAAGGGAAGTGATTTAAAAGATTACATCAGATACAGTGCGAGGTAACAGGCTTTTACCGCCACTAAATTAGTGATGAGAAACGAGACCGACGGCTTAACATCCTCCAAGCCACTACGATATGAATAAATTCAAATACCGAGCTAAAATTTGTCTTTACCCCCGAGATTCGAACTCAGGACTGCGTTGCGCTAAGCGAGTAATAAGTTATATACTTGTGAATTAATATACTATTGACATTTGTTAAGTATATAATTTAAAACGGGTGTTGCCACAACTATTAATCAAAGAAAAAAAGGAAATCGAAATTGTGTACACTTTGTTTTGAAACAAAATATATACATTTTTATTTCCAAAACAAACACAAGGTTTGTTGTTATAAATAATCTTGGTATCAAACGCACATTAGAATTCAATCTTATGTGACCAAACAGCTACAATACTAATACATAAGCAAACACTAACAAAGGGATATTTCCAAGAATATTTGCTCTCAGTACAATAAATATAGCGTTATATCAGTTAAATAATATATTGCGCATTTTAAACCGTTGAAATTATATTATTTTAATGTGTACTATCACAGTTAAACACTTTTATCGGTTTAAAACGCGAAATATATTAGTTTGACTTAAGAGTTTTAATTTTAACTACGGCACGACGCTAATTCGCGTTTTTAACCGTTAAAAATATGTCATTAAAATAAACATACTTACTCAAATCGTAATTAATCATTCTGTTCTCGAAGTACCAGAAGACGTATGAAGGCGGTTCTGTAGACCTCTTCACTACGCAGACCAGTTTCAACATAGACCCTTCGTGAATTATTTTCTCGGACTCGCCGACTATTTCTGCGTACGCCGCTGTTGAATTATATATTTTATTACTATCTTATATCAGAAACTAGTTTTGCCGAAGCTTCTTAGCTATAGAACTTCCTGTTGTATAGCTAAGAAGCTTCGGAAGATGTGTACTACTCGCGTAAACTATAGACAGTATAAGATTGAAAAGTTTAATATTTTTCACACGTTATTCCACACGATGACAATATATAGATAAAAATCGAAAATGTATTGAAAAAAAATATAAAAGTTTTCAAACTTTATAACTGTAATATCATCGCCAATAATTTCTTAAGCTGCAAAGCATAAGACGTTGAACCTTAATACGCAAGTGTTAAGGTTGATATTACATTGCGCGAGAGATGCATGTATCAATCTGTTGAAAATATCGACGATGAGGTGTAGGACTCAGTAGCTCAATTGCTTAGAACAACAGCAGTTAGAGGAACGCTGACGATGCTGGTTCAAGTCCTGCCTGAGTCGTAAAATTTTTGCATTTTATTTTCGATTTTTAATCTAACTGAGAAGATTACAAACCGTAATAGCTTAAAAATAAGTGGGCGGTAATCAATATGTACAAACACAGTACAAAAATATGTGTGTATGTCCTGGTGTGCGTACCATGTTCATTTGTTTTTTTTTTATTTTGTGCAAATTACATTGTAATTTTTTTCGTAAGTATATTTGTGTTGCGAAAGTTATAAATTTAAGAAATAAATAATGATAAGTTACATGTGTATGTAAAAAGTTCATTATGTGTGTGTTTCTGTATAAATATGAAATAAAATAGGAATATAATCTTTTAATTGGGTGTCTCTTGTGAACCGTTTTTAAGTTTTCATCTCATTTTTTAAACCATTAAAAAAATATAAAGTGGGTTAATTTACTTATTAACATTTTTGCTACACAAATATAAACGTTTAACTCAAGAAACTCCTCATAGAACAATAATAATACAAAAGCTGCGGTTCAAGAGACGGAAAATATATTACTGCATTACTCGAAGGCTTTTTATTATTCATATGAAGTCAGATATGGTAGAATCCATAACAAAAGGACTTGAGACAACTTATTGGCGTATTCAAATAACTGCTCACAAATATTTTTTCTTATGGTATTATTGAAATTTATTTAGAAAAAATACATATATTGTTGTTTTTGTTTCAGGTATATATCAACGTTTCGTTCATTATGCAGTGCGTCACGTAGTAAGTACTTCACTTATTTATATAATTAAATACTATTTAATTAGAAAACAATTTATCAATAAGTTGGTATTTTCTATCTTAAGAAATGGGCGGACATATTTTTGTGATCTGTTTAGTTATACAATTAAGTAAAAGGGAGCTAGTTGTTGTCATTACACGTATACAAAAAGACCTCACTCAAAATGCTTAAAGCAGGGGTTAACTATATTTCTGATTTCAAATGTATACTTAAATTATGAATACATTAAATAAATAGTAAGTTTAATTACATTTTTCCGACCAAGCATCGAATAGTACATAAATAAAAAATATGTTTAAAATCATTTGAGTTTCCGACTATTAGTCACAAATATTCGATTGTGCTGAAGTTAAAACGTTCGAATATCTATCAGATTTTCTTTGAGAATCGCTGACTTACCAACTAGTACGAGTTTGAAGAAAATGCTGGTCGGCGGATGTGTAGGAACTTGACATTCGTAGTAGCCCGCGTCGGCTGACGTTGCGAATCGTATATGTAACGCCCAGTCCTGGTGAAACAAATTTTATTACGTGGATAGACAGGTTGGATACTTTTCAAAGGACTAGAGGGGGTTTAGATTCGGTGAAATACTTGTTCTCAACTATTTTCTTGAGAAATGCTTTTAGTGAATTATCGTACTCGTGAGTTTATTAGTTTGTACTCATGAATAAATAAAGCCAATATAGAGAACCTTTTGTTGTTTTGTGCTACGTTCAGTTGTGTTACAATAAACCATATTTGTATTGTATTGTTTTAAAATTTTCATATTTTTCACATGTTTTTACAAATGATAGCGTTATATATATATTTTTTTACACATTTGCACCTATTAGTCACAGCAATGTTTTATAGCATATAACCTTCCTCGATACATGTTCTAACCAACACAAAAAAAAACAGTTCAAATCCATTAGTTCCTGAGATTGGCGCGTTCAAACAAACAAACAAACTCTTCAGCTTTATTTATTAGTATAGATACAACTAGATTGATAAACTTTCACGAAAGGAGTTTGCACGAGTGGTGCATGTATCAATAGGTTGAATAAATTCGACGATGACGTATGTGGCAATGTAGCTCAATTGGTTTGGAGCGACAGTACGGATGCTGTGCATGCCGGTTCAAGTCCCGTCCGTGTTTTACGTGTTTTTCTTATCTTATCTTTCGATTTTTCATTTATCAGGGATATATTGAACAACTAGCAAGGGCGATACTGTACATAACTGTCTTTAGATCTAAGTCTTATAATCAATCAACGGATATCTTCCGATCCAGAACGCAATATCTAAAAGCAATCATACTGACGCGTTGTAAAACAATTTGATCCACTCAAAAGATGCTTTCCTGAAGTAAAACAGAACTGGAATTTCTATTGAACTTTGCAAAACAATTATAAGGGACTGCGGAATCCATTGCGTTTTCATTTCAATTAATTTGATAAGAATCACGCGATTTTATAATCCCAGAATTATAGCATAATTGTAATCTAGGATAGATTCTTTTGACACATGCATAACTAGCTTTGTCAACGACTTTGCCTGCGCAAAATAGTTATTTTGGGCATCAAAATTTATCTTTATATACCTCCTGTTCTATAAATTTAGATTTATAGTTACCCACAATGTCATCCGCGTCACGTCGTTCTAGCAAGTTAATCTTAAAATAGACATATAGTTACTTACTGCCACGGAAGTTTTTTTCAATTCATAGAGTAATCATTATTTCTTACATATTTTTGGTTATCTTTAACAGTTTTCGCAGCGTACGCAACGGAAACCCACAATGTTGAATAATTTTCTTCAGGATAAATATTAATAAAACTATTACCTTAACATGTCTTCCATGCGCAGAGAAAAACCTGCTATCTGCACTATAAGTTACCAGACCAACAGACAAGAGTGAGTAGTCTTTCCGCCGTATCCAGGTCACCTGCAAACAATAATTCAATTAATCGGCGCTCTAAAATGGACAGTTGGCTTTACAGTGACAAAAATAGTTTTTAAGCTAGAGATTAAATTGGGACTGACAGCCGCTTTTTAGAATTATATTTAACTGTTATAAATTTAGTTTATGGTTGTAATAATTAATTAAATGCTTGACTCTAATTTACATACTTTCCATTAAATACTATTAAACTGTTTTATCTAATAATTATAAATTGAACAGTAATTTTTTTGGTAAAAAAAGGGGGAAACACCCTAGTGCACCTATTTTGGCTGTGCATATTCGGAAATCCACAGACCGAAATAAAACCCAATTGCGATGAAACTAGATGGCATTTTTATCTATGGACGGTGGTTCGTAACTGGTGGTATTTCCAACTATCAATTGTTTCATATCCAGATTTCAAAACAAAGTCGAACATGTTTCAAAAAAATTATTAAATTAGAAAAATGTTAGGACCCTATGCGAATCGAACCCACGTAACGTTGATTATGAGCAACGGGCTACCATTACGCCAACGAGACCGTCAAAAATTATATTACAGATTTATACTTCACCTAACGATTATTATAAATATAATTACATATTTGTAAGACTCAAAATCGAATTAATGAGGAGAAATAGTTTAAAGAAAACATAGTTATTTGTAGGGCTTACTAGAGTAGGTAGATTCGATGAAGAAAAAAATATATTTCATAAGATAGAGAGTAGATCGGACTTAAGTTAACATTTGGTATGAAGCCGACATAGTTATGCAATATATTAAAGTCTCAAAAGCAGTCGGAGTTAAGTCTTCAAAGATCTGAATGAAATTGAAAAATGCGTCTTTGAATCTCTCGTCAGGAGATAAGGCATCTCTGAAGAGCACAATACGAACGAAGATTTAGTAAAGGCTAAAGCGGATTGCTTCTAGAGTTTTTAAAGCTACTGTTAATTTGATATTATATTTAGTTTATCTTCAGAACCAAATTTTATTTAATAATTTAATGTTACAATTGAAAGTGATAAAATCTGTGCAGTTTGTTTGCTAATAAGCAATATAAATATAAAAATTGATAATTAATGTATTTTGAACACAAATCTACTGGATGGTTAATAATGTTATTTCAATGAAAATACGATGATGAAAAAGATAAAGGTATGTTTAAAACATGAGCATACCTATTGAGGTATGAACCTCGATAGGTATAAGTAACAGATACTTTATAATTTAAAAATCGAAAATAAATTGAAAAAAGTTTCGACTCGGGCAGGACTTGAACCGCCATCGTCAACTTTCCGTGCTGTTGCTCTACCAATTGAGCTACCGAGTCCTACACCTCATCGTCGAATTTTTTCAACTTATTGATACATGTACCTCTCGCGCAATGTAATTTCAACCTTAACACTTGCGTACTAAGACATACTTTAATCATTCTAATTTGATAAACTGGAAGCAAACGTGGATTTACACTGTTTAATTTTTTTGTCTATGGTCAATGGTTTATGGTCCAGGCAGAAATTGATATTTATAACCTCTATCTTCACATGTTCACATGGGGTATAACTTTATGTATACATGTATTAACGTGAGAATCAACAAACCTTTTCCAAATGAAATCAATCTCACGATCTGTTCTGAATCTCACGGCTACAAAAAATATATTTGTACCAGTAGACCAAGACCCGTTTAAAATGGATATAAACTTACACATTTAATTGATTATTAAAAAGTTACTCACCGTATTTTCAGTGATATCGCTAACTTCACAGTGTAAGATGGCCGTCGTACCGATTTGCGCGATCACAGTCGTACAATTCTCAGTCAAAAATATTCCGTTCTTGCTTACTTTACCACTTAGTTTATTAACCGCTGATGCGGCTGAGTCTCTATACATTTTCTTAACTTTATTTAAAGATTTAGGCAGTACTGCGTCGTCCATTTCTAACTCTACTTCTCTATCTAACTTATCGTGTTTATGTCTTTGATGTGTTTCTTCGTCAATTATATTATCTATGCTTTGTACAGAATCGTATTCATCTATGACGGAGAGCCGAAGTGGTTTTGGTAGCTGGGGATATGCTGTGCTATAAACATTTGTTGTATGCTCTGTTTCATCTGTTGTTGTAAACATTGTTGCTTCTGTTGTTGTGCTGGTTGATGTTGTTCTTCTTCTGTGGCCTGGTGAAAACATAGAATTATTATTAAGGTTAGTAAGGCTAGCTAACCAGGAACTAATTTAATTAACCATAATGACAAAATGCTTATAGCTTAGTTGCTTTATGCTTGAAGAAAAAGGAATAAGAATAAAACAATATTTAATATAAATAGTAAAAGATACGCCAAGTTTTAAAATTCTCAAGAAGATTAAATAATAATCTATCTATTTTAATTTTATGAACTTAATTCAACTTAAACGTCTTCTCAAATCTGTAAACTTCTGATAGTTGCATAGAGTTTTAAAAGAATACTATAAAATATACATCTCCTTATTTAAAAATTAAGTCATAATTTTAACTTGTTATATTCAAACTAAATAAGTAAAACAAATCTAATTATTTCAATGTTCTTATTATAAACAATAAATATTTTACAATTGAAACAATGGTGTTACTCGGCAATGAAATTTTAATAATCTTTAAAACCAATTTTAATTATACGCTTCAATTATTTTTCGACGCGACTGGCAGTTATTAAAATTTATAATATTTATCGTGGATAGTGTACTGTTTAATTATTGTTAAAGAATAAAAAATAATTCCATAATAACGAAGGAGTAATATAATAATGAAAGGTTTAAAATATCAAATAGTTTTAGGTGGTACTTAAAATAGCTTGTCTGTAATTAAATACTATCATTGTGTACTTAAGTTTGCATGAGTCTTGGTTGTTATTTTTAATAAGTGATAGCGATGTGGTCACTAAATTGTTCTATACTTGTTCGCTTCACATTTTATTTTGTACAGTCAAATAAACTTAGTAATTATAATTCTCTATTTTAATTTAAATGTGTCTTTGTAAATGAGTTTCATGACTTATATAATTTTTAGCTCGAAATGAATAAGGTTTTCTTTTAGTTTTGAAACTTATTTTTAATAATATTTACACTTTATTATTCAGTTGTAGTATTATACGTTTCCCCCGTGGGGCACGGGGCGAACATATTCTGTGTTCTATTCACTAATCGGTTCTTTTGCAGACAAGTACTGAAGACTTCTGTACCCTGCTGAACCGAAACAATTTATTGTTTCCCTGGGATTCCAACCCAGCAACACATTAAACAATTTCACTACAGAGGCGGTCAAAATAACGACTAATTAACCTTTATATAGTTAAAGTAGACCTTTGCTCCCTTACCTTTCTTATGATGTCTCGTGAAGTTACCGAAAACACTACCCAACCTCTGCTGGTTCCTTGTCGTGCACACTTCTAGCGACCGCAAGTCATCCGGGTTCTGAGTAACCATTATGGAAGACGTCTTCGACTCCATAGCACCTGTGCTCACTAACAAATCCGCTTCGAGTAATAGAACAACAATGGCATAGAGTAGTTTTAGTTCTTTACAGCAAAACATTGTTTTTGGCACAAACGTCACATTTCCTCAGATAACGCACGCAAGTTAATAGTCATTATGTTTGTATGCGTGCGCGCTGTTATCTAGATTTTCGGTGAATTTTCATCCTGAAACAAGAAGAAGGTAATATTATAATTATGCAGCATACTTTTTAATGTTCTTACATAATTAAAAAAAAAATGTTTTTCACTCAGTTTTAACTAGGTGGAGGTCTCCTTAGCTTAGACCCACCCCGCTTGTTAAATGCGGGTTTGCCGGCTTAATCAACTAACCCTGCTAAATTAGTGATTACTAATTTAGTTAGAAGATAGAGAAGATGAGTCATAAATATGTAGAACTTAATTAAAATTATTTAGACGTATTTTCTTCACAAAAGACAATTTATTTTATACAAACTTAACGGGTAAATACGCGAAATATAAGCGTTATGATGTTTTTAACTATAATTCGACATTTCAACACACTTATTAGCAACCGTGTAACACCAAATTGTAGTTAAAAATAAGTTTTATATATTTTAAATGTTTATCAGTAGATTAAACTACAGTGAATACTAGCATGACTTTTAGTGGATTCTTAGTAGAACACCCATCATGAAACGACCGATCATTAATCATGTAATATTCATAGTCGACCTCATCAAAACACTGACAAGGTAAGGAATTATCTATAACCGCAACAATAATAGTTTGATCTATTTGGCGTATTCATAATATATGAGCTTTCACTTCTTGTTCCTATATGTTGTTCGTATTGAACAATAGATGGCGTTTTACACAGTTAATTCTTTCTCTTTCAAGGAAAATATTTTCCGTCTACAAAAGTCCCTGCCGATTATTGAGTTATTATTGAAGCAAGTTTTTAATGATTGTCAAAATAATGTGAAATTATAGAAAATCTATACACCCCGCTATTCTAGTGATAATCTGTTATTTTACACCCAAAATAGCTAAAATATTGTGTTGTATTCGCGTATATTTAGTCTCAGACATCGTAGGAAGGGTTAAAATAATCATTAATGTAGTGTAATTTAGGATTATAATTATAAGTTAAGTTTTTTTACTTAATACTTTTTATATAGGTACATAGAACAAGAATTTGATTGAGGACGTATCCAAGTGCATTGTTGTGTGTTAGTGTGATAATATATAAATTATAGTAAAATAACATGCTAATTAAAATAAAATAAAAATCATGACAAGGTTGGGATTTGAACCGGTATCCACAGCGTTGCGTGCCCCAATGCGTGCCATAATTGCGTAGGTACCAATAGAGCCTCCATGTGCAATATATTAAAACCTATAGTGGGCACATATTTTAAAGATGTATCTAATACCAGTAGTTATTATCTAAGTGTAAAGAGGTTTACAATAATCATGGGCTACTGAGTCAAATCACGCAGTGCGGTTATCGTAGTGGGTGATTGGAGTGGCTAGCCAGGAACCACAGAACCGCATATCAACAGACGATATTTTAGCTTAGAAACAATATTGGTGGAAACTTACAATTTTTTTTTTATAATATAGGACGGCTTTCACTTAATGGTAGGTAAAATACCACGGCTATATAACATCTCAACTAGATGTGCTGTCGACTTATTTTGGCTTTGGATATTTGTAAGTTTACAGAGTAAAACCGAAATGCGTTTAAACATCATGGCTTTTTCATGTTTGGACTTTTGGCAACAAAATTGTTTTTTTTATGTATAGCGTCTTATTTACATATTCATATAATACAATTTTGTAAGCAACAATCAGAAACTCTTGTCTTCAGATAACGCGGGTACACACATAAATAAAACACTTCTTACGGTTGGAAATGTATTAGTTAGTCTCCAAATAACAAGAACGAGGAATCAAATACCATATTTGACTTCTACACTAATCTCGTTCCCTAAAGATATCCTGCATCTTTATTTCCCCCGTGACATCGGGCCGTAGTTAAAATAAATTGTAATACATACGCGCTTTAAAGCATTAAAAAAGAAAGTCTTTGAACGTTGTATATAAAAACCTACCTCTTGAATCATTCTATTTATTACAAACAAAGCATCTAAATCCGTTGCGTAGTTTTAAAGATTTAAGCGTGCTTAGGGACAGAAAAAGCGACTTTGTTTTATACTGTAGTGAAGAAAGTCGTTGAAAATAAGTAGATAAAATATTATTCTAAGACCATTTCGTCCATATTCAAGTAAGAAAAGGGCTTATTTTCAGCGCAGTACTGCCTTAATTGCGTAATATAAATATTAAAGGAATTCAAAGGCTTATCAAGCGCTACGTCAAACGCCCGTTTACGCGCCACCGTCCCGTATTTCAATGGATCGGGGCTGCGTTAACAACGAATTTGACTATAACCGTTATATCTCGAATAACAGTTAAAATAACGGTTCAGTCGTTAATCGCTAACGATCTATGCAAAGTTATGGTATTAGCAGTTAGGATTTTAGGTTATTTAGGACTCTAGGAATCAACGTAGTGTATATTCAAAACGAAATTATAAAGAAACACTTACTTTTTGTTTCATTTATGAAAAAATTATAGGACTATAGAAAAATATCTATCGAGAATAATAAGTTAATAGAATTGAAAGCTATAATTTGTGTGTTGGCTAGTAATAAGGTATCTTAGTCATTTGATAGTCGGTAATTGTAGTTTTTATTTCAAATGTTTATTTTTTAAAAAATAAACTGTGTTTACAATTCCGTTTTTTGAGAATAACGATTTTGAGAACACAACAATTTATAAAACATTTTAACGGTTTAAAACGCTGAAGGTATCAGTTACAAATAATTTAAATACGACTCGATGCTTCCCCTCGTGACCACGGCTGCTGCAACGTATCTGTATTCTTAGGCTGTAATTAAAATAAATTCTAAATAGATTTAATACCTTTCGCGTTTTAAATCGTTAAAAGTGTTATATTTAAATGTATTCACAATTTGAAACAAGTTTATCTTTATTTCGCACTTACTTTTAATAACACTTGAGGTAGGGACTTGAACTTAAATTTGAATTTTAAAATTGCGTTCAAGCCATTCAGAGGTCAAGTCTACCGTTTCTCGTCTTTACAAAAACGTGAGACGCAGACGGCTTTGTTCAAACTCAACTAGTTACAAAACTATTCACTTTTTATCCGGGATATATACGTCTGAATGTTCACTCAGAGCCTATACATTTTTCAGCATCTGAAACGTGACACCACTTTGTGTAGTCCGTTGGTGTTGCTACCAAGCTATCGGAGCGAAACAATGAATTACACTATACTGGGAAATAGACAAACATAACTTTTACACTCACTGTGTTTTATTATTTACGATCAGTCAACAAATATTTAAAGATATTCTTAACGTCATTAAAAAGTGTGAAACATTTTCATGGTTCTATGATGATTCGAACCCGCTACCAGAGGATGGCCATCCTTCTAACAGAGTTATCTTAACAAACCGTAGATTAGTTTGTAAAGAAACAAAACGGACACACATTAAACTTCAAAGCATATGTAATAACCGTTAAACCGTTAAAAATGTTTTAATTTAGATATTAACATTAGATTACTAAATTAAATGACTTATGTACATTTGAAAACTTTAATACGTTTTATATGTTATTACACATGGTGTTACTTAAATTAAAAATTTAAAATAAATTGAAACAATCTACGACTCGGGCAGGGCAATTGGTTGGAGGACGGAAAGCTGACATGCCGGTTCAAGTCCTGCCCGAGTCGAAAATTTTTCAAAATTACGATTTTTATCCTAGACTTAATTATGAACATAGAGGCTATCTTTTTTGGTGGTATTGAATCTGTATGGAGATTTTGCGAACTTACACCTAAAACAGAAACTTTAGTAAGAAATCGATTTGTAACCAAAACCAGGTCAAGTCGAGTCGTAAAGATGCCTTGAATGTGTTCGGTTCTCCACAATGCGATGTCATATTCTGAACGCCCCTTGACGCGTGCCAGAATGCAATTCCCTTGGGATTTTCGCTATTTCATTCTCTCCGGAGCCTTCGCGTAGGCTTTCACTTAAATTTACAGCTCGTGTGCTCCCTTCCGAAGCATCTAGATATGTACTACATAGCATATGTGAAGGAAATGTTTTAATTAAAACCTTCTACGGGTTTTTACCTTAACGTTATATTTAAATAGCTGACCTGGCAAACCTAATTTTACCATGTGAATTTCGACTAAATTTGTTATCATACCACGGTTCCATAAAAACGGTTCTTGTGAGTGAATCTTTAAAGACTATTGAAAACATTAATATTTTTCACATGTTATTGCACATGAAGGCACTATATAATTTAAAGATCGAAAATAAATGGAAAAAATTTTCGACTCGGGCAGGACTTGAACCGGCATCGTCAGCTTTCCGTGCTGTTGCTCTACCAACTCTACAGACTCGGTAGCTCAATTGGTAGAGCAACAGCACGGAAAGCTGACGATGCCGGTTCAAGTCCTGCCCGAGTCGAAATTTTTTTCAATTTATATTCGATCTTTAAGTTTTAAAGACTATTTCAATAAATTCTAATGTGTGAGCAACTATATGGTGGTATAATTAAAGAAGCTAACGTATTAAATTTAGATGGTTAATATACCGTGTAATAAAAATAAGGACTTCAACATTTAATAAATAAGACCCAAGCATGCCAGGTAAGCCTGGGGTTCAGTTGATCGAAGATGAAATTACCTCAGCCATTTAACATCAAAATAAGATGCGCTGTCGGCCTATTTCGGCTTTTAGATGATACATTTTAGACTTATTTGTTGTAACATCTACCATAGCGATTTACAAGTCGACTCAGTCTATAAAATGATATCTAGTTCAAATCAAATATGCGAACGCTAACCTCGAACACGGCAGCAAAAAACATGACTATCCCGCAAACAATTGTCACAGGTGTTATTTCTTTTGTATCAGAATGTTTCATACATACAAAATATTAGTACCACCTACAGTATGGTACGGTACAAAATGAATAATACATGAGTTGAACCGGCAATTCGTTGTTATTGTAACTGAGCCTTTTGGTAGGCTTTTAAAAAGTCATGTTTCTCTTATCCGTTTAATCTATTGTCCCACTTTTGGGACACAATTGTCTCTCTCCTAAGAAAATGGGTATGCACCCACCATTTTAGTGCATAAACGCAATGGCGACTGCAACTTATTATTTAAAGTACTGTGTACACCTTCTGCCTGCAAATTTGAACTAGAAATTTTTGTAAAAATATTCCTGACATTTATGTTTACCGGCTGGTAGTTTACGCGAGTAGTACACATTTAAAAATTAAACACTTTACCGGTTTATTTATATAGGTTTTTATTTTAACATTGATGTAATTTAATCCTGTGATAGATTTTGTCGACGAATAATCTTTGGACTTTATTTCGCTTTCTATCTGAAATGGGCATTGGTGCTGGAAGCTTTGGAGTCGTAAAAAAATGTTCCCTAGTGTTCCCTTGAAAGCACTATAACGGGTTGGTAGTTTTTTTTTAATACAGACAAGCAAGGGTGAAATACTCCCATATAACATAATACACAAGATGCGCTGTCGACCTTCGACATCGACGGCTTTAGATATTCGGAAATCCACAGACTGAAACCGAAACGCGATTAAACTACATGGCTGTATCATCTGTGGACGGTAGTTTGTGATCCGGAGTTTATATATTCCTACCCATTTAATATCCACGTTTCCAAGCAAAAGTTCAACATTAAAAAAAAATACAGAAACATGTTAGGTCCGGTAGGTATCGAACTCATGTCCCGTTGATTATTAGCCAAACATTGCTACCATTAGACCACTCACCACACCCCCCACGTCACTATTCCCCGAAGTGGCCGCAGGTACATTAGGCATTCACAGCATCAGTAAAAAAAATAAAAGGAGTTCTATGGACTGGATAGGTTTCTGCAATTACCTATTTCCGCTTGGAACGAATCCAATGTGTTAATTAGACTATGAAACGACGCTAAAGGGATTAAAAGGGTTGAAGGGTAAAAAATTAAAGGGAACTTTTTGTTAAGCGCTAATGAGATATCAGAAAGACATTTTAACTCGGATCAGGGAAATCTGCTTTTAATTCAAACAGCTTAAGTGTCACACACATCGTTATTTGTACATATATACAATAAGCTTTAAGCCAACTCATTTAGTAAAGGAGTCACTTTTTTATCGTGGTGCTCATTTAATTATTTATTTAATTCGTCTACAAATAGTCTTTGCCATTACACAACATCTATATAACACATGATACGATACTATGTCTTGCTTTTAAATAAAAGACTTGAACGGTTTAAAACGCGATATATTAGTTAGAGTAGAACTTATTTAAAAATGATTTTAACTTCGGCCCGACGTTTCGGATGCTTTGCAGCAGCCGTGGTCACGGGGAGGCACGGCAACCTGTCATTATTTATCATTATATGCGAAAATCAAAAGTTATTTTAAGATTTTTTTTATGATAGGGGAGGACAGACTAAAGGTGAAATACCCCAGCCATATTACAGCTTGACAAGATGCGCTATCGACCTATTGCTTTGGACATTCGGAAATCCAAACAGTAAAAACGGAAACGCGATTAAACTTTACATTTGGATATTTCTACCAGCCATTCAATATCAAGATTTCCTTAAGAATAAGATTTGTTTAAGAAAAATTATAAATTGATTATAGAAATGTCGGACCCGATGGGGATCGAAGCTACGACTCGTTGATTATTAGCTATGTATTTGCTACCATTACACCAATGAGCTCGTCGTGTTTACATAAAATTTCTTAGTTACCTATAAACTGCTCAAATAATTAAATGTCAACAATAAAAGAGACAATACTGCTTAGCAAATTATAACTTTTAAATAAAACACTTTAACGGTTTAAAACGCGATATATTAGTTAAACTTATTTGAAAATGATTTTTAACTTCGGCCCGACGTTTCAGTCTCCCCGTGACCACGGCTGCTGCAAAGCATCCGAAACGTCGGGCCGAAGTTAAAAATCATTTTCAAATAAGTTTTATTAATATATCGCGTTTTAAACCGTTAAAGTGTTTTATTTAAATGTGTACTACTCGCGTAAACTATAGACACTATTAAATTATAACTTGTAAGTTGCAATTAATGTTTTCAAGTTACTATAGTGTATAAACGATTACTAATAAACCTCCACTAATTGTTAGCAAGTTGCAATTAGTACTATTTAATTACTTCGATATTGGAGACGACCTAGATTTTTATACTCACGCTTAAATAGACTAATTAAGCTTCGAAATATATATTTATAGAGTTTAATACACAAATCCAATGCCATAATGTCGAAAGCGCGAAATAAATTGCAAATAAATCAACTTATATATTTCGCGTTTTAAACCGTTAAAAGTGTAAAATATTGTCTGTAGTTAACGCGACAGTACACATCAAAAAAACACTTTAACCGTTTAAAACGCGATATATATAAGTTAAACTTGTTTTAACTACGTTAGTCAATTCTGCAAGGATCCGGCAAGTTTCGCGAAATGCCAACTTCGACGGAAAAGATGGCGCTAGCATAGCAGTTTTTTTTTACTTTGACGTCAATGACACTGTCCATCTTTAGCCTCCCCGTAACCATGGCTGCTGCAAAGCATCCGAATAATTTATTATTATTAATTAACCGTTAACATTAACCTTAACAGTTTAAATAAAACCGTTAACGTGTTTTATTTAAACTGTTAAATGTGATTTAAATTGTTTTATTTAAATCGTCGCTTATGTTAGAAAGTCCCTTACATGTCTCTGTTTGCGTTATATATGATCGCAACGTAATTTTCTGCTAATCAAATAAACAAACAAATTTTCCTAACTCTAACTATAACTCATTTCAGTTTCGCTAAAAATAACCTCATGTTAATATGTTCGGTCCAAATGACAGCCATTTCCTAAAAGATAAAGAAAATATTTTATAAACAAAACACATGCGAATATTTAATACCAACACGCAAAGCACTGCGGTAGCTAAAATATTCATTTTTATGATTCATAAAGAGGCCTGCGAAGTGAATAAATTGATTTAGACCTTTTCTGAACGTGATTTTGCTCGACTTTCTTGACTTATGCCGGAAAGAAAACAGATTTTCCCATGCTCCTGAGAATATTTAATTAAATAGTAAAATCCCAGTTCCCCGTAAGGCATAAAACAAACATATTTCTGTGTTCATTTCATTGATCAGTTCTTATACAGGCAATTAGTTAAACAGACTTATGTGCTCTGCCCGACCGAAACCATCTATTGTTTCCTCAGGATTCAAACCTAGGACCTCTCGAGCCTAAGGCAATACGTTCAACCATTTAGCTACAGAGGCGTTTTAGAATAAAAAAGTATATACAAACTAGTAGTAACTAGAGCAACAGCACGTAACGCTGACAATGCCGGTTAAACCGGCCTGCCCTAGTCGAAAAGTTTCTCAATATTTAAATTATATACAAACTACATATTCTTTGACAACTTTAATATTTTTCACATGTTATTGCACATGATGGCACTATATAAATTGAAATAAATGACGACTGGGGCAAGACTTGAATCGGCATCCACAGCATAAGTATTGTATTCGAAAATGTAACTTTTATTTCTGGCTTAAAACAAAAGACTAACAATAAATATTTCTGACACAAAAGATGTTTTCTTATTCAATTTTATTTAATAATCTATCAAAAAGCGTATCAATTTTATCCGCCTATAGTAGCCTCAAACCTATTTTTATTAATGTATAGCTAATATTTCAAATATCTCAAATAAACATACGGTGTTCTAGTTACAAAAGCGAACTGTAAAAATCAATGTTCGTTAAATACACTCAGCTTTGAGCTCATAATACCCATCCAACTATAAAATTTCAATCGGGTAATCACTATCGTAAAATGTCCGATTAGCTGCCGATTCGAATCGATATAACCGGAAGGTGAGAATAATGTCCCATGCCCCATAGACTCTCAACGATCTTAGAATTCATTGAAAGCAATGAGCCGTTTTGAAGGGACAGTTTGAAATAAATTCTCTTCCCTTCCTCGCCTTCGTGCACTGCTTTTAATTTTTGCTTTGATTTTCTTTCTTCGAAAAATACAAATTTCTAGTTGGCATTAATTTCTAAAGGGCTTAAATCGGAGTAAGGTAATAATAATAATTATCTCGTTTCCTTCCTGGAAAAAACCTGAAAATTGTGTCTAAAAATAATAAACAGAAACAGAGAGGTGAAAGCCACTGACTTATTATAGGTATAGCATATTATTAAAATTTAAACCCAATTTACAGGAAAAAATGCAAGTTTTAAATTTTGTTCAATTGCTCAATACGTGCTAGTTACTTCAGCGCCTAATTTTCGTTATTTATAAAGTTATACATAGAGAATTAATAAAATATCGTGTTTCAAGTTAAGCAAATAAAAAAACCCGGTACCCTCTCTGGGGTACGGAGTAAACACACTTCTGTGACCGTATCACCACTAAATTTTATTTAAAGGCAAGTAGATAGTAGTAGTAAGATCAGACTACTGTTCCCTGCCTGATCGAAAAAAATATCTTTTTCCCGGGATTCGAATCAAGGATATTTCATGTCCAATGCTATCGGTCGGTTCAATCGAATCGGTGTTACTTATAGTTATATATATATATATAAAAATTATTATAATAAGGGCATTCAATAAAGTATGCATAAGAATTAGTTATTTAGTTAAATGCCCGTAGTTATTAATTATTTAACTATATAAAAGTTACTTTAAAATGTAAAATGACCTTGCAAAGCCTTGGTAATCGTGGAAGATTTTCTCGTGCAGAGAAAATGCGCTGAGCTAATCTCTTACTTGAATGTAATATTTTTCCATTTCGTAAGAAATATGCAGCGAAAGAAATGCCGTAACTTTTGTATATTTTATGTTGTTTCAGTATTTTCATTTACAGTTTTAACGAAGAAAGAACATTTAGATATTATTTGAACTGTTTATAATAATAAAAAAATAGATATACTGTCGGTAGTTTACGCAAGTACTAGTTGTACTACACACATTGAAATAAAATAGTTTAACGGTTTAAAATGCGAAATATCCCCATGACCTGCTGTAGCTGGCGGTCGAGCCGTAGTTAAAGTGTTTTATAAAAAAACATAGATATGTATAGGAAGTAAATAATGTTCTATGATGCATGTTAAAGATTGGCAAATTTTTATGATATTTATATAAACCAAACAATACTGAAAACGTAAACGAATTAATTGATTGACAAAAACTCTTCATTAACCGTGTTGGAAGTAAAGTAAAAAATCAAAGCTCACGAAGAGAAACTTCATCTGGCTAGCTGAGCTTATCGATCATCTATTTTCAACTCATGGTAAGACCTGTCTCAACTTCATAACTCGCTTCGGTTGATTGCTGTAATAGTAATATTTGCCACAAATGCATTTTAAACATTAATTAGTTTATACATAATCATCTATCTGTACTTTATTTAAATATATTACAATAGCTGCGTCAGCGACTTCGTCAAATTTGGGCATCGATGTTTGTTTTTGCAAACCTTCCGTTCAACTCTAAAAGTTTTAAGCTGTTACCCACTACGTAATCCGCGTCCCGTCGTTTTTGCCAGTTAATCGTAAAATGGACATAAGTCGCGGACATTAATAAAAAAGCCATAAAAAATCCTCATTTTTTCCACATTTCTCACGGTTTCTACACTCCTATTGGTTCAGCATTATGTTTTAAAGCGTAAAGCCTTTCTCGAAAAATAGTCTATCCAACATAAAAATACATTTTCAATTCGAACCAGTACTTCAAACAATAATATAGATAATAATACATGGAAATAAATAAGAGTATAGATTACCGATAGTTTTTCATATATATATTTCATAAATATAAGCAAGGTTAAAGCCTTCTTCGTAGCTATATACCTACATCTGGGTAAAATTTAATTTTATCTTCAGACAAGTATCAACTTAAAAAACTTTTAAGTTAAACAGGTTTATTTTTTGTGCACTGAAAACTACAAAAAAAATTGACATAATTATTATGTTTAACTAGTGTGGCCTTTTCATTTGTTGAGGTTAACTCCCTCAAATATGTAATCCGCCATTTTGTATCGGCGGCCATCTTGGATCTCTAATGTTTTTGATTTTATTATATTGTATTGATTTTATTCTATTATATTATCTAAATTAAATGTGTGTACCAAGTTAAAGACCAATTTCACAACGGGAAGGTGTTAAATTTCTAATTATGACCCAAATAAATAAAACTCCGTGCGGGTCGAGCTAAATAAAACTGTTTAAAAAATTAAAAGTTACCTGGCTCTGATATTACAAATTCCATTAACTTTTAATAGAACTACATAGTTTTGACACTACAATGAAGTTTGGCTTTCATATTTAGTGCTAACCAGCGTCAATTTCTAGCTCTACAATTCTGATAACATATTTCAAAAGCAACTTTATACTTTGTCCATTACATATAGAACGAAATGTTTGACATTTTCCAATGAGTGTTTTTTTTTTATGGCAGTGGAGGACAGACAAACATGGAGTTTACTTGACGGGAGTTGAAGAACACCAACCATATAACATTTACACAAGATGCGCTGTCGATCTATTTTGGCTTTGGATATTCGAAAATCCACAGGCTGAAACCGAAACGCGATTACACTTCACGGCTTTTCATCTTTTTCGAATTTCTATTCCATTTAATAGCCAAGTTTCCAAACGAGTCCAAATGAAAAAAAAAAAAAAAAAAAAAGGAGGGGGGGGGGGCCCGGGGGGGGGGAACCCCCCGGGCCCTAAAACACCCAGCCCCCCTGTTTTAAGGGGGGAACAAAAGGATAACTTTTCGCGTTTTAAACCGTTAAAAGTTTTTTAAAAAGGATTATGACCATATGAACAGTTCTTAGTATACTAGCCAACGCAAAGCGTCCAATTAGCTACATATTTCACATATAGCACATTTCAAAAGCACGCTCTGGTTATTGCAATTTAGTTAACACTACAACCGACAATCGATTAACGAGTTGATAATTAGTCATTACCCATTAACGCCTAACGTGTTTCATATACAACATCAAAGGCGTACTATATTCGACTGTATTTTGGCGTTTGAACATTAATGTATGGAACATTATGAAACAGCAATTCGTGGTTGCGGTTATTAGCACTATCAATTCTTAGAATATTTCCAGTTGCAGTTTATAGATAGCGTAACCTTTTGTCCACGATAACAGAAATCAGACTTTTATATATACAAAAACAAAATATTAAAAAAATCTATACTAATATATAAAAGCTGTAAAGTTTGTTTGTTTGAACGCGCTAATCTCAGCGATTGTTTTGAATTGAAAAATTATTTTTGTTTTGGTTAGAACATTTATCGAGAAAGGTTTCAGAACAAATAGTACAAAATAAAACACCTTTAATAGTTTTAAACACGATTTATATTAGTCATAATAATTGATTTGTTAATATTTCTGCTTCATTATAAAGTTATCGAGTCAGGGGTCGCAACAAATATCAGAGGTCGATAACTAGTGTCCGTCAACAATGTGTTGCCTGTAGAGCATGGAATTGCAGTATTACAATAGAAGCTGGTATTGACAAGCTAATCTGAACTTCAATCATTGTGGAGAGCTCTTACTTCCGTTCAATCATCACCCACTTCTGGCTATACAAATGGGGCTTGAAATCAAATTTTTAATTTGGATCTCTTCTAAAAACACGTGAATATTATATACTACAAAATAGTAAAAATATTAAAATAAAATTTATTAGAAATCAAAAGTTAAGTTATTAATCTTAAATTAATGCGAAACATTTTCATTGAAAATATTTTTTCGATAAGTCGAATACACTATGTAAGTACTTTCACCATATTTAAATTGTTTACAAACATATTATATTGAATAAAGAAAAATAAGTACGTTTATTTAATCCGCGTTTTTTTCACATTTCCTGCTATATCTTCGCATCTGTTAGTCCAGCCTATACTCAAAATATTCTAGCATCATATACCTACATCGTGTGCTAAGTTGTTACAGTTGTGTATAGTAATTACCTATAAAATCATAATTATAAGTGCATCCATAACAACATAAAGGTACTGTCCATCACATATATTGGAGATTACTCACGCGCTCCCTTATTTATTAGGATATTTTAGTTGAAATTCATAAGACCTCAAGAATAAGTTATCGAAATACCCTCATATTATTAATCAACAACAAGTCACCGTCACTTGGAATTGATAACTGACGTTTGACAATTGACACTGTTACCCTTTGTCGCAAATCTATCGACTGGATACAAGGATTTCTGTCAAGTCTGACGTCTACTCTCTCTGGTGCACAGGATATATGTTTAAGGGTAAATATGGACTGCGGAAAATGTACAAACAATATATTAGAGGGCGAGGGTATCAAATGTACTTCCTGTCAGGCCTGGTTTCACTTTTATTGCGCAGATTTGACCGAAACAGATTTTAGAAAAATCTTACCCATGAACAGAATAAAGTGGAAGTGTTCAACATGCAAGTCAAAAAGGAAAGGCATCCCCCCAACAACAGCCTCTCCTAATGCTAGCTTGGCACCGTCATTAAATATTGATACAGAGTCTTTAACTAAATATATGGACTCTAAGCTTGCGGATTTAAGACAGCAGTGGCGAGATGATCTTAACTCTGCGATCGCAGAGGTATCGCGAACCCTCAGGGCTGATATAAACATGCTGGAAAACCGGATGGACGCATGGGAGGTCCGGATAGCGCAGATGGAATCTGGAAGTGCTACAAACTCTTCCACTAGCATCCAGGAAGAAAACGCTTTGCTGCGTAAAGAGGTAGACGCACTGCGCTCCAACTTTGACGATCTTGACCAGAGCTCCCGAAGTTGCAACCTCGAGATACAGAATGTCCCCGAAAAAAAAGGAGAAAATCTCATGCAGTTGTCTTTCACTCTTGGCAAGCTTTTGAACATTGATGTGAAGGACTGTGACATTAAGACTGTCCACCGCGTCGCCCCAGGGATACCAACGAATCGGCCGAAAAATATTATTTTGCAGCTGGCCAGTCGTAGAAAAAGAGACGACTTTATCGCTGCCGCGCGTGTACGTCGGTCCCTAACAGTCGGTCAGCTGTTTGGTGGGTCTGCGTCTGCCTCGAGCGTGGGTGATAGTCAGAGATTTTTTATCAATGAACATCTGACATTAAAAAATAAAATCTTGTTCAGTAAAACCCGCCAGCTAGCTAAGGATAAAGGATACAAATATGTCTGGGTAAAAAATTTTTGTATTTTCGTGAGAAAAGCTGATGAAACTAAAGTCCTTCAAGTTCGTTCCATTGATGATTTAGTTAAATTAGCATGACTATTGGTCTCTCCATTTTTTACATTTGATTTTGTTTTTATGAGTTTATTATTTGGTGTTGTTATTTCGTTTATCTTTGGCTGGCGGTCGAATTTTTCTTTGGTATTATATGTTAACTTTACTTCATCATACAAGGTAATTTATATTTTGTCTGTGCATCTTTTTATTGCGGTGCGGAGTGCTTTAGTGTTCATACGATTTTTTAATTTTAATTTATGCTTATTTCTTATCTTTGATTATGGATAATGGCTTTAGATAACCTTTCTATTTATTACCAGAACTGTGGAGGCTTAAAAAGTAAACTCATTGATTTAAAGCTTAGCATATCCTCTTGCTCTTATGACGTTATCGTGCTGGTGGAGACTTGGCTGGTTTCTTCTATATTTGACGGTGAATTACTTTTTGGGGGTTACGATATATTTCGGCGTGACAGAGACCTCTCATTTACCCGTAAGAAGGGAGGTGGGGGTGTTTTGATAATGGTGCGGAGTGAGATGCGTGCTGTCAGGTTAACTGAATTAGAAGCTTTGGATCTGGAAGAAATATATATTTATTTACCGACCCATTCCAGCACTATACTTAATGCTTCCTACTTTCCCCCCGCGACCCACTTCATAGCTTATAATACTTTTTTCCATAAATTACATGACATATTCATTAGTGGACGCTACTCAAACTACATAATTATTGGTGATTTTAACTTACCTAATCTCAATTGGTCTTCCACGCCTGAAATTTTACTTCAATCCGCAAACACTGAGTCGTCAAAATTACTGCTATACACGATGTCTTTTATGAATTTAAAACAAACTAACGCTATCTTCAATGACAACTCACGACTCCTGGATTTAGTTCTGTCCACACTTCCAAGTAATGTCATTTCCTCTGCGGATCCACTTCTAAATACCGTACCTCACCATCCAGCCCTAGATATTGCCTTAACTACAAATAGACTAACAACCTTGGCCACTGCCATTGTTACCCATAGAAATTTCTTTTGTGCAGATTACGAATTAGTAAATAATGCCTTTGAGAAAGTTCATTGGGATACATTGTTGTCCTCCCCCACTATTGATGACGCTGTTACCGCTTTTTATTCTGAAATAAATAATATTATTGCCACTTATGTACCACTTGCCAAACATAAATCACGCAAATATCCTATTTGGTTTGGCAACGGTTTAATTAGAACTTTAAATCGGAAGCAAAAAATCTGGAATCGCTGGAAGGTCTATAAAAATTTACGAGATTATCAAGAATTTTCACTCTTAAGAGCACGTGCTAAACGACTTATAAAACTAAACTATAATCGCTATATGGATAGAGTTGAAAAATCGCTGCAAACTAATATCAAATATTTTTGGAAATACACATCCTCTTTAAAGCAGACTAACACCGGATATCCTCAAATCATGAAATACGGTAACATTATATCAGATAAACCCATGATGATAGTTGAAATGTTTTCTGATTATTTTAAGTCCGTGCTTGTGCCTAGATCAGACCTTGTTCTTGATATCTCTTCTATTGATGGCGGTAGTTCCAGTGATTCGCAAATTCTAATCAATAATGTTAGTTTTTCTGTGGATGAAATCAGCAAAGAACTTCAGAAGCTTGATATCAGTAAAGGTCCAGGTCCTGACAATGTCCGCCCTGTCTTTCTTAAACGCACACATCAGTCTCTATGCGTTCCTTTACATATTATCTTCAACAGATGTCTCTCCGAAGGAGTCTTTCCTAATTGTTGGAAATTATCCCACATTACGCCAATTTTTAAGTCCGGAGCCAAAAATGTTGTCGAAAATTATCGCCCAATATCAATACTTTCCGTAATTCCTAAAGTACTTGAAAGACTTGTACATCGACGTATCTATTCTAACTTTAGAAACGCAATTATTGACCAACAGCATGGCTTCACAACCGGTAAATCCACTGTCACTAATCTTCTAGTGTATACTGATCACATTTTCAATTGTTTAGATGACAGACAACAAATAGACGCAATTTACACGGACTTTAAGAAAGCATTTGACAAGGTCGACCACTTAATACTTTTACAAAAACTATCTTTTAATGGTATTAGGGGAAACTTACTACGCTGGATTACAGCATATTTGAGTAATCGCACTCAACATGTTGCCATAAATGGGTTCACTTCTTCTAAAGTCACAGTGACATCGGGTGTCCCACAAGGGTCCATTCTGGGACCATTGCTTTTTACCATATTTTTAAATGACATATCACGTTGCTTCGTTCATAGTAAATTTATACTTTATGCAGACGATCTAAAAATATACAAAACAGTTCTCTCACCATCTGACGTGCTTTGTATTCAGGAGGATCTGAACAGATTCGTTGATTACTGCAAACATAATAAACTATATTTGAACTATACTAAGTGCAATCATATTATATTTACTAGAAATAAAAACAAAATCGACTCTAAACTTACTCTTGGGAACCATTGTCTAGATACTGTAACTTTTATCAAAGATCTTGGAATCATTTTGGACTCCAAACTTACCTTGGATAGGCATGTAGACTATGTTGTTAATAACGCGTACCGTATTCTAGGTTTCATTACAAGAGTCACACGACCTTTTAAAAACGAAGCTCCCTACATATACCTTTATAAAATGCTTGTGCAGTCTCAATTAGAATATGCCTGTCAAATTTGGAATCCATTTTACGCTGTATACATGGCTCAAGTAGAAGGTGTGCAGAAAAAATTCTTACGAATTCTTAATTATCGCCTCAATGGTGCTTCTGGCAAGCACTACAATGACCTCCTTAAGCGATATAATTTACTTTCCTTAAGCCAAAGACGACACTTAATCGACTGTGTAACGCTTAGAAAAATATGTGTCAACGAATTGACTTGCTCTGAACTTCTCGAGCTTATACCATTTAATGTACCAGCCAGGCCTCTACGCATGCACAGAACATTCAACCTTCCTACTCCTAGAACCAATATCGGGTTCCGCACGCCACTCCACAGAATGTGTTCTTCCCTTGATCATTTTGCCGATATCGATTTGTTTTTGCACTCCTCTACTGCTTCATTCAAAAAAACATTAAAAAGATTGCTTATTTCGCCTTAGGTATTTCAATTTAATTATGTTTTTTTTTTTCGGTTTTATAGTTTTTAGTTCAACGTATAATTAATTTTATTTGTTTGTCAACTCTTATTAAAATTTTGTCTAATTTCCTGTAATTTTTTCGACGTTTTGTTCTTTTCATATTGTATATAACAATTAACTATTTGTGAAACTGTTAAGGATGCATTTTAACCTTATTTATTTTTTATTGTTATTCCCTAGCCACTTATGTAATGTATCTGTTTGTTTCCTTTTGCTAAATAAATAAATAAATATAACCTTCCTCGATAAATTTTCTAACCAACACATAAACAATTTTTCAATTCGACTCTGAGATTGGCGCGTTGAAACAAAAAAAAAAAAAAAAAAGTGATAAACTAAATATCAAACCATAAGTTTAAATAATTTAATGTTTCAGAACGTTTGCTTTGAAGTCTTATAAAACAAATCTCAAAATAACGATTTGAAAAACAATGAATTTATTATATATATAATATATACTAAGGAAACTAATCTTGTTTATAGTCTCAAAGATTATGGAAATAAGTTCAAGTCAAGGTCTGTGACGTCATTGTATAAATTCGAATCTGGGTCTAGTGCACTTGACACTATGACGTCACTATCTCTATTTCTCGAGAGCACGTTAATTAAATTGAGGAATTCTTATCTCACTTGCGCTGCTCTGCATATATAAGTGTAATATGTACTCATATTTATTAGCCCCGTTCAGGGAAAAATAAATATAGGTAAACTAGCTGTGTCAGCGACTTTGTTTGCGTAGAATGATACCTTTGTACATTCAAATTTGTTTTTGCCTCATCCTTATAAGTTATAGCTGTTACCAACGACGTCGTCCGACGTCCTGTCGTTTTTGCAAATTCTACTCGCGTAAACTATAGACAGTATTTAAAAAGACATCTACTTAAATTTTACCAAGTAACACGTTGTCTACTAGTGAATGAGTGGAACGGACATATTTCTGTTACTGTTAAAATATTGTTATGTACCAATAAGTAGTAAATTAGGCCACGATCGAAATTATATATTTATAATTTTTTTCCGGAATTCTATCCCAGGACCAGTGCTTATCGCAGTGCTAGCAATGTGAATGGTCACTAAACTGAGTGGCTGCATTGTTCCATAAATACTTTTTGTATGGAAAATATATAAATATGTTTATATTACTGGTGTATTCATAAAAATGTGGAAAATAGATTTTAATCAACATTTGTCCGGCTAGACGAGAATGAAAGCTGTCACAACAATGGCCTGTTTCTGAGAGCCCTTAACGGTGTTTGGTTTTGAAAGGGGAAGTTGATCACAGCACTCAATACACCGAATATTATGTAAAGTAAAACTTTAGCGCGTGTTACAAGACATGAGATATTAGAGGTTCGCTATAAACTTTATACGGGCAGTAAAGGTTTAACATTTTATATACACATTATATTACGAGTAAATATGAAACTAAACAACAAATAGAATCAGTAACTTTACCCGCTAGATAATATTTGTTTTTTTTTTTTTTTTTAAAAAAAAAAAGGGTTTAAAAAAAAAAGAGGGAAAAAATTTCAAAAATTAAAAAAATTTTTTGTAAAAATTTTTTTTTTACTCCAGCTGCCGTCGCGTAAAATACACGTGGTAATAAATTGTTTATAAATAAATAATTATAAAGAAGTTAATTTTTCCATATTAAGGGTCAGTACCTTTAATCAGAAAATAATTGTAATCTCTATTTAATAAGTCAATATATACATAATATATAACTATATACGTAACCGGATGCTATGCTATAGTTTTTTATTAAATTGTCTAGTTTTTTTATACGCAAAGCAACTAGAGCCATATATTTAATAGTTTTTCTTCGTAAATAACTGTCTAATTATTAGAAAACAGTAATATTATTATTTAGAAAGTCCAAAACACTCTTTTATTTGTAATAATCCGCTTATCGTTTGTACCATACGCTAACCCTCTAAACACGGTATGATCAAACAAGCCCACACACTCAAACTTTTAGTGAGATTGGATAGCGTAGTGTTATTATACACTACTCGTACCTACTTTGCAAATGAATAACAAAACTTTTACAATTTATATTCGTCATATATACTAAAAATTGTGCTTCTAGCAGCTTTGAGGTAAGATATTTTTACTTTAATTTTTAAACCCTTTGGGATTAATTAATTGATTATTAATAAACTTTTTACATATATATATTCTTATAATAAAAAAAAAATGTCAACAGCACAGTAGCTTAGATGTTACTGCGAAACTAGTAGTATGAAGTGAACCCCACCTGGTAGTCATAAATTAATTTAAGTCTTTATCTAATTAAAAATACTAAGTAAGATATCTCTCCTAATTAAATAATAACTATAATATAATATAATTCAATATAATTTATTTTAAATAAACACACTGCCAATATTTATAAGACTTTGTATGTATACTCAAATTTATTATTCTAGAAAATTCACTTTACGAAGTACCTTAGTATATTGGTTAACTTTTTTATTAAATATCAGAGTCGTGTTGTTGTACTGTTTTGCTGCTGCAAAAACTGCAAAACTATTATCTATGCACGATTTAGATTCTTGTATCCATTGCAATGCAATTGCATGCATATTCATGCTATTTTTATTTGAGCGCCATCTGTTTTAATTTTATTTCATTTCTTAAATTTCATCATATCAAAATCTCTCTTGAATAGAGCAGTATCCAGTTCCAAATGAAATTTTCAAACCTCACAAATTCCACAATTACTGTGAAAGTGCATATAGAGGAAAGAAAATTGCTCCATTCCCAGCAGAGTTTGTGGACTGAAATATGTTCATTTCGCGTGTAAACTTACTTGTCTGAATTACGATCGGTTGAAATATTTTACCCCTGAAAAGAACTTCAAATTGTACAACCTATTGATAAAATAAACTGTATGTTAATTAAAGTAAAAAAATACACTTTAACGGGTTAGAATGCGAAATATTCAAGTTATTAAATATTTAACTAAAACCAGGCATTTCGGTTGCTCTACTTTATTCACTACTTAATATCGATAGCTGTCAGTGGTTAATCTAAAAAGCTTCTTTTAGGCTAGAAGATCAACTTGTGAATTTTATTACAGGTCACTGCATCATTTAAAATATAAAAGTTTAATTCTCATAACAATATAACACTAAATAATAAGTCATAAAAATATAACTTTTAATAGTTATAAATGCAATTATGTTAGTTTGAATGCAGGAAATCCTTTCTTTGAGATTGCTAAACTTCTACAATCGTTTCAACTAATGACCTAAAAGTTTCCTTTGATAGAAGACCGAAATTTTATGCTTCAATTACAATAATATGATTCATTTAAATAATATGATATTTTTTTAATAATCGACTTCTGAAATTGTCATTTTATATTGAAACATATTAATACATATTTTGATAATTAAAAGATTTAAAGCTTTAGGTTTACATCGGATTCCTTCAATACGTAGACCCCTTGCGCAAGACCCACGTCTAATCCGTGAACCGCTCAAATTTGATATTGATAAAAAAACTCACCCTCAATTTGTACACTTGTTGCAAACCCGTTATGAAAACTTTTGAAAATTTTCCAATTTACGCGACTTTTGAGGCTTATTATTGTCGTCACGTTTCAGTTACGTGACTCGCATGAAATTTTCACGATCGCGGGGCCTTTGTAAATGCCTACATTTATAGTACGATAAATCATTTATACTTTTTAGAATTTTTTAGAACAAAAATATTTTACGAGTGAACTAAACGTTTTATTTAGAGAATGCGCTACTTCGTACGCGTATCAATTTCACGAACATTTATGATCGTCACACCAGTTAAAAACAAAAGACTAATTATTTATACTTACTGCCAGTTCTCAAATAACAGTCGTGGCAAGCGAATATATTATTTTAAAAAGCGTCCTTTATTTTCAGTTTATCTGATGTGCAAGATAGAAATAAATGACGTACATAATTGCAAACATATGTACATATATGAACGTTGTATTAAATGGTTTGTTCTATGTTATAACGCAATAAATAAAGCTATACTAATATATAAATCTGAAGAGTTTGTTTGTTTGTTTGAACGTGCTAATATCAGGGACTTCGGATTCGAATTAAAAAATATGTTAGTGATGGTTAGAACATTTATCGAGGAAGGCTATAAAATATCGCATTGTGACTAATAGAAGCGAAGATACAGCGGGAAATGAAAACAAAATGGAGGAAATTTTTCATCTCTGTGAGTTTTAGATGCGTACGCTGCGATAACGGCTCAGGACACCCAAAATATATTTATTTAAGATTATTATATATATTTTTTTAAATGATCTGAAAAAATGTCCGCGATACTATATACTTAAGAGATAGACTCTCTTAAGATTAACTTGCAAGAACGACGGGACCCGAACGATGTGTAATGCCTATTGCGAATTTAGATGCCTAAAACTAGACTACTAACTAAACTAGCTACTCTAAAACAAGTGTACATATATATACGTTTAATGTGTTTATAGGCAATATGCACGAACTGATAATTTTAAATTCATAAAATAGTATACGAAAACATTTATCCTATTTTGGATGAATGCTTCTTGTTTTTCTGCTCATGAATCGTAAATCGATGCATTACGTTACGCGTAATGAAGCCAGTCCATTCTTTTGCGTCTTTGGATATTAAATGATTCAACTTAAATTACTCTAAGTTATTATTTCTGTCTGATTGTAGATAGACACGTATTAATATAAGCAAATATAAAAAAGTTGAGCTAGGGGCAAAGAAGGATTTACTTTACAAAACTTAGTGTAGTAACATAGGAGAAAATGTACGAACAACACTGTCCCGAAGGTTTCTCTGTTTAAAGCTAAAAATCTCTACGTAATTACAATATATTTTTGAATACATTAATCCATATGGTATATACATTAGTGAAAATATCATTACAAACAAATAGATTTAAGTAATTAATTATAATTTGTGACCAATATGCCATTTGGATATTAATGTGGATAATATATTAATTGCATGTAGCTTCCATAAAATTTAACTAATGCCTGATATAATGAGTCAACAGCACCTTTATTTAATTTGGTTATTAATTATTGTTAATGGTTTGTTTTTCCATCTGATTAGAATCATTATCAATAATGAAGTGACATTGTATAGCTAATATCTACTCGACGGGTCGTGGTTTGATCAACAACAGTTCTCTAATTAATTTATAATTTTGAAAGATTTAAAAACTTTAATATTTTCACATATTATTGCACATGAAGGCACAATATAATTTAAAAATCGAAAATAAAATGAAAAAATTTTCAACTCGGGGAGGATTTGAACCGGCATCGTCAGCGTTCCGTGCGAATTGCGCGAAAGGTGCATGTATCAATAAGTAGAAAAATTGACAATGAGGTGTATGACTCGGTAGCTCAATTGATGGAGCAACAGCACGGAACGCTGACTATGACGGTTCAAGTCCTGCCCTAGTCGGAATTTTTTAAATTTATTTTCGATTTCTATTAAACATTCCACCAGAAACCAGTTCGTCTGGAAACGTTAATATAAATATTAGATGGGTTGTAGGAATATCGAAATTCCGTTTGAGTGGCGAACTACCGATGAAAAATGAAAAAGCCTTGAAGTTTAATTGGTTTGGTTTCAGTCTGTGGATTTCTAAATATCCAAAGACATAATAGATCGACAACGCATCTTAATTAGAAAAGAAGGTTCTACTAATGTGAAAAAATGTTAAAATTAGAGTGATTGAATTCTCGAGTAACACTTAAGAAATTTTCAATTCTTCGATTCAAGGCGTTGCGGTGTGTCTGAGAACTCTTAACGTAAATTAAGTTGGAAGCCAAGGAAACCGACCTAAGAGAGTATAACATGCCAAGTTAAGTGTTTCTAACGCTGAATATATTCGGGACTTTACGCTCTCACAATCCCGAGTTACGGCCAGATCTTATTTTGTAGGTGAGATTAGTATGCCTAAAGAAATAGACGCTAATTATTGTAATTATTAGATATTAAAAATACTCAAAACTTGCATAAAATACAGACAATATTGAATAATGCATCGCTAATAATAAATTGGTCGTGGATTCAATCCCCCCCTGAGTAAAACGTGTTTCTAATACATTTTTTGTGAAGTATGTTGGGCCATTCTGGAATGGTAAAAAATATAGAAATTCCGTGCGGATCACAAACCGATGTGCATAAATGTCAAAACTGTAAGGTTTAAACGCATTTTGGGTTTGGGTGTATATATTTCCGAATATATTATACAAAGATATAAGACGACACTGCATCTTCTTCACATGTTATATGGCTGTATGTCACCTTCCATTAAGTTAACCTGATACTTATCATATTTTAAAATGTTATACTATATATACTTATAATGTTTTAACATTAATATAATAATAATATAATTAGGTTAGTACTAACAGAGTATTAAAGCACTGAATCACGAGGTTGCGGGTTCGAATATTACAACCCGTTGATTTAAATAAAACACATAGTTTAAAACGCGATATACATTAGTTAAAGTTATTTATTATTTTAATTACGGCCCGACGATTCGGCTGCTTTGCAGCCTTAGAGACTAGCATCAACGTCAGGCCGTAGTTAAAAAAAATCTAACACGTTTAACTAATATATATCGCGTTTTAAACCGTTAAATTATTTAAATCTGTACTACTCAAGTAAACTGAAGACAGTATTTGACTCTTGGTTATTAGTTATATATACAATCTCTCTTGGGCCAAACAATGCAGCCTTGTCTATTCTTCTAAAACAAAAATCTAAATCAGCTTCGTGACATTCTGTTTTTCCTGGATTTCATTTTACATTGTTTTTACAAGAGACCTATACATTTCAATGAGGGTCGCTATCAGCGCTCTTATAAATAAACAACGGATAACAATAAAACCGCGTACAAACAAAAGCGTAAGCTAAACAAATCCGAAAAACCCCGCTCCGAATATTCGAGCCCGACTTTGACAACTGGACAGTAACATTGAATAAAAAAGTTACATTCTTTATTCACGCTCCATAATATTGGGCATAGCGTATATAAAATACTGATTCACGAATTTTGTACTAAATTTGACGGGCTCCTTGATGTAATGCTAGCGATGTACGGCTAATAAACAACGGGTCGTGGGTTCGATCGCCACCGGGTTCAACATTTTTCTAATCAATTTATAATTCTTCAGAAACATATTCGCAGATGAAGTGCGTCTGAAAATCTGGATATTAAAGGTGGTAGGAATATAGAAATTCCGTCCGGGTCGAAGTGCCGTCCAGATGAAAAACCCGTGAAGTTTAATCTTCAGTTTCAGTCTGTGGATTTCCAAAATAGATCGACTGCGAATCATGTTTAGATGCCATAGGGGTTACCGACCATTAAGCGAACTCCGTGCGTGTCTGAGGACAGACTCTATTATAAAAAAATATAGGGAAGTTCTAGAATCTTGCTAGAGTATGTTTTATATGAAACTAAGAAATATAAAACAAGAACAGCTAAATTGACTCAGTAATTCTTACTTTAATACAAGAAGGACGGATTTAACGGAAAAACCCCTGATGGTCTAATATTGACAAAAAAGATCGTAATAATGTTTAAAAGTAAATTTAAACTCCAATGTAAATTGTTTCAGTGTTAGTGAACAAGACGTTGAATATTGTAGACTTATTTAAAAAAAAACAATTGTTAGTCGATAGGAAGTTCACTAGGTCACCTAGACATTTTGTAAACCAGACAAAAGGAAAACACAAAGGAAATTGAATTTGGTATAGAAAAAGATGGAACAATTGCAAAAATTAAATTTGAAAATAGAATATTTATTTCTTTGAAAATATAGCAAGCCTGACGTGGTAGCTTAGTTCGTAGAGAGATAGTTTGCAATGATAGCCGTAGGTTCGTTGGATATTTACTATTTCATACGTTTCAAAATCTTTTACTAAGATATTTTGTGAGATTCTAATCGAGTAGAGTAAAGATCGAGTTTGATATTTTAATTCGTTGCTCTTAGGTTCAAAATACACTGCGCAAGAGGATACATCAATGGGTTTAAGAAATTTGACATCTGAAACACGGTAACTCAATTGGTTAGAACAGCACGGAACGTTCTAGACACCAGTTCAAGTCCTGCCTGTGTCGTATTTTTCTTTCAATCTAAATAGATTTTTAATTTATGTAATCCATATAAAATTGAAATAACTTATTATTCAAATTCAAAGATTTTAAATGCCTTTTAACACATGTACAGTAAATTTATAACTACAAAATTGCGTAAATCAATAGTAGATTGATAATACAATAAATAAAAAATGGCAATCACTACCAGTCTCAGCTGTGTTGCTAAATGCTTGTCACACCCAGCAGCGCTGCTTTTCATATATACCCCACCATACTAGGTAAACAGTAGTACAAGCCACACTGTATTCTCTCAACTAACATCCCATACTGTCAAGAATAAAAATAGGTAACAGCGCGCCATATTCAGCTATTGAAGCCGAGATAAGAATCCTTCTGGCGCTGACACATTCTGCTGATTTTACTCAAAGATAATCTTAAATTAGATTTTTAATTATTTCTCGAGCATCTTCCATAATGCTCTTAAAAAGCTCTGGAGTGTGCTTCTAGATCGCTCGCGGTTTGCTTCAGACTGTTATTACTACGCTATTATTTAATTTAATATCTTCATTCCACTGATCGTTTTTTCATTTAATTTATCCAAAACCAACTGAACAATATTTTTAACTAGCTGACCTGGCAAACGTTCTTACCATCGAAGTATTTCGAATTAATTTAATTATTATAAAAACGATTTTTGTGAGTTAATCATAAAAGATGGACTCATACTGCCACAACTTTTTTTTTATATTATCTAAAAAATAATTCTTTTATACATAACATGTTTGTGGCAGTATATTGTATCGTTTTTGTAGTGTACGCAACGGAATCTCTCGAAGATGAATATTTTTCTCCGCTATTATTATTTGTCGCAAACTGAGCTTCTTGTGGCCTTCAAGCTTCCTTGATAAATGGTCCCCCAACACATAAAAAAATTTTCAATTCGAACCAGTAGATTCTGAAATTAAGGAGTTTAAACTAACAATCTTTAGCTTTATAATAAACAAACAAACCATTAAAAATGTTTCATTGAAATTTGCGATATTTGATGTCACTAGAATAGAAATACGTTTAGTCTGAAACAACACAAATGACAACAACAACATTTACAATTAAAAATTATTCCACAAATAAACGAATTTAATTTAATTAAATACACCAATACATCAACATTACAACAGTTAGGTCAACACTACAGATAATACTTTACTTATTCGCTTGTTTATATTAACTATACGTGCCTGGAATAAGTAGAATTCTATTTCAGTAAACTTAAAATTAACTTAATCATGCAATCGATAGCAGAAAATAACCTCAGTAAGCCGAGGTCTACCGATACAATAATCTCATGAATAAATATTTACTCCCCTGTTAAGTACTAAGGGGTAAAAACCTAACGTATTTTAAGCATAGTCTGTAGTTTACGCGAGTAGTACAATTTAAATAAAACATTTTTAACGGTTTAAAACGCGGAATATAATACTTAACACATTTACAAATTATTTGATACTTATATAGACTTAAACAATATTTTTTTTATTCATAGTAGCAAGAGTATAAAATAAACTAATTTTATACTGGAGCTACATTAAACATTTTAAAATAAATAAAATTAAAATAATAATAATTTATGATTCAGGTGAAAGGAGGTTTTCAATTTTTAAACTAATTGAAAACTTTTATTAAATTATGTCTGTACTTTAATTAAAGAGTAGTACAATTAAAATTATATAAATTTGTTTGAAAATGATTTTTCCTAGGCCCGGCGTGTCGGATGCTTTGTAGCAGCCCTAGCCGGGAAACTAAAAATGGGGGGGTGGGGTGTTTCTAAGTCAAAGTAGCATAGTGTAGCAGTTTTTCTTTGACATTGGAGGTACCCTCCATTTTTAGTCTCTAATATATTTCTCGTTTTAAACCGTTTTATGTAAACTATTATTAAAGCAAAAATATCATATAAGTATATATTTTACCTCTTGATACTCTAATCCCGTATCTACCGGTGCCGTCCTTCACCGCTTAAGTTGAATCGTTAAATTAATAGACTAACAATTCGTTCCTTTGAAATTCTAACGATGCATTCGTGTTTCGCTGTTTGAAATTTGATTTAACCTGTGTATTGATTAACGTCTGCCGCCTCTACGCCTGCGGTCGCTTGTTAGGGCTGTTTGTTAGTTCTTCAGGGAATCAATAAAACTGAGAATATCTAGACTTGCATAGACAGACAACGGACTAAGCGCAATAAGACGCTAGGACGAACAAAACTTTACTCTCGTAATTTAGCAACGAGAAATTGCGCAAGAGTTGCACTGTATTGGAAAGATTCGATGATGAAATGTGACGTTCATAAGTGTACATAGTTACCTACCTGAATAAATGATTTTGACTTTGACTTTGACTTTGACTTTGTACGGGACAGTTTTTAACAGGCTCTTGGGTGTAACGGTAGTAATGGCTAATAATCAACGGGTAATGGGTTGGATACGGGTTCAATATTTATATAATACACTAGCTGGTGCCCGCGACTTCGTCTACGCAGGATTAAGATTAAGATTACGTAGTGCGTACGTCGCGCATTTAAACTAAATGATGTCAATCATATCTTACATTACATAATTATGTATAACTAACGTTTATGGCAGCGCACGTCAGAATAGCTCGCAGAAAGGTAGGTTTTTTCCTAGTTACTTGACACTTAATGTCATATTTTGGACAGCTGACACAATATCTTTATAAATTGTAGTCTATGTGTTATTTTGATGTATAAACTATATTATTGGAAAGTTCAATTGAAATCCATTCAGTAGTTTTTGCGTGAAAGAGTAACAAACATCCATCCACACATACAAACTTTCACGTTTACAATATTAGTAGGATTTCTATTTTTTTTTTAACATGTTGTTCTTAGTCTGGTAATTTGGATGTTAAATGAGTGGTAGGTATATCGAAACTCCAACCGGGTCACGAATCACCGTCCACAGATACAAAACAGGAGCCACGTTTCATAGTGTTTCGGTTCTAATCTGTAGACTTCCGTACGTCCGAAGCCAATGTAGGTCCACAGCGCAATTATTTTTTTTAATGTTAAATGGGGGTATTTTTGATTTAAGTGAACCCCGGGGCTTTTCTGTTCTCTTCTATCATAAAAAAAGAAAAGTTCGCAAGTAGTCTCAGGTTTGATTTTCATCAGTCTTATTTTATTTTCAAGTCTAGTAAGTCTCAGATATAATTTCTTATGTACGTAAAAAACATATAATTTTAAATTACTTATCCAATAATTTGAGTTATACTGAATATTTCATGTACCTAGTCCTTTTTAAAGATTTCCAACTTATTTATTTTTTATTCAACTATTACTATTTACATGCATATATGAATAGAAGAAATACGTTCATTAATAAAAAAATACAGCCACAACTTAGCTTAAATGTAAAGGTCTACATATACAAGGTTATAAAATTGTCATATTGATTTTAGAATTTTATTTCTGCATGTCCCTTGTCTCTTTTTAGATCTAATTACAGTTTTAAAACAAGGTTTTTGTACATATGCCTATTATATTTATAAGGAGAAACTAATTACATTTTTATCTCTTTTAGTGTGAAAACAAACACATAATATTATAAAGTCAGCATATTTCAGTTAGACCTTGCTTTTGAATCGTTGTTTTGTCGCTGCTTTGACTAGCTTTGACTTTAGAAAACATAATTATTTTTTCCGCATCCCAAAGATAAAAGCGTCGACGAAATATAACTCATATATAACAATGGGACTTGAAACTACCCACAAAGGAGACTTATTTTCTTCTGCTATATTAATACACAGCTTGTGTTTGAAACTTTTTAGTGAAATAGCTAAGTTAAAAATATAAATATTAGATATTTTAACAGTTTAAAACGTCGTGCCGTAGTCAGAATATATTCGAATTAAATTAACTCATATAAGTATGTGTCGTTTCAAACCATTAACATTGTTTTTATTTAAATTGCGCGTTCGCATTCTGTTTAATTCATTTAGTGTTTGTTGGTACTTGTTGAGACCTTTCATTTGATACCCATGTTGATGGGATTGATAAAACCTAAGTTATCCGCCATTTTGTAGAGGCCGCCATCTTGGATTTTAATTTTATATAGTACACTGTATTCTACCTGTTTGAGCCCTTTCATTTGATCCCCATATTGATGGGATTGAAAAAACCTACGTTACCCGCCATTTTGTAGCGGCCGCATGGATAATGACAATGAATAAATATAATTGTATTGTCACCAAAATCCAAAGTGTATACAAAATTTCAGATTAATCAGTTGCCAGGAAGAGGGTGAAATTTGAATTACTAAATTTGACCCAAGAATAAATAATAAATAAACAACGTGAAAAAAACAGTTTAAAAAACCTAACAGTAGGTAATACTACCTATAGTATAATTATGAATATATACACGTGTAGTACAGTGTAACGTTATATGCGAAGTTGAAGTAAATCGGGGAGAATTAAGTCCCTAAAAACTGGGTGAACTAAGCCTATTTCGGCTGACTGGAAAAAGGAAAAACATTTTCAAACCGCCAGAAATCAGTGACCCGTGACAAAGTAGAGTAATGGAGGGAAAAAATTGGTTTGTCTATTTTTCGTTGCGCGTGCTTTCCGAGCAATTATTCAAAGGTTTTATTTGGATAAATCGTTCGGTGTAATTGGACAAGCGATTTCGTTATTCAATTGTTTCAGCTGGCTCGGGACTTGAGAAAATAATTAACACTGTACAGGTATCTAGATTTACTATTTGATAAAACTCTTACCTCAAATATTATAGATGTAATCATACACTTGATGAAATATGAAAACAACTTAGTGATTAAAATACGCTGTTGACTTATTTGACGCGACTTGATGATTTGAGAATGACTGAAACACGAAATGCGGCTTTCACAGTTTTTCTGTGGCTGAAGGTTTGTGATGCAACTTCGCCATTATTTCAACTCGATTAATATTCAGATTTTTCAGTTGGTGCGGGTGATGGGAAGCAAACCTACGACCCGCTAAGTGTTACTAAACAAAATAAAACATATATTGGTCGACATTACATAATTTTAAAAAGGTATATTGTAGCTTATGCGAGTGGTAATTATCAGCTACAATACTTTCGCCGGTTTAAAACGCATATTGTTGCTTATTTTGTTACTTTAGATGTATTTTAATTTATGACTCAAATATCAATTGGTTAGAGCAACAGCACGAAACGCTGACGATGCCGGTTCAAGTCTTACCCGAATCGAAAAATATATTTATTTTTTCGATGTTTAATAATTTTTTTTCTCTTCATTTAAATATTGACCGCCTCTGTAGCCAAATAGTTAAACATGTTGCCTAGCATTGCGATAAGGGCTAGAGGTCCTGGGTTCTAATTCGGTAGGGCAGGGCATAGAAGTTTGTTCAATTACTTAACTATAAAGAACCGATCCATCCGACCACGGAATTCTTTTGGGCCCATGCTCCACAGGTGAAACGGAGTCTTAATTTGTTTTATTGAAAAAGTTTAAATAATCGTACGTATGTACAATAAGGTGAAATAGGTGTAGGACTCGGTAGCTCAATTGGTAGAGGAACAGCACGGAACGCTGACGATGCCGGTTCAAGTCCAGCCCGAGTCGATTTAAAAAAAAATCTATTTTCGATTTTTAAATTGAAATATTAGTTTATTTGAGCACAAATAATTTATTTGGTATTCAACAGTGCACTACACAAACACATGTAGCATAATATTAACGGAGCTAGGTTTTTACTAAATGAAAATGTCGACGGAACACAGAGTTCTCATTAGAACAAAACTGTTTCATAATACGCTGTTTTCAAGTGTTAAATGTGAATAAATGAACTGGGTTTTGCTGTGTATACACTTTTTAGCTTTTTTGTTATCCATGGACAATGGATTATGCATTCAAAGAGACAAGTTTGCGTCTCGACGAATTGATAGCGTTGTTTGAATTGAATTTCTCTACAACTGTATTTGTTAGTAAAATTATTCATAGGTTCATTTGAAGAAAGACCAATTAATACACGTACAAAATAATTTAACTGTGCTACGGTAACTTAATATGTTAAACGCTACGGGTCATTATATCATATAGCGTACTATTGAATTTCTCAATCTTCTATTGATCTAATTTTTATTATCATTTGTGAGAACAAAAGTTATATTATTATTTCGGACAAAAATTGACCCAATAATTCGTAGCGGCATATTGTAGCGGCTATGGTGACGGAGAGACTCTCCGTGTAAGTTCAACGAATATACATCGCGGTTTAAACTGTCATAGTGTTTTATTTAAAAAATATAAATAAGAAAAGAAAACTACAAAACTCATGCATTAAATATATACACGATTTCAGTGAAATAGCAGTTAAAAAAAGTTTTTGCAAATCTACTGTCTTTTTATTATTAGTTAGATTAGGGAAATAATTTTATCTAGAGTAGGTAATTGTTCCAAAAGACTCTATAGACATGTATACAGACTCCATTTTTCTTATATTAATGCTGACCCGACATCGCTGTGTTATCAATATTTAACACACATAATGGGTCATCTTTTCAGAACATTGCTAACTCATGCATATTAAAGAATCCGCAACCGAGTTTCTGCGTGTAGTAAACGATACGGATACTAAAATATTTAATTGAAGTTTCAAGTATTCAGTGGAAGGTTTGTATCCTTTTTAATGTAATTTTGCTTTGGTCTTTTATAAAGGCGGTGATCGCGACCGAGTGTCGAACTTCGGACTTTACGTAATAACCAAGAAGAAGAGAAACCCACTTGGAAATCTATTTTCAGCAATATGATAAAATAGTGAAACAGTGTTTTTTTTAACGACAGAATTTTGGTGTAATATATGGAACTACATATAATGGATTCAAAATTTGTAGATATACAAATATGTACTGTCTATAGTTTACGCGAGTAGTACACATTTAAATAAAACACTTTAACGGTTTAAAACGCGATATATTAGTTAAACTTATTTGGAAATTATTTTTACCTTCGGCCTGACGTATCGGATGCTTTGCAGCAGCCGTGGTCATGGGGAGGCTAATATATCTCGTTTTAAACCGTTAAAATGTTTTATTTATATACAAATATGTATTATACAACCGAAGACTTCGTTTGTATAAGCGCGCTAATCTCAGGATTTACTGGTTCGAATTGAAAAAATATTTTTCTGTTGGTTCAATAATTAATTAAAAGGCTTTAGGTTACAAAATATTAATTTACATCCAAAAGGAGCAAAGAAACAGAGGGAAATGTGGACAAAACGGGGCAATTTATTCATCTTTGTCTTCAGTTAGGCGCGTTGCGATAACGGTTCAAGTAACCAAAAAATATTAATATTTATATAAATAATTTATTTTTAAATGTTAAAAAAAAACGATTCCACCCGAGCGAAGTCGCGGGCACAGCTTGTATATTACATAATTCATCTATACCTTTATGTTATTATCAAACTTTGTATAGCCGTTTTTACTTGAAAAACTAATAATTAATATCTACATCCATCTTTTCTCTTCTATCTTAGGATTGTAATGCGAGACGCAGCATTTTAGCGGAATTCCTATTAAGGGTTGCTATGGTAACAATAATTTTATAATGATCCTTACACAGTTTGTCTTAGTTACTATGTAGTAAATTAAAAAAAAAAACAAGTAAAAAAATGGTTTTTTACTTGTTTTTTTGACATCTAGACTTATTTTTGTAACGATAATGGTATCGTTACAAAAATAAGTCTAGATTATATTCAAGTTAATAAAAATAATGGTATGCGTTTTAAATACTAATATCAGAGACCAACATAAAACAATATCAATGAATGAAAAAAAAAACACCAAAAAAGACGCGTGGAATCCTTAGAATTGTTATTGTTACCTCCGTATTTGTTTAGAATTAGGTTATTTTTTTAAATTTAATTGTAATAGTACACACAGTTAATTTAAAAGGAATGTCACTAATCTCTTTTTATAGTTTGGAAGCGGACAGCGCTATTTTATTCCTCATTTTATCCGTTGACGTGTCGGGTAATCAGCACATCTGGCAACCCTACTCTAAGTTAATTAAACGAATGCTCTGTGCGATTAAGTGGGATTGTTGAAGCGATTTCACTGTAAACTAGCTGGACCCTGCTTTCGTCGTTTTTCATTACCCAAATAATCAAGTTAAACGTCAAATCCTTCTTTCTATGAGCGAAATATTTTCTTAAACTAACAGATGTACGCCTGTAAAATAAATCTCCCGTTCCCACGAGAGTTACGTAATGTTGAAAATTCAGAAAAATCCGAATAAATTGCTTTGGCTATGCTGGAAATTAAAAGGCTGCAAGCTTGTCAGCAATGTTTAATTAATTTCTTAGCGTCGACATGAAATTTGGGGGAATATTTAAAAAATGTTATGTTTTCAATTTATTACAATACTAAATAATCATAATATAATCACTGAAAAATAAAGAAATTAAAAAATATATTATTCGAAGTTTAAAATCATATAATAATTAATGAATTTAATTAATAAAATACTTAATGACGAACAGTTTTTTTATTTATACGCTAAACAACGAAGAGTTAATTAATTTTAAAGCATATAAATTATCTTATATTAGAAAAAAAAATTACAATTTACCTCTTTTCCAATTCGTTACACACACTCACATCACCCACTCAAATTACATACATTTCACTCACAGCACCGGAAATACAAGAATTTATTTATTCTGTAGCACGACACATCCCGCGCGAATTCAAATCCCGAACAACGCCGCTGCGCAGTACGTCCCGTCAACAGTGGAAATCAAAACGCACTGGCGATTGCTCACTCAAACGCGGGAGGGGTGTAGCGTGGGGGGGATCTATAGCATATTATTATCAACCCCTACGATACGGAAACTCTAGACACAAGTTTTCTTTAGCTGAGAAGTGCCATTGCAACTTGCGAGATTGCAGGCCCGGCCTATTTATACAGATGTCCACAGTGGCGAAGTTTCGTCGTGATCGTCTGCGGAAAACTATTACGCGCGTATCAGTACGGAAGTGTTTTTTTAATAAGAATCTTGACGGTCTTGTTGGTGTAATGGTAGCAATGTATACATAATAATCAAGAGTCACGGGTTCGATCCCCACCGGGTCACCATTTTTTAATCAATTCATAATTTTTCTGAGACATGCTGGATAATGGATGGAATGGGTGGTAGGAATATCGAAATTCCGTCCGAGTCACAAACGTACACAGCTGAAACAGCCGTGAAGTTTAATCAGATTTCGGTTTCAGTCTATGGATTTCCAAATATCCTTAGCCAAAGTAGTAGTAGGTCCACAGCGCAAGGGAGTGGGAGTGGGAGTGCGAGTGCGAGTTAGAGTAAGGGTGTTGTGAGGTGAGAGTGTTGCGGCAAAGTAGCACTTACAACATAGATTGGCTGCGATAAATGCGCAATTACATAAATCAATAAACAGCCTAAATAATTAAAATTTCTACCCCAAGTCACTATTCCACGCGAACGAAGTCGCGGGCGCAGTTAGTAAAATATATATTAGTAATTTGTAAAGATTGTTATTATATTTTACATCTAGTCTACATACGCCCGAGTCGTTGAAAGTTTCTCGCTAAAAAAATAAAAAGTCAAACCATTCATAGTTAACATAAAAGAAAGTCGACTTCAAAGGGATTTTTCAAGGTTCTGGAAATGAAGACTCTTCAGAGATATTATGAATGCGATTGTTTTGTTTTAGTATGGCTGGGGACACGAGCTTATGCTAATAAACTATTGTTATATTATTAATTATTATTATTATGTTAGGAAATATTAAACTGACCGTCTCTGTAACTTAATATTATACATGCCACCTAGTGTTTATGATAGAGGACTCCAGTCATATAACATCTCACAAAATGCACTATCGACCTATTTATTTTCGACCGAAACGCAATTATACTTCACGGCTTTTTTTATCTCCGAACGGTGGTTCGTGACCCAGAAGGAATCTCGAGATTTCTACTTATTTAACATTCAGATCTTCAGACGAAATCCAAAGCTTTTTAACAAAATATTTAAACTGATTGACCCGTTGTTTATTAGGTGTGTATTGCTAGGTGTACAAGTCCGTCAGTCGTGTTCAGCACGAGAAGTCTTGGAATCGAATCCTTGGAAAACTTGTTTTTAATGAGCCAGAGCACAGATAAATCAATTGTACATGTAAAGTAAAACGGAGAAGGACACATAATTGTGTCTGCCTCATGGGGTTCTCTCTACTAATTAGAATGTGTTAAGTATTTGTATACGAACAGCAACAAAATATTCAGTTTTCATTAAAGCCAACAACGTTCCAACTGTGTTTGCGGTATATTATTGCGGACATAAATAATTGTCCGCAAAGGTCACTAGGCCCACGTAAAACAACGCTCGTAAAGTGAGCTTGCAAAGTTTTTTCGCCGTATAAATCTTTATACTAGCGCCGATAAAGGTAAATATTTAAGGAAGAACTTTGCGTTTGAGTTACGTACTTCGGAGGTGTATTTCACTGTATTATTACCATTAGGTTTTTCCTGTAAAAATATTTGTAAACATGAATATTTTTCACATGTTATTGCACACGATGGTACCTAATGGGGTATATAAATAAAAATCGATTTTAGATTTAATAAAAGACAACACGGGCAGGACTTGCATCTATGATCTACGGAGTTCCATGCTGTTGCTCTAACGGTCTAACGTTATCGTCGTTTTTTTAACTTATTGCTGCATGCGTCTCTCGGGCAGTGTAATGTTATATAAGTATACCACCGTACGCAGATAAAGAAGTCGTCAGATATAAATCTTAATTTTGGGTCTAGTCTGTGGCCTTATTTATATCAGGCTAATTATTTGGTAAATATAGGGATGGGGTATTGTATTTTCCAAAAATTTTATGGCTCCCTTTTTTAAAAAAAAAAAAAAAAAAATTAGCCCCATAACTATAATTAAAAAAATAATTTGAAACTTTATTTGAGAGAAAACCGTTACTTAAAAATATACTTATGAAAAGAAATGTTTAACATTAAGCATGATACAGTCAAATATATACATATAATATATTTATTTAACGTTTATAATTCCCGGTTTCTAGTATTATTAATAATAATTTGTTATTAAGGATTTGATGTAATTGAATTTGTTTAAAGTGTCTGTATCCATTCGATCCGTAGTTAATGAAGGTTTTTTGTCCTTCAAATAGCTTACTTCAATTTCGAATCTAGCCGTGAACGAACGATCATGTTTCTCGAGATAAATTAAAGAATAAGAAATATTTCCTGGAAGAGGACACTCCATTATATCGACGAGGACTTAATTCGACACCGGAGGAGATATTATTAGAGGTTTCTATTTTTTATTTATTTTCACGCGTAAAACCACAACAAACACTATTATTTTATACTGTTGAGATTAAAACGCGATATATTAGTTAAATTTATTTGAAAATGATTTTTTACTTCGGCCCGACGTTTCGGATGCTTTGCAGCAGCCGTGGTCACGGGGCTGCTGCAAAGCATCCGAACCGGGACATGGCTGATGCACGTTAAATTGTTTTATTTAAATGTTGAGATTACATTATGTTTTATTTTTATGTTTAGTAATAAATCTTAAATATGTTAGTGTCTATCTCTTTCCTCTAAAATACTGTGTCTACAAAATAATGTCAAAACTAGAGATTTAAATAAAATCACTTTAAAGGTTTAAAAAAAAATATATTAGTAAATTATTTAAAAAATATTCTAACCACAGCCCGTTTGATGCTTTTCAGTAGCGTGGTCAGAGAACAATAATTTTAACTAATATATTAGACGTTGTAAACCGTCAAATTGTTTTATTTAAATGGGTACTACTCGTGTAAACTTCAGGCAGTATTTAAATTAGAACATCGTAAATATAAATTATGTTACTCTGTCACTTTCTTTTATTCCTCTACGCACCGGAAGTACAAAGTTGTTATCCCCGAAAAAAGTTGTGAATCTGATATTTCAACTTCTACTGCTTCTTCCTATGAACGGATAGTTCGTCACCAGGTGGAAACCCTACATGTTGTCTTCCTTGATCAAAATTAGCCTGATGTACAACTTTTATTAAAGACACATACCCATAAATATACACAAACACGCCTATTTGACTCGTTAATGTAATGATAGCAACGTATAGCTAATAACGAAAGGGTCGTGGTTTCGATCCACACCGTGCCCAAAATGTTTCTAGTCAATTTATAATTTTTCTGAATATTATGTCTGAAAAAAATAGAATTATTTATCTTTCAATGATCTCAGAAAAGGTCTGCAATAGTATAATATATCGTAAAAGGCTTTAAAGATTAGCAAGAACGACGAGGCGTAACTAGTGAGTAACAACTAGTATTATTATAATAATAAAAAATAAATATAACAAAGCAAAAACTCACGAACTTGTCTATAGAAAAGTTCATGTAACCTTTTTCCATAACTTTTATTGAATCTAAAACAGCGACCCAACTGCTATTTTGAGTTTTATATTCGTAGCAAAGTTACGAAACACAAAGTTTATTCTAATACTCAAAAATAAATTTGCTCTAAAATATCACAAAAGTATCCGTTTTGCCAAAGTTTGTATGAAAAGAAAAGGAAATTTATAAATACTTCACGAAGTTTCAGCCTTTAGGCTCCAGTTTAAGAGTCTAGACGCGTGTAACATTTTAAGCCGTGTCTGGATTTTTTAGTCTCTTTACGCACTTAGACAAAATCCTTCGTTAAACAAGATTTGGTTTTTATGGTTCCGTATTGAAATAAACACTAAGACATCACTGTCTGTATGTCCAGGCTGTTCCCAAAAAAGCGCGACAGTTAGCTTACGCAATTTATATATTTTTATTGCCGCATATTTAAGAAAGAAATAATTATAATTACTTTAAGAAATAATTAAAAACAAACAAATACATTTAATCAATTTTTTCTCGACATTATTAATACTTAATAACTGGAAATATTTCACGGTATCATGCGCTGCTCGCTCTCAGTCGGTTCTTGAACATTCCTTTTATTCTGTTTATTTGTTTTTGTAGTATAGTTAGAATTGGGCTTAAAAGTCGAGTTGTAGTTAAAAATAATATAATTTGTTAAACTACTGAAAAATATATTGTACATGTTGTTGAACATAATACCTTTATATTATAAAGTAAATAATAATAATAAAACTCTTTACACTTAAAATTACATATACAAAATAAAAAATGTTTTTGCAAAGGCGGCCTTATCGCCTGTGGCGATTTCTCTTAGGCAACCTTTGCAAAAAGAAAATTACAGTACTTCTTTACTGTTCTTACAAATGTCAACATGGAAAATAAAATTAGGTCATATAAGATTTAGTGTACACAAAAATCGATTACGAGTGAGACACGGTAGATTATTAGTGCAACAGCATAAAATTTTGTGTTTGGGTTTCAGTCCCACTCACGTCAATATTTTCTTAATCTAAGTATTTCATGTAGTTTAATTTATGAGTACCACTTGTGGGATCGTGGGACCACGTTTCCATAGCTAGCTTAAACATCTAGAATTTAGATAACCTTTAATATACGTAATCGAAAATGTTTACACCACCGCTCATTGGCTAGCTATGAATATATTGTACGCTGACAATAATACGATTATATGCCATCTTAATCCGGTAATCCTATTCTCACTAGTGCCTCCAGCTCCCCCGAGACATATTTGTGTGAAGATTACACGTTATTTATTACGGCGGTAGGCTTCTGTAAAAACTAGGGGCTCTTCCCTAAACATTTACTTTTATCTTTACCGATTGCTGTGGTGAGGTTACTTGAACCAGTTTTTGGGACTATCCTAAAATAGATCAACTTTGTGGTTAGAGAAATAACTCAAAGAATGTAGCTTGTGCGTAAAAATAGAACTTTGTGTGATTTGCCAATATATTAAGACCTAATGCTGGTTTAGGCTAAGATACAGCCCTTACAAAGATTCTAGTCTTATTAATTTTAAGATTATTAATAAGCATATAGAATATTGTTTCTATAGTGGTTGTTAATGAGCTGGCTATTAAGAAACGACATAAAATAAATAAATTAAAAAAATACACACTTTTATATCAGACAGATTCTAGTAAATAAAAGGATGTAGAGTTTTTTTTATTAGTTTACGTATTTTAATAAGAGAGAGAGAGAGACAATAAACATATTTATTTATTTAAAAAAAAGGCGTCTCATAAGATAAATAATAATCTCAAAAACGTGGAGTCTTTAAAATAAGTTTTGCGTTTTAATTCGTTAAAATAGTTCAATCAAAAAAGAGAATATTTATATACTTTTATATTCTAAAAGGTCTATATAGAAAATATTTTTAAAAGAACTAATTTGAAATCACCCGGAGACGTTAACACAATAACTCGCACCATTTAGGTGTACACCCAAAGAAGCGGATAATTTAAGCGTCGCATCTATTTTTATTCGTTTGACCGCAAAAGAATGTCGTAAACACAGATTAGCGTAAGTCCCCGTATTTATTTGAACCGTTTTGAGTCGTTGACGAAACCATTGGACGGATCGTTAACGGAATACGGGGAAATGGAATAAGCTGGGACTTTCTATTTTTTTATAGGAACGCCGTAAAAAGCGGTTTTATTGAATCGTTGGGGTGTCTTCCGTAAAATATTGATGATTTTGTTTTTCGTAGTTCTTTTATTCAGACTGTTTTCCTTAGTTGGTAATGCACAGTCACCCAGCCGTTCTTAGCGAGTTTCAAGCTAAAATCCTGAAGTACTAAACGCAACTTTAGGATTTTAGCTTAAAAATCGGCCATCTTAAATTACGATATATATTACATGTATACGGAGCGTTTACCTGAACTTATAACGTATAAATAAAAAATGTATGCTAAAATAAAAAAAAATACTCCGGCAGGACTTGAATTGGCATCATCAGCGTTCCGTGCTATTGCTATAACCAATTAAGCTATCGAGTCGAGTAATATAGTGCCATCATGTGTAATAACATATGAACAATATTAATGTTTTCGAATATATGTATAAGTTATATTATTATGTAACTTAGTAATGTGTACAACTCACACATATCTAAGTTACAAATAAAGTATGTACGATACACCTCTACATTCTCTACTTAAAATATTTACTTAAAATCTATATTATATAGATTAAAAATCACTTTAAAATTATTTCCAGCTTCCGGACTGTTGTCTTGGCCTGTGTGGGTATTAACACCGCAAAAATCGAACCGGGATTCGAACTTAACTATCTTTCGTGCTGTTGCTCGCACTAAAAGAGGCGCCGTCAGCTATAAAAAAAACTTTTTCAAAGATAAAAATTATTATAACATCAACATATTGTCCCTATTTGTATGGAGAAATATGCTAAGTCAACTTCTTTCTTTTAGTATAAACTGAAATCGATGCTTTACAAGAACAAGCTCAAGTAAGCCCCGTAATAAAATCCCCTAATAAGGGTCGGGGCACACTTGCGAATTTAAGCGTCTTAAGGAAAAGTTATGACACGTCATGCCTTTCGGGCTTAATAACAATGTGAACATTTTAAAGACAGGAAAAGAACTGAAAAAAAAATTGTTCTTTAAAAAAGGGAATTCAAAAAATCTACTTATATGAGAATGATTGACTCTTTTGTGTGTTCAAATTTCTAAATTATTGAACGAGTATTAAAAATGAAATACTTTTAGCCTTTATTATATCGCGTTTTAAACCGTTAAAGTGTTTTATTTAAATGTGTACTACTCGCCTAAACTATAGATAGTATTTAATGTACTTTTAGCCGTCAAACTTATTTAATACAATGAATAAAGCAACATTGTTTTGTACGTTGTAACTTAATTTTTTTTATATATTTGACATTAAATTTATTTGAAAAATATACGGATTTATAATAATTAGTTTAAAACTTGTTCGTATAAAAAGTAAAATCCAGTTTTCCTACATGAGTCATGGAACACATTTCTATGTCCGTTTTACTAATATGTTATTTTACTGGCAAGTATGTGATCAGACTTTTGTCTGAAACAATCAACAACTTGTACACCGAACAAATCGTTTCCCCGGGACACGAACCCAGGACATCTCGCGATAACGCAATGCAATACGTTTCACCATTCAGCTATAGACACAATCAAAACTTTTTCGTAAAAATTAAATAAAATGTGTAATTATATTCGGTACTGTATTTCATTTTAGGTAGTATGCCTCAAGCTTTAAATAAACAGTAACCACAAAGTACTCTTACGTAAGATTTTATAAGCCACATGTAAAAGAGCTGACTTTGATAAGGGTCGTCTTATCTGGATCACAAAACTCACTATTTTGTAGATTATAAGTAACGTCAAAGTCAGAATGACTGGGTGTCACCGGGGTTTTCTTTTGTCGTAGGCCTAGTTGGCAAAATATGGAAAATTTGAATTTAGAAATAATTCAGGCGGAATATTTTTAAACGTATAAAGACTGAAGATTATTAAACATCATTATTATCTTTATTATATTATATTATCAAATAAGTTTAACTAATATATCGCGTTTTAAACCGTTAAAGTTGTTTTATTTAAATATCATTAAAGTTTTAATTCATAATACGAAAGTAAATAGTATTACTTCTCAGCTACCTACTAATAATATTCTTCACTTAACTAAGTGCGTAAAATATAATATCCTTTTTCAAAAAGTTATTCCACTTTTTAAAGATATACAACTCAGCCCCTAAAGAGTTATTTTGGCTTTTGACATTATATTTTTTTAAAGTATTTAAAGGATTTCCTCGTGGGTGTTGAACCGTTGTTCTGAACTAGTTGAACTGCCGTAACTCTCACTCTATCATTTTTCTACCGATTGATACACCCCTCTCTCGCGCAATGTAAAGAACTACAGGTTCAAATTGATTTAAATAGGTATTTCTTCCTAGCATCCGCCTTTAAAATTAAAATACAGCTATAAGAGAGATAGGTATGACAGCGGTAAAGAAGATACTTACTTAACTGTATAATAACAATAATACAAAAATCAGAAGAATGAAAATATCTTTTAAGATGAACTCAAAACATGGTAAAAGAACGTTTTACAGGTCAGCTAGATTGAAATAAATCCATTTGCGTTAAACCACAAGTGACAAATAATGGTTCTAGTCTCGCAGGTGTTATTTTTTTTTATCTAAACCGGTTGTCAATTTATATAACGCCTTATATGAAAAAGTACATATTTTTATAAATACAAGCTTTCGATATTATTTATTTCTTCGAACGAAACTAATCGGATAAAATGCGATTCCATTTCTGCACGGATGCACGGCCCAATAGATTTCGCACGCGAGCGCTCATAACGGATAACAAGTGATTAAACAAGACAAAAGAATTATTTTCCGACCAAAATGCGGCGGAATTGAGGTCATAATAAACGTATTATTTATATATATTTCTCGTTTCGGTCGCGTGGCAGCTGCATAGAAGATTTCAATTTGTGCGCGCGACTGTACGTGCTAGATTTTATATTTATGAACGCCGTGTTTGTATCTCGTCGAGTTAGTGATTAGGACGACTGCAGATCAAAAAATTTTAGTTAAGTAACTGAATATTTTAGAAGGTTTTTTTGCAGTAAACCTACCAACTAGCACTGGAGTAATAAGACGATTATTACTAGAGTGAAACAATGTGTTTTCGATCTATAAGTAATTACAAACCGGTTGTTTAGTTATAGTCTACGTAGTTTTATTATAAATATTAACAATGTGTTTATTTTCTTTGAAGTTGTAAGGAAGGAAATACATTTTTCTCGTGAATTGTACGAACTCAATTATTAACTAAGTACACTTTAGGGAAAAATATATTTCCTCAACAATATCAAACATGTTTTATCAAACACCTTTTATCGTTCTTAACAACGATACTTATTTGTAGCGGAGGTAACCGATATTTTGTTGACTTAAAAATACTATATTTTTTTTAATTTTAGCAATTATATAGGGTTGGATAAAAAAATAAACAACCAAATTACTTGTGAAATGGGAAACGCATTACATTTGATTGATCAACTACCACTATATTTGCATAGAAATACTTCAAAAATTGCAAATAATATTAAATAGGAAATTCCTAGGTAAACGTTAGAATTTAAATAAAACACTTTAACGGTTTAAAACGCGATACATTAGTCAAACTTATTTGAAAAAAAAAATCATTTTCAAATAAGTTTAACTAATATATCGCGTTTTACCGTTAAAGTGTTTTATTTAAATGTGTACTACTCGCGTAAACTATAGACAGTATTTAAACGTTAGAATATCATTTAGATAGACAAAATATCTGAATGAATTTTTAGAGCCTAAAATTCAGAAAATGTCTGAAAAAGTAAAATGACGTTTCTGTTTTTTCTATTTGGACTACGAGGTGGACACACTTCAGTGTTCATATCAATACTTGTTGTTATCTATAGATAATTCGATGACTATGCTTTGATGAAACTATTTTGTTTCCACGGGATATGAACCTACACAAACCAACACAATTTTAACCACGAATCTGACGAACAAAGCTGCGGCTTAAAGTTAGTTTATAAATGCCATGATCTGTTAATTGCTAGTAAATTAAAATAAATGTAAGCGTTTAAGTCTTTTAACCCAGAAAATTAACCGAAGTACTGAAGTTTAATGCTATAAAAATATACGCAGACTTCATAGCGGATATCATTTTATTTGGAATCGTCGTTGATATAAAACGCAGAGACGTCGTAAATTAATGATATTTTCGACCTCGTAAAATTATTAAAGTCGTTAAGCGGTTAATTTTACGGCAGCTACCGGGAATCCTTTTCGACTAAATTACTTTAAAAATAAATTAAATTCTTGTATTTAAAAATGGAAATATCATTTTTATTATACATATAAGAAAATTGACAACTTTGGTTACATTGCTTGTTGAGGAACAAAATAATAATAATAAATCTCTTTTATTTGGCATTAATTAAGTACACTATTAGAAAGGAATAAATGTAATTACAATAACATAATTAATACAAAAAGATTTTTAGTAATACCCTACTGTTTACAAAGACTATACTATATTTCCTATCCTGAATAGCCCAGCGTAGCATAAGAGTTTCACAGCTAGAGTCCCTTTAGAGTCAGCTCTGCCAGATTTCGGAAATTCAATCGTAGGCGAGTTAATTAAAGTGTCATTCACAGAAGTCATCTTTTTGTTAGACCTAACCACTAAGGGCGCCCTTCCAGCATGACTCTAGCAGTTCCGACTCGGTACAAGAGCCAATTAAAACTAACTGCTGAAAAGTAGGCTTACACAATTTTCAGTGGCGTAATATTTTTGCGTTTTCAGTATTTTTAGTGACATAGTTTATCAGTACCGTATAGTAGAGTCATATATATTTTAATTTGCATATTGTTCCTACTTTATTACAAATTCGAAATTTAAAAATAATCCTACTTACCTACTGACGAAATAAAAAACGTGAAATACTTATTTCAATTTAGAAATAAAACACGGGGTTTAAGGCTTTGGTTTAATGGTAGCAATGTATGGCTAATATTCAACGGGTCGCGGGTTCGATCCCCACCGGGTCTAACATGTTTTTAATTTTTCGATTTAATTTTTCAAACATTTGACTTCGTCTGAGAATCTGGATATTAAATGGTTGGTAGAAATATAGAAGTTCTGACCGGGTCAAGAAACAATCGTCTACAGAAGAAAAGGCCGTGTCACTTGATTGCGTTTCGGTTTCAATCTGTGGATTTCGGATTATCAAATCCAAAATAGGTCGACAGCACAAGTTGTTTACATGCTATAGGCTGGGGTATATAATCTACTATTAAGTGAACCCTATGCCTGTTTGTCCTTCTCTATCGTAAAAAATGCTGTCACTGATTTTTTTATCTTTAGATGTTCTTAAAAAGACACGGAAAATCTGTCTGCAAATAAGTATTGGACAGGATTCAATACTAAGCTGTTAAGAGCAATAAGTCGGCGGAATGTCAAATCGGAAGTGTCATTAAATAATCCTTGAAAGCCTTCAGACCCTTCCGTGACTTCGACCACTTGCGGCAGAGACAAATCTGAGACAAATTGTCCAATATTTCGAGCTGTTTCTAAGTTATTGGTTGGCATCGACGTGATGTTGTAGACGGCTTAAATAAAGATATAGGTTAAGTATTATTTATCGTGAAGTTTTTTACTTTAGAAGAATTTGGTTTATTATTACTTTTTTAAACAGAAGAGGAAAGACAAGCATTCTGTTGACTTGTTACATATATGTAAAATAACAGGGCCATATAAAGGTACGCTGTGAACCTATTTTGGCTATTCAAAATTTATATTATATGTTCAATTTAAATATCAATGAAGATGTTTATGTACACATATTTAGATTATCAGTCTATACTAATATATAAAGCTAAAAAGTTTGTTTGAACACGCTAATCTCAGAAACGACTGGTTCGAATTGAAAGATTATTTTTGTGTTGATTAGAACATTTATAGGAAAGTTATAAATTATAAAACATCACTTCTCTTCTATCACAAGAAGCGAAAATCAGTGAATAACGTGGAAAAGCACAAGGAAAATTATTCATTTTTGTGGGTTTCAGTTGCGCACGCTGCAAAAACAGTTCAAGAATCAAGATACCCAAAATATATGTATGAAAGAATGATTCTTTAAATGCTCTAAGAAAATTTTCGTGGCGAATAAAACTTGAAATAACTGGAAGACTCGTACGACGTCATGGGTAATAGTGTAAATTTATAGAAGTGAACAGGAGGTTTGCAATAACCAAATGTTGCCCAAATTACCTATTCACGCGTAGTCGCTGACACAGTTAAAATATTTGTATTAAATAGGCTATAATTTTTCCTGGGATTTGAATTCAGGATCTTCGGAGGAATATTCGGCAATTGAACGTCCATAACATGCAGCCCCTATATGGCTGGCGAGACACGGTTTTGAGTATATACACCTAGTGTAATCAATTAACAAATGAATAATGTAATCACGACACGGAATTAAAAGCTTTCATTTACATTTTGCTTTGCATTACCGCGCGGCACCTTCGAATAAAGCAGATAATAAATTACCAACGCTACATTCGTCCTAACTTGATAACGTTTTGATAAATGCTCAAGCGAAATTGGCCCCTATTCTCAGCCTGTAAGAGACAGATTCGGGTATGATGAATCGGTATAAAAATACATTGATCACGTCCATCCCGGCATTCGCAGTTGGAAATTCTATTATTTCCTGAACATCTTAATTTCAGAACTTACAATGGACGAAGGGAACAAAGCGCTGTCCCTTTACGTGGCGCTGTAGGCTAGGGCTGGCAACGGCTCCTTTTATTCTTTCTTTCTTTAAATTTAATATGATTATAAATAATCATACATGTGAAAGAAGAAATTTATTTTTCAAGTCTTAATAAATAATTTAATGATTCTTGTGACTGTTAAAATTATAAATAATAAAGAAGAATTATAATTAATTCTTTGTGTATATTTCTTGTGTTGATCAAAAAAACATAACTTTATGTTTACGTGAATAGAAAATTTAAGTAATTAGAATTATTTATAAACATTTAAATGTTACCATTTATTATTTAAAAAAAAGGGTGTCGCGTGGAATTTGTTCTTTGTAAAGCTATTTTTCATCTTTACAATTTTAAGCTGTAACCCACGACATCGGTCGCGACCTGTCACGCGCGGCCTTCATCGGGTCCCGTCGTTCATGCAAGTTAATCTTTAAAGATAGACATATAGTGTCCTGAACATTTTTTAAAATCATTTAAAGAGGAATCATTCTTTACTACATATATTTTGGGTGTGTTGAACCGTTTTCGCAGCGTACGCATCGGAAACCCAGAGAGATGAATAATTTCCCCCATTTTTTCTTCATATTTCTCGCTGTTTCTTCGCTTTTTTAGTTCATTAGTCACAGTACGACGTTTCATAGTCTATAGCCTTCCTCGATAAATGTTCTATCTGACACAAAAATACTTTTTTTAATTCGAACCAGTAGTTCTTGAGATTAGCGCGTTCAAACAAACCCTTCAGCTTTATATATTAGTATAGATTTCGATCAAATTTGATTACAATCTGTCTTGTTGTAGAATTTTTGTGAGATTATCTAAATAAGACTCATTATTTTATACATATTCGTTGCCTAACTACAACCTCAATGACCAGTAGTTTATTATTTTTTCCCCTGTGTCTTCGCTCTTAAGCATCAAGTTTAAAGCTTTACGGCTTTTCTCAGAAAATGCTCCAACAACAACAAAACATAATATTAGTATATATTAATTGACGTATTGGATAAGTCAAGGTAAATATCGCCTAAGCCACTAAATCCTCTTAGATTACGCCGTCTATCAATCAGATAGTTCAATCCGTTTGTAGTCCGTTAAAATATCATGGAAACTAGCAGAATTGGTTTTCGATGTTTATATTTAATACCAACCAAATTAAAGTTACTAAAGTAATTATTCGTTATTTCGTTTTTCGATTCGTTTTTGACACCCCTACCTCCTATTGTCCGGAACATGATGTATAGACTTCGATCAGTATAGGACAGCGACCCACCGTTTTCCATACAATGACTTATGACTTTACATAGTGTCAGTTTTCAAGACTTCCAAGGCTTTTGTGAAATGAACGTTTGCGTGAAAATGAAATTGGTTTTATAACTTTTTTAATAGGAATGACACTGTCTGGGGTCCGTGAAAAGTGTGAAAGTTTGTGTTATTTTACTATATTATTTGTATCCTTGTAAATCAACTTTCTACGAAACTTTTACACAGTTGTCAAAAATATGGTAACAATCCCCAATAGAGCCTGTTTTGATTTGATGTATAGCAAATACATACTATTTTATTTCTCTAAACGCTTAACTCTTTTCTAGTCTAAAAGCGCTAGAGGTCCAGGTTTCGGATTTCAAATGCCGGGGAAACTTATATAAATTCTAATTTCATGTTTTAGATTGAAAATCGATGACACTGGCTGGCATGCTGCTGTTGCTGCTCTAACCAATTGGCATTAGGTAAGTTTTTACTTATTAAGATTTGTATTAGATTACTGGAATTTTGGTTTTTATATACTTAGATTCACTTGATGGAAAGCAAAACAAGCCATTTAAATCTAAACGAGATTTGCTTTGACATATTTTGGCTTTGGATTCGGAAATCCACAAACTGAAACCGAAACGCGATTAAACTTGACGGCTTTTACTTCTGTGAACGATGGCTCGTGACCCGGAAGGAATTTCGATATTCCTACTACTCATTTAATACCAGATGAACTCCACTATGTCTCTGAAAAAATATTGATTAGTAACTACTTTTCTTTATTTTACCCGGTTGGTACAGAACCCACGATCCGTTGTTTATAAGCATACATTGCTACCATTAGACCAACTGCTACTGCAAAAGTAACCCCTTCTCACTGACAGATACAAATCGTGCCACCGTCTAATTCACTAAAAGCTTTCGACAAAAACAGAACAATATAGCTCCACAGTGTATTTATCTTTGCCAAAATTTTTGCACTCGAATAATTTTTCGTTGAGCTAAATTTAACGAATTAAGTTTTATTGTCCTCTGTAACATTATGTATCTTGACATCACTCAAAATTATCTTATACTTTACGAAAGTTTTTATAGTATACTAGCGACCAGCTCCGACTTCGCCCGGGTGCAATGCTGATATTAAATACAGCATGGAAAACCGTGAACGTTGTATATAAAAATCTTCCTTTTGAAACTCTGTTTAAATACTGTCTATAGTTTACGCGAGTAGTACACATTTAAATAAAACACTTTAACGGTTTAAAACGCGATATATTAGTTAAACTTATTTGAAAATGATTTTTAACTTCGCCCGACGTTTCGGATGCTTTGCAGCAGCCGTGGACACGTGACACAGACAGTCTCCCCGTGACCACGGCTGCTGCAAACCGTTAAAGTGTTTTATTTAAACTCTGTTTAAAAAAAATCGCTTCAAAATCCGTTGCGTAGTTTTAAATATTTACAAATAGGGACAGAAAAATTGATTTTGTTTTATACTATGTAGTGATTCCCACAATATGTACTAAGTATAAAATTTTGATCATCTCTGTGGCTAAATGGCATGGCATGTCGATCAAATATTTGCCTGTAAATAGGCCCGATCAGTAAAACGGACACACAAATGTGTTTGGCCCACGCTCCATGAGGGAAACAAGATTTCACTTATTGTAACTAGGTATATGTATATAATGTGTATCTTAATCCCACAGATAACTATCAGCAAACCCAATTCTTTGTAACATTAGACTTATCCTCGTGTATCTGCCACACGCACTTATTCTCAAACACCGCATAAATCGTGATGATTCCACATCACCATTTATCAAGAGATCGTTATTGAATGTCGGGCCTATACCGGCGACTATTTAGTCGCAAATATAATAAACACGCAAGATTATATTGTGAATGTGAAATTTGAACATTCTCCAGACATTTACTCGTTGTTAATTATGTATTTTTTAGAAAATCATGTTTAAATAAAATAATACTTTAACGGGAACACGATACATATTACTTAAAATAATTTTCAAATAAGTTGAACTAAAATATATCGCGTTTTAAACCGTTACAGTATTTTTCAAATTATACTCATGTAAACTACAGACAGTAAAATAATATTTTTAATTGTGCTTAAGTGTAACTTATTACAATTGGGGGTTCATCACTGAATATTGATTGATCACAAGGTGTTCAATCGGTGACCCAAACTGAATTTTTAAGTTCTCTTTCTAATACATAAAAGTTTCGAGTAGTTAAGCTTAATTATCATGCATAAAATACCACTATAAATACACATGTTTCTTATTCTTTTTTGTATTGGTTTAAAAGAAACATAATTTTATTTAGAACACTCTTGTTGATATTAAACTCTTGCAATATTGCAAGCATAAATATCCCAAAAGTCCAATATCGCATTTGTAAAACTAGGTGGTAATAAGTAGAATACCAAATAAGCAAGTCATTATTTGTATCCAGAGAACAGTCACGTCCCAGACGCCCGTTTACACCATTCACGGATAATCCGAAACGAATCTGCAGGAGCGCGTCTCAAATGGCACGGAACAGCCATAAATAAGCGACCCTATTGCCTGTACATAAGGTTCAGAATAATCGATGTAAACCAATATGCGGGGTTCAGAATACGTTACCACTAGGGGTATTTACCGTGAAATATCGTTGCAAAGATCGACTGCAGTCGCTAATAAATGACTAAGCACGAACCGGTTCACGGCAATTCAACCGTAATTGGGTGACAATAGAGCGTATTGTCCCGTGATCGGTTTTGCAATTACGTTGTTATTGTGGGCGAGTGTACCCACAACAAATCGGTTTATCGACCATTACTGTGGTAGAATTGAAATCGCAGGCCCCTATCTTCAATGTCTCGTACGATTCGAAGCGACGCATTAATTTTTACTGTGTCGCCATAACCAGATGTCTACATATAAGCTTAGTGTAATGAAGGGGGGATTCCCTTAAATTGTCTAATTATACATTCTTGTTGCGTATTACAGAAGTTAATGAACAGTTTATTATAAATAACTAAGAAGTAAAGACATCATTATTTATAATTTATTATTCAATCGTCAATATTGGTACATAGAAGTAACACCTGTGTCGCATGGAGCGAACACATTTCTATGTCCTTTTCACTGGTCCGCTTTATTTACAAGCTTAGTTAATCAGACTTTGTGCTGTCAATCACTGTACAAAAAAATACATTCTAAACTTATATTAATTAAAAATCTATTTTAATTGTTAAAAAAAGTCAATTACATGAGTGGATTTGATCTGAATTAATGTATAATTTAAAATATTTAATCATATCCCATAAATAAAACAAATCCAAACTTAACTATTATATATCTATTTTTCGCTATTCGAGAAGAAAGCTTTGAAACGATAAGTCTATAAACCTTCACGGTCAGTAGCGACACCGCATACTTTTATGTGTATAATAAACAGGCCCAAATCTATGCCTTGTTATCTAGAACATAAAAATTTATATCCCTCTATAGGTAACAAAAGTTGACATACGGGATAAAAGAGGAATATTACCCTCTGTTATCTCCACCAGTGTATTATGACCTACATTCCCCATATATCTGATTGGAAGCGGGGGTTCGACATTATTGGATATGCACCCTTGTATGATAGAATAAGATATTACGATTCCAAATTCTTATTATACTCGCAAATGAAAGAATAGATTTATGGAAATAAAATTTGCTTCACGGCAGATAGTGAAAATATTCATAATAATTTATTCTCGCACTTCATTCTCGTTTTCTGTAGATTTTTTTTGCATAAAAACTCCTTTTGTCGCCCACACTTGTATAATGAAAAATGTTCATCGTTCAACATATTTCATTTGTCCCGGTTAGGCTGTAAAAAGGTCAAACTAAACATCTTTAGCTCACAGTCACAATAGTTTTCAACCTGCAAAAAATTGTTTTGCCTTTTTTATTGGCCTAATTGTTTCGTTTACTGAAACTATGTATTAAAATTAAAAAAGCTGTAAAAAATACTATAATAAAAAAAATAAACGCTGTCTGTTTCCGCGAGTTGTACACATTAAAATAAATGGTCTCCCCGTGACCACGGTCACTACACAGCATCCGAAACCCGTAGTTAAAATAAGTTTAACTAATATAGTTCACGTTGGTTAAACCATTTAAGTGTTTTATTTAAACAAAAATACAGCTTTGGCTAGGCTTTAAAGGTTTTTAATACCATTCATTGTTATATACACTATTAGGAAGTTGATTAATGATATATATGTACTTAAAAAAGATGCACTTTGAATTTCGAATGCTTGAAAAAAGCAGTGGCATGTAAAAACATGTTGATTAGCCACTACAACCAACCTGGCTGTAGTGGTTAAATAAAATTGATCAGACCCTCAAAAATGTGTTTACCCCATGAGAAAAAGAAACTTGAATTTTATGAGGGTCTTAACGATTAATGTTTATTTTCTTAAACAATTACTTGCTTAGTTCTGAATAACGACAATAATAAAGGATATGAAAATACTTAAAGAAGGAAATGCATAGGGCTGTTCGTACTTTAGTCAAAAGGAAACTCTCGTAAGTAATTAAAGAAACGTTTAGGCTTCTGTCACACTTTTCGATTTTATTCGTTTCTGATGTTGATATTTTGTATTGCAACTAATTCTTTTTAATTATGCATCGAATTCATTTTGTGTATAACATTATTTTTAACATTATTAATATACCAATCTATAAATGAATACAAATTAAGATGTGCTTTTCAATTAATCATCTCATAAACAGTTTTGACTTTGACATTAGAGACCCATTCCATCTTCAGTTCTCCCGTGACCACGTTCGCTGCAAAGCATCTTAAAGCGTCAGGCCGTAGTTGAAATAAATAATAAATGAGTTAACCAATACATTTCTGGTTGTAAAATCGTTAAAAGTATTTTATTAAACAAAAATATGTATTGTCTGTATTATACAAGTAGGTTTATTGTTCATTTGTTTCATTCTTATTTGTGCAGTGTAAACAATTTTAAATGGTCAAATATTCTTATATGGTTAGGATGTGTCACCGTTCACCAAGTGACCCATGCTTGTCTTATTTTAACAACGACAAGTGTGAACTAACCCTTATGTAGATTACAAGGCTTATTTAAACAAAACAAAACGGTCTCTCATTAAATATTTTAAACGGAAAAACAATGTTTTAATCAGTTTATTAAACAGTCGTAGGAGGACGCTAATTAACACTGTTTAAATTATTCATGTTTTATTTGAACTTTGTTTTAAAACTAGTTAAGTCGTAAAGTTTCTTCAAACGCTTTTACTTTTTCAAACATGTTGAAACAAAGTAACTGTCTATTTATTTTATTAATATATGTTTTTAGCTGTATCACAGGTGTACTACAATTTATTTTTGTGTACATTCTTCCTGATTTTTTCTTTTGTTTGATGATCGCTTAATATAGCCATATATATAGTCGTAAATTTATTCAAATTGATGTAATTAAATAGTAAAGATTTAAAACGAAAAATAAGCTAATTAATCAATCTACCTCAATAATTTATTCTTTTAAAAGTAGCTAAACATCAGACAGATTTTTCCATTTTACTTGTCGTTAAGTAACTATATTTAGTATTCACAAAAAATACACAATGGACGGAACGGCTCTGTTTCTTTTATTACAAGGTATGAAAATATTAATATTTATGTACCGTCAGAAGCGAAAGATGAAACTTTTCAGGCGACAACTGAAAGTTATGATGCTACTCCTAAATTTTGTTGAAGCAAACTTATGTCCTTATAGAAATTGAAAACATTTTTTAAGACTTATAGACATAAATACTTGATACTAAGTCCCTTTGCGGTTTATCGGATTTAAGCACCTCCCGTGCCTAACATTCGCCTGGGCACGGGTTTGAATCCCAGGGAAACTTCATGGTTTCGGTGAGACTGGGCAGCGAAGATTGATCAACTTCGAGTTGCTGTATAAAGAATGATCATTGCCAAATTGTTAAAATATAAAATACTACATTTGAGTTGTTATCAACACTATTAATAGGTGAACTTCTAACATTAAATAAGGTTAAAACAAATTAAAAATCGGTTTAAATTAAAATAATTTACAACACGGGCGAGAATTGAGCAAGCAACCACAGCGTTCCATGGCTGCTCTAACCAATTGAATGAGAACTTGGAACGCTGTGGACGCCTGCTCAAGTAAGCATATTTTTTAATTTAACCTTTAGATTTCTTATACGCAGGTCATTTTAATACAATAACATTGAGAAATATTTATTTACAACAAAAAAATAAATAAAGGAAAAAATAATAACGATTTCACTGCTGACGCTACAAAGCAGCACTCGGCGGTCATTTATCATTCATATCGTTGGATATGAGACATTTCGAGAGACAAAAACTTGGAGCGCAGTCACGGTACATTTGTTTCTTTCGCGCTTCAATAAAGCTCACCAGAATGATATTGGCGGGAAAACGACTTTGTTTTGTTTTTGGTAAATGCCTAAATGATATACATTGGGCGTATAGTTCGGGACATATCGCGTCTGGCTTACTCGTTTTGATGTTCTTGGCGTATTGAAAAAGTGAACTATCGTATCCTTTACATGGAAAATACATCTCATATATCTTAAACTAGCTGTGTCAGTGATTTCGTCCGCGTAGAATTGTTATTTTGCAAACCTCCTATATATACACATTTCTGTGGTTACTTCAATTCAATTTCTGTGACAAGCCCACCCAAAAAAATGTATTCGACGCTAGAACCCCGCGTAATGTAAATGTTTAGTCAGTTAATAACTTACATAGGTATTAAGTCTAATATCCTTGTTTAACATGTTATTTTCGTAACATAACGCTAGTATTACATTATAACATATGCGTAAAGCGATTAGCATACTGTGAACAAAACCACTAATTTAAACTCCCTCCTAGCAAACATTTTCTTTATATTCCATTTAGACTGTACGACACGACATCGTAACGACTTTGTTTGTGGCATAATAAATAAAAGGAAGTATTTTGTATTCACGAGAGTAATACTCTGTCGCTGGTTTTAAATGCGAAATATATTTATTAAGTTATTTACAATTTATATTAACTATGGCCCGACGTGTTGGGTGCTTTTCAGCAGCCATGGTCACATAGTTGTTTTATTTATTTTTATCAAGCCTTCCTTTATAAATTAAGCCACTAACAAAAAAATATTACTACTAGTAATTCCTTAATTACTGCATTCAAACAAAGAAACTCTACAGATTTATATATTACTAGCTGTGTCCGCGAAATAGTGAATTGGGGTAGAATTTTTAATTATTGATGCTGTTTATTAATGTATGAAGGTTTCATTAAAGGCAGCCAATCTATGGTAAGTGCTACTTTGCCGCAACACTCTCACCTCACATCACTCCTACTCTAACTCCCACTCTAATTCCTACACTCACTCCCACTATCACTCCCACGCCCACTCCTATTGCCAAAAAGCCGAAGAAGAAAGTTTAATTGTTCTAGCTTCAAAAACCACGAATTTTCATTCAAATTTTCTTCCCCCTTTTAACCCTCTTTTCGCAATAAACAGTAGCCTATGTCCTTTCTCAGGGTCTGGACTATATCATGTATTATACTAAATTTCATTAAAATCCGTTCAGTAGTGTTGTTGTGAAAGAGTAACAGACAGACAGAAAGACAGACAGACAGAGTTACTTTGGCATTTATAATATTAGTAAGGATTATAGAGATCTTAGACAAACTTAGGTTAACTTGTTTTCAATACACTACTTAAAACTGAAGACTGGAGCAAAATTACAAATGGTAATTAGCGTTTAAAATAATCAAACATTATTCGAAACATTTGAAGGGCTATAAAACACATTTAATTACATCAGCATCTGACGTAATGACTGCGTCTATAAATATTATAGGTACATAAATATCGCACGATGTAAATGAACATATGTTCCATAAAATCAGAAACCGCCTCTACCACTTCGCAAATGTCACGTCATACAACAATCGATAAACTGCGGGCGTTGATGAATATAGACTTATAATAATTACAGTACACTGTGAAAACTGAAATGTAATTTTACGTAATAGTTGTCCATTATTCAAACAGTTTTAGGGGACGGAAACGCACCTGCGATGCCAACTTTGTACCGCAAATATTTGTTTTGAATTTGTTATTTCGTTTAGCGGTTCTCAGTTAGCCGAATTTATATTTTCTAATTACTACCTAAATTCTGCATTATAATTACAGGAAATAAAGGGTTAAGCTTTTAAAGGTTTAAAACTTATAATATATATTTACTTATTTTTTATAATGATTCAAGGTGACCACAAAACATCCGAAACGTCGGGCCATAGTTAAATTAAATAAGACTTTATTTCGCATTTTAAACCGTTTAAATTGCTTTGACGATACTCAAAGATATATATGACTATATCGCTGTATTAATAAATTTAATTTATTGTTTAATTGTGAATTATTTACATTAAAATTACATTTAAAATTGGTCTTTGGGCTTAACTACTGGAGGTTCTTCTTTGAAATGGTCTGTTATAAGCACAATACTTAATACCTATAATATTAATATCTATGCCTCGATGCGTAGCTTTGAGTTAAACATGAAATAATTATCTCGGGGAAACATAAAAAAATATGTTGGGTCAGTCAGGCCACAGCAGTATGTTCACATGCCGAAATATATCCTATTTCCCGCATTCTAAGATGTACCATTTAATCTATATCCAATGGACAGTTTCTCATTCCATCATCTATTAGTCCTTTGACAATTAAACTTCAGATCATCAGACGGTCTTTTTTCAGAGCAATCAAAATTCTTTGAAAGTCTGATGAGCTAAGTCTACATCAATGTTGAACGAGTGTGTTTGTTTAGGCCTCTTTATGCCGGTTAATTGCGTTCGTCCCTGTAATGAAGCTACACTACAATGCGTTCATGACGGAAGAATTAACATTGTAATAAAGATTATGAAATAATTTATAAAAGCTTAGCTGGTAGCTTAAGTTGCAGTTTCGCCCATTAATTTATTTGTATCCATCTATTCTAATATTATAAAGCTAGAGTGTTTGTTTGTTTGAATGCGCTAATCTCAGAAACTTTTGGTTCGAATGAAAGCATTATTTTTGTGTCGATTGGATTTTAAAAAATCTGTAGTTTACGCGAGTAGTACACATTTAAATAAAATACTTTAACGGTTTAAAACGCGATGTATATCGATTGGATTATTTATCGTAGGAGGTTTGAAGCTATGAAAAACCACGTTGTGACCAATAGGCCAATTTGTTTTTTTAGTCTTATTTCTTTTATAAAAGTAGCTTTTAATAAACTACTTTTATTGCCTTATGGTCATTACTTATGGCAAAAAATACTAAATATTAAGTTGGTGTATTAAGATATCTAAATATTATTTAGTTCCGTTGTAATAAATAACGCTTACGAAACAAAACGTTTGACAAATATGCCATACATCATACATTTATCGCCCTTCAGTTCATTGACCCAAAACATCCATCATACCACTGTCATATTAAGAAGTTATTTACAGAATTAATCCCTGTTATACAATTTTCAACCCTATTAACTCAGTACAGAGTTAATTTTCTCCTGAAAATAGATCCAAATCAATCTTGAGGTTTTAAAATATGTCTTTACAGTTTGGATATTAGCCAAGAAATTTCTGTACTAAACCGAAGCCATACAGAGGTATGCAAATTGAAAAAAACTGAGATGGGTTCAGCGGCTGAAGTTATTAATAAAATATTTTGAGCGGAAAGTTGGAGCACAGTACAAGAAAGGACCAGTAGGAAGTGGATGTTATTTCAGTTATGTATTTTGTTTAGAAAAATATTTAGGACCGATGAGTACAGACCAGCTCGAGAAATACCCTCAATCCTATAACAACTAATCTCTATACGTTGTAGTCGTAATTTGGCTTTGACTATGAAGTCCACAGACTAAAATCGTATAATCAAATTTACACTTCACTTCCCTGGTTCTTTAACAAGACAGAATATTAGCAATAATTGTTCACCTCTACTATATTCTTAAATTGGTTTCAGAAAGTCTAAAACATAATATTTATATCGTATCATGTATATTATTAAAAGTAAAATAAAAACAAAATGTATTTTTAAAAATGAAAAAAAAATGACTTAAAATAAATTTACCTAGAACTCATGCTAAATTATTTGAAATGAAATATTATCACAATCTACAGGAACAGTGGAACTTAAATAAAATCTCGCACAGATATACTGTTAAACAATTGTCCCTGAGACTGGATTTAAAGTATTTTGTCGCTAACATTTCCTTAAATTTCCTTACAAACGATAAAGCTCTCAAAATTTTCCTTTACCCTCACTATCTTGTCAGTTTTGCCTGGTATTACCTTACAAATCTAGATCTTGGAGGGAATTTCTATTTTGTGAAGTTGTGCCAAAGAGGTTAGTGTTAAAAGAGTCTACAATTGTTAGTGAATTAACTACAAATTCTTTGATTAAGTTTTTTTTTAACACAGCCAGCCAGAACGTTAGAAAATTACGGAATATCACATAATCTTTTTTTCGTTAATAGAATTTACAAATTATGAACACGTAAGTCATATCGTAGTAAAATTGATTAATAGATATTTTAGTGTTAAACCCATAGATGACATTGCATGGGTTCTGATTCATCAACTTTTTTAAAATACTTTTAACGGTTTAAAACGTAAAAATATGAAATAAACTTATTTATAAATTATTTTTCGGGCCCGCCGCCCCGGGCGCTTTGCAGCACCCCCGGGCGGGGGTAAATTAGATTCAATAATTCATTTCAAGTTTTGAACCGTTGAAAGTGTTTTATTAAAATGTGTACTACTCTCAGAAACCACAGGCAGTACCAAACAGTGGGTAAAATTGATTGAAAATGGACAAAATTTTTACCTAGGATACATACTCTAAACGAATTATGGTAGACGAAATTAGTCCTTATTTCTAGTGCATGCCTGTTTCCTGACGATGTTTTTTGTCACAGGAGAGTACGTATTGGAGTAAGTTTTGTATTCATGCATGACAAGTAATTGAATTTCCAATCGCACTAATGGCTCACAACATTCAATACTAGCTGTGCCAGCGAGTTCGTCCGCATATAATAGTTATTTTGGACATTAAAACATTGTTTTTGGAAACCTTCTCATCTTTAAAATATAGTTGTTACCTATAACGACGTCCGTGTCCCGCCGTTTTGTAAAAAAAAAAAAAAAAGGAAAAAGGGGGGGGTTTTTTTTTAGATCATTTAAAGGGCAAAAATTCTCCATACATATTTTTGGGTATTATGAACCGTTTTTGCAGGGCACGCAACGGAACCCCACAAAGATGAATCATTTGTCTAATATTTTCCAATTAATTACAAATGAATGATAAATGATTTAACCAACGAAAATAATTTTTCAATTCGCCAGTAGTCCTGAGATTAACGCATTCAACAAACAAACTCTTTAGCTTTATAATATTAGTACAGCTTATAGAAATTGTTTCTCTTCTCTATTCACTTGTGTCTTCTGGCCCCAAAAAATAATCTTTGTATTGCCAAAGAGATAAATATATGTGTTATAAAATTTAATTTTGAAATTACGAACTTATTTATTAATTCATGTTATTACCAACATAATATGTTAACACATTTAAATAAAACACTTTAACTTCGGCCCGACATTTCGGATGCTTTGCAGCAGCCGTGGTCATGGCGAGACTGTAACCGAAGTTAAAAATCATTTTCAGATGAGTTTAACTAATATATCCCGTTTTGAACCGTTAAAGTGTTTTATTTAAATGTGTACTACTCGCGTAAACTATAGATAGTATATGTTGACACAGTTACAATTCTATCCCTTAATGAAAATGTAGAACACGCTTTGATATGTATTTATGTAAAAACCGCGTACAATAAATTGTATAGGATTGATACAATCTGGTTAAATTAAAATACAATATTTTAGATAGCATTCGGATTTTACATAAAATATGTGTATAATTTTGAGGCTTTAATTCTACCAATTAAAATGTAATTATATTCTGTAACGGTTTTGTTAAATACGTGTAACATCCCATACTATGGATAGTATTTATTGTATTTATAGAAATGCCTTTATTGAGAAACAACAAAAGATCTACTACAATAAATTGACGACAAACGTTATATAAGAAGGAATACAAATGTAATGTACTACAAAGAGATAAAAATTGTCTTTGAAAAGAAGACTAGGCTACATTGGTAAAAGTAATCAATAAAAACAATTAAAAATTTAACAGAATTAAACGTATAACATTCTATAATAATAAACTATAGGCTTTGTCGTAAAATAATTGTCGCACTTTTTCCATTTTCTCAAACCCACGACTACAGCGTTGCATGCTGTCACAGTAGCTTAGTTGTTTTAAATTAAGGTATGTCAAAAAAAATTACAAGGAAATTTCAGTGAATTTTGTGCGCTTTACCATATTCAGCGACAAATTGACACTGTCCTAAATTTTTTTGTCTAATATTTGTATAAGAAATCTGGTTATGGGTGGTAGGAATCAGAATTCGGTTCGGTCAGAACCACTTTTTGGTTAAACCAGCGTAAAGGTTAGAACATTTTGAACCGTTCTTAAGACCGGCATAAAAAGATAGTTTATTTTACTTATGACCACGTCTCTCGTCAATTCGTTTAGCGAAATCCTGGATTTGGTCCCCACAGGGAAAACAAAAAATGTCTTAGTCGGACAGGGCAATGGAGTCTGATCAACGGTTGAACGGATCAGTGAAAACAAAAATGTGTTCGCCCCCATGCCCCACGAGGGGGCAACGGGATTTCACCTAACACTTAACTAACTAATTTTACTTAATCTTTTGCTTTTGCGATTAGAGTTTTGTGGGACATTAACTAAGCTAACAAACTCTAAAAGAAAGCATTATTTATACAGATATACCACATTTAAATAAAACACTTTAAGGTTTAAAACGCGATATATTATTAATTATTTGTTTTTCCTTTTCGTGGTAGGGGAGAGTTGCAACATCCGAAAATTAAAAATCATTTTCAAATATAATATATCGCTTTTAAACCGTTAAATTTTTATTTAAATTGTACTTTAACTATAGACAGTATTCAGATATCGTCGTGCCATATGTGAGTGCGCAATAACATGAAATCAGGGTATTAATTATTCTTAGGGGTTGCTCCGTTGCTCTTAAGGGGAACACCCCAATCCCCCGGGGGCATGGCTTATTTTAATTTTAAATCAGCTAAGCCTAACAAATGGCTAAATGGTTGTTAATTTTGTAGAAGAGCGACATAAGTTGGGGTTTGTGTTTTGTTTTTTGTACACATTGCACATCGATTTGAGCGAGAGCTACATGTAGCAATAGATTAAAAAATTGACGATGACGTGTAGGACACGGTAGCTAAATTGGTTAAGCGACAACACGTAACGATGCCGCTTCAAGTCCTGCTCGTGTCGATAAGTGTTTGTTTTTTAATTTGAAATCGATTGGTTATTTAGTAAATTATTCTTTATTAATAAACGTATCTAAAAATGTATTTTTTTACCTAGTAAGTACGGTAGTACGGAACCTATCGTGTGAGCGTCCAACTGTACTTTACCTGTTTATTTTATCATTACAAAGAAGTTAACACGCCTCAAGTAGGTTTACGCGAGTAGTACACATTTAAATAAAACACTTTAACGGTTTAAAACGCGATTTATTAGTAAAACTTATTTGAAAATGATTTCTCCCCGTGACCACGCTGCTGCAAAGCATCCGAAACGTCGGGCCGAAGTAAAAAAACATTTTCAAATAAGTTTAACTAATATATCGCGTTTTAAACCGTTAAAGTGTTTTATTTAAATACTTATATCTATTCCAATATTATGAAGCAGATGAGTTTTTTGTTTGTTTAAACGTATTAAACGTGTTTAAAGGCTAATGACGTCACGCTGTGACCATAGGAGCATAGTAACCGTGGAATTTCTCTTTCAATAGTCTAAAATGCCTGAGATAGTATATGTGTATATTTTAAGATAAACTCGCAATAACCGTTTTTGAGATGATTAAATTTGGTCGAATTTAATGCATTATTAGTAATTGTTAGAGTTGTATTAACATTTTTTTTTATAATAGAGAAGGACAGGCAAGCATGGGGTTGACATGATCGTAGGTAAAATACCATAGATAAATAACATCGAAACAAGATATACTATCGACCTGTTTTGGCTTTGGTTATTGGGAATAATTCTTGCAAACAACAAAACAATGTTTGCCGGATCAGCTAGTGAATTATAAAAAGAATCCAAAGTAATACCAGGTCGAACAATCGCAATTTGGTACAACTCACCCAAATATAAACATAGAAATGGTGTATGAATTCAACATCGCGAACACATAATAAAGACTATTAGGTTGAATGAATTGGTAACACCGAATGCCAATCCACCGCGAAATAAGTAATAATAGCAGATTTCGGGGAACAAAGAACGAGAGTGCAGAAATAGCGTGTAGGGATTAAAGTGGATTTGTGAGAGGGTTCTTAAATTAAAGTTGTAATGCCATTGTTGGGTATTGTACTCTGAACACAATTAAAGTTTTAACTTGGTTTTAAAGTAAATTTTATATATTAAATATTATTTAGGATTTAACGACAACCACTAAATTAAACTTATTAGCCGGTACGGTTTAACGTCCACTATAGATTCGTTTTTCAAACTTGGGTCGATACAAGACATTATCTATAAATAAGTTCAAATACAGAACTAATATTATAGATCTTTTATTTTTATTTGAAATCTAACTTATTTCATTTTAAAGGCAGATAAGCATGGGATTCACTTAACGAAAAGCTGCACAGATGCATTAACCTGTTCATTTGGATATTCGGAAATCATAGATATCATAGACTGGAATCGAAACGCGATCAAACATTTTCATCAATACGGCTTTTTCATCGTGATCGGATGGGAATCTCGACATTTCTACGACTCATTTATTGTCTACATTTCCAGACGTTCAACGTGTTTTAGAAAAATTATACATTGATCAGAAACACCCGGTGCGGACCCGGCGAGGTTCTGACCTACAACCCGTTGATTATTGGCTATACATTGCTATCATCGGTCTAATGGAGCCAGTTTTCTGGTCCGTTGTTGTGTTATTTAATTCAAGAAACTAATTAATTATGTAAATTAAGTTTTCAAAGTTAATATTTGTTTTGACAGTAAAGTACAATGCAGATCGTATTATAGCTTTGTTGAGATGTTATCGCGTCTGATTCACACAAGATTTACATTTCAAATTGCACACATCACAAGATAACAAGCGATGCATTTGCACAAGACAGTGCATCTCTTGTGCTCAGATTAGGGTGCTCCACATATATTATACATACTTGCTATTATTGAATGTACATGGTATAAATATATTAATGTATGTGGTGTATATATCTTTTTTTAGATCTAACATAAGAATACAATATAACTCAATAATACTTAATATCACAATTACTAGTACATATATCAATTAGCGATGTTCTGATATATTTATAGGTAAACAAATAAGATTGAAAAATCAGCTTGGATTTAGTGAGAGACTTTTTTTCGAAACTGATATGCCTTTTGACTTAACCTTATAACTAACCTCATATTTAGACGAATGCTAAAACATTGAGTCTGCGGATAGAAGGGTGCCCCACAGCCCACAGGCGGTATCAGACTCGGCTTGAACCACCGCAATGCAACCACAACCAACGCAAAGGGTGTAACTTTGAAGAGCTGAACGAACGGTCGTTTGTGTAGTTGTGGCAGTTTTGACACAGTACCAAAGTCATTAAAATCTAGCGTTTTCTTTGCAAAATATAAATATTTCTAAGTTTGTAACATAACAGACAAACATCGTCTTAATCAAACCAACTCCACGACTTTTAGAAATATCTTATATAAATAAACCTAAAAAATATCTACCCACTATTTATTCAATACAACCTTATCAGTTTGTTGTCTCACGCTATTCCGGTTTACGTCAAAGCGAGTGCCGGTGACTGTAAAAGAGCTTTTAAACAAATATTCACGCTACGATTCACGATACGTTACTATCACGTAGTATAAATGAAATCCCGTATTCCCTAAATCGATTATGTACGAGACAGATTTGTATGTCTGTTTCACTTATCGTGTAGTCACAGTAAGGTAATGATTCTGTGGTTAACTTTAGCATTGTTTATTATCTTACAAAAAAAAGACACAGTTGCGCTTAATTTATAAAACTGAAATTTTATGCCATATAGGGACTCTAACTTTAAATATTAATTGATAATAATGAAACAATAAATAATTAAACAAGTAGATCGAAAAGATACGAAATTAAATTAAATAATTTGGGACTGCGAATAATATTGTATAGAAGTGCTCTCTTCACGTTTAATGGAGACAAGGACGACATTTAGTTTTTTTTGCGTGTGATTTTTACCTCTTTTACGGTTGGCGGAAAAGCCCTTACTGTAATCGCTGCATACTTCAGCAACCCTAAAAACCACGTATTCGTTACCACATTCATTTGTGATTTTTATTTAACAGGACCCAAACTAGAACTTAGATAAGCTCCATTGTCTCACGGCGGTCACGTCAATGTTGAGTTATTGAAAACTTATAGCTTGTTACCTGTAATCATTCTTCATAAACAAAATCTCGAGCTACAATGAATGAAATACCGGGAAGTGTTAGAGTTTTAATGGAATGTTGGGAAAAGGTGACTGACTCGTCTTTTCAAAATCCGTGCTAAATTGAAAGACGAATAACACAAGGCAAATTAATTAGAATTCGAATTTTCTGCTCAATTTCCGTATTTGATTTAAATTACTGACAAAATCATATTGTAGAATGGAGTAGTACAATAACAGATAAAAAGTAAAAAAAAATAAGTAATTACTTTTGCCAATTCAATACAATTAAAACATAAATTTAAAAAGTTGATATAGTCGCTGATTTTTAGGTTCTCTATTTTACAGTTATAATTATTACTATAAATTAAAAAGTTTGGATTATTTTTAATGTCGTTAAGCAACATACAAACATAAAATGTATAATACAATTTGTATTGCTTTACTATGAATATATTTCTTAACAAATTTAGCTTCTCCCGTATTTCCAAGAACGGCTAAATGTATGTATGTATAGGGTATGTTTGTAATAACATACTCTTTTTGATCTATACCTTTGTCGTTGTAAGCTTTATCCATAGGTTTTTTTGCTTATCCGTATCAGATAATTAAATAAGATGGCCGTCATATGTAAACCACAGTTTCTTTAAAAACTAAATTATTGTAATTGGTTCAGAAAGAAAACAGTTTGCCATCATATTTTTATATTGTTTTAATAACCGTAAAATTACAAATTAAAATTGATTTAAATGCATTACTCCTAGATTTAATTATGATTCAGTAGGTTTTATATGTAAAAAGGAAATTGTCTTCAGCAAATGCGCTTCACAAATTTTCAGGTTCAATAAAATATGTAGAATATAAAATTTAGAACATATCTTTCCTATAAATCTAAATTATTAAATGTTGTATACAAAGTATAATTCCGCAAAGAAATTAGAGTATAATCCTATGTAGTTCTAATTTAATTGATCTATAGCTCCAGTAGAGATTAAACCGTAGCCACACAATCGACTTATCATATAATATGACACCAATCTGTACTGGTATTGACAATAAACTGTGTCCAACATTTAAGTAAAACACTTTAACGGTTTAAAACGCGATATATTTTAGTTAAACTTTTTTGAGAAAGATTTTTAACTACGGCCTGACGTTTCGTATCTAATAATCGTAATATATCGCGTTTTTAAACCGTTAAAGTGTTTTATTTAAATGTGTTATCTTTTTCATGCTTCTGACTAATATAGAGAATAAGTACGTTTAGAAATGTTGAGTAAATAATAAATAAATAGAAGTACAGTAAATGATAAATCAAAACTCACGCAGGGCGCGAATTTGAAAAACAAGAGGGTAGATATGGAAACGGTATAATATTCCCATCGCTGAAGATTGTATCGTGTCGCCCGGATTCATAATTTATGAAGGTATACCTATGGGTATTACGTTATGTAAGAGGAGATATTGACAGTTAAATGGGGATTTCTATAGAGATTCTTAATACTTATAAATTGCCTCAACTTTGTGGGAATCTACCCATATATATGGTAATGGCTCGTTTTATTGAGACTAACAATGTGTTTATTTGTATTATCAGTTTTATCAACAACAACTGTTTGAATTAAGAATAAATAACGTGTATATACAATAATTTTTAGTCCCAAAATTAAACACGAATTTAATTACCATTTGTTACCATATGGTAAACTAACTACTAAATGAAAAACTTTATAATCTTTTTTTAATATAATAAATCAATAATCAGTTACTATTTTATTCAACAATATTAATGTAATATCGTTATACAGTAATAGTTTATGTTTGAAGTAATTCGATGTGCATGAGGCGGTCAATTTTATGTCTACTGCGTAATTGACAGGTTATTAATTGGCGCTATATCCATACTAAAATTATAAAGCGGAAGAGTTCGTTTGCTTGAACGCGCCAATCTCGGGAACTACTGGTTCAAATTGTAAAAAATATTTTTGTGTTGATTGAACTATTTATCGAGGATATGAAGGCTATCAAACATCAGACTGCGAAACGATAAAAAAAGGAAATGCAAAAAATAATGGAGATAATGACTGCAAAAATGGTTTCAGATGCCCAAAAATATATGTAAAAGAATTATTATTTAAATACTGTCTATAGTTTACGCGAGTAGTACACATTTAAATAAAACACTTTAACGGTTTAAAACGCGATATATTAGTTAAACTTATTTGAAAATGATTTAAAATTTAAATCATTTTCAAATAAGTTTAACTAATATTTAATAAGTTTAACTAATAATTTATATAAGTTTAACTAATAATAAATATCGCGTTTTAAACCGTTAGAGTGTTTTATTTGAATTATTATTTTTCAATCAATTTAAAAAATGTCCGCAACAGCATTTGTCTATATTTATAAGATTAAATCATGAGAACTACGTGTCGCGGACGACGTGTGTAACAGCTAGAAGCATATATTCAAGTAAAAAAAACAATATATATAAAAAACAGACGAGAGACTAACGAAACAAAATTGTGAAATGTAACATAGTTTATATTACTGTAGCCAATTATTTATTATAAATAATATATTTAAGGCATGTTTAATCACAGAATCAACAGAATTTTCCTTATTTTCTCAAAGGCGATTCAATTCGTTGTCCAAAAATATTTTAGATGATCCTTATTGGGAAAATATAAACGTCAATTTCTTTAATATGAATTGACACAATACATTCTACGCGTTTAGAATGTCATTAGTGAAATTGTTTAGAATATTTTATCAAATTATTTGTGATGAAATCCCCAAACAACTTAACGCTACGTTTGTACTAACTGCGTCAGCGACTTCGTCCGCGTAAAATAGTACTCTATAATTTTAAATTGTTCCCACGACGTCGTCTCCATCCCGTCGTTCTTGAAAGTTAATCTTAAGTTAAGTGAATATGTCGCAGATATTCTTTGAGAAAAAAAAAAAAAAAAGGGGGGGGGGGGGGGGGGGGAAAGAAAAAGGGGGGGGGGGGGGGGGGGGGGGGGGGGGGGGGGGGGGGGGGGGGGGAGAAAAAAAAAAAAGGGGGGGGGTTTGGGGGGGGGGTGGGGGGTTGGGGGGGGGGGGGGAAAAAGAAAATGAGGGGGGGGGAGGGGGGGGGGGGGGGGGGGGGGGGGAAACCAAAGGGGAAAAAGAAAGAAAAAGGGGGGGGGGGGGGGGGGAAAAGGGGGGGTAAATTATCTTTACAACCTAAATGATTCCGCTAAAAAAAAATTAATTTACATAAGTCTAATACTGAAGATGGCTTTGTACAAAATTATTTACCATTTTCCTCTCAACAGTACAGCGCTTACTGTCACATAGAAAAGATAAAGAAGAATCTATAACAAATACAGAAGACACATCTCCCGTACAAATACTTGGAACACTGTAAAAGCACTTGATGCAACGCCAACTCGTATGTCTAACACATACAACTGTGGTACAATTTTTCAATTCGCGGCTGATAAACAAATAACATATTGCTGAGATATATATAACCTTTATATCAAGACTTTTATCTGAATATAGAATTGTTTTATATTTATATTCGCGGCCTCGTGTTAGCGTAACGCTTTTTATAAATAGAGAAAGAGCTATTTTAGGAAAGTTAGAAAAATTGAGCGTTCATAAGTTATATGCGAAAGAAGATTAGTTAATATAGAAAATTTATTAGTTTAAATAAAATACTTTAACGGTTTAAAACGTGATATATTTTAGTTAAACTTGTTTAAAAAATATTTTTAACTACGGCCCGACGTTTAGGATGCTGTTATGTTAACGGTTAGTGTTTTATTTAAATGAGGTACTACTCGCGAAAACTACAGACAGTATTTAACGTTCATTAGTTTTATGTATAAGCACAACCGACTTCCCATGGGTCGTGGGGTATTAGAGAGGAAACAAGAGTGTCTTTGTGGTAGGAGATATACTTCAGCCTATACTAAGTCCTTTTGGTTGGTATTGGTGAACTTATTTCGGGCTGGCTTTTTGACAAAAAAAACAACTGAAGTAACTCATTAAAATTTTTTTTACAAGCAATCTGTCGATCTCATGTTTATATCCTTACAGACACAACAATGAACGTTGTAATAAAGCCTACCTCTTCACTCTATCTATTAAAAAAACTGCATTAAAATCCGTTGCGATAGTTTAAGTGCACATAAGGATATAGAGATCGAAAAAGCGACAATGTTTTGTACTATGTTGTGCTATATAAATACTCTAAAGCGCTCTCACTTAAGGACGAATTGGTCGTAATTAAAACAAAATACAGCGACGTAATTCAATTCGAAACACAGATAATTACACAAAGGCCGTAAACCTTCGTTCGGAAGACGTATAACACACGTATTCCTTTTAAATCCGAATACATTTCTCAGAATAACGGTAGATTTGTAATAAAATTATACGGAATTAGGCGGGATGAACGACATAAAATTTGATTTATTCGTACGACCGACGGGGAATATGGAAGGAAATCATTTGTCCGAAGAACGACATAATGTTTCTTTTAATCTACTGTCTTGAAGGAGAATTTATTTGTTAAGATATAACATATATCGCTACATAGCACAATTATGACTAACAGCTTTTGAATACATATACGTTATAATACTGTCTGTAGTTTACGCGAGTATTACACATTCAATAAAACACTTTAACGGTTTAAAACGCGATATATATTAGTTAAACTTATTTTAACTATGGCCCGACGTTTCGGATGCTTTGAAGCAGCCGTGGTCACGGATCTCCCCGTTAAAGTGTCTTATTAAATGAAATAAACCTTGACAATCTGTCTGTTTTACCTGGCTTGTTTCAAAAACAGCTGAATGAAGTATAATGAAACGTTAACTAGGCGATAGCTGGTATTTTGTAATTACACAATAAGATATGGGCACAAATTCTAATTCTATTCATACTAAAATGGGCTAGTTTTACAAAGGGTTTTCAAAGTTTATTGGTTTAAATAAAATATTTTAACGGTTTAAAACGTGATATATTTAGTAAAACTTGTTAATAAAATAATATTTATTTTTTATTTTTTAATTAGTTATTTTAAAACAAACTCTTACTCCTAAATAATTATATTCTTACCTTGTATGTTGTTGAAGGTAATTAATCATAATTATTCTGAAAAGCAGTCAACAAGTCTACAACTTGATTTATTATTGTATTCATAAGACGAAACATTGGGATCCAGCTAATTATGCATTCAAACAATGTTCGCATCACCTCTTCCAACGTTATTTGATTTAAATTTTCCTGATGTTCAAGATAACTTTTATTGCATTGTCTTTCGAAGAAGCGCAGTTTTGGTAATTGTTTTATTATGTATCGCGAAATGAAAGTAGGTTCAGGTTTTGAGATAGTTTTACAATCATCTTTCTCAATTATATTAGTTTACTAGCTACATGACTACGATTGTAGGTCGATGCCTGAGACAAAAGATACAGCTAAGATCGGGCTTAGTTAGTTCTCATCATTAACTTTAAGAAAGGAGTAGTGAATAAGGACAAATAATTGTGTTTGCTCCATTCTCGACAACGGAATCTTACTTCTATAAACGTTTTAAAATAAATCACTGAACTAAATGTGATGACTGTTTTCGTGTTAAAATCATTTCGGTTGACTAACAATAGCGCATCTTGTCAAGATGTTAGAATGGAGTATTTTAAATACTGTCTGTAGTTTCCACGAGGAGTACACATTTCAATTAAAACATTTAACGGTTTAAAACTCGACAGAGTCTGTCTCCCCGTGATAACTGCTATAAAGTATGCGAAACGTCAGGCTGAAGTTAAAATATCAAATAAGTTTAACTAATATATATCGTTTTTAACCGTTAAAGTATTTTATTTAAATGGAGTATTTTATCTTCAATCAAGTTAATCTTGAAAATTTAATAAATTTACACTTTTAAATAAAACACTTTAACGGTTTAAAACCGATATATTACTTATTTGAAAAAAGGCCTACCCGCGAAAATATAGACAGATTTTATTAAATTTACACTTGCCCGCGTTCAACTCCATGTTGCTTCTTTGGCACCACAGTGTTATTTTGTCAACATCGTCTATAATCTTCTATCATGAAAATATGAAAAAGGAGTCTTCAAGTAAAAAGTACATACATAAAAAATATTTTCCTGTTAATAATGTGATGTGTATTACATGTGACGTACGTTTTTTAAGTTAACATTAAATCCATATACACCCAACGCTCTAATTACCCTTATATCAGATTTTAAATATGCCACACTGATGCAACACAATTATCTCGGAAAATTCGACATATAACGAAAGTCTAAAGCCCGGAAGTTTGTTGTGATGACGCGATTAATCATAATTAATGGCAGTCGTTTGCGCATGATTTATTACGCCTCGTTACCGTGTCTCATTTCTGACTTTTTGCTGTATAATAAACTTGTATGTCAGCGAGACGACAGGTGTGTGATGACGTCATCTGCGAGGTGGATGTACAGTTAGAAATTCAGAAATAGATGTGTACGAGTGTGGCAATATTAAACATTATGTTATGAAAATATGATTAAAAAAAGTTATAATAAAATTAAGCTTTATTAACTAAGTAAATTAAGTTTTATAAATAAGAAGATAGATTTGTGCTTCTTTATTATATATGCTTCGTGTGAGTGAAATCCTGTTTTCACCATGGTGTTATAGTATAGGATGGCGAACACTTATTTGTATCCGTTTCACTCTTTGGTTTGTTACAGGCAAGTAGGAAGTATATATTGTGGATAACTCTTTTCTATATTACTTGATAGATTACAATGAGTTATAAAGCTTTGTCTATACTAATCACACTAACTAGGATAAATAAAATAATAAGTCGAAATATACATGGTTGAACAATTGAGATATACACTTCTCCACAGTCTGTAACCTGGCAATATTTCGTATTAATAGTTTGAAAAATATTTTTAAAAGTTGTAAACACATGTGTTAAGAGCCCTCGAAATAGACGCCATTAAAATGATATTAACGAAGTGAAAAATTAAATAAGACGTCAATCTATTAATAATGAGAATGTTGGAAAACATTTAGGTGTTTTATGATATTGACGTAGTTTGGTTCTTTGATCTTATCACACATTTAAACGTTAAATTAATTTAAATTAATGGCGTGACATTTTAATTTTAACTTCTGAACACAACATTTACCGCTATTATTGGAAGGTAGATGTTATTATGATAAACAATTATACATCAATAGTCATTTTAATTAAACGAGTAGTTTCTTTGTAGTTTTAAATGAGATAAAGTATATCGTTTAAAGTAATTTCCACTTTTGAATTTTCAATTATAATATCCCTAAATAGTAGTTTCAAAACGTACAGGCGCAAGTGCAAACTCTTGCACGTTTTGAAAAATAATTGGTATAAGGATTTTAATTCTATTAAATTCGAAATAATATTAACTAAATTAAATAAAACACAGCAGCCGTGGTCACGGGGAAACTCCCATGTCTCCCCATGACCACGGCTGCTGCAAAGCATCCGAAACGTCGGGCCGAAGTTAAAAATCATTTCCAAATAAGTTTAACTAACATATCGCGTTTTAAACCGTTAAAGTGTTTTATTTAAATGTGTACTACTCGCGTAAACTATAGACAGTATTTAATATTAACTAAATTGATAAAAACTCTTGATAAGTATATATCCGATGCTGCTTTTCAGTTAATAAGTAACTTTTTATTACAAAATCTAGGAACGAAATGACTTTACTACTATACTAGATACACTAATATAAAACAAAGTAAATTTCTTCTTTAACTAACTCTCTTACTTTCTGTGTATACTTTTTCGAAATACCTTTGCTTTTTGTTTATTATTCCTGACACCTACCCACTAAATAAGCCATTTTTTATCATTTCTTTTCTTCTGTGCTTCAGGTTGCCTGGAAGAGATCGCTGCTTAGCGGTAAGCCATATTTTATTTATAAGTTAGTGATGAAGCCGTATAAATAAATAAATACCTGTCAAAATAAAAAATGTGGTTGAATTACTAAGTAACTGAAGTACATGTTCATAATTTTTCTGCAACACAATACGATAGATTAATCAACACAGTCCATCCATTTGTTAAGAAAATAAATGTGAAAATATAAAGCACTACAGTAAGTCATATCCGCGGGGTTCGTATCCGCTACAAAATGAAAACGACATTTAGTAGATATTAAACTACAAATTGCTCGAACATGACAGTTAAAATTAAACTTCTGTTACCACATCAAAAGATTTTAAATCAAGCGAATATACGCGTTGTAATAAAACGCGGGAAAAACGAGAACGTAATCTCGTCACGAACAAAAACTACGGAGCTTTTGGAAACTTTAATATTTTTCACATGTAAAACATACATACCTACATGATTTTTTTTCAATTTGTGTTCGATTTTTAGTTTGACTATGGAGCTTCGTATTTTTTTTTATATTTGACGCGAGACGTTTTTCAAACTATAAGTAGTTACCTAAAATTGTATGTAATCAAGCAGTATTTCGTTTTAAATATTAGCCTACTCTTAGTATTTTCGTGAATAGCAAATATTTTGGGGCGTATTATTAAATAAAATGACATTTTCAACCGTTAAAAATGCTTTATTCAAGCTATTGAAGACTTTCGCTTTAGAAGAATCACAATTACTTTTTTTCGTGTTGAACAGTATACACTATAAAGCGGCAGAACAAAGGCCTGGGGTCGTGAGATGAAGTCCCAGTTTTGTCATATTTATTTAATCTAAATTAAGTTTAAATTTTAATAATCCGATAGTTTTCACTAAAACGCATATATGTCTAGAAAATTAAGCATTTAAATAATGTTCATTCTGGCACATAAGCTCGATGTTTTTATGTTTTAATAGTTATACTTGAGATCGCTTCTCCATTCCTTTCCCTGTCCTCAGACGACGTATATTAATGTGCACAGATGTCCACATATCGCACGCTTCGCGGAACTCAGTGGCATCCGAACCCGCTACCCGAAGATAAACCACTTGTAACTTCCTGATTTTATGGAAACTCTGCTTCTCGGAATTTTTACTACTTAGTGCGGTCATTTATCATGTTGTTTTGCTCAAGCGCTGGTGATTATGATTAGTTGGGTACAGCGACTACGCGAATATAGAAAAGTTTAAATATAACCCGAAATAATAAAACATCGGAAGACCATTGAAAATTAAAAGACATTATTTATCAATTGTGTCCAGATTAAATACTTTGTCTATGTTCATAATATGTAAAAAAATGTTTTTTTTATTATTAATCATTAAGTATCGGTGGCTCTTTTAGACGATGCTGTTGCTAAACTAAGGAGTTTTTCAATAGTAATAAAAAAAAATAGTTATTTTAATTATTAGGGCCATGGTTAAGAAAACGTAAATAAGGTGACTGAGAAGATTATATTTCACATTTTAAACTGTTAAATGTGTTTATTATTTTTTTACTTAGCCGGCGTAACTATATATCCTATAACGTAGGTAGGTTCAACCTATATCCCACAGACCCACTACGCACTCCAGTGCGAATAGGTGGGCTTTCTAAAACAGTTAATTTATTTTAATTCAACTTATTATATCACTTAAGAAGTCGTTTGCTAAGTACCACAAATGGTACTAACAAGGTTCTAGAGTAAAACTGGCATAAAGTTAACATACATTGTACATATTAGTTTACAAGAATAAAAATCTGAGGGTAAGATTAAACTTATTTTTCTCACTTAACACTAGTAGAAGTTTTAACTTAATACCCCAGAGACGAAGGACTTTTCCGGGATGGAAAATAAACTTGCCAGTAATAAAGATTGTTCAATACCCTTATGGTAAAACTAACTTAGAGTACTACACAGTACATTATTTTATATGATTAGGTTTGAAAACTTTATTATTTTTGTCCGACCCTACAGTAACTCGGTAGCTCATTTGGTAGAGCAACAGCACGGAACGCTGACGATGCCGGTACAAGACCTGCCTGTGTCGAAAATTTTTTCAATTTATTTTCGATTTTTAAATTATGTATCCCAGACATAGAAACTTTAAAAATAAATAAATTACATAGAAACTAGAAATTTTAAAAACGCAACACTTTTTTGCAATATTTAGGCGTTCAGAGAATTAAATATAGACGTTTTATGTAGGTATTTAAACATTTTGATACCAAACAATTTGATTCTCAAACGTCATACCCGAACTAGAACGAAAAAGAAGTCTACTAGAAGAAGAGTTCCTTATTTTGGCCATTATGTCTTGACTCGACCGATTGTCAAGTTTGACAGTTAAGCCTGACACGCAACAGATACTATGTCTAACTTCAGTGTCGCGAATTAAAGAAGCGTTGCCTGGAAGAAATCGCTCTATAGAAAAAAAGGCCGCCTATTGCTCTCCATAACTAGTAACATATATTTTTTCTTTTCCCTAATACTTCTATTTTTAAGATGTGTCTATACATTATGTGTGTTACAATTAAGAGTTAAATAAATAAAAATATATGCTGTAGGTAGAGGTAGAGCGCCACTGAAACCAGAGCCCTGAGTTCAAATCAGTATTTGAACTCAGGGCTCTGGTTTCCCAGTGGAAACATAGAAACTTATTGGTCGGGAGGGGCATAAAAGTCTGATCAACTATTTGTTAAATAATATATGTGAAACGGACTCTGAATGTTTCCGCCCAATGTGTATAAGCATATATAGAATATTTTGATTCGATCCTTTCTCTTCCGCGTTCTTGCTTAGAAAATATTGAAGCAACATTACCATATGTAACGAAAAAGTGCCGCTCGGCTTTCCTCAAAGGGACTTGGAAATTCTATGAGGTCATAATAAATTTTAACCAGTTTTAGGCAATCTCTTTACACCTGTCTCACATCCTTATTTCCTCGGGGAATTCCCCGCGCGCTGTAGCGAGTGTTCGGTAAAAGTTCGCGATTTACTGCAGAAAACTTGTTTATACGATGTTTATACTATTTATTGCGTTATACTTGGATCATGTGGTGTAACGTTTGCTGTATATAAGGTCCTAAATCTCAATTGAAACACGAGGTTCCTAATACTGTGCTAACTACGAAGTTTGGATCGCAAAAATAACACATACAAGATTTAAATAACATTTAATAGTTTAATATTATATTATTATAATAATATCGCCTTCATCTTTAGTGCCATCGTGGCCACGGCTGCTGCAAATCTATTCAAAATTCAAATTAAGCTAACTAATAACAATATATAGTTTTAAACCGATAAAAGTGTTTCAATTAAATGTGTACTTCTTGCGTGAAATACGGACTATAGGTTAATTTTTTATTTATAAAAACTTAAACACGATAATCGTAATGCGAAAATATTAGGGATTTACATTAAAATATAAATAATTATAACCCTCTTTTTATTTTGAAACCTTTACTTTTTCACATGTTATTGCACATGAAGGCACTATATAATTTTATGGCAATATACTTTATGGTTTATTTAAAATAACATTACATATATATATATATTTTTATTAAGACTTCAGGATCTCCCCTTTCACTTGGAAAGAGACCTATATTATATTAGTTGTTTTGTTTCTTATTACTGTTAAACGAGTATTATGTTATTATGTTCTGTTAGTTCTATCGTTTCGTCTTAATACTGGTTTGGTGATATCTATACATTATGTTAAAAATTTAGGTCTTATTTTTGCATTACTAATCATTATATTATAATTTTTTTTACGTGCCTCGAGTTCCGCATAGTTTTCCAGGTTCAACCTAGCCGTCATACCCATAGGACATTCCGATAGAATGTGTTCCACTGTTTCCGTGTGCTCGTCGTCGCAGGGGCAAGTCGGGCTGTTCTTACATATAAACCTATGTAGGTAGGCCGAGAACCCGCCATCATATTGTACAGTTGTAGATGTTCCATCTCTCACCCAGTCAGTTTAATTCAATCTCCCAAAATAGGTTGTTTTGTTTAGTGAATAAAACGTCAAAAATATAGCTTTTTTAACTCAATAGACTAGCGTAGGCATTACTTGTTGAAATGTTGACTGTAATAAAGTATATAACACTACGATAGTCTATCGCTACGATAAACAATATATTTCCGAACAATTTAACGAAACACAACAAGGAAAACGTTTCTCTCCAAGTAACCGAGAATTTTATTATTCTTAAAAGTATTCTCAATCCGTCCGAAAGGCATTATTTGAATCCCCCGAAGACAATGATTGATCTTTCGGCTTAAAACAAATGAATTCAACAGAGTTTCCTAATAAATGTGCTCCTATATTTGATATATATCAATATGATGGAATCGCTCAACAAAATCTACAAACAATGTCAGTACTATCTATATGTATATTTTTATTAGTATTATTCAAAATCACAAGGGACATTCTCCGTCTTAAGTCTGCTGAAGAGCAACCAAAACGCCAGGTCGTTAACTAATAAATTTCGTGTTTTAATCCGTTAAAAATGTTTTATTTAAACATGTACTAGACGTTGATATAACAATAATAAAACACTTAATACATGTACTACTAATTATAATACTTTTAGCGTTATAGAAAAATCGAGTTGTTCTATTAAAGAGTTTTTCTCTTTTTGACAACCTTTCCATTAGTTAAGAAAAACAAATGGACAGATATTTTTTTCCAAAAACCATTTGCTGCTGCAAGCCATCAAATAAAAAGATAAAAAAATGGCGGGAGTATAATATGGCGTCGTGGGCCCTGAGCTATAATTAATAGAGAGGTTATTTGCAAAAAAAAAGTATGATGCCCAAAATAACTATTCCACGCAGACGAAGTCGCGAGGATAGCTAGTTATTACATAACACTGCTACAATACTGTCGGAGCTGAAATTTCACATTTATACAAACTTCTTACCGCCATTTTGCATTAGGAATGAGCGACCGGGCTAAGATCTGTCTAGTGTTGTCTGGATCTAGACAAAATATAGCGGAGTTTCTTTAAAACGCCTAGACGCGTTAGCAGTCTGTCTTTTCGAAGCGAGCTTTGAAAATACTTAAGCCCTACATATTGAATATCCACTGCGCCTGAGTTTTGAATTTATTTATTTTTTTGTGAAAAAGAGGACGACACATAAGCTTGTCGTTCACTCGATGGCACATGAAATACCCAAGCTATATAACATCTAAAGAAGTTGTGCTGTCGACCTATATTCCTTTCGATATTCGGAATTCGAAAGACTGAAACTGAAACGCATTCAAACTTAACGGCTTTTCGTCAGGAATGGACCATAAACCATCATAGCCCGGCTGTAATTTCGATCTTCGTGCCATTTTATTAATTTGTAATTATATATTATAACATTATTAGAAAAATGTTACTCGCGGAGAGGATCAAACCCACGAACCATTGATTATTTACTTACTACTATACTACATTTTTCTACCATTACATCAGTTTATTCTATGTTAATAATGTTAAAATTATATACCTATTGTTTACGAATACTTTTAGAGGGTTAAATCCATACTAAGCTTCGTCTAAATTGACTTAGTTTTCTAATATTATAAACTAGGTATGACGACAACATAGTTTATAATATCAGAAAGAAAAGAGTACATAACTCACGTTTAGTTTATTATTTTCATTCAAAAACACCGGCTGCTTTTTGCTTAAGCGCCGTTTTATTTCATGTAAAATTTAAAATCATGTTCTTTTTTCAAACAGAAAACGTTCTTCAGTGTGTTTAATAAAAGAGAAAACTCGTTCACAAACTGCCTAACCTAATGCCTTGAAGCAACTTCTAAGAAATTATGTTGTTTTGTTACTAAACTTTGCGCGTAGAAAAATTCGTATCGTATTTGTGTTAACGTTTGCTGTAAGAATTTTTTAAATGTTTTGAGAAACGAGGTGGTTATTGCTCTTCGTTACTTTAAGGACAATCTGTAATGTTTAAATAACACACTTTAACGGTTTAAAACGCGATATATTAGTTAAACTTATTTGAAAAATTATTTTTAACTTCGGCCCGACGTTAAAGTGTTTTATTTAAATGTGTACTACTCGCGTAAACTATAGACAGTATTTACACTTTTAATGGTTCAATACGCGACATACATTTGATGACGTATTTACAACTTACTTGTATAATGAGGAACTTATATAATTCGCGTTTTAAACAGTTGAGTACAACTCACGTGAACTACTTAATTTGTAACATTACGGAAATTATGTTATTTTATTAGAAACATGTTGATGGGGATCAAACTCAAGACCTGTTGATTAATAGCTATACATTACTATTATAAGGCCAACGAGCCCGTGAAAAATGTAATCTTAAACTCCGGCCCGACGTTTCGGATGCTCTGAAGCGGCCATCGTCACGGGATGGCGGATGGCGGATTCAAACGTGTACTACTCGCGTAAACTACAGACAGTATTTGAAAAAAAATTTTGAGTTTTAAGCTATTAAATGCTTTTATACATTTTATTCGTCTTAAAAAATATGGCATTAGTGTAACTTGAGTCAACGACATGGCTACCATTGTATTGTATAGATTTAAGCAACAGAATTTCTTTCTTAAATGGTGCCTCAACAGGAAAAATAACAACAATTTAAGGCCGTTGTAACATATAACTAAATCTTACATAATCTAGTGGGAACTTGTTCTCCACGCGTTTAATAAACATGAAAATATTGAATTTGATTTTTGCTGAAGCAGCGGCGTTGAGCTCCCGACTGCCAAACGCAATTTGCATTTTACGAAGATTGTATCGTGTGAAAATCACCTAAAGCAGTGGCCACAGTACAATTCGAAAAAGTAAGCGCTAAGGCACAAAATATTATTCCAATACCCTAGTTATAATTATTGTTCTGAATAAAATGGTTTGATATTCAAAATTAAGTCATTTAATAAAATAAAATTATGTCGTAATACTTTAAGTAAGTAGTTCGCATTTAAATAAAACAAATTAACCGTAAAAAGCGCGAAATATATTTACGATTTGGATGCTTTGCAGAAACTATAGCCAAAGAGGACCGTCAGTTTATTAGTTAATCTTCACGTTGACATCATCTGTAGATTAATGTTCATACGAGTTGCCATTGCGATAAGCACGCGAAGTCCAGGTTTCGAATCTCGGGGATGTGATCAATGTTGCCTATAAATTAATTCTATCACTGAAACGGACACAGAAGTGTGCCTCTTATGTCCACAGGGAGTAATAGGATTTGACTTTTCTCTATACATATTGTATTATAGTATACTTTTAGAAATTGTCTGAACAAAGTTTTAAATGTTGTAACACTATTTCGCAACTTTACTGTGGCGTTAGCCTTATATTGTAACGATTTTTCAAGAGCAACTGGTACCCTTGATGTTTTATGTATATTTTATGTTTATTATAAAACGCAGATTTAGATACTGGAGCAGAAGGTCGGTATCGATGGCGAGATGATCGATTTTTAAGTAGCTTAAAGAAATATCTTACTGGCTGTTAATTTTTTAATAATGAAATCCCGTTTCCCCCCTTGTGGGGCATGGGGCGAACACATTTCTGTGTCCGTTTCACTAATCCGTTCTTTTAACAGGCAAGTAGTTGATCAGACTTCTGTGCCCTGCCTGACCGAAACAATTTTATGTTTCCCTGGGATTCGAACCCAGGACCTCTCGCGCTTAACGTATTGCTAGGCAATACTTTTAATCATTTGGCTACAGAGGCGGTCTCTTCATTAACTTGTGTTTTTTTATATATGCTATAGGCAGAGTGGCCTAACAACGAAACACATGATTTTCAATAAGGAGGAAAATAAAAATGCGACAATAACTTTTAGTACAAATTAGTTCGTACTATTTGTGTAAGAATTATGTCGATCACTGTACTCTTGTAGATTAACATTTTTAGATAATAAAAATATAAATAATTCAAATCATGAAATTGCAGTTAGGCTCGTCTCTAGCGGCATCATATTATAGGAAAAAACAGATAAGCTTGGGGTTGGGGGGAATGGTAAAATATCTCAGCCATATCTTCTCAACAAGATGCGCTAGAGATCTTTTTTGGTTTTGAATATTCGAAACTTTTGACTCAAACTATCTATGAATTGTTTTTTCTTGTGAATGAAGAATATAATTTTGACATTTTTAAAACCACGATAGGTCAATTCGTTAGAGAAACAGCACGGAAGGCTGTGGATGCCGGTTCAAGATCCGGCTGTTTCGTAATTTATTTCAATATTAAATCAATTTTTAATTTGAAATTTTGTTTGTTATAATAATTAATATTATGGAAAATTCTTTTGAAATTCACTCACTAAGTGAAATAATTTTTCAACTTATACGGGAAGGCTCGTAGGCTAAGATAATTTCAAGTAAATTAACCCAAGTCTTAACGTTGGGCTGCTCACTTGACCTAATTGGTCACGGAGTTCGTATTCAAGAGCGCTTAAACGAGATCAATTTATGCGCTGAAGCGATTTACAATGGAGTTAATTTGAATGCAAGAAGGAATAAAGATAATTTTATTAAAGATTCCATTATTTCATACTGACCCATCAATTTGAAAGTGACCCAGTTTTTAATAAAATTAAGTTAATCTATAATATAGAACATACATAAAATCGTTAGCTTAATACTGTCTGTATTGAGTACGAGTAGTATTATTTAAAATAAAACAATTGTAACGTGTTTAATATTCGCGAAACATCGGCTTGAAAAATAGCTAGCTTATTTATTTTACTTTAAAAGTTACTTACACTTACAATCAGTATGTAAACTTGTACTGTACTTAATCTGTTAGACTTCAGGGGCTAAAGCTAATACGAGTCGAGTCAAGACCCTTTTCTTCTAGTTCAACTTCTTACACTCTTCATTTAATTTTATATTTATATTTGGCCTCTCGGGCTTTCGTTTGCCACCTGGTTGCAATTTTAGCAAGGACCCTAGTGCTCTTTCGTCCGCCATTTTGTGTACATGTCCCAACCACTTAAGTCCCTTTATGAATTGGACTATATTGGCGTCGCCAAGATTGTTGTATAGCTCCTTATATCGGACACGCCAGACACCGTCAACACAGTCGGGGCTTAAGATTCTTCTGAGTATCTTTCGCTTGAAAATTAGAGGAGCTCGTTTGGCTCTTTTGTGCCCAGGTTTCGGAAGCATAAGTCAATACAGGCCGCAACAAGGTTTTATTATTTATAACACATACGAAAAATACCCAAAGAAAATCGAACGTACTCATAAATAAAAATCAAATGCCCAAAAAGTTAGTTATTTATTTATTGTATACGTCTCGCGTAATGTATGAACATGACACGCTATATCTTATAACTTGTACCACACTGTGAACAGTCTCTTGAGCGACGTCTATTGTATCCTTTAATCTAATTGCATTGTCTCGGGTGCGTTTGTAGGTGAGCATGATTAAGGACTCAGTGGATCTTTGCCATGCTAATTCACCTTTTAAACGCCAGCGTATAATTACGACAGACTACCCATTATTTACCTTAATCTATGGTGGTATCGGTTTATAAGCTTGCTAGTCGCTTCTGTAAATAACTGTTTAAGCGTACATGCAATATTAATATATGTAAAATTGTTATAAATTAATTTCTTTATTTAGTGTGTTTGTTTTGATACAGAAGAACAGACAAGCTTTTGGTTCACGTAATGGTTGGTAAAATGAGCCAGCTTTAAAATATCTAAACAGGATGTGTGGACATGTTGTTGGATATTCGGAAATATAAAGACAGTAGTCAGTTAGTAACACGCAAGGAAACCTCAGTGTTCTAGAACTACTAATCTTTTTTTGGATACCAAAGACCGGCAGTGCATTATTACCTATTTTTATTCAAAATAGTATTAATTGTAAAACATTAGGAGGCAGTTAGTTGTGGGAACTATGAGGAACAAAGATTATTATTGGGAAGAAACTTTTACGTCAGCAAACACGTGATACCCTTATATAATTACCAGTTAATTTGCGATATGTAGGTCAATAGTTGAGCGATCGTCGAGTTTAATTAGTATGTTTTATTTGCTCAACTATCCATATCACTTTAATTTTTACAATCTTTCAAAGTATATCACTTCAACCTATTTATTTCCTACCGCTGGGTATAGATCTTGTCTCTTAATAGAGAGGGTAGGGTTCGAGAACTGATGCCCCATCATATATTTCAGTGCTGGTTAATTTAGTTGTGATGAATCTGAAACTTCGCATCCGACGTCCGTACGATAACCACTATACCAACGATTCAAGCAGTACAAAGAGTATATTTTACAAGAATCATAAAAACATTAACAGCTCATATTGTTACGATATTATATGCCTTCAAGTAAACCCCGTATTTGTCTGCCTATTTCTAATATAAAAAAAAAAATCGTAAAATAGACAGCGGTGGAACTGATTGTCTTTTCTCTAAAACAACATTCGTTAAAATGTCACATACGAGTCAAATAAGCAACTTGAAAGAACACAATTATGAGACTCCTCTTCAACTACGGTTCGCAGAAATTAATTATTGTGACTAAAATCTGACATTACGCTGAAAATCAAATTTTGTTCCAAACGCGGAGCTTCATGATAAATTGGGTTTTATTTCTTCGTAATAAAGGTGAAGTTACCGTGGCCGTGCTATTAGGTTTATATGAGGAGACAGAATGAGGTAAAATGGACATGAAGGTTATTAAATTGACGACACCTTTGTAGTCGTCACATAGACATTTGTAATTGTACATCAGTATAAGTGAGGATTTAAGAACAAAACATTTAAAAAAATCATCAACACTTCAATACATTTTTTCGACATAAAAATCAGGAAATAATATGTAAATGTTATGTTGAGACAAATATAACAATGATAAAACAAAGTACTATCTGTAGTTCACATTTAAATAGAACACTTAAACTGTATAAAACGCGATATATGACACCTAAACGCATGGCGGGTTCTCGGCCTACTTACATAGGTTTAAATGTAAGGAGAGCCGGACTTGCCCCTGCGATGACGAGCACACATGTCCTATGGGTATGGCGACTAGGCTAACCAACTAAAAATAAAATAATATTAGTATGCATAAGACTCAATTATACAAGTCCACTTTTAAGAATTACGCATTATTAATATTTCGTGTAATTTCAAGATTAAAATAAGAAAAAAACACAAAAAAAAAAACAAAAAAGGTCGCCAAAAAACAAAAACGCCGGAAAAAAAGGGGGCGGGGGAGGAAAACCCAACCTTAAGCCCCCCAAAACCAGGGCTGCTGCAAAGCATCCCAAATGTCGGGCCGTAGTCGAATAGGTATAAATTATTCAAATGACGTTGGAAAGGCGTTAGATCAAATTTAGATTCCCAAAAAAAATTTTTTATTTTATCTTACCCCTTTTAAGATAGATAAATATAAACTAAGCTTCCTATAAAAGTGGATTTGAATATAACATACGTTGTTCATTTAAAATGGACAGACAGCACTTATCTGTCCACTAATGTACTTAATGAATTATCAGACGGCCTTGGGAAGTATTTTAAATGTATTTTACACCCGCTGAAGTTTTTTGTAGTTTAAAATAATTTACAAACTATTTATTTTGAAATAAGTACTTAAAATTATTAACTGATTGTATCTTTGGTAAATTTTAAAATTATTCGAAAAATGTACTATTTATTAGGTTTGATCGAAAAGTGCTCTTTTGTCCAATATATATTAAAAATTTACGTCACGTTAAAAGTTAGTATTTGAGAATCATAAAGTCATTAATTTGTATATTTGATGCCTCCGTTAGATCCCACATTTTAGATTTTTTTGCATTCTTATTAAAAAAGTCTTTTTTATCTTATTTGTTATTTTGCCTGTAGCTACCCACTTAGATTTAGCTTGATAGTATTCAAGTGTAAAATATGTACCTACTTGGGAACCCTGATTTAAGGTATTTTATTTTATGAATAATTTTTATTAAATGAAAAAAAGATATATAATTTAGTAAAATTTAAATGAATCCTCAATAGTTTTACAGATAGTTTATAAGTTACATACAATAAGTTGCACATAAAAACAACACATCGATAAAAAAGAACCAGAAACAACTGATGTTTAAAATAAAAATTAATAAATAATTTAAATTAATTATACGTTTTAACTACAAACTAACCAGCACACACATAATTAAATTAAAAGAATTAAGAATAGTTTTATTTTATTTTTAAATGAAGCAGTATTCATCATAAATTTCAATAATTCTCATAAAAAGTTGGTTATGATTTGGCTCTATGTAGCATCTGGTTTGGGGGGGGGTTTTTGGTTTTAGGTGTGAGTAGACGGTGTTACGCAAGTGTTTAAAACTACGATTGCTATGTAAATTATAAAAAAAAAAAAAAAAAAAGAGGGGTTACTACAAACACCTTTATATCTAAAAAATATATAACTAAGTTTAAAGTTATGTAGATCAATATTATTATACAAAGAAGTAAAACAGTATATATACAAATATATAAAAAACCGCTAAATTTGTAAGTGCAAGAAATACCTTTTATCTAAACAACGACGCAATAAATACAATTGTAGTATTTTTAACGAAGACCATAAAACTTCTGTAGCACAATGTTGCATAAAAGTTCTTTAGTGTTACCAGGAAATTAAATTCTAAATTAAACTTGTTTTAGGTGCTGTGCAATTGTTTTTAAATTGTCGCAAAATTAGTTTTTACGTGCGGCAACAAGAGCTGGGGTTAACCCTAACAATGTTAACGTGTTTTTAACAAACTTTACGGTTATTTTATTTCCCTTTTAGCTACTATATGGCAACAATATTGCTTGGAATGTGAGAATTTTATTCAGACCGACTTCGACTTTAGTTTTGCGATTTGTTTTTGTAGTGGTTTTTAAATGTTTTATACTTATTGTATGTAAGTATTAAATGTACAGAGTAGTGCGTACTTAGTTTTGTTTTAACTATCAGATCTTATTTTGAAAATAAAAAAAAAAACAATTTATCGAACTTTATATGAATATTTAAATATTACTTAACAATCTTAAGATTATATTAAATAGTTATTTATATATCATAAGAACTATATCATAACCTAAAAAAATTTTTGTTATCCTTCTAGTTACGATAGGTATTTACAGAAAAAAAATGTACATTATTTAGAATCCGATAAGATCTTAACATATTTTACCATATTACCATAATGACAGTTAAAAAAATAAAAGTCATTATAACGCGCACTACCGAGTAGCCTATGAGATCTAATTTAACGATCTTGCTTTTAGATAATTCACGTAATGATGCGGGTAATTTTATTTTATCTTTAGAGCTGAATAAAGGTTTGGTTTTGTAGTTAATTAGTGCGCCATGTTAGCGCAGAACACAAGATCGTGACTAAGTTTAAATTCACTACACTACTTACGGCGTCTTTCCATTCCTTGCTAAATTAACACCACATTCAAGACGAAATTCAACTTTTGTTTCTGTTTCCACCGGCAAGGGAGAGGGGGGAGAATATATATCAATACTTTTAGCCTTAACAGATAACATTACTCTACTTATTTTTTGTATTTACGTTTTTTCAAAAATCAAAAGTAGAGGTTATAAAGAGGACATTGTAACAACGTGGAAACAAACCCTCTCAATGAATAATTAAAAGAGGGTTGTAAAAGAAAACCAAGCTTTCCTTTTCAGATATGAGGGAAATAGATTTTTTTGGCTGTCTTACCGACTACTAAGTACCGTATATACTTTTTTAATGTCGAATCTACAGTCTCTCTATCTTAATACCATGTACTTAACAGTTAAACTAGACAGTATAGATGCATAAAATTTAAAGTACTTTACGGATAAAAAACGAAATACATTGTTATTGCTCAAAATTATTTTGCTGTGGTTTGCGGGAGAAACATCGTATCGTATCTATAGTTTCAATTTAATACGGAATGTATTAAAAAATTGCTTTTGGAAACTTTAATATTTTTCACATGTTATTGCATATGATGGCACTATTTAAAAACCGATTATAAGTTGAAAAAATTTACGAATTAGTTAGAGCAACAGGACGGAACGCTATAGATACCTGTTCAAGTACTGCCCGAGTCGTAAATTTTATCAATTTATAATTAATCTTTAATTTAAAATAGCTTTTATCGAATATTGCGGTCCAATTACGCCAATTCTCAGTTAAGGGTTAAACACAAGTTGATAAATCCCTACGATGTGCAGGTGTGTACATTTGACATTGACGAAGGATTACCAATTCTATCAAACGTACAAAGCTTAATTAACCCCTTTACACTGTTTTTGATCGGTTTTATCTCGACATCAATTCGTTATAAACTCTTACGCAGTTACTATATCTATACTAATATATAAACCTGAAAAGTTTGTTTGTTTGTTTTATTGAACGTGCTAATCTGCGATACTACTGGTTTGAATTGAAAATTCTTTGTGTGTTGGATAGAGCATTTATTGAGGAAGGCTATAAAACATTGCGCTTTGCCTAATAGGAACAAAGAAATGTTGTTGTGGAAGAAACAACAGGAAAAAATATTCGTGTGCTTATTATTTGTGAGTTTCCAATGCGTGCGCTGTGAAAACGGATCAAGATATTTAAATAAAACATTTTGACGGTTTAAAACGCGATATTTGTCCACCTACAAACCACCTACAAAGTAACAGTTTTCAAATTACATACAGTAACAAATTGTATTTTCAAATAGCTCTAGATGTGAGAAAATAAACTCGAAGGAATCGTAAACCGTCGTTCGTATTTAGTTTAAAAGCTCTCGTGAAATGACTTTTCATTCGAGTTTCGGCGAAATAAAAAATCTTAACATGTAGCAATTCGCATTAACTAAACCGAAAAAATGTCATAAGCGTTCTGAAACCGCGAAACAAGAATAAAACTTGGAACTAAGCTAGACGAAAAAGGAGTGGTTAGAAGTTAGGGCTGTCAAAAATAAGACTTGCATAATTGTAATTTGAAAAGGAAAGTATATTTCAATAAAACGCTTCAACGGTTTAAAACGCGAAATATATTAGTAAAACTTATTTTAACTACGGCCCGACGTTTCGGATGCTTCGCAGCTGCCGTGTTCATAGTTAAGATAATTCCCAAATAAGTTTAACTAATATATCGCCTTTAAAACTGTTAAGTTTAAGTGTTTTATTTTAATTTGTACTACTCGCGTAAACTATTGAAAGTATATTATTAAATATGTGCCGATGTCGTTGATGCTTTACAAGAGGACATATAGGACATAATATAAGAAACATATTTCGCGTTTTAAACCGTAAAAGCTTTATTAATTTAAATTAATCTTTAAACAACCAACTGAGACAATCAATTACGGGGTTTTCTTATTGAACGGTGATAGTCTAATCATCTAAGCACGGTGCGCTGTCGGCCTATTTTGGCCTTGAAGATCCTCTTGCAATTTACGAAAAATACTGAAAAGTTCTTGATATATCATCAAAAATGTTAGGCTTTTTAATTAGAAATATAAAACCTTTTCGGAACACCAGAGCAAAAATAACTCTGTATAATGGGTTAGTGCGCAGTTTGTTGGAATACTGCTCGGTCGTTTGGAGGCCCCACTATGCTACTCACACCCTACGGTTAGAAAGGATACAGAAAAGATTTCTCCTTCACTTACTATATTCTAGTGGTTTATCGCGAAAAAAAATACCATCTTACACTGGTCAATTATGCCTCTTCAATATTATTTCTCTAGAACATAGATATTTAATATCAGATTTACTATTTTTAAGTAAACTCATAAATAATAAAGTAGAATGTCCACAATTACTCCAGAAGCTTGATTTTCATATACCCTATAGACTCCCCCGTAAACCAATCCTACCATTATCTGTACCTTTTCGAAGAACTGTAGGTGGCTCAAACTCCCCAGTTGCTAGACTCAGTCGTACTCTAAACAGATTCAGTGGCCTAGTCGATGTTTACCATGACTCACCCAACAAACTCCGTCGATTACTTATTAATAAATTTTATTTCAATGTATAGGCACTTATAAAAAAAAAAAAATACTTTGTTTTGTACTTTAATTTTTTTTTTTTATTCATATTTTAATGTATACGTTAATTCCCACTAAAATTTTACAATGTGTGTGCTTCTCTCTTATTAATTTAATTTAATCTTTAAACAACCAACTGAACAATTGTACGGGGTTTTCTATATTGAACGTGTCCTCTTAATCATCTAAGCACTGGTGTAGGCCTATTTTGGCCTTGTAAGAACCTCTGGTGCAATTTACGAAAAAAATAAAAAATTATATAAAAAAACAAATATTTTATACTTGTACCGATGTATATAAATACTAGCTATTGGAGTGACTTCGTTCGCTAAGAATATTTATTTTGGGCATCCAAAAACGTTTTTGCACATCCTTTTTATCTTTATAAAATGAAGTGATTACGCACGACGTCGATCGCGCCCCTTCCCGTCGTTCTTACAAGGTAATCTTAAAAGATAGACATATAGAGACGTGGACTTTTTTTAGATCATTTAAAAAGGAATCTCACGCATATTTTTTGGGTAATTTGAACCGTTTTGTAGGTTCAATTCGAACCCGTAGTTCCTGAGACTAACGCGTTCAAACAAACAAAAAAACATTTCAGCTTTATATATTTGTTTTTCTAATAATTTTCGTGGCAGCCCTACTACAAAGCGACGAGCCATGAAATAAATAGTTCTTGCTTTATTACAATCTGGTACTTTACATAATGTCTAGGACGTGGAAAGTATTATTATTAATTTAACACGATCAATCACACTGCGGGTTTTAGGAAGATAAAGTGTATCTCACGTCGTTCATCAATTATGTTGCTATAAATTCAATTAACTAGAGTCTTACTAGGATAAATTTAATGAAAACTTTTGTATAGAAAGTGAGAAAGGAATAACGTCATTTTTGACGGGTTCGTTATTTCTTTCTACATTACTCATTAACGGCGAACCTAATGTTTCAAAAATCAATTTATAATTTTTCTAAAACATCGCCTAAAAAATCTGCCTTTTAAGGAGGAACATCGAGATAATAAGAAAGTTATTGTAACCAGAGGTGTTTTATAGAATAAAATAACTAATTTATTTGCGGGGAATTGTATTCGTATGTATAATATATTGCCAGTGGAGGTTTCAAGTTATTCGATAAATAAATTTAAAAAAGTTATAAAATTTAGATTGTCTCAAAAGGCGTATTATTGTCTGAACGATTTCTTTAATGACAAGATCCCCTGGCAGTAATGTAAATTGCTCCATAACTTAATAAATTCACGAAAATGTATTAGTTTGTAAGACATGTTGAAAAAAGCCAGACTGAGTTTCTTGGGTCTTCTCAGTTATGTTGCTCTGTAGAATCACGTCGAACAGACAGTCAAACAAAGTTTTTTTAAGAATCTAAATAATTTTTAGATTCAAAAGTTAGAAAGAGAATAAAGTATACTTTATTTTCAGAAAACTTTTAAATTCTTTTTTTTAATGATAAAAACATCATAATAAAATGCCTTGTCGACCCAATTTTGCTTTGGATATTTGGATATCTACAGACTGAAACTGAAATGCGATTAAACTTGACAACTTTTTCCTCTGATGACGATGGTTTTAGACCCGAACCGAATTTCGATATGCCTACCAACCATTGAAAATTATATTTCCAGACGAAGTACGACACATTTTAGAAAAATTAGAAATAAATTATGAACATGTATGGCCCTGTGATGATTGAACCCGTGACCCATTGATTATTAGCTGTATATTTCTGCCACTAGACTAAGGAGCCCTTCAAATTCAAAGTCAATTCTTTGATGTGACAGGCAATATCGTCGGGATCTTTAAAGGTTAATGACCCCTGAATAATTAAATCCGTTGATTAACTCCGTCAAAAAATTAATTTCAGTTTCTTAATTCATATTAGTTGATAAAGCGGGGGATTGTGGAAGGTAATCAAGATGAGCACTTTATATTTGACGCCCTAAGCGAAATGAATTGAATTAAGAGGGTTTTGGGTGGTCTCACTTGTAGCGATTTTTAAAATAAGCGCTTCTGTAGCCAAATAGTGAACGCGTTGCCTAGTACTGCGTTAAGCTTGGATCTTGGATTCAAATCCCGTGAAAATAATAGATTGTTTTGTTTGGGCACAGAAGTCTGATCAACCACTTTACTGTTATAGAAACGGATATCGCAACCCATGCCCCACGGGGGAAACGGGATTTTACTTCAGAAACTATTCATATTGAAAATATGAACTTCCTTAAAACAATATAATATTAATTATTTATCGGTTTTAATCAGTTCGTTTAAAGCAACTCATGCATGTATTGAACTAACATAAAATTAAATTAACTTATCGTGATTGTAATCACTCCTTTTAAAGATCCCACTGCTGGGATTGGGACATTATATGTAGGGATTAGCTACAGTTGGAGAACAGTTATCTAAATAGACACCAATAATTAGGACTTATTAACAGATGCCAACGAAATCTTCTGAAGACGCTCAACATTCTCGCTTGCACTTGCGACCGACGCAAATTACTAAGACGAAAATGTCTCAAGTTTCCATAACGATTTTGATTTTTCTCAATAAGAATAAATGGTATCAAGAGATCTATTTAACGGATGCTGAATTTTTGCTTTATCATTCAATTTAGTCTTTTATTAGTGCATCAATGGTAATTTCGTTTCCACCTCATACTTCTGCAATAATGAGGTGTTCGATTACCGATTCAACAAAACATTTTTCATTTTCTCATACCAAAAGATTTCCTATTTAGTATGACAGTTCATAAAATACAGCAAATTGTATTCACATATTTAAATATACACACTAATTTTACCGGATTCGTTGGTCGAATGTTAAAAATGTATGCTAAAAAGAATAGTCAGTTAGATTACCGGTGGGTCCACTTGCATTATGGATAGTCCGCATTAGGATTGTCTGTGGATTACCGAATTTACGAAACCAAAAGAAACATATAATTTTTAGGTTTACATAGTACTTAGGGCTATTTCAGAATTAACACCTATTAGACTATCTATAGTTTAGACAAAATCTCGTTTAAAAAGGAAATAAGAGAGTCCAGCCCGGCTGCAACCAGCATCATATAAAAATCATTTTCAAATAATCTAACTAATATATCGCGTTTTAAACCGTAAAAGTGTTTTATTTAAATTAACACTATAAAGTTGGTCTAATTAGGAGTAAACTTATAGAAAAAGTGTATTTCAATAAGTTAAAACTGATATATTTACGTCAAAAATATATTTCTAAAATCAGTTATATTTTTTATGTATACCATCGTTTTTCGCCGCGCTAAAATATCTAGAATCGCAAATTGTTTTCGTGCAATAGCTACATAAATTATCGTAAAACCCAACTGTTACCATTTTAACATGAAAATTTACTTTAGTGTGACCACAAAGTGCATTAAAATGCGGATATTAATTAGGCAAATCGAGTCATATCATGTAGCTCTGCTAGTTCAGTTTGTATTGTGGTAATGTGTTTGTGGCGAAATCATTTGAACTAATCCGCGCTGGGCATGAATGCATGGTTACACTGTTTAAACGAACGTTGTGGATGAGTTAGAATGGATACGAAATGCGCTGCTTATGGTCGCTTACTTATATTTCAGTTATAATCGCCGAAATAGGGCGACAGCGCAATTGAATAATAATACATAATAAAACACTTTATTGTACAATCAAATAGAAATACAATTGATTACTAAATAACTAATTCACATAAAACGTTCGTGCAAAGGCGGCCTTGTCGCCTATGGCGATATCTTCCAGGCAACCAATTTGTTTACAGGAGATATAAATAAAAGAACAATCAAAAAGTTAGAAGAAAGCATACAATAAATTATAACTTACAACAATAATAAATACTAACACAGCAAAAATTGTATACACACAGAAACAATAAGACCTAAATACAATTTATTTTTAAAGTTTCCTGAAGTACATTTCACCTTTGATTAAGTAAATTCAATCTCAAAAGTACACTAGGGCAATTAATTAGAAACTTTTGCTTAATAACAACGACAAATATACGTCCTAAGAAAAATAAATTATAGTTTACCATAAAACTCACAAGCGTAACAACTCATTTAATTGGTAATTAAAAAAAATATTGCCTTAGTTTTAATATACTGAATACTGATCAACTTACTACCACATACTTAGCATAACACAACTACTTACAATAATGTACTCAGTAGTGGTATGTATTTATACTATAAATAAATAAAACAACCGCATGACAACAGAGGAAAGTGTAAATGAAATAATGGTGACAATTTTCTTGCTAGTTCTTCTCGTTCGTACACTTCTTATTTGAAACTGTAAATTTAGTCTTTCGTTTTTAACTTAACTTCAACTGTATTAACATTTAAAGGTGTACCTTTATATTAACACAACTGGAGTATTTTTGATTCTATTTGAAAAGTAATAATTCAAAAACTACATGCTATCCAAAGTCAAAGATATTTTAATCGCAATATTGTCTCCCTACTACACACTGTTTTATACATATTATATAGGCTCTTATACATATATATATATAACATGCAATTCTATAATGTTAACAGTAAAAACTAATTATATCTCACAAAACACATAACGCTTTCAACAATATTGCTCGAAAGAATAAGTTATAAAAGTCGAATAAAAATGGATTTTATCTCAATTCGCAGGGTTTTGTCAATGGCTGTTTGTATCACCCAATACGCTTAGGAGAGCAGAACTAGTCAAACTTTTGGCCCATACAACGTGCTTTGAATACTAAGCGTCGGAAACCTATAATTTTCAGCCATAACGATTTGTACGGGATTTAAGTTGTTAGATTTGATTTCATCATAACACGTAAATAAGTATGTATTTTAAATCCGTTTTTTCCTGTATTGGAAACATTTTATTTTTATTTTTAACGGTGTGGTATGATCATAAGTGTAATAGTAACTAGTTACCTAAATAGATAAACCATTCTTGATTTGATTTCGGCTTTGTGGTTCAGGACACATTGCGTTTAGCCTATGAGCAAATGTTGTTAAAATCGAAACTAAATAAATTGTTATAGATAAAGACTGAGTTGCATTTTTGCAGTCTTTCTTTTAATCACAAATCGGTTGTAGATTGAAAAAGGATTTACGACACTGGCAGGACTCGAACCGGCATCCACAGCGTTCCGTGCTGTTGCGCTAATTGGAATTTGTTCCAAGCTGTTGATATATGCATCTTCAAACTCCCGTTTACGTTACGTTACGTTAATCTATCAACATACAAAATTGACAGTGCGATAAAACCGTTGTTCCAATTTCATTGATGCGTACTGTTGCCCGAAACGCAATAAAAACCCGACAATCATCGTGAAAGCGTTAAACAGTGCCCTCTTCAACGTCGTTTCATTATTATAATGGATTCGTAAAATCTTTGACGGACACTAGGCATGTTGGATTAGCTACGTTTTTTTATTGTATGTACCTTTATAAAAGATGGAATATTAAGCTAGAATTAAAGAAACAGCAACCTGTTAACATTTGAACAAAAAAAAACATAATTATTGAAATTATGTTTAAATGCATAAATGATTAAACTATTGTTATATAAGGATTCCACCGATATTATTCCACTCGTATCTATAAGTCATCTTTAATAATTTAAGTATTTGTGTAGTTGCTTGACAAGTTATATATATTCTTTACATGTTAGTTCGGAAGATCGATTACGCAGGTACATATAAACAGTTCACGTTCTTAAAAAAAATCGACATTTGTTACCTATTAACACAACTAGGTAACCGTGGTAGATAAAATCCCATATAAGTTATAATTGGGGGCTTGAATTTTAACTATTAATACTCACAACTTAATAAATTTCAATAACACACTTTTAACGGTTTTAAACTCGAAATATATTTGTATACCTCAATTATATATACAAGGTTATTCCTACTTCATGCGAAACCTGAAAGTAGTTTGTTCAAAATCAGTAGCAAAATTCATTCCAATAGTTTTTATACCACGTTATATTTTTTGTCAAATTTATTTTAAATTTTTGAAATCTTGGACACCGTTCGATAAATATAATCTTATGTAGGATATAGCTAAAAAAGTTTAAAAATTCGGGGAATACGCGGCGGCGACTCGCCGCTTTGAACTAGCTAGCCGCTTTTGCGCGCAAAAATAGTGGTTATCGTATGATCTAAAAAATTGTTATCTTTAAACGCAATTTTGGTAATCGTAGTGAGCGCCGACCCTTACTCGCATTTCTATTAAAAGGACAAGTTTTTGTCATACGTGACGACAATAGGCAGGCTTCATAATAGCGATCTAAAACCGATTGCCGAGTGCTGACGCGATATAAACTTTATAAATGCTTCTGGTATTACTCCAGCGAGCTATGAGCGTGGATTTCTGATCGATATGCTTTTGTGCAGTGCTAAACACAATTCCAGAATTTGGTTTGGGTAGGCCTAACCGACTGTGCAAATTTTGGGATAAATTCTGGCCCATACTAAATTGTAATGTTTGTTTATTTTCTCTACTTCTTGGTTTATTTTTAATGATGAAGGAGAGCAGACAAGCATGTTTAATTGGAAAATGGGAATTGAAATACCCCCGCCATATGACATCTAAAGAAGATGTGCTCTCGAGGTATTTTGGCGTGTAATATTTAAACACTGTCTGTAGTGCGTAGACATTTAAATAAAACACTTTAACGGTTTAAAACGCGATATATCAGTTAAACATATTTGGAAATGATTTTTAACTTCGGCCCGACGTTTCGGATGCTTTGCAGCGTGACCACGGCAAACACAAATAAGTTTAACTAATATATCGCGTTTTAAACCGTTAAAGTGTTTTATTTAAATGTGTACTACTCGCGTAAACTATAGACAGTATTTGACTAGAAACATGTTGGACGCGGTGGGAATCGAACCCATGTCCCTTGACTATTATGCGTACATTGATATCATTGCACCAACAAGTCCATCAACACGTCAATCCCTTAACTAAAATACTTATATATAAGTATTGTATAGTCTGTATGGCAATATATAACATATTCTGTAGACTACCTGCACGTGAGAGCTTATTAACACTATTAGTAATGCACTTCCGGCGCACGATGAGGTTTAGTTAATTACGCGAGACACTGTAAGACAGCCTTGAAAAGAAAACCAGCGGATGTAGTTGCTTTGACGTCTTTTTAAACTTATATACAAAATAATAAATCTCTAAAGGGTTAAAATAAATGGGAAACAAGTTATTTTTTTTTACTATGTACTACTCGTGTAAACTACAGAAAATATTTAATGTTTTTTTTTATTATTGAGCAAAACGGGCAAGCATGCGATGTACTTGATTGTTTGTTAAATAACTTAGCTATATATCTAAACAAGATGCGCTTTTGAATTATTCTGGCTTTGGATATTTGGAAAATCCATAGACTGCCACCAAAACGCGATTCAGCTTGACTGATTTTTATATGTGCGCACACACATGTCATTTAATAAACAGGAATCCAGAGTAAGTCCAAAATTTATCAGAAAAAGAATAAATAAATTGAAAATGTTGAAAAGTTATAATAAAACACTAACGATTTAAAACGCGACATATTAGTTAAAATCATTTTCAAATAAGTTTAACTAATACATCGCGTTTTAAACCGTTAAAGTGTTTTATTTAAATATTTATTACTCGCGTAAACTATAGACAGTATGTTGAACAGTTTGAATCGAATCCACTACCCGTTGATTATTATAGACAATTGCAACTATTACAACGAGCGTTTACGAAAGCTGCACTTAAAAAAAATATTCTTTCGTGCAGGTAGTAAATAATATGCATGGACTTGAGTAGATTTTAAGGCCGTAACCTTCTTATTTCATCCCAGTATATAAGGTAACCAGTACCGTATGTAAGGTTTAATAAACATACTAAATCCTTAAAAAATGGTGGAACAAAAAATACAAATGGTCTCGGTTAGAAACGCTGGCACAAAACAAACACTTTTCGGACCCATTGTTTAAATATCCATAAAAATAAGACCGACGCCGTTATCTAGAAACCCGGAGATAATAAGGTCATTTGTTTTAGTCACCGAAGCGAAAATGCGTTTTCCGCAATTTTCTTCATGCTGACGGAGCGGGATCCTTAAATGCCTCGCCTCTGAAAAATTTAATAGACTACGACAATTAGTTTTATTAGTTATATGGGGATGAGAAAAAGTTATGGTAAATATTTTAAACCGTTTTATTTAAACACAGTATAGTACAATTGTACTAGACTATACTACTTACTTTACATACCAATGCTTACATACGTTATAATCGTAGTCTCCAGTTTGATAACTGAATTAAGATAATAGTAAATCGTAATAAAACCTAGACCTATACTCACATACCACAAAATAGAAAAAGTTAAGAGGTAACTTTGTAACTGTCAAGACTAAAATGCATTATTATAAATTATGGAATGGATTTTGTATCGCTAATAATTATAACTGTATTGGGTTTAACACTTTTATTATATTGTCTACATCGTAAGGGTGGCCAGGAAGGGCCTTATTAAAGGAAAAAAGAAAGGTATTAAGAAAATCAATGAATGAAAAAATTACGCGGGGTGCTCTGGTGTTATATTAACAAATATTTATCATGTATTTTGAGTTAAATAGCGGAGTTTTTCTGCATATTATATACCATTGGCTGACATGGTGTACGTTGTTTTGCCATAGTATGAAGTGTTTGAAAATTTAAAGAAGAATACTTTTACAAAAATTATTTGAGTATCTTGAACCGTTTTCACAGTGCACGCAACGGATATCCTTAGACGAGTAATTCTTGCTTTTTCTTCTATTTGTCGCAGCCTTATGTTGTATAGCATATAACCTTCTTCAATAAATACAGTCAATCAAGAAATATGTTTTAACTCGCACCAGTAGTTCAAGAAATTAGGGCGTTCAAACAAACAAATAAACTCTTTAGCTTTATAATTCAAGTCAAAAAAAATTACAAACCATATAGTTTATCTACACTATACACCCCTCTATGGAATGGTAAAACATATTGCATTGCGTTATACAAAAACATGTCGTTTAGGCAGGGAATAGAAATCAAATGTTAAAAGCGGTCGAAACAAAGATATAAATACATAGTGTCATTAAAAAAAATAAAATCATTTTTTTATGAGATAGATAGACAGCGTGAGGGTCTGTCAATTAAAGGTGAAATATACGACCCTTCTGCGGCAGCATGACAAGCCAAGTCAAGAAAGGAACTGGCTAGAAGGATGTTATATCTTTAAAAGATGCACTGTCGACTTATTTCGGCTTGCGACTTGCGCAATTCCATAGGCTGAAACTGAAACGCGACACATCATGTATTTTTATCTGTGTACGGTGGTTTGTAACCTAGATGGAATTCCAATCCAGATTTTCCAGACGAACTCTACACATGTTTTCAATAATTGATATTTTAATTATAAACATGTTAGGTGAGAATTAAACCCACGATATTGTTATTAACCAACGCGCCTGTCAAACGTTCAACGTCGTCTCAGAAACACACAATTCGAGAGAACAAAGCTTCACAATGGTCCTCATTCAATTATAGCAGTTTTCCGGATCATTTGCATCTCTTTAAAGATCGTCACCCAATTTGGCTGGCTGCCGGAGTTTTTCACATTTTCCGTCAGTCCACTACAAGATTTAGGGGGCCCATAAAAATCCACGCTAATTCTTAGAAATTTCGCTGGGGATTTGTCGGGCATTTTCCTCAGATTAGATTTATTATGTTGAAACAGTGTGCCGTCGCCGCCTGTCCCAAACAACTTGGGCAAGGGCCTGACGCTATTCTTGCTCCCTACGACTGTTGCATCCAAATTTTTTATTTGATCTTCGTTATATAGAGATATAGATATATTGAAGTCCGATATCCCTATCGACCTGTCTACTCGACGTGATTTATTATGTTTCCACAGAATTCCAACCGTGGAATAAATAAAAGTGACCGAATGGGTAAAAATGTATGTTTTACTTTTGAAGTCAATACTTTTTGTTGTGTAGATGTTTATTAATTAATACTCATATCAAGTAAAGTTTCTTAAACATAAATAAATAAGTAACTTTTAGTTTCTAAAACTATTACTTACTAATTGATTACAATACTAGTTTACACGAGTAGTACACATTTAAATAAAACACTTTTAACGTCTTCAAACGCTCGGCAGGGTTCACATTATGGACTCCCCCCACTTCAGTCTCCTTAATCGCGGTAACTGCAAAGCATCTGAAATGACAGTTTCGCGTTTTAAACCGTAAAATTATTTAATAAAAAATATCATTTACCTGTTCTTCTTCATCTTTATAAACTTAAGCTGTTAGCCACGACGTCGATCGCGTCCCTTCCCGTTGTTCTTGCAAGTTAATCTTACAAGATAGACATATAGCATCGCGAACTTTTTTTACATTTTTTTTAGCGCGTTTAAACAAAAAACAAACTCTTCAGTTGTAAAAACTTTTTACAAATTAAGTACCACATACTATAATTTAGTCTACCTTTAGGCTAAAGACCTACCGTATCGGTGTCATAAAATTCTAAAATTCTTTCTTTATATAATGTCATCGTGTGCACATGTTAAAAATATTAAAGGGTAACGAAAGATACATTTTGAGAAAAACTATACAGACACATAAAAAAACAGAGACAATAGTAGTATTAGTAGGTATCTAGTAAAGAACATTGGAATTGAGTGTACAACGAACTTTATTCCATGAAATCCAAAGAGATTCGAGTATAGAGTTTTTATTGAATCTTTTGAACATACTCTTCAAATATAGACAATAAATCCATTGTTAGATAAATGTTTAAGAGCATTGAATAATGAACCGCAAAATTGAATAAATAGCTTCTAAATCAAAACTATCATAAATAAATCGAGTGTACCAAGTTCATATTATAAGAAAATTGGAATGTCAGTAACACTGTACTTGGAGAACCGCCAAGCAGACCATCTCATTACATATTCACTCATAAATATGTATTCCCGATATTTATTTTGCATCGATCAACTAAAGATGTTTTAATTTTGTTCGGGAGTTGGCGTTTGACTTCAAACTTGACTTAAAATTAACGGAAGCTTAAAACCGTCCTAATTTCGACTGTCGCATATTCTTTTTATATTTTCGTAATTTTATCGAAAATTTAAATGAAAAAGATATTTTGGAAGTAAGTAATACTACTTGTGATATTAACTTTATTTTTTACGATGATGTAATAAGTTAAGAATTACTTACGCTTCGTTTCTTCAATTAAAAACGCTATCATGGTTACCAATATAAAAACAATAATTGCACAATTGAAAAAACAAACAAAATACATATCTACAGCATTTAGCATCGCCTTCTACACAATATTGGCTTATTTATCTGGCAAAAATTGATGCAAATAAGATATAGTTGATAAAACAACAAAATATAGTCATTGAATGTAGCTTTCGCAAGTAATACATATTAAATAAAACCTTTTTAACGGTTTCCAGCAGCCGTGGTCCCGCATCCGAAACGTTGGGACGTAACAAATTAAATTAAAAAAGGAGTTCACTAATACATTTTGCATTTTATCCGACTGGCTCGTTGGTCAAATCTTTGCAATATATGGTTATACGATGCGTTGGATTCCCACGTTCTAATCAATTTATAATTTTCCTGAAACACAATGGACTTAACTTTCATGATACGAAAGCGTTCTTTACCAATAAATATTGTAAGCCTTATCCTAAATTAATTATAATTAGTAACATACTACATACGCTTAACAAGAAAAAATATGTTCTCCTTTTGAATTTCAATGAAAATTAATTATATTCCAACTCCAAGCAAATAAAACATTGACATCCAGTTTCCACGGAGTATAAAACGTGTAATTAATGAAAAAGGTTCGCACAAAGGAGTCTGCGTTCTAGTGCCCACTGCAACTTAAGGGCTATTATGTAACGTAATATACGCTTACAGGTGAAGGTATGTAGGTTATTTTTCTTTAAAACGGTTCAAGATTTTAGAACGCTGTTTTATATGTGAAAGAGTTATTTTAATGTAATGTATATGTGAGGGTTTTAATATATAGCAAGAATTTTGATAGAGCACTAGAGGTTAAGCGGTATTTGATCGGTTATATGATTATTCTATAAATATAATAGAAAGACCAAACAATACAATTTATAGTAAGAGAGGATATAATATGACCGAAAATAACGTGAAATATATTACTCAACGTCGGGTAGTTGTAAATAAGTAACCCTCTAATATTGTTTCTTCTAGTATTTTACCATTCACAAATGGTTTATTTTTATTTATAAACAAAACTCGACTACCTTCAAATATTTTGAATTTTAATGCTTATTTACAACAATAGAAATAATTCATTAATCAAATGTGATTTTTATTTTATTTTCTTCACAAGACGCGGATGTTGCAAGGCAAGAGAAAATCCGATATATCATTTATTTCCAACAAGTAATTGTAGCACTCAATAAAGTTGGCTTTCCATTGGGATTGTACTAATGCTGGGTACACACCTAACGCCGAACGTGTAACAGGCATATTATTTGAACACAAAATAAATAGCATTAATAATATTTGAATTGTCAGTATTTTAAAGTAGGGAGCACACAGTTGCACTGTATACTGAAAGTTATTAAATTTACTTATATGTTAACTATAATACAAATATAAATTATTTATTCATCAGAACTGTAGGGTGTTATAGCCACACTAGGATTCCCTGTGTCGTGGGCGACTAGACTCTTCCGGTGCAATTTGATAAAAACAATGAAAATCTTAGTATTTACTTACAAAGATAAGTATTTAAATAATAAAAAAAATAACTTAAAAATATGGAAAACATTTTTGTCATGCCATTACATTAATACAGTTTTCTGTTTGAAAATAATTTAATTTTAGAAGAAACACTTTAATTTTATTGTTTTGGGTAAAAAAATAAGTAAGTAGGCTTCTTACATTTTTATTAATAAATAAATTAAGAAGAAAGGGGCCTTTAAAGGTAAAAAATCGTTGGGCAAAAGTAAAAAGTATGTTTGAGCGGAGTGTGAAATTAAAATTTTCGTTGTGTTGAAAATGTCTGTTCCGATGTTTTAGATTGTGAGTGCGTTTTGAGTTGGCGATGTTAACTCGATATAATAAACAGTTAAATACTATTAAATTAATCTTGTTCTAGAAAGATTTATTGATTAGATAAATTGATAATACAGAATAATTTATTTGAGTTATTCAAACATAATACTGCACCAAACTTATTTTTCAGACTAAACAATACTTATAAATTAAATTAGAGAATTGTGACACAGTTATGTAAACGCCTTCTAGAAACAAAGATATAAAGAATATAAACAAAGATAGTTAAATAATATTTATATTTCCGACAGAACTCTCGCGGGTGAGTACACACCTTTATACTGTACTTCATACGGTGTAAAATGAAAATGCACTCAAGGGTTAACTTGACTTCGATCTATTGTCTTTGGTACTTTTCCTTTTGTAACATTTCTAGAGCTTGTTGTTTTTGTGGGACGGCCATTGGCTGTGTTAAGTTTATTTCTTGGAAATCTTTATTTTCGTCATGTAATTTTATGTGGGGAGCTTAACTTTGGTATAATTTTGTACTTGGAACTTTGACTTTCCTTCTACGTGTTTTTTGTCTTAGAAAGTCTGAAAGTGGTTTAGACACATTCTGGTCCCAATGAGATTAGAACCCGCTACTCGTTGGTGATAGCCATTAATTGCTACTAGTGACTTGTCTGCTTTCTAAACACTGTCTGTAGTTTACGCGAGTATTACACATTTGAATAAAACGGTTTAAAACGCGATATTTATTACGACACGGACGCGGGGACCCGTGGCTACGGCTGCTGCAAAGCATCCGAAACGTTGGCCCATAGTTAAAATAATTTTCAAATAAGTTTACCTATTATATATCGCGTTTTAAATCGTTAAAGTGCTTCATTTAAATTGTTTTCTTTTTCTCTTTCTTATTATATTACTACAATAAACCTTAGAATTGTAAGCAAAATAATATTGAGCATAACGGTTTGCATTAATATTTATTTATTAATATTCGTATGTTGATACAACTCTTACTAATAAGTGGTAATGATACATTTGACGAAATTTGTTTACCATGCTTAAAACGACTCAAAAGATACGCACATACGTTTTTTGAAGATCATATAAAGAGAAATCATTTATTTATACATATTATATTATCTTGAACCTTGAATAGATTTCCTCGTTTTGTTTCATATTTTCCACTGTTTTTTGGTCTTGGTTCTGTGGTTTTGACTATGCGAAACAGTAGTACCTGAGATCAGTTTATTCAAACAATACAAACTCTTCAGCCTTATAATATTAGTATAGATTGCATTCATACCTACAACTTTGTTTTTACTTTATTTATCACGATAAATCTCGTTTGCGCAGTATTTAATAAGAAATATCTCCACGAGTTATGAGACTCACTAAAGAATGGCGTTATCCTGTTATTAAGAAATTATCATTCCTCGCATTCCTCACTTACGATTCTTATCACGATGCTTCTAATCACCCCGCCTAATGACACTACCCATTATAATAGACTACGGACCTGACAGTGGTCAATTACCGTCCACAGATAAAAAAGCCGTGAAGTTTAGTCGCGTTTTGGCTTCAGTCATAAACAAAATATTTTTAAAAATATTTTTTGGCACATAAAGTCAGTATTTAATCTATTAGGGAAGATTTCGTATCTATCAATATATGCTTTCTAAATTTGACATATTTTTGGTAAAATACTAAGACTTTAAAGCTAATCCACTAATTGTCACAGATTCGAGTCCTGTCTACATAATAGATTTCTATTTTTCTTTTGTTTTACTTTTTATCATGAGTGTACATTTTGTTGCTGAGCTCTTTTGATTTACTAACATTTTCATCACTGCAGTTAGTAGACTGTGGCACTGCAGTCATTTTATCTCCTTATTTTAATGGCGAAACCGCGTGCCACCATCATTAGTATACAATTCCTTTATGTTTTACATAACATTTTGTTCAATTTGAATTTTAAATTTCGTGTTCAAACAAGAATGTAATTTCATTGAGATCTTCAGACGTTGTCTTTTGTTTATTCTTGTTGTAATTTAACTTTGCACGAACATAGGTACAATATATTCTGTACTTTTAAAATATGAATATTGAATATACACATTTTTCCATTCAATTTTAAAATATTATCACTCGTAAAACAAAAGAAGACTTTCACAGCACTAATATTATTTTTATAATAGACTTCTTCTATCATAAACATGGTAGTTGATGGTAGGTAAAATACCCATGTAGCATCTAAACAAAATGCGCCGTCGACCTATTGACGCTTTTGATATTCGGAAATCAACAGATTGCAAGAAACGCGCTTAAATTTCTCGGCTTTTTTATCTGTGAACGGTTCGTGGCCCTGACGGAATTTCGATATTCCTATATAAGATATATTGTACTCGATGGGAATCAAACTCACGACTTTGTTGCGTACATTGCATTACCATTACACTAACGAGCCGTAGAACTTACATTTTCAAATTTTGAAATCTATAGTCTGGCACTATAACCTTACAGTTAAATAAAAAACTTTAACGGTTTAGAACGCGATACATTTTATTTAAACTTATTTGAAAACTATTTTATTTTATCGACGAATCAGGTGTAGCGTCACCTCGCCGCGTAGCAGGTTATCTTCGACATTAGACACCCTCCCCCCTCATCTTTAGTCGCTGCTACAAAGCATCCGAAACATCGGGACGTAGTTAAAATAATTTGATTTCCAAATAAGTTTAACTAATATATATCGCGTTTTAAACCGTTAAAGTGTTTTAATTAAATAGGCATTTTATTTTATTTGAAATAGGCATTTAAAAAAATCAATCTGACAAAAGCGGCGTACTTAAAAAAGATGTAATCCAACTCAGGTATTCATTTAGTCTTTCGTGAGATGCAAATTTTCCCAACAAAAATTTAGCCCGAGGCGCCCGCTGCTTTAAAGTTTAATATAAATAACCTACCTTCCATCCTTTTTACATAACGTATTCCGCATAAATTCGGGTTGTTCATCTCTTGAAATTATAAGCGAGCTGTCTTTACGACTAGCTTGGGCTTTCTGTGGAATATAACAAGTTCTCGTAAAGGTGACGGCCTTGTATCTTCACACTTATGCTTCCCTGGTAATTCACAAGGATTTATCCCACTAAATTTAACGATTCAATTTGATCATTGCCCGATGCGTTCGAGCCGTTTTTCTCGTTGGTATATGTGTGTGTATTACATCTGTGCCCGGTCAGGTTTTACTTCTATTTTTAAATGAGAGGAGAACAGACAAGAGGGGCACGGGTGAGGGTGGGGAAGGTGATATAAAAATAGCTATAGCATCTAAACAAGAATGTTGACCTATTTTGGTTGGGATATTCGGAAATCCACAGACTAAAATCGAAACGCGATTAGCTTCTCGTTTTTTCATGACGGGAGGGACGAATTAATCCTATCACCCATTTGAGTTTCAGGCGAAGTATGTTACCTTATTAGCCTAACTACAACCATTACTCCAAGAGGCCGTAGGTTTTGGTAGTAAATAATTGTATGTCTCTTTCTCTCTCATACATAGATCACACTTCTACGCCGCCTTTGTAGCTAAATGGTAAGATATAACACATTTAGCTAGATTGGTAGCTGGGAAGTCCCGGGTTTGAATCCCGTGGAAATAATCGATTGTTCCGTTCGGGCAGATCCCCGAAGGTTGATCAACTTTTCTGTAAATTAAACCGTGCAGTGAAACAGACACAAATATATGTACGCCCCATGCCCTAGGGGGGAACGGGATTTCAATTTAATATATCTGCTAACACCAAGTAAATACAGAGAACGTTTCAGTGTTAAATAACATTGGTTAAATACGAAGTTTAGCTATCATGAAACAATATTTCCGATTAGATATTTTGAACACAAGCAAGCCTAAACCAACAATTGTTTAAGATATTATTTGAGTTGCTATAAATATAATTTAGTATTTATTCGGATAACTCACCCTTCCATTGAAACAAAAATAATAATGAAAGACCGTTTATCTTATAAGGCGAGCACACATCCGGTTCGTTAATTTAATCCTTTTAACTAAGATTATATAATTTCGATGGGATGATTGGGCCATTAGTAGCAATATATTATAGTAGGTAATAATATTCTAGGTTCGATTCCTTGTTTGAACGCACTAATCTCAAGAACTACTAGTTCGTATTATTTTTATTTATGGAGTAAAACTATGACTTATCATACATTGCGCTGCGACTAATAGAAGCGAAGAAATAGTGGGAAATGTGGAAAAAACTGTGAAAATTATTCTTGTTTGTTTCTTCCCGTTGCGTACGCTGCGCAAGCGGTTCAAGAAACCCAAAAATATCTATGAAAGAATAATTTCTCTTTAAGTGATCTAAAAAATGTCCGCAACAGTATATCTCTATCTTTTAATGTTAACTCGCAAGGCAACGGGACGCGAACTACGTCGTAGGCAACAGCTATAATTTTCAAATATGAGGAGGTTTCCAAAAACTATTGTTGATGCCTAAAATAACTACGCCGACGAAGTCGCGGGCATGGCTAGTATCTTATATATTGTGATACACCTCAGTAATTTACTATGCCACATGCAATAGGTTAAGGGGCGACCAAACACGCCACCACAAATTGACAAGTCTGACAGTTACTGAGTGCGTTCTAACAAGTGTGATATTTTGTTTCACCAGGTTTCTGTGTCAAGTAATGATTGCGTAGCGAGTCATTATTATTTTTATACTATTTTTAATTATTAGGTTATTAGTATTTTATTTATTTATTTAGCAATAGGAAACAAACAGATACATTACATAAGTTACTAAGGAACAATAAAAAATAAGGTTAAAATGCATCCATAACAGTTTCACAAATAGTTAAAAGTAATATAAAATAAGAAAAAAACAAAACGTCGATAAAAATTACAGGAAATTAGATAAATTCTATATTAATATTTTGAATGAAGCAGTAGAGGAGTGCAAAAACAAATGAATATCGGCATAATAATCGGGGGAAGAACACATTCTGTTGAGTGGCGTGTGGAACCCAATATTGGTCTAGGAGTAGGAAGGTTGAATGTTCTATGCATGCGTAGAGGCTTGGCTGGTACGTTAAAGCTCGAGAAGTTCAGAGCAAGTCAATTCGTTGACACATAATTTTCTAAGCGTTACACAATCAATCAAGTGTCGTCTTTGGCTTAAGGAAAGTAAATTATATCGCTTAATGAGGTCGCTGTAGTGCCTGCCAAAAGCAAACATTTTTATAATAGTCGTTGCGATATTCCATGTGGGACATGGGACGAACACATATTTTGTATGTTACAAAGGTCGATATGTAGGACAGCAGACCGATCGAAACAATTTGTAGTATATTGGGATTCAATCTCTCCCATCCTTAATCAAAAGATATTCCCGCCACCACTTTTACAAAAATCGACCCTTAAAGAATCTAATTCACGACCCTTTAATTCAATTGAGCACATATTACTACTGTTATACTCTTAACGTTATAACAATTATAAAAGGAGTTAAATCTTGATTACCCCATAGGGCACGGGGCGAGAACATTTCTCCGTCGAATCGGTTTTATTTACAGACAAGTAGTTAATATAACTTCAGTGACCTGCCCAACTGAAATAATCTATTCTTTCCCCAGTCGAACCTGGGACCTCTCGGGCTTATGGCCGAGGTAGCACGTTTAAGCATTTACCTACAGAGGCGGTATTTTATAACAACTATACTCAATAATTTCTTTCTACCCCTTGTATAACATTACGTATTACTAACAAGACCTCATTGACATGCCGACCACGCGGAAAGTTTCCACACGTTTTTCCCAGATTTACCCGGTTTTCTAATACCTTCGAGGCTTTCATTAAAACTAGAAGTTGCCTTAAGAAGTGCACTCAACTCTTAATTATATAGGTAAGTATTTATCGCTGTATGAGATGGGAAAGTGGTCATTATTAGTGATTATCGCGGATAAGTTAAATCCAATTGAGACAGAGTAGCCTAATAACGAAAAAAAAAATTCAATAAGGAGGAAAATAAAAATGGACATTGCGTGAAAATGAATTTAAGTATTGTTTGTGTAAAAAAATATTTTAATGATTTTCGGTCACATGCTCTTGTAGATTAACATTTTTAGACTATAAAAATAACTCAAGTCATCAAAATTGCAGTTAGGCTACTCTGTCTCTAGCGACCTCAATTAGTGTTTCGTTCAGTTGAGTTATAGGTCTTAGATAGAATTAGGGTCCTTTTTTTTAGGAAAACACTTTAACAAACCGTTAAAGTGTTTTATTTTAACGACGCGATATATTAGTTAAACTGGAACAGTTAACTATTTTTAATCGATCAATACATTATATTCAATGTATGTAGTAAATAAAACTTTTATAAAAAATATTATACGAAAGAGGAGGACAGCCATAAACAAGTTCACTTCTTAATTGTAAACTACCCCCGCTACATAGCATCTAAACAAGATGTGTTGTTGACGTATTTGGATTTAGTAATAGGGGACAAACGGGTAAGAGGTTCATCCGATGAAAGCGAGTTCCGCTGCTCATAGACATCTACGGCAACAGTGGGCTTGGAGATGCGTTTCCGGCCTTTTTAAAATTAGTATGATCTCTTCTTGAAAGTCTCAACATCAAGGCAGTTGTATTGCGTACTAAGAAATGTCGTAAAAAAAAGAAATATATGCGTAGATACTCGAATACGCTATGTTATAGGAGATTTATTGAAGAATTATATTTTTTGCGGCAGATTTATTGAAGAATTATATTTTTAGTCGGTAGTTTGACGTTTATATTTGAAAGTATAGCTGGTAAAATGTCGCCCACGTTTTTACTATTTAGTAAGCAAGATTATCTACATGAGTAAAATTACGTAACATAAAGAGTAAGCCCAGATATGTTTTTATCCGTCTCTGTAGCTAAATGGTTAAACGTGTTGCCTAGCATTGCAAGTACAAGAGGTCCTGGGTTCGAATCCATAGAATGTTTCGGTCAGTCAGAGCTCATAAATTTACGAGAGCAACAGCACGGAACGCTGACGAAGCTGGTTCAAGTCCTGCCCGAGTCGAAAATGTTTTAATCAACTAGTCGACTGTAAGACAGTAAAACGGAAACGGAAATATGTGCGCCCCATGCCCCATAGGAGATTTACTTTACAAGATACGTTTCTCAAAAATCTACAACCTTTTACAATATCAGTATTATTTGCTTTTATTCACAACAGCTATCAATATTAAAATAGTTTCGAGTCCTTTGTTTCCAGCGTTCAAATAAAAATGACTGAAATATTAAACGCTGAGGTTTACAGAAAGTAGTTTTATCTAAAATTGGATCGTTTGGACACAGGGTCCCGTACAGTTGACTGCTATTACTTTTCTTATTGTCTTGTGAACGTGAATTTAGAAGATTGGCAATAGCCTGACGTTGCTACCACGCAATTTATATGACGTGGAATAGGTACTATTATGTAAAGTTGTGCATGCTTGTCGGTCCTCTATCGTGACAAAAAAATAAAATTCTCTGGTTGAAAAGTAATCTACTTATTATACTTCAATACTAAAATCCATCAATTTTGGTCAAGCATTTGCCACGTATGAAGTTGCCAATAGGGTATGTACGGAAAAACTTTTACTTTCTTATCTATGGTAAGAAGGAAGAACCCTTTTCTTTCCCGACAAAGAGGAAAAAAAAAAATAAATTTAGCAAAAGTAAAAAAAAAAAGAAGAATTTCGAAAAAATTTCCCAAGGTTTTTGTTTATTAATCCTAAAAGATAGCTGCTGCTTTCACGGGCATTTTTTTGATTATTTAAAAACAGGATATTGAATCTTTTAGCGGCTCATGCAAAGGTAACCTTCAAAGATAAACATTGAAAATAATCCAAGCTTTTCCACATTTTCATCTATTTATTCACTCCTATAGATCGTTGCGTGATGTTATATATAGCCTAGGCTTCCTCGATTAATGGTCTATCCCGCACAGAAAATAACTTTCAATTCGAACCAGTACTTACTGAGATTGCCGCGTTCAAACAAACAAACTCTTCAGCTTTATAATATTGATATAGATTAACAATTATTAACATATTAACGTTGGAATATTCTGAACATCTTCTTTCTTTGTTTTCAAGACCATGAACTTAAATATTCCTAAAAGGACTCGCTTTGCGCAGTTGGCTTCTAAATAAGGTAAGGTAATTGGAAGTAATTGCATTCTAATACTTATTTACCCTCCTCACCGTTAATTAACAAAGAAAAACAGCCACATTCAAATTCTAAGCAAACCAATCTTAGAGACTTAAATGTCTTTATCTCTTATTTTGCATTAAGACAATAGGAGCATTCCCTTTGTTTGTTCCTCAAACAAAATTAAAGCGAGCGTTTGCCGAAAAAGTCATGGTTCTTTTATATTTTTATGCTCATTTAGAAGTTCCGCATCGTTTGATATACTAACCTCGCAATTTTATTCTTCTTTCTTTTAAAGGTTTTAATCACTAATTCTACATTCATCTTATTTATTCGGCTCGGTTACTGATTCCCAAAATCATGTTGCGCGAGGTCCTAAGTTCGAATGACTTTAAAAGAGCATTGTTTATTTAGTGCTTGGGCAAAAATTAAATATAGTCCGTAGTTTACGCAAGTACGCATTTAGATGAAACACTTAGTGGTTTGAAATGAGAAATATATCAGTTAAACTTGTTTGCAGGTTATTTTAAACAAGTCTACCTAAGTTATTTCGCGTTTTGGACCGTTAAAATGTCGGTAAAACAGGATAGAACACACAGGTACATATTAAAACTAAGAGAAGTGAAATAAAACTGATCTATAGTTAGATAAAGTTTAAACAACTCCAAACAGGTACTTAAGCAACTCGTAACATTAACATTTTTAAATGTCTTGATCCTTGAATATAAGATTGATTTCCGTACAGGGGCCATATCTGTAAGACACATTTAAAAGATACTTGAACCATTGATATATACAATCTTCACACTTAGCATAAAAATTATCTTATACTAGCTGTTGCAGCGACTTCGTCCGCTAAGAATATTTATTTTGGGTCTCCAAATTCGTATTTGCAAACCCCTTTATCTTATTAAACTTCACGACGTCGGTCGCGTTCCTTCCTGTCGTTCTTGCAAGTTAATAAATAAATGAATTTAAGACTTAGAAGCGACATATAGCGTCGCAGACTTTTTTTAGATAATTTAAAGAGTCTACACTATCTAGCTTTTAAGATTAACTTGTAAGAACTACAGGACGCGACCGAAGTCGTGAATAACAGCTTAAATTTATAAATATGGAGAGGAGGTTTGCAAAAACAAATTTGGAGGCCCAAGATTCTACGACGTCGCTGACAAAGCTAGTACGTGTATACAATTCTATATCCTGACCAAATATGACAGATCAACATAGTGCTTATGAATGAAGGACCAATAGGAAGCGAAATTTTACTTATGTGTTCTTTGTATTGTGCATTTTTATTAACTTTAAGTAACACTCACCGGACCATGTAGACCCACTCCGTCTTTTTGCGTTTGCTGTTCAAACAATTTAAGCGACAAGCATTGACGTACGTTCTCGAGTCTGTCCCGCAAACTGGGACATATACTCTGGGACATTTTTTACATGACAAATATTCTAGAACCGGAAAGTCATCTATTGTTGATGATGATATGTTTTGAATGAAGAGAAAAAACACTGTAAATAAACGATATATTAATAACGACAAACACACAAACACATACACGGGTCTGTCACTACAAATACATAATAAAATTAGACGGCCTCGTTGGTGTAATGGTAGCAATGTTTGCCTAATAATCAACGGATCGTGGGTTCGAACCCCACCGCACATAATATTTCTAATTATTTTCTAATTTTTCTCAGATTTGGATTTGTCTGGAAATCTGGATATTAAATGGGTAGTAGAACTATCGATAACCACCCGGGTCACGAACCACCGTCCACAGATGAAATAGCCGTGATGACTGCGATTCGGTTTTGTGAATTTCAAATTTCTCCAAAAAATATTCCAAAGCCAAAATAGGTCTACAGCATTTTTTATCGTTACTAAAAATGTTATTCTCTCGCGTTTCAATCCGTTACAATTTTTTTGATAGTGTCTCGATGCTGTATTATATTGGCGCATAATGCAGGTCAAAGCGGATGTGGGCGGAAGTGCGGGCGACATCTTGACGGAAATGCTTCCCACTTCCGTACTAACGCGATACGGAATATTTATACGCCGCAGTTTATATTAAAGAATTATTGCGCAGTTAGCATCTGTACTTGAAAAGTTTTAGTTGGTTATTGTTTTTAGTATGAAGAAAAAATACTTTTCTACTATTTTAGCTTAGCAGCAAAAATTGCGTGGGGTTTACCATGTCAATTTAAATGCTGCAGGTCTTTCATATCCCGGCAATATCTTATTAAAATTTGCTGTTTTGACTATCGAAATTCAGAATTCCAGACTGCTACCGAAACGTCAATGTTACGCTAAAAGTCTTTTCCGTGGATGTACATGACCGGGGTTTACAGTATTATTATTTGATACCTAAGCCTTTCAGATAAGACATAAAATAATGCTAAACATGGAATCAAACCTACGATCTTTTGTTCTTAGACATAGATAACCTATGCCATACATAATGCAACATTTTGATAATATTATTGCGTTTTATAAGTATAGTTTTTTTATTAGGTTACATAAAGTAGCTTAGCAAATGTCTATGGCACGTTCAACTAAACTTAAACGACAACACAGTTATATATTTACCTTTTTTTATATATTGCACAATGCTTTATATGCTCTTTAATTAAATATAAATCTATTTAGATTTTTAAAAATACGACACGGATAGGACCGCTGCTCTAAAGAAGATACTATTTAAAAAAAAAAATTAAATGCTGATGGCATGTAAACTAAAAATATTTACAGTTTCCAAATTTTCTTTAATTATATCAGAGAATGAGACGTTTTCTCTTGATATATAATATATATATATATTAGTAACGACTTACATATTTATTTTTTTATTATTAATAATTTATTTTCAATAGGAAATGATTTGACCTACTTGTATTAAAAATTATTCATTTTCATATAAGACTGAATACGCACCCAAAGCAAACATAATCAGGCCGAGCCAATCAACCTGCTTCAATAATCATGAATATTTTTATGAAGCGTAGACACGCTCAATTTAACACAATTTCACGTTCGTAATCGGTTAATTCGTCGAGGGCTTATTATCTTTTCGCACGAGCCTACTAAGGGGCTTCGAATTTTTTTTTATCGAGGAAGATAGATAACACAGAGTTTACCGTTTAGAACACGATTTATATTAGTTATCATTATTTACATTTTTAACTACAGCCCGACATTTCTCTCTATATTTTGCATTTAAGCCGTTAAAGTGTTTTATTTCAACCTTGCGTAAAGTACAGACAGTATTTCAGTATTTTGACTTTGGATATTCTGAAATCCACAGACTGAAAATGACACGCCATTAAACTTGACGGCTTATTTATATACGCGAATTAATTACTTTATTCAGTGACTTATTCGACACTAGCCTTTTGTTCAAACTGATCCTAACTTTGTTACAGCTTCATTAAAAGTTTATTACGGTTATCAGGGCTTTAGTAAAAATACGAAAAGTTGCATTGTTGTACACTTGCTATTGTTTATTTTATTATTTTATGATTCTGTGACCAAAAATGATATTTATTTGATAAAAAATTGGTCAACCAAGATTTAACATTACTTTTATTAAATTTAGCTAAATAAAAAGTAATACGCTTTCTATTAGAATAATCTTATAAGAAAAAGTTAATTACAATTAACCAATTACAGATACAACCTTTCTTGATAAAATATTATTTCTATTAAATTAACTCAAAAAATTTAACTGCTTTCGAAAGAAAGCTATATATGAGAATGAAATCAACATAGCTAAAGGCATTGTTTTTCGGAAATATCGTATAGTAGCAAAGTACCCAGCACAAACAAACATATTTTACTAAGTGTACATTTTGGGAATGATTGACAGGTAAGTCTAAAGTAACTCAAAGCAAGGCTTTCGAGACTTAACGGATGCCAAAATTCGCAGAAGGATCGCGATGTTAATGTCTGCTGTCAAGTTTGTGTTTTCAAATATTTTCATATTAAACCGTAATGTAAAATGGTATAAATTATATTCTAGGCTGTTGTTTACGCGATTGGTATAAAACATAAAAAAACTTTAACGGTTTAAAACGCGAAATGTATTACTTTAGGATAGTGTCCCTGATGTCAAAAACAAGTCTGCTACGCTAACGCCATCTGGTTTCTTGTAATAGTAACTAAGTCATTACAACTCGGCAGACTACTGAAATTAGGATATTTAACTAAAATATTTTACGTATTAAATCGCTTTGTGTATTCTTTTGAATTAGTAGTATATGTTAATTAAAACATATTAAACGGTTAGAACCGCGAAATGTAGTTAAGTACTATTAAATCTATCGTTTTAAGCGGTTCAAAGTGATTTAATAATGTAAATCAAGTCAAAAAGTTCATAAGATTGTTTATGTTGGACTTTGAACTCTTAAGTCAATTAATGAAGGGAAAACCTCGTTATGCCATACAAACTTTCTCAACAGCTGACGTATAAAAATGTTTTGGATTAGTTTGTGCAGGTCAAATGCCGGTGCCAGGCGCCATTTTAAGTGTGGTCCAATTGAAAAGCTCGAGCGATAATTATTTATTTTGTATAAAACCTAACCTCTGACCGTTGAAGATTTTTTAGATTATTTTGATTAATATTATTAGTCATACATTTAAATTATTTTCGTCCTAAATTGGGGGTCAAACGTATTTTAAACAATTTGTAAACAAATTTAACTTATATATTACGATATTAACAGTTAAAGTTTTTTTAATTTATCCTATGGTAAACAAAAGTGAATTAATATTTACACATGATAGCTAAACTGGACAGAAATAAATAACACGGTCCGAACTCAAACCAACAACTGTTAACTATAAAGAATTAAAAATATACTTTTTTTAATTGTTTATTTTAAATATTTAAATTATATAGTGTCATCGTGTACAATAACATGTCAAAAATATTAAAGTTTTCAAATATAAAGAATTTAGTTTGTGTTGTATTCATTAGTTAGTTGTTGATAAAATTTATAGATAAAATATATAGTAGGTAGTTGATAAAATTTACATCACCACAACATCACTTGCGCCAGCAACTAAGCAGTCGCGTGTAAACATTGCACATTTATGAGTGAAGAAATGATTTATGATTCAACAGGATATTACTTTCCTTCAAATATTTGAAGCCACTTCGCTACAAATAGGCTTTGTGCTTTCATGACGGTAATTGCATAGGCAATGTGTGGCCTAGAATAATTAAACTTGCATTTTAGCGTTGTGTGGTCGAATGTATGTTGTTTTCGGGAATATTACTTGAATTACATTTCAACTGATGTATTACACTGCGATGATGTAAATAAAACTCTGTTAATGGTTAAAAATGCTCTTCATTAATTTTATTTTAAATTAGACACGTACAAATACTGTCTGTTGTATACGCGAGTAGTACACATTTAAATAAAACACTTCTGTGGATTAAAACGCCATATCTATTAGTAAAACTCATTTGAAAATTACCTCCTTCATCGATCGTGTTTTATAACAAAATATTCAGGAACTTTTAAAATTGAGTAGAATAGAATAATACTTCTAATAAAACTTTAATACAGTAAACATCAACTAAACAACAGTAAAAGTGAAATCCCGTTTCCCCCTCGTGGGGCATGGGGCGAACACATTTTTGTGTTCGTTTCACTGATCCGTTCTTTAACAGGCGAGTAGTTGATCAGATTTCTGTGCCCTGCCCGACCGAAACAACTTTTTGTTTCCCTGGGATTCGAACGCAGGAGCTCTCGCGCTTAACGCAATGCTAGGCAATGCGTTTAACCATTTGACTACAGAAGCGGTCCAGCGGCGGACAGTAAGTATATATAAATTACTACGATTTTGTTATTTACTTACTTCGCTAACACTACTTTAATCTTATAAAACTGCATTGCATTCCAGCTAATATACCGTCTAAAGCTTAATGGCTATTAATTGAACAAAATCCTCAATTCCACATACACCGTTAACCCCTAAATATAGCGTTTCAAAGCAAATAAGGCAAACGATTACCACACAACACGAAGCTCAGCACGATTACCTCCACCGCATAGATTAAGCCATTAACAGAACAGTTTAGGCTGTCGTCTTATATAAATGAGTTGCAGCACGTTACGATGCGTGAAGATTCTTCTTCTTGGTCTGTAAATAAAACATGTGGGAACTGATACGCAATTTTTAAGGTTGAAATCAATTACGCGAGACGTGCATGTATCAATAAGTTGAAAAAATTCGACGATGAGGACTCGGTAACTCCATTAGTTAGAGCAACAGCACTGAACGCTGTGGATGCCAGTTCAAGTCCTGCCCGAGTCGTAATTAATTTTAATTTATAATCGATTTTAAATTTTTATGTTGACTGCGTAAAAATAATGCCTGAAGTACTCGCAAAATAATTAAATTGCGATATAACTAGAGGCAAGGTACAAAGCGTTCGAAAGAAATATATTTCCGTTTTTCCCGAGCGGGTACACGTTTCTGTGTCTGCTCTATCTGAAACACTTGTCGACTTACAAAAACGCACTTTATAGATTATAACTGTATAAAAATTCCTATGATTTCTATGGATTTTGTCAAGTTCGTTGGTGTAATGATAGCATGTATGGCTAATAATCAACGGCTCGTGGTTGCGATCCCCAATGGGTTCTTTCTTCCTGTCAATTCATATTCTTAAATATGTTGATATGTGTCTGGAAATCTGGATATTAAATCTGTGGTACAACCCAAAACCATAATAAGTCGTCGACAGAGCATCTTGTTCAAATGTTATATGGCTGGTTTTACTACCATCAAGAGAACACCAGGATTGCCTTCCCTCCTCTGTTATAAAAAAGATCTACCCTATCTCTCAATCACGGAGTCGCTTTTAGATGCTACATATATAGCGATAATATTAGACCACGGCCTTAACACAACGCCTTTGAAGATATGAGTGCCAATTCAATAATTTCTCGACGCTGATCAAAGTGTAAGAAATGTACAGCCGATTGCTTTTCTGTGTCAATTGTAGAATGTCTTCTTATAAGTAACTACTCAGCAACAATCTAATTATTAAGATATATGCGTCCGTTTTCAGTAAACTAGACATCTTATAGGAAATAATAACATTGGATTTTACAAATGGTTATAATGCAGATATATTGCTCTCATAGAACACATTTAAATAAAACACTTCAACGGTTTAAAACGCGATATATTTTAGTTAAACTTATCTGAAGATTATTTTTAACTACGGCCCGACGTTTCGGATGCTTTGCAGCAGCCCCGTTAGCCGTGGTCACGGAGTCGGGGAGTTTAACTAAAATATATCACGTTTTAAACCGTTAAAGTGTTTTATTTAAGTATGTATAATTTAAGTACTCTTATATTAAAAATATTCTCTATTATTAAATATATATGTATGCGTGGGATTAACACAGTTCTGTGTCCATTTCACTGATCTATTGAGACATGTAGTTGAACAGACTTCTGTGTCCAGCCTGAAAGCATGTATTGTTTCCGGGACTCGAACCCAGGGCCGCTCGTACCTACTATTCGAACCTATTATTACTTTTCTTTTCGTTTTATGGTTTAATCTTAATTCATGTCATACACGACTCAAACAATAAGAAGAGATTGCGTTTACAGCAGAGGTACTGAGTTTAAATTGCAGGGAAAAAATTAAGTACATAGGGCGGGTAGTAAAATGCAAGTAAATAAAACATCAATTATTGAAACAGACGTAAATATGTTGCTCATAGACAGAAGAAAGTTTTGAGACACATTTATAATTACAAATTGTACTTACACGGTGTTTTATAATAAAGGACTGCCAAGCATTCGGGTCACTTGTAGACACGAGAAGTAAGTCTGCCATATAAATGAAGCAAAATGCGCTGTCGATCTTGGAATTTAGATATTCGGAAACCATTGAACCGAAACTCGAATAAAGTCACGGCATTTCTATCTCAAGTGTATTTTAAAAATGTTTGTAAATTGGATTTTGACGGTTTGTGTTTAGTTCTCACACTTACATCATACTTACATTACAGAGATATCATGAGTGTAAATTATGATTTATAGATATTATTGTAATTGTATTAAACATAAGTATAAATTAAATTACAAAACGTAATTATTATCATAAACGAGTGTATAAACCAATATTGCATTTACTCAGAATTCGTAGGAATATCTGCGCCATATTTCAAACGGAGTGTACATGTTTATGTGGAGAGATGACCCATTTAACCGCTCAACGAGTCGTTGATGCTAATTCTATTAAGGCTACGTCTAAATCCATGTAAATTGTCTTGAACTAGCCCTGAGCAGTTCTTGATTATATTATGCACGAATGACATTTGCGATTAAACAGCTATTCCGTATTAACCGCTAAATTCTTTTAAAATTTAACACGCAAGTTATAAGGTTAAAATTACCAATAAGTTGAAAAAAAATTGACGATGAAGTGTGGGATTTGGTAGTTCAATTGGTTAGAGCAACAGCACGGAACGCTGACGATGCCGGTTCAAGTCCTGCCAGAGTCACCATTTTTTTCAATTTATAGTCGACTTTTAATCTACTTTTAAAACTTCAGACACATTTTTGTATTGCAATTAGCAAGTTAAAACTAAGTGAATTTACTTATTATTTTAAGTTTTTAAATTTAGACCATTATATTTAAAAATAGAAATATAGCGGCCAGTTTTTTTAAGTTTCGTTCGTTATACGCCCTTGATTTGAGAACTGGTAGAAAATGTAAATGTATTTTGAATAAATGAACATACGTGCTTGTTGAAACACTAAATAACACACACTAAAACATTTCTTTAGTACCCATTTTGTAAATTAAAAGCATCACTTGTCTCATATATCTATATCTACTAAGAACAATATTATAGATATTGTAAAGAACTTCCAGTATCCATAATATTTAGTAAATAATTATTTCTATTCAACCCAAAAGTATATAAAATAAATAACTTGCAAAATCTAATATAATTATAACTGTTACTACGCAAGTTTCTTATAAAAAGTCCTTTTTATATTTCCCTCGAATACTGCTGAGTATAATACACGTGAGTAATAAATAAAATACAATATTCTGATTCTGCGGTGCGGTGACCATTATTTTCAGTATTATTGGTATTTATATCGTGTCAGTCCTCTCTTATAAATTAGATATAGAAGAATCATGTTTTTTTAATACTTGGTCAATTTGAGGGCTTCCTTTACAAGTGTTTACAGTACATATTATCAAACTTAAAATTTAAGTATGTATAAGTAAATTATTAAAATAAAAACTCTTACACGGTTTAAAACGTGATGTATTTTAAACTTGTTTAAAAATTATTTTTAACTACGGCCCGACGTTTTGGATGCTTTATAGCAGCCATGGTCACGAGAGACACCACGTGGGGTTCGTGACCGTGAAAATATATCGCGTTTTAAACTGTTAAAGTGTTTTATTTAAATGTGTACTACTTAACTTATATTAATTTAATGTATTCGTCTTACTTCTCTTTGCCCTATATAAAGCAATAATAATTACAGCCTGACTGCTCCGTTGCAACAGATTTTGTAATTATACCATAGTGGTTTTGAAATAGACTATACTATTGATGTTTTCTCTAAATTTCATACATCTAAAAGCCAAATAAAAAATCAGATGATTTTGTAATTCATAATATTGTTATGTAATGACCCATTTAAGTTTACTGTCATATATTATAGTCTTGTTTTCTTTGTAGCAATTTTGTGCATAATTTAAATATAGCAACATTGCATAATGTGTGAAATCCCGCTCCCCCCTCGTGGGGCATAGGGCGAACACATTTCTGTGCCCGTTTCATTTACGGATCGGTTTTATTTACAGGTAAGTAGGTGGTCAGACTTGCCCTGCCTCGACCGAAACAATTTACTGTTTCCCCGGGATTCGAACCCAGAACCTCACACATTTAACCATTTAGCTACAGAGGCGGTCAACAACATTACATAGTTTAAGCTTTTTTTATGTATTTAAGTAAGCCTATATGAAATAAGTATTTTACTGAAAATTGAGAGGGGCTATGTTCGCGAGTGGTCATTAAATGGCTGAAGTAAAAAAATGTATTCGAAAATCAACTATAGTTTCAGACATCATAGCCACCCAACTCTGAGGTCTTGTATTTCTAAAAGCCGGGACAGTGGAAAAAACTGGCAAAGGTTGTTATTGTGTTTCATTTATCAAGTGTTATCACGTATTGTGAAGATTTCCTCTTAAGCGAGCACGAAGGGACGAAATCTCTCGGAATGGACTTTATTCACATGTGAAATGGGTGTGAGTGTTAATCCGTTAAGTAGGAACTAAGTAATTTTCAAAACATTAAATATATATATCTATATTTACTTATTAAAGAAGTAAGTAAGTACATATATAATTTCATTTACACAGGTGATTTCGATCGGAGTTTGCTCAACTTGCCTGTAAGTAAAAACGAAATCGTGAAACGGACACAATAATGTGTTCACCTCATGTCTCACAGGAAAATGGGATTTCACTTAGAGGGAGAAATATTTAATGACAGTATGTGTATTTAAATTTTTATACTTCATTTTAATTCGTAGGCAAAATCTATGACGTGAAAATCGAATCCGTAACATCGACTACATCTCAGTGATAGATTATGGGCATAACACGCCATCTCACATTTTCCGAAATCTATTGGATAATGTTAAATAAAAACTACTTTTTATCATCCCACAACTTCTACAAATTTTGTTAGTAAAATGTATACTGCTGTGTTTTCTATTAAATTTCAGTTATGAGGCAACAACAAAACAATCAAACTGTGATGTCTTGAAATGCTTTCAAAACAAGTAAAGTCACGTGCCATCAGTAATACATCTCCTGTAATATTCGAAGCTAGAAATTACTTCTTCATTTTCCAAACGGTAACCGCAACAACAGACAGAAATTGCTAAATTTAATCAAAACATTGCCTCGAAATAGTATCGACTACGTTTTAGAAATGTTTGCGTACTAAATAACTAGTCAAAATTGAGGTGTTAATTAATATTCAACTAGTAGTGCTTCGCGGGAGGTGATAGATCTAGAATATTCTATTTAAGAATATGTATTAAATAAATTAATTTGAACATTATTTCCGACGTTTCGAGTGCTTTGCAGCGGCCGTAGTCACGAGGAAACACTCCTGATCCTCCTGATATTTATCGCGTTTTAAACCGTTATTTTTTTATTTAAATGTGTAGGTACTACTCGCGCCAACTACAGACAGTATTATTCTATTTTAACTAAGGCCATATTATTTTTGTTGCACGTTGTCTCGTGTAACCTTAACAACTGAACAAGAATTAAAATTCATTATTCATTATCGGACAATTTACTGCTAATTTGCTAATAACTATCAACGAGTCGTGGGTTCGATCCCCACCAGGTCCAACTTTTTTCCAATCAGTTTATAATTTTTCTGAAATATATTAGACTTTGTCCGAATCACGAGCTTCATGTTTCAAGCTAACACGTCGTCCTTGTCCCGTCGTTCTTATATAATTTCTAGTAGACTATAGCGAACGTTTTTTTTTAATAATTTTAAAAGGAATTATTTTTACAAAACCTTTTTTTTCTTGGACCCTTTTCCTAGCGCACACAAAGGAAACTCTCATAGCTTTTCCTCATTTTTTTCACATTTCCTGCTGTTTTTTCGCTGCTATAAGTCACATTGCAATTGATAATGAATTTTTCAATTTAGACAAGTAGTTCTAGAGATTAGCGTTCAAACAAATAAACACACTCCTTAGCTTTCTAATATTAGTATAGATTCTAAACATTTGTCCATTTGGCAAATGACAACTGCATTTCCGAACTGTCTGTTACAAAAGGCATACAAATTATGGACAATAGTTGAAAATTAGTGCAACAGTAACAGAAGAGGCAATTTCCACTCGTCTAACGCGAACTGAGATGACCACTCCGTTCATTTCCTTCAGGAAACTGCTAAGCTCCCGCAGTCCAGTGAATTTTGTTGTCATAGAATCGTTAGCGCAGATGTACTATAGCTTTTGAGAAAGCAAATATGTGGATTTTTTTATTATTTTGTTTCATGAAATAAATTAATCATATAATTTAGGAATTAAATTCAAGTTTTCGATGAACTTTAGTTGACGTATTTCTTATTAAAGTTTATCGATTAAAGATGGTGTTAACTGTTATACTCTTAAGTAATATACATAATTTTAACAACCACCACTTCTTTCGCTTACTTGCGTTGGGTCCTGAATTTGGAAAAGATTATTATTGTGTTCCTAACGTAAAAAACTGAAATGTACGAACTTAACTATAACTATAATATTGCCTGTATTGTCGCGAGTAGTAAATAAAACACTGTTATGTTTTTGATCGTAAAATATATAATAAATCCATTCGAATGTTGATTGAATGAATTCGATATGTTGCGTTTTAAACCGTTATTAGTGTTTTATTTAGCTTTACGTATCTGTGAATAAATTAGTTAAGATTAAGCCACGTACTATGTTTACTTGAAGACGAAAAATACATTGCTGATATGTATACCTCAAACCACCATACTTACATAACCTTCGGTATGTCAAGCAATGTCAATCAAGACAAGCATAGCATTAATAAATTGCGTAAGGCTTTCACGGCCATCGTTCATTATATCATTGTTTTTTTTTTTTTTTTTTTTTTTTTTAAAAAAAAAAAACACCCCCCAACACCCCCACAAAAAAAAAAAAAATTTGTGGAAAAAAAAAAAAAGGGGGGGGGGCCCCCGGGGGGGCGGGCCCCCCCCCGGGGGGGGGGGGGGGAAAAAAAAAAAAAAAGGGGGGGGGGGGGGGGGGGGGGGGAAAAAAAAAAGAAAAGGGGGGGGGGGGGGGGGAAAACCCCCCGGGGGGGGGGGGAACCCCCCCCCCCCCCCCACCCACCCACCCACCTTAAATTTGGGGGAGGGAAAACTTTTCCCCCCGCCCCTTAAAAGAACGGGGGGATTGAGCTTTTTTGATATTTGGGGGGAGAGAGTTCCAAAGACGGGCTGTACGGCCGAATGATGAGCGAGAAGAGGTTTTCGACGTTTCGCAAAAATCGCAATTCTTCGAGCAATCGAGGAGTTAACTGGTGGGATCTCCTAGGATGATTTAAATAAAACACTTTTGGGATCAAAAAGGACACGGTAAAGGAGATGGAGTAGAGAAACTTTAGCCGTGGTCACGGGGAGCCATGGTCACGGCTGCTGCAAAGCATCCGAAACGTTCGTTGCGAGGCCGAAGTTAAAAATAATTTTCAAATAACTGTTTAACTAAGTATATCTTGCGTTTGGGCTAAACCGTTAAAGTGGTTTTCACTTTGCCAAAATGTGTACTACTTCGCGTAAACTATAGACAATATCTCCTGATGATGCTGTCCACACGTGATGGCGAAACGTCGAGAACCTCTTCTCGCTCACATCGGCCGTACAGCCCGAAAGACAATGATGTGCCAAGCATAGCATTATTATTAAGCATTACCTTTATTCCTATTGACCTATTTTATACGGATATTTCCCGTTACAAAAATAAACCAGCTACATAACATGGAAGATAGCTTCTAGGCGGAAACAAAAGAACTGACTGAGTGAAACGAAAGTTTTTCAAATCATCTCAAAGGAACAGCAAGAGTTTCTGAAACTAAAACCAAGACTAACTCTAAGTAAAATTATCAAACTAGTGTCTTTCATTAATGTTGACTTCGCTATCTGAGTGGGAAGTTCCGGGTTGGCCATATGAACTTTGGCGAGCGAATTGAATGAAATTGTTTTTCAATAGTAAGTATTATATACAAACACATAACTGTGGGTTAAGTCTTTTGGGTACACGTACTGTTTGCACTTCGCACACTGAGCATTGATTTTTGAGAAAAAAAAGAGAAAAAAAAATGTATTGTGCTGTAGTTATGCTTAGAAAAAACATATTTTGTGCATTTGTTTCTGGGATAAAGAGAAGTTGAAGAATTTTTTTCTACATACTTAATACTGTTGCAAATATACATATTAAACGGTTTTGCCCTATTATTGGGTAATTTGTTTGAAAATTATTATTAACGTTGTAATTTATATTGTATACTCTCTCCCCCCACCGACGAATTTTCTGACCTTACGTCACGTCTTACTTAACAAAAAACTGTACAATGCCGTTAAAGATGTTTTTCCTACAAAACTTTTCACATATATAAGTAAGTATATAGTAGTATAAATATTTATGTATATTAAATAAATTATTATTTATGATTTTTAATCTTTGACACGTCGTATTTAATTAAAACAATACAGTCCTTTGTATTCAAGCAATATATTTAACATGATTTAATATTATTTGGGATGTGAGACGAATATCCTGGTTTTAGAATTATGAGACCAATATGGTATGTAGGTTAGAATATATTTAATTGTAATAACGATTTTTATTAACGCCCAATATTAAACCTACTTTATTTATCCGAATACAAATAAATGGTCCAAAACTTCGGACTTTAGTTAAAATAATGGAAACGTAAATTAAGTAATATATTACTCGTTTTAAACCGTTAAAACAGATTTATTTTAACGTGTACTACAGACAATGCTTAATTGTAAAAATGTGTTTTCTTATTCGTATTGTTAGTAATAATAATATCTTTCGCTTATTTACAATTAACTATTGGCAGCATGATCAGCGTCTATTCGATGTAAATATTCCAATTGTTTATTCTGACCTTCAAAGTTGACCTTGAAAAAACCTTTCTACCCGGGTCCCGCATTAACACGGCGGAATTGCGTTATGTCAAACCGTCACCGAGACCCAGGTGGTTCAACCCACGTCAAAACAATGGACCCTCTAATGCCATAAATGTCAAAATGCATTAACGCCCGTGTCAATTTATGTTGCTGACCATACTTCCTTGTAATACATTTAATATAAACTATTACTACTCCTGAATCCGGAAAATAATTCATTTTATTATTATAGCATACTAATAAAACATATAAAATGTCTTTAAGGGATTTAAACCTAGTACATACAACATAACCAATAGCATCAGTCATTTAAATATAATTACTTGTATACAACACGAAAACCGTAATAGAATAATCAATAATGTAAAAAATTTAAACCTTTATTTCGGCTTATGAAGAACTCAAGCTTACATAAGTTAATTTGGGCTAAGGGACCTAAATAAGCCATTATTGTATGTCTGTTTGTTTGTCACCATGCTACCTATATCACAACAAATTAACTGTGAATTGGTACTGAATTATATTAATAAAATAAAATCAAAAGCTGTGTTACACAATCTTTAGCAAACTCAATTTATTATTTACACCAATCTATCAAGGCTACAATAGCGGCGACTTACCTGCTTACTTAAGTGATTACTATGAAGAGATTATCTGATCTGATATATTATTATAAAGAACTAATAAAATACCTAATTAGTTAAAAATCAACTGAAAAAAATGACGACTCGGGCTGGACTTGATCCACCATCCACAGTGTTCTTTGCTGTCATTCTAACCATTATTTGTAAGAACGAGTAAAAAATATAGTTTTCGAAAAGTTTTTTTTTATTTCTACGCTAACATTGGGCGGTAGATGAAATATATTGTTAATCTGTTAATACATTTTGCGTTGTAAACTGTTATAAATACTTAATATAAAAAAAAATACTTAAATAAATCGAAACAAAACAATCGTAAAACGAAAAACATCGGGCCGTAGATAAAATATTAGTTAACTAATACATGTCGCGTTTTTAACCGTTAAAGGTGTCATAATTAAATGCGCATTACTCGCGCATTACAAAAATCATAAAAATACTTCTACCTAGTATACCTTACAAATATCTATCCTCAACTCTAAAGGGTTCACATTAAATAAAACTTGTAAAGGTTTAAATGAAACTTGTTTGAGAATTATATTCGCTGTAATGTTTTATTTATTTATTCTCGGGAAAAAAAAAAAAAAAATTAATTTGAAAAGGTTAAAAAAAAAAACAAAAAAACAAAATTTTCTCCATCACCGGAAGTTTTGAATAGCTTAAATCATCGTTCTTTTCATGGAAAAACACATTACAATATAAATATTACAAGATAGAATACAAACCTATTCAAGTTTTCCGTCCATCCGAGGTCGATACAGAACATAATTATAAGATTATGCATATAAAATCTTATCTCTATCTATTAAAAAAAAAATTAAACTATAATAGCTATCTCATCAATTATAGTGTGACATGATAACGAACAGTTACGATATTTAAGGTCTTGAGAATTTAAGATCTGAACGTGTATCAGTTACTAAGATTAGCTGTAAAGATAACGTTAACAAAGTTGAAATTGATAAATGAATTTGTAATCGTTCTTAATTTAATGTGAAGTTTTTTTTTTAATTTTTAGTTCTTTACATAAATACATTTACTTGAAACTGTCCTAGTACTACGAAGCAATTTAAGTGTCAAAATAATCTTGTATCAGTATCTACGTGTAATGAGCTCTTTCTCATGACCCCCTGAGGGAGTGTAGTTAATATGTGGCAACCCTATTTACCTCACAAAATTACCTCGCTTTATTATGGATCGGTTAATTAGATCAGGGCTGCCCGATATTCGGATTTGGATGGAATTTTCATTTAGAACTCTGGAACAAATGTCTATCTACTTATTAAATTGTAAAGGCTTTTCGCTAACCGTGACAATAATCATTTCTGATATTCTTCCACGGAATTATATGTGTGTAAGAAAAAATTAACATGTGAACCTGCTTTAAATAAGTATATAAAAATAGATAGTTAATTTTTACACTAAACTTTATCAAAATCGATCTAGCAGTTTTGAGACAAACAACTAACGATTATTGATAATAATTCGACCTTTATTAATACAGAAATAATGTGAAAAAAATTGTTACAATGAAAAGAACGAAACATTATTATCGTTAGAGCTTTCCTCAATCATTCTCAAACAAAAAGTTCGCTGCGGAAAAACAGTGAAGAAAAACGTCTAACAGGAAAGGGACATTTGAAAATAAAATCCCCGTTTTAGGGGCGAGGACAAAACGCTGGGAACACCGCGTCAGTTACAGATATGAATCTTGGGGGCTTTTGCGGAAGACACGGACGGAAAATTAAGTCTGAAATGGTTTGATCGCCTTAAAACCGGATATCTTGGTAACTGCGTGGAGTTAAGCATTAAAAGAATATACATAAAAAGCAATAACATAGAATAACAGCAATAATAAAAATTATTAATTAAAAATGTAAAAGCTTAAAAGTTAACTCCAAATTAAAAAAGCGTTGCGCGAGAGGCGCGTGTATCGATAATTCGACGATGACCTGTGGGACACGGTAGTTCAACTGGTTAGAGCAATAGCAGGGAAAGCTGTGGATGCCGGTTTAAGTCATTCCTGTATTTTTTTTAAACGATTTTTTATTTAAAAATTGCATTGTTAAACCATTCAATGAAAAAAGGAGACCAGACGTATGAATCTGAATTTGTCGTATGCTGTCGTAAGTATCTATTGTTAAATAGAAATTATTTTAACAAACAATTCCTATAGTAATAAAGTTTACTTTAATTTATAACCTTTGACAAACAACTTTTTATCCACCAACTTAGCTTTACTAACGTAACCTTAAAAAATATTTCTTACTTCTTTATTTCCATAGTTTTGAATTTGGAATTTGAATACTTCTAAATTTACATTTAAATCTATTTATGTAGGTAAGTTTTGACAGAGTACCTTAAAAATATGCTATTTAAAATTCTAAAATAAATTGAAAAAAATTTCGACTCCGGCAGGACTTGAACCAGATTTTTTGTTTGGCGTGCATTATTTAGTGCCATGGTGAGTAATAACATGTGAAAAATATTAAAATTTAAAAAAAAAAATGGTATTCACAAAATGAAAAAATACAATCATAATTTAAATATACCTGCTGAAAAAATCCGGAGACCTTAAATCCAATCTCAAAAGCGTTCTCCTCAAAATAAACTCATGTATAAAACAATTAACTTGAAAATTGGATTTTCATAATTCAACATTCGTCTCAGAAGCGTGATTCATATTCATCACATAACAAGGCTACAATTTCATGTAAATTGAAACACAATACATATTGAAAGGGTGGCAAAAAATCTCGCGTCGAATAAGTTATACCGTTTCAAAGAGACATCATTATTCAAGTAAAAGTTTGGTGAAGCCGAATATTGGGTGCTGGACGTGATCATATTTCTAAACACAGGGATGGACTGACCACTCCCTGGACTGTTTAGCAATAATCCAATAAGGAAAATACGTATTCAAATAAAATTGCATAGCTTTTTAAAAGTTCTCATAAATCTTAGGCTAAACTATATTTTTAAAGTTCGTGTAGGTATACGTGGAGGAAAAATTTCTGTGCCAGGATCGACCAAAACTCCTTAGATCTTAGATTGTTTTGTATGTCAAATCTGGTACGAGTCTGTCAAAGGTAAATCCTGCGTAAACTATTATTATAACAGTGACCTAGTAATGGACCAATAAAACACTTTCAACGGCTTAAAATATTAAGTATATTTTTGTCCGATAATGAGTCCATAAGGGAGGCCAAGACTGTAACCGAATATTGTCTGTAGATTATACAAAGATATATAAATAATACACATTTAACGGTTCAAAAGGTGAAGTATATTTTTACCTAAGACCCGAGTCTATGTCGACTGCTGAAGCAGCAGGTTCTTAGTTAAAATTACTTTTATATTTTATTGTTTCTATTTAACGGTAAACACCGTTCAGCGCTGGTGAACATTGAAATGCGTTATTTTGGCACTTTTCAAGAGGAACGTTCCTCGTCGTCGGTCTACGTCACTTCCTCCGTCTAAGCCCCCTTCGAACCTCTATTCCATAAACAAGTTGTAGCTGTTACGTCTCTGTAATAAAGTTTGAAACTCGAACACGTTGAAAGGGTTTCAATAGACATCTTTCACGGTTCGTTTCGTAAGTTTTCAATTTCACTAAATGAAGAAGTGGAATTTCAGATCACACGGAGAGTGGGGCTCTCAAAATAAACATTTTCCAGAGAAGTGTTGAAATTAATTTGATTGATGTCTACAAATGTCTTATAGCTATCTTTGGGAAGAGTATATAAAAAACGAGTTCGATATCATCGATGACGCACTTTAACGGTTTAAAACGTGAAATATATTACTTAAACTAAAATAAATAAAAAAAGTTTTAATTACTATTTATTTTGTTAATAATTAAAAATATTTTGTTAACAAATTTAAATAATATATTTCGGGTTTTAAACCGTTGAAGTGTTTTAAATATTTGTAGTTTAAGCGAGTATTACACAGTTACCGTACCGTCTCCCCGTAACCACGGCTGCTACAAAGCAACCAAAACTTCGGGCCGTTAATTAGTTTAACATAATTTTCAAATAAGTTTAACTAATATATATCGCGTTTTAAACCGTTAAAGTGTTTTTTAAAAGTGATTTATTTATCACATTGTCTAAACAATTTTTGTAGTATATATAATAACTATTTATTGTTTAGAATAGTTATCATATTTAATAAATATGACTGTAACATATACATAAGTGAGAAAAACACAAGATTGCATTTTTGCTGTCGTCTAGCTAACATAGTTTTGGCAAAGCTCTGTAATTAAATCAAATATATCTCACGCAGTTCCAAAATCCCCTCTCTAAATTCCGACGGTGTTCAGCTTGCGCAATCACAGTTTTAATCATCATTACTCCTCTCATTCAAGTGTGAACGGTAGCAATAATCACATCTACTCACGCTAAGGCGGAAGTCTCCTATAAGCGGTGTAGATCGCGTACAACGCATAAAGCAACGTCAGGATACTAACTTTAATCTCAGACGAAATGCACTTTGCAAATTCTAAGACTGAGTAGAATATAACACATTCCCCCCTACTAATAGGTACATAGTGGTGGGGGGTGTTACCTATTATATTATATTATCCAGAGGTTCGTGAATGGCCAAGACATCTTATATGCAAAAAATTAGATCTTGTAGGCAGCACTCATCAATAAAAATACTCGCGTTTACTCTGCTGTTAGAAAAAACAACAACCCCTCTTACGTCATCACGCGTGAAAGAGACAACAATAGTACATTACTGAAACAGTCAACGGGGTGGCGTAACGCCATTTATTTATTTAATAAGTTAACTATTTAAGCAAATTATAGTAAACATATTTTTTTATGTTCCTGAATTATGAGAAAATTGTGTGCGGTTTCTCGCGTTGTTAGGAGACCATAGTCTAATAAACCACACCCCATGGCGTGTGTCACTTGGCTTGATTCAATATTCTATGTAATCGCGAGAGAGAATTGAATTAAGAGGGTCGACGAATGTTTGCGTAAGTCATTTGTCATGTTTTGATTTTCGCTTTGCACTGAGCATTTTTGTTGATTCTGCTTCATTTGTGCAATGGGATTTGTATTCAGTAGAGAATTTATTGAACTAAACCTTGTACAAAATATACATTGTATGTAATCCATGGGTCTTGGGTTTGATCCCCACTTGATTCAAAGTTTTTCTAATAAATTTGTTTCTTTCTGAAACATGTTGGACTTCGTATCGTAATCTGGGTCTTGTATGGACGGTAGACATATCAATGATTCCGTACGTTTCAGAGCTATATAACGTTGACAGTATAGTAAAGTAAAGAAATTATAAATAATAGATATTTCATTTTTTATTGTTGTGTGTCGTTCTTGAAGATTATATGATTTTTTATTTTTACTTCTAGCGAAGGAAATCTAATCGTGATGTATACAACAAGTTTTCATACCTGTAAGACAAAAACAGTTTAGTTGGTTACAGGTTTTCTTTTATTTTAAATCTTTAATAAATTTTACTCACACATGATGGCACAATGTAAATGAAAAATCGATTTCAGATTTTAAAAAATGACGACACGACGTTCCCTGTTCTTCCTCTAACGGTCTAACTAATTGAGCTACTGTTTCCTACACCATCAACTTTTTAACCTCACAATTAATGACACGTTTTCAAAACAATAAGGTTTTCTTATATCTTGAAAACAAATAAGAATAGGTGCATTCATTTCTTTGAAACATTGATTGTTCTAAACTATCGAACATTAAATAAATTGGAGATTTCGCCACAATAGCGGTGTCTATTCGCTTCACATTGTGAACACTACATTTCCTCGAGAATCACCGACGTATACTGCACAATTAGGCTGCGTTCACACAAATATTTAAGGATATTTTTTATGATAGAGGAGGAGGGACTGGCATGAGGTTCGTTGATGGAAGGTAAGTACTTCAGCCATAAAACTCTAAACAAGATAGCCCACCTGTTTTGACTTTAGATGTTCGGAAATCCACGGACTGAAACTGAAATACATCGTTGCGGAAAATTCAGGGTGTTTCAACTAAGACATTCGACATTTCAATATTCCTATCACCAATTTAATGTCCAGATCAGTCGAAGTGCAACATGTTTCAGAAAATATATAAATGTTTTATAAACATGTTGGATCGGTGGGGATCTAATACACGGTCCGTTGATTTGACAGCCTTACATTGTTACCATAAGATCAACGAGATCATGAAATCAACATTATGTAATTTATAAGTTTCTAATTCTCCGAATAATAGTTATATAAAAGCTTAAACTTCTAAATTACTTTAAACTTATAATATATTTTGAAATTTAATTAGTAACAAATCGTGTTTCAACCTGTTTAAAGTATTTTATACTGTGTGTACTGCATGCACTACTAATATAGGTATAAAATGGTCAGTTGAAATCATGATATGCTATTACGATTTACTCTATACAGTCCTCTCAGTCCAATAATTGATTGAAGGGAAGGAAACAAATCTTTTCCTTGACATTTCAGAGGTATTTGTGCCGTAGCAAAAGTATTGGTCGCAGCTTGATTCAATATACCACAAATCATTCCTCGATAAAGGTTTAACCAACACAACTAAAAATCCATTCAAACCAGTAACTCTCTGAGATTAGCACGTTGAAACAAACAAACTCTTCGACTTCATAATATTACCATAGATGTGTGAATTGTTTGGCGGTTTATAAACACTAATACTTTCCAAACCTTCCCTCCACTATGCTGACCAGTGATGTGACAAGAATCATAGTTCAGTGTGATCCAAGCCTAAGTTATCACGCTATCGCTTCACGCTTGGCGTCGCTGCCAGGGCAAGTATGCGAATTAACTCGCGCGCACCCTAATATATTTGAACTAGCACCAACTTCACTTATAAAACTTGTAATGGATAGCTGTTAACTCACATAACGCAAATTCGTGCATAATGTACACCTACGCTTACCAACCTCACTTGAAACTTTTCCCATTTTATTGTTGGGAACAAGACAAAATTAATTCTTACGTAATCATTTGCATTTGAAAACATCCTGTTTCTTTTACGCAGTTTTAAAGTCTTTTTGATTAACACCTTGTCTTAAATATAATAAAATGTCAAATACTGTCCGTAGTTTAAGTTAAACGCATTAAAACAAAACATTTTTAACGGTTTAAAACGTGAAATGCATTAGTTTAACTAATTTACCCGTGACCACGACTTCTGCACGGCATCCGAAATTTCATGTTGTTAAAATAATTTGGAAATAAACATTTAGCGTTTTAAACCGTTAGAAGTGTTTTATTCAATTATGAAATATTGTTAGAAATATAACCTAAAATTAAAACTGATATCAAAAATCAATTATGAGTTGAAAAAAAATACGATACGGGCAGTACTTGATTGCGATTTAAATTCGTTTATTTATACATACACAATTAAGAATAAACTACTTTTTCTTCTTAAACCGATAGAGGAAGCAAAGAACTGTTGTCCTAAATAAGAAATATAAAGGCGGATCTTGAAAGTTCGTTAACACTAGCTTTAATTGTTATCAATTATTTATTATCGATGTCGTTTAAGAATCTCTTAGTCTTTCTTGTAGTTAAAAATCTGAGTATCCTTTGTATAACATCTTGTAGATTTTTTTAAAAATAATGACTTAAATTTATTTAAAATAATGGATAGACTTTAGACACTTTTGTTGCATTTGTATAGTTATACGTTATACTGATTCGTCGTCTTTTAACATTCTTAATAGATTTTTAATTCGAATAAGTATTTTAGAAAACACGATATTACTTGTCATAAAGAACAGTTCAAAGTTGTAACAGATAATATCGTGGTTAAAAGATGAAAACAGTTTTTAATAAATCAAGGAGAGTGCATAGGTGTGAACGGATAATAAAATATCGTAATTTTATTTCGAGCTGACCTGATTCGGTGCGAAATAAAATATTTTATTGAATACAAATAATATTTGACGCCATTTCATAAACTGGAATTTACGACTTCCTACTATTTTATGGTGACAGTTTGGGTCGTTTATGGTTTTTAAAGATCCGTTTAGTGTCCGACGATATCTTACGGTTTAATATTGAGGCTCATTGAGTATATAAAACTAGCACCCAAAACTTCTCCTAAAAACCTACTCTAGAAATAGAAACCTTTTTTATTCAGTTGGTTATATGATAGCTTTTAAACTGCACTAGTAAATATACCTATTCAAATTTAGGTAAATATTTCAACCTTAATTAGGCTTTACTTTTTAATAGAGAATATTACGTAAAACTTAATCGAAAAGTGTTACTGGAACATACTCAGAAAAATTTAAAACCTTCGACCTTCTCAAGGGATTCAACCCTTTTTTTTAAACCCTGCAAAATATTATTAAAAACTTACCTTTATGAACTTTTTAATTAAATAACACACTCCTAATAACCGTTATTATATTTACCTTATAGAGAACCGTTATGAACGCAAAATAAGCGACTTATTTTTGATTTGCCCCCTCGTGACCACTAAGCATCTGAAATGTCGACCATAGTTAAAATAAATTAAGCAGTTTAATGTGTAGTATTATTACTTAAATAAAATTCAAAGAGGGTAATTTTTATTTTAGCAATTAATGCGTACTAGTCGTGTAAACCACAGACTATGACCTTCATTTAGCCAATGATAAATATTTTGAATAAAAGCCTTGATTATAACTTTCTTTAGTTAATATTCATTTCTTTTCTCTAGGTCTATAAACTTCTTCCTAAACAAAATTTATCAATTGTATTATCGTGTTATATTATTCCCTCAGATTTTTCTATAACAAATAAGTAAAGTTTTCTAAAACAAACCTTAATTAAACTCACAACTCATAATATATACAGCTGCCTCGAAACTGGACAAAAAATGTAACAAAGATTTAAAAACGTAATTGTGAATTTAAATTGTCAATAAAGTGAATGCTTCGCTTCTACTTTGTACGGAACATTTAGAAATAGAAGACCTTTCGGTAACGAGGACTCGCCATGCAATCACCCCTAGCACGAGTACTCGATTTTAACTCACTAATTGTACTAGAAGTTTGTAAGTCAGGATAAAAAAGCAGAATAATATAGTTAAAATTAAAGTATTTTCAAAAATTGTGTCTAGTGCCTAAATGACTGTTGTACACAATTAAATAAATCTCTTTTAACGGTTTCATATGCAAAATATATTTTGTATACTTATTTTACCTGTCTCAGGACGCTCGACTGACATAATTTTTTAACTGGGCATCGCTGCGCTACTCTTAAGAGAAAGGGAAACAATTATGCACCCTTGCAATGTATGCAAGAAATATTTATAATTTTTGTATATGACTATTATTATTTCAACATTAAATCTATATTTAATAAAATCTGATTAAATTGAAAGAATTTTACTGCTAGGGTGGGTCTTGAACCGGCATCCACAGCGTTCCGCGCTGCTCAACCATATGATACATGCACCTCTCGCGCAACCAAATTTTAATCCTAACAATTACGTATCGATACATTTTTTCAATCTATTTTAAAAGATCAACCGCCTTTGTCATGGCATACGTTACTTTCGATTCGAGTTACAATGGTAATGCTTTCGATATCCACCTCTGGCCGCTATCAAAACTGTCGGGCGACGGAAGCGTTGCAGTGGACAGTTTTAAATCTTCCACCTACTTCACATTCACGAAACTCCACCCTAAAATATTCCGCTGACCGACAATTTGAATGTGGAAATTCGGAAAAATTCTAAACGTTACAGTAGATGCCTAGGTAATAAATCTTCGAACTATTTTTCGGAGCTAATCGGTTTAGAAATAGAACGCGCGGTCGAATAACTACATGAAATAAAGAAATATTTTAAAGATTCGATTTTCAAAATATTTACAAAAATAGAACAATAATTTGTATAACGATAAAGACTTCTGGTTATTATATTAAAAACACTATTCACGGCTGAAAATAAGCCTCGATTACAAGAAAAATGAAAAAAATATGAATGTATTTTAGTCTGTAACATCTATAAATATACCTCAAATATAATTTGAGCTGTTTAAACTGGCCGATAAGGAAGCAAGCTTTGTTCAAACGTTACACAATATTACCTGTTTTGCCGTAATCCTTCTTAATTATACTTGTCCTACCGCTGATTATTATAAATGGATTTTGATTGTTATCAAATTATGGGATATTGAGTACATATTGTTTCCAAAGATTGTATTAGCTAGCCCTGCTTAAAATAGAATAAAATGATGTGCTGTCGTGTAAAGAAAAATCCTAGGATAACAAAATGTAAAGATATTTTTATCATTTGACAGTATTCTGTGCTCTGCAAGAAAGGTGTATGTTGAAATTTTAATATCACTATTAAAAAATATAATATTAAAATAAAACACTTTAACGGTTTAGAACGCGATATATATTAGTTAAACTTATTTGGAAATTATTTTCCACGACGTTTCGGATGCTTTGCCGTCTACACGAGAGATCCTCGTGATAAGGCGATAGCTCCTATTTTATCAAATGTAGATAGAAATATAGATGTAATAATATCGAAATACATTTTATTTTCATATATATTTCATTAATTTATATGTTTACGAGTCTCCGCCTGACCACGGCTGCTGCTGTGAAGCATCCGAAACGTTTGGTTGTAGTTAAAAAATTTCCAAATAAGTTAAACTAATATAAATCGCGTTTTAAACCGTTAAAGTGTTTTATTTAAATGTGTACTACTCGCGTATACAATAATATTATGTCTAGGTTTCTATTAACATAGGTACTATACAATAGGGGCTATCCGTAATTAATACTGCATTCAAGCGAAGATGTTCCAATTTTCATGTTGGCACAAGAACCCCTTGATTAGTTCTAGGGTAATTAACAGTTGGATAATGAAGCGTGGATCTTAGCCATATTCGTATGTGAATTTGACTTGCTAATACTAACGAATAATGCTGATTTCAGCTTAGTTGAAATGTTGAAACACTTGAAATTTTGTGTTACTTAATTAATTATAATAATAACTAGCTGTGTTATTTTTGGCATCGAAATTTGTTTTTGCAAACAACCTCTTTATGTTTATAAATTTAACCTGTTACAATGTTGGTCCCGTCGTTCTTGCAAGTTAATCTTTAAAAAAGACATTTAATGCCGCGGACATTTTTTTAGATTATTTAAAAAATAATTATTCCTTCAAACATATTTTTTTGATTTGATAATTTTTTTCCCCAAATTTTCCACATTTACCGCTGTTTCTTCAGTCTTATTAGTCACAGCGCAATGTTTTATATCTTATAGCCTTTCTCGATAAATGTTCTAACCAACACAAAATCATTTTTCAATTCTAATTAGTAGTTCCTGAGATTAGCGCGTTCCAAAAAGTAACTCAGTTTTATATTTTAGTATAGATAATAAATCTCTTTATTTTGCATTCATTTAGTACAATGATAAAAACAAATAAATGTAATTACAATGGAGTAATACAAAAAGGTTATATTTAATTTGAAGAAAAGTGATCCCAAAAGGATCTTGCGTCAGCATAAGTTGCAGCACAGCTATACTAAAACACTGATTTCATAACACGGGTTATCCAACCTTTTCTTTTCAATAGACAATACGGGTAAATAGTATTTACTTTTCAAGGACTTATTTTACATACAGTAGATTGTCCTTGACACTCATTTATATGACAGACTTGAAAATGTATTCTAGCTAAGTATTAAAATAATTTTCCCGACTAAAACTTTTATTTCTAACAAGATTCTGCCCGTATATAACAGTCGACTTTAAAATAATATTTTCCACTAAGCCACTTAGTTTATTTAAATAAATTGTTATTTTTCAACCACTTATTCAATTCTCAAAACATTTCAAGGTTAATTGAAGTGACTGCGTTATAAATTCAAGTCGAAATCAGTTTTAAGTATAGATGGTTCTTCATTCAAAAAATATATCACGTGGATGGAACATGAGTAAATATTAGTGTAACACTATTTTGAGTGAAACAAAATGCTCATTAAGATAATAATTTGAAATTGAAATTAATAAATTTTGACCATCGTTTCGTAACTTATCTAAATTTTTTTTTTTATTTAACTAATTCTGTGTAACTTCTATTTTGACGCACTCGTAGTCTAGGTAGCAATGCATGGCTAAAAATCAACGGGTCGTGAATTCGATCCCCAACGGGTAGAACACGGTGGCAATAAGTTTATCATTTTTCTTAAACATGTTGGACTTTGTCTGGAAAGCTGGATATTTGTGGTAGGTATGTCGTAATTCCGTCTGCGTTACCATAATAGGGCGACAGCAATTGTCAAGATGTTATATTGCCCGTGTAATTCACCTTTCATGAAGTAAACCTCATGATTATCAGTGTACCTCTAACTATTAATGTATATCTTAATTCTATATAAGTCGTCAAAAACAATAATTATGAGGGTTTCGTGTAATTTTGTGGGACCCTAAAAAGCTCACCAAAAGTAAGAATAACACAAAATTCCACGCAAATTTTCCTTTTCTTTGAATGGACTCGTTAATTTTGTTTCGTCTTTGTTTGCTTTACCGGAGAGCTTTTAAGAAAACTCAATTTTATATGGACAAATTACTTAAGGAATTGTTTTGCTATTTAATTCGGGTGTATTTTTATATTCCCACCGCAGTTGTTAATTACTAACCACAAAGACGATGAAATTTGTTATTTTATTTTTGGTCACTATTATAGGAACCTAGAAAGTGATCAATAAAAAAATTACTCACATTAGAATTTTTACAAATAATGTTGTATAGAATACTTGAAAAATATTCTAACAAATTATACAATACTTGCTAAGAATTATACAAAATATTTAATTTTATCAACATTTATTTACATCCAAATTATTTAAAGCAATATTATATATGAGTTACTTATTAAACCTATCTTGACAGCTGAAAGCGTTCTGCTTTTTTGATCAACCACCACTGGCTTATCACGGCTTATCATCGCGCAACCAAATAAGTGAAACCACCAACTTCACCATCATCGATGACCAACATCGTAGTCTTTTGTCTCAAATCTTCCCCAAAGACTAGAATTATGTGCTATAGTAAATAGCAACTGAAAAGACTCAGTAGAGATATGCATTACTTAAATACAATATATACAATACAATAATAAGGCTTGGCTAGAAAATCTATTTAGCATAAAAAAATTAAAACATGTGCGTGATTTCAACAGCAATTTGTACTGCAACTCTAACCAACTAACAACTAACTTGAAGTAGTATAGCGCTATTAAAAAAAGTACACCTAATAAACAAAATGTGATACAGATTGTATCTTGTAGTGTTATTTAGTTAGATTAATGTTTATATATATATTTTTTTAATTGATATTTTGTTACTTTTTTAAAAATTTTTCTCTTCTGGTTGGTTGTCACGATGCTTCATCCTTCTCGATAAATGCTCTAATGAACACAAAAAGTTTTTGTTTAATTCGAACCGGCAGTTCTTGTGATTAGCACGTTCAACCAAACAAACTCTTTAGCTTTGTAATATTAATACAAGGATACCTATAAGGGAAATTTACTTAGTATTAGTAATCTTCGGCCATTTTGTGTCAGCAAAAACGTAAAAACGAAATAGCCATTGGAAACGAGAGGGTAATAATTTATATCGTATCTAAAACGTTTTTTATGAGCCCTGAAAGTTGATTTCGGTATCTTGAGTATTGTGGGTAAATCGAACGACTACTTTTAGAACATTAGGTATCTTAATGACATCTGTGACAACAGTTCAATTACTTTAACCTAATTTTGACCATATTAAAAATACAACAATATATAATACTAATAGTTTCGTTGGTACTACATTTTTATCTTGTTATAAGAGTTATTGTGAGACTTCTAAATCAAATAAAAAAATCCTTTATTCATATTTATAACCTAAATCTAGGTATCTATTTACAATCTATTATTTATCTATCTTTATACAATTATCTAAAAAGTCCTGAGACAGGCCTCCCCATTCCCAGGCCAGGCGTCCCTTTTCGCGACAAGTTGTCCATCAGCCCTTTAATAGGTCATATACCCATCGTACGGTTGGCCCTATACCACTTGCCTTTCAGTTTTATCTTTAGCACACTTCTTCGTTTAATATTTTTCACGCGTTCGCATTGATGGCACATGATGGCACTTAAAAATCGATTATAAATTAAAAAAATTGCAATAATGTCATTTAATCCCAATATAAAAAATTGACAAACACAGATGGAAATACAGAAAATGTAAAAAAAATAAGCTTCTCTGTGCCCAAACTAAATGGGCACAGTGACTATTCCATTTTGGTAATTATAGTAGCAATCTCAAAGTGTCAGTAATGCGGGGAATAAATAAAACGAAATGACAGGAGCGCCCGGTAATTCTTCGGTTCAGCGAAGCGAAATACAACCACAGACTAAGAATATAGCTAGGTCAGCGCGTCACAGACTACAGAAGTAAATGTAAAAAAGGTATTTCTGTTTCATTATAACTATTTATTGTTAAATTAGCTATTATTGTAGTTAATAAGACCTCTGTGCCCTGCCCGACTAAAACAGTTTACCGTTTCCCTGGGATTCGAACCTCTGATTCTTAACGCCATGCTGGTGAACGCGTTTAACTATTGAACTAAATAAGTATATACGAAATTATTTGAAAGTGAATATTATAATTACTGTCGATACATATATAGTTCATGAATCAACAAAGATTTTTAACCATCGCTTTTAATATCACTGGAATAAAAGATGAATAAAAAAACTACAAACAAGTAGAAATATGTGTCAATTCAACATAAGAAATGTTAAATTATTCACACTAATGTCATTTCACTCAACGAACAATTTTTTATTATTTATGTTTTATACTCTGTGGCTTGAGAAACATTTTACGCGTTATAGATACTCTGGACGTCTGTTTAATATCTGTTTTTTTACAACGCACTTCGCATTACGACTCTTATAAACTTTTTTTCCCTTTGTTACCTGAATTTTAATTGCAAGTAAAGTATAGCTTTATTAAGCCATTAGTGTTTTATAGCTTGCTATGTTTAGTTTTTTTCGTAATAGTTTCATTATACGTATCAATTACGCACTAAAATCTTAGTGTAGGTTTGAATCCTGATGCAAAACAAAATCAGCTTATAATTAAATAAATACATATTTTAAACCGTTAAAGTATTCATGCCTGTGGACATTATCTTTTTTTAAATGAGTACATGTGTTAATACAATTTACGTTGGCCTGTTATAATGTATTATGTTGCCTGTTTCAACATAATTTATTGTATTACAATTATTATGCTGCCTCGGGATTCAAATTGAGGACTACTCTCTAATTGAGTACTATTTTTTTAGGTAAACAGTTGTTTAGGCTCAATATGTTACCCCAAGATTCAAACAGTTTTAAAAATACAAGTTGTTTATACACAATATACCTATGAGTAAAAACGTACGGGCTTTTTCCTTCAGTGGTAAATATGTAAAATACGCGTGGTATAATGTTAATACTAATATGTAGTATTCGTTTGGGAAAGAAGCAATCACCATTCAAGCAATCTTTTATTATTCCTCACTCGTTTAACCAAAAATGGATCATATAATCATTCATAAAGCAATCTTAATATCTAAAGGAGAATTTGAATTTCCAATAGGGCCGATGATATTAAGATTAAAATTAGCCCCTTTGTGGCTGCTATGAATATTAAGACGGCTCCTATTCAAAGGACTTGCGATTTTTCGTCATTACGCATACCGCCGCATCCTCCTTGACTTTCATGACGATCTGCTTGATAAGACGTGCCAAAAATCCACAAAATAATTCAAAGACGCACATAATGGGCTCTTTATAATGAAGATAACAAATGAGGTTGAGGCTCGTAATTTAAAAAGAAAGACGACCAGTCCTGCACAAGTGTTTTAAAAGTTTTTAAAATACCTGTGTATATAATACCTTTTCAGGTAACTCACTAGAATTATGCATATCACGAAAACCAAAGAGAAACTGTTATAAGTTTTAAAATATTAAATTAGAAATATTGAAAGTTTAGATTGAAGATTAGTGTCACGGTCGGAACTTGAACCAGTATCCGTAGATAGCGATTTGTTCCGTTAATAACCAAATAAGCTTAGTAGTAGTAGTTGAGTGTTTTTACAATTGAAATAAATTTTCAATTTATATAAAGTGACCACGGCTGCACTGCAAAGCATCCGAAACGTCGGGCCGAAGTTAAAAATCATTTTCAAATAAGTTTAAATAATATATCGCGTTTTTTTTAAATGTGTCCTACTAGCGTAAACTAAGACAGTATTAATTTATTATTTTTCATATATACATTGAATATGTTATTAAATTGTTTATATCGATTGTAAAAACAGATTTTTAGACTCAGAAGTTTATAAAAAGCGTCATGTTCAATTTAAAAAAAATGTTTCAAATAAGCTATACTACTTTATAGAGGATAACTAGAACAACTTACCCAATGGGATTTGAAGCCAGGACTTTTCGTGCTTAACGCTAACGGAAGGTATAACTGTTTATCTATAGATGTAATCTAGTATTATAGTAGTTGTTATTTCAAGTGAAACCGTGCAAGAGCACAAACACGTACGAAGTTGTGTTTGAACATGCAGTTGTGAATATACAAACGGCACAAGTTAAATTACTCGTTATTTATATTTCTTGTTAGGAATTTCGCTGTCTTATCATAGTTAAGAAGTAGTCATATAAGTCGTTAAGTGACTTATAAAATCCCATTTCCCTATATACTTAAGACACGTATCTTAGTCTATTCAGTGACTGATTTTGTTTATTGTGCTGTAACCAATGAAAAATCTGGTTTCCCGAGATCGGAACGAAGGATCTTTTGCGCTTTACTCAGCGCTTGGTAACCTTTTAACTATAAAGCCGTTAAAGTGCTTATTATTAAATTCTATAACCGATATCCATGCCTTATAGGAACATCGGGTATAAGGCGTATAAGGTAGACGTCACCTAGGAGTATATAAAATTTAACATCTTAATCTTAATTTAAAAATCGAAAAAAATTAAAAAAATATTTCATAATATAGTGCCTTATTCAATAGGAAATAAAGAAATTATATTAGATAATTTATTTAATATTTATTAGCTATTTTATATTTACTGAAAAATACAACACTAGAAATTAAAAATAGCATACTAAAAGTTAACTATCTTAGAAGTAGTAAAAACAATTTTAAACAGTAATAAAGTAATACATATTCCTAAATCTTTGTTTCAGATTGTAGGTGGCAGCACTTGAGGGAAGAGTGAGAGAGCTGAAACAGCGCTGCGAAAATGAGCTGAAAAGTGTAACAAAATGCTTACAAGGTGGTTGCTAGAGACGAACTAAGCTAATTCACGTGAGTATTTCATACTACGCGGACGTCTCAGCGTAGAATAGTTATTTTGTATTATCAATTTTGTTTTTGAAAATCCTCCAACACTATAAAATGTCTTCCGAGTCCCGTCGTTCTTGCAAGTTAATCTTAAAAGATGGACAAATACTGTCGGGGAATTTTTTTGAATATCATTTAAAGAGGAATGATTCGTATGTGTATAATAGTCACAGCACTTCACTAAGTGTCGTAAATATTTTATAGTCTATATCCTTCTTCGATAAATGTTCTAACCAACACAAAAAAAATATTTCAATTCGAACCTGTAGTTCCTGAGATTAGCACGTTCAAACAAAAAGTTTTCAGCTTTATATATTAGTATAGATTTAGAAAACTATTTAGAGGTTTTCGCAGATAAGCTACCTGTAAAAACCGGGAATGCAACGAACTAAACAAATTACTCGTACTCTTCAGATACGAGTTATTCGTAGCACGCGTAGCAATCGTAGACCCTCGTAGCAGAGTGGTACGAGGTGCTACGCTTTGCTATTGCTAAGCGTACGTTATTCGAGTAATAACGAACGTTGTATTAAACTTCAAGATTCGTTATTCACATTTAGAATCATATTTATTTCAATTTAAAACTCCCACTTTAATTTGTAACTTTATGTACCAATGTTACTTATATAATAATTATTTTTTAAGTATATTGTACTTAAGTATTGTATTTGTATATTGTTTATTAAACCAATACATAATAAACACATTCAACGTAACGTGGATTATTAGATAACTTAACTTTTTACTTAATTGTACTAACCCGACGTTTTGGATGCAGGTTACAGGGGAAAGATGGAAGGTATCCCTGCTTAAATTGATAGTGTGAATACCTAATGTACGTGATATACCCCAGTCTATAGCATCTAAAAAAGATGCGCCGTTGGCCTATTCTGGCTTTGGACATACGGAAATCCACAAACTGAAACCAAAACGCCATTAAGCTTCACGGCTTTTTCATCTATGGCACCCATTTGATATCCAGATTTCATCAACATACATATGTCAACATGTTGGACACAGTAGTCACATCGACCTGTTGATTAATAGCCATACATGCTAACCCAAATGATATGAATCTTGTACTTATAATGCATAAAAGGTGTAATATTTCGCGTAACAAGAAGTTCACGCGTTTATTTAAGAACCCGCGATTCATATTTATTACTCGTACGCCTTTAATAAATCTTATTGCCGGATCCACGAAATCGGCGCACGAAATTACCCCTTTTTTTAACAAAATAAACTGATTTACGACATCCAAATTGTTATTTATATTGGTATCATGAATTGCAAATCAAAGCGAATGAAAATTTATTGTTTAACGTCTGTTTATTTAGCGCCAAATTTATAATTCAGGTACGTTTATTTATTGCGTTCAGCAAATCTTCAGGAGCGAATTATATTCATTGAATCCACGGGATAATTATTGAAATAAATGTGTTGGCATGCTTGATGTTTAAACTTCGGGTAGATCGTTAAACATTTATTTCATCTTCATAAATATCGTTGAACTTTGTGGAATGTGTAAACAAAATTACGTGGAATATTCTTCGTTGGTTGATACGCGTCGGCTATCAATAATTTAATATATTCTTTGACGTGGAATTAATGTTTAATGTATCGCTGGTATTCTTGAAAGCAAGAACGAAATTACGTCACTACGTGTGCAATAATTTTCAAATAAGTTTAACTAATATATCGCGTTTTAAACCGTTAAAGTGTTTTATCTAAATGTGTACTACTAGCGTAAACTATAGACAGTATTAATTTATTATTTTTCATATATAAATTGAGTGTTATAGTAGAATACTTGGATAAACTACACTCCTAATGACATCTGTCGGGTGGAAGAAATATCTAAATTCCGTCCGCGTTACGAACCACTGTCCAGAGATGAAAAAGTTAACAAGTTTAATATCGTTTCGGTTTGATGATTCCGAATTTCCGAATATCCAAAGCCATAATAGGCCGAACGCAACTACTTTAGATATTATATGGCTGGGGTATTTCGCCTATCATCAATTAAACTTCATGTTTGTCTAAAACAAATTGAAACTAAACAGTATTTAAAACAAATTGCATTACAAGGTTACAATTGATCGGAAACGAACATAGACCGTTGGATATATATACTGTAGGGCCAACAAAAAAACTCCTTTATTTTCTTCGTTAAATTATATAAGCTTTATTAGCTAGCATAATAGTAATAATTTAAATTCAGTTAGCCGAATGCGATTCCAATTAGAAACTAACACCAACGAGACGGTCGGGCATAGTTTTCGTTTGTTCCCAACTAAACTTCAAACTGCACTGCGACATATGGCGTTGGCGCTATCTCCGTGATATAACCAAAAATATATGCATTGATTTTGTGACTGGTGAGGAAACAAATATAGAGGACGCGCGCTCGGTTAATTTTTTCATATAGTAATGTGGTTCAATATGTCCATCGAACTGAGATAAAGAATGAGGAGAAAACACACGTTTTTAGTTTAATTTTAATAATTCTTCAAAATAAGTTTCTAGTTTGTTAAAAGTAATATTATTCTTAATTTTATATACTTTATACTTATTAAGTTATTCTTACAAATAATTGTGGCCAATTTCTCTTCTTTTTTGAAGATAAAAATTTAATCTTATAACATCATTTAAAACTTCTAAATATCCCCTGAAAAGAATGTTTATTGTGTAGCATTTGATCCCTGGGCCATTCCAAATTTGTCAATCATAATTTTCCGGGCAAAATAAACAACGTTTAAATATGACAAAGAACTCTTCAATGTGCCTGAGAATCAATACGCAAAACAAATTCTCAATTATGTCCGTCCAATACCCCATACTGGGGTTTTACTTTCACAAGCACTCAGATAATACAACCAGTGAACTGTAAAAACTTATAACGTAATATGATCGCAGTTTAGCTAGACACACCTGACTAGGCAAATTAATAAGTTCGACCATTAATAATATGGTAACTGACATTGGCATCCGTTTACTTTATCAATGAAAACACACGGGAATATATAATGCTTTCAACTTCACGCTTTCAAATATTTACATATAAATTTATTTTAACATTCAAAGAATTATTATTTAGAAAATTATTATTAAGTATTGTAAAAGTATTGTTAAAGAAAGTATTGTTTTTTTTTTATATATAAGAACGCTTATGTAGCTCGATAGTTAAACGTATTAAGTATGGGAGATCCAAGGTTCGAATCCCGGAAAAACAATAAATTACTAAAGGATGTTAGGAAGACTGACCGTGTAATGATTCATTGCTAACATAATTAAGACCTACTAATACTAAAAATATACTTTAGATCTAAGTTATTTAGTGTAATTTAATTATATTATAATACACAAGAGAGTTTGTATGTTGTAACATCGGCTTAATGTATTTTTAATTAGATCCCGCTATAATCCCCCGTGTTTTATGGGTAATTAATTAATAAATATCGAGAGTTTGACCTTTATAACGAAATATAAAGTGCTGTAATTAAATTAGTAAAAGATCCACTTCACTCATAATTACAAAATATCTTTTTCTTTATTTTGTAAAAACTGCTTCTAGGGCTGAGACCGACTTCTTAGGTTAGCGATTAAACGTATTACCTAGCATTACATTAAAGGTAAGAGGTTCTCGGTTCGAACCCCGGGGAAACAATGGATTGTTCCGATCCGGAGATACAGGAGTCTGATCAACTACCTGTTTGTAAAGAAAACCGACCAGTGAAATGAACACATAAGTGTCTTCACCCCATGCCCCACGAGTGTTTTTAAGTTCAAGAAGCTTTAAATTAGATACAGAAACAGACAATATCACATGCTCTAGTACTGTAAAGAAATCTTATTATCTATCTATTGATTAGTCGACACGGTAAAATATCCGTCCGCTAAAAAGAAGACGTGAGACTCCAGAATATAAATGTAAAACTGTTTACTTAATGAAAATCAGATAATGTATTTTACATCAACCTCTTTTGATTTTGAAATCCCTTTAATTAAACAATACCATCTTTCCTAGTATCTCTATAATGAAATGATATTACCTGCTATATAAGCCTGCATATACTTACTTGAGTAAGATCAGCATGAATGCATGTGATTTTTAAAATTTGTGTCTGTTTCGATAAAAATGTGTGTCGAAGTGATGATGAGATGATCTACCCCAGTTAGATCCGTAATTCCATTCCATTTAATCCTCGAACTGGTGACATTGGTTACTATATGTATACATTTTAGATTGTTATTAGACTTACTGTCAATATACTCTATGTAGTTGCGAAATGTATTACTTAAAAAAATAAATTAACCACGGCTTTACATTTGGTTTTGTTTATTTATAAGTATGTTTTAATTTTTAATATTGTACCATTACTCTACTCTTTTCTACTCTTAATCTTTAAAACTGTATAATGTTGGGATTTTGTCACTATGAAAAGTGTGAACCACTAACCAGAAAGCGTTTTGCGGGTCAAGAACGTCTCACCCATATATTGTTACCCTTAGCCCAGATATTATGCAACCAGGTGCAAAACACTACACGATTTCAAGATTTCTTCAGAGAACTCTCATAATCTACACTTAACATCATTAAAAGTTTTTAAAAATCGAATGTCAAAATAGACTTAACTAGCTGATTCACCAATCGATGTTTTGCTGTTTACAAGATATAATGTTGATCTTACAAATAATTTATAATCAATCATCCACTTAAATAACAGTACACTAACACTAACGGTTCTATTTATATCGCGTTTTAAACCGTTGAAGTGTTTTATTTAAATGTGTACTACTCGCGTAAGCTACAGACAGTAGTTTAGTATAGTTGTTGTGAGTTAATCTTAAAATACTGTCGCGGACATTTTTTTAAGTCATTAAATGATAAATAATTTTTTATACATATCTCTCCCTCTTTCTCCCCCCCCCCCCATTAATCGCAGCAGGATGTTACATAGCCTAAAGCTTTTATCGTTCAATGATCTATCCAACACACACACAGTCAAACAAACAAACTCATCCACTATAATATTAATAGAGTTTTAAAAAAATGTGCCATTTACTTGATACCCTAGAAGACACAGACTATGTTTTTATTACTAAAATCGTCATATTCCTGACCTATAATGATACTTACCTGTTTAGTTGTTAAAAGCTTCGCTTCACTTCTCCCGGGCACAATTAAATAATAATAATAAAATCAACCTAGTTTGAATTTGACCTTTTGATTAAATTAAACACTTAACGATTTAAATCAGTTAACTTCATTTTAATTTAACTACGTACCGCCATTTTGCATGCTTTGCAGAGGCATGAGGGTCTTAAATTAAGTGTATTATTTCAATGTGTAGACTATACTACTCCAGCTCGTACTAGAAGTTCTCGCGTAAACTAAAGACGGTACTGTTTTTCTAGATAAGAGGTGAAATATTCAAATTACCCGGCAACAATAAACAGTTATACACAATAACTATGTATCTAAGAGTATATGTATATTCATTTCAACTCCAGTACAAAGCTAGTAGTGGACCCCGAGGGATGCAATTAATAATTCAGATAGTTGGAATATAATAATCTGTAGCCCGTTTAATATATGCGTTCAACATATGCAATTAAAGTTTAACTAACCCGCATTAGCCTAAAGTTATTTGGCTTATGTATTACTGAACTAGTATATAATAGGTTTAAATAAAACGTACTTTAACTTATTTACAAATTGTGTTACAATGACACGACGTTTCGAATGCTTTTTAGCAGCCGTGGTCACGGAGGGAGTCATTTGTACGTAAATTAACTACATTTCGCGTTGTAAACAGTTAGTGTTTCATTTAATCATGTACTACTCGTGTTCAGACAGCACTTTACTGATATAATTTGTGATTTACACGATGTTTTTTTAAACAAGTACGAGTTACGTAAACTGCCGTGAAGTGATACCGATTTAAACCGTGAATTTCATTAAATGTATTCTCTTTGCGTACCGACCAACAGCATTTAATTTATATATTTCGCGTTTAAAACCGTTAGTGTTTTAATTGTGTATTACTTGCGAAAGCTACAAAGAATACTATTATATTTTTCAATATTTATTATTATATGATATTTTTATTGTTTCCTTTATGACAGTAATAAACATAGTCGATACTTTATAAAAACGAAAAACTCCGGAGGAAAAAACAGAAAGTGTTAATAAAAACTATTTTCAAGCTCGTGTCGCGAAACCAACAGAATAAGGGACGGTAACACACAGCTAATATTTGAATTTGTCTCCTTTTCAAACCCCTCACTTTGTTCATATTAGTGTGTCTTGGGTTCCGTAATCTCATAAGCTTTGTACGATTGTTTTCCTGCCGACGCACAGTTTTACGATTTCTAGTACAAGTAGGTAACTGATATTCCCACTGGAATTAAACAGGACTATTCTTAAGTTGTAATGGTTCTGTAAATGTATCGCAAAGTTTGTCAATCAAAACTCATCAAATATATATCCATCACATATACATTTTTTTTTTAATTTACAGATACCCACCCATAGAAAAATTTTATAAAAAAAATAAAAATGGCTGCCATTTACATCCGCCAAGATATATCCTCAAGTTTGTATCCAGAATATCGCTAGTTCGTAACCGGGCACACTGAATAACTGTATACACAGGTCTTATACAAATTCAGATTTAAGAGAGTGAACCACTCTTTTATCGTTCATTTTAACCAAGAAAATACCACTTTTTCATAAATTTTAGTGCTACCAACATTGAGAATAAATATATTATTTCTTAATCATAGAGCAGAATGGACAAGCATGAAATTCACATCATGGAAGGTGCTAGACAAATAACATGTAAAAAACAGCCATAGCGACCTTGACTTTGGATGTCAAACAAAACGCGATTAAACTTTATTTGTGAGCAATGGTTCGAAACCCGGGTAAGATTTTAATTTTCCTGCTAGCCATTTAATATCCCGTTTTCTAGTCGAAGTTCAACATCTTTCAGAAATATTATAATTTAATTAGATACACGTTGAAACGATGGACATCGAACTCACGACCGTTTGAGTGAGAATCTAGATTGCCACTATTAAGCTAACGAGTCAGATTAAATAAAAATTTGGTTAGACAAATTTAAACGTCCTATAAAGTGACCAGTTTTCGTATGTGAACTCACTTTTGGATTTGTAATAGAAGTCGAATGGAAAAGATTAAATTAAACGTAAATTAAGCTTTAAATAATAGAATATTGAAACTAAGTATTTCCAAAATGTGAACCTAATGTTTTATTTTTATGCTGAGTTGCCATATCTACACTCTGTACGTAGCATCTAGTCATGATATTATCTAGAAACACAGCTCTGTGGAAAACTGAAAATTGAAAACGTGTGTGGAATGAATTATAAATTCAAATTTCTCTGTGATAAGCATGACACTGTTGAAGAGATTCCAGTTAAATCCTTTTCTACCTAGCAAAACACATCATGTCATTGTTTTAACTGCTTTGAACTCATCGACACTTTGTATATTAGCAATGATCTCATACTGAGTTAGTTTTCATGTATACCAGTTAGGCATAGGAAGGAAAAAAAAGAAAGAATCATGTAATATTATTTTGAATTTAAATGGTTGTCATTCTATGATAGTTTAGTTTCTTTTAACTGACTGAAAAAAATAAAATAATAACCGAAATATTATAAGGCGGAGTGAGCTAATAACAAGAAACTTACGCGAAGATGAATTTGTAGTATTATTTATGTAAGAATCATGTTAACAATTTTCAGTCATTGTGCTTTTGTAGATAAACATTTCTAGACGAAAAAATATAAATAAGCCAAATTAAAAAATTGCAGTTACGCTCTGCCTCTAGCGGCCTTCTATCTAAGATAAAAGATAGATTTGGACGTTAGAAATCCATAGACTGAAACCGAACGTGATTGATTATTCTTTACGGCTTTTACATCTGTGGACGTTTAAATAAAACACTTTAACGGTTTGAAACGCGATATATTAGTTGAACCGTTAAAGTGTTTTATTTAAATGTGCCCTACTGGCGTAAACTATAGACAGTATCTGTGGACTTATCATCCTAGCCTCCAACTTTTCATAACGAAGACGGTTAAAAAAATGTATTTGATATAACAATATAAATTAATAGTATGCAACATCAACATTTGAAATAAAACATGGAACAAGGTTTTGATTTCAGTCGTCAAAAAGATTTAGCATCTGTACAATCTTGAGGAACAGGTCAATGATGCTGGTGTAAAGCATAAACGCGGCTATAGCGTAGTCGGATTCCCCAATCTCCACTGTCCGGCCTCCTAGTATGGTCTGCAGCTCTATTATTAATATCTGTGACAAAAGAGTGACTTTCAGAAACAAAGAGAGGATCAGGTTGATAATGAGCATTCAATTTCTTTATTCATTTATTTATTTATTTATTACAATTAAAGCGGCGGTATTCAAAATATGTTTTAAATAAGTTTAACTAATATATATCGCATTTTAAACTGTTAAAGTGTTTTATTTAAATGTTTACAACTCGCGTAAACTACAGACAGTATTTAAAAATACTGCAACCAAACGAACATTTTCGATACGAGTAAGTCAAATCTAGTTTGCCTTATTGTGACGCGGGACAAATATATATACTGTGTCCGTTATACTGATTAGATTTATTATATGTTTATGAGACCTCTATGCCCTACTGAATTTATTGTTTCCCTGGATTCGCACCCAGGGCCGTTCGTGCTTAACAGAATAACTTACCACAACATTTATTATAGTTCCAATAAATAATATCGCTATATGTACTGGCTTAAAGTGGATGTTCATCAACAACATTGTGATAGATATAATTGTTGCAACTGCTGCAAACGCAACGGCTATGACGACCACGTACAAATACCATTTCGTGAAATCAAACTGAAAAAAAATCGATTATTTATTGAAAAATTTACGACACGGGCAGGGCTTGAAACGGCATCGACAGCGTTCCGTGCTGTTCTAACCAATTGAGCTACCGTGTCCCATACGTCATCGTCGTATTTTTTTCAACGGATTGATACATGCATCTCTTGCGCCAAATATTAAAATATGTGTAACTGTTAATAGTAAGATTTTATATAAATATATACTTTGAATAAAAGCACTCTGTTTGTTTTTTTTTCTTGTTTCATTCAATTTTTTCGCGTTTTTGTATATTAAACAGAGAAGACCAAGCTCGGGAACCACTTGATGGATGTATTAATGTTTTAGCGAGGTAAAATTGTTAAAATGTAATTTCAGACTGAAAAACTTTCACATTCGTAATGAAACCTAAAGTATAATAATATTTCTCGACATTGACGGATTGTAATATTCCTCCCATAAAGTGTTTTATTTAAGCGCAATATATTATTTACAATTCATTTTGACTGCGGCCCGACTACGGGTAACTCCCCGTGACCACGGCTGTTGCAAAGCAACCGATACGTCAGGCCATAGTTATAGTAAATTCTAAATAAGATAAACAATATTTTTCGTTTTTTAAACCATTACTATTTTATTTAAATTTGTACTACGCGCGTAAATTACAGTATTTAACATTCCTGCAGATTTTCTAAAAACATGAGTCTTACATCTGCTGACTATGTAACCATAGTTTCAGGCTAACACTTAACAATAATTTTTACTCCTTATCGTTTATACCGAGCGACCCAGCTGAACATAATAGAGTACTTACACTTGAACAGGCCAACAGCACACAGACGAAAACAACAGCCGCCGTGGCAATGAACGCGTAAAATATCAAATTCGTTCGTATCCGACAAGTTATTGCTGCAACAAGGATACTCATTCCAATCACCTAAAAATATAATAATAAGATAAAATAGAACACTTTTATGCATTTAAATGAAACACTTTAACGGTTTAAAACGCGATATATTAGATAAACTTATTTGAAAATATTTTCTTGATTTTGATGACGGGGTACGGGGAGTCTCCTCGTAACTACGTACCACTAAGTTTGACTAATATGTATATCGCGTTTTAAACCGTTAAAGTGTTTTATTCAAATGTGTACTACTCGCGTAAATTATAGACAGTATTCACTTTTACGCAGTTCACGTGAATGCTTTAGAAATGCTATTAGCTAATGGACGGATTGTTCGATTCCCGCTAAGTCTAGGTTTTTAAGCTAATTAAGGTACATCTTTAAGAAATATACACTAATTTGTCTCGTTGGTGGTGTAGTCTTGTTAGATGTTAAGGAGCCGTGGATTTTTGAAGGGTCGCCCCCATTAACTATCTTTATTATTGTGTGTAGTTTATGTGAGTAGCAAACATTTAAGTAAAACACTTATAATGGTTTAAAACGAGAATAAAATTTAAAACTTATTTTTAATTAAATAACCATGGCTGCTTCAAAGCATCCGAAACAGCGAACCATAGTTAAAATAAATTTAACAATAGGGTTATTTGTTTCGCGTTTTAAACCGTTAAAACTGTTTTATACAAATTAACTTGTTGTTCTAAAAATATAGTGTATATCTGTCGGGATTTTTCGAGATAAAAACTATTGATATATAGACAAACAATTGTTTAGGCTTTGGGTAAAAAACTCGTCTGTTCACTAGTTGTTTCAACTAATGAAATTTACCAAACTAATTTTGACACTAAATTACAGAACACAATATCTTAACATCTGTTAGTATTTCCGTCACTCAGCTATCTCGTAGTTGCTAGAGCGTATGGTGGTTTGCAATATTTAGTTAACACTGTGTAAAGTTAGCTAAATTTCAGCGCAGAATTTTAATTAAATACGCAAATATGTTTATATTAATATGTCTGTTTATTTAAAAATGTATGGGAAAATATGTTCGCTTGACCATATATACACATTAACTAAACAACAATACAATTACATAAAATAACAATTATACAGGTAATATATGTTACCCGCTCACTTGCATACTTGGACAAGTAGTACACTAAAATTAAAACATAAATTGGACTCGTGGACTACTAGTCCACATCGCGCCGCCGCGCAATAGCTCGTGTCACTCTGTCATTGACATGGCCCCCCGCGCTCAAATAAGTCGAATATACTCGTCTCTATCGCTCTGGAGGTAGTATATTTTATCTCAATTCTCCGTTAAATTCCCGCCATATCCAACCCATTCCAGTATCCAAACTATAGAAAAAAGTTATGTAATGTTAAAACCCTCAGTCGGTGGTGAGTGTTGTGATTTTTGTTTGATTGAATGTATGTGATTAAAAGGTTACATTGTGCAAGTTACCTTATTGGAATGGCCATTAAATGTACTTTTAGGTATGCTAACTGTATATTTTATATTATTTAGTCTGTAGAACAATAAAATTAGAAAAACTAGGCGATTTTATTGTGAGAATGGGGACTGTTGCAGAAATGTTCATATTTCTCAGAAGTGGTGAATGCTACCTTTATGATTCTTACTTGTTTTAAAATAATATAACACATTTTGTTTAGTGTTACTTTTATTTTAAGACTAAAAGCTTTATTTTTGTGTATTTTTATGTATGCCGTGTCAAGTTACACCGCGCGGCGCCAGATAACGTATCGCATCAAAGTCTGTAAAAATGGAAATTTGTATGAGCGTGTAGTAAAAATTAAATTAAAATTTTAGAAAAACAAAGTATGTTTTTTTTATATCGTATTCTATTCTCTATTATTAACGCTTATCTTTTGGTAATCCACAGACTACAATTTGACCTCGTAGTAAAATCATTTACATTACGATTGTTACAAGATCCGTTTTTATTGTTTTATTCTTGAAAAGGATAACAATATATTTTCATATTAAATAGATACAAAATAGATGTATAACAAATAATATATACTAAACACAAAATCAGTGTAACTAAAAAATAAAATAACACCACTGTGCCAAATTTAACAAAAAAAGTTTACCCATTTACCGTAAGAACTAGACAAATAAAGTTGCAAGGTGGGTGCCTGGCGCATTCGCTGCAGAACATCATGTAGTTTAACATCAGCATTATCACTCTGAAATAATTTGAAACTCTCAATATTTCTTTCTCGTTCCTTTGTGTTACTTTAGAAAGAGACTTAACACACAGCTACTACTACTGATGTTAATTTATTATTGACAGAAATACTTAAATAATTTGAATTTAAATAAATAAATAGAAAAAAAAGCGATTTGAAACGCGATATATATTAGTTACTTTGGTAGGTTTTAGAAATTGCTAAATCTTCTGGTGCGGCTTGAAAAGTTACTCGGGCCGTAGTTATAGGAATATCCAAATAAGTTTAACTAATGTAAATAGCATTTTGAACCGTTAGTGTTTTATTTAAATGTGTACTACTCGTGTAAACTACAGACAGATTAATTAATAAAAATACTGTCTTTAATTGTAGGCGTTTTTTTAATATTATGTTCTGTACCTACGGTCTGATGTAATAAACAACAACGACAGTTCGCGAGATCGATGTCGGTAAAATTTTGTATGTAAATTAATACTGTGCTTCCTTCCACAGCAAAGTATTGCTATGTTGTTATTTTATTGATGCATTTTTTTTAATATTCTAAATCTATTTGATAGTAGTATGTTGGGGAATAATAATATTGGATATTTGAATTGAATTTCATACAATAAAAACGTATTAATATTTAAAAACAACGGCCGGGACTTGACGAATTGAATTAAGGACGCGGTAGCTAAAGTTGTTAGAGTGCAAAAAAAAGTATGGATGGTTCAAGTCCGTGTGTTGTATTTTTTTCAATGCCTTTTTTGATTTCGAAAAGTCGGGCAGTAGTTAGAATTAATTTTCAAACAAGTTTAACTAAAATATATCGCGTTTTAAACCGTTAAAGTGTTTTATTTAAATGTGCACTACTCGCGTAAACTACAGGCAGTATTATACGATAATATAAGAACTTTCGAATTTCATACTTACAATGATATTATCAGGAACATTAGATTGTTATTTATAAATACATCTTTGATATCCGGCCTGAAAACACATACATACGAAATGTTAATAATAATTGTCCGGAAGTTTACACAGATGCTAAATTAAATTAGCCTTTTTAGCGATCCAATCCGTTTACGATGGTTTTATTTTACATAGAGACCTACTAAATATTTAATGAGTCGTGGTAACAGGATGCGAATATTTTAGATGTCTGCATTTACAAAATTATAAGCCATATCTGTCTGAGTGTTTATTACAATTGATTGATTAATTGAGATATCCGGCGGAAACTTGAGACAGATAAGCAATTATAAATTTTCAAAAATTACGACACGGGCAGGACTTGAGCCGGCATCCACGGTGTTCCGGTCTAACCAATTCAACGTCATCCATTTTTCAGTAGTAATTTCAACCTTAACGCCCGCTTATTAACGTGGTTAGTAACTTGGACTTGCCGACTTAAGTCCAATTTACAGTATTTATAGTGCCAAACTTTTCAACATAGATGGCTTTACGTAGCCAATACTAGGGCAACGAATCCAATTGTCAGAAGCAGCATGATGAAAAGCATTATAAAGACGAACTTGACGAAGTAATTCCTGCTCTCTGGGTCGTAGTTTAAGGGCGAGTCAATCCCACCAGGTTGGCCGTAAGCTATAAAATACAAAAAATAAACCGATAATATTGAATAAAATACTTTAACGGGTCACTGGATAACACGGCAGCTGCAAATTATCCGAAACGTCGGGTCGTAGGTGAATTAAATTCCAAATTTTAACGAATATACATCGCATTAAACCGTTAGTGTTTTATTTAAATGTGTACTACTCGCGTAAACTACATATAGTGTTTATTTACCAATAATACTTTCCAAAGTAGACAAACAAATGTTAATATTTAAATAAATCATGCAGTTACACAATTCTGAAGATACACAACGAAATCTCACTCAGTCTTCAATTCTTTTTTACTTATTACAGTACACCAGTTGTACGTATTCTTTTTTTTATTATAGAGGACAGAGAAGCATCGGGTTCATTTTCTTCTTCACACCTTATAACATCTAACCATGATTCGCCGACGACCTATTTTTGCTTTAATAATCCAAGATGATTCGTGGCCCGGACGGAATTTCGATCTTCCTACCAGCCTTTAATAGATATCCGAGTCGTAGTTAAAAATTAATACATTTATAAAGTTGCCGGTCGTGAGTGTTATTATTAAGCACTAAATATTCTTCGAAAGACTTACGCGTGTGTTCTATCCACGTAGATCGATTCGCAATTGGCATCTTATGTTTCCTCTGATCTTCGTCTTTGTTAATTCCATGACTCTCGTGCCAACTAATCCCCTCCACGTAACCGACTACCTGGTCTTTCATCTCTAAGCCCTTATTCTTGGCAATAATTTTACCATCCGCCTTTTTCTCTTCCGAGTCTTTGGTGTCTTTAAATTTTTTCTCTTTCTCATTTTCATTGAATATATTTATTTTTATATCGCTATGTATCACTTCAGCGATAGCTTTATTGCTCATTCGTTAATACTTAATTTCATGGATTTAAAAATAATGTATGTAAAAGAAATAAAAACTAAAAATGTGACAATTTAAACTGCTGTTCTGCCAGATTGACAGTTGTTTAACTTTGACGTTTTGTGTAAAAAGAGAACTTTTTCATTAGTCGTGACTTAGGATTACGCGTTAGGATAAATTTTTTTTTTTTATTGTATGCAATGTAACTCCTTGAACTTGAATTTTGTATTGCAATATTAAACGTCATCAGGAGAAAATACTGTCCGTTTGTCGATCTTAGCATTGAAATATCATCCTTTAATTTAAATTTTGATCAATACATTCAAGTCCAAACTAAATTATTTCTGCAACCCTATAATTATATAAATTGTATATTTTTTGTAATACAAAATCATCCATTACATACATTAGATGAAATATAAGAATTATTATAATTCTAATAATATTATTATTACTTGTATTCAATTGAAATTTGAATTCGATCTGTGAACATTTTTAACCTCTGTTTAAATTGACAGATAACTATAATACAATAATAAGTAGTATTTATACTATTTACTGTATATTATATCTTTGTATATAGTACATTATTATTTATATAAAGGATAGACCAACAAACCAATCGGACTGTCACTGAACCACAATATCATCACGTTTCGACCTTACTTAATGATAAGTAACTTTAAGATGTAATTTTTCAGGAAGCAAAACTGAAAAGTTCCTGTCAATTCTGTTTAGTTAAATTTTTAAAATACTATAATAATAAAATAAAAACAAATAAATACGTTTATTCATCTCTTTCGCTTCTAAATATTCTCACCAAGTACAAAGGAAGATTCACTACACTTGTCAAAAGTAGCGTAAAAGTAACAGCAAAATTGTATTTACTCGTATCGATCATGCCGTAGTCAATGAGTTGGAATTCCAGAAGAAAGGCCTGGAAATAAAAATATTGTTCAAATATCAGTTTAAAACTATCGACATACATACTAATTGTACTTAATGCTTTTTTTAGTTTTTTCATCGATGATGTTTTTAGGGCTGTTCGGCCGATGTGAGCGAAAAGCCGAACAGCCAGAAAAACAAGGATAAGCTATAATGAATGGCCGTGAAAGCCTTACACAATTTATTAAGCTATCTCTTTCGCACTATCTCTTACAAAGAACAAGGATACAAATCGTCAACTACAACAGGTTTGCATCGAGTCATTCCACGTGTGTACCTAATAAATTATGTTTGTTGATTTATATTTACACCATTGAAAAATTCGATTTAATTTCAATCATGGGATCATTGTAATCATTTATAACTGGTTTCAGTGAATACTAACTCTACTGTTTTTCATTGGGTGAACTGCATTTTATCACATAGTATTAAGTTGACGAGCTATGTCATATATTATGTTTATTAAGCTTGGACAGTAAAACTTCCGTTGTGGCCAAGTTTCAAAAGGAAATTTAATGAATAATTCTTGAAATTTTTGTATTCCCTAATCTTTTTTTCTTCTAGAGATAAAAACACAAAATTTTCAACACAAGACAACAGAACATATTTTTTAGCTTACTATTAATAGATGATTTATTTCTATAGCCATGTTGACTAATGGTGTTACTAAATTATAGTAAATGACATCTGAGGCACGTTAAGAAATTGGAAATCTCTTTGAGTTTGTGGCACATGATTTTGAATTGCTATAAGCTAATATAGCTCTGTCAGCGTCCGCGTAAATTAGTTATTTTGGGCACCCAAATTTGCTTTTGCAAACCTCCTCTTCATGTTTATAAATTTAACCTATCCCGTCCCGTCGTTCTCGCAAGTTAACCTTAAAAGGTAGACATATATTGTCGGGGACCGAACCATTTTCTTAGCGTACGCAACAGAACTCGCAATGATGAATATTTGTTTTTTTTTTCACATTTCCCGCTGTTTCCTTGCTTCTTTAAGTCAGATCGTCATTTATAGCCGATAGCCTCCCTCGCTAAATGCTCTAAACAACACGAAAATAAATTTTCAAATCCAACCAGTAGTGCCTGAGAGTAACGGTCAAACAAACTCTTCAGCTTTATATAGTAGTGTAGATTATTTTTTAACTTTATCATCACCACGCATTAGTTTCACCTTGCGTGAGGACCCGGGCTATATAAAGTATGTTACAAAAAGCTTCACTCCGGAAAACGAATGATTTTCAAAGAGATGCATAATCATCGAGAAATAAACTCCCATACTTTTTAAAAACATACTTACATTTAAATACTGTCTATAGTTTACGCGAGTAGTACAAATTTAAATAAAACACTTTAACGGTTTAAAACGCGATATATTCTTACAAAGAACAAGGATTTATATTATTTTAAGTTAAAAATCATTTTCAAATAAGTTTAACTAATATATCGCGTTTTAAACCGTTAAAGTGTTTTATTTAAATACTTACATTTAAATAAAATACTTTAACGGTACACCGCGAAATATATTAGTTAAACTTGTTTGAAAATTATTTTAAATACTGCGACTGTCTCCTTGTGACCACGTTTGCTGCAAAGCATCCGATAACGACGGGCCGTAGTTTTAGTCGCGTTTTAAACCGTTAAAGTGTTTTATAGAAATGTATAGTACTCGCAGAACTGCAAACAGTATTTAACATACTTACAAATGAATGTACCAAAACGATTATGGGCAAGCAAAATTGTTCAACGGAAGTGTATTGCGGTCCTTGTTCTTTTCTCAAGACTCCACCAAGATATTCAATGTCATTGGATATTATTATGCAGAGTGCGAATGGTATAATTCCTATGGGGTACAATATGAACCACCTGACGTAATTGAACTGGAAAAAAATACATAAACCTTTATAGGTTCAGCACATAATCATAATGGTACTATAAATATATAAATTAAAAATCGATAATAAATTTAAGTACTATTGCTCTAAACAATTAAGCTACCGAGTCTAACACGTCATCGTCGAATTTAAACTTATTGATGCAACTCTCGCGCAATGAATGAATAGGTCGAAGAAATTTAAAGACAACGCGTGTAACGTGATAATCAAAATAGCCAATCAAAAGCAATAACGTTTTTGTTTTATGAAAAACTTTCAAAATATATATTATGACACGTTCCACCGACCACGTACCTGTAGGGGTCTGATCAAAGCGTTCCACTGCTCGAAAATAATAAATATAAGGAAAATTACAGTGGATTTAAAAATGGCGGCAATGCAAAATATATACGATATATACACCAATCCGAGCATCAACATCGCTCCTGACGCCATCTAGAATAAAAAGTTGAAATAATAAAAGTAAAAATAATACTTTGGGATAGGCTTGAAAAGGTCACAGTCTATATAAAATAGTCTATATAAAATATAAAAAAGACAAAAACTCTAAAAGTCTCTATTCAGAAATACACAGGTCCAACAATATAGAAAACATATGTATTCCTTTAAATAAAACACTTTAACGGTTTAAAACGCGATATATTGAATACTGTCTATAGTTTACGCGAGTAGTACACATTTAAATAAAACACTTTAACGGTTTAAAACGCGATATTTTAGTTAAACTTATTTGAAAATGATTTTTAACTTCGGCCCGACGTTTCGGATGCTTTGCAGCAGCCGTGGTCACGGGGAGACTAAAGATGGAGGATGTCTCTGACGTCAAAGTAAAAAATTGCTACGCTAGCGCCATCTGTTCCGTCGAAGTTGGTGTTTGGCGAAACTGGCCGGGTCCTTACAGAATTGACTAACGGTGTCTTCGCGTTTGCTGGTATGCTGTTTATTGGGATCCAGAGTTTTTAATATGGGATCCCAGGTGTTTGATAGTTTGAGGCCGTCCTCCCTATTGAAATTTCGGTGTTTTTTGATTTCAATTGCTTCGCGTACCAATCTTGGAAAAAATCGACTCTCCTGTGCGAGGATTTTTGTTTAGTCAAAGCGAATGTAGTGATTGGGCCCTTCTGATGAGTGTTGGCATACATCTTGTAAACAAATTTGTTTTTGCAAACCTCCTTAACTGTATAAATTAAAAAGTGTTTTAAACCGTTAAAGCGTTTTATTTAAATGTTTACTCGCGTAAACTACAGACAATATTCAGTAATACGACATCATGAATTACTTACCGCTATAATAAGTATTATATAGTTGTACGGAAACGTCTTAGTCACATCAAAAAGAAACATGAGGACAGACAAAGCTATCCATATTGCTCTAAAAAAAAAACAGCTTTTTCGAATACTATCGGTGCCACGGTGCCAGTGTTGTGACGCGGACAGAATTCCGATATTCCTACCGCCCATGTAGTATCCAAATTTTCAGAGAAAGTCCAAAGTGTTTAAAAAAATATACATACTGATTTTAATTGAACTGAAAATATATGAACTTATGGATCCGGTGGGGACCGAACCCACCACACATTGATCATTATTATCCACACATTGCTACCATTAGAGCAACTTGCCCATTGATAGTCAAATGATTTTTCAAACACAATGAGCTAACAACTCGAAAAGCCTAGTAGCAACTAGCTAGTTAAAATAAAACCTTCAAAATGCAATACATTTTTCTAATTTAACATGTAAACAGTTAAGTGTTTTATTTAAAAATACTTACAATCCAAAAAATGCATTTAGATAACGATGCGTTTTGTTTATTTCCGCGAAACGGTGGTAGTGCATTCTAGAAGATAAATTATATTAAATCAACTTTTTAAAATAGTTTTTATATTCCAAAAAGAGTTAACGCTTATATCTCAGATTATTTATTTATATATTCTTTATTGCACAAAACATAATAATATTACAAATTAAAGTTATTTACTAGAATGGCTTATAAGATTATTATAAACACAACAGATTTATAATTATTATTTCTTTGCCGGCCCCTGCTCGAACGACATACCAAGTTCGAGGTATTCCGAAGTTTTTTTTAAATAATGCTTATAATTTCCAAGCACGTGTGAGAGAAAATAGTATGTCTATAAATTAAATTTCTTACGCGCCCGTATAAATCAACCCATCCCACGAACCGACGCAAGCACAATACACTTCTGTAGCAAGCAGGAGCAAAAGAGTACCCAAGTAATAACGGTCTTCCTCCTCATCATCATCGTCATCACCGTCGTCATCACCCCCTCCACCTGCAAACAACGAAAAATCTACGGTACGGGAGAGAAACCAATTCCTGCTCTAGGCATGGAGTAATACCATCGCACATATATACATATATGTTCATCGAATTAAAGTGTTGTGTACACGAGAAGTACACTTAAAGTAAAATCCTTTTGAGGGTTTAATTGTCACGAGGACTAAAGAAAGTGGTGATATCCTTGCTATGCTAACAAATTTGACTTTAATACAAGGGCTACCCATCTTTAGACCCTCGTGACTATAGCTGCTGTAAAGCATCCAAAAATTGGGGCTATAGTTAAAGACCAATTAACCCATTCCTGGATTTACAATAGAAATGAAAAAATCGAGTTTCTGAATTCATTCATACTCAAATTTGTAAATGTTGCGATTTCGACGGGCCCGTTGGTATAACGGTAGCACTGTATGGCTAATAATAAAGTGTGGGTCGTGGGTGCGAACCAACTTTTTTCTAATCAATTTATACTCCTGGGCATCGTCTGGAAATCTGGAGGTTAAATGGGTGATAGAAACATCGAAATTCTGACCGAGTCTCGACTGCCGACCATAGATTAAAAAGCCGTCAAGGTTAATCGCGTTTCGGTGTCAGTTTGTGGATTTCCCAATATCCAAAGCTAAACTAGTTCCGACAACGCATATTGTGTAAATATTATACGGCTGAGGTATTACACCTACCATCATGTGAACCCAACGCTTATCTATCCTCCTCTATCAAAAAACATTTAATTTACGATTTGAATGAAGTAATATTTACCCACGCTAAGACAAACACGAATTGCAAAACTAATTTTAACTATGTTAGCGATATATAATCTTTTAATAATAAACATAAAAATACTGACCAAAACTAAACAGGACCCATGTTCTTTGATTTTGCCTTGCACCAACAGTTCCTAAAGCCGTAACATCGTTTCCGGGACTTTCCTTAATTTTATTAACCTGAGTTACCTCCTTATTATTAACCATTTGTAATTCCACATCGAATCGATCGTTCATAATTGAATGAAAACACTTCAAAAAATAAACCTCTAAATTCTCTACGTCACTGGTGGTTAAGTCAAAATTAAAAAAGAATAAGAGAATAAACAAAAAGAATATACTAAGTTAAGTGATTTTCATTGCGTTACTGTTACGTTACATTAATTTATAAACAACAATAATATATTTGAAAACATTAATATTTTTCACATGTTATTGCACATGAAGGCCCTATATTATTTTAAAGATCGAAAATAAATAGAAAAAAATTTCGACTCGGGCAGGAAAATTTTTTCAATTTATTTTCGATCTTTAAACAATAATATGAATATTCCGCTTTCATGACTAAATATTGTTTTTTGAGATCGAACCCAGGACTTCTCGCACTTAACGTAGCGAGGGCGAATCAGTTCAAAAATTAAACAACGGCAAAAATAACTATATCAAATAACAGATTTTTTATTTCCAATAACGATTGTTAGTGACTCCACAATTTAAAGAGTTTATTCTTCATCTTCTCTGCTCGAGCATAGTTGTAATGGAAGATTGAAAAGACTTGTATACAACAGTGTGGATGTTAGGGGGATATCGAAGTCATTGGTGTCTATTTTCTCCTTCGCGATCAGCTGCAATACTATCATGAACGCCTAAAACATTTTAATTGTTTCATTAAATATTATCACACTTAGTTGTAATGTTCACGAATTAAAATTTAAAGCCTATTTTTTATTGTATTAATATTAAAAATCTATTTTAAATTTGAAATATTTTTGACGACACGGTCGGAACTGGCATCCACAGTGTTGAGTCCTGTCGTCTGTTTTGTAACCTATTGAGACATGCACCTCTTGCGCAAATATTACATAATTGAATCATTTGTATGCTTTAAATAAGTGCTTAATAATTTTATCACTTACCAAAGCAATAACAGCAGATACCACACCTATAATTATATTCTCAACAATTGTAAACTTTCGGGGCAGCCCCCCTCAAGTAACCGGGGAATCCCGAAAGCTAAAACCCCGGTAATCAAAACACCGTACAGATATATATACCATTTCGTAAACTTGAACTGTAAAGCAAAGGTTAAGTAGGCAATCTTGAATGGTTCAAATGGAATTAATCTATACTAATATATAAAGCTGAAGAGTTTGTTTGTTTGAGCTCACTAATCTCAGGAACTGCTAAAATTCAAAAATTATTTTTATATTGATTTGATCATTTACCGAGGAAGACTATGAAATATCGGCGATGCTGAATGAGTCCTCTTTAAAGAATCTCAAAAAGTCCGCGACTTTTAGGATTAACTTGTATAGACGACGGGACGCGACTAATGTCGTGTATTATAACAGCTTGATTTTACAAAGATACAGGAAAGGATAGGATTGATACCCAAAATAACTATTCTACTCGGATAAAGTCGCTGACATAGGTAGTTCATCTCACCTCACACACAGAACACATAGCATTCCAAAGTTCGGCTACAAAGAACGCTAAGACAACTCCACCGGCTATAATAAATATGGGATAGAACATAATCGATATCTCTGCCAAGCCGAAATTCATTATGTTTATACCAGCTAGCTGTAAATGAACAATCATTATCTACAATTATAATAACGCTATTTGACGTTCATGTATGGCTAATAATCAACGTACGACCGCCAGCAGTGCCAACATTTTTCTAATAATATTAATTTTTTTCTGAAACATTTTGGACTATGTCCAGAAATCTGAATCTAAACAAACCAGATTCTGGGCATTTTGTTTGATCATATGATGATCATAAAAACAAATTTTCCAAAAAATATATAATGTAATATGTTATATGTACGTATAAATGTAATAAAATGAAAGTTAAACTAGAAGAAAAGTGCCAAAAGGATCAAGGTAAGCATAAGATTACTCGAGTAACACAGTAACAATACTATAGAACAGACGGTATTTTTGCTATAATCTTCTGTCTAACTACTGTCATTTGTTTTAATAAATTAAACCTTACTAACAGCTGACAAAAGGCTAACATAATTCATTGGTGTCCTTCTGAAAAAATCCACAAAGTGCAACAAATAATTCACGATAAGCTCCAAACCTCTGTAAAAATAGACAGATGTAAGAATAATAAATAAAAACAATATACTCGTAGTTACTACTATTATAGGCGATTTGAACGGCTGGTTCATCCTATGGTACATCTATATAGGCTACCAGGTTCGACGTGCGATATTACTCTTACCAATTCATACAGTAGCTCAATAGTTAGAACGACACGGTAGCTAAATTAGTTAGGGCAGCACAACGGAACGCTGGGTATGGTGTTTCTAATCCCGCCAGTGTCCTTTATTTTGCAATGTAAAAAGATTTTTAATAAAAAGATGCTATATTTTACTTTAGGGGAAACCTTTGTCAGTCCTCCTCTACCATAACGAACGATATCTATGCTTTTCCTGTATCACGTGTAAAATATACACAAAGATACGAAGGCTTCGAATAATGGCGAACAAGAAACAGTAATTAGAAGTTAAAACTTACAGTCCACAGCCTATAAAAATATATTTTCGCCCAGGCATCGGCTTGCTGTCGCTTGGAAGCAGTTTCTCACTAAAATAGTTACTTGACATTATCAATTTTTATATTATTTAGTAACTAACTAAGTAGGTCTATAGCTTACGCCAGTCGTAAACATTTAAATAAAACACTTTAACGGTTTAAAACGCGATATATTAGCTTAACTTATTTTTAACTTCGGCCCGACGTTTCGGATGCTTTGCAGCAGCCGTGGTCGCAGGGAGTCTCCCCGTGACTACGGCATCATCGACGGGCCAAATCATTTTCAAATAAGTTTAACTAATATATCGCGTTTTAAACCGTTAAAGTGTTTTATTGTAAAGGCTATAAATAGTTAAGAATATTTTGTCCAGTTCGTGAAAGGCACTACTATAAATCCTTTTTTTATGATAGAGGATAGGAACATGGGGTTCCTTGGATGAAAGATTAACCAGTTCTTGAATTCCATCCTCCCTGGGTCCCAACATGTTTCTGATCAATGTCAATTTTTTTTAGTTGAACTTTGTTTGAAAAATCTGGATATTAAGTGGAATATTCAAGTTCCGTCCGGATCAGGAACCACAGTCCACAGATGAAAACGCAATTAAGTTTCATTGCGTGCAATTCAGTCTGCGAAATTCCCTATGTCTATAGGCAAAAAAGGTTCGACAGCGCATCTCGTTAAGATGTTGGGGTAAGCCCCTGCTTGTATGTCCTCCTCTGTCTTAAAAAAAGGATAATTTATAGTGCCAGATACTTTTGCACAATGAAAAAAATTATATTTTATTTGACTAAAAAAGGGGATATAGTCAATTTATCTGTCCATGTTTTTTCTCGAATTTTTATAGTACCAAACTTGCTATAAAGAGTTTCTTTCTAACTAACTTTGCTTCTGCGACCGATTTGGCGTACAAATAACAGCCAATAGTGACGAAATGCAAAAGGCATGTAACGAAGAGTATAAACACGAAGTTTCGTATATCTAGGGTTTGTTGTACTCTTGGTTTTCGGCTAGATCTTTTGGTACCGCCCCCTCCACCACCCCCACCAAAACCAAAGCCACCAAATGGACCACAGCATTCTAAATGAGAAAAAAGATTGTACGTATGAGAAACAATATATAATTTCCAAATATACGTATTTTGAAATTATTTATCCAAATACTACATTAGTGCGTCTATAGTTTACGCGAGTAGTACACATTTAAATAAAACACTTTAACGGTTTAAAACACGATATTAGTTAAACTTATTTACAACTATTTAAAATAAATTTATATATGCCATCATGTGCAAAACGTATGATAAGTTTTCAAAAGTAAGCCATGTTTCTAAGTCTTAAAATAACCTTTTTATGATATACCTCTATTAAACTGAATCCAAGTATCCCCAGCTGATTGATTTGTTTTATTTAATTTCTCATTTTCCATCATATCATTGCTGGTTTCCTCATCGTTCTCCTTTATGTCATTGTACGCAGTATTTGAACTATTGATTTGTTCGGCATCGTGTTTATAATTCATGTTAGTAACGTAAATTAATATTTAAAAGGCATTTCTTGTGCTGTCACAAGCTGTAAAATATGACAAATAATTTATACCGTAAACTATAGATAATAAGTCACTGCCAAAATAATACAGATAAATTGTGTAAGGCTTTCACGGCCATCGTTCAGCATATTGTCTTTGGGGCTGTTCGGCCGACGGGAGTGGGATGATGTTCTCGACGTTTCGCCATCTGTGTGCCGAAAATTGTCTTGAACCGATATTTTTAATGTCCTTTTGCCGACGGCAAAAGTTAACTTATTGACTACAGATTCCCTTGCAACATTAATATTAATAGTATAATCTCTAAGCTGTGGACACCAAAATAGACGCCAATCACAGCCACTAGTAAAATGGGTATTATAAAGTGTACAAAAATTACACATGATTTAGTAAAAGTTTTAAACACTATAGATTCGTATAAATTAAACACTTTAACGGTTTAAATCTGATCGTATAAATTAAACACTAACGGTGACGTTTCAGATGTTTTGTTGCAGCCGTGGTCACGGGGAGACATTTTCATTTTCAAATAAGTTTAACTAATAGTAGTTAGGATTCGAGAGTTCTGGCTCACTCGTCGGGGCCCGTCGCTGGGGGACCCCCCCCTAGCTGGCTGGGGTCCTCGAATCGCGATCGCAGTGGAATCGCTGGGGGACCCCCCCCCTGGCTGGCTGGGGTCTCAAATCGCGATCGCTGTGGATTCGCTGGGGGACCCCCCCCCCCCTCTGAAAATGTAGCACGGCGCCGCCTAGCGTCTATTTGGGAAGTATTGATATCAGCGCCATCTATTGACAGTTTTCGAAAAACTATCTACCTTACCGAGCTGTGGCTCACAACTCAGGAACCCCAACTGACACGGTTATCTCCTTTTTAAAGATTTATAAACCGCATATTGCAAGGAAACAATATCGCGTTTCAGGATAATCTAAATAAAATAATTAAAGATTGTGTACACATTTATTACTTCATAATATTTTCAAAAACACCGACTTTTACTTGTATATCATTCCATTCCCGATTATGTTCATCAAAAAACATTATATAATCGTCAAGACTCTTTCCATGAACTTTAAAAAATATATAAAACAAACAGTACTCCCCACATACTGATGACCAATCGTCTTGCAAAACTCTTTTATTGTAGTTCCACATAGTACAGTTACGGTTCAGGAACAATCTGTGTGAACCTGAAGGTGCTCGGCCGAAAGAGTCAAAGTATTCACCGTGTCTGCTTTTATCTACGTGTATTGCTACCCAATGGGAACCTGGCTGTGTATCTGGGTCCAGATTGCTTATTAAATAAATAGGTAATTCCATATGAATGGGTAATCTGTTCGCGGCAAAAACATTGTTATGTAATACTGGATTTATTTTTGATAAGCAGTCCTGAAGCTGTAAGGTATTCATTTTTAAATTCCGTAGCTCTACAGTTCCGGATTGATCATAAAGTAATGGTGTGATTACGGAAATGCTATCCATTTATATAACATAAATGTAATAATAATAACACAGTTTGCAAACATCAATACTTTATTAAAAGTCTTATTATACTTAATCTAATACATTTGAGTCTTAACTGCTATAGTCTACGATTACATTACGATTTTTATCAATTTCAATTACATTATCAAACTCAGCATATACAATACAATTTATAGTTTCCGAAAGCGAGGATTCAAAACGAACTTCCAATCTCACACTACCATTTCTTATGAGGTTCCAGTGACTGGCGGAACTAGCTGATAAATCAGCAGTTAAATCAAAAGCCAGAAGACAGTAACCTTTAGAATATTGATCTCTAGATATACCATTCCCTTCGTTAAGAAAATGAATACCCGTTCCTGAGAACAGAGTATGATAAGCCGTCGTAAAAATGTTGTTCTCGAACGACGGCTGTAACGCCTTCGAAGGTATTTGCTGGCCATCCACGTATAAACAAAATGAACTGAGGTCGTAGTTTTCAAAATTAAATGGGTTCTTTGTGAGACAGCCGTTAAAAGCTGTGTTATTTACAAAACCAACTATACATCGTTTTGGTAATTGTCCCAAAAATAAAAGCAAATAAATAAGTAATTACACTTACTTGTCATTAATGTTATTTGTTTGATAAACTAACGAGACATCTTTTATTCCTTGGGATATATAAGAAGGCAGGAGCTCTTTAGAAAACAGTTGAAATATTTCGTGTGTGAATAAGGTTTCTGTTTTAAATAATTTTGGATAGGAAGAAATGGAGGTAAGTTTCACTCGTATTCCTTAAAAAGTTAATAAAGTTCTTTAATTGTTTTGCTAATATTTGAAACTAATTTTAAAGTTTTTTCTAGCCTTCTAATCTCGAAGAAAACACTTTCAAGCAATATTATTACCCCATGCTACTATCTGATGATGAAACTAGTAACGAATTAATAATCGAGAGGAAAGCTGTGAAAAGAAAATCTACCCAAGATGAAAATTTTGATGAAATTTTCAATTTTTCGAGCCCAAGTAAGAAAAAGCCAACAGAGTGTTCATCGGTTTCACGGGCTCAACCTAATGGATGTGTTGCATTTATAACAACGAATCAAAATGATATATTAACAGCCACTTACTTACTTAAAATCGAATTGTATGACTTGAAAGCAATATCAAATATACCTAAAAATCAGCAATGGAAACATGCTAAAATAAGGACTAAATATTATGCCAAAGATACAAGCTCTCATTTAAATACGGTAAAACAAGTTATATATAACATAAGTAAGGAAATATCATCGTTGGATTCTTGTAAAAAAACAGTTTTCAACAACAACTGGAATTGTTAACTGATATTGATCAAATCGCTTTTATTAAAGCGGTGATAAAATAAGAGGTGGCATATCTCAGTGCAGCAACAGATATGCTAAATCTAATAATAAATATTTAGAAAATTTTGACATGAACATTATTCATTACAGAAATTTAAAACAATATTTAAAAATGGGTATTAAACTAATCAAAATTCATAGGATATTAAAGTTTCGTCGAAGTCCCTTGAAAGTTGAAAAATACATTGATTTAAACACTAATTTAAGAAGCGTTGTGGTTTCCGATAGGTTTAGATCAATCAAACGTACCGTCTTTACTCAAAAACTAAATAAAACTTGTTTGTCTTATGATGAAATTTGTAATTTAGTAGTTGTAAGGAATTGTAAATAATAGATAAGTAATGATTGTTTGTAAATTGTTTAGACATAAATTTGTTAACGATAAAAAAATATATAGAGATCTAACAAAGAGTTTAATTTATTTCCTTTTAAACTTCTGATTAAGCATGTCGTGCAAAATGTTTCACTTTACACATCCTTTTACTGCTATAGTTGCAGGCCCGAGTGGTTGCGGTAAAACAAATTTTGTTACAAATTTTATTCAAAATATGAAACATCTTTGCAATAAAAATTTCGCCCAAATTACATGGTGCTTTGATGAAATGCAACCGATATATAACTTAGAAAATGTCAATTACTGTCAAGGTATTCCAGATTTGAACATGTTTGATGGTAGGGAGCCAAATCTAGTAATATTAGATGACCTTATGAGAGAAACTGATGGTAGGATTGTAGATATATTCACCAAAGGAAGTCATCACAGGAACTTAAGTGTTTTTTATATTACGCAAAATTTATTTCATCAAGGAAAAGGACAAAGAGATATTTCGTTGAACTCAAGTTACATCATCTATTTTAAAAATCCCAGAGATAAAACACAGATTAGGTACTTGGCACGTCAGGTATCTCCAGAAAATCCTAAGTTTATTGAAGAAGCCTACAGGGATGCCACTAAAGAAGCTTATGGGTACTTGATGATTGATTTAAAACAAAATACCGCTGATTTATGTCGAATAAAAACAAATATATTCTCTTTATCACATGAGTTTTGTCATGTGTACGTGCCAACGAAGGGGTTTAAATATGCTAAGAACCAGGAAATTCCCGTCATTTACAAATAATGCATCGAAGTTTAAGCACGCATAAAGATTTGCTCTCGGCTCTTCATAAATTAAAACCAAAGTATAGAATAGCACTTTTAAAATCCTGTGACAAAGAAGAAATAAATTGTATTTGTGAATGTATTTATAACGTGTTGCAAGGAAAAATACCCATTGAGCATAAAGATAAGAAAAAATTAAGTAAATATAAATCTGTTCTTCGTAAGATAGTTCGCAAATGCTCGGATAAAGTACGGAAAAATATCATAATTCAAAAAGGTGGTGCATTTTTACCGATAATACTTGGTTCTATTTTGAGTGCATTGCTTGGAATTATAGTAAAATAAATTACAAGATGGAACATGCTAAGAGAATGGTTCTCATTGAACCACATTTAATAGAAAAAATAAATAGTTGCAATACATCAGACAATCCAACTTCTCGATTGGATGCAGAAATGAAAAAAATATTAAGTAGCAAACTTGATGATAGAAAAAAATGTATTTTGTATTTACAAGTTCTTCAAAGATACTTACATTTTAATGAAGAAAATCGTCGCCCCATTGAAGTGCCAGTAATTTTTCAAAATGATAATATTACAAAAGTAGATATAAAGGATGAAACACAAGATCCTGCTCCAGTGTTACAAATACCGGAGAAAGAAACACAGGATACAGCACCTACAAAATATCCTATTTACAATCAAAGTCAAATTTTAAGTTTGATTCCAAAAAGTTACTGCAAAAAGGGTGAATCAATTTTAAATATATTATCACTAAGTAAGAACAAAGTGAATTGGAATGAAGATAATGGTTTAGTGATGATAGATGGAAAAACAATTCCGGGTAGTAATATTGTGGATTTAATTAATGATTTGCTAAGACCTTTGAAAAATAATAACCCGATTGGTTGGGAGGACTTTGCGACTGCTTTGAAAGACTTAAAAATTCCACTCACGTATTTGGGAAATGCACAACGCATTGATTTCATAAAAAATCTAACGTTAAAAGATTTAGACGAGTTGTCAACCGACGAGGAATATTCTACTCCTACTACAACTAAAATAAGTCGTAAGAAATTTTCCTGGGAGAAATGGAATCCATACTAAACACAAATAATTTAAATTCTATAAATGAAATATATTATGATCCATCTCACCCAGCAGGATTTAGTAGTGTAGATACATTAACAAAAGCAATGAAAGGTAAAATGACAAAAGCTGATGTTAAGGGCTGGCTGCAGTCTCAAGAAACTTATACTCTTCATAAACCGATACAAAAACGATTTCCACGAAACAAATATATTTTATCAAACTTTAATGAACTTTGGCAAGCAGATTTAAGCGATATGAGAACTTATTCCAAACACAATGATGGCTATAATTACATACTTTGTGTTATTGATGTATTTTCTAAGTATGCATATGCAAGACCTATGAAAAATAAAAATTCTGAAACTATTAAAAATTGTTTTGAGTCTATATTTGAAGAAGCAAATGCTACTCCTACTCATCTACAATCTGACAAGGGCACAGAGTTCGTTTCAAAGTATGTACGCAAATATTTAAACACTAGGAATATTAATTACTATACAACAAACAACCCCGATATCAAAGCAAGTATTGTGGAGAGGTTTCAAAGGACACTAAAAACAAAAATGTGGCGTTACTTTACCCACAAGAACACCTACAGATATATTGATATTTTACAGGATTTATTGTACGCTTATAATAACAGTTATCACACCAGTATAAAAATGTGTCCGAGAGACGTTAACTCTAGTAATATTAAAACTGTTTGGGACAACTTATACGGGAAGTCAATAGATGTATTAACTGCTAAAGTACCGAAATTTAATATAGGTGATTACGTTAGAATAACTAAATATAAACATGTATTCGCAAAAGGTTATGAATCGAATTGGAGTGATGAAATATTTGTTGTGTCATCTGTAGTTCACCGGTCACCATGGATTGTATATACATTGAGAGATTTACAAAACGAACCAATCGAAGGCACGTTTTATGAGAAAGAATTACAAAAGGTGTCATATAACCCCACTTTAAGTTTTAAAATTGATAAAATAATACGCTCTCGTGGATCAGGGGACAGAAAAGAAGTGTTTGTCAAGTGGAAAGGATATCCACATAAATTTAATAGTTGGATTTTGGCTTCGTCGATAAATACATTTTAAATATGAAAGAAAGTTTTTATCTAACTTTGCTTAGTAATAGTTCTAAGGAATATTTTCCGGATAATTTAACTACTCGCTTTTCAACTAAATTACCAAAATCAATAGTACTTGAAGGAACATGGCATGTGGGAATTGTCGAGTTTCAATATCCTTGTACTATGTATACAGTTCAAGAACACGAAAATATTGTTTATATTACAAAGATAGTAAAGATGCCAAATGAATCTGAATCTTCAATAGTACATTACAAAGCACACATTCCTGCTACAAATTATGACAACATTAATCACATTGTAAGTGCATTAAATAATATAAAAGAAAATATCAGGTTTCGATATGATGACCTGTCAAAACTTGTTAATGTTACTATCATAGATGAAAACATAAAAAGGTTATCGTTATCGCCTCAATTATCTCTACAACTTGGCTATGAACCCTACAGAAATTTAGTTGAAAAAGGCATAGGAAAATGTCCGGCTAATTTGCATTTAGGACTTCCTCCACAATTATTTGTTTACTGCGATATTATCGAACCACAAATAGTTGGTGACGTCATGACTCCTTTATTAAGAGTAATACCGCTTGATCCATCAAAATATATATATGGAGCAAACAAAATGCATATATTCACACCACCTCATTATTTACCAGTAATGAGAAGAGAGTTTGACACAATCGAAATAGATATAAGATCAAGTACCGGACAAGCAATACCATTTCAGTTTGGAACAGTGTGTGTGAAACTTCATTTTAAAAAAATATAATAATGTATAATCAAAACTTTCTTTGTCCATATCAACATTATTACTCACATCAAGCTGGATCAGGAATCGGTGTCATATACAAAGGTGTTCCATATCAGCGCGGTCACGGTATTGGAAGCTTTTTAGGAGGATTATTTAGGACGGTCTTGCCATTGCTATCTAGTGGAGCTCGTGTTGTTGGCAAAGAGGCCTTAAATGCAGGTGTCGGTTTATTATCTGATTTGGTTAGTTCTCGTCCAATGGAGGAATCTATAAAAACAAGATTAAAAGAGGTGGGAACTAATTTAAAAAGAAAAGCTGATGCTAAAATCGATCGCATCAACATGTCTGGCTCTGGCTATATAACAAAGAGAAAAAGGCGATCTGCAGTCATTTCACCAACAACTTCTAAAGTGAAAGCTTCCAAGCCATTAAAGTGCGATAAATTACAAATGAAAGATATATTTACAAAATAATTTAAAATGTCATTTTTACACAGCCATTCTTGTGAGTGCATAAAGTCAGAATTAGATTTATTTGCCTTACCTTCAACTCAAACAAGTATTGAAAGTGGAATATGGATTCATTATAAACCAATTTCATCTCTTGCCGACGATGGGCCGATAGAATTTCAAGTACCAGGCGCTGGGGACGATTACATTGATTTATCACATACGATGATACACATAAAAGCTAAAATTATTAACCAGGATCTATCCAAATTGATATCATCAACTATGGTGGCTCCTGTCAATAACTGGATGCATTCGCTATTTAATCAATTGGATGTTTATTTGAATCAAAAACTTGTCTCACCCCCAAACAATACATATGCGTATCGCTCCTATATAGAAACTTTATTGAACTATGGTCCTGCAGCTAAGGAATCCCATTTAACATGCGGCCTTTGGTATGAAGATACTTGCGGAAAAATGAATTCAACTGATAATGATAACAAGGGTTTTGTTAAGAGACAGGCCTTTGTATCAGAGAGCAAAGAAGTGGAAATGATTGGACATTTACACGGTGATTTGTTTAATCAAGAAAAGTTTTTAATAAATGGAGTTGAAATGTCAATAAAATTAGTCAGATCTAGAGAAACGTTTAATTTAATGGCCGCTTCTAATGATCTAAAATTGAAAATATGTATCACAGACGCTTCACTTATTATTCGTAGAGCTCGAATAAATCCAACAGTTTTACTTGCACACCAAAAAGTCTTGTCAACTACAACGGCTAAATACCCCATAACCCGAGCAGAAGTAAAAGTTCTAACAATACCAGCAGGAGTTCAGGGAAAGAGTCTCGATAATATATTTCTAGGTCAAGTACCAAAAAGATGTATAGTTGGTTTTGTAAATAACACAGCTTTTAACGGCTGTCTCACAAAGAACCCATTTAATTTTGAAAACTACGACCTCAGTTCATTTTGTTTATACGTGGATGGCCAGCAAATACCTTCGAAGGCGTTACAGCCGTCGTTCGAGAACAACATTTTTACGACGGCTTATCATACTCTGTTCTCAGGAACGGGTATTCATTTTCTTAACGAAGGGAATGGTATATCTAGAGATCAATATTCTAAAGGTTACTGTCTTCTGGCTTTTGATTTAACTGCTGATTTATCAGCTAGTTCCGCCAGTCACTGGAACCTCATAAGAAATGGTAGTGTGAGATTGGAAGTTCGTTTTGAATCCTCGCTTTCGGAAACTATAAATTGTATTGTATATGCTGAGTTTGATAATGTAATTGAAATTGATAAAAATCGTAATGTAATCGTAGACTATAGCAGTTAAGACTCAAATGTATTAGATTAAGTATAATAAGACTTTTAATAAAGTATTGATGTTTGCAAACTGTGTTATTATTATTACATTTATGTTATATAAATGGATAGCATTTCCGTAATCACACCATTACTTTATGATCAATCCGGAACTGTAGAGCTACGGAATTTAAAAATGAATACCTTACAGCTTCAGGACTGCTTATCAAAAATAAATCCAGTATTACATAACAATGTTTTTGCCGCGAACAGATTACCCATTCATATGGAATTACCTATTTATTTAATAAGCAATCTGGACCCAGATACACAGCCAGGTTCCCATTGGGTAGCAATACACGTAGATAAAAGCAGACACGGTGAATACTTTGACTCTTTCGGCCGAGCACCTTCAGGTTCACACAGATTGTTCCTGAACCGTAACTGTACTATGTGGAACTACAATAAAAGAGTTTTGCAAGACGATTGGTCATCAGTATGTGGGGAGTACTGTTTGTTTTATATATTTTTTAAAGTTCATGGAAAGAGTCTTGACGATTATATAATGTTTTTTGATGAACATAATCGGGAATGGAATGATATACAAGTAAAAGTCGGTGTTTTTGAAAATATTATGAAGTAATAAATGTGTACACAATCTTTAATTATTTTATTTAGATTATCCTGAAACGCGATATTGTTTCCTTGCAATATGCGGTTTATAAATCTTTAAAAAGGAGATAACCGTGTCAGTTGGGGTTCCTGAGTTGTGAGCCACAGCTCGGTAAGGTAGATAGTTTTTCGAAAACTGTCAATAGATGGCGCTGATATCAATACTTCCCAAATAGACGCTAGGCGGCGCCGTGCTACATTTTCAGAGGGGGGGGGGGGTCCCCCAGCGAATCCACAGCGATCGCGATTTGAGACCCCAGCCAGCCAGGGGGGGGGTCCCCCAGCGATTCCACTGCGATCGCGATTCGAGGACCCCAGCCAGCTAGGGGGGGGGTCCCCCAGCGACGGGCCCCGACGAGTGAGCCAGAACTCTCGAATCCTAACTACTACTAATATATCGCGTTTTAAACCGTTAAAGTGTTTTATTTAAATAAGTATAAAATTTGTTTTTGCAAACGTCCTTCTCATTTGAATTATAGCTGTTTCCCACGACTTCCTTCGTATCCCGTCGTTCTTGCAAGTTAACCTTTAAGGTCATTCGAATCATTCTTTAATAACAGTTTTTAACTAATATATAGTGTTTTAAACCGTTAAAGTGTTTTATTTAAAAACAAATTTTGATGCCCAGATTAACTATTCTACGCGGGCGAAGTCGCAGGCACAGCTAGGTTGCATATACGTTAACAAATACAGACATTACAGCGTATTTCATTCTTCTATCATCCCTTTAGTAACAATTTCACTACATCAGGTGTACTGTAAAGTAACAATGACGTAAATTCTAATTCCCGAAGGAATGAACCTGTTTACCGATGTGTTAATTAGAGCTTATTGCCGGTATTGTTTGCTTTGATTGCAATTAGTAGACGTGACGTATTAGGTAATCTAATAAAAGGGGTATTAACATTATTGCAATGTATGTACAGCACTAATTAAACTGATTTACGAATTAAGACGCTGTTTCATTATTCTAGTCACCTATTAGTACCAGTTTTAAGTGGGTCATAAATACGCTTTCTAAAGAGTCTTTTAGAACTTAGATCCACCACGCCGTGTTGGTCAACCGCGCTGCATTTTTGAGGCAAGGGGTATCTTTTCCAAACTTCGGATGGGTAATAATATTTCCTAAAAATAGCTAAACAGTCTTTCACCCGAATGAACTAACTCGATGTAAGTAATATAAATTATGTAATAATGAAAATACCTTACGTAGTCGACTTTTAACAATTTTATCTCATAACTATTGTCTGTCTCATTCGTGGCTAGACGGAATTAGTATTTGTACAAGACTGCTATGTTTCGGCGGTACAAACATTAGTTCAATTTTTCCAGCTTAACAGCTTGTGTGGTGTCAAATGAGATTACACAGCACTATATATATAAATATGTTTTATACTAAAGTAATTGATATTATTTGTCTATTCATTCTATCAAAAATCGATGTAGTATGTAGGGTAAGGCGTGATGGTTGTTCCCTATTTTTCTAAAACTGAATATGTAGTACATATGGATATATAATCAATTCACAAGATTAACGGGATTATATTTTAAGGGAGGGTAATAAATTAATAATGTTGGGTACAACACAGTTGAGTATTCTTTTACTATACAGAATATTGTAATTTATATCCATTTTTCAGGCTGCATAATACTTTTTATCTAGTTTAGCAATTTTCTGAGAAGTAGTTTTCAATTAAGAGAATGAGTTTTAATTTACTATATAACATTAACAATAAATTGTACGTACGTATCATTGAAATCTCTCCCTCTGGTCTATATTGTGTATCTTTCACTAGCACTCCGTTCAAAACCATCTAGTAATTTACTTATGCACCATTACTCGACAGATTCATCCTATTTCACTAACGAAGTATCTTTTGTTACTTTGTCACTGAATCCGGTCCATTTTTCACGGCCTTTATCTCTTACCATTCACATTTCCTCCTCTTTGTCATTTTAATTGATGTCATTTTATACAAATGTTCAAGAATTATGTAGAATAGCAGGCGTTTGCCCTGTGATTTCGTTTTTACATAATTTATAGTAGATTTCTATATTTTTTTGATTAGTGGTTGGTAAAATAGAACAAAATAACTGCATATAAAAGTAAAACATCATTAACCATGAAGAGATGATAATAAAAAGTGAAATTTCACTTCCCAGCAGAAATTGTCTGTTTCATTTATAATAAAAAACACTTATATAAATCATTATTTATAGAGAGGCAATTGATCAGACTTTAAACTATTGTTTCCCCGAATACAAACTTCTGGGCTAATAAGGCTAGGTAATGTTTTTAACCATTTAGTTACAGAGGTGAAAAATAACTAGTAATAAAAGAAGATGCCTGTTAGCCAATTATTAGTATATAATTAATATGAATTGTTTATATCATACATTTTGAGTTTCAACAGATATGAACAAAGTACTTTAACTTCAGCTTTTATGTAAATGAGTTAATTTAAAGTGCAAAAGGTGATAATACTGTTTATTTTAAATAAAAGAAAGTATTATTACTTAAGTGTAATAATACTATTTTATTTTGCAAGCGCACAACAGCTAAACCCATTTTTTCAGTGAGCGAGGCGATCAAGTATTAAAAGTATACTAAAAGAATAAAACATGCAAATAGCGTTAAATACAGTTGAAAACAATGTTAGAGGTACTAAAAGGTCATTATGAGGACAACTGTGCCTTCGTTCGCGGGCGAATTTACATTTAAGCCGAGTGAATTTTACAAAAGAAAGACTTACACATAGTAGTTTATTAAAGTCAGTCGAAGTAGTTAATCAAGTTTATTTACTTATGAATGATATAGAAGACTACCAACTTACTTCCACCTTTATATACATTTAAAGTAGTTTTCTCTTAAAATATATATTCAGCAATACAAAAAATGTCATTTTTGGATATTTTTGCTTATATCAATTACAACTTGGAAAAAAGATAATATTTTGTTTTATTTATTATAAACAATTAAAACGGCAATAGCCAGTTACATTAATTGGATAGAACTTTACAATAGAATTTCACTTAAAAATAGGTTAGGTATTAATTACATTAGGACAAAATTTCAAAATCACACAATTCTATATATTATATATATAAAATATATCTCTACTCAACAGTCCCACTCAACCTTAGCCGATTTCATCAATTCTATTAACTATAAGTTGAATGACAGATAAATAGCTGCACGTAATTAAGGCTGTAAACAATGAATAGAATTAAATTCTTAATACATTATATATCATAAGATTATCGTAATATAAAACTTTGCCCCTAATCCGACCTCATTAAAACTTAACCCTTCATAGTATTGAGTTCACAATTTCTCGGAAGCTCTTAGTGTTTACTTTGATAAACGCTTAATGTAGATTGCACCCTACTGTACTGTACTGATACGTTTGATAATCTTAAACGACAGATTGTAACGGCCTGATTTTTTTACACGCCATCGTCTTACGTTAATTAAATTATTTATTTTTAAAGTTTAAAAATAAATAATTAAAAAGTAAGTTTAAATACTGTCTATAGTTTAAGCGAGTAGTATACAATTAAATAGAACACTAAGACGCGACATATTTTAATTAAACTTGTTTAAAAATAAAAATAACTTTTAAACAAGTTTAATTAAAATTTATCGCGTTTTAAACCGTTTTAGTGTTTTATTAAAAAGTAATATGTAATAATATAACATGATAATGGTACTATATTTTATCTAACTCAGCCTTAAGGTAATTAAAGGGCTACAGACATCATCTGACCGAAAGAAAGTTCGGAAATAAAACAGACCTTCACTGCCAACAGAGGGCGAAGTTCCCTTCTTGAGTAGCCGCACTCCTTAAGTTGAGCTAAGGACGGCAATAAACAAAATTCACAAGATAATAAGAACAATAAAACCTTTGATATTGTTCCCCGGGCCGAAACTCGAGTTTATTTTGAAGAATATTTTATCACTTCGCAACGTCGAATTGTTTGAAGTTCTGTCTGGAAATCTTATACTTTTAATCGGTTGTTTTAAGTGTAATTTTCTTTAACTTTGGTGGGAATATATTTTTAAAGAAATACATAAATTTGTTCTCAAATCTAGTTTATATTTTGCTAATTATAAAACTACAATATAACAGTAATACTTTATAATTAATTACTTATACCGATCATATGACTTAAAGATGTATTTTTTTAATTTACTTGGTATTTAAATAGTCAAGGATCAAGAATTAGTGAGCATAAACTTATTCAACGTGGAAAAAATACTACTTCTCTGATGTGCTACGATGTAGCTACGACGCTACGGCGTAGCCACGTGTAGCGTCGTAGCTACATCGTCGTGTATATTATAGCACAGCGTTGGATTGGCTACTAAGCATGTCTCTACGCTAAAAACATCATAATATATTTTCTTGAGTCTCTAAAAAGTTTAGATCCTCAATGGGTGGTAGGATCATAGACTTTCCGTCCAGGTAACATGATCGATAAAAAATATTAAGTTTAACCTCGTTTTGGTATCAATCTTTGGATTTCTCAACATCTTACTTAAATACAATTCTATTAGTGAAGTACCTGTGTGTATGTCTTCCTCAATTAATTAAAAAATATTTTTTTTACTACAAAAGTGAATTTACGCGTGTTTTCAAATTATCCTAAAGCCTTTTATAATAAAATAATCGAATTACAGAACTTCGTAATGTCATCACAAGCGGTAAGGGTCGCAATCAAATTTTAGAGGCGTATTTGTTTTGATAAGACGCTATTGGTATGCGAGGCACGTTCACGGAACTAGCGCAGCTTACAGCGGTGACAATAATTATAGTTGTATTCACGTTAACTATTGTTATAGTGTATTGAAAATTACAGTGAATATTTTTTATTCAATCGTTTTCCAATAATATGTAGTACGTCCATATCTTAAACCTTATAAAGACTAAGGTAAGCTTACACACTATGTACTTAAAACTGAGATACAAATATAGGGAAACCGACTACATATAGGAAAACGATATCTAAAGATGCAATAAATAATAAGATTTTGCAGAGAAAACTAAAGGTTTAACTGATACAGTAATGGCACTATATAAATTAAAAATCGAAAATAAATTGAAAGAATACACGACTCGGGCGGGAGTTGAACCGGCATCGTCAGCGGTAGCTCAATTGGTTAGACGAACAGCACGGAACGCTTCATGGCCGACCCGAGTCGTAATTTTTTTTCAATTTATTTTCGATTTTTAATTTGGTTTTTTCATATTAAATAAAATCTTTATTTCTTTATTCTACGTCAATAACTCGAAAGAGAGTTAAGCAAAAAATATGTTCCCACTTCACTTGTCGTAATGTGTACATTACGCGCTGTAAACTGTACATAGCTTTTAGGCTGGCGTTTATTTGGTCATATGTCTGGACCCTCGAGACAATGCTCCTCGCTTGATGGATGGAATGGTCTACACCTAACGACTCTAGTGGAATCCATTTTGTCTCGTAATGTCTTCTTGATGTTTCACACTCATGAAGTTCTACAATTGTTGACTGTATGCACAATTTTTTTATGATAGTAGTAGGTAATAGTCATATACTATGGTTTTGGATATTTGTAAATCCACAGACTCAGATCTTGACGGCTTTACATCTGTGGACGGTAGTTGAACCGGGTGGAATGTCAATATTCCTACCACCCATTTAATATTTCCAGACGAAGTCCAACATATTTTAGAAAAATTATGCATCGCTAAGAAAATTGTTGGATCCGGTGGGGATCGAATCCACGACCCGTTGCTACCATTAGACCAACGAGCCTGTCGATATACGAAAATAATAGCATAGTCGCTTTTCTATTATAATCTAATACATTTGCAGGTTCTGATGTTTAGTATATATATTATATCTTAAATTATGGATAGCAAATAATCTGTCTCAATCATTATTCACTTAAATTTAACAATTTAAAACGCGAAATTTATTAATTTTAGGCCGTCAAAAATGTTTTATTTGAATGTGTACTACTAGTGAAAAGTACAAAAACAAGATTTCACATTATACAAAATAATACTTGTGTTATATTTTTGTAAGTAACAAGTTCATCTCTTTAGAAACAGTGAGTTATTTCCACACTTTTCAACAAACAGTAAATCTAATAAAAGCGGCACACACAGCGAAGCCTGACCGGGGATGTTCAAAACAAAAGTTGAAAGGGCAGACTGGTACGTTGTAGTTTTGCCCGTGGGGCACCTAGTTATCGGGATTTGATAAAGGCCTCTTAACTTTAAAATCAAGTGTCCCTTCCGGCAACATGTGCTAAAAATATTCATATGAAGTTTACAGCAATAGTATTATTTAATACAGTAAATTATACTGTGAAATTTGTTTAAAATATTTAATAAAACACTATTTAAAATCACGTTATCTTATATGGTTTGACATCGGGCATACAGCATTTGCGGTTATGGGGCGACGGAAGATGGTAGGGTATCTTTATTTAAATAAAACACTTTAACAGTTTAAAACGCGATATATTAGTTAAACTTATTTGAAAATGATTTTTAACTTCGGCCCGACGTATCTAATGCTTTGCAGCAGCCTTGGTCACGGGGAGACTCCCCGGCGTTTTAAACCGTTAAAGTGTTTTATTTAAATGTGTACTACTCGCATAAACTTGGTATCTTCGGTCGTCCCCCTCCCCCAGAGCTCGAGGGCCTGCAAGCATCCAATAAATAATGATTAAGTTAACCAAAATATTTTGCGATTTCAACCGTTAAAAGAGTTTTAATTAAATGTACGTAAACTATAATCAATAGTCATTTAAAATATTTTTTCAGTTATATAACTATGGATTACTAAGTAATAAGTTTCTTTAAAACTACTTTATTTTAATTATAATTGCAGAACATAAAGAGAGAAGGCGTCCTTTAGTGAATTTTGAAGACGCAGATTCAATTTTTCGGTCTGCTAGAACACAGAAGGCCAATCACCCTGTCCGTTGATTAAATTGATACGTACACAGTAGTATTGTGTCGGAAATCGATTAAACTGTACGGTTTTTTCATCTGTGGACAGTGGTTCGTAACCCGGACGGAATTACGAAGTTTAGAAGAATTATTAGTATTTTAAAAGATTATAAAAGTGCGCTATACGAAAGACATTTAATATTATTCTTAAATAGAAACAGAAGTGTATCTCTTCTACGCTTTATGCAAATATATCTATTAAACTATATCCCAAACTTAAGCCAACATTATGGGTCCTATCAAAACTATCTCAAGGATCCACAAGCCAACTTAAGCTTTGTGAACTACGATACAGTTTCGATATAATTAAAGGTGTTTTGGTGTTATGCCTTTGCAGGGTTCGTTATTAAATGGCAAAGTTCTGCTAGATTCCTGTATTATATTCTATACAGATCGCCTCTGTAGCCAAATGGTTAAATTGCCTAAAGGTCCTAGGTTCGAATGCCGGGGAAACAATAGGCTATTTTGGTCGGGTTAGGAACTAGTTGGCTGTAAATAAAACCGATCAATTAAACGAACTCAAAAATGTGTTTGCCTCTTGCCATACGGGGAAAACGGGATTTTAATCACTCCAGAAACTTAAACCTTTATCAACGATTCTCACCAAACAATGACTTCTATTCGGAATATAGCAGGTTTGATTTTCGAATTTTTATAGAAATATTTGGAATATTAAGGTGCGATTTGAGAAAAATATCTTAGTTCTTAGACCATTTTTTAATTAATAGTGTCATTTTGATGAATTCGTTTGTCCAGAGATAGTAACGTAGGGCTAATAATAATCACTGCGTCTTAGGTTCAACTCCTACCATGTTGGATTGGATCCAACAATTTTGTAAAGCGAATCTTAGTTTTTTAAAACACTTTAGATCCTGGTTGGTATCAAGAAAACAGATGGGTCATAGGAATATCTGAACTGAAAAATCTTAAGGTGGAACAGTTAAAAGACAATTCTTCGTTTATTTTTTTTTAATATTCGTATTAAATCGCTCTTTATAATGAAATTCAAGTTACTAAAAGTTTTATTTAATACAGGAACATATCTACCACACATCCCACGAATAGAGAAATGGAACTTATTTCCAGTTTCAGGATTCACTTCAAGTTTCTAGTTAAATTAAATTCCGCTAAGCCGACAAAGCATTATATAAAAATGCTTCATTTTCGTCAAATGTTTACGTTACCCGGCCGACAGACCTTTTTATGAATCCTTAATCCATTGTCACTGAAAATCCCCGTGAAACGAGTTTTTAAAGGATTTATATTAAGTAGGATTGTGCATGAAGAATAATAAACGAATTTCATATTTCCTGTTTGACATAAACAATGCTAATGGTCCGAGTAAAAAAATCAGTTAAATAGAGACATCGGACTCGCCATGTGGTGATTAAAAAAAGATGAAATTCCTTTCCTCTATATAAAAAGGGATCATGGCAGACACATTTTTGTGTCCATTATAATAATCAGATGTTTATTACTGGCAAGTTGTTGATAATACAAAAATGTACCTCGTTTCAGAGGGATTTAAACCCAAGACGCTTATGTAAATGTGCCACGGCGATGGGTAATAAAGTAATGGAAGTAATAAAAATTTACACAAAACATTACTGCAAAACGAAGTCCAAGGTTTGAATCCCTACTAAAACAAAGTATTCTTTCGGTGTTATATTGTGCGTTGTTAGGAGGTCTATTCTTGTTATCAACAATCATTTCCCATCAACCCGCACTGGAATAACGTCGTGAGTCGAAGCTGTTAAACCCTCTTCTATATTAAGAAGTCTCTTCTTATTGAAACATTTCATATTGAAGAAAGGACCTTAAGTTTTCGGTACATCTTTTATTTCACTTTATTATAACTAGCATACAATCAAGTTGAATGACTGTTGAAAATGTTATCATACAAAAGATCCTAAAATCTTTTGACAAACGTCCTTTGAAGACGTCTTATCTTTGCTTTTGTCCTGGTTTAATGACGCATAAATCTCTATGAAGATATAACAAATAAGATTTTATTTACAGCGAAACGTGAAAGTATTAAAAAAGTTATTTTCTTTAAAAAAACGTAACAAGAACTAAGAAATCAAAAGCGGCTTATTCGATTAAATCATTACAACACCAGCTGTGTTAGCGACTTCGTTCGCGAAAAATAGTTATTTTAGGCATCCAAATTGTTATTACAAACCACCTCTTTACCTTCATAAACTTAAGCTGTTGGTCCCGTCGCTGCAAGGTAATCTTAAAAGATAGACCTGTAGCGCCACGGATTTTTTTTACATATTTTTATGTACCCACAATGATCTTAGCTCGTATTAGTCGCAGTGCGATGTTTTATAGCCTATAGCATTCCTCGATAAATGCTCTAACCATCGTAAAAAAATCAATTCGAACCCGTAGTTCCTGAGATTAGCGCCTTCAAACATACAAACAAACAAACAGCTTTTTATATCAGTATAGATAGATTATTATTTAACATATACAACGCTAGACTTGAGTTTGTAAATACAAATTATACCAATACAGACAATCTGATTGAAATAAACCGGTTTTTATTGGAAACTTCTGCGACGGAGTTCGCAAGATAACTTCAGTACAATTCAATATAATCCTTATTTGGTACTGAAAATTCGAATATAAATGGATTCGGATTGAGTTTTAAAGTGTTCTTTTCGTTAATATACTTTCGCAAAGTCTAATCTATTCTAACAAAGACTTGAAACGTTGCTCGTTAAGTTAGGCTTACTTTTTGAATTGTTAATTTATGTGATTTCAAATCACGAATGACTTTATGTACTTATCTTACAGACAAGTAATGGTTTTGCTTGATGGAAATTCCGCTGTTACATACGCTTTACGGCTCTTCAACCTCTGAATTGTGGTTCATAACCCGGAAAAAATAGCCTATATAAATAGATAATAAAGCTAATAAAATAAAGAACCACAAGGTTTTTATTTCATGACGTGGTTTATAAAAATATTATACACAGTAGGAATCGTATTCGAGGCCAGTTAGTTGTTAGCGTATATTGCCAAGTGCAACGTTTAATCTGCTAGTCCTCGATTCGAATCCCGAAAAATTATTTAAACACAATAAAATATCTATTCTCTTTAAAATTTTAAAAATTTAAAAAAAAACTAAAATGTCTGTCTGTCTGTCCGTCTACAGCGCAACAAAAAAGCAGCATGCCTTCTAAAATATCCTTAACGGTTTAAAACGTGAAATATATTCGTTTATGACCGACGTTTCAGGTGCTTTGCAGTAATGGTGAAACTTATGAAGTTATTATAATGTAATCTTTACTCACCATACCAACCTTCTAAGCCAGAAACACCAAATCATGTTAAAAGACTAAACCAAAAGCGACCGAAAGTATTTAACTTGCGGCCGAAATAGGACGCTTCCTGAATGAATATTACATCGGCGGGCCCGCACTGATATGCCCGACAGAAATATGTTCAATTTGTGTACGAAAATATTATATGTTGTATGTTAAGCGTTGCGAGGCGGGGCTTTTCGATTTCCTTTTTAAATTAAAATGGGATCCCGAATCCCGAAAGGTCGCGTCTGGATCCCGTAACTAGAGTTATACGTTAGTTTACTCAAATGCTGATTGTTCTGAATAATAAATAGAGTTATCTGGCCACTAATTCATAGATCTATCATTGAAGGAATTGCAAGTATTAATTATTTAACAGTTGACAATGCATACTGCGTCTACAACCCAATATGAAATTAACAATTCTCTTCTCTCTTCTCGTTGGTGGTTGGTAGGAATGTATTGCTGATAATCAACGGGTCGTGGATTCGATTGATATTTATTTATTTACTAGCTGCGGCAGCTACTTCGTCCGCTAAGAATATTTATTCCAAATTCGTTTTTGCAAACCTCCTTCTTTATAAACTTAAGCTGTTACTCACGACGTCGGTCGCGTCCCTTCCCGTCGTTCTTGCAAGTTAATCTTAAAAGATAGACATATAGCATACGGGACTTTTTTTAGATCATTTAAGGAGAAATGATCCTTCCATACATATCGTTTTAGTTTCTTGAACCGTTGTTGCAGCGTACGCCTCAGAAACATGTTGAACTTCGCTTGAACATTTTATATTGGTTAAATTGGTCATTGAAATAACGATATTCCGTCCACAGATGAAAAAACCGTGAAGTTAAAACCAAAATGGGTAAACAGCGCATCTTAGCATATCTCTTATAATATAATATAATAGTTCCTAATGCATGCAAAACAGATATACAGTTTCACTATAAACTGAAACAAATTAATTTCTCAATTGAACTCCGCGTTAATACAGCTAATACGATTTGAATCTAAATGAAATACTAAATCAAGTCGAGTTTAAGCGAAGATTAAGAGGGTTTTATCTTTAAATCTCTTAATTATTGTTTATTACTTAGTCCTCGCGTTAATTCTTTGAGCGATTTTAATTATTCGGTTATCATATATATACACCATATAAGCTTATACAATTGTAAAGAACAAATTTTGGGATTAGATTATTGTGAATGATAACAATGTGTCGTGATTTTATTTGTGATACAAACGACAGACAAGTGTGGGATAAACATCACTTTATGGTAGGTGAATTACTCCAGCCATACAAGATGCCCAGTCGACCCATTTGGATTTCAATATTCAAAATCCACGGATTGAAACCGAAACGTGACTGAACTCACTTTTCATCTGTGAGCGGTGCTTTGTGATCCGAAATGTTGGTATAATTTTAAAAAATAATTGATAATGATGAACTTCGGCCAAACTTTATTACCAAAAGAACGGTCCTCGCGAGTTAATCTTAAAAGATACTGTTGCAGACCTGTTTTTAGGAAATTTAAACGGTTTTGCAGCACATGCAACCGGAGCTTTCAATAATAAATAATAACTTTACCTACTATTTTTTATGTTTCGTAGCTTAAAGACTTCTTTGATAAATGATCTTCGCAATAAACAAATTCAGCACAAATAATTGTGTAATTCAAACCAGTTGTTCCTGAGATTAGCACGTTCTAACAAACAAACTTTTCAACTTAATATTAGTATAGACTCACACAAACCCTCCCACATTATTATTTATATACTTTCCTTTCTCTACCTTCCCTTATATGATCCCGTTTCTTCCTATATTCCATAAACGATTTACCTTAAGGTCTTCAGAGACTGGCTGAAGGCAGTTGCATTTATTTACACAGCCTTCTGGTACTTCTGGGCTCGCGCTCATTTCAGATAGCGTCACTCATGTGTCTGCTGCGTACTATTTAGTCAGGCCATTAAAAGTGCGGAATGCATAAGTTGACACTGACAAAAAACCATATAAAAAGGGTTGATTGCAAATACTGAAATACAAAATTTTAACAATAGATAATAGAGAATAATGTTTGTATGCAGTTGTATTTATTTCTGTGATAATAAAAAAGAAAACTAGATTTTTTAAAAAATTGTTTAGTTAGTTACGATCCCAGTTTCGTTCAATTGTCCCTTATACGTACTAAACTTATACGAAGAGAATGAATAGAGATAAATCGCCATTGTAATGGCCGCACTCGGAGGAAAGTACAATTTATTTAAGCACAAGAATACGGGTTGACAGGAAAGAAATTTCTTTAAAGATAACTGAGATTGTTGTGTGACTTATTTTTGCTTATATGAATACTATCGTTAGCATATAAACTATTCAGCAATTTGTGCAGAAAAAATAAGTCAAATATCCAAAATGTTGGTTGAATTTTAAGACATTGTTTTTGTGTGTTCTGCGAAAACTGTCTACGTTCGTAATTACACATACTTCAAAACAAAACATATGAGAAAAAAATTACGTACTCACTTATAAATAAAATGCTAATATCGCTAAGCAGCGATCTCTTTCAGGCAACCTGAAGTACAGAAGATATCTGTGAATTTAAAAACTTGTGTCTACATGCATTTGCTAAGTACATTTCATCAACAATTCCCAATATGACAGCCCCAATTAGTTAAGGGTTTGTTATTTTGTAACCGAAAGAATTCCAAGGTGAAAAAGGGGCATTCGTCGGTAATTAGTGTCAAGAGCAAATATTTTCCCCCTAATGTACCGGTGTGACGGGGCTAATTGCCCCAGCGTGTTAACTAGCTATTAAATACGTTAGGAACGGCCTAATTATCTGTATTATTGGAGAGTTTAGAATTTTAATCCGGTTTAAGGTTTAATTGTCATGTTAAATAAAACACTTTAACGATTTAAAACGCGATTTATATTAGTTAAAGTTATCGTGACCGACTGCAAAAAAAAAAACGGGTAGACATGGAAAAAGAGTATTGATAGGGATGGTCTCGGCCCTCAAGATTGAGGAATAGGACGCGAGGAGGATGATTTTAAACATCTATACTAGTATTATAAGGCTGTAGAGTGTGTGTAAACGTGCTAACGGTAGGAACTGGTTACTGGTTTGAGTTTAAAAAAGTATTTATTTGGGTTAGATCATTTATCAAGGAAGCCGTCATGTAAAAAAGGGAGAAAGTTGTATATCTTTAACGAAAAAAATGTATATGAAATAATGATTCCTCTATAATAGATCTAAAAAAGATAGTAAATGTCCTTCAAGTTGTACTTAAGATAGACAATATATTGCGTTTGAACAAAACACTTTAATCGATTTAAAACGCGAAATACTGTAGTTAATTTGTTTTCATTACGGCCCGACGTTTCAAATGCTTTTTAGCAGCCGTGGATACGATATTTCGGGTTTTCAGCCGTCGTGTATAACATAACAACAAACAATACTTATTTCTCGTTATAACACCGTTAAAAATGTTTCTATTTATGTATGTAGGTACTACTTTCGTAAAATACGAACAATACATTCAATTATCCATACAAAAGTTCGCAGGTTTGTAATATGTATCATCTATACTAAAATATTATAAAGCTGAAGTTTGTTTGTTTATTTGTTTGAACGCGCTAATCTCAGGAACTACTGGTTCGAATTCCAAACATTTGTGTTGGTTAGAACATTTATCGAGCATCTATCTGTGACATATAGGAGCGAAAAAACATCTGGAAATGTGGAAAAGATGCGGAAAATTATTCATCTCTTTGGGTTTCCAATGCTGCGAAGACGGTTTAAGATACCCAAAAAATATGTATGTAAGAATGATTCCTTTTTAAACCTATACTAATATTATAAATGCGAAAGTAACTCTGCCTGTCTGTCAGTCTGTCCGGCTTTAACTCCGAAACTAGTGAATTGATTTGAATGAAATTTGGTACACAGATATTTTAGAGCCTGAGAAAGGGCATAGACTATACTATTTAATGCCAAAAAAGGGTTAAAAACTTACTTCTTTGGCTTTTTGGCAATAGGAGAGGGAGTAGGAATAGTAGTGGGACTTAGAGTAGGAATGATGTGAGGTGAAAGTGTTGCGGCAAAGTAGCACTTACAACATAGATTGGCTACCTTAAATGCGCCCTTACATATATTATTAAACAGCCTAAATAATTAAAAAATCTACCCCAGTTCCACGCGGACGTTCCCAAAATGAGTATTCTACGCGAACGAAGTCGCTGACAAAGCTAGTAAATCTATAAAGTTTATCATATTAAACCAATACTATCTACATATGCGGCTAGGTAAAACATTTCCGTAGCTAGTTCGCTCTCCTAACTCTTATTAAGAACGGCAACTTAACGTACCATCTCGAAGCATAGGATTCAATTCCTGCAGCGAAGTGGGCTGAAATTAACACTGGATTAAGTTTGTATCAAGTAAGATTGCTAGGACGTGTATGCCTGGATTAGATTTTAAACTACGTATTACTTGGTGTGCGAATCATAAGCGGTAGCGTTTTAACGAAATTCTATGGCGAATTTTTCTATTATCACGATTCTAAACAGTAGCGTTATATTTATTGTATCAGCAAGCAATTTAAATATTACTAAAAATATTTGAAAATTTGAAATAGAAAAGACGGAGTTAAAAATATAAGTATCGATCTTTGGTCTCCCTGTGACCACGGCTGCTGCAAGGCATCCGAAGCGTCAGGCCGAAGTTAAAAATCATTTTTAAATAAGTTAAGCTAATGTATCGCGTTTTGGGGCGTTAAAGTGTTTTATTTAAATGTGTACTACTCGCGTAAACTATAGACAGTATTTAATATTAGGTTGTTATTAAAATGACGAGTAGTATTGGTTTAAAGTTTTAAATCGCTCAAAGTGTGTGACTTGTACAGTCTTTCATATTAGCGACAAGAAATAGCTTTTAGGGCAGCCATAATGGCACAGTTTCCATTACAGCCTATCTTGATTTCTATCGCTATTATATTTATATTAAACTGTGCCAACTCAAGTAATCGAAATATATAGACGCCCAATTTACAATTTTTATTTCTTAATTAGACCATTTTCAAGCTAATTCCAGCTGAACATTGATCAACAAAAAAAATTTGAAGATATTTCTAACTGCAGTTGAACGAGTGGTGATGGAACACATTAACTAAAACAATTAGCAGATTAAAAGGAGAAACATTTTAAATACTGTCTGTAGTTTACGCGAGTAGTATTTAAATAAAACACTTTAACGGTTTAAAACGCGATATATTTTATTTAGACTTGTTTGAACGTCGGCCGGTAAATAAAATAATTTTCAAACAAGTTTAATATGTATCGCGTTTTAAACCGTTAAAGCATTTTAAGTTTTTTAAAAGAAATACATTTTTCTGTTTATTATTTAACCAGTTCATTGATTTATGTTTATGTATACGTCTATTCAATCCTTCCCATTCCTTCTTATACTGCAGTCTTAATCATTTATTTATCATACATATTGCAATGTCATAACTTCTCTAATCTTACGAAATACCTTAATTAAAATTATTAAGTACTATTTGTTTATTACTTAGGTTAAGACCTATAAGAAATAATATCTTGTTAATATGTCACGAATTTTTAAACTATTTGATGCAAACCCAAAATATGTGCAACAAGTTACGATTTCACTCTTAAATACACCATTCTTCAAAAATCTATATCTTTTAAATTCACCTTTATAAATTCAATGGAAACGTGGTAATTACAAGGAAACAGATAATTAATTAAAATAACACTAAAGATTAAAATAATGGTGACGATACAATCTCTACGGCGTTACAAGTTCCGCGTGAAACAACGCAAACAAAAGCTTTCCAGGTTATTTGGTGTTAGCACGCAATACGTCCCTTTGGTCGTGTTGATTATTCGATTTCTCAATCAGCGCTGACTTTAAATATAGGTTGGTTTTGCTGAATATCAGTAACACAGCATAACTTAGCTGCATCTTATTGTAATTGCCCTTTTCCCATCGTTTTTCCCTTATCATGAAGTTATAATTATTATAATTAAATCTAATAACAGTTTTTGAATAGGAAAGTAATTCCAAACAAAGTGGTATATCATAATTATTATACGTTTAAGAAAAATGTCCATGGGTAAATCTATACTAATTTAATATAAAGCTGAAGAGTTTGTTTGTTTTTTTGAACGCGCTAATCTCAGGAGCTACTGATTCGAATTAAAAAAATATTTTTGTGTTCGTTAGAGTATTTAAATAAAACACTTTAACGGTTTAAAACGCGATATAATAGTTAAACTTATTTGAAAATGATTTTTAACTTCGGCCCGACGTTTCGGATGCTTTGCAGCAGCCGTGGTCACGGGGAGACAAAAAAAACATTTTCAAATAAGTTTAACTAATATATCGCGTTTTAAACCGTTAAAGTGTTTTATTTAAATGTGTACTACTCGCGTAAACTATAGACAGTATTTCGTTAGAGTAGTTATAGAGTTGCACAGAATGTTTGCAGAAACAAAAATTGATACGCAGTTAATCAATATATTTACCTTTGTTGGACAAAAGTAATGTTTTAAAACTTTCTTAACTAGTTTGTTATTATAATAAAAGGGAATTTGTTAAAGGTACAAGTCAAATCAAAAGCGACTAAAATAATATTAATTTTGAAGTATTGTCTGTAGGTTACGCGAAAAGTACACGAAGCGTGAAATATATTCGATTACATTTTTTCTTTTCATAAATTTGTCTCGGATACTCTGCGAAGGTCGTAATCACGATCATTGGGTCGCGTGGGGACGACAGCTGCAGTAAAGCATCCGAAACAGTGTAGTTAAAGTAAATTAAAAATAAGTTATTTAATATATTTTTCCTTTCAAGTTATCAATTTTGCAGTGCATGAAATAAAATTTTTTGTTCCGTTTAAATTGTAGACTTTTATCAATTTTATTATTGTTATTTCTCATATAGTGTAGTTGTTTAGTCGCGCTTATTACACACAACTAGAATAATTAAGGCACTACCGCTAGTTCGGCAAAGTTAAATGAGACTTAAAGCCTCTAAGCATTATTAGGGGACATTTCATAGTGGATCTCCCAATAAGTGTCAGCTGTAAACCGAAATTACGAAAACATTGTGAATTATTCGTGTCGCCATGATTTTGTTTAGTGCAGGACGAATTACTAAAACTTTCTTAACGGTTAAAAACGCGAATATACGATCCGATGTTCGTTTCCGATGCTTCGTAGCAGCTATGGTCGTAGGGCGAATCAAGATAGAGGGTGATGTTAATGTCGAAAATTCCAGTTTATTGATATAATTCGCGTTTTAAACCGTTAAAAAGTATTTTATTGAAATTTTTAAGTTTTTGAACTATAGACAATACAAAACACTATTATTTTGACAATAGTGTTTTGTATTGTCGTTTCGTTTGCGAAGAACGACGTACAAGTTCCATAATGTGATTGGTATACATAATTCATTACTGCCTCTTAGGTTTAGAGGTACTACTCGACTGCATGTCTCGGTGGCAAGAATTCGAAACCCAGGTCGTACGAAAAGAAAAGTTAGTATTTGGAAATTTTATAAGTAATTTTCTAGTAGGTCTTGACCGCCTCTATAGCCAAATGGTAGGTCACCGTACTTTGGAGAGCATAAAGTCTTATGTATGTTTGTTTGGTAGGTAAATAGTCTTTTAAATGCCGTCTGTAGTTTACGCGAGTAGTACATATTTAAATAAAATTCTAAACGGTTTAAAACGCGATATATACTAGTTAAACTGATATATATATATCGTATTTTAAACCGTTTAAGTGTTTTATTTTAAATGTCTCTTCGTATTCTTGACAAAGCCTTGCCACCCTAATTTACATTTAACGACCCTCGTAACATAAAGCTGAATGTCATACCTAAAGCACTTAAACCATGGTCAAGGAAGTTTACGATCACTCTTGTTTGCTGAAGATTTCACGACACTTTAAATTCTGTCAGTTTTACTATCTATTTACAAATATCAATGTTAAAAGCATTTTTATGGGTTCTTGAAAAATATCCTTTCTTCAACCATACGTGTTACATTATATATGAGACGTCTTTTTGTAATATTACGTAAATTATCTCAAAAAAGATAAATTATTTTTATTCATTAAAGCTGGTTATAGTTAAAAAAAGCCTTATGGTAGCGAATAAAGTTCTTGCAAAGACGATCGAAACTTTAACTTACAATATAATTTAATTAATTTTCAATAATATCACATTCACCAGCGATTAAATTGTGAACTCTGTCAAAATATAAACATCATGTACATAATTATACAAATATGAATAAAACACTTTAACCGTTTGAAGTGCCACGTATATTTGTTCAAACTTTTCTATTTAAATAAAACACTTTAACGGTTTAAAACGCGATATATTAGTTAAACATTTTTGAAAATGCCGTGACCACGGCTGCTGCAAAGCATCCGAAACGTCGGGCCGAAGTTAAAAATCATTTTCAAATAAGTTTAACTAATATATCGCGTTTTAAACCGTTAAAGTGTTTTTTTTTAATGTGTACTACTCTCGTAAACTATAGACAGTATAAAACTATTCTAACTACGGTTAGAAGTAAGTAGTAATTAATTTTATTTACATGTGTACTACTCCCGTAAACGCGACGGTATTTTTTATACATCGTATTTAAATAAGCAAAGATCATACAAATATATTGACAAAATCAATAAAAAATATTTTTGGTTGGTTTTAAAGGTTACTTCAGTGATAGAAAATTCTAGATTTTCTATGCTCTAAAACAGAAACCCCTGGGGGGGTTATGACTTAAGAATTCCTTATAAAAGTGTTATCTAAGAAGGAAGTTTTAATTAAACGGACTTGTAAATGAGTATCGTTAGAGAGCGCAGGTGTGGCTATAAGTTGCAAGCTTATATGCAAACTTGCTAGAAAATAGGAAAAAGAGAACCACTCGCAGCGCGTATAGTGCGGTACGGAATATTTGAGGAAAATTCTACATTTTATAATCATAAGCAGCGATCTTACTTAGGCTTAATTCGGACGCAATGTTTGGCTGAGCTCAAAAATATATTTAACTAGCTGACCTGGCAAACTTTCTATAGTCATGTAAAGTATTTTGTCCAAAATTATCATAAAAACATTACATACATATACCGTTGCGGATATTTTTTAAGATTATTTACAGAGGAATAATTATTTTATATATATTTCTTGAATCTCGAATCGTTTTCGCAGTGCACCCAACTGAAACACTGAAAGAAGAATTATTTTCACTGTTTTTCTTTTCTACATTTTCCTTTGCTTCTATTGGTTGCAGCTTGATATTTCAAAGCTTAAAAGATTTAAGATAAATGGTCGAAATAAAAATGGAATCATTTTTTTCAACTCAATTTTACCTGAGCAATTTACTTCATCACTTTGACATACATTGTATTTGATCGTTTTGACGTTCTCGTGAGTGTAATGTATGGCTACTAATCGTCAGTCGTGGATTCGACCCAACTGTTGAATTTCGTCCAAAAATCTCAAATTCTGGATATTAAACGAGTGGTGGGTTTGTCTAAATTCCGTCCAGGACACGAACCGTCCCGAAGCGTAATTTTTAATCGCCTTCGATTTCAGTCTGTGGATTTCCGAATATCCAAAGCCAAAATAGGTCCACAGCAGATATGGCTGGGATATTTCACCTTCCATCAAGTGGCTCCCATGCTTGTCATTTGTTCACTGTGGCAGGAAATCTCAAACCCGTATATGGAAGACTCGACATTAGCATGGATGATCTTAGCTGGTGATGAATTAACAGCAGCAGCAGTAGATACTGTAAAGGGGGTAATAAAGATAACAGAAGACGTATTACCTTACCAGCATTACCAAAATACATGAACCAGCAAGGGCGCTGGTTACGCGAAGCTCAAACACTAAAATCAAGCAGGATCGCGCCAATAGATCTCAATAAAAGGCAGAATGGAATAATACGTGCGTTTCGGATCCGATGTATTAGCTCGAATCCGTATTTATTGCGTTGTAACCGGTAGATTTATGTGTGTGCTGCTTTGCGGGACGGAGAATTGAATTTGTCTGTGAACTGCGATCGGTTGATGTTTACAGTTTTTTTTTAATTACAGTCAAAGAGTGATGCAGCGACTTTGACGGGAGCGAATAAGAACTGTCCAATAGTCATTATAAGAGATAGATATAGACAGCAGTTCTATTATCCTAGTTTCAATTTAGTCTACACTCTGTCCTTGAATAACTTTACATCTTATGCCTGTCCATAACTGTTTCACACAACAAGTTACATCTTTTCAGTAGTTGTTATAAAACGTCGACAATTCAAATAAATAAGAATATACCTAGTTTTTTTTGCGAAATCCCGTTTCCCTCTCGTGGGGCATGGGGCGAACACATTAATATGTCCGTTTCACGGATTTTCCTGGGATTCGACTTCAGAACCTCTCGCGCGTAACAATGCTAGGCAATACGTTTAACCATTTGGCTACAAAGGCTATCTAGTATAGGTTAATTATGTGTTAAGTTGTTATCAAATATTAAATATGAGAAAAGAAATAAAAATACATATTATTTATGGCCGTTTAAAATAGTTATAACAGTTCATACATAACTTGGGCCGTCGTTGTCACAACGTAGACTGTATCTTAGAAAAATGGCCGCGAAATCTTTTTACAATTACTAGTTTACACGCGGTATTTTTCCTGTAAATTAAGATGTTAACATTAGTCATATATCTTGCATCGGCGCATGACCTTAAGTTTTATTCGTTTAGAGTACAATTACACATCTATAGTGCCATATCCTTCCACAAAAGACATATTTAAACGTAAATGCTTACTTACTCTTCTGGCGCAGCTATCTGATGTAAGTCTTTGCCACCGAAAGTAAAAAGCGCCATTTTGACAAAATACGCTTGTCAAAATAATTTTAAACATTTTTCAAGCAATAAACCATGAAATAGTAACTTAATTTACAAAATTGCGCCATTAACTAATAACTAATGAGCCAATTCAAGTTCAGATACCATTAAACCATCAGTATTCAACACAATATTCGACAATTCACGCGGAATTACTGAAATATGAGCGAAATACAATATGTAATTGATATTCATTTCCCACTTATCAAGCTAATTATTCCCTAACAAGCCGACACAACGGGACTGATTTTAATATCATCATTAAACGGAGGAAAGTTGGGTAAGCGAATTACGTTTTAATTTGTACGATTATAGGCCACAATAAGGTATGGTAATATGTTTTGGCGTTGACTATAGATTATCTTATACCATGCACTATAAAACAGTTAATCTTAATAATCTCTTAGGACCAAAATAAAGGTTTTTGTAGGTTCTTTTATCTGGTCCTACCTAACCTACTACCTAAATATATAAAGCTGAAGCTGGAAGTATTGAAAAAAATTTTTGTTGCATTTATCGAGGAAGGCTATTAATATAGGCTTTATAGGCTGTAAAACAACACGATGTGACTAATAGGAGCAAAGAAACCATCGAAAGTGTGGGAAAAACCCGGAAAATTATTGTTCTCTGTGAAAACGGTTCAAAACACCCAAAAAATGTGTAGGAAAGAATGATCTTTGAAGTATCTAAAAAAATGTCCGGGACGCTATATTTTAAGATTAACTCGCAAGAACGATGGAACCCGACCGATGTCGTAGGTAACAGCCTTTTCATAAAGATGAAGAGGAGGTTTGCAAAAACAATTTTGGATGCCCAAAATAACTCATTTACGCGGTCGAAGTCGCTGACACAGCTAATATGGCAGGAGATCGTTTGGCAGGTCAGCTCGTTATTCAATATAACTAGACCACCACATTACCACTACCTAGTATTTCTACCCAGCCATTTTATAACCTCAAACCTGATTAATCCAGCCCGCTGTATGGGATTTAATTCGGTAATTATCTGAACCCTGTATTTTACTTCGTTTGCAGGTAGATAACGGCTTAAATATTATTATCTGAATGCGCTCAGCTAAATACACGCCCGTATTTGCATTTTGTAATCTCTGTAAATAGTTGCTAAACTAACTACCTATTAGAGGGCTAAACTAGCGGGCTTGGAAATCGGGGAAATTTTACATTGTTTGAAAATTCTTATATTTTTCACACCTCATTGCGCATGATGGCGTTATATAAATTAAAAATGTATTTAGATTTTTTAAAGTTTAAAGTCTCCAATTTTATTTTCAAATATTTCTTAAGCTGCATATCATAAGATATTAAACGTCACTTCGTAAGCGTTGAGGTTGAAATTACATTGCGTGAGCGATGTAAAATTTTACGGTGACGACACTGTACCTGCATGAGTTAAAGCAGCAGCACGAATCAACGTGGAAATCTGCAAAACCCATTAAAAACCCAAGAAATATGTATCAAAGAATAATTCCTCCTAAAATTATCTAAAAAAATGTCCGCGACAGTACATGTTTATTTTATGAACAATTCGGAAAAACTCGCTTTTATGTTAACATAAAATTTGATTAAATTTGGTCGAAATTAATGCTATGTTACTAATTATTTGTCAGAGATGTATGAACATAATAATATCTCACCAACAACGAAACAACGTGCCGGATCAGCTAGGGTATAATACAAATATAGATACATATTTTCACATGTGTCCCGACACTAGCGAGTGCATATTATGATTTTAATATGCGCCAACAAAGTACAATTGACAAAGTGAAGTCGACACCCATTTACCCAAACTAAAACAGTTAACGTACATATTACGTAAACGATACGAAACTTGAATGTACTAATTTCCGTACTAAAATACATATGAGAAAACTTAACGGCGCTTAATTCAAAGTTAGTGCCGTGAGGTTGAGGTACCTTCACATTGTATGGTGTAATGGACAACATCTCCAGACCTTGTGGGACTCCCTGTATTATTAATTGCCCTTCGCTACTCCAAGCTTAATGTGTAGTATTTTGTACAAACTAACTCGTTTTTATAACATTTAGTCTAGAAAATTTTTGGGGTTTTATACAATGAAATATAGTTTACCAGATTACCTATTTCCATATTAAACATAACTCTACTCCAATTTAAAGAAAGTAGTTTGCATAGAGTTACAGGTTGCATCTTTAAAAATACCTGACAATTTTTTTATACATTACTTATAGTTTACCAAGCTTACTGTTACAAAATTCTTCCTAAAATATAACTATTGTACTAGACGTCATTCGCGTCACTTTGTCCTTCTACACATTTGAGTATCTTCAGAAATTTTCCAATCAATGTGAAGGCTGACCCTGACTTTACAACTACTTAACAACGAAGACGCACAGTTTCAACTTTCGTGTCGAAATGGAAGTGTAACAAATGAACAATTATGAGGGACATAACACCACTTCGCTTTAATTGTGTTGTATTTCATCGTCTAATGAGTTTGTAATTGAATATTGCTCGGTTTTATCTGTGTAAAGTTTAATAGCGACTATATTAAACGGACATAATGATTATATTATGATGTAAATTTGTCTTTAAATGTTTAAATTGCCATAACTAATAGACCGAATAAAAAGATAAAAACTTTTAGGGTTAAAACGCGAAGTGTATTAGTAAACTTTTTCTAATTTAGTTTAGCTACGACCCGACATGTCGGCGGTTTAAACCCATAACTTCAGTCTTCCAACGAGAAAATATTATTTATATTCGAAACAGTTCTAGCTATATAAGGCTAGTTTGCCAAACAAGAACTATTGTGATCAAAGACAGGGTACAGTAACAAATGTTTAATTAAACACTGTGTTTACACGAGTAGTACACATTTAAATAAAATACTTTAAGGCTGTACTATGTCTGTAAAAATCCCAGTTTTTACAGTGAAAGGAACGGCTCTACCCAACCATAAGCGTTATTCAAAATACAATACAAATATGTCCGCAAGCTCTACAAACAAGTAACACTATAACAGTTAAGTCTGAAACTGTTATGTCCCAGCCTATTCACAAACATACATAAAGCTAAAATGACATCGACTGCACGTTACGTTCTATTGATATTTCGATGTTAACATTCCACAAAGCCTTACATTGCGTTTTATTGTATCGTGGAAACTATTTTTTATTATAGAGTAAGACAGACAGCATAGGGGCTTAATGGAAGGTGAAATGCCATGTAAGCATCTAAAATCTAAACAATAGTGCGTACTGTCAACCTATTTTTGCTTAGGATATTCAGAAAACCACAGACTACCAAACGTAATTGAACTTAACGTCTTTATCTGTGGATGGTGGTGGACCAGGACGAAATTTCGATATTCCTACCACCCAATTAATATCCAGATATCCATATGAAGTACATTATGTTTTAGAATAATTATAAATTGACCAATAAAAGCTGGTTTTGTTATATTTAAGGTCAGTTAACATCGCTGATTACATAGTAGCAATATGATCATAGCAATTATGCAGGCAAGTTAAATCAGGTATAAATGAGTGATAGGTATCAAAAATTCCCACCCTCGATACAACTGAAAAAGCGATAAACTTTAATTGCGTTTCATTTAGTGTAGTCTGTGGTTTTTTGTTTATGACTATACTGACAAGCATGTCCTCCTTTGTAATGAAAAAAACTAGTAAACAATCATACTTATTACGCAGTACGTTGAAGATTATATTCATGAAATCATAAAACAAGTTATGTCCTTATAATAATTATAGGAAATATCTTTCCAAAAAAATCTGTGGCACGTATAGGCGGAAGAAAGTTAACCTTTAACCAAATCCTGTTAAAGGGTAAGTGGCGAAGGTTTATTATTGTGATAATTAGAATGAATTATTTACGAACGCTCGAAAACTTCGGAACGAGTCCGGCTATAAATAATATTAATTTCTCCTTAGACGACATTTAGAATGGGAATTTTCTTTAGCGGAGTTGAGGTTTTCTTTACAGTTAAAGCGCTTTTTATGTTCAGTATTTTGAGTGGTTTTTAAATATTTGAAATCTGTACGTTGAAACTTGAACAAGTAAACGACAATAAGATAGAAAGGAAAGAAATAACTTGCTTTATACTATTCTGAAGGATTTTTGTTGTGTAATTTATTTGAGTAAACATTCGTTACATCGATTATTAAAAAAAACTATGACTCAGTTAGCACAAACGCAGCTGATTAAAGTAGTAATAATAATAAAACATTTTATTGCACAAACAAATAAAATACAAATATAGTAAAACTAAATTAATTATTTACATAAAAGAGTTAATGCAAAAGCGGCCTTATTGCCTATGACGATTTCTTCCAGGCAACCTTTGTATAAAAAAAGGAAAATAAAATAACAATAAATGAGTAAAAGCCAACGAGAATGAGAGAGAAAATGCAATAAATTGTAAAATACAATGATATCAAATACTAACACAACAAAAAACGTTAACACACTAAACAGTAAAAAATAACTAAACAGTAATTTAATATAATTAGCGATAATTTTCATAGCTTATTTTATAAGATTTATTTGCTATTGTCTTGTCTCATTACATTCAACATTTCTCTTATCAATCTTACCCTTGTATGTTTATAATAAACATGTACAGTATTTGACTTGGTATCCACAGCGTGCCGTGCTGTTCCTCTAAAGCAATTGTTAATTTAATTTTCTTTCTTCCCTTTTTCATTTACATAAACAAGAGAACAATATACAGCATTTATGCGTCTGGTTATTAGCGGTCTTTTCCCACATTAACTGGTCGTTCTTAGCACTTGCCAGCACCACTAATAGCTCCTAACTGCGTCCAGATTAGCCCAAACGGACCAGTGGCTTCTCCTGACTCGGTACAAATTTATGACTCACCATTCGACCACAATTTAAGGGAGTTGAGTGTTATTTGTTTACTGTGTAATAATTAGAAATAAAATTTGTTTTCTGTTCATCTTTCCATAGCTTCCTTTGCTCAATGGTTGGAAGCATTGCTTTGCGTTAAGCGTGATGTTTTGGGTTCGACTCTTTGTTTTCGTACGGGTAGCTATACCTATATCATTTCATTAATGCAATCACAAGAGTGTTAAACGTACGATATATAATAAACAGTTCTTCTCAACTCGTTTAATTGTAGTTTTTCTTTTACGAAAAGTGAAAAAAGCCTTTCGACGACTACCAACGACCTTTTTTTTCACTTGACAAATAGACGAGGGCAAATATTTAAAATAGGGGATTCATCTCGGGAGTCATCTAGTTATAAGTAGGCTTTGAGACACGTTTCTTTATTTTTCTTTCTTTCATTTCGAAATAAATCCTTTTTTAACAAACTATTATGTACCTAAAGGAGCGTGATATTATAACAAATATCGTGACAAAATTGCGTAAATTTGTTGTAAGAATAAATGACTTCATACGTATTAACTTTTTGAAATAAAAATCTCAAAACCGAAGCTAATTGTGTCAGACTATGAAAGCGGAACTTATTAATATGGATAGTTTGCGAAATTCCCAAAATTCCCTGATTTGAAGACGTCTTAGCAGAATAAATGGCAAGTGACGGCAGAAGACAAACACCGTACATGCTTACAAGTTAAATACTGCGTTCTCGTAAGATTCCGGTGGCCACGGAACTTGCGATTACATAGCAAGGCTCATTTATTTAATGGTCAGCAATTTTTATAAACCGTCATTGGGATTCCAATAGGAAACAATATAAAATTACCATGAAAAATATTAATTTAAGTGCATGTCTCGCTAGGTATTTTGTCATGTGTCAATAAAAACTTCCCGACTTAATTTATTATGAATTAAATAGTTTAGGTAAAACAATTTCCATTTTAATATTTTTCATAGGAAAAAAAAACTTACCATGCAAGTATGCTTATTTTTTTGTGATATTCCTTCTAAAACTTGCTTTTGAATTTAAAAGAAATTTCGTTTTTAAACTTTGCACCATACATTCACATATACAAATTTAATTAACTGTAAAGTATTAACAAGGTGGCACTTTTTGTAATGTAAACAGTACTAAACGTTATGCTCGTTGGTTCGAGTCTCCGTAATCTTTTTGTAATGTTTTAATCTATACCTCGACAATGAAACTGTTATAATTTCTGTAGTTTATATAGCTGGTAAGAGCTGTAAAATATATACCCAAGTTGTATTTTTCGTGGCCTAGCTGTAATTACATTGCAAGCCATACGCTCGTGAAAATCCTACTGTTTTGACTTGCACTTCTGAATTCAGTTTGCGCGATTTGATTCATACAATATTAATGGGCTTAAGTGCATTAGAAATTATGAAAAATACATTTTTTAGACGAAGGTTGGTGTTGTAAGTGTAGCTGAGAGAAACAACAAGTTTTTTATATGCTTACCCCTATGGTTGTCCTCCTCTATCTCTCCATAATATATGAAAAACCTCAGCCATATAACATCTCAACAAGATGCGCTATCGACCTATTTAGACTTTGGAATTCGGAAATTTACAGAAACCGAAACGCGATTAAACTTGATAGGTTTGTTTTTGTGTTTTTGGTTCAATTACAAATATTTATAATATTTGGAAAAAGAACAAATAACGGACTCAGCTGATATTTAGCCTGGCTCGTGCCCCAGAAACGCGAATACATTCTGAATATACAACTGTACGTAAAAACAGTCAAGGAAATCAGTTGCGGTTTTCGTTTTCAATTGCGTATTTATACTCTCCCAATAGACTGCATTGAATGTTACCAGTTCGAAATATCCGGTGTCTGATTAATATCCGAACAATATAGATAATTATGTAAATTCTATTCATAACTGGCAAGTTTTCGTTGACAACTCCGTTAATCCGAAGCTAAATTAAGTTAGTGCTGCCAAGTTTGGCCATTCACTCGACGCTTGGCCTAACTTTGGCTGTTTAATGCGGCCTTAACTTGGATACCAGAACTTCAGGTAGTTTGATTGGCTCTTGTAAAGGACGTTTTCTACGGAAACTATTAGTTAACAAATAGTTCGTACTTAGTTTTTGTACTGAAATAAAGTTCCGCTGAAATTCATATCGGATTGTCTATCTAAGTATCCAACTACAGATATTTGGGGTATGGAGGAACCCGCTCTAACAAGGAAAAATATGTATTGCACTTAAAGTATAATACGTGAAGACTGTAAAATGCAACTTGGCGATAAAAGGAGTGGCGGCGAGTTTCTTGCCAATTCTTCTCGTCCGTTTTACGGCCTTATTTTGAGAGCTAGTAGTAAATGTAAATAAAGTCGTTAGGTATTAACAGGTGTGACGTTCATAAGTTTACTTAGTTACTTACGTGTATAAATGATTTTTGATGTCCGAAAACCAGAAATCATCAAAAATTGTTTTATAAAGTAGACCTTTCATGAAGGTTATAGTATTCTGTCTACTATCTTTCAGAAACCTTTTTACGCGCAAATTTAGGTTTTGCTTTTTCAAGTCCAAATTATTCTATGGACAAGACAGTCATATCAAATAGAAATAAAACTGCTTTTAATTCGGAAAATATTTATTTACAGTACTATTTTAAGACTTAGTTTGTGCCTCATACCTATATGTACAAATAATAACTATATTTACATATACTGTTTTCCGATTGACTAAATACAATGTAGGTAAATAATTTAATACAATAAAATTAAGTTCAGAGGAAAAGAATAGGTAAAGTCCTACATAATTAAAAAACATCACTTACATAAGCCGAAAGTAGATCTCGCAAATCAGTTTACGAAAACACCAATAAACTTATAATAATTGTCCGAAAATTGGTAGCTACATGAAAATTGGGTTACACGAACGACTTTTTAAACGGACGCAGTTTCATCCTTATCTTATGATGGAGCAAACAAATCTTCAAAGAAAGCTGACGCGCTATCCTACTTGTTAAATAAAACACTTTTGACTTTTTAAAACATGAAAAATAGTAGATTACTTATTTTTCACTACAACCTGAGGTTTTTAAAGTAGCGTATATTTACAGCTACTCCTCGCATAAACTACAGAAATTGACTTATTCTAAGTTGTGTATATCTCATAGGTAAATGAAAGTTTTTGGTATTTTTTGCTAACTACTTTAGCTACGACCCGCTTTTGACGTCCAAACATTGTTAAAGACTTGACAACTTAGACGTAACTATTCGTTGTATATCAAAAACTACACCCAAAGCGTATGTTTGTTACTAATAGGCACAATACAGAACTATCAACACTTTTCCATATCGTAAACCGATTTCTACGCCGTTGATTTATTCAGTTTTAATATTCATAACTTAAAAAAGATAATTTGTAAAGACATTCTATTTCTATGCTTGAAGATTTGTTAGGAGGAGTCTCTAACATTAAGGACCAAACATAATTTAAACTATACACGTGCCATGCTATCGTAATAATTATGAGTATTATAAGTTGGAAGTGTTTGTTGACTTTACACAACCTGGAGGTTTGAAGCCATCTGTGCAAACAGAAGGGGTGCAAACTAACCAAAGATTATTAAAACACAATTTTGAAACTAAATTTACTTAAAGGGAAGACTTCAGAAGCTCCACATGATAGTCATAGTGAACTCGGTATACTTAGTCTTTAATTAAAAACCTTTTGGCACACTACAATTCGATATATTTTTATATTTTTTTTCTCCTTAGTGATTCCAAAGGACCTTTGGCTAGGTTTGGAATCGAACCAATTCATACTTCAAGTTTTAACATTAGTGCATCTTTGTTTTTTGGCAATTTTCAAGGGAAATATTACCCGAAACATAACCCGATATAATATGAAACCTATACGGTTTTATTTAAAATTAAATTAAAATAACTAGTAGGAAAATATTGCTATGATTGTTTAGGTAAAAATGAAAGCCTAGTAATAACTTACCACTATTATTGTGTATGACATTTTCAAATCTTTAAATCAGTAATAAATCAAGTTATGAAGGGCAAAACAGTATTGAAATAAATTTCAATTCAGGATCCACTCTTTGCAGTTAAAAAATTTTGTAAAACTGAAAGCGAAACTGTTCTCTTCTATCCCACTTCTGATCTATGCGATTTCAGTCTTAGCGTTTCACTAGTTACTAAATTATTTCTAGCTAAAATTAAGTTGTAAAACCCTGCGAAATTCTATCAATAGTGATTTCCCAATTTTTACATAATTCACCGTAACTCAATCATTTCCAATGTAAAACAAAACACTTAACGATACAAAAATGTCCTTGTGTATTTTGCCAACTACCAGTAAGTATTGCTCGCAAACGTTTCAAATTATCCACAAAATATATTGGACGGATAAAATTTCTTATATAAATAAGAGCTAAAAATTTGTACTTATTTAGAACAAACATTTATTGCGACTTTTATACATTACAATTGCTATATAATAACGCTTTCATTTATGTACGATTGTGATTACAATATTAGGCGGAACCATTTAGTTTACTAAAAAAACGGTTCGGTTTTTAAAAAATCTAAATCCAACCATACTTGAGACATGAAATTGTTCAATTCAGACGTTACGTTTGATATTTTTAGTTAGTTTCTTTAAAAAAAGACATACAATACTTTACATCTTTATAACTAAATACGTTGTCTTTTTCTAACATATTATGGTCGACAGAAAGAAAATGACCAAACGTGTAATATGGCATAATGTCATAAAACGTATCTTTGTACATTGTCAATTCAAGTACAAAATGTATAGGAGTTGTGTAGGTAAAAACAAAATAACTCTCCTTATAACGTTAGTAAAATTTACATCATGTTGCAAGCGCATGTATCGCGACGTTTTTGTTTGGTCAGATAAGTTGAAAATTTAGTTTATTACATCTTAGATTAAAATGTATATTCTATAATAAGGTTTTACCAAATATTGCTAATTAGTTTAGGAACAAAAATAAAGGTAAAATGAGATTTAAGTTAACGAGAATAAAGGAGCATCAATTCTTAGACTAATATTATTTTGGAATTGTATTTTCAAAACGAACTAAAGGAACAAACTTCCCGCTAGTGGGCGACACTCGCAAAAGGGTAAATAAACATTTCAATAACTGCACGTTGAAGTATACGTTTATTAAAACATAATTATAATAGCGGGGTATCAATACCCCGAAACCTAAATATAAATCTATATATTTATCGACCATCTTTATTTAAAAACCTCGGGATACACACACTTAACACACAATAATATACTCTATGTTCTATGCTTCACGGTACATTTTACACATTTACACATTCACCACCGTCTCGGCCCATTCCACCGGGGATTGTGTGGTCTGGGTCCGTTTCTCGGCCAAAACTGAGGACCAAACTGCCCTGGAGGCCTAAAGTTATTCCGCGGAGTCCAATTTCTGGGGAACCTATGCCTTGGGGTCCAATCGCTGTTTTTCGTGTCGTACATATCGATATCTGAGCGCATTTGAGGGTCATCTTCGTACGCAATGTCCACGTCTTCTGAGTAATGCTCATCGTAGGGTATGTTTTTGGGCAAGACCTCGTAACGAGGCGAGTTAGGGTATCCTTTGGGTATATTATTGGGGGGTTCTGGGAACATGGGAGGGGGCCGCGGGGAATCGTCGTAGTTGCTGTCGAATGTTTTGGGTTCAGGATAGCTCTTGTAAGGGGGGGTTTCGTAAGGAGAGTTCTGCGTTTGTGGCTTAGGGAATTCTGAAGGCATCGTGAACTTAAAGTTCGACGGCATTTTATCGAATGGGTTTGTAAGTGGAGGGACCACTGGGGCAGAGTGGGGACCGTCGATAGGTTTGTTGTTTGTGTGTATGTTGTCCCTCTTCACGTCACCGCCGACTAGAACCTTATTATTATTGAAGCTGTTTCGCCTGTGCTCGGTTTGGTTTGCACTTGGGTACATTCCTTCTGTGAACAAAAGCAATAGTTTGATAAACCTACCTATCAAATCCGATAAGTGGAGGGAAACATAAAAGATACTGTGCAACATATAGGTAATTACGAAAACACTTTAAACATCTTTCTAATTTTCGACCAAGCTAAAAAAGAAAGTAAAGAATATGAAATAAGGAATCCTTACGTTGTTCCTCATCTTCGGATAAATCCATATCAACGCTCTCCACTATATCCGGGGGCGGAACCATCATGGGAACTCGATAATCCTGTAAAGAGAACACACCCACATAGAGACAATAAATAATTTGACGAGCTCGTTGGCCTAATAGCTGCAATGTATAGCTAAGCAACGGGTCATGGGTTCGATTTCTAATTAATTAATAATATTTCTGAAACATGTTGGACTTCCTCGGGGAATCAGTTGAAAATTGCGTCCAGTCTAACCACCGTTTACAGATGAAAATTGCGCGAAGTTTAGTTAGTTTAAATCCAAACTGTGATCAAAAAATCAAAATAGGCCGACAGCGTATGCGTTAAATGTTAAATGACTGGGGTCATTCACCTTCCGTCAAGTAAACGCCATGCTTGTTCATATGATGCTCATAAAAATATTCTCATAACTAAAAAGATTGATCGCTTAGATACAGCTGATCGAGTTGTTTCATTAACTGACCTGATCTGTGCCCGGATTGGTCGGTCGCGGTGGCAACTGGTGTGTCAACGATATCAAATTTCTGTGGTCCACATCTGAAATCAAACATTCACAAGCTTTTAAATATTTTGTTACAGCACATGTTATTGCACATGACGTCATTATAAGTATAATATTTATTACAACATGGCATTATAATTATTAAAAATCGATTTTAGATTGAAAAATTAGATGAAAGGCAAGGATCGCTGTGGGTATCCACATATTTTGTGGACGATTTTTAGTCAACATATAAATTAAAAATTCAATCTGATTCATAATTACGGAACGCACGGAGCTTGAACCAATATTGAGTTATTGTTAAAGATTGCAGTCATTGCTAACGGTACTTCCAACAGATTGTAAAGGGTTAAAAAAAATATTTGCAAACACGATTCATAGATACTGTCTTTAGGTCTCCCCGTGACCACGACTGCTGCAAAGCATCCGAAACGTCGGGCCGAAGTTATAAATCATTTTTAAATAAGTTTAACTAATATATCGCGTTTTAAAGTGTTAGTGTTTTATTTAAACACAATTTATATTCTCGAAATTATATTTTTCAGTATACATATTTTTATGTTATAAGGGGTTGTCTAGTCTCATATAAAAATAACATGAAACATAAAGAAGACATAAATTAGGACTGTTATAAATACCTTGGTTAACTTGATGCCTCAATGGTGGGGGTGTAACCGGGGGCAGTGTCGGCATACTGGGCAGTAATCTATGGTCCACGTCTTCTATATCTATAGATAAAGTATTATTCTATGGCTCTTAGGGGCCACATACAATGCTTCTATATTATTATACATTACTACATGTTCCTCGTTATAACTATACTGTTTTTAATTATATATTCTAAGACTTATGTGGGACAATACCAATAACTATAGTATAAACTTATGAAATAAAAAACTCCATGTTAAAAATTTGTTAAGCACTAAAAGTGTTAAGCACTCTCTCTCTCTCTCTCTCTCTATGTCTTTCTCTCTCAATCTCTTTTCGTCTGTCTTTCTCTTTTTATCTTCAAAGTACTCCTAACTTCCACTTAAACTTAACTTCCAAGTTCTACCACTCACTCCTTTTGCAACAGTGATGATATGTTTGGAAGGATATGTGTGTGTGAGTTATGTTACAACATATGTGATTAGGACTAAAACAACTATTTATTAATTGTTTGGTATACAACAAAAATATAACTTGCTCATAATTGAATACTTACGTCCTAGCATAGGTAAAACGGGCGGAGGGGGCGGTGGTGGTAAGATCCCTCTATGATCTACGTCCAACGCTGAACTCGCCTGAAAGAATTTGTTTTCAGACTGTTAAATACAAGAATAATTCATTAAGTACGAGAGGTTCAGAGTTCTAATTATGAAAAAAACATACAGTTTCGATCCTACAGTATTATTTGTTACTTACAAAATTGATCAGTAAATGCACAGAAATGTGTCCGTTTCATGCCACATAGGATAAAGGGGCATTAGTATATAGAAAAATACCTACCGTTGTTTGCGTATCGACGACTGTGGGCACAGGTTGTGGTGGTACTAAAGAAAGCGGCGGAGACTCGGGTGGTTCGTCGAATATAGCACGATCGCTACCCACTGGTACAGGCGGCTAGAAATAAAAGTTCAACTTTATTGTCAAGTTCAAGTCAAAGACGACATTTATCTTAATTCAGACACAAAAATTTACATATACATGTCTTGCTAACAGATTATTTTAATTTTATTTTTTACTATTTTCTACTAAGCTACTGTATATTCAAAAATGTTTTTAGAATACCAGATTATGAATAAAACTAAAAACGTTATCAAAGTATTCTGTTTCGTTATTATTGAGCAAACATTTGTTGCTGACAGTTCTGTATACTGTCCAATTGAAACATATTTTAAATTTTCCCAGAATTCAAAACCTCTCGCACTTAAAACAATATTAGGTTAGATTAAGTAGTGGTAGTAACTATAAAAATAATATACACAGCATAGACAAAATAAAATATTACAAAATGTCTAAAATGTATTACTATAGTCAATGAAAAATCAAATCACGAGCAAATATTGAAAATTACGAACTACATCAAACAAATTCTAATGAGCTATTTGACAATGCGAAAAATACAGCATCAATAAGTTAGAAGTACTAAAACAGTCGCATATGTGTCGCATAAATAATAATTGATTAAAAAAAACCGCCAATAAAAATAATCTTTGTTAAACATTTGTCACATGACACAAAACGCTCCTGATTGGTCGGGTTTATGACGACGTCACTAGTTTATAAACAGCGCTTTAAACCACCATGCTCCCTAGCGTTGTAACTGTTCTACTCTCTGCATTAATAAATAAATAAATTTGTAACATTTTATTACTTCAATCACTGTTTAAATGTTTAGGCGCGCGATTTAAATGTTGGAATTTTTACTAGATATATTTCAACAAATATGTATTAGAATTCAAAAATACTTTTCTGGGGTTCCACAACATCTACCAAACAATATAAAGTACATTATAAAAATCAGTCAAATAGCCCAATCTAACTACAGCGACATAAAAAAAATCACATATTTAGAATCCCTTTTTCATTCCATGAGAACACTAAATTATTTCGATGCAATTAATTTGTCTAGGCATTCATGGTTGGTATAAATATAGTGAATATTCTAATCAATCTGTCAAAATGTTATTAGAACAACGCATTACCTTTAGTGATGTGCGTACAACGAAAAAAACAAAAGAAAACGAACCGTGAGTGTCGCGGGCGGCACACTCCATGCATTCGTCCACGACTGACTACTCACTATTGCCTCGGGCATGTAGTGTTGTTCCGGCTCATCTGTAAGTAAGTTACATTTTATTATATTTATTAAGTTACATTGAACGAATCCTGCGCAGAAGTCAAAAATAAGATATAGAAGGACGGAAGCGGGCGCGGGGCGAGTGAACGTCATGTGCGCTAGCGTTTATTTATTTATTTATTTATTTACAACAATTAAAACGGCAATAGCCAGTTACATTAATTGGAGACACATACTTAAACAATAACAATTAAAAATAGGTTATTACAAATTACATTAGGAGATAATTTCAAAGGCAGACAATTCTTTTAGTATTGATGACCAATCATCTGCGAAGAGGTCACATTTGGGTCTTAACTTGAGCGTTGATTGGTTCCCCAGTCGTGTTGTCTTTCTCGGACCAATACGACGCTCTGCTTCTTAAGTGCGCGTGGCGCGATTGTAAAGATGCGCAACTATATTCGTTCAGCGCTGAACATCCGTGCCGCGACCTCTACGCATTTAAATAAAATACTTAAACGGTTTAAAACGCGACCGGTCCGTGGGTAAAATATTAAAAAGAAATACTTATTTTAAAATAAATTTTATCATAATTTTTTTACAGAAATTTCACAAATAAGTCAAATACTGAATGTATGTGAAATTAGTGTTTTTGAACTGACAAAATCATAGACAACTCACCGCTCACAGTAGTCACTGGATCCAGAGAGCTGTAGAACGACATCGGTGGAGGGGGATTCCCCGTACTATCCGGCGTAAGTAGATCTAAACCTGGCAGAGTTTCTTGAGGTTTCGACGCACTCGCGCTAACATCTACAAATAAGGTTTTTATCGTTGAGATATAGAACTCATTACAGATAAATATTTTTAACCATTCCTATTTTTTATGTGACCTCTTCAAGGGTCCAAAATATTTAAGGAGTTTTCGCTTCTGCAACTGTCCCATATTGTAATTTTATACAACTTGTTTAAACGTTAAATTGTTTGTATTACAATTATGTTATATTACTGTTAAAAGTACGTAAAATAAAAATTTATAAAACTGTTACTTTAGCGTCCTAGGCAATATTTTACTAGAGTTATCACACAAGTATTAGCGAGAGTTAGGGTCTGTAAGAAAATTTTTCTAACGAAATCTTGTTTTTTATTAAGCCATGTGTCTATTTTACAGACTGCAAATAAATAATTGGGATATCTACTAACTACTAACAACACGCGCAGCTAGTTCGATTTCTTTTCTGTACACTTTCTTCTCTAATTCTTCGTGAATATATTTACCATTGGTGAGATCAATCTCATCTCCAAACATCGACAGTGGATTATCCGTAGATAGGAATGAGGACAGGCCCAGGTTGTAGAGTGAACCGTCTGCGGACACTGTTGAGTTGAATGTCTGGTCTATGTTGTATGCCACTGAAAATTAGAGGACAAAATAAGTAACTAAACCACGACAACAAGTTTCAAAATCAGGATAAATATATGTAAAATCTCTTTATTCTCACTTGTAGCTTACAGCAGACACAATTCTGTGTCTGTATCACTTATTATATTTGTCTGGTTTTCTTCGTCCTCTACAGAAAAAAAGGCAGCTTATATACAAGAGACAGAGGAGGGAAATAGAAGGACTTTTAAGAATATAGTAAAAAGTCCCTTGAAGCTGTAAAGAACTCACCATCATCCTCGCCTTGTATATTTGGAAGGGGTAGGTCTTCATCAGGTCCAGGCGACGGCACATCCTCATCTCGCAATGGAGGCGATGGCACAGCAGAAGGCAAAGTTGGTATCAGTTCATCTAATTTTCTTTTTAGGGCTCGCACTCGGGCACCAAAGTTTTTATATGCCTGGTTTACATAACATCTCTTATTTATTACTAAATAACAACCATTTTATGTTAAATATGTACCTATATCTTATTATGATGTAAGAAAGAGTAATAAAGTTAATTTAAATGTACTGTATGTGTAAGGAAATACTTGTTTTGACTAGTTGAGCTGAACTAATAGTAGATTTAGCACATGTTTTAAACCATAAGAAGTGCTTCTAGTGGGACTGTAATTTTCTACTACAACTAGGCTCTTAAAATCTTATACTTTGTAGTTTTATTTTCAAAATGTTAATACATTAAAGATAAGCTAATTACAAAAAAAATGTCTAAGGCTTTCAAGGCTATCGTTCAGCATATTATTGCTGACGTAAGCAAGATGAGATTCACTAACTTCACTCAGTCATTTAGAAGATTTCTTAATTATTTTTTTTGCAATATGCAGTAAAGATTTTATCTTTTCAATGTTATTAGGAAAATAAAACTCTACTTACATATGCCACAACTTTAACTTCCCCTCTCTGAGTAGAATAGTATTGGTTTGACGACGTTAGCAGCACTAACAGTGCTTCCCGCGCGACTATTTCTCTCTGCAATGCCTGTGTGTATCGCTCAACACATCCAATACCTTCATTCAGTTCTTTAACAACATCGTCTTTTAGATACCTATCTGCAAGAGATAAATGATCTGTTTACATAAATACATATAATTAATTTGGTTTTTAGTACTAAACTACTTGAGTTTGAGTGAAATGGTTTGGACTGATTACCTGGCCTTCTATCCCACCCTAAGAAAATAATAATTACTGAGTAAAGACACACTTGTATGAAATACTGTCTATAGTTTACGCGAGTAGTAAATTTAAATAAAACACTTTAACGGTTTAAAACCGAAATTAGTTAAACTTATTTGAAAAATTTTAACTTGGCCGTTGATGTTTGAAGTGGTCAGAGATAAAGATGGAGGATTCTCAGACTCAATAAAGAATTGCTAGCTAGCGCCATCTTTCCGTCGAATTGGTATTTGGCGAACTGGCAAATATTTATTGAAATTTGGTGTTTTTTTTAAACACCGAAATTTAATAGGGAGGACGGCCTCACTATAAACACCTGGGATCCCATATTAAAAACTCTGGATCCCAATAAACAGCATACCAGCAAACGCGAAGACACCGTTATCAATTTGTAAGGACCCGGCAGTTTCGCCAAATACCAATTCACGGAACAGATGGCGTAGCGTAGCAATTTTTATTTGACGTTGAGACATCCTCCATCTTTATCTCCCCGTGACCACGTGTGCAAAGATCCGAAACGTCGGGCGAAGTTAAAAATATTTTCAAATATTTAATAAATATTTTTACCTTTGTTTTATTTAAAACTTGTATGAATTAATTTTTATTATATGTCTAATTTTATGATTCTGGGACAAATTAGCTTTCTAGCAATATCTTCTTGTTAACAAGAATGAATAAAATCTGTAGTGATTTTGCAGATATTTTGAATGAGAGTAACCAAACTCAAACCTGATCAATATAAATATAAGTAAATACATTTACATTAACAGTCACTAATAAGCATTAAAAAAATACGAAAGTATTAGGGGAAGTTTTATAAATCAGTTATATTTGTTCCTAGAATTTGGTGACATTTTAAGCAGTAGTTTATGTTGAGGGCTCAAACACACCAAGGTCAGCATGTCATTTTCTATAAATAAAAAAATATACTTTTTAAAATTTCAAAAATTATTTAGATTCCTTAAAAGATGTTTGCCTGTCTGTCTATCTGCCGTGATTCTACAGAGTGTTCCAAAGAGCAACATGACCTTGGGCCCTTAAACATATTAAATACTGTGATACTATATATCAATAGAATAATGTTTTGGCATTGCTACAAATACAGAAAAATATATATCACCTTTGAGATCAATGCTGAGAGCATCTGGATCTGATAAACCAAGTCCACATTCATGTATGTGTTTTAGTCTCAAGTCTGTGTCTGCCTCAAGGACTGAACATTGTTTTATTTTGTTCATTAACTGGTTTGGCTGAAACAACAGCACATTATAGTGGCTAGTAAAATTATGATAAAAGAAATTAATTATAAAATAGGCAATAATATACCAACAAATCTTATATTATTTTATTTTGAAAAATCCAACAGTGAAATATTACCTCTTGACCATGTAACTAAAGCTAAAGCCTTATTCTATACATTTAATGTTGTTTAGGAGAGAGAATAATTTCAATGCCCTTATTACCTGAAAATCCAGATCATCATCAGTCTTTTTAGCTGCCCCAGCAACTAACAGGCCAGTCAGGTCAGAGAGAAACTCGTCATCATAAACTGATCTTTGCTCCCAAATTTTGAAGATACGTAATATTTTGGGACGCACCTTCTCATCTCTGTAATAACAAAAACTTAAGCATCACATAACAAGTCTTGTTTAAAGTTAAATAATTATTTTTATTTACTTTGTAATTGATTTATGATATAAAAAAGGACAAAAACTGCCAACTTAATAATCTTTGGCATACCTGACAAGAGGAGTTGCTTTTTGCAAATTGAGGCCCCAACTTTCGACAAATTCGTAGTTCTTTCTTTTACTATATTGGATAACATCGTTGGCCAGGTAAAAAAGAACTAAGCGTTGTTCAACCTTCACACGCTTCAAGACGTTAAGCCAACTGGACACAATCTTTTTGTGATGGGGCCTTTGTTTCAAACACCACGACGATAAACCTTGAATACTTTCTTGAGTATCCTTTAACTGTGCTAGCTTCTTTTCAAACTCCAATGTATTGAATTCTTCAGTTTCTCCCATAGTTTTTTAAAACTTTAAACTTCCGGCATACATCAATCATACATATATTATCTCATTACAGTATTTGTAATGTAACCTCCAAACAATATAATTTCATAAAATTTTGCTCAGAGCACTAAGATCTCAACAAATAAAGTTGTGGAATATACAAATTAATAACCAAAAAACTGTTTACAATATGAAGGAAGATTTGAACCGCATTTTCAGAATCAATTGTTTTAATATATAATGATCATCAAACGCTAATTCAGTGTTTTGAATGTTATTAACGTTCCAATATATTATAAAATTTGTATATTGATATTAATTACATTTCGGAAATGCAACAACCGCCATTTTCTCCTCTTGACATTTTTAACACAGATAATTGTGTTATTATGATTGTTCGGACCACAGTTGAAAATTTAACAGGGTGCTATAAGCGATACAGGCTATAAAATGTGATATCAAAAAAACCTAATGAATAATAACTATTTTCAATAAGTGTTTTAGATATAAACGATTGATAGTAAATCTATTTAAATAATAAATGCCCTATCTAGGCAAAGGGAATAGTGAAGCCACTCCTTCACTGCTATACAATCATGATCATGTCTATCCTTAGAAAGTCTCGCATCTAAAGTACTGAGTAATAACATCTTTGTATATTTAAATATATGATTAAGGATACACGGAGTTCTAACCACAGTTTTTAGATATAAGTGTCTTATTTATAAAACATGAATTTGAGAAAATTGAGAAATTGATATATAAAATGCAGTTTATTAATAAAACATATATAGAATACATTATCATAGCACTTTAAGATTATAAAAAATTCACGGTAAGATTATGATAATAAATTCTTCTTCTTCGTAAATTGGCTTTCCCATTCTGAATGGATTTTGCCAATATCGTGCGTCTTTGTGAGGAATAACAAGGCGTGAAACAAAACTTTTATTGTTATTTTTATAAATTTTTTTTATTATAAAAAGTAGCAAATACTTTATTATGACTTGCACCTGACAGCTAACTTGACAGCATGTCCTTATTTCGGGCTAAGAAATAAGAATATTAGATAAATAATAATATCGTCATACCCTGAAATAAGTCGCTAGGAAAAACAATTTTTTAACCTTTCATATTGTTATTCCCTATTTAGTACATCTTATTGACACTCTCAATCCACATCCAATCCATTTAAGTGTATATTTATTGTCGGATATCAAGAATTACGATATACCTAGGGTAAGTACCTACTTTATTTTCACTGTATCTGTTATCAGTTTAAATATATTGTAATGGAGTGTATAAAAAAGCTACATATATATAAAATCTATAGTTTTTGTAGTAGTTTGGAGGAATAAAAAGTACTTCTTTTTAAATTTATTATATTTTAGGAACATGGTTGAATTGAATGGAGAAAACTTAGGAAAAGCACATCAAGAATTACATATTAAAGTGCAAGAACTTGTCGAGAATGAAACTAAATTGGAGGATATAAATGATAATGAAAACAGCTACATAGACAAAATATTAAAGATCCGTGTTGCCTCTAAATTAAAAAACATTTATTATATATTAGAGGTAATGAAATGTGGAGATAGTTTATGTATTTCACATGCCTTGATGTGTGAATGGATATATGATGATGCTTTTTCCAACATTATTAACCCAGATTACCTTCACCACGACGTCTTTCCTCTTATGTCTTTAAAAATGAAGAATAAGATGTTGAACAAAATTGCTGCAAATGTCAGGAATGAGACCAGAGCAGCTGCTTTCTTCACATACTGCAAGAGCCTTAGAATAGAACCTGTAGCACAAAAATTTCTCTATTTTACATCAGATTCATTTAAGTCAAATTTGATTGAAAACAAATATCAATTGAACAATATTGATTCCAATTTGAAATATTTAATAGGAAATTCAATTGATTTGGCAGTGTTATTTATATCTCAGATAGAATTTGATACTGCCAAAGAGGACTACTTAATGCAACTGGCTTATTTGTATACAGTCGATGCAGAAAAATATTTAAATTTGTTTGAAAAAAATATAAAAACAAATCGTGGAAAACGGTTTGGTGGTAGGATGTCTAAAAGTATCCTGACAAATCATAAAACCAGAGTTCTTAACTTGCCCAGTTTATATATTCATAAACTTAACAAATATATGCTAGTTCGTCACAGCACTAGTGAAGATGCAAAGAAATATATTGCATCACTGCTACCCACAGACTTAGAGAAATTCTGGAAAAATGATTTTTATGGTGCTTACAGTTATATTTTTAATATGATTCCTAAAAGTGAAGCCTTTAAATTCTTCAAAAATTCTTTCAAAGCCCTGTATGGTGACAAACCATTTGAAAAAACTTGTGAATTTTATCACTTTCGTTATTACGAGCTCTTTTGTGAAGAAGATAAAGAAAAATGGGCATTACAGCAGATTGAGGATAGCGCAGAGTTACTAGGGACCAATAAGGACTACATCTGGTTTAAATTTGTCAACTTTGATCAAGCATTAGTTGCTATTAAAAAGTATATATTGGTGACAGCCGATGAGGATGATAGAAATGAAATGGCCATGGTGCTGATTAAGTCTTGTAAAAATCAAAAGGACTTACAAAAGCTATTTGAATACTATTATGAAAGGTTTGTTAATGAAAGTGGTCATCATAAAGAAAATTTTATAGACCAAGTTGTTGAAAATCATAATATATTTCAATTTGATGAACAATGCTGGACGGCATTCAATAAAATCTTATACAGCTTGCAAGTATACACCCCGGGTTTTTTTGGAAAGAATAAATATAGAACGTTTTGCATCATCTATAACATAATTCATAAAAATGAAATGCATACTGCTTTAACACATTTCATGGACTCAGAAATTATGCCTCTTCGTTGGATACAACGTCACTCAAAGAACCTAACCAAAGAGCAAGTAGATGATATTTATCAGTATCTTTTTGATTATTATGTCAAGCAATTTCATGCAACTGAAGGTAAGAAAAGTAAGGAATTAAAAGAGAAGAGGATAGATTCTGCTTCAAGACTTCTTCACCTTCTTGAGAACTTTAATAAAAAGATAGATGATATACCTGAAGTAATATTAAACTTTGTTGAAGAAAATATTAAGAATTTCAAACATATGGATTTGTTAAAAGACAAAAGAGTTACAGAAGCATCTCTTATGCGTCTTCTAAAGAAGGACAAGAATTTGGTAATCACAAAACTACCGGAGGTAATGATAGATTCAAATTATGACCAAATAAAATTGACTACACTATTAAAGAAAGTTAAAGTTTATTTTCCGAATGATATAGCGATTGAAATTCTTAAGTTTTTCGATGAACATATAAAAAAATCAAAAGAAAATGATTGGAATATGAGAACAGCTGTTTACGCTGTTTTCATTTTAGGCAATGAGGTGTATAAAAAGCAATTGTTGGCTAAGTATTCCCCAACTGAACCAAAAATTGACCATAGCAAGATTGATAGAAACCTATTGGGTATTCAAGAAGCAATATGTCGATTTGCTTGTTATTCCTTCCCACCAGTACCTTTGAATGCTATAATGCCCTATATCACTGGTGACTATGTCCACTTTTGCCTTCCGATGTTTAATATGTATTTGTCTAATCTTCCATTGCCCCTATCAATAAAATTCATTACAGCTATTTTAGAGGCCCCTATTTCCATTCAAAAACATGGCATAAGAATGGCCTTCAAAGCATTCACAACAGAAAATTTAAAACTCTTAATAACAGACGTCTGGCGAAAGACAAAGAATGTTTCATTAAGGCAGGTTATGTATAAGGCACTGGTGACTAAAATAGATCAGAGCAATGAAATTACTCAGGATGAATTATTTGATACCCTGAATATGTTTACTTCAACGTTACACACGGACGACCAAGATGGTGTCTTCAGCCTTATAACGTCTAAGCAAATTCCAGATAGATTTAGAGGTAAATTATTGGAAACCACTTGGATGTCCGTTAAGAATTTGTCACACAAGAAGTCCAAAAACATTTTGATCAAAATAAGAATAGTCAGAAAAATCGAACAATATATTAAGTTGGTAGATCGTGCCTTTTGCAAGAAAGAAATAGTGCAACTGCACATTGATAATATGTTGGTGAAAAAACAAATCCAAGATTCATTTACTGTATACGAAGATGACCTTTTTAAAGAAATGTGGTCTTTAACCTCGATGTTTCTGATTTCTTGTAAAGATGAAAGTGATCTAAATGAATCATTGACTCTTATTGATGTTGTCTATAAAGAGACGTTTGATCAATGGAGTTATGTGTCAAAGGATAATATATACGTCGTGATGAGATTTTGCTTTGATTTTATAAATAACATTAAAGAGAAAAGCTTTGAAGAGTCCCAAATGGACAACGTCTACATTATCCCTATTCTGGAACACATTACAAAATTGCTTGAAGAATTTCCTTTAGCTCACAAAATATATGTACCTTTTTTTAAAGTAAAATTTTATACAAATATTAGAAAGATAATGGAGAAGACGTTAACAGATGCTGAACATACATCAAAATTTGTTGTTAATTCACTGGTGAAATTAATAGAGGATCTTAAAACTAAAGATAAATTGGCTGAAAGCTTACTTGATACCTTGAGCGATATTGTAAGCAATATCCTTCGCGACATGGCACTCTTGTTAAAGCAGAATGCAGATATACTTATCGCATACGTTTGTATTGATCTTCTCGAAAACAGTTTCTTTAATATTCTTTTAAGTATCGCTACAATGCCTTTGGACCCTTATTACAGTGAAACAGATATAACTTTGTTCCGGGAACTACAAACAAGATTCATTAAAAAGATAAATAATATCAATAACTTTGACATCCAAAGTTATTACTTCAATAAGTTTGTTGCTAACGATTTTCGTAAGAGGGTTGAAAGTTAAACATACATTCTAAAATCTAATCATCTTTCGTGTTATTGTCAATTTAAGCTACTTAATAATGCGTGATATTAGCTTTACAAGATTTATATTATTTTGTTTAATATTACTACGTATTCAATAAAGTTTTAAAATGCTTAATATTTTTATACAAATACAGTTTATTACATTCAAGGGTGTATTTTATTTAACCTATTTTTATAACTATTTAATTGGAAAATAGGTAGGTACAGCAACAACGCAAAAACTTTTGAAACTTTAAAGCATTCATAATTTTATTTTAAAATAGTTTTTAGTTTATAATATTTATAAGTATTTAGTTTAACTATTAATAAGTGACACAACTGCAAGTCTACTTTAAAAAAAATGTAAATAGGTTCTAGGCTTAATAAAAACAAATTTTTAATAAATCAATGTGTGATTATCATAATATCAGGAAATTTTTAAAGAATCATAGATAGGACTAGCGTTTTTAGGTTGTTCCAACCAATACAAATAATTTGAGCTCAAATACAAAGGAGCAAATCATTAGTTCCTTATTCCCTCGATTCCATCAGCAGATTTACTCCAAACCTTTATTAAATTATACCTACTTCGTCAAGCACCACTTAAACATCTTTAAAAATAACGTTGAATTCGGTTCATATACAACATACAAGAGCTATCCTTTGAAGTCCTAAATAGTTTCAATCAATCAAGACACTGAAATTTGATCAACTGCTTAACTTTACAGTCAGTCAGTGAAACTGACACACAAACGTCTCCGTCGCATGCCCCACTTATAACCTATGGGGACGGTTTGTAAACCTACTTTACAAATAGGTACATAAAAATATGTATATTCTGAAGTAAGGCGGTTGCCGGCCGGCGCGATATAACATGTAGGTACTTACTATAGGTATATTGCTAAAATATACCTATCCATATGTATTATTCCCTTCCCGTTACCGTTAGTCACTTAATGGCAGTACAACAGAAATGACGTAATGCAAGTAATACATTACAATTCTTTAATTTGAGTATAGTGTTATACGTTGAAAATTCGAGCAAACTTTGCAATTTTAACGGTTACCTTTTTTTGGTAAGTAGAGCTTCAAGTAACTTATTTGTTTACAAGTGATACAACTTAACCTTAAAATATCAGGAATCGTTGGTTTATGATAAAAAAGAAACAATTGTTTTACAGTTGAATTATTAACACCATAAAGTACTTTATGATTTTGTTTTAAACTTAAGAACTCTTACTCAAATAAGATTATATAAATCTTACAAGAATGTTGTTTAATGTTGTGTAAATTAAGTGGAAATAAATACCTACCATCTTTCATAAGCTTATTGTTTAAATAAAACACTTTAACGGTTTAAAACGCGATATATTAGTTAAACTTATTTGAAAATATTTTTTAACTTCCGGCCCGACGTTTCGGATGCTTTGCAGGAGCCGTGGTCACGGGAAGACATTATTATTGTTTTAATTTCGTTAAGTAGGAAGTGGTTGTGACTTGTGACTTGAAGTAGGTAAAAGGCATGGGTTCAAATGGTTAAAATATTTTAGATAATATATATAGGCGGGATAAACCAAAAGGTTATGAAATAATGAATCATAGGAATGCCAAATTCTTGTGCAAAATATAAAATTCATTTTCCTCAACCGGATTCTAAAAATAAAACAAACGATCTGATAGCTGTGTTTTATAAGCATAAATTGTTATCAACTATACTTACAATTACTTAAAAATTTAACAGTAATAGGTACCTATGTTACTTATAAATGATCACGTCTAGTATAGACTTATAAAATATTTTAAATTTTTAAAGTAATATATAATATGACCTTTAGTCTACGCGAGTAGTACACATTGAAATAAAACCCTTTGTATGGGTTTAAAACGCGATATATATTAGTTAGAATTATTTAGTTTGTTAAAATAATTTTCAAATAAGTTTAACTAATATATACCGCGTTCTTAACCGTTAAAAGTGTTTTATTTAAATTCGATATACCTATAACATTATTTTCCTTTTAGTTAGGGTAGCTGTCAAGCCGTAAAAATATGTTATCTCTAAGCCCTAGTGTACAACACATCCGTTTTTTAGTTATGTTTGATAGTAAACCTAAGTATAGATAACAATCAATTAGTCGTAGCTGTATAAATATAACATAGTTCTAATATACTAATGTTTGTTACAGATATTTCGAAATGGTTGAGTTAACTGGAGACACGTTGGGAGAGCTTCATCAAGAACTTAACTTTAAAGCAGCGGAAATATTTAAGAACAATGCAAATTTCGATGACATTAAATCGTTAGAGGAAAAGTCCGATGTGGACCAATTATTTAAGATCGAAGTAGCTTCAAAATATAAGAACATGGACTACATGTTAAAGATCTTAAAAGGTGGGGACAGTTTATATATTTCACGAGCACTTAAGTGTGTGTGGATGTATGACGATGAATACTCACACATAATTAATCCAGAATACCTTCATAGCGAAGTGTTTCATCACATGTCTTTGAAAATGAAGACCAAAATGATCAACTCGATTGCATTTCACATCAGGAACCCCGACAGAGCTGCAGTTTTCTCTCTGTATTGCAAAAATAAGAGAATGAAACAGCAGGCGTTGAAGTTTTTCATTTTCACTTCAGAATCTTTCAAGATGGATCTGATAAACGAAGATTGTTACTACCTAAGTAAGCACGGCTACCCAGAGCTATTCATAGGCAATTCGTTCGCCCTCGCCGAAGCGTTTATTTCCACGGATCATTATATTATACAAAAAGAACGATTTGTGAATGACTTATCTTATTTGTACAACGTAGATGAAAATAAGTATTTGGATTTCGTCGAGAAGCATGTCGATCCGGAACACGCGTTTGTACTTTTCGGTTGTCGGTTGTCCAAGAGCGTCATAACTAAACATAAGGATCGTGTTTTATTAAATCCGGTGCTGTACGTGAAAAAAATTAAGCGACATATTTTACTGCGTTATATTAACATTGAAGATGCCAAATTATTTATTATCCGTCTTTTTCCTCGTCATGCTGGAACGTTTTGGAATCATAATTATTACAATCACCTCTCCTACTTATTTAAATTTATTCCTCGTAATGAGACGTATCAACTTTTAAAGAAGGCCTTTAATCTTGCCTATGGTGATGTACCTTTTGAAATGCAGTATAAGTTCTATTATCATGAATACTACCACTTTATGACACAAGACGAAAAGGAGTCTTGGGCTCTTGCACATTTGAAAGAAAACAAAGAAATCTTGGGCAGTAACAACGATTACATCTGGTATAAATTTGTAAGTTTCGGCCACGCCTTTCAACCTATCAAGAAATTAATTATGATAACCCCTGATACTGATTTGCGAAATAAAATGATCATGGTATTAGTGGATACAGTAAGAAATAAAAATGATTTAGAGGCTTTAATCAAATATTACCACAACCGACACAATAACGAAAATATTGATACTAAGAAGATATTTTTAAGTGCTATTATAGAAAAGAACAATGTTTTTGAATTGGATGAAGCATGCTGGGATGTATTTAATAAACTTTTGTATAGCATTGAAGTATATACAGTTGGATTCGGTGGTGTAAATAGCTATAGGCTCATTTGTGTTCTGTACAACATCATCCACAAAATTGAAATGCATTCTATATTAATAACGTATATTGATAGCTATATGGATGTTAGCCAACTGAAAAGATATTCAAATAAACTGAAACCCAAAGAATGGGACTCGGTGTACGATTATTTGATTCCATATTATTTGAAAAAATTTAAATACTCAATAAAATGGGATCAACATCACACTATTGAGAATAAAAACACGTACGCCCGCTATTTGATTAAACTGTATGAATGCTTTAATAAAACCAAAGAAGATATTCCAAATGACGTCTTACTGTTTGTAAAATCTAATTACAGTAGCCTTAAATACGAAAAGTTCATTCAAGATCCTGTCCAAGAAGTGGAGAAAATTAGAACTACAGAAATAGAAACAAAAATAACACCCTATCGTTTAGAAACAATAACAGAAGGGTGTCTAATGAGGTTGTTAAAGAAGGACAAACAGACAATTATGGAATTAATGCCTGAAATACAATCATGCATAGGAAAACGAGAATTTAGACTAACAACATTTCTTAGGAAAATAAGTGTATATTTTCCACTCGGCTTAGCGGATGCGTTTCTTTCTCTTTTTGAGGATTGTTTATGCGAAAGCTCTGAGAATTATGATGAATGGCAAATAACGAAAAGTGCTATTTACGGTATATTCTGTCTCGGTGATGTGAACAGCATGCAGAGATTGCTAACGGAAAATGTACCTGAAGAACCCAAAATTGATCACAGTAAAATCGATAGAAAGCTCTTAGTGATTCAAGAAGCGGTATGTCGTTTTGCGTGCTACTCTCGTTTACCAGTGCCGCAGGAAGCTATTCTTTCTTACATAAAAGGGGATTATGTACACTTTTGCTTACCTATGTTCAATAGATATTTATCCAACTTGCCATTACCACTTTGCCTCAAATTCATTGAGAGCATTTTAAATGCTCCGTTGTCAGTGCAAAAACACGGAATTCGCCTCGCGTTTAAAGCGTTCAGTGCCGAAAATTTGAAGCGGCTTATAAGCGATGTATGGAGTAGAACAAAAAATGTATCTTTAAGAATGCTAATTTATAAAGCTCTCTTTGATAAAATCATTAACTCGGATGAATCAATCCAAGACGACCTTTTCGAAGTAATAAAATCCTTTACTCTGACGTTACACGATGAAGATCAACAAGATGTTTTCAATCTTTTAGTGTCTCATGAAATGCCGGAAAGGTTTAAGGGCGATTATTTGCAAGCCGCATGGGAATCTGTAAAGAAGTTACGCGATGATAAAACGAAAAATATAGCAATCAGAATAAACGTTATTAAAGATATTGAAATACATATAGAAGAAATGGACAGAGATTACGTAAAGCGTGAACTGATAGATGTGCATACACATAATATGTTTCATTTCAGAGGTATAAGAGATAATCCTACAGAAATTATGACGTCATACAATAACTGTTTATGGAATGTGGCTGCAAAATATATTGTAGCGAGTAAAAATGAAACCGAGATTGAAAAATCCTTAGAGCTTTTGCAATTTATCTTACAAGAGTTACATAAACACTGGGATTATTTTTATAGACAAACATACACCGTGTTGAGACACTCATATGATTTTGTACAGAAATTGAAAGAAAAAACGGAGCTGAATTCCTATAAGTATAGCAAATACAATGTTCTTATATTTGAGAGAGTTTTACAGTGCCTTGTAGAACTGACTCCTCAAAGTGAAATTTATATGCTGACTATAGACTTGAAGCTATACATAATTGCAAAAAGAATTATTGTTAACAATAAGGTCGATGAAGTTTTAGCCGAGGACCGTAAAAGAGTATCCGAACAAGTAACGAAAGAACTTGTTTCCTTTTTTGATGACTTGAAGACAAACAACATTTTACTTTCAACTTTTTATAATTCCTTTCTTGAAGTTGTTTCTGAGACTTTTATAAAAATGTCTATGGTACTTAAGACTACTGGGAATTTATTGTTAGCAATGGTGGCTAACGAATTAATAAAACTAAAGGAAACCGATAATACGCTTTTAGCGTTATCGCTAATGCCGTTAAACCTATCTACCAACTATGCTAATGAAATAGCAGAATTCAAGTCTATAGGTTCAAATATAATAAAAGAAGTAAAAGATATAAAAAACTTTGAAATCCAAAGTTTGTATTACAACAAGTTTATAGTAAATGGTTTTCAAAGAAGGTTTGAGTGAAATTTTGAGTTACAAAATGTTTTCTTTTTCTGTATACATATTATAAGCTTTATATAAAAATATTATAGCGTTTTACTTTCTAAACCTTACGATATACGCTGAAATAATAACATATACATTTACGAAAAACAAAAAGTTGTAAGTAGTATTAGGTAAGTTTATTTTTTTAGGATAGTTTTTATTTCATTTATTTAAAAATTGAATCGTTTTATTTTAAAAGTATTGCATAATTATTATTTTTTATTTTATAAGTCATATATCTCAGCAATTAGATTAATAGTTTCTGATAATATTTTACATTGCAGAGTATTAAATAGTAAATACTATTGTTTTATTCTCTTGATTTTGGTTGTAAGAACTAGATATCTGTGGGTGTACCCATAGATCTTACTTGATTTTGAAAGTGGTCTATGGTTTAATTAGTTTTCGGGCCAATTATTATGTTGTGATTTTGTTTATTCGTTAAATATTCAAAGTAAACATTTTATAAACACTAAACAGGAAATATTTAACTAATACTTAAAGAAAAATAGACTTACTAAGATATTAAATGAGTTGTCGCGTCATTAAGACATAACTTCCGGGAGACATTGGTATAACTTTTAAGATTTACGAGATATTGTCGTATTTCTGTATAATATAATGTCTCTCTTACAAAATCTGGCTTATAAAGAATATAAACATTCTTTAAGCTTGAGCCATGAACAATGTGAAGTTATAGCAAAGTTAGCAGATCTAAAGTATGTTTTAATTAAATATTAGTTAAAGCATCATTTCTTTGGAACTAAATACTTTGGCCTCCAAACATTACTGCTTGAATTAAACATATGAAAAGAATTTGTAGCTTTGTAACAGAGTGGAATAATATTACATGTATAATAAAAAAGAAATTGAAATAGTAGAAAACTGATGTACGGCTAAGTATAAAACTGTAAATGTTATCAGTTACATTGAACTGTAATTTCTTTCAGAATAACTTTTAGTGAAACTAAATGCCCAGGAGAATTGTTAATGAAGCTTCTAGATAGAAAAGGATACTCAGTACCACAGTACAAACAATTTTTAACTACCGCTTTGCACACGAAAACTGTTTTAACATACTATCAGCCGCAATCAAAAGTTGCCATATTAATTGCTAATGACAATTATGAACACTTATCCAAATTAGCCACTCCATCTAAAGATTGTGAGTCCCTGGGATCGAGTTTAAGGAATCTGGGATTTATTACTGTCTCCATAAGAAATACTACAAGTGTTGAACTCAAAGCAATTATAGCTACGGTAATTGGTTTAATTCCGGAAAATTCATATTGTATGTATACAGTTATTATTACTTTCATAAACTACTTATGAGTACATAATTGTATTGTTTAATTTGTTAATTTTTATTGTTTAACAACATTTTGTTACAACCATATATCCTTAAAATATAATAAATAATTCAATTTTTTTCACTGCATATACCAAGAATGGCATGAAAACAGGGGAATAATATCCTTTTTCATGGTAGATGAAAATAATGCTTATGTTAAAGTTATTTTGTATTGCATTTTTTTTGTCATTTTCCAGGTTTGATTTCTGGTATAAACAGATCTACAGAAAAAAAATCTGTAGCAACTCTATATCAGTCTTTTTTTATTGATGTCACTAAAACGGCATGACTTTATCTTTTACAGGTCTTATCTTCTATGCAGGGCATGGCTGTGAACTATGTAATACAAAATGTTTACTAGGCATTGATTGTCCATCTGAAGATATATCTCTTACACATTGTGTTACTGAGAATTGGTTATTACAAGAGGTATATAAATGTAGAGCTGAGTTGTGCATTCTCCTAATGGATATGTGCAGATTGTGTTTGGATAGGTAAGTTAGACTTCAAGATTAATGTTTTACTTTTATGTTAAAATAAAAAACTTCTAACACTTTAAAATGTGAAATAAAGTAGTTCACATTATATTTATTTTTATCATACCGCAATCTATGTATTTTACATTAGGGACGCTTTCCATCTTCAGTCCCATGTCACCATTGTTGCAAAACATCAGTAACATTCAAACATCCATACCATCTAAAACAAATCTGTTTAAAAAGATCTTTCTTAGAACTTAGAAACACTCATTCTATGAAAATTTTTGGTGTTCCAGAAATTCTAATCCAGATATCTTCAATAACTTATGCAATATAGAAGAATACTCAATTCATAGTAACCTACTAATTGGGTACTCTACACAGTCATCTAAGGCTGCTTATGAGGTATTACAAATTGAATGTTCTACGACCATTGATAATGAGGTTACATATGAACTGAAAACTGGTGATATGGATAAAATAGTACCAGCGGCCAGTCAATATGTAAACGCACTTTGTTCCAGATTGACAGAAAACTTTGATGTTAATACACTGTTAGACAAAGTGCATGGAGGTTAGTTATTATAAAAAATAGGTTTAAATGATGATAGAATTTCATATGTTATCACGTTTTTGTATATATGGTACCTTGGCAAAATAAAAGGAGAAAACAGTACACTCTCTTTATTATACTGCCACTTGGTTTTTGATAAATCTATTCAATGTAAATAGATAATTCCTAAATTATATTATTTTACAGATTTAGAATGCTGCATGAAAAAGCAAAGACCTATAAAAGTTCAGTGTGGTGTTTCAAAAAGATCTTTGTATGATCCCGTTAAAGGTAAAATTTATTTATTAGACCTTGTGTAATTTGGATGATAAATTTGTCTTTTGACAACTATGACCTATTCCTATTTTCATCCTGTAAGAATATAATAAATATATATACAGTTACATATGTATGTTAGCGACTACTTCCATTTCCTCGACCTGCCACCCTGGCCACTCCACAAATACCAAATAGTTATACATCCGGTTCCTTTATTAGTAAAATAAATAGGACGTAACTGTTTCCGTTTCCACGTCATTTTAATTTATTATAATTTTTCGATTCGATTCAGCCGTTCAGCGTCCACTGCTGGACATAGGCCTCCCCATAGACTTCAGTACGACCGCTGCCGTGAGGTTTCCCCGTCCTTGACCAGGTCTGGTCCACCTGGTAGGAGGTCGTCCAGGTTTTCGACGTCCGGTACGTGGTCTCCACTCCAGAACCTTTTTGCCCCAACGGCCGTCAGTTCTTCGAGCGATGGCCCAGCCCACTGCCACTTCAGCTTGCCATTGGGGGTCAGTGACTTTAGTTTTTCTACGGATCTCCTCATTCCTGATTCGATCGCGCAGGGTAACTCCGAGCATAGCCCTTTCCATCGCACGCTGAGCGACGCGTAGTCTGTGCACCATGCTCGCGGTAGGAGACCATGTTTCGGTACCGTACGTCATCACTGGTAACACACACTGCTGGAACACTTTAGTTTTCAGGCACTGAGGTATACGGGATGAAAAGACTTTGTCTAGTTTCCCGAACGCTGCCCAGCCGAGTCGGATTCGACGATTGACCTCTTTCTCGGAGTTGGATCTACCTAATGTATTATTGACCCAGGTAGACGTATTCGTCAACAACTTCGAGTACAGTGCTTCCAATAGAACAGAGGTAGGCACTACTGGGCGTTCGACATTATTTTTGTCTTGTCCATGTTCATACTCAGGCCTACCTGCTTGGAAACACTGTTGAGGTCTTCGAGCATTGTGTTTAGATCCTCCAAAGACTGTGCCATGATCACAATATCGTCGGCAAAACGCAAATGGGTGAGGTACTCGCCATTAATGTTGATGCCCAGTCCTTTCCATTCTAGGAGCTTGAAAGCGTCTTCCAGAGCAGCGGTAAAAAGTTTTGGTGAGACAACATCACCTTGCCGAAACCGCGTGCACTGGGATGGCCTTCGTACACCGATCTTGTACTCGGACTGACATATTGGCGTTCTTATACAAGCACCTCAACACCTCGACGTATCGATAATCGATGCGACACCTCTGTAGAGATTTAAACACGGCCCAGGTCTCGATCGAGTCAAAGGCCTTCTCATAGTCCACAAACGCTAAGCATAATGGCAGGTTATACTCTTCGTTTCTGTATCACCTGACCGTGTGTATGTGGTCCATGGTGTGTAGCCTTTTCGGAAACCGGTTGTTCGGGTGGCTGGAATTCATCGAGCCTACGTTCGAGACGATTCGTGATGACCCTAGAGAACAGCTTGTAGACATGGCTCAGAAGCGAGATCGGTTGTAGTTCTTCAGGAGGGATTTGTCACCTTTTTTGAAGAACAGGACCACTACGCTTTGCTCCATGCCTCCGGCGTTGTGCCTTTGAGCAAGGTGGAGGTAAAAAGCCTCTTAAGCAATTGAGAACTGTACCGCAGCTCTAGTAGTCCGAGGTATTCCGTCCTCACCCGTTTTGTTCTTAGTGTTTTAGGGCCATCCTAATCTGAAGGCTGATGTCCGGGATTTGTTAGTTCGGGTAAGTTTGGCTTGGGTGGTAGACGGGCTTAGCAACCGACGAGTAAGTCTCGTAAAACTTTTCGACCTCTTTCAGGACTTTGGGTGGAGCTAACTACAATACCATCCTCCTTCTTTAGCCGAGTCAGCCGGCTTTGCCCAATAGACGTATCTCTTGCAAAGACCTTCGCGCCTTTGTTACGCCGTACCGTTCCTCAATACTTTAGTATTAGGAGCGGAATACGCCTCAAGATTTCGATATTTGTCTATTGAGCGCCTTAGTTTGGTTTGGCTGAATGATGTTTATCCATTTCAATTTACGCTGAAAGTTTTTCCGGTCTTTCCTTGTGGGACTTAAGTATTTTGAGCCCACCGAGGAAGTTTTTACAAGCCCATGTTAGCTCGTCCACTGACCCGCATTTTCCAGGCACGAGAAACGATTGCGTAATTCGAGTTGAAAGCTCTCGGGAATGACTTGGTACGAGACGGTCTGAGGGTAGACTTCATCAGCCTAGACTTCTCGGCTTTGAAAATCAACGAGGCCCGTACCATGCGATGATACTTCCGGTTTTCACCTTGTGAAACCGAGACGTCGTTGAATATATGTCTCTAGTGGAAGAAAGTCAATCTCATTTTCGTTTCCATGGGGCTCATAGGCATTCTTTGGCGTTTTGGTAGAAGGAATTCATAGTAAAGACCTTCCCTCCAAGAATTCGGCCAGCCTCTGTCCCCTAGGATTTCTGTCCCATAGCCAAAGGTTCCACTTCAACTCATTTCGCCTCTCTTCCCTAACTTTGCGTTGAAGTCCCCCATCACAAGTAATTTTTCGAAGAAATGGCTCTACTTATTCCTCATACTAACTTCTACTTCGTTCTGAGTCTCGAGGTCGGTATACCTGTATGACCTTCAGCGAATATTTTGAGATACTAGTATAAGGTACGCCACCCTGTTCGACACACTTTCGACCACCTCTATGTTGTTGACAAGGGATCTGTGGACTATGAACCCGACACCGCCTTGGGACTGCTGTCCTCCCTCTCGGTAGAAGAACATTTGCCGGACTCCAAGGTCATGTTCGCCTCTCGTCGGACCTCCGATAACCCTATTATGTCCCAGCAACCTATTCAGTTCTTCTTCCAGCTCGACAATCTTTTCGTCCATCCTCAAAGTGCGTCATTGTATGTTATAGGGCCAATGGTGTCGGAAAAGGTAGCCGGATCTCTGCGTTTTTGACCCCTGCCCGCGTTACATGGTGTAGAGGACTTAGGGGCTGCCGGGGACTGGGGGCCTGGTGTGGTCATACTGTCCATTTTTGGGGGGTATATGCCAATACTCGGTTGGAGACGGGTTACGAGCGAGTTGATGTTAAACCGCGAATGAACGCTCGCCGTGGTTTTTTATCCCTTAGTCGCTCTTACGACACCCACGGGAGGATATGGGGGTACTATTCTTAATCGGCACAAGGACACTTAGAATTTAGCTAAATATAATTATTTAAGTAATTAACCTTAGTTAAAAAATTGAGATTATATCTTGATTTATTTAAAACAGTGCAGATGTATTTTAATTCTAATTGTTTTGATATTATAAATAAACAACCGCTTAGTTTCCGGTTAAATTATTAGGATACGTGGGCTGTATTTGATAAGGAGTCACTCTGCTGGATTATACATGTAAAGTGTCTATTGTGTGTTATTTCGCTAACCTAACCGACGTCTTAACACATATTATTGTCTAATAGGACAAATGATATATATATATCTTCTTTTTTTTACTTTATTATTGTTCTTATACATGTTGGCATTATCTACATTAAAAATGTGTTTAGATTAGACAATGCTGTTGATTTCAGTTCAGGTCCAGCCCGTGTAATTGAATCTTTGCAATCTGAATATAATATTTTTTAAAGTGTAATGGTGCCCGACATTTAGATTGATTTGAAAATAACCCTTAATAAAATGTAATTTTTCTTTTTCCAGATTCAGAAGATACAATAGTCCTGTTAAGTAAAATAAGAGTGGCTTGTGAAAAATTTCATAATCAATGTGATGTGTTTTAATGAGGAAATATGATATTTACATCTAGTGTTGGTTCCCAGAAAATATATTTCAGCAAATAACAGGGCAATCCATTTTATTCTACTGTGATATTAAAAATGTATATATATTTATTTTAAAATTAAAACATCAAACAAAAAGCATTGTTGAAAACATAACTGTTTTATTTTTATATACACTTCAATCTAACAGTCAGTTATAGCTAACTTAAAATTAAATTTCGTTTCTCATATTATTTTCTTACACTGAAAAATTCAACTGATATAAAAATATTCCTTTTAAGTAATTTCTTGAATCATAATCATGTAGTACTTGCTTTATTGGAGAGCTTGTTCGGTGCATGACATGGAAAAATGCTACATAAATAGCATTTTCTTTAACTTAAGCAACCTTCGATCGTCAAAATAACCTTATAAAGTTAATTTCTCCTTAAATTTTGCGGTTGGAAATGATTCACTATATTAATCCACCAGGTGTCTTCAACTCCTTTTGTGAATTCTCTGATAAATCTATAGTTGAGGATAAATATCTTATCTTCAAATTCAGGTTGGCCTCTGAAAGGATATCAGAAGTTAAAATTTATTATGTTTAGATGCAGAAATTGAATGTTTACAATATGAAAACCAAAAAATTTAGCATTTTGTTGGCTTAATGCAATATTTTGCTAATTATCAATTATTGTGGGTTTCAATCTACAGGTTCCACCATGTTTTAAATCAATTTATAATGTTTCTGGAACATATTGATTTCACTGAAATGTGTATTTTAAATGGACAGGGTAACTAAATTCTATTTGATATAACAAAAATGTCCATCAATCAGTTTAATTGTGCTTTTTTCAGTCAGTGGTGTAGTATGGCTGAAATATTTCACCTTCCACCAAGTGAGACACTAAACATAAAAACTTTCAATATTACAAATTAAAATTGAACAAACCCTAAAGTAACTGGTGGTAGATCACCACTTTCTTTCATATGTTTAAGACCTCTGAGCACATGGTAGCACATTGTAATCTCTACCCATCTTTTGTCAGCATCATCAAACATTACGCCTACCTAAAAAGCATTTAAGATTTAATAAAAATGATACCAGTAGGACACAAACTTACAGTAGACTTAAAGATTAAGTTACACTGTATTTAATTGGATAAGAAAAAGCTACTAATCAAATAATCTTAGTTATTTCGGAACAACAAAATGATGCATATGGTTGATATGATAAAAATGGAGCCAGCAACGGCATATTAAACTTGGATGGAACATTTAGAAGTAAATATTAAAATACTTGCCTGGTAAGGAAATGCATAAAATATATCTTCTTTATCTATGCTTAGTAACTGACGCTGTGATATTGAGAGTTGTGTGACAGCTGTCTTTAGGGTGGATATTGCATCCTTTTCAACTAGACCTTCTAAAGATTTAAAGTCACTGTTATGTAGACTTTCTGACACCACCTGAAAGTTTTTACATAAAATATGTTACCAAAAATGATTAGGTTTAACTAACGTTATTAGTATAGTTTATTGATTATAAATGATAACTTTTATTATTGTGTTACAATCATAAAATATAAGAATATAAATAAAGTAAAAATATATTAAAACACCTGAACAGCATGTTTTGAAGCTTCAATAAACTCCGAAAGACTAAATTCTTGTTCAAAATATGGTTGTATAATAAATGTAGAAAACATCCAATTTTTTACGAATTTTACGAACGAGGGCCATACAATTGGAGGAAAATCCATAAGTTGAGGTAGCCTTCGTGTTTCTACTTTGTTATCACAATAATTTCGTTGTACAATCATACATTTTGATGTTACGGGCACTTGTAAATATTTATATGAAGTTCTATAACATAACCTATACGTCTGTTGAGTTACGTTCTTTAATACCACATTCATATTTATAACTCTGTTCAACTATTGATAGATAATTATGCAAATTAATTATGTCTTTTTGAATTGAAACATTTGATATTAGCTTAGCTCTTTATTTAAACAATAAACAGTTCAAGAGAAAATTATTCAACTTATCAAACCTTGTGACGTTTGACAATTGACCAAATTAAATACTGAATAACAAATTAAAATAAAATATTTTAACATTTTTTGGTTTCTTACTACCTAATGCAGACATTAAAAGTAGTGAATTAGTTTTAATATATACTTGCCTTGGACTTTGATTTTAATTTTAATTACTCTAACGTTATCGTTTGAAGACTATTTGATATCAAGCAGTGACAGTTGTCTTTTACAGTTTAAACGATGTCAAAGTCAATGAAAGTGCTTTTTCAAAATATGTTTAACTCTTGGCGTTAGCCTTTCATAATAATTTATACTTTAAACTTTTCAATCTTTACTGTAAGGGAGTACCTCATTAAAATACTACTACAATGGACGACCAAGCATGTCCACGTTGTAAAACAACAAAATATAGAAATCCCTCGTTAAAACTTATGGTCAATGTTTGTGGTCATGCCTTGTGTGAAAGTTGTGTTGATTTACTATTTTTGAAAGGTATTGCTTTAAATCAAAGTTTATTATTACTATAAATACTTCAATTACGAATTTTGTATTTGTTCTATTAGGATAGATACATAGGAATACACGTGCTATTAAACTATTTAATTACTATGCCGGCTTATTTCCCAAATACATTTTAAGTACTAAATTTTTTATAGGATCGGGATCATGCCCTGAATGTAATGTACCGCTTCGTCGAAGTAATTTTCGAGTACAATTATTCGAAGACTCCATGGTAGAAAAAGAAATTGATATACGCAAACGGATTCTAAAGGATTTTAACAAAAAAGAGGAAGACTTTACAACGCTAAGAGAGTATAATGATTATTTAGAAGACATAGAATCAATAATATATAATCTAGTAAATAATATTGATATAATTAATACTAATAAGAGAATAGACCAATATAAGAAAGACAACAAAGAGCTAATTTTGAAGAATAAAGCAAAAATTGGTAAGAGATTCTTAGCTTTGAGAATTTGATGAGTATTGCAGAGCATATATAAGTAAAAAATATATTTTATACATATGTGACACTCTTCAATACCTTAACACTTCAATGTTAATATGTAAATATATTTAAAACTGGATTGTCAAAGTTGGCTTCTGAAAGATTCCAAACTACATTATAATAATTCAAAAGTAATACCACTTTAACATATTTTGCACTGTTCCTTTTCAAGGGTTTGACTTTGATTTCAGGGCGTGAAGAATTAGAGTTAGAAGAAATTTTAGAAATTGAAAAACAAATGGAAGACATTCGAAGGGCAGAAGTATTAAGGGTGGAACAGGAAACTAAAAAACAAAAGATAAGAGAAAAGGAGGCGTTGATTGATGAGTTAATGTTTGCCGAGGGTGATGCAAAAGAAATACTTAACACATTCTCACAGAACTTAGCTAGTAGGCAAGAGGAAATAGTCCCTATTTTACCTAAAGTAACTATAATATATATTTCTTCATATATATTAATATGTAGTTATAAAACATGTTTGACACATAATAACTATTACAGAATTTTATATGTCAACATAGGACAGACTCAAACATATCTTTATTTTTAGGTAACCCAATTCTCAAGTGGTGTTAAATTTTCAAGAGGATCCGGCCAGCAAGGACTACCTATAATAGAGGAAGGACCGTTGTACAAATATGAACCTCTTGCTATCCCAGACCGGTGTGGTCCCGATCCACCTTCTCTTCAAGATATAGTGAATAATGGGTATCTGAAACATGTACGGTAAGAATCTAATAAAATTTTTAAATTACTGATTTGCTACATACTAATAAATTATAATTATTTTTAAATTAAATAATTAAACCCGTTTATATTATATTAAATGCAATAGACTACAAACGTTAACAAACTAAACTCTATATCAAATTAATTTTTAAAAGAGGCAAACAAATGATAAAAGATTAAATTAATTAAGAAATACACTTTCTAATACTATTTTACTACCCAGTTAAATTCGGAGTTAACATTTCACTATTTTAACTAAACAGTTAAAATATAGTGGTAGCAAGTAAATTAAGTTTAATAAGACGACAGTCATGCATTTTTTGGCAACGCCTAAACACTTAATGTTATTTATATTGTCCTCAAATTTATTGAAACAGATTTAGAGTATTGATATCTAGAAGTTCTTTGGATAACACGATATAATAGCATTACTGTGTAATATTAACATTACAATAAATTAATGTTACAGGGCAGAGACAGAAACAGAGAAGACCGGAGGTTATTCTTCCACACTGCCTTGTTTACGTGCTTTACAAGACGCGTTAACGGGTTTGTATCACTCAAGTTGACAGCCATGTGATACTATTGTACTATAATGTGTCACTTTTTTATCGTACGGAAGCAACAGAGCGCTCTGGTATTGTCGTACTTAAGTCTAAATTATCGTGTAGTACGATAATCGTGTACCGCAACATTGTACGATATTTCCGATCAGCAGACAAGTAACAGTTATGAACTATGGATGTGTCATTATAGTATGGCGTATAGACTAATGTCAATTGCTAAGCAGAGAAATATGTACAATCTGTGAGACCTGAATGCCTGGAACAAATGTTGCAAAGCTGTGATGTTAATGTTGATTTATCAAATAAATGTTTGAATGTGATTTTGACCGACTTTTTTTATTTTAAATAAAATATTTCTTAACCCTCTATATTGTTATAGTTGTTACCAACGACGTCAGTGGCCTCCAGTTCTTGCAAGTTAGTCTCATTAGAAAGATGTCGTTCTAATGACAATACACTTAGAACCGTCGCGAAACAATATTTCTAGATCATTTAAAGAGGAATCATTCTTTTACATACATTTTTAATTATCTTGAACCAAAGATCCAGGATGAATACTTTTCCCCGTTTTTTCAAGGTCGGAGCGTAATGTTTCCCCCATCGATAAATGCTCTGCCAACACCAATAGTTCCTGAGCATAGCGCGCGTCAAACAAAAAAAATGTCAAGTAGGTACCACGCGATATTTAAAAAATAATAATCAGTAAATTAACTCTTGTGCTAGAGAAAAATATTGTGTTAAAAAGGCGGATACGTTATAAATGTTGTATGGTGAAGTGCATGTATGGTGTAAATAATATGTTTAACTTAAAACATATCCTGCTTTCTTAGAAGTAAACCTTCTATACACGTGAGATAATGTTTAGAACTGATAATAGCATAGGCCTTTCCCTTGCCCTTTTTAAGTTATATAAAAATAATTTATTACTTTAAGCGACATTTGTCTACCAGTTTTATTTAAATTATGAAAAAGTCTACCTATGCTTTTGTGTATGTGTAATCAAATTTAAGATATAAACTAATGAGAATTCGTATCAAATATCTATTGGCAATTGATTACCGATCGACAATTTAAGTGTTGCTTATCGACTTTATAAGTAGCTGTATTGACTACTGTTTCCGTTGCAACTGTCAAATTAGGCAATTCGCTAATGACAGCCATAACAGTGACCTAATAGAAGTCTAAGAGTAATCTCTAATAATTTATTGTAAAAAGCACGATTTTTAGTCGTCCGTGAGCGCAGAGTCTAACGATACAACCAAACAAACAGTGCAACGCACGTCGATGCATTATTTGACATACTTTAACCCGTTGCCTTATCGCTGAACAAATATTTGTACACTCGCCCGTTTGTCGGCTCGGATCGGATCAGCGCGACAATGCTTTTGTGGTTCCGAGAAATTGATGGGTAAAATTAAAGGCTTTAGGCGTAGAGAATACTAGGATAGGTACTCACCAACACAAATTACTTATTGACTACTAATGCTATTTGCCTTAGGAGATTCATTTCCAACCCTTACAAAATCCGACGCTGAAAAATCCGATGAGAATCTGAAACGAAACTTTAACTGTAGACTATTTGACAGTATAGGTACCTGGACATTTTAAGAACTTTAAGTGTTGAATAATATTTTCTCTTTTAAGTAAAACACAGTTACGTTAGAAACTAAACGGTTTAAAACGCGAAATATATTAGTCAAACTTATTTGCCACTTATTTTTAACTGTGGCCCGACGTTTCGGATGCTTTGTAGGAACCGTGGGCACGAGAAGGCCCTCTTGTTCTATTATCTCAAAATCCTCTGTTAGACACTGTAAAAGTTCGAAAATATAGATTGAATAATAGTTAAATCTCGGTGCACCAATCGCAAATAAACGAGTATTAAAAGCTATTTTATGCAAGGAACAGCACGGCGAATCTCGCTAGCGTGCAATATCAAGGATAAAGCCAGAGCAAACTATCCGGGATACAATTACCGTGAAACCGTTGTCCCTAGCAAGCCGCGGGCGTCGCGTAATTGGCCCTATGTACACTCGTCCTGTTATCGGCGCGCCTCGGGCGGTCTTACGTGTGGAAAGGGGTTTATATTTTTTTGCGGGCTCGATGCTCCGACCTACTTTTAAATTTGTACGATTAAAAAAAATGTACTGTTTATGGTTTCGGTTAGGAATAATTTGTTCTTTTACTATAATTACTATGTATTTATTATTGAAAATAATATGTTTTCTACAGATAATAATATCTAAACTAAAGTTGGAGTATCATACATGGGGAATATACTTTTAACGAATCTGTATTTATACCTTTATCTGTAGTAAATGGCTACTCCAATGTCAAGAAGTACAGATTCAGTAAATATGTAGTAAAACCTTTGTAACTAGTTTTCTAATGTAACGAGTTCAATGACGGTAGACGCATAAATATTGCCCTCATGCTGGTTGCTGCTGTTAAAAGCAAAAACTTCTATTATTCATTGTTTTAGTATGTACATTAAAGTGTTTGATATATTAGTTAGGAGTGCCAGAGCTAACATCATTTAACATTGATTAAAAATATATTTAATGGTTTAAAACGAGAAATATACTAGTAAAATAAATTTTAGCTGAAGACATGGGGGGACTAGTACTAGAAGTTTTATTTAGCGGTGTTCTACTCCGGTAAGCAACAATCAGTAGTACTTAATGATAGATAAATTACATAATATCAATCGTTTACCTTTATTATTATACGTTGATATATTCATGCAATGAAAAAATATTTGAAGACTAAGTTTCCATTTCCATGCAAAGATGCGACTTGCAAATCCGCCCGCCCAACTAATATTGACTTCTTATTAGCGCACTAGCCGATCAACCAGAAAAGCAAATACACTTATCGTTTTGCATCGTAGCAGAAGTATTACAACGACTCTGCATTCATATTAATTTAGTATTGATTGGGAACAATTTTGTTATACTCACTTATCAATAAGTATTAATTAAAATAAGAATGTGTCGCCAAGTTCATCGATTGGCTTTTCAGGTAACGATTGGCACCAACCTAGTATTGCATAATCGATTAACAAAACAAACAAGTTTGAGATCTTTTAAAAGTTTACAACGTCTTAGGAAAGAAGGGACTAGATTCAATAATCAATGATGAAATAAAGAAACATCGTAGCATAACGTCACTTGGGCCAGCGCGAAAAACAAATAAAAGAGTCACATTAATTAAGCAATAGGTCAAAAGATAAAATATGGTAATAATTATTTATGAAAATATGTTATTATTGATATGCCTTGTGGGTATTATAACGATGTAATTTGAGCCCGATAAACAAGTACATTCTCTACTGACAGTATGCCCCGTTGCCATAATTTCAACTCCGTCTCATATTAACCATCAAATTAGTTTTGTGCAAGTTCTCCATTACATCTATTGTCTGAAATGGTCCCTTTGTTCTACGCCAGTGGTTAAACGAAACTCGATGCAAAATGGCGTCTGGAACGTCAAATAAACCAATATGGCCGCTTACGGTTATTGTTTGAGATTGTTTGATGTGTGCGTGGATTTTGGTAATTGCTCGTCGGTTCTTGAAAAAAACTTATTGATATATATCACAATTACTATGTCTTAAAGTACCTACCTATTTACTCCGTAATAATATTTTCCCCTTTGTTAATTGTATAATTCACGTATCTTTGTTAATCGCGAGGGGTCTTCGATACGATCTCTAATAAATAGTTATATCGTGTAATGCTGAAGACATCTAAAACGTTTATTCATTATAACTATAGATGAACTAATTGTATTATACAATTTATACAACTAGTAGGTACTCACTTCCGTCGGGTAGGTACTAAAAAAGCAAACATCGCGTTTGCGAGATTTACTTTGTTTAGAGAATATTATAAGGGTTTTTAAATATCGAACCTGGTAGCCGATAAATGTCAAAAAAGCGCGGGAAGACGTAGCGCCATATTTCGAGTTTTATGTATTTTAAATTGATCTCTAACTTTCACGAGTTCCCGTGGCCGAATAAAAACATTGCTTTGGGTAAACGTGCACAGTTTACATTGAAATCTCTTCGTGCACTTATCGATACTTTACGATTATCGATATCGATAATAATACGTAAGTGGTATCAGTAAGAAGAGTTAAGTAAAAGTTAGTACTGTATTTAAAATCGAGTTTTAAATAAATATGTTAAGTGAAATCAGCTTGATAATGCTGAAATACTATACGGAGATTATTTCTCGAAAATATTGTTAAGAGACGATAATACAAACTTATGAGCGCTCCATGTATCCCTAGGTTTCCTTTCGATTGAGGTTTTAACATCTGTGTTATGATTACATTAATAGAATTTAATAGAAAAAAAAAACGAGTTACGTTTCCAAACTTCAAGTTTTAAAATATATTGTGAAGTCGATCTTTGCTAGATTCTATGTAGCTTAAATTGTTGTATACAAATACTAAACCAACAAATATACAAATAGTATATTTTTTCAAGAATTTACACTTGTTGTCGACATTTTTCTAATCAATATTTAATTATTCTGAGACATGTTGGACTTCGTCTGGAAATCTGGATATGAAATGGGTGGAAGGAATATCGTAACTCCGTCTGGTCATGGACAACCATCAACAGATGAAAAGCCGTGAAGCTTGATCGCATCTCAGTATGTAGATTTCTGAATATCAGCTATATTCAGAAATCTACAGACTGAAATAGATCGACAACGCATCCTATAAAGATGTTATGTAGCTGGGGTATTTCATCTACCATCAAAGAACCCTATGCTCGTCAGTCTTCCTTTATCATAAAAAGATAAGTATACACTATTACTAAGTAAGTAGTAATGTTTTACTATTTTATCGATAATATTAAAACTCCCAACACTATCATCTATTTATTTATCACAATACTGGTTTGTATCAGCGTTCAATCATCGCGGTGTTTTCAAGTCACTCAGCGCTAAAAACCAGAACCATACATCTTTATAAAACTCAGTGTAAAGTCAAATGTTACGTTTAAATGTTTATTAATCAGTTTATGTGTATCAGCTGGCAACAATTTACGATTATAATAAAATCGTCTACGTTTTTTTTTATTCGACGAAGTTCTAGCAAGTAGGTTGCATATGTAAAATGTACTTTTATGTTTAAAAAAAAAATTGAATCTACTTTTCAAATCTAATTCAATTCGACGATTTTCCTTGTAAAGTCTGCGCTATACAGTAGTTACTTTATTCATTGTTTTAAGAGAAATAATAAGTAGTACTAAAATATCACTATACCATCCGTAACTAAGTCCATAAATAGATATAGTTCCTACACAGTAAGCAAGATTCATATTGGACTAGACAAAATGGCATCCAAATAGTCACATAAAAGAATCGATATTACAAGAAACAAATGAACAATCTCTAAATGCCTGATTACGTTATGGCATAGAGCTTATAATATTCTAGACTGGCACATAATAGTGTGAATTTCTGTATCCATTCTTCTGATCAATTTTAGTTACGGCCAAGTAGTTGATCAGACTTCTGTGCCCCGCTTAAATGAAAAAAAAATATTGTTTCCCCGGGTTTGAACCCTCACGCTTAACGCGATGCTTGACAACACGTTTTACCATTTAGCTACAGAGGCGGTTCAGATTGTGTACTGTGTAATAATATTTATATAAATAATAAGTATTGTTACCTAATAAAATAACTGTTTTAAGAATCAGGAATTCTACTTTTGCTATACATTGAAAAAGCTGAAGAGTTTGTGTGATCGCGCTAATCTCAGGGACTACTGGTTTGTTAGATCATTTATCGAGTAAGGCTATAAAACAATATGCTGTGACCAATGGAAGCAATAAAACGGTGGTTGCATGGAAAAAGCTAAGAGAATTATTCATCTTTACGGGATTCTGTTGCGTGCTCATAGAAAACGGCTCACGATACCCAAATACGATACTAAAAGAATGTCCGCGACACTATATTGTTATCTTTTAAGATTAACGCCCCAAAGCCGTTTTGATAGGAATGTTCGTTTTTGCCATGAAGTAGGTCGAAATACTTCATGGCAAAAAACGTTTGCCAAGTCAGCCAGTATATAAAGTCCGTAACTAGTTTTGTCTAGTCTAAGCTAATTATAGTCTGTATCTGAAGAAAACATGTTCCGATAATAAGATAGGTAATAATAACACATATTCCATACTCAGCTAGAATATCCGATATTATTTTATTTTTATTTTATTCATAGTCGATCTTTATCATCTTGTTTACCTTCTGTACTCGTAAGAGAATTAGTTCTATTACATTGCTCTAACAATAGCAATACATGTCTGCAAGTTCAGTTACCTTTCAATAATTAGACCACACTTTAATATTGTTACTCTAGTCCTAATTAATGCAAACGGCATCGAATCTGCACCAGTTAGTATTTTTTTTAAAATATTGTAATTATGTAGTACTAATCTTGCTTAGCCTTGTAGTCGGGTGCGGGGATATATTTGTGTATAAATAAATAAATAAAATTATAGCATTCCAATAAAGAAAAGTGAAGACAATAAGTCAATAAATAATATAAACGAGCTTAATAAATAATGACGATATTTCGTATACATCGTTGGTATGATATTCAACCATTACAAAACCATAAATAAGCAGTCCCTACTGAAAATATTTAACTATATGATTTTTAACTTTTGCGTTTAATTCTGAAACTGAGGAGTTTATTGTATTCCATAGGTAGGTTTAGATAGTAAAGGAGTCGACAACAACTTCTTACGCCAAGAGTTACCCAAACCCGTGTAAAGCTATATTTGTTTGTAATTAAAAGTAACTAACATATATTACATGTAGCTAAATAAATTAAAAATTCTTAAAACCGGTACAGTAGTTTGAAAAAAATTACGATAACAACGGAATAAAGTGTAATAATAATCTTTTAAATTAAACACTTTTAACGGTTTAAAAAGGGACATACATAACTTCGCATATACTTACTTGAAACTTAATTGTGAGTAGAATTGCGGTCATAAATAATTTTACATTAATTTTTTTTAAACACATTAAAGCAAAACATCCCTAATAAGATCCTGATTGTAATGTTACAAGCAACAGATGCGTCACATTAAATAAAAAGCATTTAATTATGCGCGGGCACAACAAAAACGGACCCAATGATATAGCGATAGAATTCAAAATTGCATATTGTAACTTTTTGACACGCAAAAATGCATAAGGTACAAGATGGTTAAAGTACCTCGTACACTGTACTAGTTTCTTTATTGTGGATATATTATTGAGTCCTTTGCGTTCTCTATCATACAAAATATGATAGAGAAGGACAAACATACATGGGATTCACATGATTGTAGGTGAAATATCCCGCCATTTAACATCTATTTAAAATGCGCCGTCGACCTATTTATTAGACCTATATTATAGGATTCATTCATTTCCGAATATCCAAAGCCAAAATAGATCTACAGCACATTTTGTTTAGATGTTATATGGCTGGGGTATTTCATCTACCATCAAGTGACACCCAGGCTTGTCTGTATTCATCCATTAAAAAAAATGTAAGATGTATATTATTATTAGTGCACACTTAGTAATAATTAAAATAAGTCTAATGAATGTAAAATACCCGTTCGTTCCTTCATTAGTAGACGGACGAAGCAACTTTGTATGAAAAGTTTCAACGCCAATGTACAATCACCGTAACCAGACAGTCGGCACGTTTGATCTCGTTCAATTACAGTTTTACAGCCCATCGTAAACACGGCGCGGGCCAGGTAAGCCCTATTGTCTATTTTTTACCCTCACCCTGTATCAACTGCATTCCCCAATTCGCAATTATGGCCCAGCAAACCATTGCAATAAGGCCCACATTCGCGTGTCCATTCCGTTAATGTGCCTAATTATTGGATGTATTGAATTGGTGGAATTGGTGAAATGTATAAGAAACGGTAATTATGGCTGAATGGGCCCGACGATGAGATATAAATCAAATACTTTGTGAGAATAACGGCATTCAGTTTTGGCGCGCAGCATCTACCGCGCTTGCTTGTCTTTTTGGAGTTTAGTTTAGTTTTAAACAACTATACTTAACTATTTTCAAAAACTAAGGTCAACTAATAATAACAGAATGTATCCCGCTGTCAAGTTTAATTTTACTAGTAGATATTTCTTCTTTTCAAATCATCATAGCAGTAAGAGTTTCTTTAAAAGTTTTCGAATTCAAGTTATATAGAAGAACACAAATTATATCTTTACGATCGTTTTCAAACACGTTAACGAAAATTAACCGTTTAAAAAACGAATTGTATAATTTCACGTTTTAAACCGTTAAAAGTGTTTTATTTAAATGGGTACTTTTCCTATAAACTACAGACAGTACGAATAGAACTTAATTATTATTGGCTTCTTTTATATCTTTATTTTATGAGTGAACTTTGAAACACTACGTACAAAGCCTTTCAATGATTGTGAGTCTAGCTGCGCTTAGAGCCTCGTCGGAATCCTTCGCATAAATTAAAACCTATTGTCACCTGTCGTCGACATTTCAAACTTATCACTCTCGCAAAACGACGAACGTCGATCATACTTAAAAGGTTTCATTACTTTAATGTCGCTGCGAAGTTAGTGGCGCAGATAAAATGCAAAATATCCAGTAGAAGGAAACGCGACAACCACTTAACAGTTCTATGCAAATCTTTGAATTATCTTTATTTACAATAAGCGCTCGCTTGAGTTGCTCTGGATTTTAATTATAATATATGTGCGATCTCATTCAGCAAGGGATTTTCTGATATCCGCAATAAATTCTTACGAGAACGGCCGGTCGTCTTAAATCACCATTCGATCATCCTTCGCGAATTAGTGACAATATTGTTGAATCGAGTTCCACATTTAAGCTTTCAATTTATTATCTGTGGCCGGGCAACGTCGATGGCGCGTTTAGATTTGAAAATCGAACGCTTTGTTTTTTGTTTGCAAATTTCTTTTGTGCTGCCAGTATAGCTAGTGGTGAGGGCTTTTAAAGATGAACTCGTGCAGCGTATTGCATTTACACGCCCTCCAGAGCGACCCTTCCCCTTACGGCGAATCCTATGGAATACTTACAAACGACTTAAAAGCAAGCCAGTCTGGTTTTGTATTTCCAAGCGCGCGGGCTACCAGCGCGTACCAATTAAAGCGAGTACCAAGTGTTCCGAATTTCATAAAGATTCGGCTCTTTTTTCAAATAATCCGCCGTTCTGTTATAGTAGGTTTTATTTTTTTCTTCGCCAAGGCACCAGTTTCGGCCAGGAACTTCTACAGAGATTGTTTGAAAAGTTTTTACTTCTTTTTTGTGTTTACTCGATACATTGTTTTCGATTTTATTCACGTTTCTGTTCATGTGTTTATGTTTGACAGTGTTTTGTTGGCAATTTTTCGAATGTTATGAAAGTTATTATTTTTTGGAGTTTTGCGGTGGCGTAGTGGTGTGAACTTTTTTCAAGTGCGCAAGGAATTTTTACTCGACGCTCTAAAAGATTAGAAGGGCCATGAAGCTGTTTTGGAAAATATTATGCACTCTATTTTTGCTGGTGCAGGCGGTTACTGCAAATTGGTGGTAAGTTCGACAACATTCTTTACCAACTTTAATTATTAAAGAAGTATGTATATAACTACCAGAAATTCTGGAACTCTATATTCGCCGACAAAAACATGGTATTGATCCGTTTTAATTAGCTTTTAATTATAATTTTAAAAAATAAATAAATATTACACATTATTGCTTATTTTAAATTATATTAGTCATGAATGAAGTTATTATACTTAGGCGTAGAATACTTGATAAAGATTGTCAAAAAAGCTAAAAATTATAGGTAGGTATACCGACTTGAGACGCTTTTCAATAAAAGTGAATACCTCAATAATAAAATCTTTTAACGACTCTTATGCTAAAATATATAGAGCACATTAAAGAAGTATATGAAACAAGTGTACTTAAAATAAAACCTTTCAGATACGGAGTAAAAAGCCACATTTTAAAGGTAGAGCCACAATTCTCATTGTGCTCTGTAAGTAGAGTCGTTAGTGAATGGAAGGCTGTTGTTGAAAAACTATGTTGATAGCAGAGTAATCAACAACAGGAAATCGGTGATAGGTAATAGAAGACTGATGGACTAGCTAGGCAGAACGTATTCATTTGGTCAAATTTATGAAACGGACGGGTCTCGAATCCACAAGCAGAGCTTTCTTTGCTGTTGCTCAACCGTGTACATTGAATTTTCTCATGAATTATATACATTAACCGGCGAGGAACGTGGGTTCAAATTCTACCTGTGTTAAAAAGCTGAAGGTATAACGTATTTAGATCTGAACCTCCTAATTTGTACATAGTTACTTATTAGAAGTTTTTTTTCGTAAGTATCAATTAATTTTAAATTTATCCATCAATCAACTATGAGAAACCATTTCTTAGACTTTTAAAAAGCTGAAAAAGGGGGAAAAAGTTCATAGGCTTCTCTCTGCTTTTAGGTGATAAGACACAGATCAGTGTTAAATGATTAGCAAAGTACCTATTAAGTAAGGGAAAATATGGGAAATGTGTTTTGCAATATAACAATTGCTTACTCTTCATGAAATTCTATTCTTGTTTTTAAGACTTTACTGAAAAAAAATATTTATATTCTAGGAAACTGTAATTTGATTTATTTAACATCAGCATTATTGGAAGACTAATATATAAATGAAACTATTGTATTGTTAACATAATATATATTCAGCTAATACAATATGAAACATTAGGTCGTAGTTAAAAATATGTTACAAACCAGTTTTAAATTGTTAAGTGTTTTAATTATATAACAATATAGTCAATCTTAATAAATTGTTAATTACCGAAATATAATATTGAAATCGCGATGGTTACGAAAATTATAACTCACTCTTACATTAAAAATAGTTGCGGCAAGTTTTCGGCTCGTTTAAAAATAGTTTAAACATAAATAATTTTTGTGTTTACGTTTAACAACTTTGTTTGACAGACGGTTTAAAAAACAAAACACATTTTATGAAGCTTGCTCAACGGATTTTTGGTTTAGTCTATGAACCAAGTTGTATAACTCTTATAGGAGTTAGGATACTATTATTAACATATGTGAAATATTTGAATACAACATTTAACCAAACTGGTTCTGGCTGCTGCAAAGCATCCGATACGTCGTATATATAATTACTAATATATATCGCGTTTTAAACTGTTAATGTGTACGTACTTGCTACAAACCTTAAGTATCAGTTGTTCTAAAACCTTTTAGAAATTACAAAAATATATTTGTATTTTTTAAGGTTTTTTTTTATAGAACTTGCACTTCAAGGGCTATAGAATTTCTCACTGAAATTCGGCTAAAGGTACATCATTATAGGGTTGAATGAAAAAAGTTTGTTCATCTGCCAAATTTGATATGAAATTTCGAGTTCCAAAAAGTAGGTAAGTGTGTGGCACACTACAGATTGTTTCCCCGGAATATACGTTGAAACATGAATATAATAGTCTGAAAGGGAAACAAACAAAACGAAACCGTATACATATAATTTTTGGAAACGTTGATAGTACGATAAAAATAGTGTTTTTTTTTTATAGCGCGAGAGAGAGGTTTTTGATTCGCGGATAACCATTGTTTTTGTCAGCGGGTACAAAAGCCTGATCAACCACTAACTTTAAATAAAATATTGATGGGGACGAAGGTCAGTTATCAAACAACTGGAACTCCATATTAAAAGCTCGGTAATCGGTAAGGACCCAGCCGGTTCATCCAAATAGCAACTGCGACGAAACAGATGTCGCTAGCGTAGCAAATGTGACTTTGACAATAAGTTAACTTATGTATTGTACGTTTTAAACCGTTCAGTGTTTAAGAAGTAGAAAAGGTCTTTTGGGGAATTATTTTCATATTATAGTTTTTTATTGAATTTATCTTAATGTATGAATTGCTTATAAATACAGCAATTCATACGAGTATACAATATTATTAACTAGATTCACCAAAAGATTTTTTAAAAACTGTAAGTTCACAGTAAACTTATCGCGATGTTTACAAAATAGTCAAACAAAAGGCGTCGAAAGTTATTTTGTACTAACTCTTATCAGGTATTGTCAACCTTAGGAATACTGGGAGAGGAAACTTTTATTAATATGAAGCACTAAATATAAAAAAATAAAATGTTGTTTAATAGTGTACTGGGCACAGCATTATCTTACATGCGTTTTTAGTCTTACACTTTAATTATCACATCAACTTTCAGGTAATCTAATACCAATAACAAGTAAGATTCGTAGTCGAATTCTTCTTTCAGGATCTTTGTTTACCTATAAGTAATCATTTCAACCGCCGCAACAGCTGAATGGTGGAACACGTCGCCTAGCATTACGTTAAGCGCTAGAGGTCCTAGGTTCGATTTTTAGGGAAACTATAAATATGTTTTGTTCGGGAAAAGCACAGAAGTCTGATGAACTAGCAAAACTTGCCTGCGAAAAAAAGAAGTGACCAGAGAAACGGACTCGGAAATGTGTTCGTTCCATGGGAAAACTAAGTCTTATTTAATTAAAACTTTATACTTATTGTTTTAGATGCGATGTGCAACCCACAGAACTAATCTAAGTTTCTTAAGGTGTTATAAGTCACATTGTTGATATTTCAAAATAAATAATTAGACTGAATTATTAATTCGTATAAAAAAGTTGTTTTATTTCAATGTAAACTATAAAGTAATAATTACTTTATGTGGTTACTAGAATAACTACGCTTAACTTTGCATTCCTTTTGTCCCACACCGTGCGCCAACGGTTTGCTGCCCCGCATCTACTCGGAGGCGAGTATAAATAATTTTAGTGTGCGGAAACGGTTACATTCTACATCAAAGCTCAGTTGACAAATGTGAACGTTTTCTCGCTAAATACATGTTTTTATGTGCGTAAATTAGCTGCGATGATCGTGGAAAATAAACGTATAAAATGTTACGGCGAAAATATGTACACTAAAATAATACAAAAGCGTTGCCGTTAATTTTCCGGCGTATCATTCAGAAAATTACATTAATAGGGAATAATTATCAGACTCTTTTACATTAGGTCGCATTGTATATAATATATAAGTAAGTATATGTTATATCACGCATAAATAGTAAAGAAACGTAAATAATTTTCATTTCCTATCCAAACAATTTCGTAAACTAGGTACGTTAATTGAAGCTTATTTAGTAATTAATTATGCATTTCTTGGATTTATAAAATATTTAAATTATAAATATTACAAGTTTAAAAGTGTACATTTAATGCAAATTTCTGCGTATGTTTCACTGGGCTTGATTAGGTTTCTGTGTCCTGCCCTACCGAAATTCTATTGTTTCGGTCTGGCTGTCACTTTGTTTTACCATTGAGTCACGAGCTTAAACATAAACTAATAGATAAACTACAATTCAAACCGTTGCTATTTTGTATTTATTCATGGCAAAAAAAAGGCTAACATTTACTGTAAAGCCAAATGGCTCTTTATAGTTAATAAATATATACTTAATGAAATATTGTAAGAAAGTAATTACTCTATTAATTTTCCGGTTATTGCCAAATAAGCAAGCGGCCTAAAATAACACCTCGGCTTGAGATCTTTACCTTTGATGTTGCACTTTAACGGTTCGTAATTATTATTATCCGTGCTTGTTTAAAAGGTTAATTGGACGCTGCTTAAAAATACTTAGGCGAAAGTTTTGTTATTTAATTTCGCTGCCAGTATTTTTCACTTTCATAATCTGTAAAAGTAAAACAGACTGCGTTACAAAGAATGTCGATCTCTGGATATATCCTTAATGACAATTGACATTTTATTTATAGTATTGAAACTGGCAATCGCTTTTTTCTTTTTTTAACGATATTTATCACGGAAACATATAGACATTTGGATATTTGGTACTTGGGTGAAAATAAAAATATCTTTTATAACATTAGAAAAAAACCATAACACAAACACGCGTATATTATCAACAAGCAGATATACTTTTTATACAGAGGCAAGTTTATTTCAGATATAATGGGCCCGATAATATTAAAATAAACTGCTTCACTAAATAAGGAAATTGCATTCCGGGTTCGAATTTAATGGAAAAATAATACCTACATCATCATCTACTTGCTTGTAAGTGAAATTAATTAGTGATATATGGCCGTCTTATGCGCCCCTAGAACGGGGTTTCACAGCCAAAAATAAAGATATGTTCGTTCTAAATTAAATTTGCATTAAAATCATGACTAAGACCAATACTATAGTAAGATGTACATGTAAATCATATTATTTTCTTATGTTTCATTATTTCAGCTCAATTTATTTATAGTTACTGAATCACTTGAATTAGCGATGCGATTTACGCAACAATAAGAGCACGCTTGCACTTGGCCGATTTAACATAAAAATGGAGCAAGGAAAAGTCTGTTCAAATTAAACACTACAACTTAAAAGCTTAATTGTTGTATAAGAAAAAGAAAGCAAAAAAGCTCCTTACTTATGTCAAACAAAAAGGATAAATTATGCGGCGCCTTTTAAACGATTTTGCGATAAAAAGTTTAATATTTGAGCTGTAATCTTTAGTGCGTACATAAAGCCGTGTAAAGAAGTTATTGTGAAAGTGTAGGTGCTAAATTATGATAATTGTGATGTTAGGTGTTTTTTATGTATTTGGCGGGAGGTGAAATAAATTTAGGTGTTGCAAACCCTGAAAATTATCGCGCCATTACAAGACGACATGGGTTAAAATGCCTCTTAAAAAGGTACCCTACCTTGTTGATATCACTCAACTTTTAAAAATACTAAGACGTGTACTTAAACTAATGAACACTACAGAATATCTCTGTCGCTATCATAGAAACTTAAAAATGATTATGTTTAAATTAAGTTTATGCAATACATTTCATTAAAATTTCTTGCAATAATGGCGTAATCAAACATTCAGCGATGTGTTATCATTAAAGCAGATGACGATTTACATTGAATGAATGAACGTGTAAACACAGCTGGGATGATACAGACCGACAAGTGACAACTCAAGATTTAATGATACTTGAACTAATGACCTTATTTCGTCCTGTGACTTTGTCCGGTTTAAGGGGTTAACAATTAAATAAACAATATTTCTATGTAACGAGACATCTGAATGCTGATTTTTATTCATTTGTGACTGATGTGACTTCTTTCTTTATTTTATTATTTTCCTGGAAGATGAGGGTTCGACCTCATCTTCCTTCTTCGTTTTCAAGCGCAAAGACAAGCGGTCCAGTCTTGTCTGTTCGGCTGGTTCTAACTGGTGTTAAACTTGTAATAATTGACCGGAAATACTTTGCTTACATCACTTACTCTACTGTAGCTATATGGCTAAGCGAGAGGTCCTGATTTCGAATCACGGGGAAACAATAAATTGTTTTCGACTGGCAGGGCACCGAACAATGAACTTGTTAATTACTCACCTAACAAAATAAAATATGCAACATTACATTTTTACATGTTACGCTGTCAGCATGTTTGGTCGTCGATGTCCTTAATCCTTGCTCCACGAGTTTATTTAAATCCTATAATATGCTTAACACTTGTTAGCTCTAGGATTCTAGTTAGGACTTAGCATTTGTAATGCTTGATTACATATAAATTAGTTAGCTTGAAAAAATCTATAGGAAGTACTCGATCTATGGAAGAATGAGGATTTTTTTGCTAGTTTTGCTTACTCCAGTTTAAATAATAAGCGATTTTAAACGGTTTAAAGCGTGGAGATATTAGTTGGCTGATTTGATATTAGAAATATTGATATTGCAACACGAAGATGGATTTAAACTAAGTTGGCCTATTTTGTATTTTGATGTCGTTGTCAGTGTATTCATCAGTCTTAGATCATTTAGTTAAATACTGGTCTAGTAAATGTATATGCCTAATCAAAGGTTATTCAACTTAAGAGCTCCATTGAAGGTCTTAACTAGACTACATATTATTGGAATAAAAAAAAAATGGTTTAAGGTCACACGTAAGAAAGACTCCGTTGTTTAGTTAAAACATTGACACAAAACACGTGTTCATCAACAATGTAAAAAAGCGATGTATGTGTCGCTTACAATAAGCAACATTCATAACGTTACTTTGACTAATATAGGTACAGTCGAGTACAAAAGACTTTTACAAAGTTAATAATTGTAACTTAATTTTATAACTACTTGTCTGTTTATTGCTTAATATATTTATTATTAAATACTGTCTATAGTTTACGCTAAAGTGTTTTATTTAAATGTGTACGAGTAGTACACATTTAAATAAAACGCTTTAACGGTTAAAAACGCGATATATTAGTTAAACTTATTTGAAAATGATTTTTAACCTTGGCCCGGCGTTTCGGATGCTTTGCAGCAGCCGTGGTATTTCCCGTCTCCCCGTGACTGTTAACCGTTAAAGTGTTTTATTTAAATATTTATTATACAAAACAAAATTACGATACGGACAGGACTTCAAATGAAATACGCAGTATTCTGTGCTGTTCTAACCAACGATACGGTAGCTCAATTAGCTCTTTCCCATTCAATTACAATACTTCCTATCTGGTACAGACAATGACTACTTACTACTCAAACATATTTTCTTACACTCTCCGACCTTCTCCACGCGACTGTACTAACCCTATAAACACTGATATGAAATTGGGGATTTAAATAGCACATGTGTTTTGAACATCCTCGTCCAGATTGTGTCCGATTCAATTTTACAAAGTAATATTTCACACAAGCAAGCCGGATAAAATCATTTATAAGGCGTCGCATACAAAACATTTGCATATACATCAATCTGTAGGGTTGCCACACTAGTCAAAATATTACTTCGATATAATCAAGTATATAACTATTGTGTGTGTAGTATTATGGATTAAATAATATATTTAATAAAATTGCGTTTATATTCAAAGGAAGGCAAACTTGAAAGGTGTATAATTTTAATTCCTTGTTCGTTTTTTCGTTTTCTCGTTAGAAATATTTTCGGTATAGTACAGCCCTATTATTGCTTAAGGGCTAGTGCACGTCGTTTGGCTAATTTGGTGATGTTGTACAAGTTGCTTCGGTCTTTACCCTGCCTATTACGATATTAGAATTGTATAGTGATGTTCGTAACTATTGATAGTGATCTTTTTGTGTATTAATCGAGTACAAATTTAAAAAATTATTTTAAATATTTCTTTAATAGATATTACTTTTCTTTGCTTAAAATTATTATTAAGAGTTTTCTTAGAGGCAAGTACAATGCGATTCTGTCCTAAGTTTTATGATCTGTAACGGTTTTTACCTACGGCCCGATCTAACTAATATATTTGCGTAAACAGTTAAAACTATTTTATTTCCATGTGTGCTACTCCAGTATATTATAGGCAATACTGTATTGATTTATATTACTATAATTAGTTATGTCTTGTTTCTAGAACATACGGCGGCTGCCAAAATAACAGTGATAGTACATATGTACGTATTCGATAAGGCACATCACTATAAATATGAATATTTAGTTGCACCCCTTTCGGCGTGTTTATTTATTGGCTGTATATCCCGGGGCTGCTTTGCATACAGTATTGTGGGGTGACTGCAATGAATGCATAATACACTAATATTGAATGTACTGTGTTTGATAACCGCCACTAGTGGTTTTGCGAATATATTTTTATATATACCTACCATAGTCTTCTATGAATTTGCTCTACCATTTGAACACGACCGAGTCAATCTTAAATAAAATGTTGGTACTTCAAATACATTATTGCCGAAAAACAAGAAACATAACACAAGATAGGAATAGACGGCTGATGAGAGCTATCTCTTCCAAGCAACCGCGGTGGAAACGAAATTTAGAAATAAAGGAGGGGTGCATGACAACATAGAATGTACTTACTGAAACTTATAATGAACAATAATACAAACTGAGCTTAATCTAAAATCCTTGTAGTCGGAAGTTCCATTCTCTGTCGTGCAACAAAATTTTTACCAACAACATTAGTGTAAGTGTAAAGAAAAAAAAACTACAAAATACTTGAAGCATCTCTTTCTCTTTGCTTTTCTTTCTTTCTCTCCTTAGGAAAATTAAAAAGTAATAGATGCGTTGACATTAAATTCCGAGGAACCCTAGGCTGACATAATAATTAACATCTTTATCTTACAGTTAACCAATAAATCAAATCAACGATAACTTGTCATTCTCTACTTAGATTAATTCGTAAATACAAAAATTCGTTAACGCGTAAATTCTGGTTATTTCGTTCTAATATCATTGTTCGGCATTTAGCGACTCGACACATTTCATCGTTTCCCATTCCCATGAACTTCGTAGAAACATAATTTTATCGAACAGAATTACTTAGAATGAAATAATTCATAATAGCAATCTGGCTTTAGTATTTAACGTCTTGTATTCAGGTTATTAGATAGGATTTCTGAAGCGTTGACAGTCATATTAAAAAAATGGTACAAAGTGCTAAAGTCTTTTTCTATGTGCACGAAGTATTAATTATTGAAATAAATCACTTTTAACGGTTCAAAACGCGAAATATATTATTTAAATTATGTACAATTTGTTTTAACTACGGACTCATGTTTCCTATGTTTTGCAGCAATCGTGGTCACGGGGGACAAAATGTGTACTACTCGCGTAAGCTATAGACAGTACTTATTATACATTTTAAAACAAAAGGAGGTTAAGTAAAAGATTTCAGTTCACCGCTACTTGTCTTTAGTACCTAACTGTCGATGTTTTTCAAACGAATTGTAATAATGAATATAAATAAATATGTATTTATTAGAAGTAAAGGAAAATGTATTAAGAAATGTCTTAGTGGTCAAAAATCAAAGGATAATAAACTTGTTTCGGGTTTCGGAGATAATGCCTTTAATTATTATTTCTACGGACTTAAATAAAACACTTTCAACGGTTTATAAGGTGTAGATATTTACTTCGTAAATTTTTGTTTTGCATAAAAGTGTAGGTCCTATTTAACTCGCATAGACAATACTTGATTCTACACGCTCTTTACAAAGATTAATAATAACTCATAGATTATTCCGATAAACTGCTTGTTATAATTTTGTTAAATATAGTATAATCCTAAACGTTTCATCATTTAGTCTTACACAAACGAGACGGTGAAATTCCATCCTAACCTAAAACCTCGCTCCAAACAGAAGTGTAAAGGTATTTTAATCGCTAATAATATAAAACGTTTTACTCAAAATACCCATTATGGTGACACAGATAATGTCAGGGCATTCCAGATTTAATTACACACATATTTCACACGGTAAAATATCCTAAGGATATCATTGGGACATTAGTGTTTTTTATTTTCTCGATGTTAGGGTGGACCACCTCTGACATTGGTAGCCGAATAACGTACGACCGCCATTAATTTTCGAAGATCGCAGGGCTTGTCAACAGTTGCTTATACGTTTTTTTTGTAATAATTTTTTGAGATTATATGTGAGGTACATGACTCATGTTTCTGTTTTGTTGAATGTCTTATTTTAGATATTTTTATTTAGATTAGTTTAATGTTTATTACGATATTGTTCTCAATATAAAAAGATGATTTTATTGCTTTCAAATAAATACACACTTTTTAAATAGTGCCTATGTTAGGAGTAGTGATTTAAATAAAAACTTTATCGGAACTTTAACTTTTTTTTACTATAGACAGTATTTACACTTTAACGGTTTAAAACGCGATATATATTAATCAAACTTACTAATATATATCGCGTTTTAAACCGTTAAAGTGTTTAATTTAAATGTGTACTACTCGCGTAAACTATAGACAGTATTTAAAGTAAAGATTATTGGAACTAACAAAAACAAAAAAGTACGAAAAGCTGACTTATTTAGGTTCTCAAGCTAAATGCGTTTGCGCAAGATAAAATAAATTTGCGATCATTTTTATCCCGAACAAGCTACCAAAAGAGTTAATAAAGTGATATTATCTCTCATGAAATTTATTAGTCAATCCTTGGCTCACGAGAATTTTAATATTTCTTACACTGATATTTGATTATGAAAATTATTTATCTTGGTCCCGCATCTTGAGCTTAAATCTGGCTGATAATGTTTGATTATAATTATTTTAAACCGAAAACTTAATTGAGGGGGGTATGATTTATTATTTTATTTACCATAAACAACAGTAAATACATGTAGGTAGGGAAATCACGTTCGTGGGGCATAGGGCTAACACATTTGTGTGTTTGTTTAACTGATCGGCTTTCTTCAAAGATAAGTAGTTGATCATATTTTTGTACCCTTCCCGATCGATAATGTTCTGTTTCCTCGAAATTCAAACCCAGGATCGACCTTAACGCGATGTGACAGCAGCATGTTGGTTGTTTATGTCTTTTACCCCCCGGAAAAAAAAAACCCCCCCCCAAAAAAAAAAAAGATTTTTTTTAATTTAAAAAAAAAAAAAAAAATTTTTTTATTTAAAAAAATTGTGTGAAGTGTGTTTAAACTTTCCAAATATTGAGATGTTATACGTCTGGGGACTTCTCCTTCCATCAAGTGATGCCCGTGCTTCTATGTCCTCCGTGTGAAAAAAATGTGCTCAAGCGATGGGTAATCAATAACATCTAAATTGAGGACGCTAGATGCAGAGTACCCTAATGCAGTAAGGCTACTCTATGTTATGACTTCAATTATTTATATTTTTACGTCAATCAGAAAATTGTAAACATAATGCTAACACAAATTATAGAACGAATTCATTTTCGCCTCGTTAATTACTCATTTTTAGTTTTCCTCCTTATTGGCAATAAAGTTTTTTGTCATTAGGCCACTTTGCCTCTAGCAGCTTCAATTGTAACTACGACTTCACTTGTTGGCGAATAAATAAAGTCAAAAATTGTAACAAATATTTTGTTATTTAAGCCATAAGCACAGCACATTATAATTGTTTATTGGGTACATTAAACCCAGAAATTAATTTGTATAAATAATTGATGTGTGAATAATGTAATAAATGTTGGTAAACTTATAGACACAATTGTAGCCGAAAATTTAAACTTTGATATCCCAATTGTTTAATATATTGACTTGGATAAATTACACAGCACAAGAAGGCGGTAACGAAATAAGCCGTCATTCAAGTGAGCGATAAAAATCAAGTTTTTATCCATATCGATATAAAAACGTCGTCTCGTATCGAGTGTGGTCAAGCATTTACATTTAAAGGGAATGCCGATGGTAGTACACAAGTGCGATATGGTCCAAAGAACGCCTTTAAATGTAAAAAGAACAAACTTCTTAAAAAGGGGAATACCCGTTTTTTCCATGTACACCTTACACTATACGCTTCAGTGATTATATATTATTAATTTGACCTACATTTTTGTGTGCTTCTGAGATATTATGGTCAATCAGACAAATATGTGTATTTTATGTTCTAGAACTGAGAAAATTAAGGTCCCAAACTGTATGTGTTAAAAGAAAACTTTCGACATTTTAAATTCGGAGCAAAAACTTCTGTTATTTAAACGTCTAGGACTACTGCTAGCTTAAACTACAGACAATACTCACACAGACAGACAGATACAGATGATGTTTTATCGCTTTTATAACATTTAATTAAAGATCTTTATCTTAAATCTGAAAGTTAAACAACGCTTTAAATAAATTAATTAGTTTGCCGTTTGTTAAGTTCCATGTCCTTTAAGTTTCTTTTTATAAGAAACTCGTGTATAGCTAAAGCTTGATTTAATTAAATCAAGTTTAACTCTGTACAACGAAATCTGAGATACGGTTGTGTATAAAACTATTTCCCTTCATATAACGGATAAAATGTTTCTAGAAGTTTTACCAGATCCAACGTTTTCTACTGTCATAATTATATATTCTTACCGGGCAGGTTGTCGCAAAGATTTTAAAGGTGCAATCAATGCGTCATACAATTTTATCTGAACGAAGGAGGAATGCATTTAATTAAGTCCAACATTTACATACTATGCATAAATTAAAACGCCATATTTACTATTATTAATGACAAAACGACCATTTGGTTTCTTATTTTATACGTAGGATTAAGGAATATACTAAGAGTTACGATTGATAGTTTATTTTTCTAATTTTAAGATTTCTTACTTCTAATCTAAAAACGCCTAGACATAAGTTGAAAATAAATAAATTTATTTATTAAATAATAAATTGATCATTTTAAATTAAACAGCGCTTAAACATATTTTGATTGGCTTAATTAAGTTTCAACTATACTGCCATCTGCCGGAAGTAAAAACAAAGTAGCAATAATTACATTTCAGAACCAATTTCTAAACAAAATGTTTTAGCAACTTAGTATTGAAAGAAAAATCCAATTAAGTTAAATAAAGCAGGTGCTCATAATGTAATGTACACAGTATTTGAACAATAACATTCACACTTAGTCTTAGACCATAGCTTATGAACAAATAGTGGGAAAACAAGATTCTCAAATATCCGAAAAATAGGAAGGGGTCAAAAAATACCTGTAACTAAAATAAATATCTTTACCTCAATATAACAGAGACTGAAAAATAATCGTTTATTTTTAGATAATGTGAATACTTATTATTAATAATGTAAGGCTTTCGCGGCCATCGTTCAGCAAAAAAATTTTTGGGGGGGGCCGGGGTTTCCCCCCGGAAAAAAAAAAAGGGGGGGGCGGGGGGCCCCCCGATCCCCCGATTCGAATAAACTAATTATTCAAGCTTATTATTATTCGATTTTTTTAAATCTTAGCTTATTATAAGCCTTTTTAATCTATTCTAAAACCTATTCTTTGACATATGATTGGCATCAGCCAACAGCTTTAAAAATAGGTAATACATTTTAGTATGCATTTTTTTTTAATTTACATTTTTTAGTGTTCCTGTCCTTTACTGTTTTTTAGTAATTAATTCAATAGGACATATCTTAATATACTAGAATGAAACAATAAATTTTCGCAACTGTTTGTACTGTAATATTATAATTACGGCACACCAACATTGGCTGGGCTGCGGGTCTGAGCCCGGCGATAACGACATAACTCGATACTAGGGTTGAGACTCTTTGTTATATTTTAAAAGTTTTATACAATGAGCTTAATCTGCGCCTTTGATTAAAAATCTTTTTTTGCTTAAAATCAATTAGTTAGGACTCTAAAGCCTATATTCAGCCTTATATTAGTATAATGAAAGTGCTCGTTTGTATGGTAATAATATAGATTGCCAAAATTATAGTAGTTATGCGAGTGGCACACTCAAATAATATACTTTTAACGAATTTAAAAATTTATTAGTTAAACTTATTTACAATTTTTTACAACTACAGCCCGCTTTGGTTGTTTCTGAATATGAGATATCCCTAATATCAAAGTAAAAACTGCACTCTACTCTGTCCGAGTAGTTAATTTGGAGAAACTTGGGCTGCGCCCTTGCACGGCGGTTGCTAAGCATTGAAACATCGTGCCATAGTTTAATTAAATTGCAAATAAGTTTGTGTGTAACTAATGTATTACATCTGGTAAAAAATCATCGGTATCATGCGTGTCTGGTCATCTTTTAAACATATATATGAGATATGTAGAAGTTACTAGAAGGGTTAAGTTCGGTTATTCAATTAAATTGAGTTATAAATGAGTTAATGTGCATTGTAATAATATACTAATGTATAGTATATTATATACAACAGTACGTTTACAACTTTTTACTTTATTATATATTTTTTGACAGCCCTAAAGTTATTCTCAAAAGTCGTCAGTGTGCACAGCTTAGTTGCATTAGAATTTATACACTATTGTCGCAAAATGAGACTGTTCACTGTAGTAAAGTGCATTTTTTATTAGTAACTTTAAACTTTAAGGAAAGCTCCTGACAAATATTTCACCAACGTTTTGCCTTGACTTAGGCGACCTTTACACGAGAAAAGTTTGTGACTTTCAGACTAATATTTTATGAAATTTATATTAAAACTTTCCCATCGATGTTAGGTAAGAATATCGGAAGAAAAGCTCTGAACGGGAAGAAAGTATTGGGCATCTTATTTAGACGTCGAAAAGAATTTAAGAGGTTTGTGATTTTAACTGTCACTTATAATGTAATACTTGTAATTGAATGACACACAATATTTAACTATTATAAATTAAAGGCTCTTCTAAAAATAAAAAAAACATAAAAATTAAGATTACTTTTTTTACTAAATGCTAATTCTAGTTGTCTAAAGTAAGTATGTCCACAAAGTACTAATTAGTAGATTTTAGTCTACTACAAGTACAAAAAGTGTTACGAATTTATAATATGCAAGATCCCTAAAGTCTGTTTAATTAACACCGTGTTTAAATAAAACTCGCGCTTCCGAAGAACAAAAGCTCGCTCAAACTCAATTATGTCTTAAATATAGCCTGAGTTTAACTGATAATCTTTTAATAAACCGAGGCTTTTCAATTTTAGTTAAGTGTTGAAATCTGGGAATTATTACTGTAATCATTTAACTAGTGTACTTAGCATCTATATATCTTTAAGTGTCGAATAAATAGAGTTAATGATTTAAATAAAACATTATTAACGGTTTAAAAGGCGAAATAAGTAAACTTACTAGTAATACATTTCGCGTTTAATACCGTTAAGGGTGTTATAATAAAATGTGTACTCTCCGTAAACTACTTACTCAATTAGTGATTTCGAACGAATGACAGTTTATTTTCTGCTGAAATAACGCCTTAATAATTATAGCTTATGTTTTATTTATTTGACTACAAAATATATGTCCTGAAAAAAGAAAGATAGTTGAATTTAATTTATAAATCACAAGAAACTTTGTAAATGTTTTATAGCAAAAAAAGACAAAAGGACAACAATAGCCAATTAATAGTGGAGCTTGCGATGGGAAAACTTCCGTCCTTCTCGCACAGAGGGCGTGGTTAAAATCATTTAAATAAGACTATAATTATGGCTCTGACATTCACTACATTATAAATTATCTCTAGATCTTAATTAATATCAGTTATTTTAAAAGGCGTGACATTGTACTGCAATTGTTCCGTAGAGTGAAACTTGTTGTCTATCTGTATGTCACGGCAAAACAGAGCAACCGATTAACATGATATTTATAATCATGACACATTTAAATATAACACTTTAACGGTTTAAAACGCGATATATTGCATATTTGCAGCAGCCGTGGTCACGGGGAGACTTAAAGTGTTTTATTTAAATAAATAAAACATTTAGTTGTGTTAACTAGTTTTTATTTATATAAAATAATACGTAAAACTTTGTTAAATATTTCATGTACCTAGTAAAAATCCATTTCGCAGAAATAAAAAGAGTTAAAAGCCTGTAAAGTCTAAACAAGTGCATTGTTCAACTTCAACCATTTATGTTTGTCTCTGCCGAGAAATTCTATAGTCTATGGTCTCTAAATATACCTCAAGACAGTTTTGTAAATACTTATTTTATTTAGCCATAGACTCGGAGGAAAATATATTTTTTCCTATTGCGAAGAGCAGTTTATAAAACCATAAACTTACAGTCATTGTTTAGATTTCTCCAATACCTATATTCCGAGATAAGGAAATATTTTTTAAAAGCATCTTGATTTAAACTACTAGAATTGCACATATGTCACTAGCTGAGCCAGCGACTTCGTCCACGTGAAATAGTTATTTTGGGCCTTATATTGTTTATTTTTGCCAACAAACTCCTCCGCTTTATAAATTATAGCTGTTACCCACGACGTCGTCCCATCGTTCTTACGAGTTAATCTCAAAAGATAGACATGTACTGTCGCGGACATTTTTTAAAGAAGAATCATTCATATTTTCATAATTCAAATTTTTTTGGTTTCTTGAACCGTTATCGTAGCGCCCACAATGAAAGTCCTCAAAGGTGAATAATTTTCTAGTTTTCTTCATCCCTTTTGACCATTTCTTACGTTTTATAGCCTAAAGCTTTTCTCGATAGGTGATATATAGATATCGCGTATAATCTAACAAACATTTCAGTTTTATAATATTAGTAATACATTGCTTGTACTGACAAACAATCTAGTCTTATTACAATTAAAACATATTGAGATATTTCTTCAAATCAATTCATTCATGAATTATTCTATAAAAGATGAAGTCCTATGAGATGTAAATATAAATCATAAAATAATGCTCAGTATGTCAGTACAGTGAACACGTATGCGCGCGCGCAGTTAGGAGAGAGCTTGATTTACGGGGAAGAGAGGTCGCACGGTGACTTGAGTTATCGCTTACTTCGCTAATGTACACAGGCGTAAGACGAGTCTACACTAATAAACCTCTTTTACTGGGAAATACAACATCCATTTTAATTACTGTAAGACTGGGTTAGACTGGGATTGTTTGGAAATTAAATATTTATTTATAAAACTTTGGACCCTAAGACTTATCTATACTCTGCGCGAGAAGCATACATTTACATAAAACTCTTTTTACGGTTTAAAACGCTAAATATGTCAGTTAAATTATCATTACAACCCCACGTTTCTGCTGACTTTATAATCATTTCATTTAGTATACAGTATATTGATACATATTTTGTTTCGTAAATAAACTTTCTATATTATAAGTATGGCTAGGAAACAGGCACACGAAAAAATGTTTTCCCAGTATAAAACTCTTTTTAAGCAAAGCTGGTTTTAATTTCGGTTCATATAATGGATACTAATCTACTAGATCTACTAATTTCTTCAGAATACCTAACAATTAATTAACCGTCATATTAAGAGAGATAAGTAAGATTGAGGAATAATTTTAGTAAATCAGAATAATACAAAACGTATATGTGTAGTCTGTGCTTTAAGTGCAAAGTGAATTTGTAGTGATTTAGTCTGCTATTGAGTTCTGACGGTGAATAGGGGTAATCTAAATTTTATTTGCTTCTAAATTGCCGACCAGTTAGCTCGTCCATTTTGAGATGTGTTTAAATTTATGTTTACATTTATATGCGATTCTGTTTTCAAAATATTTTATTGTCGACGTTATTTTTAATATTAAAACATTATTAAAATTAAACATTAACGCCTTTAATAGTAATTTTTTATACTCATCAGTAATTAATTGTATAAAAAATATGTATTGTTCTAACTTTGCGATATTGTTTTTATATAATAGTGATACCTACGTATTTTTTACAACTGTGAACTATAATATAATAAATATTAATAGTACTAATAATAAACAGAAGTTTAAATAAAACACTTTAACGGTTTCAAACGCAAAATGTTGAATATATTTACAAATTATATTAACTGCGGCCCGACGTTTCGGATAATTCGTAGAAGCCCCTTGCCTCGTCGGGCTGAGGTAAAAATGTTTTTTAATGTGTTTAAATATTTCACATTAAAAGTGGTTTTCTTAGATGTGTACTAATCACATAAATTACAAACAGTATTTAAACAGTGGCTTAAAAAGAAAGATTGACTATGCTTTGTAAAACTGTAAAATTCTTCTTCCTGACAAATGTATCATTTTATAGATTTAGTGACGGCAAATAGATACTTTTAAGAGGGAAAACATTTATCTTTAACAGATGTTGTAAAAAGAAGTAAAGGAATTTCCCTCGGCGCAAGAATTTCATTCAAACGCGTTGTCGCTCTTAGTGCTTTTAGTATCACAATTGACAAGCCACGGGAAGTTACGATTGTTTTGGCTGGGATCGGAATGTGCTAAGATTTAGTGGAAGGGTTGAAAGTTATGCGTCTGGTTAAATTTAGCACATACGTTTACCATACCAGATATTTTATGAAAAATAAGACTATTAATAAAAATCCTATATACTATACCAGAAAAGCTCAACTGTACTTTTTTTACCTTTGCTTTATAAATTCCACCTATCGACTCAAATTAGTTTCTCTTCTATTGCTGTGTACACATTTAGAGTCCTGATTTTTTATATTCCTTAACTCCCACTGTACCTTTTTTTTTTTCTCCTGTTTAGGTTGGAAGAAGGAAGGCTATATTTTTGTAGTTTGTGTTTTGCAGTATTTATTATGAATAAAAAAGCTGCAATAAAATTATATCTTTTAAAGACGTTTGTTTCATTTTTAGCATTAAGATAAAACACTTTAAAGGTTATAACGTGATATATATTAAACTTAATTGAAAATGATTTTAACTACGGCCCGACGTTTTGGATCCTTTGCAGCAACCGTGGTCACGGGAAGATAGTTTTTTTACAGTTATCAACATTTAACAACAATTTGTCGTTGTCGTTACCTAACAGTTGTACAATTTTTATGGAAGTGAGTAAAAAATTATCTAGAATGCTCTAAACCTTAAATTAATAAGTAAAATTTTAACTCAATTGAAGCTTTAATTTTTCTTTACTTAATTTATAAGAGTCACGCTTTTCACAGACACTAGTGAGTTTTACACCAATGGACCTAAAAACACTTTCTTTATCATTGTAAGAAATTGTTACCAGAAGCGAAATTAAAAAGTATCCTTTAGTTCCCATAAAAGGCCAATCCTTTGGTCCCTTCCTCTAACCCTTTATCTGTTTACACATTAGTGCAGTGACAAAATATAGATCGAAACAAAACCCGTCTTTACAACGTCCCGCTTTAGAGTTTATTTTCCTAAAGCCTGTACTGTACACCTTTCACAAACAAATCAACGCATCGAATTATTTGATGTGTCGGACAAATGTTGGGTCAACATTGTCGTAGATTCTGATAACTGAAAGTCAGCTTTATCTTTAAATAAATAAAGATTGTTTTTGTTTGCGTGTTATTCTGTCGGAGATAAGATGCAGCTTCAAAGGTGACAAAAGCAACCCATTGTTTTTTTTATCTCGAAGCTATTTTTAAGTGAACGCTTTTAGATAGCTTGGTAAGAATATTAATTGTTGTGCTCTACAATTCTATACACACTGATAGTGTTTATCTTGAAAAATAATTGTTATTTTCGAGCTCATTGGTCTAAGGCGAACATGGCTACTTATCAACGGGTCGTCGATTCGATCCCCACCGGGTCCGATATGTTTCAAATTATTTTATCTCCCATCAATGTCTGTCCACCTCTATCATTTGTAAGTAGTTGAAATTAGGTTGCTTATTATTATGACATTAATGTTAATTGTCTTTAGAGAAAGTAGTTTAACAAACAGACTAGAAAGATATTGGATTGGTACATTATGTAGCAATTTAAGGCGAGAACATCAATGTTAATATAAAATTTAAGTTTTCAACAGTAACGGTAACGGTAACAACTTAATAGAAAAATGTATACGAAATGTCATGAGTTTTCAAGAAAACCAATATTTTAATTTATAACTTAAAAGTATTTTCCTTTAATTTTATATTATTATTTGTTAGCTAGAGGAATAAATTATATTAGCATGTACCTATACACCTATGTAATGAACATAGTTTCCGTAGGGCCATTTAAATACACATTGTAAGAGGTAGCGGTCGGGTCGTGACCATGCATACGTAAGTTTGGTGTAAAATATAAGCGAAAACGTTTACATATATGTCTAGTTTAAGTCTATGTCGACGTCTATAAATGTACTTTCAAAAAACAGGACCTTTAACTGCAGTGAAATCAATAAAAAATAATAACCTATTTCAAAAAGTAAAAATTACTTCGCAGACAGTAATATTTCATAAGATCCTACCTTTTTTGAAATCGGTAAATAAAAATAGAATACTTTCTCTCATCTTGATAGAGGTTATAGACAACTCAAAATTATGTAAAACTCATCTTTTCTCATCTTCCTATATACATATATTATGCGTGACGTAGTCACTTTTGAGAATGCATCTTACAAATAGGGACAGTATTTGTTATACTACCTTTTAAATAAAGTATTATTAACGTGTTAAAAGAAGACATGTATGAGTAAACTTTTTTATACAAATTATTTTAACAATGGCTATATTCAGAACTTAAGATACCAAAGAACAGCATAACTCCCCGTGACCACGGCTGCTGCAAAGTATCCAAAATGTTGGGCTAAAATTATTTATAAATAAGTTTAACTAATATATTTGGCGTTTTAAACCTTTAAAAGTATTTTATATAAAAGTGTTCTACTCGCGTAAAGTATAGACAGTACTTAGTTGTGCCCTTGCTAATATATATCAGTCATACGCGTTTGTTATAAAGCGACTAAAGACATACCCGCTATCTCTTATAACTTGCGCCAGCCGTAGTTGGCCCCTGAAATTGTGCATTACCATCATCGTCCTCCGACCTCCCTTTCCCTATTAAGGGGACAAGGCCCTCTGCACAAGTGCTTATTACTTTCTTCATTCGTTTATTAATATTGTATAATATACTCTACTTATAGCAGATAGCGGCTAAGATAATTGGATTTAAGATTGCACTTTTCAAACTTTTCGATACATCTATTAACTGTATAACATGATAACTAAGAATAGGACGACAACACATCTTTTCGATAATATATATTTTTTGTAGACATTAGAAACTTGGTACATCTATTATTATTTTCAATCTATACTAATATTATAAAGCTGACGAGTTTGTTTGTTTGTTTCCACGTGCTATTCTCAGGGACAAATCGAAAAATTCTTCTTGTGTTGGATGGGCTATATACAAGCAAGGCTTTTGGCTATAAAACATTAGATTGAGACTAATAGTTGCGAAATACCAGAGGGAAATGTGGAGAAATCGTAAAAAAAAATTATCTTCGAAGCTTCCGTTGCGTACGCTGCGAAAACGGTTTTAAAAACAAAAAATACGGATGAAAGAATGTTTCTTTTGTAAATGATTGAATATAAATTTTAATGTTGATGTCTCAATTATAACTTTTAAGCAAAAATCGTAAATCGTTACAAAGGCTTATCGAAAGCACAAATGGTAATGTTTGAACAATCTTATAAACTTTAATTTTATAATTACGAAGTCTGCATAATAAATTTTGGAATAATCGCACACATTAACATGAATGCTGCGAAAAGCTTACAAATCACAAAGTTTTAGCGTCCACCATTGAGGTACCCGTTAAAACGTAAATACAATAAAACCCATTGTGATATAGTTGTGGGCTCCTGGTGAGCCGTGCTAAGTGGCTCGGATCCATTTGCACCTTTTTGTGATAACTTTGGGTGCTGTGACGTCACTTTGTCGAGATCTGACCGTCAGATTTATTCAGCCGATAGAGAAGATCATTGCCTAAAAGATGAGAAGCATCGGTCGTAAGTAAAATTATCCAATCGAATTTTATACAGTCCAAACAACACATAAATAAATGAGGCATCGAAATGCATCTTAATAAATTTTAACTGTTATCCGCTGTCCGCGTTCTTGTTAGTTAATCTGAAAAAAAAGATGGCATATATTGTAGTGGACATTTTTTTTTATTATTTTAATAAAAATCATTATTTTCGCATTTTTCACATTTCTTTTGTTTCTTGGCTCATATTGGCCGCAGTCTGATGATAAATAGCCTAAAGCTTTCCTTGGTCAAACCAAAACGAATGTTTCAACTTGAACCAGTACGTCCTGAGATAAGCGCGTACAAACAAACTTTATTATATATAAAGCTATAAAGAAGAACAGTTTGCTGAAGTATAGATTAGTCAAATATAAGTAAAGATATAAAATATTTATCCATGGGAACCATTTATATCTTACATATAGATATAAATATAGATCATAGACTCTTATATAACTGTAATTTGCTCATGATTACAAGCGTATTTAAATCGAAAAGCCTTTTTTTTTTACTTGGAGGAAAATCGAAAAAGTCCGCGGTATGCTATTATTAGGTTTATATTACCTGTCATTGCTTTAATATTTTCCCTAGTTGCTTTGTTTTTCTAAGTTATTTTCTTTTTTTTTTATTGTACAGTTTTAGTATTTATTATAATGGTCAAGTTAGCTTTTACAAAATGGCGGTAACATGACATCTAGAGAATATAGAAAGCCGCAGCGGTATTTACCATAAGACCAAAGTTATTACCTGTTAATAGCTAACCCAAAGTTAACAAAGGCCCAGGTAGTGTCGGCATTTGGTCAAAGTTTTCGCTCAAAATGCCGACGGACAATTGCGGTTTATTATAAGTGGCCGTTTCTGTTGTGTTGATAGCCATTGATTAGAATACTTGGTAAGGCTTTTTGACTATTTTTAATTAAAAACTGTAACCCTGACAGAAAAATGTGGTTTGTGGCAAAAAAAAAATTCTTTCGAGCTTCCTTTTAAAAGATAAACTTAGAAAGAAAGAAATTTCATGTGGGGCATTGGGATACGTGACATTTTTAGATGCCTGTTTCATAGATAGAATTAATTTATATACACTATACGTTAAGTAAATTCAAAATGCAATAAAGTTTCCGAATTTTAGTTTAATTTAAAGACGAATAAACAAAAATTTGACAGTGTGTAAAAAATATTTTAAATTTTTTAAATCAAAAACAGTGAAATTTCCCCCATGAGGCATGGGGCGAACACATTTTTGTGTCCGTTTTATCGATCGGTGTAATGCATGAGCATAATAATGTCATACTCTTCCCAAACAATCGTTTTCTTGGGATTCGAACCCAGGACTTTCCGTGCTGAACGTAATGCTAGGCGACACATTTAACCACTTCACTACAGAGGCGGTTTTTTATCCATATGTAACACTACTTTACAGCATTATTTCAGTAGTTATATAAATTTCATTCTAGACGCACTTTCTACAGCGAACATATATACGTTATATTAATACTAATAAATCCTTCACGTCTGTACATTTCCTACAAGAGTCTCCAGTTCGATACCAGTTTAATGTCAAACCGAAACATTGCAAAGGTCATTTGAAACATAGGTGTTATGCCTCAAAACACGTGTCCAAATGTTAATGTTGATATTCAAATGTAAATAGTGTTGACCTGGGGTCTGACCCTATGTGAAATCTGTTTAGCAACTATAAACTGATGTTGATATGAATAATGAGTCTTAGGTTCGAATCTAGTAAATTAAAAAATAGTGTAGTATCCTAAATGTCGGGTCGTAGTAAAAAAAAATTCTAATTCACCTAATATAAATATTGTCTGTTTACATGAGTAGTACACATTTAAATAAAGCAATTCAACACATTCATTTCAAGGCCCCAATAAAAAAAAAACGGTTTAAAACTACTACGGCCGTGGAGACGGAGGTCTTGCGTGACCACGGCAAAGCATCCGAAACGTCGGCCTGTAGTTAAAATAAATCAAATAAGTTTAAATATATATCACGTTTTAAACCGTTAAAGTGTTTTATATAATTATAATATATTTCCAGTTTTAAATCGTTTTATTTAATTTAGGGTTTTGAAATTCATGAAATACGCGATTGATTAGACACATGTGTAAAGTCCTTACACATGTGCCTAATCAAACTACTAAAACCTTTCTCGTTTATAATTTTAATAATAGACAATAAATAAAATAAAAATATACTAATCAGTCCAGAGAACAAGATTTAGAATCGTCTAATTGGATATTAAACCGGTTTGTTGGACTCATTTATTGATAAAATATTGATCGATGCGTCAAGATGAATTTTTTATTTTTCCTATTAAGTTTAGGCGGAACGAATTGTCTCCTATTCTATTTATTTGTATAGGCAGGAAAATCAAGTCACCTATTTATAAGTAATTTTGGATTAAATTACTATTGATTTATAAACTTGTAATGCATTGTTTTGGCAAAAAAACATTAGAAAAGTTCTGTGTCTTTCCAATTTCTTTAACCGACTTTATAAAAAATAATATTAGGAATAATCATTTGTATTTTATTTATTTCATAGATAAATAAGATAAAAACTAGTAAAGAATATCAGGTAATATGATATTGTATTTATTAAGCTAAGCTAAAAACGGAGAGTAAGTATTACTATGTAGTAATACTAAATATGTATGAAAGAATGATTCCCCTTTAGATAATTTAAAAAAATGTTCCCAACATTATATGTCTATCTTTTATAATAGCAAGAACGATGGGACGCGTACAACGCCGTGGGTAACTGCTGTCGCAGCCACAGCTAGTTTTGTATAAGATGACACACAAACTACCTACAAAATATCTTTTATAAAATCGTAAGTAATGCTATTAAAAAAAGAAAAAAGATTGCAACGTGCTGGTACCGATGGGAATCGAACCCGTTAATTATTATTATTTACATCACATAGAACCAACTAACCAGTCGCAGGCACTTTAGAGTTAAGACAGAAGTTTCGAGAACTTTCGACATTAGAATGCTATCGTTGCTACTTCGCAATATTAATATTTACAAACAAGACATCAGTTTGGACGTTTATTCGGATTACACTAAAAGGTCTGTCTGCGTCTCCCGGATCGGTCCGGTTCAGCGCTTTGACGTTCAGTGCCAGCGAATATTTAATTCAACTTAAAGAGCTTTTAACATCGGAGAAAATGCTTTAATATTTTAACACTGCTCCTTTGTTTACAAGTAAAGAATCACTGTTTTTTTGAGAAGGCTTCCAATCCTTGGTTGGGCTATATATTTCGGTATATGGAATGATCTTGGATAAGGTAAAAGGAGGTATGATCACTGCATTGAACAAAACTTGTAGGTTACAAATTACCGCCATTTCGTAATATAACTGAAGTGGATCAGTTATATTACAAAATGGCGGTAATTTTTTAAACGCGTCAATGTACGACATTGAAAGAAACTCAATATTGAATGGAAAACTTATAAATAATTTTCCGTTTGCAAACTATACCGACCAGGGGCATATTCGAAAAAAAATAATATATTGTTTATATAATCCACATAACCTAGAGTATCTTTTTATGTAAAACAATAAATTGTGTCAGTCGGGTAGGGCAGAGAGGTCAGATTATCTATATGCCTGTAAAAGAACTGATCAGTGAAATAGACATAGAAATATGTTCACCCGGGGGGGAAAAAATTTTTATATCAACATTTACCCCTGACGGGCATGGGCCCGTCAGGGGTAAACGGGATTGCACTTAGGCGTTTTTCAGTCACCAATTGTAAACTGAGTCTTAAAGTGGCCTTTTGTTGATAGATCAACTGAGAGAAACTCTTTGAATTTGTGTGGACACACAAATAAACAAAATTTAATAGAAAATGATGATGATGATAATGAGACACTTTAACGGTTTAAAACGCGATATATTTTAGGTAAACTTGTTTGAACGTAATTTTTACGGCGGCCCGACGTTTCTGATGCTTTGCAGCAACCGTGGTCACGGGAAGTCTCCCCGCTCGTTTATATCGCGTTTTAAACCGTTTTTTTCAATGTGTACTACTCGCGTAAATTATAGATAGTGTTTGATGATGATGAGGTTTAGAACATCGGATCCATTTGTAATATTATTTTTAAATATTTTCACAAACATTATAAATTATAATAAATCATATTAGGCACTCTTTCTCCGAAGCAAGTCTAATTTTCACTAAGAACTTCGATTACTTAAATTTCTTACATCATCATCAAAAAATCTTGAAGTGAATTAAGTTGTTATTACACATAATTACCTTTTATGAAGGTAAATTTATATTGTATGAAATTGCTGGTTTCGTTATTATAGTGTTCAATCGAAAGTTAAGTGTCTCATTTTCTTAACCAACTCCACGAGAAGGAAGGATTATGTATTTAACATTGTTATATAATAGAGAAGCACAAGTCTGACGGTCACTTGATGTTAGGTAGAATGCCCCAGCCATACAAAATCTAAAAAGGACGCGCTGTTGGCATATTTAGGCCTGGGATAATAGAGATACTTAAGTAAATATAGAATAGTCGTTTTTCTTATACGATGAGATATCATATTTATTTCCCAGCTAAAACGGAACAAAACAACTATCTGTAATAAGATTTATGAAGAGTGATGTAAACTTGGGCGAAGATACATAACACTTATAAAATTATAACATGTTATATTGGATTTAGAAATATAAAATTGGGAACAATATTAAACGTCTGCACCTAAGTAACATTCAAATAAAACACTTTTAATGTTTCAAAACGCTAACTAAGTTAGTTAATAATTTGTCATCAACCCGTAACCACGGCTGCTGCAAAGCATCCGAAATGTTGATTCGTAGTTAAAATAAATAAAACATAAGTTTATATGAATCTTTCGCGTTTTGAAGATTAAAAAGCGTTTTTGCGAGAGGTAAGCTCTCTTTTAATTAAAACACTTTAACGGTTTAAAACGTGATATATTAATTAAACTTATTTTAAAACGATTTTTAAAACATATTTCGCGTTTTAAACCGTTAAAGTGTTTTATTTAAATGTGTACTACTCTACTACTAGTACATCTACAGATATTTTGTATCATTAAAGTTATTTGAGGTAATTATTGTTGATTACCTTTAACAGAGTTCCTTACTTTCCACCGGGCCATCATATTCTAACAATTAATTTTCGAAAACCGACATCGTATTTGTCCCCCGAGCGTCCAATACCCCAAAACATTACTCATGGGTGTAGTTTGTCTTATATAGACCTTGTATAGTGCGAAAGAAAGATGTTTCAAGCCCCCCACAATAAAGCATTGATGGCCAACCCTGGTTTGCTTGGGGTTGTTTTATGAGCGCCATCTGGGGAAATGAATCACCAACTTTAAACGACATCTTAAATTATATAGCTTTTCGGTTATGGCGATGTTTTATGATGTACCATTCGAGATTCGTAATGCAAACATTTTATATAATACATGTACAATAGAAACATTTTTTAATGTCTGTCAAAACAAGAAACAGACGCAAAATTTTGTAAAAAAATTGATGAAGAAAAAACGGCGACTATATATATAAAATACCTGTGTACATTTTTCCAAACCTGCTGTATATAACTATAAGCTGTTACCCACGCCATCCATCGTTCTTGCAAGTGAATCTTTAGAGTTAGACGTTAAGTATCGCGACATTTTTTTACACCATTTAGTTCTTTCGAAACATCTTTTTTGGTTATCTTAAACCTTTTTCGCAGCGAACGCAACAGAAACCTAAGTATGAATAATTTTACCAATTTTTTCCACATTTCCCGCTGATTCTTTACTCCTATTAATTGCGAGAGTGTTTTATATCCTTATATTAATTTAACGAATACATTTCGCGTATTAAACTGTTAAAAGTGTTTAAACAAATTCTGTTAATTAAAATATAATGTATGTGAGTTTAGTAGAATGTATTAGTTACTTCTTGACGACTTATTTATTTTTAAACAAAAAACCGCTTTGATTACCTCTCAGGGAAGTTCACGTGTAGAGCGTAGATTATAAGATCGATGTTGCATTTCCGTTATTTGCATCAACCCAGAGGTGAAAGGAATGGGCTATTAATAAGATTTTCTCACAACCGCCAGCCTGACCTCGGGATTAATACACACATACATTATCCTAGACGTCGCCTATTTGTTTACCCATTTACTATATAAATCCGATTTAAGTGAATTGTTAAAGGTAATTTACTTAACAGCTTCATTTCTCTAAATAATCATTTCCTACTCAATGTCTTAATCTTTCACATCAAAAATCATTCAATCTGTTTGATGTTTTTCCCCTTTTAGTCCAATTAATTTGTCACAGCATAAAACATTTTTTAACAAATTTAAACGCGATATATGTCAAATTATTTCAAACTATCCCGGTGAACACGGCTGCAAGGTATCTCAAACGTCAGGTCAGTAGTTTAAAATATTTTCTTTCGCGATTTTGAATGTTAAAAGTTATATGTATATATAGCTGTGTCAGCGACTTCGTCCGCGTAGAATAGTTATTTTGTGCATCCAAAATTGTTTTTGCAAACCTCCTCTTCATCTTTATAAATTTAAACTTAGACTTCTCTAAATACTGTCTATAGTTTACGCGAGTAGTAGGTACACATTTAAATAAAACACTTTAACGGTTTAAAACGCGATAGCAATTTTTTACTTTGACGTCAGAGACATCCTCCAGCTTCTGCAAAGCATCCCAAACACGTGCAGCTGCTAAAAATCATTTCCGAAACGTGGGGCCGAAGTTTAACTAAAAATCGCGTTTTAACCGTTAAAGTGTTTTTTTTAAAGAAGACTTCTCTATTTCACTATCTTCAAAGATCTTTAGATATAGCGTCGCGGACTTTTTATTTTAGATCATTGAAAGAGGAATCATTCTTTCATACATATTTTTTGGGTATCATGAACAGTTTTTGCAGCGTACGCCTCGGAAACCCATAATGATGAATAATTTTCCCAATTTTCGTCACATTTCCCTCTGTATCTTCGCTCCTATTAGTCATACGTCGATATTTTATCGCATATAGCCTTCCTCGATAAATGCTCTAATCAACACAGAAAAAAATCATAATTTTTCAACACGAACCCGTAGTTCCTGAGATAAGCGCGTTCAAACAAACAAACTCTTTAGCTTTATATATCAGTATAAATTAGGTACAAAGCTTTAAAGGAAGCCATTTTATTATTACGCTTCGTTTGATCTAAGTACACTAATTTAAATAAGTTTTATTTTTTGTAATTTTTTTTACATTTTAATTGAATTAAAACATATTAATGTGTGTAAGAATAAGTAACTTAAAAGTCGGGTTCAGTTGTAAGCAACCGTTCATTCTCTTTTCCCACAACAACCACCATCTCATTTAAATCATTCCCTCCATACAACCGCGGATATTGAAGGTGTAATTTTGGACCCTTGAAGAAACTCAACAAAAAACCATCCAGCACCATAACCAATTTGTACTAGTGAAAAATGAACCTTTATTATCCTTAGTAAATTATTGTAGGATGCCTCTAACTATCGGTTCGGTAATTGCTCGAGCGAGTTTGAAGCTACGGTACTTTTAGCTTTCTATAAAGCGATTGATTTATGTTAGTTTATTGAAAGAACAAAAGATAAAATATCTTCATAAATTGAGGTTACAATTTTTTTTAATGATAGACAACAGATAAGCATGGGGTTTGACAAAATGGGGACTTGATGGAAGATGAAATAACCCAGCCATATAACTTCTAACTAAATGTGCTGTCAGCCTATTGTGATTTTGGATATTCGGAAATTTACAGACTGAAATCGAAACTCCATTAAACGCCACGACTTTTTCATCTATACACTATGATTTACCAATTTAATATCCGGATTGCAGTTCCAGTTTTAAAAAAATGCTTAGAAACGCGTTGGACGCCGAGGGAACGGAACCCACGATACGTTGCTTATTGCCCTGCCTTAAACGATTGTTATCACTTCACGATTGTCTAGTTGAAAGATTATAACTTAATTTTAGTACTAGGTAATCTTATAAAAACAATTGGTCAATCATATCTATCCTCTTATCTGAAAATTCACGTCAAACGCAAGTCTTTTGTTGGCTAGATGAGCACGAATTGTTCTGTTGACTACAATGTCAGTTATTACAGACTAATCTGCACGCACCTACTCTCAAAGAAGACACATTGACGTGTATTATTCTTTTGAAGTTTTAATTGATTATTCGAGAAATTATCTCACTCGATTGTCGATTGCCATTCCGATAGTAGGGCCCTTTCGGCCCAGACATCGTAACTTTACGATTTTAACTTTACTGCATAGCCCTGCACCGTACGGTGGGGTAAAAAAATAAATTGGAATCTTCCCTCTTGATACCGGGTTTTACGATCCTGTGTGTCGTGTAGGTGCACTATCCATAATTATGTCGGAGTATACGATTACTGCTTTTATTAAGATTAAAGCAAGACGCGAAACGCGTATGGCAAAATAAAATAGGGTACGTAAGATATCAGACGAACACGAGACATTCGTAAAAATTAAAAAAAAAACTTATTTAAATTAACATACCGAAAAATTACGTCAAGGTAAGAATTATTTACGATACAATTTGTTTATGGGTGGTAAATATCAATCTTCCATTAAATTAAGTTTGGATATACTGTTTATAAAATATGTTGCAGACCCTTTATTATTCTATCATACGGCTTAAGACGTGAAACGTGCAGTGCAATCTGTTTTTTGCCGTTGAAAAGAAAATGGGATAAATCACCGCTTGTAAAGGTTAATTTATCATTGTTTATTGCGTTCACAACTTGTAATTATAAACAGCTTATCATTTTTTAATTTAATATCCTTTCGCTGTTGAAATTGATTTAGTTTCTCAATTATGCTTCAACTACTAGCTGTCATGGTGAATTTTGCTTTATCTAAACGTAAATATATCCTGCCATTAGAGATAAAATTAAATTCGGCAGTAATATTATACAATGATACTACATAATTATATTATTTATGTACGATATAAGCGAGTATTAACTAAAAACTTTTAAGTTAAACAGTTATATTTTTGAGCACTGATAACGACAAAAAGTTTAAAATTTGGACATAAACATCGTGTTTTACTGGGCTACACTAGTTTTGATGTTCATATTGGGTTAAGGGAAAATATGTAATCCGCCATTTTGTATCGGCGGCCATCTTGGATTTATAATGTTTTTGATTTTAGTATATTGTATTGTCATCTAAATTAAATATGTGTGTACCAAATTTCAAATCAATCTGACAACAGGAAGGTGCTCAAAGTTTGAATTTTTAATTTTGACCCAAATAAATAAAATCTCGTACGGGTCAAGCTAAATAAAATTGCTTACAAAACATACATAACTTGTCGAAAACGAAAATATATCTGCCCCAATAACCCACAGAGTAAATACCTATATTTTAAGAACGAATTGACAAGAATATGACTTTATATAGTTAATATTGTAGATCCCGAAACAAAAAATATAAACGTACCTACGTTATTAAGTTAAAATTTGTATTACATTTACCATCTAAAATTCTTACGGACTAAAATAACATATACATGGTATGTCCTAAATTAATTAAAACTAATTTGTGTAAGCCAGGTACGCATTTGACCAAATCAATCTCTATTAATGAACAATGGCTCCTTCACTTCAAGAACCATTCATTCGTTCACTCTTTATTCAGTAAACAACTCGGATCATTATTTATTCTAAAAGACGTTTTTTCTATGGTAATTAATTGTTTAATTACGTATTAACCGAAAACGTTACGACGCATTCGAGTGACGCCAGGTTGCAGTATATTAAGATATATATAATTAAAAAGCCAATTTTAGGGTTCGTTGGTCCACTAAACTAACCAACCCCAGGGTCGATTTCGATTTTGTCAGAAACTTGTTGAACTACGATTAAAAAAATTGGGCATTGAATGGCAACAATAACCCCTGTCTACACATAAAAGTTTAATGTTTATAAAAAATCAGAAGAGCTTGTAAGAGTAAAATTTTGTAATAAAGGTGTATTTTTTAACCATTTCTCGTTTCCATAAACTTCCTAAATATAACTTTAACAGCTGATAATTATCAAGATAACAATCTCATATTGCAGGATGTTTCGTACAATGTTAAACTTAATAAGCCGTTCTAACATTTACGATAGTGTATACCGAGCTTTAATTTTGACGTAACTGTGCTTGAATATTATAAACATTTTCCCACGAGCAGATTATTAAATAGTTATATTTAAATAAATCATGTTTAACGGTTTAAAAATGCTACATGCACTAGTTAAATAATATATTTCGCATTTTAAATGTGTGTATTGCTCGCGTAAACCATAGACTGTACGTAAATGCTTGTATTTCTTAATCTAAAATATTTATGGAAAAACTATCGCTTTTGAATAAAACACATTAACAGTTTAACGCGGGGAGACTCCCCGTGACCACGGCGGCTGCAAAGCATCCAAAACGTCGGGCCGTAGTTAATATAATTTTTAAATAACTCGTATATATCGTGATTTAAACCGTCATTTAAATGTAAACTACAGACAGTATTTAAATTATAGATCTTAATCACATTTCTATTTCGATTTTCAGACATTTTTATTATGATGTTCCATGTTAAGTAAAGATCCTGATTCGGAGAGATGGAATTTTAATTTCACAAATAGACTTCAAATCTTTAAAAATCGAGACCACTGCAGAAAAACCTTACGGAATACTGTAGAAAACTTTTTTTTCCCAACACAATCGCTATAAGTTTCAGAATACGTCGTATCAAATGCTAGTTGTAGTTATAATTATTTTTTAAATATCTAAAAACATTATCAAATCGTCTTTACAAATGTCAATATTAAAATGCATGATATAGGGGATGCATCGTAGATTCACATTCCACAGATTATCAAAACGAAAAAAAAAAACAAATATTTAATCAGAATAGAAATCAAATGAATGAACTTTTAAATTATGAAATCGGATCCTTCATACGAACGATTCATCAAATTTTGACAGCCGAGAAAAAGTTCCTGCTACCATTCCATTGTGGTTATTTCAATTGATTTTTTAATGTTCTAGATGTCTCTAGATAATAAGATTTTTTACTCAAGCCCGCTATATTTGTTGTTCTTTTGAATTTACAAAATGTTTTATTGAGATATATCATCGATCAACCAACTTGGGACCACTTAAGCAACAGTTTGTTATTGAAATCTTTGCGACTTAATCAACATATCCGAGTATAGTCTGTAGTGTACTAAAAATATGTACATTTAAATAAAACACTTTTAACGGTTTTAATTTATTTTAACTACGCCAAGACGTTTTGGATGCTTTGTCTCCTAGACTACGGCTGTTTAAAAGCTACTAAAATGTTATACCGAAGTGTTTTAGTTAAATCTAATACAAAAATCTATTAAAAATCATAATTTCTTTTTTATTTAAGAAACAGATGTGTTATTTTATCAGTATATGTTATATAAACCAAAAATATTTTATCAGATTTCTAGATAGGTACAAGATGGTAACTGTCATTACTTAAATAACGCCTTTACCAAAAAATATGATAATTGATAACGGTCATCAATTAAAATAATTCATTGTTACAGAACCCTCGAATTTATTAACAGAACGAAAGAAACTAGTAATTTTCGCACTCGACGCCACATAAATATCAATTGGTCGACATCGAAATTATACCTTGTTGTGATTTATTCCAATATATGATGTAAGACGCTATTTTAATTAAGAAAATTATATTTCATCCTACGTTATATCTATACTAATATTATAAATGCGAAAGTCTGTCTGTCTGTCCGGATTTAACTCCGAAACTACCGAACTGATTTAAAAGAAATTTGGTACACGCATATTCTAGATAGATATTTTAGAGCCTGAGAGATGACATAGGCTACTTTTTAATCCCAAATAAGGGTTGAAAAAGGGGATGAAAGTTTGTATGGAAATTCGTGTTTTTTGCAGCTAGAACAATGAAACTTTTCGGAACAGGCTTTTTGGAAATAGGAGTGGGAGTGAGAGTGCGAGTGGGAGTGAGAGTGCGAGTGGGAGTAGAAGTGAGTGTAGGAATGAGAGTGGGAGTTAGAGTAGGAGTGATGTGAGGTGAGAGTGTTGCGGAAAAGTAGCACTTACAACATAGATTGGCTGCTTTAAATTCACCCTTATATAAATTAAATTAACTAAACAGCCTAAATAATTAAAAATTCTACCCCAAGTCACTTTTTCACGCGGACGAAGTCGCGGGCACAGCTAGTCAATGCTATGTTTTATTAGAGAACATAGGTCGACAACATCTTGTTTAGATGTTAGGTATATGGTATTTCACTCACCATCAAGAGGACCCCGTTCTTATCTAGCCACCTCTATCATATAAACAAGCCTATGTTATATTATGTTTGGATTGACAAAATTGCCTCATTTACTTGTCTCAACGAAATTTATTACCTTCTACAAGCTATAAATACTATTTGGGCCATAATCAAGATATTTGAAATACAACAATAACCTTTTCCCTTTATTTTAACTCAAGTAAAGGTCACACAGTTCGTGATTTGTGAAATCGTCAGTTGATAAATTGATAGCTTGTGAAATTGGTATTGTTTAAGTTTACAATTAACTGTGATTGATCGATAACGTGGTATTTTGATAGTATTATTTGTGTATAGATATTCATAAATATATATAACATATAAACACAAAGTCTTAAGGTTTGTAAGATGAGAGTAATATCGCAATGAAATATTTTTACCAATATTATAAAGCCGAAGAGTTTGTTTTTTAACGAAACCAATAAAAGCGAAGAAAGTGCTAAAATAATGAAAGAATGATCAATTTTTAAATGATCATAAAAAATGCCCGCAACAGTATATATCTATCTTTTAACATTAACACACAAGGACAGGACACCGTCATTGGTAACAGATATCATTTGTAATGCTGAGGAAGTTGTTCGCAAAAATACATTTTGATTCCCAAAATAACTTCTACCCAGGTGAAGTTGCTGGCACAGCTGGTTCATATTCATAATTCTTCAGTCAGTTACACAAATATAAAAAACAGGATCGTTGGTCCAGCTACCTAACTGACCGACCGGTCGTGGGTTCGAATAGCACTTCCATTTATTTGTTTCACATAAATACAAGTGACCCAGTAATTGTCTGTTTAGTCTGTCTCATAGAGAAATCTAATATAAAAAAGTCAAGTTTTATTTAATGTTAATAACGATAGTCAGGCTTAAATAGTGAATAAATGTTATATTAATAAATGATTAGAAAGCAAGCTTTCAATGCAACCAGCATCAGAGGGAAACCTGCTAAAGGCGGTACATAATATCAACTAGAGGTATTAAGATGAAAAGCTTTTATTAACACTCAAAATTCATCAATAAAGTGTTTATTGCTAACGCAATAACCACGATAGCGGGTTTTATAGATGCTCAAGCGGTTTTATGAGCATTAGACATAAAATTTCACATAAAGATGTCTTTGATTATCTTATATTATATGCATTTATGGTGAAAATTACTCCCACATTTACGCTAATCTTCGCAAAGTATATAAGGGTAATTCTGTACACTACTAAAGATAACTAAATCAAAGATATGTGTAGATGATACAACACATAATTTAAATAAAACATTTTTAACAGCTAAAAACGCGGAATATATCATTCATTCATTGGGAGGACTGTCGTGACCACGTCTGCTGTAAAGTATTCTAAACTTCGGGCCGTAATTACAATAAATCGTAATTAAGTTGACTGATTTAGCTCGAGCTTTAAACCGTTAAAAGTCTTTTGTTTTAATGTGTACTACTCGGGTAAACTACAGGCAATATAATCTATTAAGGCATTTTAAGACAATAGGCAAGTGTGCTTAAAATAAAGGTTGAAAATCTTTACAGCCAATTTAATGTACTTATTATTTATTTTAATAGATATTATTTTTATTGACGTTGGGGTCAACTATACTTTTAATACAATTTATTTTGAAACTAAATAATAGACATTGTTATTTAAATTTGGCAGGCCTTATCACTTTTACAAACACATTTTCGTCGACAAAATGTAGACAAAGATTCAGAACCGCCCAACAATGACTCATGCTTCAACCCCTGTTTGTTCGCTATTTAATTGTGGTATTAATGCATATTGATGGAAGGGTTAACCCTTCAACGTAATTTGAATTGCGCTAAACTACATTTCTCTTGTCTATGACAAACAGCTAGATTATTCTACGCCTATATTGTGGTGAATTACCTCAGCCATACAAAATCTAAACAAGATATTAAGAGCGCCTTTGTAGCTAAATAATTAAACGTGTCAAGGGCTACAGGTTCTAGGTTCCAATCCCGTGAAAACGATAGATTGTTTCGGCATGGCACCGACGTCTGATGTACTAGTAGATTAAGACCGATCATTGAAATGGACAAAGAAATGTGTTCACGCGCAATGGCCTACAGGGGGGGGGGGGGTTTGATTTCACTATTTTATAGTTTAATTGAAATTAAAATACTAATATAAATTATTATGTATACGTCTTATATAGCTACTCAACTCATATACAACTCATGGGCCAATTTTCAGCAGCGAAAAATCTCAGTAGAGTTACAAAAACCGTGTTATGTAAAGCTAATTAGCCTAAAAAGCCCTTATCAAAGCGGAAGGCAATTGTATGCAGCATCCGGTGACGAAAGTTACGTACCATTAAAGCCTTAGCGAATGGAACCTTAACTCTTTCGTTTAAGGTTAAAATTTAAATGTTTCGTTGTGCATTTATTTTGCTAATGTACTCCCTAGGTAAAAAACAAATGCTCGGTTATATGCGCAATGTTAAGCGATATTGAGTTTTCGTATTAAGGTATTAATAAACATCCAATTTTATTCTTGGCTGGCTAAACTAAAAGCTAGAATTACAGGTAAGGCGATTTCACGCGTCGGAACATCATAAAAGACCCTAACTTCGTCTTTTCAAGTCTATCTATTGAATATTTAGTCACACTACCAAACACCTGTCTACTACGAGTTCTCTATTTAAACTCGAATTTAGTTTCGTCAAGTTTTTGAAATAATGGTCTGACAGACTCGTTGGTTTGATCCTATTGGGTCCAAAATTTTTCTAAGTAATTTATCTGAAATATGTTAGACTTCGGTTGGAAATTTTGATATTAATTGAGTTGTAGAAATATCGCAATTCCATCCGGGTTATAAAACACTGTTCACAGATGAAGCCTTGTAGCTTAATCGCATTTCGGTTACGGTCTGTGGATTTCCGAATATAATATAACAATGTTTTTATTAAACGTTGCTGTCAACAAGAATCTGAAATTTATTATTACATATTGTTCCGATTCAATCATAAACAACACAGCAGAATCCTTTTGTACAAAAGCGCAATATATTATCGACGTGCAAAATTAATTCGATTCGCTTTCGAGTTCATGTTGCAATAGTATGGGACATTTTCCTAGAATTCAGTAAGGAAGGTTTTTGATACAGAATGTTACATTCAATGTAAAATCGTAGCTTCCTAGAAGTGTTAGAAGAATAAATAAATATTTCGGTACCGTTAAATTTGTTTTGAATGGATCCATTTTGTTTTTACTTACGTTTAGTACAATGTCGAATGGGAACGTTATTTATACTTCTGTTTGCTTGAATTATTAAATTGACAATCAACATCTTTTGAAATAGAACACGGTTTAAAACGCGAAATGTATTCGTTAACTTATTTACTATTTATATTCACTACCGCCCGACCTTTCGGATGTTTTGCCGGAGCCGTGGTCACGATTTCGTGTATTAATCAATTAAAAATTTAAATTACATTTGTACTACTCGCGTAAACTATATACAATAATCATTTGAAAGCAGTTTTTCATATTACTAAGTATGAAGCGAGCCTGCACAATACCTTCTCAATCAGTTATTTCGGTATTTGTACAAAAAGAATAACTGTAAACTGTATTCAAATAACTCTCAGTAACAAAATAAAAATATATTACAATAGAAAAGTAAACAAGTTTGGATAACTGTTCACGGCGATTTTAGGTCATTTTTTGTAACACCTATCTTATCAAGACATAACCGAGAGTGCGGTTGAGATATTTTCGACCCTATCTCTGTGAAATAAGATTTAAAACACAATTAAAGATTTTTTAACACGACTATGTGAAGTGAGCTATAAACAGTAGCCTGCTAATAGAGTGACCACAAATTGTTACTTTTGTAAATACAGTTTGGTAATAGAATAATGAAGGAGAAATTATCGTGCGAAGTTATAACTGAGTGATCAATTTGAGAAGATAAATGTTACCTTTTTTGTAATCCGTAGTTCTAATTCATAATTAAAAAAAACATAATTCATAGAAAATTGATACATTTTGCTTTGTCATACATGGTGTGTGTAAAAACCTATATGTTTCCTATTCGTATGTTACTTGATACCTATTTATATAAAGTTATGATTTTGACAGCAAAGCTTTCTCTGATTTAAGCGTCAAATTAGGTTGGCTAGAAAAAAAATGAAAATCAACTTCTCTTTTTTGTTGTGTTCGTGTGAAATTCTTCCTTTCATAACTTTTTTTGTTTTCACGTAATTTTGAATAAAAGGCAAAATCGGAATATCAGACTATCTAAACTATTTGTTTTTCTTTTCGGGTTTCAAATGCCGTCTTTAACACAATCTTTAACTACGGAAGCGGTACTTGTGACATAAAATTATTCAATTAAGTCCTCGCATATCCCAACATAAATCTTCACTAGCTCATTTAAAAGCCATCTTAAAATCAATTTCCTCTCGTAAAACAACGTCAGAACCAAGCAGACCCGTTCACACGTCCATGTCAATATTATCTTGAAAGATTTGACTTATTGCCACACCTTAAATAGTTGTTCGACAAGAACTAATATGACTTAACGGGATAATTTTACATGTGAAATATTAGTTAAGTTACTCTATTAGCTGGTTAGAGAATCGTTGTGTTAGTGCATCTACAATTACTTTTAAAAGATCAACTTTTTCAAACGTTCAAAATCAATTTTGTGCAGCGCCTCTAGTGATCATAATTAAAACTATATGGCACATAAGATGAATTTATACTAATATTGTGAACCTGAAGAGTTTGTTTATACGCGCTAATCTCAAGAAGTCCTGGTATAATTGGTATATCATAGCGATGAAAAGTGGAAAATGTGTAAGAGGCGGGGAAAATTATTTATCCTTGTGGGTTTCCACAAGTTGCACAGCGAGAACGGTTAAAATTTTCCAAAAAGTATGTGTGTTGTAATTTTGATGCCCAAAAAAATATTTGACGCCGACGCAACTTCGTCTGCGTAAAATAGTCACATTGGTATGATGGTGAAGTCAAAATCCAGAAGCATACTACATTTGGGAATGACAATGAAGAAGATGCTAGATTTTTTGTAGTTATGTATTAGAATTTTACACAAATTACAAGACAAAAGTAATCTGTGTCTTTTCATAGTTCAAAATTTGTGTTACATAACTCAATAGATTAACAATTTAAGTAGTAAATTGAAACTCTGAAAAAGTAATACAAATATATGTTTATTTCGTCTTAGATATTTTCATTAACTGTAAGTTGATCCCCATAATTATAAAACGATTCCTAATCTCAATAGCCATTCTTTTGCATGGCCAATTTGTCACTGTTTAAAGTAAGCATTAAAACATGCAACAATTTAATCTTTGCCAACGTCTTAACGAAGCTTTTGCGGGTCTCGGTACATTACTAAATTGTTAAAATGGTCGTTAAGTATGGTTTTGAAGTATGACTGCAGAGGAAGTTAAGAATGCATATTTATTTTCAAGCTAAAACAACATCTCATATGTAATTAACTTTTAGAATTAAATACCCCTCAAAAATGCTACTCACATACAAAAACAATATATAGATCATATTTCTACTAATTAGCTCTAAGACCCAAAAGCCACTCAAACTATTCTTATTACTAAAACCATGTCTTCAAACTAGGACAACGCATGGAGCCTCAATTTTTTCTCTAAAAAAAGAAATCATGCACGAAATACGACACGAAACCCTCAAGCCAACTAAAGTGCACTACGACATTGTTAAAAAAGATAGAAAATATTTTTATTTTCCCGAGTGCGCCTAGATTAGCCTGTTCACGGAGGCCCTTACATAGCCACTTCGCTGGAAACAATTTTTCACTAGAGGAATGCACGATATTGTAACTATTAATTGACCTATATAACCCCGGAGCGCAAGGATGAGTCCCATTTGACATCGTGGATGACATAACACAAGAATTCCTTCCCCCCATTTAAAGTTGCACGTGCGCCACTCAAGGTCTTGCTACCCCGTGCATCCTCATGTTTGCAATTAAAACGAAAAACCGAGTAGGACAAGCACATACGAGGTAAATAAGAGGAAAGGAGACGCCACTTCTCATTTACCCGAGCACTTTTTATTTCAACTCGCACTCGAGGGAGGTCGTCGGCCAATCAACGTAGTGTGCCGCGCCCGTTCCCATTGGTCGGTTTGAATAGAGAATCCCGAAGAACAAAAGCTGAGGGTAGGTAATAGCGAGTTTTGTTTCTTCGAGTGGTGTTTCACATTCGAGTGATGGAGCGGCTAAAGAACGGACGTCTCGGGACTAATTACCTAAGTTACATGCATTGTTCACGAGGGCACTCGTGCTAAGCTCCCTTCAATTGTCAGGGCGATGTTTAACATTGTTATTTATTGTTCGGGAGCCGGTGTCGGTTCTTCAGCTAGGAAATGCAAAGCAAGCAAATTAGCCGAGTTTGTTCCGCTAACAATCTGAGACGCGTTCGTTCGAGCGACGTGCTTTGAACTGAGATTTTGCTAATGCAAGTTACACTTCAAATATTTGTTGATTTGTCTTTAATTTATTGGTTTGCTTCATGTTTGTTTATTGGACGGATGACATTCAAGTGCTTAGTTAAACCACTGCCATTCGTTTTGTAATTGAAATAAAAAATTCTTATTCGTCTTCATTATATTGATTCTTCTTTACTATTTTATACCCTCAACTAGTGTAACGTAACTAATAAACTATGATTATTGTGAAAATATCTAAAACAGCATGCATTGGTACAACTTTTAAAGACTCAAACTTTAATGTCATGTTTTTAATAATAGCTGGACACAAGGTAGTTTTTCTACGGTTGAAATTGAAACATATAAACATTAATAGAATTAAACAAGTAATTGTAATGACAGTATTAAAGTATAGGCTGATTTATATCAAACGTCAGCTGTCAAATTTGTAGATGCTGTCTTTTGTTTTTCCACACTAGTAAAGATTGATTCAGTGTTAACAGATGACATTTAATTATATTAAATACATTATATATACAATATAAAACGGTTTAAAACTTAAATTAGTTTATTAGGAAAAATTGAAGAAGTAATTAAATTAAAAGCCTTTATTACGAACTCTAATCACAAAATTACAATCAACGCTTCTTTCTAACAATTATTCTCCTACTAATCTATTATCAACAAAAAGTTAAGTACTTTTAAAATCTTTAAATCTATAACAAACTAATATATAGTAAAATTTTAACCAATTTTATTATTAAATTATTATTTTGGGCCTACGTGTCTTCGGACATAAGCCTGCATACTCATCCACAATGATTACATTTCGTGCTTTACCACATGCGTTTAGAACCTAGTTATTGTAGTTATTAATTTTTGATGTCTATCAACTAGATTTTTGTTATTCTTTTATTAGCTCGTTACAAGTAGCAAGTACTTACTATTTTGTACTATTAGCCGTGTACAGTTATTCTGGAGGGTGTTTGTCTTGATCCCTACGAGGACTAACTGGATTGGGGAATCAATGGTTCTCAATTTAAAATAGTGTAACAACCAATCAATTTATAGATTTTAAACAATATCAAACTTTGTACGACCTTTTTTTAAATATTTTACCATTGAAATCACATTTCTTTCTTTTCCAGGAATTTAGCAGCACCTATACGGCCGGTATCGAACAGCAATACATCGGTGGAAACATTCACCACTCTACATAAGGAGAGCTGTCACAGATTAGAGTATTTGGTGGAACGGCAGCAACAACTGTGTATGCTCTCCGACAAAATGGTTCAGGTGGGTTAATTGCGTTTAGTAAGAGAACCATGAGACCCTTTACCGGGTAGATTGTTGGTTCGATTACCATGTCCAACATATTTCTGCTATAGTTTACGCGAGAGCCCTTAAATAAAACTTTAACGGTGTAAAACGCGGTATATTAGTTAAACTTATTTGAAAATTATTTTCGGATGCTTTGCAGCAGTCGTAGCAGCAGCAGTCTTCCTGTGACCACGGCTGCTGCAAAGCATCCAAAACGTCGGGCCGAAGTTAAAAATCATTTTCAAATAAGTTTAACTAATATATCGCGTTTTAAACCGTTAAAGTGTTTTATTTAAACATTTCTACTTAATTTATAACATCTGAATATAAATGTGTGGTAGGAATACCTAAAAGATAGACACTGATACTGCCGCGTACATTTGTTAGATCATTTAAAGAGGACTCATTCTTTCATACATATATATGTTGGTTTCTTAAAATATTTCCTCAGCGCACGCGATAATTCAAATGCTCTATAAAACGCATAATTTTACGAATTTTAGAGATTAGCGCGGCAAACAAATTTTGCAGCTTTATAATATTAGTATAGATGTCGGGTCTCTCCATAAAACCAACCGATCTCGGGGTCGAGATTGTCAAACGTTAAAAATAAAATTGAATGAAGTCCAATAAAAGGCGGGTCATTAAGTAACGAATAAAATAAAAATTGTTTCAATTGAGGACTCATTAATTAGCCATTAATTTTGATGTCCTCGTTAAATGTCTGTTTTACGTGCGAGTGTTGGGAATTGCAAATTGGATAGAAATACTTGAATTGAGCAACCATTTAGGTTCGATTTCTCATTAACGCTGTTCGGTAGGGTTGTCGCTTCTTTACAATATTTTTAATTTTTATATATATTTATATCTAATACCATTTTACATCATTTAACGAAATGCTTACTTAATTAGTAACTAGTATCCAGTTAAATTGAGAAGGCTTTCACGGCTATTATTTAGCATCGAGCGGACGCCATTATCAGGAGATGTTAGCCCCTTGATTGCTCGAAGAATTCCTCCTTGTTTTGTAGGCATGTTGCGTAATATTACTTCATATTATGTTTTTAGTAATACAACAAAAAAACATCTGACAATATCCACCAAAAAAAGAACCGAATAAAAAAATGTATTACTACTTATCTTAACATAATTAAAACTACCACTTTCAAAACGCAAAGTGTCTATCAAAATACTGCGTTAAACCTTATTAAATAATATAATTAAATAGTATGGCAACCCTAAGACCGCCCATTGAGTAATTGTATAGAGATTCGAACGATAATTTCTGTCGGTAAGCCAATCCAGCTACTGTACTTTACTCGCTATTCAGGATTAGAATCAAGTTATTGATATTCAACTGTTTAAATAACTATTAAGTAAACGTAGTGCATATAAACAATAAACAGTTCAACCTTTTGAAAAAATATTTATAAGAAGTGGAACTGTCTAGTATTATTGGTATGGGCCGCGCATTTATCCTACAAGTCACAACTATTAACGGACATGACAAAAATTTATACTAATATTATAAAGCTGAAGAGTTTGTTTGTTTGAATGCGCCAATCCAGAAACTACTGGTTCGAATGGAAACATTTTGTTTGTGTTTGTTAGAGCATTTATCGATGATGGCTTTCGGCTATAACATCACGCTGTGACCAATTGGAGCGGTTCTCAAAAGAACAATGACGTGCGGATACAGCTAGTCTTGACAAAATACATACACGAGAACTTCATCCGCGTTTATGAGCTGGACACTGACGTTTTTACAGACAAAATTTATTGGATCGTTTTTACAGAATATTAAAAAAAATAATAGGGTAACACATTTCCATTCTTTTATTTTTTAATAGCAAAATCTATATTTATATTATAAATGCGAAAGTGACTCTGTCTGTCTGTCCGAGGCTCCGAAACTACTGAACTGATTTAAATGAAATTTGGTACACAGATATTTTAGAGCCTGAGAAAGAGACTTTTTAAATAATTAAAAATTCTACCCCAAGTCACTATTCTACGCGGACGAAGTCACGGGCACAGTTAGTAATACATATATACAATCTAACTGTATCTTAAAAAAAGTAAAACAGTAGAGTAGTAGCAATTGTTTTTAGATGTTCCAAATTTAACAATCTACCTTTACGTACATAACATGTTGAGTAGATATGAAATATGTTCATAATCAAGCTATCTACAACTTCAAACGATGTTGAATATAAGGATTTGTATTTTTTTCCTTTTCTGGATATAAATTGCGTACAAGTAGGTGATAGGGTAGTTATTTTACGATCGCATCCGCTGATCGGTTCTTTGATGTTGAAGTCTGCATAATTTTATAACACAAGTGCATTGAGGAGATAAATAAACTTAAACAACATTAAACGCTTTAATGGATTGGTAGAAAAATTCTGGGTTCGAATCCCACGCAGGTTTTCTCAGGGCGAGCATAGACAGGTGTTTTTTTCCTGTACTAAGAGGGTTTGTAAAATATCTATTTATTTTGAAGCAATTATTTTTAAAGATTAATATGGTTATAATTTAAATTAATTCAATACTATCACAACACACTTAAACGATTCAAAACGCGTAATATATTAGATAAATTTATTTGAAAATTAGCTTCCGGGGAGTTTCCCTGTGATCACGGTTGCTGCAAAGGATCTAAAACACCGGGCCGTAGTTAAAATAAAATAATGTTTAAATAAGTTTTTACTTATATAATACGCGTTTTAAACCGTTAAAGTATTTTATTTAAATTAAATCAAATAACTTAATTAAATTTATGTACATTCTTTATTACCTTTATCCATTTTTATAGTTAATACATGGATCCTATTTACAGATAAGTTGATCAGACTTTTATTTCCGAAATTTGAAGCTAGGCCTACTTACGATAATACTAGGCAATGCGTTGCTACTATTATGTTGGTAAAAATACCAATATGTATTTAGTTAAAATTTACGCTTTGTAAGTAAATCGCGTACTTCTCTTGAATTATAGCGTAAGAGAGCAATAAAATAGTCGATTTCACATTTTTTATTACCGGTAGGTATAGGCAATATAATCTATTTTATAAAATATTGTAACTTCACTCAAGTCAGTACTAAAATATTTACATGTGACTTACATCTTCCTAGTGTCAAATATAATAGTTTCGTTCGGGGAAGACACAAATCGGGATCACGTTTTAATTTAAATAAAATCTAACGAACGGCACGCAAATGTGTGTCTTGCCACAGATAGGGCGACAAGGATTTTAAATTGTCAAGTTTGATCGACTCTGTAGGTAAATTTTTAAACGTGTTTCTTAGCATTTGTTTAAGCTTAAAAGGTCCTGGCTTCAAATACCGGGGAAAAAACAGACGTCAGTTTGCCTGTAAAGAATTTGATAATTAAAATAAAACCAATGTTAACGGTTTAAAATGCAACATGTATTAAACAGGACACGGTGTCTCCCCGTGACCACGGCTGCTGCAGCGTTAGGATGTAGTTTAAATAATTTGAAAATAAGTTCAACTAATACATTTCACATTTTAAACAGCTAAAACTGTTTTATTGTAATATGTACATCGCATAAACATACAAAATACACAGTAGACAGTATTTAAAACTGACCAGTAAAACGATGTTCGTCCCATGCACTAGTCTTTTAAGCGGTGTGTCAGTCAGTAGAATAGGAACAGATTATCCCAAAGGAAGTTTTCTTTTTTTTTTATATGCTAACATAATTGTTATTACATTGTTCTTAAATATTCCAGGTGCTGCAAACAGGAGCAACGCAAGCTGTTGAAGAGTGCCAGCACCAGTTTAGACACAGCAGATGGAACTGCAGTACGGTTGAAAATTCCACTGACATTTTCGGGGGTGTACTTAAATTCAGTAAGTGTATATCGCAGGCCTTTGAACATTGATGTTTTGAGATATACATACGTAATACGTTTAAAATATAAAATATTACTGCTGAAGAGATTATCGATAACCTGTGTATATTAGACTAGCGAAAGTGTCAGCGACTTTGTCCGCATAGAATTGTTATTTTGGGAATCCAAATTTGTATTTGCAAGCCTCTCTTTATCTTTATAAAGTTACCCACGACATTGGTCGCGTCCCGTCGTTCTTGCAAGTTAATCCTAAAAGATAGACATATAAGTGTAGCGGGACATTTTTAGACCATTTAAAGAGTCATTACTATTTCATACATATTTTGAACCGTTTTCATAGTGTAAGCATTGAAAACGCACAGATGTTTCCACATTTCCCGCTGCTTCTTCGATCCTATTAGTCACAGCGCGATGTTTTGTAGCGTTGAAATAAAAAACAATCTCTTCAGCTTTATATATAAGTATAGATTACACTTCTATAAATGACTTAAATAGAAATTTAAATAATTCATTTAAAAAATAAGGAAAATAAACTATATCGATGCTCTGTTTATTTTAGCACAAATAAAATAGAACTTTAAACTTGACAATTGAAATAGTGACTTGAAGAAATCGATGCAATCGCAGCTTTGAAAAAGCCTAAACCTATTGAAACTGGTAAAGCTTTCGCAATATAAGTATTACTTATAAGAGTAACAACAATATAAGTATATTGAGTTACTGAAAATTTTATATTTTTTTACTCCTGAAATTAACTGAAAAATTGTACCTACCTCTTTCCCTATCGTCATATTAAAAAACTTAATTACCAACAACCATTGTTCATCCTTTTTAAATGCAATTACATACATATATATATGCAAACAGATAGTATAACCCATGTTCCATAAACGATGTAAAGCAAGAAAAACATCGTCCTGTTGTGTCTTCGTTTGCTAGTAAAATAGAAGAAACGATTACGTTCTCAGCCCCTTGAACCATTCACAGACTGTATCCGTTCCAGCAACACCACCTGTTAACAATACTAATTGACATCACAAAGGATGTATAAAGTTCAAAGAGACGAGACGTCTTTGATCCTGCCATACTTAATGTTTGTGTTAGAGGCTCGTGAAATTATCATCTAAATCTGGAAGATGTGGAATTTTGAATCAAGTGTTGTCTGTTGTTTACGCGAGTAGTACACATTTTAATATCACACTTATAACGGTTCAAAACGCGATATATTGAGGCTTACCTTACTAAATACATAATGAAAGCGTAGTCTAAAAAAACAACTTAATAATTATGATTCGTGACGGTAATGTAAAACACAAAGTATATCTCATAAAGTATGTTATCAAGGATATATCTCATCTCCCACACGAAATTCATGAAGCAAAATTAGAGTTCTACTAAGAACGAAAATAGCTTGAAGCATCACGCAACGTTTTCTAGTACAAAACCCACACTTACTTCAAGACATTCAAGGAATCACTTCTTGATGGCGTTTTGTTTATTTTCACTTGTCCATTACCGAGATCACGTGTGTAGTGATCGACTCAGTCAGTTTGTTTAAAATGCTATCATCGCGGCCAGAATAGCTTGACCTTTAAGCTGTAAGGGGTTGGAGATATATCAAGGAAAAGTTTTTAAAGCACGGATCTGATTCAGTGGTTCGTGCACGGTCAATGAACTGGTTAAATATTGATAGTTATGAAAATTTAAAATAATTTAGTTTCGAGCTATAAATATAATATGTAACTAGTTATACAGACTAGACCACCGTATTCTATAGGATAGAATTGTTATAAGTTTTAATAAACAATTCTATTATTATATTATATTTTAATTTGAATATAATTTTATTACTTAATGAGAATTTTTAAAAATAAACTTCTTAATATAAAATGATATTCGACTAGTGTAATATTTACTTTAATAATCTAACTTAAAATTAAGCTGTCTGTAAAAATAACATTATATTTATATTAGCTGTGCCAGCGACTGCAGTTGCGTAGAATGATATTATATATATAATTTGTAGGTTTGATGTTACTTTGATCATCAAACCTACAAATTATAATTTATAGAGATGAGGAGGTGGTTTGCAAAAACGTATCTGTTAAGTGTTACGTCGTACGCCGGTCGCGTTCTGTCGTTTTTCCAAGTTAATCTAGAATTATATTTTTGCAGATATTTTTTTGATTATTTCATACATATTTTGAAGTGTCTTGAAGCGTTTTCGCAGCGCACGCAACAGAAACCCTCAAAGATGGAAATTTTCCCTATACCTTCCACTTATTTCACTGTTTTTCTTCTTCTTGATCAAAGCGTGATGCTTTATAGCCTAAAGCTTTCCTCCTAATATATATAAATAAATGCTCTAACCAACACAACCAGTATTTTTCGATTCGAATGAATAGTACCTGAGATAGGCGTGTTCAATCAAACAAAAAATGCAGCTTCATAATATCAGTATTGATTAAATTTTAGTCTGTATTATTAATTTTAATTAATAATCAATTTTAACGATTATACGCTAAACTAACAAAATGTTTGACATCTTTTTCAGAATCGCGCGAAGCTGCGTTCGTGCATGCGCTATCTTCAGCTGCGCTGGCGCATGCGGTGGCGAGGGCGTGCAGTCGAGGCGAGTTGAACGAGTGTTCCTGCGACTCTCGTGTGAGGAAGCGAACGCCAAGACATTGGCAGTGGGGTGGATGTTCAGAGGTATACAAATTGTAACATGGTATAGCATATTTTATTTTTAATTGGGTATAACCTTTTAAGAGTATACATTCTAATTATATATCTATTTATCTAAAAATACATTACTGCATTGGGTTTTGGTCTAGTTTATTATAAGGTTTTCCCAAATTATTCTATTTTATACAATAGGCGATATAGATACCAAAGTCTATGAAATCCCATTTTCTCTAATAGCCTATTTAGCGAACATATTTCTGTGACCGTTTCTTACCGATTTACAAGCAAGTAGTTAATACTACTCTGCCCTGTCTGAACGAAACAGTAATTGTTTATCCGGTACTCAAATCCAAACCTCTCATAAATAACGCAATGCTAGGCAAAACTTTAACCATTTCGTTACTTTATATCTTTAGTAAAAATAATAACACATATGTTTATGTATGAAATAAAATGTTTCAGGATATAAGATACGGTGAAATCTTCAGTCGAGATTTCATCGATGCTAGAGAAGAGAAAGAGACGGACGAAGGTCTGATGAATTTGCATAACAACGAGGCTGGACGTCGGGTAAGCATTATGTTTCATCGATACTAATATTATGAAGCTGAGGAGTTTGTTTCATCATCGAAGGTTCGAAGTGAAAATTTATTTTTATGTTGGTTGGTCCGCCCACCTATCAAGGAAATTTAAAACATCAGCTTGCGACCAATAGAAGCGAAAAAAACTTGAAAACGTTTGATATAATAGAAAAATATATTTATCTTAAGGGTACCTATCCGTTACGTTGGCTGCCAGAATGATTCAAGGAACCAAAAAATATGTATGAGAGAATGATCTTTTACGATGAACTTGTAAAAACGATGGGATGCGAGCGAAGTGGGTAACAGCTAGAATTAGTTATACTCTCTATCTATGACTAGTATTAGCCGTACTTATGAACTTTTCCTTCGTTAATGTCATTTACAATCATCCATATTTCTGTTCTCTCTTAAAATTTTAATTTTCGACGATACACCTATTTCGTTTTCGTTAACTTTAACATATATTATATCGCTTTATCAAAATATGTTAATTTTATTTTTATGTTTAAAACTTCGTTTTTACATAGGCTGTTCGTGGACGTATGCAGCGTGTCTGCAAGTGTCACGGAATGTCTGGGTCTTGTTCTGTCCGGGTTTGCTGGAGGAGGTTGCCTCAGCTTAGACTGGTCGGAGATGCACTGTCTACAAGATACGAAGGAGCATCTCACGTTAAGGTATGTTTAGTAAATTTTTGAACACTGGTGAAAATGGGAAGCATTGGGGCAATAAGATGTTTTTTTTTTATCATTTAAAACACAAAAGTACCTACATGTTTTGTAGGATTCTAAGTTATAGCTGCGGTTTATGCACGTAAAAAAGAAAAAGCATTATTATCATACTAAAATTGTCTTAATTACAAACTTTAAATTATTTTAAATGTATTTAATTTTTTTTTGTTTGTTTATTATATTGACGGAAAGCAGTGATTTTGAACACCATTATGAACTAACTAAAATTAAAACAATACTGTGATACTAAAACTATGAATTACAACATTTTAAATTATAATAACAATTAAACACATGTTAATAACAATTGCAGATCGTGGAAAGAAAGCGTGGTAAGAACATAAGAAAGTTGCGACCAATACACGCCGATATGAAGAAACCGAATAAGACTGATCTTGTCTACTTGGAAGACTCTCCAGATTATTGTGAACCAAATGAAGAGTAAGTTTCGGATTATAGTTTTCTCCACGGGTTGAGCGATAAATGAAAAGTAACTTTATAACCGTTAAGTACTTTTCCTTTAACTAATATAGTAAAGAAATGCTATTGCGCTCAGTATTTTAGATGTGATTATCCGTCGTAACGAAAAAATGGTTCTCGATGAATTTTGTAGCTAAAGCAAAATTAAAAATTGAAAAAATTTACGACTCGGGCAGGACTTGAACCAGCATCCAAAGCTTTCCTTGCTTTTGCTCTAACCGATCTAACTACCTAAAGGAAAATTAGTAAACAATGGCAGCCGTTATCACGGGGGGTAGTCGCCCCAAGACCACGGCTGCTGCATGAGGCATCCGAACGTCAGGTCGTAGATAAAATATTTTGTAAATTAGTTAACTCATACATTTCGGTTTGACTGTCATGTGTTTACTTAAATTTGTACTACTCCCGTAAACTATAGATTTTATCATTAATTGCTGGAATGTTCATCTGCAACGTAATACTTTCTTTATAGCAAATCAAAGTTGGTCAAATTTATCAAGTGCTAGTTGTCCACAAAAGATTTTATATTAATAATAATTTATTAATAATAATCTTTTCAGGCTGGGTATTTTAGGCACACGCGGCCGTACGTGTAATCGTACCTCTGCAGGGTTAGATGGCTGTCGCTTACTGTGCTGTGGGCGTGGCTACCAAACTCGAGTTCGGGATCACGAGGAGAAATGCAAATGTCGCTTCGTGTGGTGCTGTCGAGTTCATTGTGAGATTTGTCGTTCGAAACGTGACCACCATGTTTGTAACTAGGCGCAATATTTTTAAACTGTACTTAAAATTCATAATTACTTTGGTTTATTTGAAAAACAAAGTCAGTTACAAGAACGGATATAAACTGTTTTTTTTATGAAAAGTACTTTAATGCAATAAACTGACACAGTCATTTAATTAATGAGTTCTTTAGCTAAAGAAAACTAAGTAAAATTGTATCCTATACACTTGATGACTTGTATAATGTATCATCACCAGTAATTTGATCCTGATTTAGGGATGCTAGATTTGTGCCAACAATTTACAGTTTATATGGGGATAGAAAGATGAATGTCTGAATTTTATAGTTTGGTAGATTTTTTTCGAAATAGTGAGAGCATTTTTTTAAACAGCGTCGATTATCTTTTGAATTAGAAAGTTTCCTGAATTTCCTAGACCCTGAATTAGATTATAAATGGACTGATTTATTTGATATAATTTAGCGTTACGTCAATTTAAGCTTTAATATTATTTACAGTATTACGACTAACTTATTGTATCTTACGTTTCCGTGTACAAAATGTAAATAAAGCTTTCTTTGTTGATATTTTTCTCGCTATTTATTAAGATGTTAATGGTTTCTAAGTTATTGCTAAGTTCTGATTCTGCCTACATAATGGTAAGGACATTTTTAGCGCTAAAAATTATGCGTAAAATGTTAACTCAGTTTTCGTTCTTGATAGGGCGCATGCGACTTTGCTGGTTAAAAAATAATGTCTCGCCTGTTTTAAATATTTATTGTGTAACGCGTTACGCCGTTATCACACCAAGATTAACCGCCAATTCCTTTCAAATCCCTAACATGCGTCAGTTCTTACATATTAATGTAATAATGTAAATAAATACGCAATATTATGAAATTAAGTTATTTTTACGTTCTACCTCAGATGGAAATCGTTTTGATTAATTTTCATCTTCTAGTGCTTAAGTTATATAACTTGTACATGAATATTAAATTATTATTATTATTAGATTGTGATAGCTTATTAATCTGTGTAATTGTAGTTCATTGTAACTTATCTTAATATTGTACTTTACCACTATGTAAATAGCGCTATAATGCATTCTATATTTATTTTAAATCAACTTGTAACTTAAGGTACTATATTTTTAATTTAACAGTGTATTATCGCACCAAAAAAGGCAGAAGTTTTGTGTTGCCATTTTTAAACACATACTTTAAGGTTTTTATAGTTTTTTGAATAAACTGGTTAAACTATATACATTATGTTCTTTAAAAACTAACTATTTGACATTTCTGCGATAAGATTTTTTTAAAGGAAACTTGTAAGTACTTAATTAACAAGGTTCGATTTGATCAAAGACTTAGAACGTACTTCATAATGTAAGCTATACATTTCTTAGTTACTTTGTGTAAATTACTTAATTAAATGTATCTAAAATTTATGTGTCTATAATTTATCACAATACAAAACGTGTCAAAAACGCTTCAAAAATTATATATATTATTACTATAAATATTTTGGTGTCTTACCAAATTCCAAACATATAGGAATAGGTGGCAACGTTTTTTTTTTATCGCGTCTGCCACTTTCTAATTAAAATACATAATTGTACACGTTTATAATGTTTGTTGAGTGTATAAATATAAAAAAACACACTGCTTTTTAGATGGTTTATAAAGCTAATGAAATAAGCGCCATCTCTCGAACGTAACTAAAACTACTAAAAGTTTTATACTGCATTCTACAAAAGATTACTATAAATGGCTCTATAAGGCGTTAACTATATAAGAGTTCAAGTGATATCTAAGAGATGACGCTAAAATACAATATAAATAAAACACAAATTAAAGTAGGTAAGGGTTTGTATTCAATAATTCGTAATTAAAATACAGTAGTTTGCTATCAACGTCCAAGAGGATTGCCTACCCAGGGGTAAACACGCGGGCAACTAGTACAACTGGCCATCCAGAAAGACTCCTGTAACAAAATGAAAAACAAACAATGTGACACTACTTTAATGTTTTCATTAATTTAAAATTAATTATTTGAGTTGAACTTGATTTAAGAGAATATAGAGTAGCATATGTTTAAATAAAAAGCTTTAACGGTTTAAACAAAAATACATAAAAAAATACGGGCTGCTGCAAAGCATCCGAAACATCGGGCCGTAGTTAAAATATTTTTAAATACGTTTACTTAATATATTTCGCGATTTACATCGTTAGTGTTTGTAAATACACTTAACTTAAATTATAGGGGTTATACAAACCTGGGTGTGTGTAGAAGACAGAGGTCCACAGTTGGTAGGTCGACAACGCCTAGCTGGTACGGTGGCTCTGCAGGGCGCTTTGACGTAATCTTCCAAAGGTATTGGCTTCTCAACCCAATCTAACATCTCAGAAACGTTAACCTGGAATGTTGAAGTATTACATTAGGACATGGAACTAAAAACAATCTTTAAATGAATACCGTTACTGTTTATATATGATATCGCGTAAAATTTTAGTTAATCAGCCTCATTTTGGCCAAAAAGCATTTTGGTAAAGTATGATAATTCTGATGACAAAAAAAGATGAAACAATACTTATACGTTTGAATTGATTGATAAAAAAATGGATTAACAAAACTGTTGCCATTAAAAATATTAGCATACCAAATAAACATCATTCATAGTGTTTATCATGTTTAAGAAACGGATAAGCGCTGCCTGAAGACCAGGTCTGGTTCTTACAGGACCTTCGTGGATGTAGAAACCGAATGGCGCACGGTTTCCAAGGTACTGCTTCTCGAAGTTCTTGACGATAAAGCGGAACCAGCCTTCTTCATCTGCATCTCCTGGCCTGTGAATAAATAATGATGAACATAGACTCTACTTAATCAGACGTTCCAAGGAACAGATTCCAGAAATGGAAAGCCGATATTAGGACTTTTTACTACGGATTGGCTATCCAAAAACGCCTAGACAGACAATACATGTTGCTGAACATTTCGTTGTTAATAATTTAGTAGGACACGAATAACGAGTAAATTTTAATCAAATTATATTACTAAGAATGATTATAGCGATAAAAACTATAATTAATAATATCCTTATCAAATTCATAATGTGCTAAATGGGTTTAACATTATAGAATTCAAAGTACACGCTTAATAATTTTATAAAGATATGAGACATTGATTTTGGGAGTAACCATTCACGATGGCTGTAAATCAATACAAACAAAATGTTATCTTTAGTAGTACTTACTCTACCAGATCATAGGAAGCAGAAGTAATCAAAACTTACGGAGAAAAGCAAGCGTCGACCATAGCGCATGGGAAACCCTCCAAATCTTCCCAAGCGATCATAGGTACTGCCCAGAGACCTGGGAATGACGCAGTGGGGCATGGTGCATTGATGCAGTCCTGGTCTGAAGCGTAATCGAGGGTGTATGGCCAAAGACCTGGGCTCTGGAATTTGATCGTGGGCATGGAGATATCGTATCTAAAGCCAGCCGTTTTCATCATTTCGAAAGATGCGTTCCCAGCCATTTGTAAGAATGGCATACGAAGACCTGAAAATGAAATCGGAGCATTTAAGAATCTCTATTGGAAAATTAAGCACGATAAACAAGTCGTGGTATGGAAGTTATAAATAAGTCATAGGAAGTAATCTGGTTGTCAATTCATGGTTTGTTTTTACAATTAGTTCTTTTTAAAATGATCTGCAGAAGACTTGGCCCTACGAATTAGACTCATTAGGTAGGTACTTCTGATAGCTAAAGTTTATCTCTGTCTCATGAGAAGAAGTTGTTGACCTGATGGATTTTCGGTATTCCTACAACTCATTTAATATCCAGATCTCCAGACGAAGTGTAACAAAAATTATAAATTGGTTGATTAATATTGGACTCCGTTGTTGATTGGACCCACGACCCGTTGGTTACAAGTCATTCATTTATACCATTAGATCAACGAGTTCGTTATAGCTATATAAGTTACTTGTATTTCTCTATTAATACATACACTTCGATATCACATCATCTATGACGTGATATCGAAGAACATGTTGGTAATGTATATACGAAAATATACAGTGTCCGTTTTGTTTTTGTCTGAAGGAGTATATTAGAAAGTTATTACTACAAAATCCTAACAAACCCGTCGAGGGAATTGGCACGTGTTACCCAAACTATCTAAAGCGTTCTCTGATCTTGTGTTCACAATTTTATAGTTGACCTTCAAAAATTTGGAATTACCGATCTTTTAATGTATGACGATATATTGTGTTAATTTTAAATGAGAATGTTTGATGTTTAAATTTTAGCATATTAGCATAAACATGCTAACTTAAACAAGTTTAATTGCTCAAATGACTTTTGTATGTCTCGTTCTCCTTTTTTAAGTTCTAATGATTATGTTACGTGAAATTACAATAAGTTTCAACACCAATACAATACCTTGTATAGCAGCAGCAGGGATCGCTGCAAAGTTAGACGTAAGAGTTTTTTGGTCACCAATTTCCTCCATCAGCCTCTCTTTGTCAGCCTCCATAAAGTAAGTTTGGTTCACGTGTGAGATGGAATGCATTGCGATCTCGAATCCTTGGGTGTACAAATCGTTGACCAGTTGGTAGTTGGTGTATTCATGGCTGACGAAGAAGGTGGCACCGACTGGGCAGTTGTTGAAGTTCTTGCGTCCGTACAACAGAGTCTGGTATGTGGGGTGATTGGAGACTGTTACGCCGTCGTCGAATGTAAGTAGAACGAACTGTGGACGAAGGAAATATATCATAATTTCCTATAGGTTCATTTCCATCTCCTCCTGAATGGAGTGGGGTTCTGAAGTCCAAATTGGGTTTTTACAGTTTTTAGAAGATTGCTGATATTATTTGAAGTTAAATTCCTAATGTATGTTGTTATCTGTGCTTAAATTATTACATTGCAAGTGAGCTTACGTGGAGAATAAGTTTTACAGTTTAAGGAAGTACACTTACTTAACTGAATATAGTTTACAAAAAACATTTTAGACAGACGGGCAGGACTTGAACTGTCATCCACGGCGTACCGTACTGTTACTCTGTGAATGCCAGTTGAAGTCCTGTCCGTATCGTATTTTTTTTTAACTAAATCAACAACAATTTTTTATAAAGTGCTCTCATGTGAAAAATGTTAAAGTTTAAATAAATATAGCTTTTTTTTGCCACATTTTTCGTGTTAACTTTAAAATTTTAAAGGATATTTTTTTTCTTTTTTATGAGACAAGTTGATACCTGCGGAACTCTGTGAGGTAGAAAACCACCAGGAATATCAGTGGTCGAGCATTTACAGTCCGGCAGCTTACATTTCTCTTGATCACACACTTCCGCTAATTTGAGCTCCTCCGCAAAGGCCATAAACACAAACGCTAATACCAACGCCAACCACCTCATTTTTGACAACGATGAGAAAACCTTTTAAAGTCATAAATTTTCCGTATTTATTGCTAGGGATATCTCGTTAATCACACCTCATAATCTGCGTTCCGCGTAATTTTCTTATCTTCCTTATCAAAATAAGATAAATTTTAAATTAATTAGTATAAGTTGTACGAGTTATTTAAATTCTTATTGTGTCTCACTCCCTTAAATAAAATCATGGAAATATTTTAATCGTATTAAGTGACGTCGTATCGAATTGACGAGTTTTATTAGGATGTAGGGTTGATTCGATTGTTCGATTCAACCCTACATGCTAAGAATATGATATTGTTCGAATCATGGAAAAAATGTGAAGTGTTAATTGTGTTACTTTCAGTGTGTCGAATACAATAACAATTCATTTGTTTATCAGCCATATAGCTGGCGCATTTCGCCTTCATTAAATTGAACGCCTGTCTGTCTTACTCTGTCATAATAACTTTCGCAATTTCTTCCTAATATAAGGAGACGTTGAAGAACGGAATGTAGATAGATATAGGTAACGAAGCATTAATATTTGTATCACTCATTTGTGTGTACGCATGTGTAATGTGTAAACTATTGCACAATTATTCAATAAATTAAAAATCTAACAGATTAAAATTAGTATTTTTTATTTATTGAAAGGGATGATTGACTTAGATATAAATAATTGTTTACTTCGTAAAAAAATAACTTAACTTTGATTCCCTGTTTGATATTGCCTTGTATTTAAATTTATTTTCAGTTTATTAATATGACGTCTTATTCTACTTAAATAATGTAGATATATAATAAATGAAGAGTTAAACTTTCTGATCTTTATATGTAAGTTATTTATTTAATAGTTTAGTTTAGTTTATTTTTGGGGACACGATTTATTTTCACTGTTAGAATAGGTTAACTAATATAGTTAGTGTTTTAAACAGTTAAACGGATTTTATTAAAATAATTCAATACTACCTGTAGTTTACGCGAGTAATACACATTTAAATAAAACACTTTAGCGGTTTAAAACGCGATATATGTTAGTAAAACATATTTGGAAATTATTTAAACTACGGCCCGACGTTTTGGATGCAGCCGTAGTCTACGCTAGCGCCATCTGTTACGTCGTCGTTGGTATTTGGCGAAATTTAAATAATTTCACAATTCTTTTTCGTACTTTATCTTGTTGTTGGTTGAATTATGAATGTACCTAATGAACATCTAATCTTAATTAAGATTGAAAAAATTAAAATTTGTTGCAAGTTAGTAAATAGATGTATAATTTACACAGAATTATTTCCAAGTTACTAAATTGATAAGTCTAGTAGAATTTAACGTCCGAGAGGGTTGCCGAGCCATGGGTAAACACGTGGACACGAGATACAGTTGTTCATGTTGAAAAGTTCCTGTAATACAAATAATAATTATTAATGATATGAAATTGTACAGTCAAAAACTGCTTGGATAGCCTTAATCGTAATTATGACGTAAATCAATATTTAAATGATAAAAATGCTTGGGATTGGACGAACCCGCTCTAACAAGAAAAAGATGTTGCGTACTTAAAATACATGAAGGCTGAAAATTTGACTTGGCGATAAAAGAAGTGGCGAGTTTCTTGCCAGTTCTTCTCGTTCGTTCTACGCCCTTGATTTGATAACTGGTAGTAGATGTAAATTGAGTCTATGTTATTAACTAGTTTGACGTTCATAAGTGTATCTAGCTACCAACGATACGAAAGAACAATGTTGCTTGACTTTAACTATTTGAATTAGGGGACTACAACATAAGGGAGACAACTGTGTCATTAAACTAAAAAAATATAATGATCAATGTAGGTAGTTACGAACACCAAAAAAAAAAAATAGCTTAATTGGTAGAGTTGCACACACGGCCGTGGGTTCGGGTCTCGGTGCGTCATGTAAAATAGATTTCAACGTCATATATATATAATATTTAAGTCGTTATAAAATTTATATTTGTTGAATATACAAACGACTACAGGATTATATATATTCGACTACAGGATTTTCTCAATCATTCAGAATCTGAACCTCTGCGTTTTATCCTACTGCATTTATGGTATTGCTGCTGACGACTTTGCTGTGCGAAAAAGCAGTTATATTACTTTAAACATATGTCTGATATCCGTTTAATCTTCTTGACCAAAATATGTATGCATTTAAAGATTAATTTTTAGATCTTACATGTGAGTGTGTAGATGCTAGATTCCGGCAGACAACTGGACGGCATCTGCGACCAGGGAGGATTGTTCTGCAGGACTGCTTGATGTAATCTCCAAGAGCTACTGGTTTCTCTACCCAGTCTAATAGTTCAGATGCGTTCACCTGAAAAAGTCAAAAGAAACGATATCAGCAACAGCGGATGTAAAAAAACCTATACCATTTAACCATGAACTGAAAGGATTGTTACAAACGTACATAATGTTGATAACTATTATATTTATATGAAAATTGTGTTCAAAATAAAGTATTTTGAACAACAATTTGTTTGTTTGTCTGTCGACTAGTCGCCGGCGACTGAGTCTCCATCGACATAAGTTACTATGGTTTAAATGTGAGCCTACGCATTTGGTCGTCGGTCGCCCAAGCAACTCGGCGACTTACCGCGTACTGACGACTAACGCTTTGGTCGCCGAAAGACTGAGTTGCCATTGCGTAATGCGTCTAAATATTTTAAATTTAAGTTGTTCAAGATGAAATTATATTGTTCCATATGTACAAATACGAGAAAGTATGTAGTGTAGTGTGTACTGGTGCTATCTGTAGTGGATTTACGTTTCCTCCTATCACGATGTTTTATTAAAAGAAATTCTAACTTTCATGTGCTAGTGCTCCCATTTTCTGGAATAGTACATAATATATAGAACTATTAATAGGATTCGAATTACCATAAAAACATCTCTCATTGAGTTGATCATGTTTAAGAAGCGAGTCAAGGCTTCCCTAAGACCTGGCTTAGTCCTGACGTAGGCCTCTCGAACAGCAAAGGTGAATGGTGCTCGGTTTCCGAGGTACTGCCTCTCGAAGTTCTCTACGATGAAGCGGAACCAGCCATCAGCGTCCTGGTCACCTGGCCTGTAAGAAGTAATTGTAATGACATTAGCAAAATGCTAAGGACAAAATATAAGTAAAATCTAATTTGACAGATTCGTTTGTGTAATGGTAGCAATATATGGCCATCTACGGGTCATGGGATCTTATCTCTCTCCTTTATCATGATCAGATGTCTTGCGAGCACCAAGAATTAAATTATTTTGACCAATATATTCATTATTAACTGGAAGAAGATTAGTATTGCTAAACAATTTAAGTCAACTTACTGGTTTAAGCAACCGTCAACCGTCGAGCATGCACCTTTTCCCAAGTCCAACCAAGATATCATCGGGATAACCCACAATCCGGGGAAAGATTTTGAAGGGCATGGCTCTATGACACAATCTTGAGTGGAAGCAAAATCTAATGTGTACGGCCACAGACCGGGGTTCAAAGATGATATGGTGGGCATAGAATAGTCGTAACGAAAACCGGCGTCTTTCATCATTTCGAAAGATGTGTCACCGGACATCTGGAGGTATGGCATACGCAGACCTTGAAAGAAAACATAAGGGTGAGTACAGATTATCTATCTATGCCCTTCTTTTTCGATATATCAATGTATGTGCTGTGTATAAAGATTACACATCTAAATTCACCCCTTATAACATTTAAAATGTACGATGTGAAAAGATAGTTTTCGACAACAACGGGCTCGTTGGTGTTATAGTAGGAATATAAGGCAAACTACCAACGAGTCGTGGGTTCGATCCCAACCAGGTAGAAACATGTCGGTTTCTAATTTTTCCGAAAGATATTGAACTTCGCCTGGAAATCTGGACGTTAAATGGGTCGTAGGAATATCAAAATTCCTGGTCTCAAACATGTTTCGGGTTAAGTCCAAAGCTAAAATATATTGATAGCGCATCTTGTTTAGTTGCTATACGCTGCTACCAAGTGGATCCAATGCTTGTCTGTCTCTACCGTTAAGAAAAAAAACTAATACATTTTGCAAATAATTACGATGTTTATAAAAGATTCATATTTAACGCCTCGTTTAATAATGAATAAATAAGGCAGGAAATAATGTAATCAACAAATAACTACTAATCTTATCACATTATATCGCTAAGCTGTAAATACATATTTAATCTGCGTTTGATAACGGTTAATGATAAAAGACATTTATACAAGTGAATTAACAAATCAATATGAACACACAAATAATAAGATAAGAAGGCAAAAGAAATGGTTAGAGTATGCTGCGGTGCCGGTTCAGGTACTAACCTTGATGTAATTTTTTTCAATCTAATGTCAATTTTTAAACTTATATAATGCTATCATGTAAAAATATTGACGATCAAAATTGCACTTGTAGCTATTACTACCGTCGTATAGGTTGTTGATTAATGCTCAATAATAAGATTTACTTGCAAAATATAATCCTTTTATATCGACGAAATTACCTAAATAAAAAAATAATTAATGTCATAACACAACCGCAATTCTTGAATTTAACTTTATTTTTCTTTGAGTTTTTTTATTGATCTTATTCCCTATAAACAATCATATTTACTCATATTAGGGTTACAGAACATGGTCTTCGGTTTTAATGGCTTATACACTATACCTTGAATAGCAGCAGCTGGAAGAGCAGCAAAGTTGGAAATCAGAGTCCTCTGGTCAACAAATTCGCGGGTCAGCGTGTCTTTATCAGCATCCCTGAAGTAAGACTGAGATCCTTGCGAAATCGCGTGGAGCCCGATCTCGAAACCCTGACTGTACAGTTCGTTGACGAACGTGTAGTCACTGTATTCGTGGCTCACGTAGAAGTTTGCCCCAATACCGCAATTGTTAGTGTTCTTGCGACCGAAGAGGAGGGACTGGTACGTGGGGTAGTTGCTGCTTGTGACACTGTCGTGGAAAGACAGGACTACGAACTGGAAAGAGACGATGAAGCATGCAGCGACACTATTAAAAGATTACAAAAACAAAATATTTGATTTAGGTTAGGTTTAATCAAGTTTGGGTGGAAACATTTAGATAAATGACAACGGAATTTGTGTTTAATGAAAACCTCCTGATGATAGATAATTAGCAGTAAGTTGTCAGTAAATAATCGGGGAAAATGAACATTTTTCAACCAACTAGCTGTGCTTTGTTATTAGGGGCATCAAAATTTGAAATCTGAACTTTTATCCACGACGTCGGTCGCGTCTCGTAGTTTTTGCAAAGTAATCTTAATAGGTAAACTTTTACTGTCGCGGACCTTTTTTAGATTATTTAAAGAGGCAACATTGTTGTTGTTGTTGATATTTTTTAGGTTTCTTTAACCGTGTCCGCAGTGGACGCAACGGAAAGCCTCAAAGATAAAAAAATGACTTTCCCAGTTTTTTCCCATATTTCACACTGTGACTATATGTCGCAGCACGTTTTATAGCCTGAAGCCTTCGTCGTGGATAACAGCTATAGTTTATAAAAGAGTATGTTTCCAAAAATATATGCATACCTAATGTAAGATTAAATAACTAAATTAAAATTGTACCATAAGTTCTTCCTGAAAAATTACTCTATTGAACTAGTTAGAGTTTAGTATCGCAACTTACTTGTGGAACTTCGTGGGGTTTCAAACCACCAGGAATGTCAGTCGATGAACATCTACAGTTAGGTAGTTTGCAATTTTCGTTTGTACATTCATCTACTGTGTTATTTTGGGCATAGGCCACCAGCACAAACGTGAAGAACACCAGCACTGACCTCATTGTGGGCGATAATGTTAGCAATTAATTGTAATTTGATTGTATTTATTGAATTGCTTATCTACTACTGTTTAGTGTTAAGCGGACATCCGATATTACAATAGCCGACACGATTTGTGTTTTTTATAGGAAATGAACTATTCGATTTATTAAACTATTACGATGTCTTACAAATTTTATGACTTTTTAAAATCTTTAACCACATATTCAAAAAGCTACAACTTAGCTATTTTCACGAGTATGTCTTCTCCGTAGTGAGATAGTGAAGAAAATTAAAGCTATACTTTAGTGAGACTGGTTTTATTTTGTACTTGAGTATATCTATATTACTAATATATAAAGCTATAGAGTTTGTTTGTTGTTGTTGGAACGCGCTAATCTCAGGAACTACCGGTTCGAATTGAAAAATCTTTTTGTGTCGGTTAGAGCATTTATCGAAGAAGGCTATAGGCTTTAAAATCAGGCATCGCCCTGTGACTAATACAAGCGAAGATACAGCAAGAAATATCGGAAAATTATTCAGTTTATAAAGATGAAGGGGTTGGTTCGATTCTCAGCAGCTCCAACTTTTTTTCAAATAAATTTATAACTGTTCTGAAACATGTTGGCCTTTGTCTGAAAAAAGATATTAAATGAGTGGTAGGAATATTGAAATTCCGCCTGCGTCCCAAACCATAGGTCACAGATGAGAAGCCGTTACTTTCTGTCCGTCTCCCTTTATCATAAAAAAAATCTTTGTACTTACGATTTTTTACATTCAAATTTGATATCAGAAATCGTATGTCGTATCGGACATTGTAAATTCGCAGTGCACATCCTCGCCTGGTATGGAAAGCAGGACGTCGATAAGATTGATAGTTTTTAATCGGATTGACGTAATCTCTGAAAATACGTGAGAATAATTCGACTTTTAAATTTGTAATTCTTGTTTGTTTAATTTTCTGACGTATGTGATTTTATTTATTATTATCAGTCCAATATTTTCTTAAGACCTAATCTTGACTGATTAAGTGTATACACTATACATTAAATTGTTTTAGCCTCGAGAACGGGATTCGATGCCGGGCCCCGCATTAAATAGCATTAAAGAAGAACTCGGGTTAATCGGGCAGCCTAAAATCTAAACCTAATTTCAAATGAAATAATATTATTAGGCTTAAATATTGTTATGATATTTTCTCACCTTTAGATATGAGATGCTTATTTTTTTAATCAAACTATCCTACATTCTTTGATAACTGTATGTTAATGTAATTCTTTTAAAGACAGAGGAGAACAAACGAGCCGTATATATATAAAAATATATATATAAAAATAGTGCGCTGTTGTTAGGCCAACATAGGTGTTGGCTTATGGATGTCTAAGAATCCATAGAGTTTAAATGAGATTACACTTTACGGAGTTTCCACCTGTGATCAGCTGTTCGTGACCTGGGCGGAATTTTGATGTCCAGATTCAGGTTTTCAGAAAAGTGATTTTACAAACAACTTGCATCAAGCGATAATCGAACTCATCATTGTTGAATATTAGCAATGCTTCATTAACATTTGAGCGTCTGCTGAACGTTGAACTGTCTGCTGTAATTTTCGTGTTTCATTGTATTTAGAGAGATGGGGAGAGACGGGGAGATTTAAATAAAATACTTTAATGGTTTAAAACGCGACGTATATTAGTTAAACTTATTTGAAAATTGTTAAGGCTGGACGTTTCGGATGCGTTGCAGTAGCCGTGGTCGAGGAAGAATAAAGATGGAGGGTATCTAATGTCAAAGTATACTGCTACGCTAGCGCCATCTATTCCGTCACAGTTGGTATTTGGCATAACGGGCCGGGTCCTAGCAAAAATGACTGCGTCTTCGCGTTTGCCCATTGACAGCCGTGCTCACATCAGTTTAACTAATTTACTTTGCGTTTTAAACCGTTAAAGAGTTTTATGTAAAAGCGTACTACTCGCGTAAATTATAGACAGTATTTAACGTAGATTTTGTACAATTGTTAAGGAGCCAATAGTAAACAACTTACAAGTATTTAAATAAAACACTTTAACAGTTTAAAACGCGATATATTATTTAAACTTATTTGAAAATGAGTCTCCCCGTGACCACGGCTGCTGCAAAGCATCCGAAACGTCGGGCCGAAGTTAAAAATCATTTTCAAATAAGTTTAACTAATATATCGCGTTTTAAACCGTTAAAGTGTTTTATTTGAATGTGTACTACTCGCGTAAACTATAAATAGTATTTAACTTACGAGTATTTAATTTCGTCGTATTCATGTAATCTAATCGCAGTTGTGATTTTCGGCCATCAACGAGTAACATAATCATTATAGTTATAAATCTGTCTGATAATTATGCTTCTATGGAAGTCACACGCGCGAAAATAATCGTAATTCCTCTAGAGTTTTGGTCTCATTTTGCGTGTCAGGTGACCGGAAGTCGATTAAATACCTTCAATATTCCATATCGTTCTGGGTAATTCTACACATATTAACATATACAAAGATTGAGATAACTTATCGCTACCTATTAAACGATACAGATTATTAATTTAAAAAATACAGGGAACGGCACTAATGATGATAAAGTTCGAATCGTCAAAATTAATAAATTGTGATATTTCAAATAACATTACAGGAAATAATATTGAATCACATTTCATATATCTGGAACAAACGTGACACTAGAATGCAACATGTTTTTACAGGAATCCAAACGTAGGGCTCTGTAAAGTTTAGAGTTAGACCAAGCTTAGGACGTGTTACGTGACCAAGTTAGTTTCTGTTCTTCAGCAGATATAAGGAGTAACTTGTTATTGATATATAAGTAGAAAAATATAATCTGAATAACACTACTTCAAACTAGTTCAAATCTTTCTATTAACTTAGCGAGACAGTAGTAGGACTAAGTATTGTCTTTAGTTTACGCGAGTAATATACAATTTTTAATAAAAAGAAACCTGTTTAAACGCGAAGTGTATTAGTTAACCGACTTACAGTTGAGCCCCTCCGTGACCACGGCTGCTGCGAAGCTACCGACACATCGGGCCGCACTTATTTTTTAAATGATAGACGAGGACAGACAAGCAAAGGGCACACCTGATGAAAGGATTTCAGCCATAGAACATTTCCTCAAACTACTTTTTTTAGGATATGAGAAGAACTATAGACTGAAGTCGAAACGCGATTAAAATTCGCGATGCGGACGGAATTTCGATTTACCTACCACATATATAATATAGACACCAGACGTACTCCAACGTGTTTCAGACAAATTATAAATTGATTAGAATCCTGGAGAATGATAGAGTTCCCGTGGGGATTACTAGCCCCTATACATCCCTACCATTAAAAAAACGAGCTCGACTAATAAATTGTCGATATATTAACTTATTTAGCAAAAAGGAAACAAAATAGATACACTACTCTTCGTAATTTAAGGAATAACAATGGAGAATAAAGCAAGTTTATATATTTCGCGTTTTAGATCGTTAAAACGTGTTTCATTTAAAAGTACTAGGATTTATATTACAATTATAGTACGAGTATGTAGCCAATATTGACCGCCTCGTAGCTGTCTGCCTAGCATTGCATGGTTAAACGGCTATTGAATCCTAGGGAAACAAACAAAGTTGTTTCGGTCGGGCAGGGCACAAGTTTGATCAACTACTTGCCCGTTATAAAACGTCAATGAAATGACACAGAAATGTGTTCTCCCCATGCCCCACGAGGGGGAAACGGGCTTTCACTTATGTAGTAATACAAAACAGTATGGCATTGACTTATGCTAAAAACTTTGTCCTACAAAATTGACTCCGTCCCTCTATAATATGGCCCGCGGCTTGCCCAATACCGGTATTTTATTTCCATTTCACGAAGACGCCTTTACTGCGATGTAATAAAACTTATATTCCCTTGCAGTTAGATTAAATTTATAAAACGCTAAGGCAGTGCATTGCCTGAACACAAATAGGCCATCGTTATTTTCAGTACCCTATTTTATAGCAACGGCTCAACGTCCATTGGTTTGGTTATTTCGGACGTATTGCGTGTTAATAAAAAATGTTCTATCTTAGTTTAACAGAAAATCAATGTAAAGAAGTAAGTATAACATATAAGTACACATAAATCTATACTAATACTATAAAGCTGAACGCGCTTGGACGCGCTATCCTCATGAACTACTGGTTCCCTTTGAAAAAGTCTTGCTTTGGTCAGAATAATTATCGAGGAAGGCTGTAGGCTATTAAACATCATGTTGCGACTAATAGGAGTGCAGAAACGGTGGGAAATATGGATATAACGGGTAAGTTATCTTTGAGGGTTTCCGTTGGGTGAGCTGCGAAAACGGTTCAATATACCCATAGAATATGTAGACTTAGTAGAAGACAAACGTATACAGTATCTTTTAAGATTAACTTACAAGACAGAAAACAAGAGTTTTTATGGTAATCAAATTCTGATTAAAATAGTTCATATGGCAGTATAACGTTGGCTAGGTCGGCAGTTTAAGCAATTAGTACATTAAATTGTGTAAGGCTTTCACGGCCATCGTTCAGCATATCTTTCGGGCTTGTCGGCCGATGTGAGAGAGAAGGGGTATAAAGCATTTTCAACGGTTTAAAACACGAAAATTAACAAATTACTTTTAATTTCGGCGCTTTTCTGCAGCTGTGGTCAATAAAACAATAATAATATATTGCGCATTTTTTAATTCTTCGAGGTTCAATCGAGGAGTCAACATCTCCTGATGATGCCGTCCACACGTGATGGCGAAACGTCGAGAACCTCTTCTCGCTCACATCGGCCGAACAGCCCGAAAGACAATAATTAGTACATTAAAAAAAATAAACTTTCAAAATGCGCAATATATTATTATTGTTTTATTGACCACAGCTGCAGAAAAGCGCCGAAATTTAAAGTAATTACACATTTGTTAATTTTCGTGTTTTAAACCGTTGAAAGTGCTTTATTCAGCTTCGTTCTTAGAATCCCAACGACCGCGACGTATCGCTCTTAACAAGGCAATAACAATGGAATCCGGCCTGAAACAAACAAACGGGAACTCTATCCATGTTAGATATGCTCATGTTAACCAAATGACTGAGCATTATTTATTCCCGGGGTACACATCGGGGCATTTTATTTGGACACTTAATTAAGAGTAATTTATTTTCACGATAACATTATCGTTTATTAGATGGAGCTTGGCAACGTATTCGTTTGGTAGACTTATGTTTGTCTAGCTGGTGTGAAATGAACGGACGAAGGTCGTTTTTGTAGATCAGAATTTATAAGAAATAAGCTGAGTAATACGACATAACATAGTAGCTTAATATTTTTGAATAACATACAATAATGGACATACTAACAGTTAAATATTTTGATGTTTTTACTCAAAGCTAAATGTTTTAACATCATTTTACATAGTAAAAATAGAACTTTGTGTGATTAGCAAAAGTAATAATGTGGATTATTTGATGAAAAGTTATTTTTTTTAGACAGTTAAATTTCTTAAAATTGTTCATTTGTATGGACTGGTTTATCCTAAGATTTATCCAGCCCTTACAAAGATCCTAGTCTTATTTATTTAATTATTTTTAGTATATTGTTTAAAAACGACCTAAAAAAAGTATCTACACTTTTATTGTGCTGTCCACTATCTTCGTTTGTTTGCGTTTTAATCATAAACTTCTGATTCTAAACTTAGAAATTTTCAAATTTAAGCATGTTATGTTTACCTATAATTGTTTAATACATTTAATTTATTATATTATATGTATAAATAAGTGCAGTGTGATTAATATAGGTAGGTATACTTATAAGTTAATAAATGCTTAAAAAATATTAAACATTAGATGTAAGATACATTTTTGTGTCCAAAGGATGAAACTTAGAGGCAAAATTGTGAACATATTTCTTTAATTACCGGAGAACGAACTCCCGAAACAATATGGTTTAGTATTGTCTGTAGTTTATACAAGTAGTGTTTGTGTATTTAAAACGTGAAATATTCCGTCAGGTCATAGTTAAAATAAATAATTTAACAAATATACTTCGCGTTTTAACCGTTAAAATTGTTTTATTTATATGATGACTGTGTAATTTTCTGGTCCTCAAATGAAAACATAATTTCGTACTGTCGTTTATGCCCCGCGGTGTACGCAGTATATTTCGGAACGAACTCCTTGACAGATATACGCTGGGAATTCGCGAAATACCGTAAATTCAAGTGAAGTATTTGTGATGAGGTACGGCGAATATAAGTCATTAACATTTTTACTAACTTCGCTGTAATACGGTTCGTGTACTGGCGTGACATTTTACAAATTCGGTCTCTAAAATTCATTACATACGCGGATGTCACATCTGGATTATTTATCTATAATTAACGTCGAATAGTACAAATAAATAAAATAGCTTTTAATAACACTTTTAACGGTTTAAAACGCGAAGCATATTAGTTAACTACTTTACCTTGAATTTAACTAGGGCCCGACGTTTCGAATGCTTTCCAGCCACTTCTGGCGACGGGGTACAGAAGATGCAGGCTTTCCTTAATGTCAAAGTCAAAACCTGCTACGCTAGCGTCATTTGTTGTAGTTGGTATTTGGAGAAACTAACCGAGTCCTTACAAAACTGACTCATGGTTTTCCCTTGATTCGCGCGAAAATTTCGCGATTAAAACCGTTAAAAGTGTTTTATTTAAATGTGTACTACTCGCGTAAACTACAGAAATTACTTTCAGCAATACAATCTATTAAGTTATGTTGCTTACTTGTCTTAATCACAGATTACATTACTTGATGTAAACTGAGATTTCACCATATTATGTTTGTTTAAGACATTTTATTGTATTATCTTGTATCGGTAGCAAAAAACAATGATACGCCTATTTTAAAATCTAGGTCTTTAAATATTTCAATGTCAATATTTCAAAAGCACGACTGAGATAGCAAAATAAATGTTTTCGCCAAAGAGGACGCAAGGCAAATAATGTTATATTGAAAAATGTCTCCCGGCCACTTGGCAAGAGACTTTTTCGTTCCGTAATTACGAATATATTTTGCACATTTAAAGTTGAAATTAAATTAGTTCTAGAGTTAACTAACCGACATTTTTTAAGCGAAAAGTATTTAAAGCTCTCTGTTTCGACGTTCAATTTGCTAGACGGAAATAAGATGTTTTTACACAAGACGTGTGTGGAGCGCTAGCTTTCAAAACGTCTTTGATGTTCTTCCTTACACTCGCCTCAACTTTTATCGAAGCAGAAACTTACTTGTATGTTTACTGTACTTAATTTTCTTCAGACGCGTGCTATGTGCCAGGTTTACTAGATCACAGTTTTTTTTTTTTAAAAGCACACGAAAATCTTTACACTAAGCTTAAAATTATAGACACATATTTATTTTAAAATAACCTTACTAGATAAAAAACACTATTGCTACACTTTCCAAATATCGTGACAGAAAATAGCTTTATCTTTATAATGTCCAATCGTAGTTCAACAAAATAACTGAATTTATACTGTCTATAGTTTACGCGAGTAGTACACATTTAAATAAAACACTTTAACGGTTTAAAACGCGATATACTAGTTAAACTATTTGAAAAATCGCGTTTTAAACCGTTAAAGTGTTTTATTTAAACTTAATTTATGCTAACTGGTATTGTTTTGAAGATTGCCTTCCAGGATAAAGGCAAACTTGATTTATTGTATACTTGATTTTTTTCCACGTGTTGCAAATGGCAATATGGCATTATATAATATAAAAAAGCAATTTAAAAGAGCAGCAGCACGCAACGCTTTGGACGCCGGTTCAAGTCCTGCCAGTGTGGTAAATTTTATTTTAAAAGTAAAAGCTTTAAAAAAATAAAACCTTTGCTAGAAATATTTAAACACTGCTATTCGTCTGAATACGCCTTTACGGTAGGACCTCAGTCAAGGCCGTTTAAAGGACGAGGTGATTAATCCTCACTAATGAAGCTAACACTGAAAGGCATTAAACATTGCTGTTTTCACGTTTTGTAACTTCGGTTTTATTTAACTGAATGCGTAAAAGGATATTATGTTTTTACCCCGTGAACAAAGACGAAGATGCGTTTTGGATTACACCTACCGTTTTACATTTATTTTACGTTTTTGTAAGACACATGTATGAAAGCTGTAATATTTTTTAGATATATTACACATGATAGAATAAATAAGAAAAGTTTAGTTTTTGTGTATGTTTGCCACAGTGGTAGTGTGTTGTCGTTCACGGTTGTTTTTTTCTTCTCTTAATAATTAAAAGTAAGCTGATAGCAAAAGTTTTCACGCGAAGAATGATTTATAAGTGTGTTATATTATTATAATTTAAAAACTTAGGTGTAAAAGTTGTAGTAGTTACATAGTTTAGGAGTAGTACACATTTATATAAAAAATTTAATAAGTTTATAATATATAGTTTTAAACCGTTAGTTTTTATTAAAAATTTAAATTTTAGTAGTATATTTGGTATTTTATAAATGCACTGGCAGAGACTAGCCGCCCACGACACAGGGAAAAATAAACAAACTCTACCTCACTTTTCTATTTTTATACACAGCTTTAGATACTTTAAACCCTAGAACTATGTTAAGCATATACTCTATAAGCAATATTAGCATCAGAAATGGTAGAATATTTACGAATTTTCCGATACGAATTTTCCTCTTCCCAACGGTAAAATTCTAGATCAGCCAGTGCGGTCTTAAGACAGCTGAATTTAGTTCTATAAATGTGAACTCTCGTCTGCGTCCTGTTGGAGCAATTTTAAATTCTGCCACCAGAGGGAGCTCGTGTTCCCGCGATCCGCCTTAGGGTCTAATCTGTCAAAGGATATAGCATTTATACGATACGGGTACGATACGATTTTAAAAAACAGTAGTGATATAAAATTAATGACGGTAAAATAACCAAATATAAATTTCAACAAATTTTTATAATTAGTTTTTTGTATATAGATGTGCGGGCGCAACTTCTTATAAACACAACTCATAAAATTGTTACTTCATTAGTGTCATTGTTAAAGATTAGATCAGTCAAGGTACAGATTTTAAATTAATTTATAAAAAAATAAATCAATTGTCTATTGGAAAAACTCAACAACGACTAAGCGACGAAAGGATGAACTTTTTCTTTGAGATCGGTAACGACCTCAGCCTGCAACGGACCTCCAAAAGCAAAAGTCGTTATCGTGTCGTGTAGTAAGAAAAATTTTCACTCTAACAGTATTTTCGAATTAACTACATGAAGATTATTCTCTAAAATTACTTGTAATAAAGATGTAAAGCATTATTTTATATGCAATTGTCACACTCATATAAAATATTATTATTTATTAACTTTATTAATATTTGTGTAAATAGATTAATTTAGAATAACTCACTACAATAGTAACGAATATCCAAAAGAAAAATAGGTAAACGACGTATCTTGCTTATGTCTCATCTCCCATCAAGGGAACCCAGTGACATGCATGTCTGTCCTCCTCTATATTCAAAACACAATTAAACATGTATCTTATTTATAAGTACATTGTTTTCTTTAAGATTCCAACGGTTTGTAAACCTCTCTGTCAAAACATTTGTTACTAGACGCAGTAAAAACAAACTCCGAAAGACTTCATCTACCGTCCGTAGATAAATAAACAAACTTTCGTGATTCCTTTATTTGGCAACACAGATAAGCAAGTTTACAGTTCGAACTAACATTCGAAGTTTATACTGTCGAATAATTTTAACTATAATACGGTAAAAAAGACAAACTTGAGGCATCGATAAGTTGATAGACTTGTTGGTATAGTGTAAGTGAAATCCCGTTTCCCCCTCGTGGGGCATGGGGCGAACACATTTTTGTGTTCGTTTCACTGATCCGTTCTTTAACACCCGTGTCGTGCCCGACCGAAACAATTTTTTTTTCCCTGATAATACTCCTTTAAATAGCTAGACGATTATAATATACAAACGCCAGATCAAAACAGATCTCAAAGTAAACTTCGAACATTTTTTTTTTCGCAAAATGCGTTTGAACTCAGCGGCTGATCTAGTACATATTAAATGAAGTTTTTCTTAACTTCCCCGAAGGCGCTTAATACGCTGAGAATTGGGATCAAAATTTTAAAAAGCCGAAAATGTTTGTGTAATTTTAAAGCTATGAATTCTTTATAGATGCGGCAGAATTGCGACAAAACTGGCATGACGTAAGCAGCAATTATAAGATAGTAATGACTACGATATAAATATCAATTATTATCTAACCAAAAAGCTATTAACATGTCGCGTTATATGACGTTATACGTGGTAAATGATAGCATTTGTAATATGTCTATGTACTTATAATAAAACACTTAAACGGTTTAAAACGCAATGTATATTACTTAAACTTATTTGGAAGTTATTTAAACTACGGCGCGAAGTTTAAGTTGCTTTGCAGCAGCCAAGGTCGGGGGGAGACTAAAGATGCAGGGTGTTTCTAATGTCAAAGTAAAAACTGCTAAGCTAGCGACATCTGTTCCATCGTAACAGGTATTTGGCGAAACTGGCCAGGTCATTGCTGTTTCGTAATTCAGTAAAAACAATTAAAAGTCATAGTCAAAAATAATTTATTTATGTAGGTAGTTTGGTACACTATGAACGTAAAACAGGTAAAAATTTAAAACTCTAAATTTACAGTTACTACCAGTGCCAAGTTAAACTGTACTTCTTTAATATTTATTTTATTGAATAGTCCTTTTGTGTTTTGATATTGGGTGACTTTTATTGTGCATGTTTCGTTATTATTTTTATTTATTCGTTCTGTCTGGTTATCTACTCTAAGTGTCATCTACAAGGCAACACTAATCATTTAGAGTCTGAAAAAAAACACTAACACAATTGTTGCAGCTACAGCTTTCATACAAACTACTTTTTAATTTAAAAATCGAAAAAAAAATTCGACTCGGGCAGGACTTGAGCCGGCATCGTCGGCGTTCCGTTCTCTTCGCGCGTTGCTCTGCCCGAGTCGAATTTTTTTTTAAATCTTATTTTCGATTTTTAAATTGTGATAAGTGCCTTCGTGAAATGTGAAAGAGATTAAAGTTTTCAAAAACTACTATTATCTTTCAATTTCTCATTCCAAGTAACTTTGGTCTTTGAAGTGTATGAGTTTTGGCTTTGTAAATGTATGTAATGTGTTCGTGTTTTTTTTATCTATTTTTGTGTTTATCATACTGAATTATTTAAGTTTTATCTTATCATTAATTTTTGTATGGTTATCGCTTTTTGATTTCAAATATTCTTAAAAAGATAGGCCCGATATTACTTTCCTGTCTATTGACTAATAATCATTTATAATATGTGTTCATTATTTTATCTAACATCTAAATATAAAATAAAAACTGAAATAACGACAATTTAAGATCAAAGATATGCAAATCTGTGAAGGTTGCCGTGGACGAAATAGTTTTCTTCTATACAAAGCTTGAGGCTTTAACCAAGTTAACAATTACTGATGCTTTGGGTTGGCAGAAGTGAAAATTTTAATATTAAACGTTTGAGCATTTTAATATTTACTATACAGAAATAATTATAAACGAATTGATTTAAATGACTGATGATGATGATGACATTTATTTGGTTAAATAAAATATACATTTATCGTGTTATCGTGCACGAATTGACAATTAATTTTGTCTCTTTTCGTCATCGTTTTTTTCCCGCAGCAGAATAGTGTACAACGCCGTTAATTCTTTAACTTTAAAAAACAAAATGTATAGATTTAAATAAAACACTTTAACGGTTTAAAACGCGATACATATTAGTTAAACTTATTCAAAAATTATTTTTCTCCCCGTGGCTGCAAAGTATCCGTAACGTCGGGCCGAAGTTAAAAATCATTTTCAAATAAGTTTAACTAATATATCGCGTTTTAAACCGATAAAGTGTTTTATTTAAATGTGTACTACTCGCGTAAACTATAGACAGAAAGTAGGTATTTAAAATGTATGGAATTAATTCCGTCCCAAATTGTGTGTCACACATTTTTTGTTTTTGGAGCTTCGTTATTGTTCTGTTAATAATAATTTGGAAAGATCTCTGGAAATGTTTGTTTATAAAAACGTTATTTTATATAATAGGAAGATGATCTTATTACTTACAGTTTTACCGGACTGTAACTATTTATTTTTCACAACATAAGAACTATAATAGTTAAATATATTCTGTAGTTTACAGTGTAAGTTAAATAGATAGCAGTAGTACAGCGGTATCGACTTTGATATTAGGAACACCCTCCATCCGCAGACCCCCCGTGACCAGGTTGCTCTAAAGCATCCGAAAAGTTGGCCCGCAGTTGAATTTAATTAAATTAAAACTTTACTCTTTAAACCGTTAAAAGTTTTTTTTTTCATGGTAGTTGAACGCGGTTGTACGTGTATATCAAATAAGGTTATAAATAAAAGCTCTTTTCTTACTTACTTAAGGAAAACCGTGTTAAGTCCGCCCCCGAATTCTTCCGTTTTCCGCCTCAGCGGCATTGTAGTCGTCTTTCTGGAAATAGGCAAGGAATATTATTAAAAAAGTAGTCTTACGAGTACCAAAGTCTAATATAATTAAAGTTTAACACAAACATTTAGGTAAGATGTGACCTCTGTAGCTAAATGGTTAAACGTGTGGCTTAGCGTTGCACTAAGCGCGAAGGTCCTAGGTTCGCATCCCGAAAAAAATAATTGTTTTTGTCGGGCAGGGCACAGAAATCTAATCAACTACTTGCCTGTGAACAAAACCGATTATTGAAATGGATACAGAAATGTTTTTGGCCTATGTCCCACGACTAATTTAATAAGATGTTATAGCGCACCAATAAAAAGTAGGTATATTCTTCCATACTCGACGCTACATTAAGATAACCTCGAATAAATGTCTTCTGAACAGTTGTGACAGTATTCAAAAGCTTGACACAGATCTCAACTCGAGATAACTAAAAGAAATCAATTCTTAAGACGAATTTGAAGGCTTCTCCAGAGATTGTGGAAATTTTTTTCTTGACGTCAGGGATGGATTTAGAAATTTTAAATGAGCAAAGCGAAGAAATATATAAAGATAAAAAAATCTTTAATAAACAGGTTCTTAATTGTTTATATATTTCAAATACCTACCTATCGTATATCATGTCCAACACTTCAAAAATCTTTTTTTAGTACGATGTTTTAGTTACATTTTAACTCAAAAAATTTGAAATACGAAGATATAAATATAAGGAAATTATGGAGACTGTTTTTTTTTATTATTTTTGATTTGTTCGTTGGGCGAATGGTAGAAATGTATATAGACAGAATATCAAAACTTTGCCTGCATAGCAAACTACCGTCTGTAGATAAAAAAAACCTAATTGAGTTTCATTTGCTTCTGTGTCATCATTAAATTTTTCATTAAATATGTCAGCAAGTACAATAATAAGACACTTTAACGACAGCGCATATGATTAAACTTATTTGAAAATGTTTTTAACTTCAGCCGGACGTTTCGGATGCTTTGAGCAGCGGTCTTTCCGTGACGCTGCTGCAAAGCATCCGAACTCGCGCCGAAGGTAAAAATCATTTTCAATAAGTTTACTATTATATTCGTTTAAAAAAGTGATTTAAATATCTTCATTAATGAAAAGCCCTAAATGCGTGAGTCCGGCCCTGTAATTTTTATCTGCAGTAAGCACGTTTTAGCGTATTCAGCTCAATCTTAGGAGATTTTCCCCAATCACTATCGGGATTGTTTGACTCTAAAATATAGATCGAACATCGGTTCGCTAGTGAGGTGACGATTCCATTATTCGGTAATCGAATTTCAACGGTGCTTTTGACAATATTTATTTTGTTTTTTTTGTTTATTTGACCGCTTAGTATGTTATGTATTATGTGGTGGTAGATTTAGTGTTATTCACCACAGGAGTTTGACCTTCCGTCAAGTGATCTCCACATTTTTCTGTCCTCCTCTAATTATCTCATAAAATTATACATAATCATCTACTCATTGAACAATAGTTATGTGAAACAAACACAGAAATATGTCCGTTCCACGCTCCCTGAAGAGTAAACAAGCCTTTTTACAACTCTACCTCACGTTTAAAATCTACGTAGCTATCATCAATAGCTAATTACCCTATCTGAAGTGTTCGCAAAAAAGCACTGACACAATGATAGACCCGAGATTTACGGAATTCGCAATCAAACGCGAAATAAAAAATCAGTGAAGAGTGGCTCTTGAAAAAACACACTTATCTTCCGTTGTCGCGATTTATCGTCCGCCACATTTCACGGGAGCGCCGGAGTGCTTTTCACACTTTTATCATTATGTTTTGATTTACGCGTAATAACTGCGCTCAGGTGGTCATTTTCATATTTATTCCATTGTTTCTAGATATTTATCTTATCACACTTTCAACTTAACTACGATTAAAACAACTACAATAATTACTTAATAATACGAGTTTATTTCTAGTTCTTCTCGTTCGTTCTACGTCATTAATTTGTGAACTGTTGGTATATGTAAATTTAGAGTTTTTTTTTTTAATTCTACCGACATGATGAAAAATATTGATATAAGTTATACAAATTACGTTACATTAGGGTATAGTTGAAGAAGCAGACAATTCTTTTAATGTTGCGGACCATTCATCTGTGATCATACCACCATATATACCAATATATAATATTGGTATAGATAATTACACGTTCAGTGACACAAGAAATTTAACATAATTTACGAGAGGTCGTTATTCCCAACGTCTCTCAACATTAATTAATTCCAACAAATTAAACAGAAAACTTCCTTTCGATTGTTTTAACGCGACGTGGAGATGTATGACATTGAGACACAAATGAAGAATGCTAATATTAATTTAGAACAATTTCGTTGCTCCACTTCGTTAGATCGGGACTTCGATTCTCAGCGTATTTTTGTTAAAGTTAATTTGGCTGTGTGTTCTTGTGTATTGGAGAACACTCCGTAAAGAAATTCCAATATGTTTTCAAGATGGTAACTTTTTTGCTATCATTATACCACCAGATGGTAACTTAATTACGTTTCACCAGCGACCCCTACGGAAAATCGAGTCCCAGCAGTGGATACTGTTGGAATTTGTGGTTATAAGACAGACCTTTAATAAAATGGACGTAAATCCGTTAACTAAATTAAAACTCTATTTTGGCAGCTCGGAACACTAGGGGTGTTGGTTCTGCCCATGTCGTACTTTTTTGAATCCGTTGGTGGTGGATTGTGGACCCGGATATTCGATATTTCTACCACTCAACTAATATCCGAATTTCCAGACTAATATTTGTACAACCCATTTACCATCTGGATTTCCAGACGAAATTCAACATATTTTAGAAAAATTATAAAGAGACTACAAACATGTTGAAATCGGTGGGGATCGACTGAACACACATGTTAGTAATATTTTTTTTTTTATATACGGTAATGTCTGTACCCACAGACTGAACGTAACTGTAACATCGTCAATCATATGTTCGTCTTGGCTGTAATATCCAGCTTCCTATAAAGACTTCCTCTTGGCAATTAGAGAACGAACATCGTCTAATTCAGCCAAATGCCTACTGAAAACGTTCAGGACCTTTCCGCCGCTCGGCTTACATTATCCACCATATGTAGTAGACCTTACAATGTAATTACATTCGGGGCGTCACGAAAACTCAAATAAAATGCTGGCGACGAGCCATTTCGCGAATTTATTAGCGTTCATTTCTTCTAAAATTGCTTCTTTGCGCTTTTAGGACATTGCTTTATTTAGACGCTTATATGTTTGTACTTTTAAAATGATTATATTGACAAATGAGGACATGTTTTCTCCGATTTGTGTTACCGTTTAGATTGCGTCATCTTAATTTTTGTATAAATTAATCATATTTTTCATTAAAAAATATTACTTCATAAAAAAAAAGTTTTCAATCGTATAATTTATTCTAATCAATTTAATAACTCTCTATTGCTCATGAAAAAAAACATACACTATCAGAAAACTCTACAGCGAAAATGTAATTTGTTTGCTAGTAAGTATATGTTGTTTAGACACTAAGATTAAGAAAATCATATAAAAAAGATATATTTGATAAAATAAATTACTCCATTATAAAACTATGGAACTAACTTAACTTTCATTTGCGAAGCAACTCTCAGAGAAAGCTCATAATGACGTAACGCGTTACTTCAGGCTTTTGAATTATTTTAATACAAACTAGTTCAAATTTGGGTAAAGATATTTTAAATGTTTTTTTCTTCGAGTCGTAACAAACAAGGTTCCAGGTTATTTGTGGTCCGTGGGAGACATCCCGGCGTCTTCCGAGTGCTAAATCAACTCATAGCTGAAATATAGCTCACGGGCCTTCATTCGATAACACGTAATAATGGCGTGATTATTCGCAGGAACGAAAATAACCTTACGTAAGCGATCTTCGAATGTTATTTTCGTGATTTCTTTCTCAGAGAGAAATTAATGTCTAGTACTCCCCTCAGTTAAATGGATAAACGTGTTGCCTAGCGTTGCGTTAAGCGCGAGAGGTCCTGAGTTCGAATCCCTGAGAAACAATGGATTGTTTATGTCGGGCAGGGCACAGAAGTCCACTACTTGCCTGTAAAGAAAAACAATCAGTAAAACGAACACAGAAATATGTTCGCCCCATGCCCCACGGGAGTAAACGGGATTTCACCTTTAAACCGCAACTTACGTTTGACGAAAAGTTTGATTGGTCTATTGGTAATAGACAAGTCGTGGGCACGATTCCCAACGGGTCCAACATAACGTCTAATAAATTTAACAATTTTCTGAAAAAGTTTGACTTCGTCTGGATAACTGGAGATTAAAAGGGCGGTAGGTATATCGAAATTTCATTCGTTCACGGACCAACGTATCAATTTCCGTCTGTGGATTGCCGAATTTCTATAGCCAAAACAGGTGGATAGCGCATCTTAAGATGTTATCAACCATATAAGATATTTCACCTTCCATCTAGTAATGGCCATGCTTGTCTGTCCTCTAATAAAAAAAAAATATAACAACTTCGTTTGTGGTTTCTGCTATATATAACAGAACTTATAGTATTTGAGACTAACTGGTTGATGCCGGCTAAATTAAAACGACATTTAAATAAACATAACAATAGGGAATTCATGATACTTGGAATTCGCAAACAATAAATTGAAAATATATTTGACGTGAAAGAAAATACAAAATATTAGAGAATGTTTCCGTTTACTGTGTTTTTAATTAGTTAACTAACGACTTAGCGTGCATTTGGCGCGTCTAAGTAATTTTTCAAGGCTCACTCTATTTTCGCTTACGCTCTAGTAGGGTGACCACACGTTCGGGACTAAATAGGGTCGCCACATCCATTGACAATTTATCATGAAATTCAATATTTTAGCTCTTTGTACACATTAATGTAAGACTACAAGTGCTGCTAATGTCTTAAAATCTAGTGAAATTAAAGAAGATTGTATTTATTTTACAACATAAATAAAAGATTAATTAATGACAAAATTATTATGATTAAAAAGAAAAAAAATGAAATCAAAACTATATACTATCTATGATTTGTAATTTCGCATAAATTATTCGTGTTATACACATGGCAATATTTTGAAAAGGCGCAAAGGTCATTATTTTTAAAGACGGCCACCCCAGTGTTATGTCTAATTAGAGCTGTAATTATTTACCGGCGTTTCGCTTAATTAGTACAAGGTTTTAATGGTTCCTTTCATATTTAAGTAAATTAATGTTTTAAAACTAGTAGAAATTACGCACATATTTTTCGGTCAAGGATATTTTTTTTAGAACAAAGGAGGACAGACAAGCATGCGATTCACTTAATAGGTGAAATATCCTATTTTGGCTTTGGATATTCGGAAATTCTAAAACTGAAACCAAAATGCGAATTGTTATCTGTGGACGGTGGTTCGTGATCCGGACGGAATGTAGTTAACATTACACATTACACACAACATGAATTTTCACATTCCTACCACCCATTTTATATACAGATTTCCAGACGATCCGGTGGGGATCGAATTCACGACCTTAGCATTGGATTAACCCGTCAAGAATATTACAACGATGTCCCGATATCAAATATTACAAGAAGCTTAACGAAATTATTATGTTTACCAATTAGTTTCTACGTGGGCTCTGCTCATCTTAAACTTAGGTAATTTAACTTGAAACCAACTTCCCACACAGGGCATACGACATTATGAATAGATTATCTCCTTAAGGATAACTACGTACATGATTTGAACTATACAACTGCGTGTTCGTACTTGCTACTTATCTAGTATGATTGCAAAAGTTTGAGAATTTTATATAAACTACTTTTGACAAATGCAATGGTTGAAAACTTTATTATTTTTTACATGTTATTACACATGAAGGCTTAATAAATTGAAAATCGAAAATAAATTGAAAAAATCTTCGACTCGGGCAGGACACCGGCATCGTCAGCGTCAGAGCAACAGCACGGAACGCTGACGATGCCCGTTCAAGTCCTGCCCGAGTCGAAAAATTTTTCAATTTGTTTTCGATTTTTAAAAAAATGTAATAGTTTAAACAAAAAAAGTTCCATTTTCAAAAAAAAATCTTTCTATTAATTACACATCTTAATAAATTGGAAATTTACTTATTCTTTCTTATTTTGGTTTTAGTTTTCTTGGATGAGTTTAGTAATTGAAGTAAGTTTTAATTTAACATTTTAAGATCGTAGATTTTTAAATAATAAAAAGTGTATTAGAAATTAGGTAATTAATAAATTTCACGTTTTAAAGCGATCGGTATCGGATCGGATCGGAGTTTTTGAACTATTACGCTATCGGTACTGTGCCTTTTTACATGTTTCACACATTCTACACAATGTTAGAATAAATTAGAACAAGCTGATTCAGTACATTGTTAGATACTAGCATCATCATTAGTACTTCGAACCGTTGTTTTTCACACCCATGAGTTCACATTTTCCCACGTATGCCTTCGTGCTCTATCTTCTCATCCTTACGCGCTTCATTAGGGCAGGCCTCTTAATGGCGCTGAATTCCTTGCGAGACAAAATGGCGGTTCTTCAAAGCACCTAGTGTCTTTTGTTTTAATTTATGGCAAGAAATGTCTAATGGGAGTTAAGACGCTAATTGTGTTGAGTATGAGAAATAGAGAAATAAATCTATTGACTACTACTATAAGGCACACAAAAACATATATAAGACTTAATACTAAACATAAAAATAAAACATAATTTTATCTTAACAGTATAAAATAATGTTGTGTGCTGCTGGCGGAATAGAATCTTACTCAGCTTACATCAGGCCCTTTGTTGACCTGAAACTGATTTTCAGTAAGTCCTTAGCGTGTGGACAGCGGTGCCACATGCAAGTGAAATTAAATAAAGAAATCATTGTTAAAATAATAATTATATTAATCTTTTCAAGGAAATTCTACTGTTCTTTCTATCAGAATATATTAGTTGTGTTGTTGAATCGAAAGATTCAAAATAGTCTTTACATGATTACTGTGTTTACGTGATTAGTAATTCAAATAGGATATTTTAACGGTATTGAATGCGTAATAAATAAGTTAATTTATACTTTTTATTTATATAAAACACTTTAACCGTTTAACACGCGATATATTTTAATTAAACTTGTTTGAAAATTTATTTTTTTAAATACAGCCCGAGGTCTCCGTTGCTTTGCAGGAGGTCTACAGGTAACCGTTAAAGTGTTTTATTTAAAATACATTTTTACTTATTCGATGTTTCGTATGATTATTATCATGGTCAAGGGGAGCCCTGTTTGTTTCTAGTTATTTAACGGTTTAGAATGCGTAATTTTTAATTAATGTTTTACAACAAAATTTCTTTTCGAATCTTACATGCAGAAGCGGAAGGAGGGCTGTTTTTCTTTGTGTATTTCGTTTTTATGTTAGAATAAACATAACAAAGTAAATATTACAATGATTATTATTATTATATTTATAGTACATAGTCAACTAAACCAAGTAACATTGGATATTTAATCGAATACAGTCAAAGTAGTGCGTGTGCACTAGTTTGCCAATAAAATATTATTTCCCACGCCCACGCCCACTGAACGTAACAATAAGATGTATCTTTTCAGTAAAATACAAACGTCATCTATATAAAAGCATTAGCGGGAATTCTCAGCATATCCCGTCATTTCCATTCCTCATTTTATTTGGGATTCGCGTTGAAATGAATACGTTTCGTTTTTGGACAAAATTGTGTGAATTGAGCTGTTATTATATATGGAGATAGATTAAAACGATATTAATCTTTGATATGGATTTTATCAGCTCCATTTTCGAACTATTTATAGTTAAGCGTCTATAATCCATGATTTATTCAAAGCGTAGCTTATCCTCTTTGAAGCTGACGGCCTCGTTGGTCTAATGGTAGCTGTGTGTGGCTAATAATCAACGGCTCGTTGCTTCGATCCCCACCAGGTTCAACATATTTCTAGATTTTTTGATACATGTTGAACTTTGTCTGGAAATCTGCATACCAAAGGAATGGTAGGAATATAGAAACTCCGGGTCGCGAACTATTATCACCGATTAAAAAGCCGTGAAGTATATTCGCGTGTTGGTTCCATCCGTGGATTTCCGAATATCCAAAGCCAAAATAGGTCGATAGCGCAACTTGTTTAGATGCTTAAGGCCCTAGTATATCTACCATCAAGTAAACCGCATGCTTCCTATCACAAAAAAAGACAAATACTAAACTAAACCGCGATATAAAGATATGATGACAGGGCGGGACTAGAACCCAGAAGTCAAGCGTTCTTACTAATTGAACTATCGGGTTGGCAAAAGCAACACCTATCTTTTGGCTATATATATACTTGATACTTGGCTACAATTAATTTTAATGCTCTATCATCTTTTTTTATACATTTTTCAGTACCACTTCCTGATTAAAAGAAAACACCTTTTATCTATCAATAGCTAATTCCCACACCAAAAACCAAGAGGACTGTAAGATACATATAAAAATATTCGTACATATTATACACATCTAGGTCCACAGTTCTCTAGAGGAAACAGATGTCGCTAGTATTACAGATTTTACTCAGCCCGGTGACCAAGACAAATTTCCGCCTTTTAAGCCGTTAAAAGTGTTTTATTTTAATTACTCTAAATTGGCAAAAGAATATCCGAAAATTTTTAAAATAACAGGCGCATTATTAAAGAAAAATTGTCCACTTAATCATTATTTTATAACAATTATCCCAAATTGGTAATTACAATTAGGACGGACATCTGCGGAGCGAAGAAATTAGGTTAATGAGGGTAGGAAATATTCGGGCATCGGAGTTACATTAAGGCTTTGAATGATTACTTTTCAAAGTGGGAAGGGTGTGGTGTTGTATTGATAAGAACTGGAACCTGCATCACTCTTCTGCGACACTTGTTGCTCTGATAAGCCTTCGAAATCCATCACTACATATACTCTTAAGTATTGAATGAAACGAAAAAGTCTACGACGCACGATCTCTTTGTCCTCCATAGGTAGATAGATGTGTCCCGGTGGATTCATACAGCCAAATCAGTTTGAATTCAGCGCTTTGCAGGGCCCGAAATAAAACCTAAGGCAATGAGATTTGCATTGCTACCTTCGTAGGTTTAAAAATTTATTTAAAGTTTTTTTTTGTAATTTGTATCTCAATTTTAAAAGCATATTCATAAACGAGAGCTTTATTTTACAGATACAGCAATATTATGAATAAAGCTTTCCTTGAAATTGTCATCTAGACCGTGACTAAGATAAAAAAACGACCAAGAACGAGTCGGCTCTCACACGAAGAGTTCCGTACAATCATTTATTGTTTTAGCCTGTTTTTAGTTTTCTCCATTGCATAAAATTTTATTGATATTCATTATTATTTATTCATTTTATTATGTAAGTATTAATACAACGGAGTATTCTGTTAGTAGGCTTAATCTATCTAGTATTTGTTATTACAGATAGAGTTATTTGAGTAGGTATTGTTGTTTTTGAGATTCTGGTGACAGATATCGAAGTCTTTGTAGGAGTTCACTTAAATACAGCTTTTACGCGAGTAGTACAATTTTAAATTAATCACTTTAACGGTTTAAAACGCGATTTAAATTAGTTAAACTTATTTAATAATTATTTTTAACTGCTTTGTAGCAGCCGTGGTCACGGGAAACTGAAATGACGGCTGCTGTAAAGCAACTGAAACGTCGGGCCGAAGTTAAAAATATTTTTCAAACGAGTTTTACTAATACTTATCGCGTTTAAAACCTTTCGTGTTTAATTAAAATATGTACTACTCGCGCAAACTGCAGACAGTATTTAAATTAACTCCTACAAAGACCTCGATCTCTGTCGCCAGAATCTCAAAAAGAGAGGAGTTAATTTTCCATCTTCTAGCTACGGAACCCTAAAAATAATTATTCCTTTTAGATTTCTGCGGATATACCGTAGCTTAAAATTCATGTATTTCAAAGAAATACGATATTAGATAAGATTATGTAGCTGCTGCTGTTGGGTATGCCGAAGAAAGTGATCAATCATGCTTAATTCCTTTTCAATATTCCTTCAAAGAACTGTACAATTTGAGATGTTCATTCAGCTGAGATGTACATTTTTCTTTTTATATCAAATTTGTTTCAAAGTTAATGCTTTTCGTAAGACAATAGTAAATAATATTTAAAACAATTTCTCTGACATTAAGAAATCCACAGAGTAAAAGCGATATGCAATAAAACTTTTTAGTTTTTTGTATGATAGAGGAGTCACAAGCATGGGAGCACTTGAAGGTAGGTGACACGTAAAAAGATAAGAAATTAGAAGTATTACATAACAATATATCTAAACAAGATGCGCTCTCGACCTATTTGGGTTTTGGATATTCGGAAACCAACAGACTGAAACCGAAAAGGGGTTAACCTCACGGCTTGAATTTGCGGGTTTTGATATTCCTACCACCCATTTAATATCCATATTGTTTAGACTATATAAATTAATTTTAGTAACACGGTGAACCTGTTGGGAATCGAACCCAGAACTTGTTGATGTAGCCATGCATTGTTACCAGTACCAATGGATCCGTCAAAAGATAAAAGAAATATACAACGCGTTTAAATTAAGTAGTTTGTTTAAATATCTGTAATGGGTCGTAGGAAGATAATTAAACTTATATATTTCGCGTTTTAAAATTAATTTATATAAATAATATTAATTTATATATTAAAAATCTGAAGAGTTTGTTTTTTCGTTTAAATGCGCTAATCTTAGGAACTTGTGGTTCGAATTCATAAATTCTTTTTATGTTGGTTAGAGTATTTATCGAAAAATTTTTTAGGATATAAAACTACCATGCGACTAATGGGAGCTAAGAAGCAGAGGTAAATGTGGAAAGACGCGAAGAAATATTTTTTCTTTGAAGGCTTCCGTTGTGTGCGCTGCGAAAACAATTCAAGAAACTGAAAAACTATGTATAATATGAACTATATAGCTATAAAGCAGAGGTTGCAACAATAAATTTTGACGCCCAAAATAACAATTTCACGCGGACCAAGTCGCAAGCAAAGCTAGTTATAATATAAATATATTGTAGCGAAATTCTATAATCTAGCAATCAAGTCGATTAAGGTCATTAATTTCCTAAATCAATTATGCTGAGGTCATCATGGAGGTATATTTAGTTACTCAATTAAAATTGGCATCAGTTACCTAATTGTTTTAATTTTATAAAGGATCCCAAATCATTAACTTAATTAATACAATATTTAACTAACCAACTTTTTATACGTTTGTTTACAATGATAAATACTAAACATTGGTTTCCAAAGCTCAATGGTTAAATGCAAACAATTCATTAAATTTTAGAATTAAACTGAAAAAAAATTGATACGCGAAGCAATTGAAATTAAAAAAACCAGTTCAGTCGACCAGTTTCGCCAAATAGTAATTTCGACGGAACAGGTGGCGCTAGCGTAGCAGTTTTTTACTTTGAAGTCATCCTCCATCTTTAGTTTCCCCGTGACCATGGTTGCCTCAAAGCATCTGAAACGTCGGGCAGTAGTTAAAAACCATTTTCAAATAAGTTTAACTAATATATCGCGTTTTAAACCGTTAAAGTTTTATTTAAATGTGTACTACTCGCGTTAACTACAGACAGTATTTCGTAAAGTAGTAGAGGTCCAAATGCCGGAGAAAGAGAGGAGTAGTGCTTTACTTTACCAAGCTTACTCAAAGTTTTAGTGTACTTTGTATTTATTTATTCATTAACAAAAACTTCTACATTAACAGGCTAAACCTAATACGATAGAGAAAAAATATACCATGGTATTTATAAATATGTCGATATATGTAGATTTAGTATAGCTTTTTATAAGCAAGCAAAATTATTTTTTGTAATAGACATATTAGACATATGTTACAGAAATAGCAGAATTATGTGTTTTCATTTTAAACCGTTTTAAGTCGTTTTTAAGTGCGTTCCTCGTGCAGTAGTTACAGTTAACACTAAGAATAAGATACAATTTTGCCTTACTTTAATCTCAGCAAGAGGTTGCTCATATAACGAAATATCAAATATAGTCCAGTCATATAGCCGAACGGTGGAGCTATTTGTATTAATCGGCCCGTCTACATTCAAGTCACGGGGTGACCGCCCCAATTATTATATTCGTGCCCAATATTGAGTTTAATAAAAATATTCAGGTGATATGTGGGCTCAGCACAATTTAATTGAAATAACATTTTCAGGGAAGAAAGTGCTCGACAAAATTTGTGTTTATGACGATATTCTTGTATTCGAAGAACTCGTAGAGTTTCGGTGAAATATTCAAATATATTTTTGAATTGATACACAGTCGGATTTCAGATAAGGTAAAAAACACTAATTAAATTTCTATGATTAAGTAAGTATGTATGTTTTGTCTTAATGTAATTTTAATTTAACCTATTTTTAAATATCAATGTTTAACTCTTTATAACTTCTGTTCAATACTGTCTGTAGATTGCACATTTAAATAACACACTTTAGTTTAAAACGCAACATATATTAGTTAGCCGTGGTCATAAGGAAACCAGTGCTCGAAAGCATCGGAAACGTCGGGCCGTAGTTAATATCATTTTAAATAAGTTTAACAAATATCCCGTTTTAAACCGTTGAAGTGGATTTATTTAAACTTTTGTTAATTTTTTATGTAACTGGTTATGCTATTAAAGGAAATTTTTTATTTGTTGGTAATAATATAATGCGATTCTTCACATGTTTGAGATGTAAAAAAACACCAACTATATCGTGAATATAATCTTTTAAGTACATCTATCTCATTTATAATATTTGTTTATAGGAAACATAGATAAACATAAGAAGTGTTATAACAAAGTTAGAGAGTACAGAGTGGGTAGTAGAGTACCTAGAAATAACAAAACATTTTATTTGTTAATAAAAATAGTAAACGACAAAAATATTGTTATTTTATTATAATCTACTTTTTGTTGCGGCGTCGTTTTTATATTCCTTGATTGTTTTATATAAGGCGCTCTATACAAGACCTGGGAAAAAAATAGTTTTGGAGTTTGATCTTAGAAGAATATAATAACTTTAAAGGCTTCTCAGTATTATTAATAAATGAGAGTAATAGGACTATTAATTTTATGCTATTATTCTTAATGAAGGGAATCCTGTTCACTTTTTGTTTGAGTAAATAACAATACTTCAAGTCTCATTCGTCAAAATAATTTCGTTCTCCGTAATATGATATTGTTTGTTTTGGGTTTCGTCTTGATTTCCGAATATCTTGGTATCGGAAAACCACAGGCTGAATCAGCGGACAGCGCATCGTGTTTAGATTCCATAGGCTGGGGTTAATTATACCTAGCATCAAGTGAGCCTTGCTTAGTTAAAATATCTAAATTGCAACCAAATGTCAAAAATATGTAAGGTAATAAATAAAGCATTTTTATTATACATATGTAAAGAAATGCGCTCGTCTCCTATGTATAAATATTCAAATGAAACGCCGCGTCTGCAAACAGCCTTAGCTCGTTCACTTCTAGTTTCATATTCAAATTACATAGTGAATAAATTAAAAGTTCTCCGGTGGCTCACCTCACAACTAATTTCTTTGTAAAAGTTAGCGTTGCATAGAATTAGTAAGTCACTTCATAACACTTTGTCTCGACGACGTTTATTTCATTTAATACCTAATAGCTTGGCTTTTCTCACACATTGTTGAAGGTAAAACCATATTAGTACAACAGTTATCTGTTGGTTAGAGCAACAGCACGGAACGCTGTGGACGCCAGTTCAATTCCTGCCCGAGGTCGTATTTTTTTCCATTTATAATCAATCTTTGATACATATTAATATAACTAATGCAAAATATAAAAACTATATTTGGTATATGTAGTTTGCACTACATTTGAATAAAACCATTTTTAACTTTGTTTATCTTCTCCCCGTGACGACTGCTGCAAGCATCTGCAACGTCGGGTCGTAGTTAAATGAATTTAAAAATAAGTTTTACTAATATAAATCGCGTTTTAAACCATTAAAAAAGTTTTACTTAAACTATATTTGCGTATTTTTTGTATCACATACAAGAGGTTACTGAAAAGCATCCGCAACGTCATATCATCGGGATCATAGTTACACAAAAATTACCTAATATATGTCTGCGGTTGAATTGTTTAATATGTTGTACTTACGTGAACCGCCAATAATACTTGTAATACAATTAAAAAAAACTAACTAAAATTAATTGTAATTAAAATTATAGTGAAACAGAAAAAGATACGTTTCTTTTATTTATCGCCGTTCTTTATGTTATTGTTATTATTGTAGTAGTGATTTAATAACACTATTAGCTCTTACCGTCTGAAACCATTATATCTTTTCGGGTTATGAATGCAGGACATCACGTGCCTAGCGCTTTAACATGCAATTAGGTTAACCATTGACCCGTGTTTGTTTTACATAAATCGAATAAATTCACGAACAAAAATATAAATACATCTCGGTATATCAAAGGTACGCGCAATATATTATATTAGTAGTAGTTTAAGTTATAAATTTCGCATTTTAAACCGTTCAGAGTGTTTTAACCTACCTTCCTGCGTAATCTACAGAAATTTTTCGTAAAACTTTACTATATACAATGACCTACTCATGTTAAATTACCCATACAGGACGTCGTAATATGTTACATTCAAATACGGGAAACTATTTTGGAGGTATCGTGGTTATTAAGCATATTAGCTTGTCGGTTAAGGGAAGGCCCTTGAGGTATACGTCAGGTATATAGATAGAACACGTCAGGTTTAGGGGTTATGTTACCATGTACATGTATATTAGTTGTTACTTGAAGGGTCTACGTGATTATGTAGAACGCAGCGTAGCAAATGCTACGACGTATTATAGCTCGCGTGCTACGAAATATTGGTGTTACGCGAGCAGTGAAATCTTAACATACCTTTGTGTAGGTGTATTTTAAGATCCTATCAATAAAATATACATAAATACAATTGTGCATGAAGATTTTAATGTAACAACAATTAAACAATGCTACGGGAAAGAAGCCTTTGCTGCCAGAGTTTGTCTAGTAACATTTTCTGTCTTTTAAACATTCCTGACTAGATAAATTTATTTTAATTAAATAATAATGTAATATAGATCATTTCTATTGTTACATAATATGCCGTGTTTAATGTCAGTCTCGAGTTTAAAAATATCCAATTTATCAGTAATGTTATTAAATTATCCTATCACTTGTTAAGATTTTAATGGCAAATAACCACTTATCTTTTTTTTTTCGAATACTTTAGGCTATAATTTTTTTACAATTACATATAAGTTTTGATGAAGTTTGTATATTAATTATTACTGTTTATTTTATGTTGGTATGTCAAAATATAACAAAGAGGAAGGAAGGTTTATTTCCGGAAAATATGTATTTTTAAGGAAAAATATCTTGGAGAAAATATAATTCTTAGATTTTATTGTAATCCAGGTCAGGAAAGCAGTGCTTAAAAGACTATTGATATCACGACGCACAATGGAAATGGAAACGTAAACCCAAGAATATTCCATACACTTTCTTATCTCTACAAGTCTATGAAATTTTACGTACAACGTGGAATTTAACCGCGTAGCTTGTAGGATGTACATGGTTTTGAAATAGTTTGGGATAAAAAATAAAGTTATATACATACAGGTTCTAACTAAACAGTTATATAAGTTGCTTGTTAACTGGCTGGGTTTGTTGTTGGTTAAAAAACCCCCCAAAAAAAAAAAAAAATTCTAAAAAAAAAAAATTTTTGGGGGTTAAAAAAAAAATTTATCCCCCGGGTTTTTTAACTCCCAAAAATGTTTTTTTTTTCAAAAAAAAAAAAAAATATTTTTTTTTTTTCAAGCTTAAGCTCCAAAATGTATTTGTGTTTATAATCTATGAAAAAATGATACTTAACTTTCAATCCCTTCTTCTTAAGTCAAATCATTGTAAATGTTAACTTAGAAAAAAAATCACACACAGCGTTATTTTTTTAAAGTTTATATCTTGACTTACAACACTATAATATAATGGTTTAGAGCGCGAAATATATTAATTAAACACTTTTATACTTTTTCAACGACAAGTCGACATTCCGGATGCCTTGCAGCATTTGTGGTCTTAGGAGACTGAAGCTAGATTTCGAAAGTTCCATCAACTGTTGTGTTATTATTGGTGATTGAAGAAACATGGTAGTTCTTGACGTATAATCTGTGTAAACTACAGATAATTCTTGAATTTATTGTCACCCTAACATAACGAAGTAGTGTTGCCATAAAATAGCATTTTATGCGATCTTCAAGTATCATAAAAAGAAGGGTTACATACCGCGGCCGCCCCGATCCGGATTATAAACTTTATAGAGTACGGTTATGGAAATTTTTTGGCACTCACTTCGGCAAAATGAGCGGTTACCGTAGCGGGACCCGGTTTGAGAATAAACCGTTTTATGGACACAAGAATATGTCCTTTTTATGAACTATATTATACATATAAATATTGACTACCTCTATGGCTTAATGGTCAAATGCATTGCCTAGAATTGCGTTAAGCACGAGAGGGTGCCCAGGGTGGTTTAAATCCCGGGAAAACCTCCTTACGACCCGGAGAGGGACACGGGATTCCATTTTTTGAGCGGTATAAAAAAATTTCGAACTAATTAACTAACTAATGGTTAGTTTTTACATTTGTTATTCGATGCCACATACGAAATATATTAATGAAAATTATTTTAATTACGGCCCGACGTTTCGGATGCTTTGCAGCAGCTGCGACCACGGCTATTAATATACATCGTGATTTAAACCGTTAAAGTGTTTTATATAAATGTGTACTAATTGTGTAGACCGTATTTAAATAAATTAAACGCAAATTTCACCTAATGATTATCATAATTAAATATTTTCAGGAAATGTCTTTAAATTCTTGTTATTTTACAATGATATAAGACAGTCAAATACAAAGTTTACTTATTGATCGAATGAATGTGATATATCCCATCCTTATAATACCTATGCGCTGTCGGCCTATTTTGACATCGTACATTCGGAACGCGCGAATAATACGTCGTAATGGATGTTCTTGGTATTTGAAATATGTAATGTATCTAGACATGACGCAATAAATCTATCAAAAAGCTCTTTGTCTTCGTTTCCTAATTTGGCGAAACGTCGACCTCCTTCGATCGCAAAAGGTCACAGCATATTGGTTTAGTTACAATGAAAAGGGCAAGGTTCAACATAGTAGAAGTATTGGTTAAGTTTAACTGTAATGTATGTGACATTTTTTTTATAGATAACAAACAAGCAATGGCGTCCGATAGATAGTAAGTGACACACCCCAGTAATATTACATTGCAAAACATACGCCATTGACCTATTTTGGCTAATCTGGGAATCCACAGACTGAAAACGAAACGCTATTAACATACACATACAACAACATAGTCATTATGTAGCTTACTCATCATAGACTCACTGCGATTTTGCAAAGCTACTTAGATATTCCTGCCGACGTGATCATTTTTGTGTCTGTTGAGTCTGGGGATACTTACCATCCCCTGGTGATGCAATCCATTTGTGATGATGTCGAGAACTAACTCAATTACAACGACTAAAAAGGTCGAAAACCCAAGATTTTTAATGAATGAAATAAAATATTTGTAATGGTTCAAAAGGCGTTTTAAACTGATAAAATATTTATTATGTATTGAAAACGCGTTTTAAACCGTTAAAAGTGTTTTATCTAAATCTTTTTATTTATGAAGATAGCCCATTTATTTTTTATTAAATTATTTGTTTGTTAATACTATTTTTTTTTGAGAATTGAAATTTGAATCTTGTGTTCGAAAGACTGAAAGACCCTAAGAGGACAAAATCTGATAGTTTCTGAGTTCGTGATAGAGCGTTGACGATATATCACTTTACGCTAACAATGGTACGGGCTTGCCTTTATTCGAGGAAATTATTGAACACAATCAATACTGTGGCAAGTTCTATTTTCGGGACGGTTTCCAGATAAGAGTTTTACAATGACTGATATTATTGATATATATTTCCGCAAAAAATTGGGAATTGATTTATTCACTGGAATCCACGTTCACAAACTAATATTGTATATGCTTTACCGGCTATCAAACGCGAATCTAACGCTGAAATATCATAACCGATACGAATGCGAAGGTATTCAATAGACTTCATATTTTTTTAATAATGTGGGGCTTGGAAACTTGGCTTTATCTAATCAAGCATGTATTTCTGCCTCTAACATAAAAAACAGTATCTATACTAATATATATAAAGCTGAAGAGTTTGTTTGTTTGAACGCACTAATTTCAGACTACGGGTTCGAAATTTTTTTTTTGTTGTGTTGTTTGTTTTGATTAGAACATTTATCGAAGAAGGCTATAGGCTATAGAACATCGCCCTGTGACAAATACAAGCGAAGATACAGCGAGATATGTGTAAAATATTAAGTAAATAACGGTTAAGATACCTAAAAATATGTATAAAAGAATGATTCCATTCTAAATGATCTAATAAAAAGTCCGCGACATTATATGTCTATCTTCAAAAATGTATTTGCAAGAACGACGGGAAGGGACGCGACCGAAGTAGGTAACAGCTTAAGTTTATAAAGATGAAGGAGTTTCCAACAACTAATTTGGATGCCCACTTATCTACGCGGACGAAGTCGCTGATACGGCTGGTAATGTATAAGCGAGAATATCAATTTATTTCAATAAAAACTGATTCATAAAAAGCAAGTATTTAGAAACCGAACATAATTCTGCACGGTTCCAAAGGTATAGATTATGTTACTGTTGAGGCTAGGGTACTGATAACACTCCCCGCTTTCGAATTCCCTTGCGTAAAACTTTCCCGACAACAGGTATGTTCCAACATTAATCAGTAGATCTCGGGTCAAATTACCGATTTCACCACACAAAGGGTCAAACTTACCGTACACTAAAGTGAAAATGAAAGGGTTAATATCACTTCGGCCAACTTTGCTTTTGTCGCGAGGAAAACAATTTGTTTCGCGGTTGAAGTGTTGTTCTGTCGGATAGAGACAGCTTTTTACTGTTTACACTTTTCCTGGTCTTGTAGATTAGAGATTGTGGACTATTGTGTTATGTTAATGAGCTATTTTGTGATAAAAATTGCTGGAGAGAGAGAAATTTAAACTTTCACAACTTTTATACAGTGGGAAAATATAGACAAATATAATCATGTATCTTGTTATTATATACAGTATTTAAGATTAAAAAATTAAAATTAATTAAATGCCTAGATTTACTTATTTATATTGACTATCCCTCGGGAGGGATAACCGGAGGGAAACCTACAGGAATGATCTAAAACATAGTTAAGTACTAGATTTCTAAGATAGATAATTCGTTTTTTTGTTTTCGGTTATCTAAGTCTGAAATCATTTTCATGTTGTTTTTAAAAATGCACCACACATAATTCAGAAATTAAAAACATTACATTACATACACAAGCGGGACTTGAACCGGCATTCATAGCGTTCCGTGCTACTGCTGCTCTAACCAATCGAGATACAGTGTCCTCGAACGGTTTCTGAAAATTTATATAATACTGTCTATAGTTTACGCGAGTAGTACACATTTAAATAAAACACTTTAACGGTTTAAAACTCGATATATTAGTTAAACTTATTTGAAAATGATTTTCCCGTTTAGTCGTCTCCCCGTGACCATGGCTGCTGCAAAGCATCCGAAACGTCGGGCCGAAGTTAAAAATCATTTTCAAATAAGTTAAACTAATATATCGCGTTTTAAACCGTTAAAGTGTTTTATTAAAATTTATATAATGACATCATGTACAATAACATATGAATAATATTCATATTCTTAAACATTAAAAACATTTTATTAGAAAAATTGCATTTGTTTGATTTGTAAGTGATTCTTAAAATATATGCGGAAGTCTAACGCAAATGTCCTATGGCGCAGGCGTAAAAATAAACTACTAAGGCTGTCATTAAGGTTTAAGTCGAAGACTATAATTGGTACTCGAAACAAAGTGATGGCTGTGCAGTTAGCAACATAGCTACTTAAGCCAGATGAAAGGCACCGCAGTTCCTAACCTGCTTTTGCGTAAAGATGTTAATTGCTAGATATGGCCTTGTGGAATTTACGACGTTAATCATGATGATGATGAATAAAGTGGGTGACAGGTAGAGCAACGACAAAGATATTTGTCGTAAGTTCAAATACTGCCTGTATCATTTTTTTTATGTAACCTAACTGTATAATATCACTGTATTAAAATATAAATTAAATAACGGGTAAGTAACATTTTTATTCTATTAGTTTTTACTTAAACTTTAGCAGTATTTGAGTATGGGTTTTAAGGAAAGATGGATTGTAAACACTGTGCCCGTATAGAAAAATATTATTGCAATAATTCACTGCAATGTAATGTTTTTTTCTTTTCTAGTTGTATATATTTTTACGCAGTTTTATAAAGCTTTATATTTTTTTGACTCAGGTGTTGATTTAATTTTTTTGCTAATGGTTTATCATTATAGCGGTTCTATTTATTTATGTCTTTGTCATAATGATCTTTAAGCGCGTTCTCAGCGATCGGTTTTATAAACTCGTTTGATCCTTTGTCGTCGAGACGGGAATTTTTCTTTGTTCATTCCCTGTCTATTCTTTGATGTAATTTTTAAACTTTACCGGATGAGATTCGCTGAGAATTTCATTAAAACTGCTTTCTGGTAAGTAAACTTCTTGCTGACAACTAATGATGATTTAATAATGACATAACAATAGATAGAGACGTCAGGCGGTAAATATTTTTGTAGCTGACAAAGTTTTTAATCGTAATTTTTAACCAATCGTTTAATTTTTTTTTTGTTCTGGTTTACTAAGCGTTGCTGGTCATTTAGGTGGCAAGTAAATGTTATATATAGTAAAGTAAATCTTATAAATACGCTTGAACTGACCAAAACTCTTAAGACACTTGTCATCTTATCGAGAAAAACGCAAATGCGGAAATCAAAAGTTTCTGACAAGTAGGGAAAAGTATGATTATATATATTTATATAATCATAACTAATAAATGCATTTCATGCTATTTAGGTAAATATAAAATACTTCGTCTTGAACAACCCATGGATAGCGTACAACGAGAATAGCAAATTACAATTATAAAATAAAATATACTTTATTCTCTGTAAAACTATAAAAAATATTTTGATTCGTAAAAATAATATTAAAAAATATTTTTTTTTCAACATTTCCTACAAACTAATTCATTTTTCTGAATTAAATGGCCTAAGGAGCAATTCATATCACTGCCAGGCAGCCCTGTCATTATGGAAGTCTTTTAAACAATAATACGCCTTTTGAGACAATCTAAATTTTATGACTTTTTTGAACTTATTTATTTAATACTGTCTATAGTTTACGCAAGTCGTACACATTTAAATAAAACATTTTAACGGTTTAAAACGCGATATATTAGTTAAACTTATTTGCAAATGATTTTTAACTTGGGCCCAACGTTCCTAATGCTTTGCAGCAGCCGTGGCCGCGGGGAGACTTATTTATTAATATAATTTCCCGCAAATGAATTAGTTGTTTTATGGATCCTATATTCGTGGATAGCTAGCTTATTATTTATCAAGTTCAAAATATGTCTATCACTATTCTTGCCGAAATTGCTTTTATTCTTATGGGCATACGATCAATTTTCATAAATATATTGTGAATACACAGTAACTATGCCGATATTTTAAAGGTATCTTTAATGCTGGATCCTGCCGTAGATAGCCCGCACCGCCCTTTTTTGGAACACAAAAATGCATTCAATGACGGCAGCGTTTCCCCACAGTAGTATGCCATATGTCATAACAATATACACATAAGCAGCAAAGCAATGTACATAAACAAACCACTATATATTTTTCCTTTCAATTATTTGATCTTCCACCTTTTAGTAATAATAAAATAATTACTCAAAGTACTGTAATAATGAGACAAAGCTAATTATTTTTAATAAGCACAGAAAAGTGCTCTTTACAAATAATATTAAGTTCAAAGTAGTTCTGTATTCTGTGTACTCATTAGTGTTATTAAGAATTTTGAAGATCCCTTGTGAAATAGTGTCATGACATACACAAATAATTAAATAAAAATATATATATATATATATATTATATTTTGTATATATATATTGGCCTATGTAAGAAACATATATGAATCTGTTCTAGTAATATAAAGCTGAAGTGTTTGTTTGTTTGAACGCACAAATCTCTGGAACTACTGGTTAGCATTGAAAAAGTCTTTTTGGATAAAACTAAGAGACATTAGGTTATGTTGGAAAAAGAATGGGAAAAATTGTGTAATTTGGAAAAAAGGAAAAATGAAGTATCAGGTTTCCGTTATGTGCGGCAACCGGTTTAATAAACATATGTATAAAAGGATGTTCTTTAGAATAATCTAAAATAAATTTTTTAGCAAAATCGTATCTTTTAAAGATTAACTCACAAGAGAAATATTTTACCCTCGCGGGATTCAAATCCATAACCATTGAAAGGGCATGGGCTATTTTACATCGGTCAATTATAAATATCTTTTATGATTATTTTGTGTCAAATTATATATCCATCATAAGATTATTCTTTACTCTACGGAGCCTCTAATTTCTATTCAAGTCTAACTTATCTTTATCCTTACACTAACGTTTGCTTTAGCTCGTCGCTGTACGGTTATCTTAGCTACTTGTATGTTTATAATGATATGCTTTTTATGAAGTACCCTCAATACTTAGTCGTATAATGACCTCGTATAATTAACAGTATTTTTTTATGGTAGTGGAGGACGAGCCTGGGGTTCATTCGATGGAAGGTGGAATACCCACGCCATATAACATTTCAATAAGAGGTGTTGTTGCTTTGAATATTTTTAAGTAATGTGAGTAATGCATACCAAAAATGTCCGGCGGTAGTTTACGCGACTATCATATTTAAATTAATCAATTTTAACGGTTTAAAACGCGATATATTAGTTAAGTCTCCCCGTGACCACGGCTGCTGCAAAGCATCCGAAACGTCGGGCAGAAGTTAAAAATAATTTTCAAATAAGTTTAACTAATATATCGCGTTTTAAACCGTTAAAGTGTTTTATTTAAACTTTAAATAATATATCGCGTTTTAAACCGTTAAAGTGTATTTCTGTTTCATCTTAAATAATAAAATTTGGCAAAAGGTTACGTTAATGAGTATTTCCGCGTCGGGTCGGAAAACAAAGCCTTTCACAAAATGATGTCGTGAGTTAAATTCAATACATTTTGCAGTAAGTCACTTCGGTTGGAATTCTGATATCTGTCAGGGTTGTACGACTTAATATTCCGAGTCGCTGTCGCTAGCAGACTTTTGATCCTTTGAGCCGGGAGCTAGGGTTGCAAGTATTTTAAGTACATATCGATCAGTCATAGGTTACGCTGCTGATACAAATCGCTTATTTATGGCAAGAAAACGGTAATAATTTTTTTTCGTACATATTAAACATGTTTGCGTCGTTTCCATTCTAATTTGGAAGTATAGTATAATAAAACATTTTTAACGGTTTAAAACGCGATATTGGTTAACTTTTTTTGTTATTTAATTGAGCCACGGTCTGGCGTTACGGATGTTTTGCTATAGACGGAGTCATGGGGAGACTACATCGCCAATTATAGAAATTATTGAACCACCGCTAGGCACAGGACCCTCTTTTTCAAGCTTAGACCCACCACGCTGATTCCACACGTGATGACACTTCAAACACCTTAACTCCAAATAATCATATAAAAATGAAGACACAAGATTAGAACCCGAGACCACGTACTCTAGCGACAAGATGAATAAGTCAGTAAGTTTAAATGTAATGTTATGTAAGATTTAAACTGTATATCTCAACTTCCAACTATTGTCATTGGATTTTAATCAAATTAGGTTTCAACCCTAAACCAATCCTATTTCAGTTAGAACATAACACGACACTCGTGTAAACAATGTTTTTGAGGGACGAGTGTCAGACAGTCAAGTGAACAAGTGATTTACTAAAAGGAATCTTTTGAGTGTACATATCGTTTTTTCTAAACGATAAAGTTCTTTGAATGTAAAGTGATATCACTATATTAATTTATTCTTCATATCCATTATTTCGTGAAATGGTATATTATGTTCATCGATGACTTATTGTTTCCTTTCTAGTTACACTATTTATAAAAATCCGTTTCCCCAGTGGTGTATGATAAACCTACTTTTGTATAATAGAAGAGACAATCACAGAGTTCACTTTGTGGAAGGTATAATACTAGTGAGATTTGAAACCGATACACGATTCAACTTTACAGTTTTATATTAGAGGACAGTGGTTCATGATAGTATGACTTATATGCAATTTCGTTAATCCGAATCATAAATAAAAATTATAAATTGTTTAGCACCATGTTGGATCCGGTAGAGATCAAACCCACCGCCAGTTTATAAGTAATTGCCACGAGCCTCTGTTTTTGTGGCTCTCTATTTCTGACCGAATTTATTGTCTCTTCGGGATTCGAACTGAGAACCTCGGGTTCTTTATATATTAGTTACCAGCTATATCCGTTGATTAAAATGTGTCCGCAATCGTTTATTACCTAGTAGGTTGTGGAGGGCACAGAACAGCTGATATGTCTTTCAAACCGTTATATTGATTTTATTTACAGGCAAGACCAGTCCTCAAGTTTACATCTGATTTTTTGTGCTTAACGCAATGATCACGTGAGCTATAGAGACGTATAAGCGCTAGTACATAAATAAAAATGAGAAAGTTTTCAAAGATAAACGTAATAATTTTAAATTTACCTCTCATTGTAACGTAAACATTCCGTGCTAATGAATATAGATGGCTCTTCATTAGAGAAAGGTAAATGAAAAGTAATTTTCTATCATTATTTCGAATTGTTTCGGTATATTTAATTATGGTGTTCTGTTTAGATTTTGGGAGGTAAGGTTTGAAAAAACTATAGATACTCGTACTAATGCAAAACGCTTGTTTAATAAATCGTGTAAGGCTTTCACGGCCATCGTTCAGCATATCACAGCAATTAACGAAGAATTAATTAATTAATTTGTTAATCCTTCGAGCAATCGAGGCAACATCTCCTGATGATGCCGTCCACACTTGATGGCGAAACGTCGAGAACCTCTTCTCGCTCACATCGGCCGAACAGCCCGAAAGACAATGATACCCTTGTTTTTAGATTTACCACTAGATAGAGTTTGTTACCCATCTAGGGGTAAATTTTGTTACCGCCTTTATTATAACTTATTATATTTATTTTGAAACTCGTTTTCTAAAATGTTTCAATTTTAATGCATGTTATTGCTTTTTTAGGATTTAGTTGGTAAATTTTATAATCTCTAAAAACTATTATAAACAAATATCAGTACTTTTCATTTACTTTATATTTCTTATCATACATCACTATACTGTTTGTTCTCTGTGTTCTTAAATATTATTAATTTCCCACTCCACAGCACAAATCTTTGTTTTAAGAGCGAGGATTTCAGAACTAATCCTATAGCTTAACGTCTTCTCTGAAGTGAGAAGTGATGACAACTTTTCCTGTAATTAATTTTCTTAAAATGCCCGTTCTAGAATTTTAAACATTTCTTGATGAACTGATTTCATGTTTTCTATTTTTAAATATTCCTTGAAGTAAATAGTATTTTTTGGAAATAAATTTCCAAAATCGTGTGAAAAGAAATAAAACCCCACTTTTTTCTTACATACAAACAATTTGTTATAACACTATCTATCTATCTATTGAATTGTAAGTCCACACAGTTGTATGTTTACTACAAAGTTCAGGCGTTAGTGCAAAGCTTCAGGTTAGGCAAAACCATTGATGTTAGTATCATACAAATATTATATTAAACTTCAATTAATGTTCGTTATTTAAAAAAAATAATAATAAGGTGTTGCCAAGTGTAGCTAAATAAATTAATCTTAAAAAAGAATAGAATACAATTTATTATTAATATATTAAATATAATATGTTTATTGAATGGGCAGCAATACATTTGAACCTCAACTTTGCCAAAGCGGTACGACCGTGTACTTTTATGAAATAATATTTAACTTTATGAAGGGAAAATAAACTTGCAACCCTCGTATATTCAATCAAAACTTTTCCGCGTCAACAAACAGAGGTCCATTTTTATATATTATGTTAGACTTAATGTAAGATATAGAGTGTGTACAGTAAAACACATCAAATTACTATTTATGAATCTAAAAACAAGAGAAGTAATAAAAATTATTAATGTACACCAATTAATCTGTCTGTGTTTACACGAGTAGAACACATTTTAAAACACTTTAACGTTAACGCGATATATTTTAGTTAAACTTGTTTAAAAATTATTTTTAACTTCGGCCCGACGTTTCGGATGCTTTGCAGCAGCCGTGGTCACGGGGAGACTAAAGATGGAGGATGTCTCTGACGTCAAAGTAAAAAATTGCTACGCTAGCGCCATCTGTTCTGTCAAAGTTGGTATTTGGGGAAACTGGCCGGGTCCTTACAGAATTGACTAATGGTGTCTTCGCGTTAGCCGGTATCCTGTTTATTGGGTTCCAGAGTTTTTAATATGGGATCCCAGGTGTTTGATAATTTGAGGCCTCCTCCCTATGTCTGTTTTTAAATAGTTACCTACAAGAATAAATGATTTTTGACTTTGACAAGATGCAGTGTTGACTTATTTTGGCTTTGGATATTCGGAAGAAACGGAAGTAAAGAACGACAGCAAAAGCGATTTCAACATAGTATTATCGTTATAAATGACTATAAGTGTATTCATTTTCAAAATATGTGTTACACTGCGGCTCATCAGTTTTCAGGTCCTATTGAAGCCATTTGAATGAAAATTAACATTCATCATAATATATATTATCATTACCGACTTTGAGACAAAAGGGGCTCATCAATCACTGTCTTTTCATTTGGAGTTTTGCAGCATGAGACAAAATTACGGAATATTTTGTGTTTTACAAATGTTTTTGTAACTAAGGAGGATATGATTCTTAATAAAGTTAGAATTATAAAGATGCCTCTTATATCAATTACCTAAATATACATATCTTACTTAAATACTGTCTGTAGTTTATGCGATTAGTACACATTTAAATAAAACACTGTAATGGTTTAAAACGCGATATGTTAGTTATAGTTATTTGAAAATGTTTTCAGTAGTCGTAGTCACGGGGAGACTAAAGATGGAAAGTGTCTCTGACATCGTAAAAACTGCTACGCTAGCGCCATCTATTCCGTTGAAGTTGGTATTTGGCCAAACTTGCCGTGTCCGTGCCGTGAAGAATTGACATTGGTGTCTTCGCGTTTTCTGGTATGCTGTTTTTTGGGAAAAATACTTTGGATTCCGACAGAGGCACCCTCCATCCTTAGTCTTCCCGAGACCAGAGTTTTTGCAAAGATCAATCGGCCCGTATTTAAAATTATTTTCAAATAACTATTACCATTAAAGTATCGCGTTTCAATCCGTTAAAGTGTTTTTTTAAAACACAACTTTCTTTTTTATCTATCAGTCGTAGGTCTTGTTTATCTCTAAAGGTACTGCACGAAACTTTTCTTTTTTCCATTCGATTAGTTACCAATAGATCACTCTGTAACCATTCTACGCAGATTAACTCGCGGACAGAACTAGTAAGATTAGATAAGGAAGCAAAATGTCTTATTTACCTTTTCTTAATTCGAAATATTTTAGTTTTATTTAAATATGTACTACTCATGTAAAATGTAGGCAACACTCGCCTATAACATACAACGTTTAATTAGGATGCGTGATCGATATTTAACTCGGCATATTGAAATAAAAAGCTCTTCCGTCTCCATACTGTAGTTTGTGGTCCCGTAAAATTCCTATTAAATATCCACTTGACATAAGGTAATCGAAGCCTTATAATCTATCTATACTAATATATAAAGCTGAAGAGTTCGTTTGAACAAGCTAATCTCAGGAATTACTTTTAGTTACAGCATTTATCGAGAGACTTTAGGCTATAAAACATTAGGATGCATCCAATAGGAGCGAAGGCAGTGGGAAATGTGGAAGAAACGGGGAAACTATTAATATTAAAGGATTTCCGTTGCGTGTTTAAGTATAAAAATGCAAAAAATATGTTTTAAGGAATGATTTCCCTTTAAATGATCAATAGAAATTTTCGTGACAGTAAATGTCTATCTTTTAAGATTAACTTCCAAGAACGACGGGACGAGAACGACATGGATAACGGCTTAAATTTATAAAGAATAAAACGAGTAAAAAGTAATTGAGGTACCCAAAATTACTTTTCTACGACAAAGTCGCTTGATACAGCTAGTGCTTTATTAACCACGCAGATGGAGTCGTGGCACATATAGTAACAAAATAAGATACGATGTTGACAAAATGGAACGGTCTTTTTCCTAACAATCAAAACTTCGTAACAATTTTTTACTTGACGTCAGAGACATCCTCCATCTTTAGCTCCCTGTGACCACGGCTGCTGCAAAGCATCCGCAACGTCGGGCCGAAGTTAAAAATCATTTTCAAATAAGTTTAACTAATATATCGCGTTTTAAACCGCGTTTTAAATGGTTTAAAAGTGTTTTATTAAGATATTATATATTTGTCTATATTTTACATAGACAACAGCACTGTATTTAAACGACCGTTATAATTTTCATGGTCATACATAAAATTCGGAAATTGATTTACAAATACGGTATACAAGTTTGAGTCCAGTTCGTGTGCAGTTGATTATCATTAGCTTACAGCTGAAATTGTGAACTGAACCTGAATTTCAGAACCAAAATAATTTAAAACGAGAAATACACTGTACATTATACCACTTCCACGAATTTTAGTATTGCCTTCAAAGCAGTATGAAGGCAATAAAATTCATGGAAGTGGGAAACGTGATAAGTATTGCGTCCGTTAGACCACGAATGTGCTGTATCCGGGTTTTATAATAAAGTGATTTAAACTTTACGTCTGCCTCTGAAGTTAGTAACGATTATTTTTTGGGGTTTGTTTAAAAATTTGGTTTTATAATTTTAGACAAGCTTTGGCCGCGACGTTACCTATTGTAGTCGTGGTATAGTCGTTTGTTAGTATTTTTAGTACAATATATCCTTATAATCATTATACGTTGCTTTCGCAGAGCTCCCTCGAAAACACTGTAGCAGGCGGGCTTACATAAAATAACTTAACAAACTGAAACCGTAACGCGTTACATAGCGTATTTAAAAAAACACGTTATTTATTACATCCGTAGTTTATAAACTCGCTAAATAGTTTACAATATTACGGCGGCATATAGATTAATTGTCAGATCAACTACAGTACAGTACAGTGTTAGCAAAGCAAATTCGATACAAAATAAATAATTCCCACGCTATCATAAAGCCAGTGACCACGATTGCTTCTTTTATTCGGCCATCGGGATTGTGTTAGGAGTCCAGCTCTGAATAATTGATGCGAATAAATTGTGAACGCCTGTTTCGATCTGTCCGCTCGAGATTGCTTCTTGAATCTTACATTTTCCAAATAAAATTTGTTTTTTAGTGTTTACTTACGTGTTACCTTTGACTGCCTCTGTAGCCAAATGATTCAATGTGTTGCCTTTTGAAAATAGGCTAGGTCTATTTCCTTAAACTTTAAATCGACATAAAAAAATTAATTGTCTCGAAACTTACCTATTTAAATAAAACAATTTTAACGGTTAGAAACGCGAAATGTATTTACGAATTCATGAAATTCTGTTTAAATTTAAATTTAAGTTTAAAAGTGTAGTATATTAGTAAACTTATTTACAATATAATTACAAATAGGTTATTCCCACCGTAACTAATACATTTCTTGTTCTAAACCGTTAAAAACTACAGACAAAACTTACCTAGTAAATCATGCAACATCAATAAAAGGAACAATAAGAAACACACTCTCAATAAAGATTTTTCTCACCCGCGGGTTTGCTCTGAATCACTGCTACAATAATTATCGGAAAAGAAATCGGGCCAAAGGAAATTTATGGAGGTGGAACGGTGGATACATACATCTTGATTACTTAACGTCTTCCACGGTTTGGACGTACGAGCGAAAGCTATGTGCTCTTTCTATACTTGACTGATTAGCAAAGTTAAATATTTCGGGCTGGAAAAACCCATTTTGTATTTACTTACCGTACTTATTTCTGTGTCCGTTCCACTGATCGATTATACTAACCAAGTAGTTTACACTTTTGTGCCTTGCGCTACTGTAACAATTTATCGTTTCACCTTGATTTAAACCCTCGACCACCACGTGCTTAACCCAATGCAAGTCAACGCATCGACATATTGCTGCAAATACATTATTATTTTACAAGAAAATTTAGGTATATCGTTTAAATAGAACACTTTAACGGTTTAAAACGCGATATATTAGTTAAACTTATTTGAAAATGATTAACTTCGGCCCGACGTTTCGGAGTCTCTCTGTGACCATGGCTGTTGCAAAGCATCCGAAACGTCGGACCGAAGTTGATCATTTTCAAATAAGTTAAAATATTATATCGCGTTTTAAACCGTTAAAGTGTCTTATTTAAATGTGTACTAATCGCGTAAACTACAGATATAGTATATCGTATTTTATTAGTCACTGTTTACTTTTAAATTTAGTTTTTTTTCTTCTTTAAACTTCACTCTAAACAAAGGTTTATATTTTTTTAAATTGTAATATTTTATATATAAGAAGAATGGTATTTTTAGGTTTAAATTATTTTAGTTTTTATTAGGTTAGCTAAATAAAAAATATAGGAGTAATGTAAAATAAAGAATATATAATATAATAATGGTATACGACATATATGAGTAATAAAGTTGAGAAGTAAACTTATTGTTAATATTTTTTCACTACGGCGTTTTCGCGACGTAAGTATCGACGATAACTTAAAAGAAAACATAAACTAACTAATTCTTTTCAGGTTATACCCGTAAAAGTCTTTATTTTAATAAATTGAAATAGTTGCTAAGTGTAGTATTAATTATAGTTATTAACTATCCAAAGTTGTTGTTCAAAATAGATGATCGGATATTTGGACCGTACAATTATATTAAGGTTTGAGGAAAATCGCCGGAAAAGCTATATACCTGTAAGTGAATTCCTCTTCCGATATCGCGTGATTCAGTGCAAGGCTATACGTAATTACATTACTGTATACATGTTCAGCAAGCAAAATCTCTCTACGGATGTTATAATTAAACTATCACTGAAGGAAACGTTTCTCGTAATAACATCCATTGATTAACCGCGCTTCCGCGTGTAGTTTGACGTAAAGGTTTACGTACGTAAGGTGTATTGAATCAAATAAACAATTAAGAAATTAAAAGTTATCAAATAGATTTGCACATATTTCCCACTGACGGGACTCATAAGAGAAAATCTGTATCTGCCACGTTACCACATATCGAAGTTGCGACATTTCATAATCTATAAATCAATCTTAAATATTATTTATATAAAAAATTTACAATTTAAAACAAAATACCGTTTTTTGACAGTGTCGTTGGCCTAACAGTACCTAATGTATCAATTTCAGTCTGTGGATTTGCTAAAGATGCGCTGGCGACTATCGATATTCGGAAATCCACAGACTGAAACCGAATCGCAATCAAACTTGACAGCTGTTTCATCTGTGGACGGTGGTTCGCCACGCGGACGGTATTTCAATATCTACAGATTGCGAATTGAGAATTCAGGACCCGGTGGTCTCCAACCAGCGACTCGTTAATTTTTAGCCATGCATTGGTACCACACCACCGAGCCCGTCGGATTCATGGTCACTTAAAAATTGCATACATAGTAACCTAATCTGGGCCAAACTACACAAAGCTTTAGAGCAGTCACTTGGTAAATAGAGATCGATTAACCCGTTGACCGCCTAAAGTGCAACATCGAGCCATTAGTGTTGGCAAACATTTGTATTTCTGTCGGCTACGAAAATAACTTGGCACTTATTGACAGGTCAGGACGGTGGGGTGTTAAACTGTTTACCTGGAGCGAAGTAGTTAAGTTAGCAACTAAAACCGCGAACTTACCACCGGTTATTGATGTTTAAAATATCAAATTGTATTAGCTCTGTCTAACAGGCTAAGAGTAGGGTTTTACTGAAAATCAGTGTTGTTGTGTAACTGTGCTGTGACTTATGTTAATACAAGACTCTTTTGGCATCACTTTTCTTTAAATTAAATGGAATCTGATTGTATTAATTATTTTATTACTTACTTAATGAATGTCAAATAAAGAGATTTATTATTATTATTATATAATCGTGGGAGACTAAGAAGTCTCTATGTAAATCTAAATTGGCTGCACGAACACCTAATTTTACTAATTTTGGTCGAGCCGTTTAAACGCAAAGTAAACAAACAACTATTTAACCAACAACAAGTAATGTATATTACTTACGCTATATAGTCTTAATATGGAATTGACATTTATTGAATTTATAACATGGAGGTTATAAATATGATAAATATAATTTCGTTTCAGCTACCAGGATTATAGCTTTCAAAGATATAAACCGTAACTTAAATCGAGTAGTTTAACAGCTAATTTTGTAACTTAATTACGTAGTTGATAAGCAATTTGCAAGCGAAAGTGACACTAACTATTTCAGATCATGGTTATTAAGGTTACATTTACAGACTTAGTCATACTAATTACAAAGTTAACCACTTACGAACCGCGAATGTACTTTTTATGACACAGAGGACAAACAAACATAACGTTCACTTGTCAAATAGTGAAAAACTCCAGTCATATGACATTCAAGCAAGATGTGTTGTTGACGTATTTTGGTTTTAGATTTAAACATCGAAATAGCATTAGAGTTCTTATGAAATTAGTTTGATCTTTCTTCTATTATATAGAATAGCTTATCGATTTTAATAACCAGTCAAGCAAGTTTTCTGTCAAATTAGATATGTATACATTTGTCAAGCATTAATAAGATCTGTGTGTAAACATTGACATAAAATCTCTTTTAATGGATTAAAACGCAAAATGTGTACGTCGTCGACGCACGACTGTCTGCGTTGCAGCATTTTATATTTGACCTAACCGATGCTGCTTAAAGTATCCAGAGGCTACGTAATCAAAATAAATTAACTAATACATCGCTTTTAAAGCAGTTAAAAGTGTTTTCATTTATTTCCACCATTCGAGTGAGCGAGTTAGTTTTAAATTACTTCTTCCATAACAATGTCTGTTTATGATAATACTATTCATAGTTATAAAATTGAATAATGAATTTGTTGAAAGTTTAATACCTTTCACAGACGTAGATTTTTATCTCCCAAATGTCTAGACGAGTTGTCAGATACGTATGAAATACAACATACATAATAATGCAAAAAAATATCTTATGAAAGGGACACACAAGCAAATAGGCTTTGGGTAAAGGGTAAAAATCCCAGCCCTATGAGATTTAAACAAGATGTGTTGTCATTTTGGCTTTGGACGTTCGGAAATCTACTCGCCAATTACCGAATAACCAAAGGCAAAAATAGGTCGATAGCGCATCTTGTTTATATGTTATATGGCTAGGGTATTACACCTACCACCTGTACCTAAAGATTGTTTGTCTCTCTCTATTATAAAAAAAAAAAAACAGTAAAATAAATAGTGGTTTATACTCATACCAGTGATTTTTGAAGTTTTCAATATGTAACACAGTTAGGTATTACTTTAAATAAAATTTTAAAATGCTGTCTGTAGTATACGCGAGTAGTATATATATAAATAAAGCACTTTAACAGTTTTAAATGCGATATATATTAGTTAAACTTATTTGAAAATTATTTTAACTACGGCCCGACGCTTCGGATGCTTTGTTAAAATACAATTTTTAAGGTGGACTTTTTGTAAGAGGTTTATTTTAAAGTACTTGGTGTATCTTCGTCATTAATTATTTTGAATGAAACAAATAGCCTTCTAGACAAAACAATGAATAAACAGCTTTACAGTCAATGGCCGCTGAAAATATAAACCGTAAACAGCTTACAGAATGACAAGAATTCATAATAACTCGTCACTTTTACGATGTCATTCGTCAAAGTGCTTAGCTGTGTTTGTCATGTAATTGAATAATGGCTTTTCAAGTAAAACTCGTAATTTTTATCGAAATATTTTGTCTGTGGTTATTAGTCTATTGTATTGTTATTATAATTATTTATAAAAATTACTGGCCGTTTTCCGATAAAAAGACTTTAGTTTAACCTTTAACAAAATAATATCAAGGCATACAGTATTTGAATATAAGTAGTTTGTTAGTTATTTAGTTCATTTATAGTATAGCTTATGGTAAGATAGTTAAGTAATTTAGAGTATAGGTATAGATTATAGTTATATATTGTGAGGGTCATCCGTGGCATATATAATATTTGTACAAACCTTAAAAGAAAGGAATAAATGGAATTAATATAAATATATTTGAAAAATAAGTCTGTCAAATTTTAGTAAACTGCTTTATATTATTAAAGTGTTTTAATGAATAAAATTTCTATATCATTTTTAGGAGGGAAAGAAGGTGTTCCCATTTCATGATAATGAAATAGTCAAACCCTAAAATAATTGAGTAAAAAATAGACTTAACTTCTTATTATATTATGCATTATGTTTGAGTGGTTTCTGTGTCAAATTTACACCGCAATTCGTTTTAACCGATTTTTTAAATAGAGGAGGACATACAAGCGCGTTGCTTAATTCCTCAGCCACATAACATGGCTTTGTTTGTTCGGAAATCCACAGACTAATACTGAAACCCGATTTAACTTCCCGGTTTTTTCATTCATGACCTGAGCGAAATTTTGATATTCCTACCATCCATTTAATATCAAGTTTTCCTTAATTTCACATCATCAATCAGAATACCATTGTCAAAGACTTCGCATTAAGACGCGTTATGTTTCAGTTACTATTAGTAACAATATTCTGTCAAATCAATGCACAATCGACCGCCATCGATTCTTAACAAGGCTGAAATTAAATTTTCCGCTAAAGCACTAGCCGCCGAGTGGCTTGCAACTGACGGGGGTCGGGAAGGCTTCGTTAATTGCCTCGGTATAAGGAATTACTATAGCGTAAACCTTTCAGCGAAGTATACTATAAATTAAATATTTCTTAATGCTAGAACACTACTTAAAAGCTAAATTATTTTAGGGCCGTCGGTTGACAAAATATTTAAAACAGACCGACTTTTCAGTGTGCACCGCAGACCTATTTATGTGGCCGTCCATTAATTACAATAATTATATCAAACAATGAGAGCCTCTCATTGTTTAAAACATTTTATCGTACAATGTATAAATTAAACTATGATTTTATATTGAAAATATTAACGACACGAGGGGAGCTCGAACCGGCATCCACAGCCTTCTGTGCTGCTGTAACTAATTTAGTTACCATGTCCTACACGTAATAGTTGAATTTTTCCACCCTTTTGATATTTATACAGGCACTTGTCGCGCAGTTTTATTAAGGTTTCCAGAGATGCTGTTAGATGAGGACAACGACAGAACGTTGGATCATAGTTATAAAGAATAATTAATCTAATATATGTCACGTTTTATACCGTTAAATGAGTTCTATTTTAAGCCGTATTATGTTTCATCGTGCCTTAATTTCATAGAACCGACATACAACTGTTAAAACAGTTTTATTTAAATACAAATTTTAAAAGTTTATTTTTATGTACAACCTAATGTTTCGTAACCCTCTTAGACATCTGCATGAATTTGAAACAAATGTAAAATTTTACATTTATTGTTAAACGTAACATGAAGTGTCAACCTCTGTAACTACGTGGTTAAACGTGTTACCCAGCAGTGCATTTACCGCGATAGGTTGTGTGTTGAGTAGGGCCCAGAAGTCCAATCACCTACTTGCGTGTAAATAAAAACCAATCATTGAAACGGATACAAAACTGTGTCCGCCATATGCCCCACGAAGGGAAACGGCATTTCACTTATAAGAGCCGCCATAGACTTACCACAACTTATAAAAATATTTAATGCTTATAGTTATTTAGGGTAACCATACACTAAAGCCTGCATTAAAATGTTAATTTTACTTAGTATCTTATAATACAGGGAAATATGAATACGTTTTCAATTAATGAAAAAACATGTCTATATATATATAGGATATATCCCTTATATTATATACTTATATAACGTAATGTTACCTTCTTTTATGAAGGTTTGCAAGCCTAGAATATAATATTAATATAATATTTAGCTCTTAAAAACGCTGACTTAGAAAATTCTAGCATTGTATCGTATGCAAAACAAATACCCCTTGGAAAGGGTAATTATGACAAAAATCAATGTTTAAACCATAGCAATGCTTGGGGGTTGAAAGAACAAACTCTAACAAGAAAAGATATGTAGACACAACTCTTTTTATAGCATCTTTAAATTAAAACTCAAGTGAGTGGCGGCGAGTTTATTGCCAGTTCTTCTTGTTCGTTGAACGCCTTTGATTTAAGAACGGGTAGTAAATTTAATTTTAGAGTTTTTAATTATTAACTGGTTTGACGTTATTGTACCTACGTGATTAAATGATTTTTAACTTTGACTTTGAAATCAATCAAATCTTTTAAACTATCGTGCTTATCCTACCTAAGTTTCCAGTAAAAAAGGTTTTGGCAATCTGCCTCTGACGGGAAATTGTTTCCCTGCGTTTAAAAAGAGGAAGCGAGGAATTTGTCCTTTATGGCTTCCACTGCGACTGTGCGAGGTGGATAAAATAAAATTAGGGGTTAGCGACAAAAACAATACGGTGAGAGTGCTTTACAATATTACAGTTACAGTTACTGTAGTTGTAAACACGGAGAGAGGACAATTCTAATATTAATATATTTTATTATTGAGCTTAAAACAAATTTAAAGTACAATAGTGCTATTTAAATGTAAACGAGCCAAACATTCAACTTAAATTCAAAAAAACAACCTAAGATAGAAAATAATTTACGACGCAGACAGGACTTGAACCGGCTTCCAAGGTGATGTTGCTCTAACCAATTGAGTTATCGTTTCCTAGATGTCGTCGTCAAATTTTTTCAACCTTTTATACATGCACATCTCTATCATCTATTCAAAGACAGTTAAATTTGAAGCCATTTTAAAAATAATATGTGTGATGAAAAAACACAAACCAAGCGGTAATCAGACACCGGCGGTAGGGTACGCCAGTTAACAAAAATAAGCGAATGGCGTCTTATGTAAAGGAAAAACTTCATATTCGATTCTTCTCCATATTGACCTCAAGATTAATTCCCTAACGAAGCTGAGCTATTTTTAAATTTAGAACAGTTCCGAAACTTACCTAACAATCAAGTAAAACGTGCTTGACACCTGACCTGATATCCGATATGAGGCGAAGATTTGACACGTTGCCAGAAATGGTTTCCCGCCCCTGATTTTATTGAAATCGTAGTATTTGTTCGGATAGCGTCACTTATAAATTTTCACACAAAGTCGTCACAAAAGAATTCTTACAGTCTGACATCCGGCATAAATGCAACAAAAACTGTAATTAAAGTAGATAACCTCCTTTTATTCAAACCTTAAAAAAGTAACAAAATAAACAAACAAAGCCATTAAAATCATGCCAACAAAATATATTTAGCAAATTTTTCTTTGGTTGTCACATATATTTACTTACTCAACTTCTTCGGTTCTTCTTAAGTCTTTAAAGATAATACATTTCTATGTCTAGGACATCGAAAATGCTAGTTTACGATTCACACACCAACAAAATATTACAAAATTATCGTTTAACAGTGAGTTCGTGGATTTTAATAATAAAATACTCCACTTCACTACAACTTTACCTTGTATATGTACGATAAACATCAATTAATTTAAACAAACAATTGAATTTAATAAAATTATCAGCAGTCGCAAATGCAATCACATACATTCCTGAAATAACAAAGAACATAGCAATAAACTTGCAGCCAAATTAAATGGAAAACAAAATTTTTATGTAACTGAAAAGCATTACCAAAGTGTAGGGTTGACACATGTCAGAAAGTATAACCATCCCAAACGTCACTTATGCTGTCAAAATGACTTTACAGGGTGACACGAGATTAGAACCAAGACTTTCTCAAATTTTTTATTAGGAAAAATGTGAAGGAAACTACAAAAGAGGTAAAAAAAGATTTCAACATGAAAATGTCAAGTGTGAGGGAAGGAACGATATAGCGCGAGAGGCGATTGTTATAATCTGTTAAGAAAATTTGACGAAAATGAGTGAGACTGTTGTTTGATTTAGGTTAAAGAAATCTGAATTTTAAACGTTTTTTACATGTAATTACCAATATTTGTAATTAATAATTATTATGAAGATATAACTAAGTATTCATGTTAAGACGGATCTAAAGTTATATCGTTGAAACTTTAAGTTCTCATATCCAACGAAAGCCATTATGCGAGAAATAGTTAAATGTTCGCGTAGCTGCAAAAATTCCGGAACATTTCCATAGAAATAAACGCGACACGTGACAACCCTAGCAACTGCGGGTATTACTGAAACTCTACATTTAACTACGAATATAAATTTCAATTTTAAAATCTCCAAATGCTCCTGTCACTGCGGAAGAATATTTTGTACTTTTACTTGACATTACCGAGTAATGCCGCTATATTTTGTACTTATATTTTTAATAACGTTCTCAATTTAAGTCCCCCAAACTCGTAGTTTAAAACTTAATTTCATAATAATTTCTAGGATAGTTAGATTGTTCGGCTGCTTTGCGGGAGGAAACAAGTAAATAACAGAAATTGGTTTGGTATTTACCTAATGGTAATTTTTGTGTGCTACTTTGTATTGCATTATATGATATTTTATATGAGCTTTTATGTCAAAATTAACATAGTATATGTACACAACTTATTTTACATATGCGCTGTCGGCCTATATTTAGATATTCGAATCCAAAATTTGAATCTAGAAATATTTTAAATCATCATTAGAAACTACTAGTAGAAATCTTTGACTAATACGTATTATATTTAAAAACTTAAAAATCGAAAATAAATTGAAAAAATTTTCGACTCGGGTAGGACTTGAACCGGCATTGTCAGCGCTCCGTCCTGTTGCTCTACCAATTGTGCTACCGATGCGTATTATGTACAAACTATAATAAATAGGTATTTTTATATTTAAATAAAATATTTTAACCCTTTAAAACGCGATATATATTAGTTAAATTGTTTTTAAAATTATTTCAACTACGGCCCGACGATTCGGATGTTTTGAAGTAACTCTAGTCACAGGGAGACCACGGCTGCTGCTTAACTAATATATATCTCATTTTAAACCGTTAAAGTGTTTTATTTAAATGTATACTACTAGCGTAAACTGCAGGCGGGTATGTTGTATTATCATCCATATAATACTACTTTCATTGTCCTTTTAATATTATCAATACAATAATTGAAAGTAGAAAACACCGTCTATAGTTTACGCGAGTAGTACATATTTAAATAAAATACTTTAACGGTTTAAAACGCGATATATTAGTTAAACTTATTTGAAAATGATTTTGAACTTTGACAACCGGTCTCCCCGTGACCACGGCTGCTGCAAAGCATCCGAAACGTCGGGCCGAAGTTAAAAATCATTTTCAAATAAGTTTAACTATTATATCGCGTTTTAAACCGTTAAAGTGTTTTATTTAAAAGTAGAACACACCGTTGAGCATTCTCAACACTTGTACAAAGCGAAATATTGTTTCTACAAGTTGTCCAATGAATCGTGCTAAAAGGAATTGATCTTGGCAGAGCAGCTGTTTTCCCTGGCTTCAAGACGCAAGTCATTCGCAAAAACGAATCCAATCTGGTGTGCATTAGTTTGGCTTGGCTGGGCTTTGTTAGCTAGCCGCAAACGTCCAAGATTTCCAGAGGGGGTCAATTTTTCGAAACTCTCTGGATTATAATTTTGATTTGAACTGTAGACTGTTTTTAATGACTTGTATGAGCTTGATGTAATACACATCACTTACAAATCGAGAAGCTGTACGAAAAGTTCGGACGACGTGACGGGTTTACAAACTACGATATTGTATTAAATTAAATGTATAATCTCTGGATCTTAATTGAGATTTAAATAAAACACTATTAGCTGGATAAAACGCGAAATATATTGGTTAAGTTATTTTTAATTTATTTTAACTACGACATAAAGTTTCGGATGTGCTTACGTTGTTGAGGGTGGCCGTGGAGAGAAAAAGTTAAATTAAATTTAAAATAACTGAACCAATATGGTTCGCGTTTTAAATCGTTAATTTTTTCTCCTTTAACTATAGACAATACTTAGGCGTGTTTGTTTTAATTGATAAAAAAATATTATGTACATAAATACATTTACCCCGATTCTAATGAAGTTGTATTTGCTATCATCATATTATTAAATAATTTTTCGCCGAAAAAAAGTAATGATACTTATATATAAAGTTGAAAAGTTTGTTTGTTTGTGTGAACACGCTAATCTCAGGAACTACTGGTTTGAAATTGTTTTTGTGTTGATACAGCATTTATCGAGAAAGGCTATGGGCTAACATAGCGCTGTGACTAATAGGAGAGAAGAAATAGGAGGAAATGTCAAAAAAAATCTTGGGGAAAAAATTCTCCTTTGGTTCCATTGCGTACACTGCGAAAACGGTTCGAAATACCCAAAAAATATATATGAAAGAATGATTTCTCTGTAAATGATCTAAAAAAAGTCCACTACAATATATGTCTGTCTTTTAAAAATCACTTGCAAAAACGACAGGACACGGCGGCGTCGTGGGTAACATCTTAATTTTATAGAGTTGAACAGTAGATTTGCAAAAAGAAATATTGATACCCAAAATCACAATTCTACGCGTACAAAGTCGCTGACTCAGCTAGTTAAGTATATTTTACACACAATATATTTTAATCATTGCGGTTTTTTACGATAGAGTATTTTAAGATACTAAAAATGATACAATATAATAAATTTAGACTAATTATATGTTAACTATTTCAAATGTTATTAATGCTCATGAAAATGTTCTGAAATAGCTTGCTAAAAGCTAGGATAGAATAGCGTTTGTATTCAATTTCGTATGAGATATTGTGTTAATTTGAATCAAATTTAATATGTTTAACTTACGTAATGAAGCACGTAAATTATCTTTTCAGCGAACTAGTATTTATGCAATTACTGTGTATATATTACTTTAAGCTTTATTTATTATAAGCTTATTAGGTCATATCTATATCTATAGTAATATATAAAGCTGAAGGCTTTATTTGTTTTCACGCGCTAATCTCAGGAATACGAGGTTCAAATTGAAAAAAATATTTTTTTTGTTAGTTGGAACATGTACTAAGGAAGGCTGTAGGCTATAAAACGCGGTGTGACTAATAGGAGCGTAGATACAGACGAGAAATGTTAACAAAACCGGGAACAATTTTTCATCTCTATGTGTTTCTGATGCGTACGCTGTGAATACGGTCCAAGGTACCCATATGTAAGAAATAATTTTTCCTCTTGAATTAATCTGAAAAGTTGTCCCGAAACTATATGTCTATCTTTTAAGATTAACTTGCAAGAATGACGAGACCCGAACGACTGGTCATGAGGGACGGGACGCGACCGATGTCGTGGACAGCTTAATTTTATAAAGATGTAGAGGTTTGAGAAAACAAACGGACAAAGTCGCTGGCACAGCTAGTTATTGATATAAAGTGCTGTTGAACCGATTGTTTTGAGCAACAGCACGGAACTCTAAGAATGGCGGTTCAAGTTCCACACGTGTCGTAATTTTTTCAATCTGTAATCGAGGTTTAATTCATGATAAGAACTATAAATAAATGTTTGCCAATAAGAAACGGACAAACAAAACCCTTATTTATGAACGCTACGTACCATTAGTAGGTGGAATACAAAATGTAGCACAATGTTGCCATTAGAATGTCGTTAGACGCAATCGGGGAGCCGGTCACGTGCGTAGCTGCTTGTAGATTACATTTTTTTACTTGCAACCCTAATGGTGGAAAGCTGCGCAATGCAGTGAAACGCTTTTGAAGATTTAAGAAACCCGATTTCTAGCTAACTTTGACGATCTCGTGTAGAGGAGATTACAAAAGACGTTACGTATTGTAATAACTGAATTTACTATTTATTGGATTTCGAAAACTAATATTTTGAAAAATATCAGTTTTCGTGTGTCTTTGTATAAATCAAAACCAATTTTACGTTAAAAAAATTTCGTCACGGGTAGGATTTGAACCAGAATTGTGGTGACAGTACCTCAATTGTTAGAGCAACAGTACGGAATGTTGTATATTAACAGGTTCAAGTTAAGCCTGTGTAGTATTTTTTTTTAAAATTAGAATCGTTTTTTACTTTATTAGTAGTTGAATCGATCTTAAGAAATGTATTTTTTTATCATAGTTAATAGTTAATAAAAAATATGAAGTTTTTAATGATTTATTAATATATGTTTTGCAATATAGATTATGATAACGTGTTGCAAATTTGTGTGTTACGTATACATAGCAAGTTTTGTAAGAATAATTTCATCTAATAATCAAGTAAACTAATACTAATATTAGCATTATTAATTAAACATAAGTAACATCTGATGAAGGAGATATATATTAGAATTAAAGTTCTAAGAAAGATAATTATAGTTTTGGTCTCAGAATTTTGAAAACCAAGTCTCGTAATAAGCGTGAAATTAAGGTGTTTTGAATTCAGTGGAAGGGCCACGACCATGTAATTACGAAACTAGAATTATATGTAAATAACTGGGGCAAGCGAAGTTCATTAAAATATTTGCCGCCGTCAAAAGTTTGTTAGTGGAAAGGTAAATGTAGTTTTGATTCTGTTTATTCACGTAATTATTTGCGAATTTTATTCTTAATTAAAATAATTTGCGGTGGAATTGCATCGTGCCGTTGGATTGTTATGTGAAAATTGGAATAAAATTATGTTTAAATTAAAGAATAATTACACAATACGCCATTTTAGTAAGAAAAATGTATATTTTAGTGCTAGTATTATCATAGTATTATAATATTATTTATACATTACATTACTATGCTTCTGTTATATTATAATATCAGTCTTCTGCAGCTAGTGATAGTGAAATCATTTCTTACCTTTTTTTAAATAGTGTTTAATGGGTTACTTTTTTCTTACGATTTTGGGAAATTAAAGTTTTTATTATAACGTTGCTTTACCAAAAGATGGAAAAGTTTAACATAATCCATCTGGTTAACAAAAGAACGAGCAAATAAAATTAAAAAAACAAGTTTCCGAGAGCAGGACTTGCACCGGAACGCTGACGATGCCGGTTCAAGTCCTGCCCGAGTCAAAATTTTTTCAATTTATTTTCGATTTTTTTAATTTACCAGTAGATTATAAGATAATGCAATGAAGGTTATATATTTAAATTATATAATGCCTTCATGTGCAATAATATGTGAAAAATAAAAAAAAGTTCCCAAAAGTAACAAAGATGCTGTATCTTAGCAGAAAGTTCTTAGACTACCTGACTGAAAACTGTAAACCTAACCTTACAGAGAAGTATATAAAAAGGAAGATAAGAGCGTAATAAATAAGAATATCAAAATACCTCTCCGGAAACTAATATTATCATTCGAAACGTCTTAAGGCATTATCTCATTTCTATAATCCGAGGCTATATCCTCAAGTAAATTAACTCCTAAGAGCCACCCATGATCTCGCTGACAAATGACAAATTTAATCAACTGAATTTCCTTCGTCAATAAGGCGCGCCGTCCCTCTTATATTGTTTTTGCCTTCAATTCGGAGATTAATAAAATGTAAATCGCTCTTGGCTTCAGCAGTTTTTCACGTTGGAGAGCAAATTTTAAAATTATTCGGCGTTTTGCGAGAATCTCTCTGATTATATTATGCGTTCAGCTAATTGAGGTTTACAATTGGGTTAGGATTATTGCGCTCGAGTGGCCTGCCCAGGTTTTTGGCAGTCAAAATAATTAATGTGCGGGCATCGTCTTATCATTTTTATGTAAAAGATCTTTTTTGTTCTTGTAATTCAAAAAAAGTTTTTTTTGTTAACATTAATGTATATATTAACTTTCTTTTAGTATTAGATAAAAAGAAGCAAAGAAATTATAATATAGTCACTGTTAAATAAAAATTTTAAATCTGTTAAAACTAATGTGGATAAAAGGTATATTTTTATTTTTACTTGCCTGTGAAATTACAATAAATATTTAAAAAATTAATTGTTTACAAAAAAAATATTAAAATGGAAATTAATTTTTTACTATTTAAATTCGAATTATAAATAACAATAATCAACATTAATATACAGTATTATAAAGGTAAAATATACTAAAAAGTTCAAAACCTAAAACATTCTAGCGTACGTCGTAGCTAATGTTGTCACCTACGTCTAACTCGCTACGGCGTAGCGCTACGAGTTTGAAAAATAAACCATGGGAAAATCCCCTTAGGTGCAAACGACAGGCCAACTTGACGTCACAACCTGTCACAGGATGATGTGAGGTGTCATTTGTAACAGACTATATCACGGTGGCTTAATTCTTCACAAAAACCCTATCATTTTTCGCTGGGATCGTGTCAAAGGAGAATCCTCAATCACCTGCTGATTTTGTTAGAGGCTACGAAAACTGCTAACACGTATTTTTTTAAAAGACCCGACAGAATTTTTGCAATGCATCGGATATTACACACCGTATACAATATTTATTAAATGAGAATAACGAAACCTTTAAAAACACATATTTCTACGCTTTTCTGATTAAAAAAACTTAAAACTTTACTACCACCAATAAACTTAAAAATATATTAGTTATATATAACCTTATTTATTTTGAATGCCTAAACTTACGTGTGTAAATAATTTAAAGCCATTTGACATTACGTAACCAGGTATTTTATTTTACTATATAAAAACATATACATACCGACACTCATTACAGTGGCTTTGTGTAAATTTTGTGTACCATCCAGAACAAAAAGAAACTCAAAAGTAGCGCAACAATTACATATAAAAACGGCTAAAAAAATATAATTGTTATTTACACGCTAGTATAATGGCCTCATATCTGATTCGACTGCATCTGCCTGTGACAAATGAAGGCGGTTTTAAACGCAGTGAGCATTAATAGCGCCACACTGTTAAAGACCCAATGACTCGTGCCATAAAGTCGTTTTTACGTCGGCCGCAATAAAGAGATACCATAAAGTAGGTCGTTTAAGTTCAGTTAAGCTTTTTTATTTATTTTCACGTGATTTTCGTGTCTTTTAATGTTAAAATTAAAGCTTTGAATGTCTTTTAAATGTAGAGCGGTGGATAGTTCCGCGTTTCTGTGCTTTATTGTTAGCTGAAATTGCATGATAATTATTCCGAGATTTAAAGAGGAAATATTTAACATTGCCTGTAGTGTACGCGAGTAGTACACATTTAAATAAAATTATTTAACGGCTTAAAACGCGATAATATTAGTTAAACTTATTTGAGAATTATTTTAACCACGTTTCGGATGCCTTTCAGCAGTCGTGGTCACGGGGAGACTAAAGAAGGAGGGTGTCTCTAACGTCAAAGTAAAAATTGCTATGCTAGCACCTTCCATCGAAGTTGGTTTTTGGCGAAACTCGCCGGGTTCTTGCAGAAACGTCGGGCCGTAGTCAAAATAATTTTCACATGACTTTAATACATATCACGTTTTAAACCTTTAAAGTAGTTCGTTCTAGGCTAGTTAAAGAGTTGATGAAATCTGCCTCATAAACAAATATGAAGATCGAATTCGAAAGAGCTGAGAATTCAATTAGTAGAGGTACGTAATATGTGCACTGTTAACATGCCTCCACAATTTGTTAACTAACCACCTTGATTGCCCATCTCTTCTACATGAACAATCTGAATTTGCGTCCCATCATTGTAGTTGTGCATTATTACCTGATTAGTCTTTGCACATAAAACATTGAAAATAGTATGGTTTCAGATTCAGTCATAAAATCAGGAATCTATAATATTGTACAACCCGTGATATTAAATTAAGATCAATTAGATCTATTCGTCAACTCAAATATGTTCAATAAAAAGTTTAGGATCCATAAATTTTGATTAGTTGTTTATTATTTAGTGTAAAATCTCTCTTTTTGCTGAAAATCTTTATTTAGCATATGTTTAGTTAAAGTTATGCTGACGCAATACCCTTAAGTTAGCATACACTTTTCAGGCAAGTTATAATTCATTATTTGTATTAGATCTATTGTAATTTAATTATGAATTTAGTTGGTCAGACTTGTACTAAATGAATGCCAGATAAAGTGTTATTTAAATATTAAAAGTTAATGTTATGACATCGGTTTTTGTACGTAAGTTTACAGCTCTAGAAGTCTACATCATAGACCTGGAATCTTACCGGTAAGACTGAAATGTCAACATAGGTTCATTATTAATATAAAAGGTAAGGCTTCCATACAGAATTGGTGAAGGTGAGTAACTGTATAGATAGTCTATATATATATACGTGCATTAAAACAAAACACGAGAATATGCTTACTAAACGGAGTGACTACATATATATATATATATATATATATTTATACATATATTACAAATACCATATCTACAGATAATGGAATCAATAGCGATATTGCAGACATAACCATTAAATAAAAAGACTTCAGAGAATGGCCATAAGTGACGTATAAATATCGTTTCGAACACTTACATATTCTCAGCGCAGAATTTCATTCAAATTGTTGGATACATTTAAAATTCTAATGGCACAAATTTCCATGGTCTGCACGTTTTTTTATTTCTCCGCGGAAACTTGGGAGCAAGTTGAGAAAACTTCTGGTAATCAGTCATGAAAATATAACAGCGCTGACACTGGTATTAGTCTTTTGTTTATTTATTTTAAAAATTCCTTCAGTGGTATAGAAAGAAACAATAATTCTCAATTGACGATTTGTAATTATTAAATAATTTAATACTCATTATACAAAAAATTATTTATTTATTACATTTTATTATACAAAACAAAAAATTAAAATATTACGTACTAACTTATAAATAAAAGGCGGCCTTGTCTTTAAGCAGCGATTTCTTCCAGGCAACCTGATGGACAGGATAAAAAAAGGCTAATTACGTACTAATTATACAATTATATAATAAAATATATAAATCGGTTACAGTTTTCTGTTGGTACAACTAATGTGCCAGCTGCAACTATATTGTGTAGCCTCTTTTCCAATAATACTAAAAAGCCAAAATTTATACAAAAAATTATGTAATCATAACATCGTTTTAAAATATGAATTTTTCCAGAGCTCTTCCCTTATAGTAAAATTTACAGTAATATATATATAGTAAAATAGACCTTTAGATCCACCGCGCTGCTCCAGTGTGAGTTAGTGCATTCTGGTAAATTATCTCTACTTCAATATATAAACCTATACGGCCTTATTACAAACAATACTTAAACCAAAACTGCGGAGCCTAGGTTTAACTCTTAAACCATTGTCTAAATGAATCTAAGTTAGTACCATAGTTAGTCCAGTACAAACGTTAAACTTCGTTTAGTAATAAAGATTTCAAATAAACTAGGGTTTGAACAAGTTTGAGAGTTAGTCCTTGTTTTGTAATAGAAAAGAGTGGAAGAGTTTGTTTGTTTGAAGGCGCTAATGTCACGAAGAACTGGGAAGATTTTTATTAGTGTTGGTTAGAGAATGTATCGAAAGGAGAAGGTTATATGCTATAAAATATCGAGCTGAGACTAATGGGAGAGCGAAGAAGAAGCGGTAAATGTGGAATAACCGGGAAAATCTTTGTGGATCGGAATCTTTCCGATGCGCACGCTCAGAAAACAGTTCAAAATAAATGATCTGACAAAAAATTACTGCGACCGTATATAATATACTTATATACTATCTTTAAAGATTAACTTGTAAGAACGACGGAACGCGATCGACGTGGTAGGTAAAGGCTAAGGCTTAGTATTATAAAGACGAAGAGAGTTTGCAAAAACCACTTTTAATCCCCATATAACTATTTTTGGGAATAATTTTTTGTCAAAATAGTTGGATATAAATATATTTTTATATATAAAATATATTTTGTTTGATGTTTTTAATATATTTGTTCGTTTTATTATTTTTTCTATCTATATCAACATAGTCCGTAACAATATGTCACACCGCCGAGCGTGGTTCATTGATTGAATTGTCACTTTTTGTCTCCGTGATTCCCACAGACTGTTTGAACCAGTTGCGACATTTTCTTTATATTTATTAAACGGATAGACGTTTTGACCAAGGTATAATTGTAAAACTCGTAAAATAAAACTTACCATAATACTTATGTAACTTAATTACATAACTAATATCAAAAGAAATAACTTACTAAGAACTTAATATGTAATAAAAAATGAATGTTTTAATACTATAGCATAATTCTATACAGTTTTTTTTGCCACAAATGTATTATACCAACTGTTTTAATTGAACTGTGCATTATTTTTTTGTCCAATCACGACACGTCTCGTGTCCAATTCATTCAATTACATACACCGATCTCTGTGTCAACATGTCAGTTGTAATAATGTCAGTTAGTCTATCTCGTCCTATTTATAAGTTTAAATTAAATAATGCTACGACTCACTGAATAGTGGCTACATATTATATAGTTATAATAGATTATATTAAGCTAATATCTATTGCAATAAAATTTCTGTAGTTTAAGCGAGTAGTACACATTTAAACAAAACGGTTTAAAACGCGATATATGTTAGTTAAACTTAAAACTCGAGCGCCATCTGTTCCGTCGATTGTTTGCCTTGTGACCACGGCTGCTAAAAAGCATCCGAAAAGCCGGGCTGTAGTTAAAATATTCTCAAAATAAGTTAAACTTATATACATCGTGTTCTAAACCGTTAGAAAGTTTTATTTCAATAAAACCTTTTACATTATATTTTGTCGGACGTTATTCGTTAGACTAGATGTTTTTAAAAGGCTAGGGGTCTAGTTGTAACTTAAGCTGAGAAATCACCAAGCTTAAATGACTGTAGGGTTAATTCAGCTTTTTAATATATTGATCTATACGAAAACTTTTTGTTAATTACCAAAAAAAAAAAAAAAAAAAAAAAGGGGGGGGGGAAGGGGGGGGAGGGAAAAAAAAAGGGGGGGGGGGAAAGGGGGGGGGGGGGGGGGGGCCCCAAAAAAAAAAAAGGGGGGGGGGGGGGGGGGAGGGGGGGGGGGGGAGAAAAAAAAAAAAAAAAAAAAAAGGGGGGGGGGGAAAAGAAAAAAAAGGGGGGGGGGGGGGGGGGGGGGGGGGGGGCCCTTGGGGAAAAAAAAAAAAAAACGCAAAAAAAAATAAAAAAAGGAAAAAAAAATTAAAAGGGGGGGGAAGGAAAAAAAAAAAAAAAAGGGAAAAAGGAAAAAAAAAAAAAAAGGAAATTTTAAATAAAGGTAGGAAAAAAAGGCTTATTATTATTATTATATTATATTATTATAATTATTTAACTATATTAATATAATTACTATTAACAAAAATAGATAGACAAAAAAAAAAAAAAAAAAAAAAAAAAAAAAAAAAAAAAAAAAAAGAAAGGAAGGAAAAAAAAAAAAAAAAAAAAAAAAAAAAAAAAAAAAAAAAAAAAAAAAAAAAAAAAAAAAAAAAAAAAAAAAAAAAAAACCCCCCCCCCCCCGGGGGGGGGGGGGGGCCGGCCGGGGGCCCCCCCCGGGCGGGGGTTTTAAACCCAGAAAGGGTTTTATTTAAAAAAAACACATATTTGTCCTTTTCATAAAAAGCCCTAAACTGTATATAAACCAAATAAACGCATGTCAGTAAAATTATTTAAGAATATCTATTATTTAAATAAAACGCTTTAACGGTTTAAAACGCAAAATTAAATATATCGCATTTTAAACTGTTTAAGTGTTTTAATTTAACGTGTACTACTCCCGTAAACTATAGACAGTATTTAATATGACGATGCTAAAATCGACCAATTCATTAAAGTCAAAAGACTGAAATAAGGGGAACAGAGGAAATCCTTTCTGAACTCTCAACCTGGACGACCATGCATAGAAAACAGACTCTGCTACATACCTGTACTACGAATAGTATAATAATATACGAAAAAAAAAAAACAAAATAGCTCGACAGCGCATCTTGTTTAGATGCTATAGGTTATACTCAATATATATTAAGTAACTGTTACTGTAACTGACACTTATTTCTGTATATATTTGTTTACATATATTGTGTCACTTTAAACATAACTTTCGCTAACCGGTCATGTTAAAATATGCGGCGTTCGCTAAACGCGTCATTTCCACCGGGCCGGCAGTGTCAGAGTTATAAAACAAAATGTTAATTAAAATTTTGGAGACGTTCTCGATCTCATTTATAAAGCTTACGGTTTTCACTGTGCTTCGAGTTTTTGTCCTTTTGCGCGTCTTTTGTTTCCGCGGCTAACCAAAAGTGACGTTTAATGTATTGGAGATTTTCTTGGTTTCTCCGTAACTCATTCATAAATTTTTTTTTTAAGTGCATGTTTTAAATTGGGTAAAATCTATGCTAATATTATAAAGATAAAATGTTTGTTTCTTTCTAAGGAACTACTAGTTCGAATGGAAGAAATCTTTTTGTGTTGATTACAGCTTTAGGCTACAAATCATCAAGATAATAGGACGAAAAACAGTAGAAAATATTGAATAAAACGGGTATTTTTTATCTTTGTAGGTTTTTGTTGCGTGCTCTGCGAAAACGGTGCAAGATATCCAAAAATATTAAAGAATGATTCCTATTTTTTTTAAATAACTCATAAGAACCGTTACTATTGTGATCAAATGTTTTGGGATAAATACTTCATGTTATTATGGCAAAATAACATTAGCCAGGTCAGTTAGTTAATAAAAATGATGGTGTTTTAACCTTACAGATGTCCGGTGCAAACCACTAAACCAACGCGGCATTTACGTAGATTGTCTACCTGATATTTATAAATCAAATACGTTTGGCCCTCTGGAAGCGAAATCTGAAGAGGCAATCTATTGAATGCCCAGAGGACCCTTTAAAATGACAGAAGGTTTGACTGAGGCTTATCTCTAACGCTATTATAACTTGCCGATATTCGAGGTATATGTATAGGTAAAAATATTATTCTTTCGTCCGAAAAAAGTATGTTGTAGTTCTTTGTTTAAACTTTTCTATCTACGCTTTTAAAATATAGAATTCTGAATAACTTGTAATTCAAATACACTGTGTAGTTTACGCGAGTAGTACACATTTAAATAAAACACTTTAACGATTTAAAACGCGATATAGTTGAACATATTAGTTAAACTTGTTGTTATGGCCCAATGTTCTGGCTGCTGCACAGTATTCGAGTTAACTAATATATGTCGGAATTTCTAAAAGAATTCGACCTCGTCGACATTGTCTCTGACATATTATCAGTGGAAATAACCGCCAACGTTTCCAAACCCGATATCACAAGATGAATCTTTAAGTCGAATACTTACAGATAAGTACTTGACTCGACAATTGTAATTTCGACGTTACCGTAACATACAACAGAGACAACTATGCCTAACTTCAGTATGGCGGCAATTCACATAGTACTAAAATTATAATTCTCCGACATATATATCATGTTTTAAGCCGTTCAAGTGTTTTATTAAAAAGCTTGTAATTTGTTCCTAAGCAAGAAATACCATTAAACGGGTAAGCTAATTATAGTATATAATTTCATTAAGTTAACAACCGTTCTATAGAAAGAAAGAGGGAAGGTGAAGGAACTGTTAACCACAGACTCACTATTCATCTAGCTAGTCATTGATTACCAAAATACCTTCCAAATAAATCCGTTCGGCCTCTACATCAAAAGAGCCAACATACGTACGTACTAGTAACGCTATGGTCTGCTAGAAAAGTCGAAGACCGCAAACACATCCACAAACTATACCGCGATATATATTTTGACAAAATTCTACTTAGGAGACATTCACTGTGGTAGGCGTGATGAAGCCATACAAGACTAAATGCCTCATTTCGTCGCATACGCATGTATTGACGACAAAACTTGCTGATAAATTACTTTTCATGACATAGGAGGATAGATAAGTATTGAGTTCACTTGAAATTGAAAAAAATTAAACAACATGTGATGTAAACGTTTTTGGCTTCGGACGTTTCCCCTAAAATGTCCCCCTTTTTTGGCTTCGGACGAATCCATAGACTGAATCAAACCGACGGCGATAACACAATACGACTAGTCCATCTGAGAAGAGGGGGTTCGTCACCCGGGTGGAATTTAGATATATCTACCACCTGTTGCTCTACCAGTTGCTCGCGGTCATTGACCCAGACTAGACATATCTAAGTACCTACCCGCGCTATTTACAAAAATGGTGAAGTGCATTAAATGCAACAAGTTAATAACTAAAAATTTGCCTGGATTACAGTGCATTACGTGTAATAAATGGACGCACGGAAAATGCGCCAACTTAACTAACGAACAGTTAAATGTTCTTTTCTCGACCGAATCTGCGGATTGGAAGTGCCGTAATTGTTCCGGGCCAAAATCTAAACCGAAGCGGTTATCGTTTATTATGCCCGACGCCGAAGAAGACGATATCTCCGACTCCGAAGACCAAATCAAATCGGGTCTCAAGAAGAACATTTTAAACGAAATCAAAATAGAAATACGGGATATTATTAGAACGGAGATGCAAAGTGTCATGCAATTTTATATAGAAAAAATGGATGAGTACGAGCACAAGTTTAAAACATACGAAAACCAAATACGTGATCTTACTAATTCCAATAAAAATACAAAATTAAAATACGATGCATTGCAACAAAAAATAAACAATATGGAACAAAAACTGCTCTGTAATCAAGTGGAAATACACGGTATTCAAGAAGAGGAAAATGAAAATATATTAGAAATATGCAAGAATTTTTGTAATATAGTTAAAGTACCGCACGGGAGTGTTATTAAGGCGTATAGAAAGAAGTCTAGGAGAAATCGATCCGACAAGAAAGCGACATCCCCAATTGTGGTAGTTCTTTCCGACGAAGATAAAAGGGATAACTGGATGAAAGCATCAAAAAAAATTAGTATTACCTCGAAAGATTTAGGATTGCAAGGTGATGGTAAGATTAGAAACTTTGAAGCCCTAACACCTACCAACTCTTTTCTACTATGGAAGGCAAAATCCAGCCTCCATGAGACTGGATTGTGTAAATATGTTTGGTGTAAGAAAGGAGTGATAAGAGTTAAAAGAGAGGAAGGAGACAGAACCTTTATCGTGCGATCAGAAGAAGACATAGAAAAAATAATTTGTGAATATAGTGAACTGAATTGTATAGAGAAGGAAGACGAGGAGTAAGTTATTATTTATATTATAATTTTACGCATTTATTACGTTAATTAAGATGGATTCAACTAATAATGTAAGTTACGAAACAACGGCAAACTCATGGAATGAATTTATACACACGCTACCCACAAGAAAGCAAGCCCTAATAACACTTCACGTTAATATAAGATCTATTATAAAAAACTTTGCTCAACTGGAATACATAGTAAATAGTAGCAAAGTCGTTATCAGCATAATCGCTTTAACCGAGGTGAATATATCGAGCGAATGTGTCAACATGTTCCAGCTAAAAAACTATGAGATGTACCACGAACTGCGCGATGGGAGAAGAGGTGGTGGTGTCATCCTATACGCCCATAAAAGTCTAAACTTTATCAGAATCCCTACGACAACCTTTAGTTTCGAATGTATCTCCGGCATTGTGACCCAGTCAAACAAATATAAAGTAAACGTGTGTGCAGTGTACAGACCACCGAACCTAAGCAAACAGTTATTCATATCCGAATTAAGCAGCGTTATACCTGTATGTGCACAAAAAAATAATTATATTTTACTAGGTGATATGAACTTAAACTTATTGTGTAAAACGAATAGCTACGTAAGTAATTACTTAAATAAACTAAGCGAATTAGGCTTCCATCAGGGAATTAGTCAACCTACGCGTGTTGAGTTAACAAATAACCGAGCTACGAGCACATGCATCGATCACATCTTTATACGCGAATATAATAACTCAAAACCAATTCACACCGTGGTCGTAAAGAATACGCTGGCCGATCACTACATAACCGGTTTAGCGATAACAGAGATCGAGCGAGACAGTGCGCAATGCAAAAAGATACGTAGACTCGATAGTAATAAGGTTAAAGTTCTATTGCGGGAGGTTGACTGGTCTCCTGCCTTAAATTATAATTGTGCAAATGATGTACTGAACTTTATTATTTGTAAATTTAACAAAATTTATGATAAATGTTATACCACCGAAACAAATAACTGTAGAAAACGGAACATGACTTGTAATTGGGCGAATGAAAGAATGTTATCTATGTGCTCTAAAAGGGATGAGCTACGTGCCATATGGCAGAGTGACATAAATAATAGTGCTAATCATCTACTTTACAATAAATATAGAAACAAAACTAATTAATATATAAATAAATTAAAAAATAAAAGCATTAAAAAAGAGATAAGTGTAAATTTTAAAAATTCTAAAAAAGTGTGGAATATAATAAATTCACTATGTGGTAAAATAACCCGCACAATTGATGACATTTTAACAAAACATTTCCAGAATAATAGTGTTAGTGAGATAGCTAATAACTTTGCCTACGGATTTGCACAAAACGTAAATAACATTAAGTACGCGTGCAACACGAATATCCTAAGCGAAGAGACATATGTCACTCAGCCGTGTCTCACCATGAGACTAAAAAAAAGCAAATAGCGAAATTGTCGAAACGATTATCAAGACACTAAACCGAAGAAAAAGTCCTGGGTTCGACGGTGTGCGGGTCTCTGATGTGAAAGATATTGCGTGCCACATAAGCCCTGTATTAGCACACTTAATAAACTTGTGTATTACGCAAAGAACTTACCCGGACAAATTAAAGATAGGTGTTATCAGGCCGATACATAAAAAAGGAACATATAAAGACGTCAATAATTATAGACCGATTACTATATTGTCAACCATAGATAAAATTTTAGAAAAATATCTAGGTAAAGAAATAGAAAACTTTTTGGAGAATAATAAAATAATTAATGAATATCAGTTTGGCTTTCAGAAAAATAAAAATACAAGCCAGTTGCTGTCTAAATTTAGTAATGAAATTAACTCACACATTAATAGTAAAAAACATGTAATTGCAATTTTTATAGACTTCTCGAAGGCTTTTGAAACTTTAAATTTTTCCACACTATATAAAAAAGTCGCTCAAAGTGGTATTCAGGGTCCTCTGCTTGACCTCCTGAAAAATTACCACACTGACAGGAAAACTACAGTCAAAGTAGAAAACGCCTACAGTAAGTTTTTAGCAACCACAATGGGCTCAGCCCAGGGTTCCGTGGTAGGGCCAACCGAATACCTGCTCTACTGTAACGATATGTGCAATGTCATAGAGGGGGGTTCCGTATACCAATTTGCCGACGACACATGTATTCTGGTAGCCGACACAAGTGTCGGTAGGGCGCAAAAACATATGCAATGGAACTTCGACAGGGTATGTGCGTGGGCGCACGACATGGGACTAGTCATTAATTATGATAAAACAAAACTAATGCATATACATTCCTCACGGCTGTCGTATGACCTGGTCCCATGCGTGCGATCTCACTCACATCAATGTCTCCATACGCAGAACGACAGCAGCGGCCAATGTAAGTGCCCTATTCTGGAATCTGTTGCCCAGCATACCTACCTAGGCCTTAAAATAGACAACAGATTTACTTGGAAACCGCATGTCACGTTTGTTTGTGAAAAGTTAAGAGCTATATTGTGTAAATTAAGTCTGCTTAAGTCCAAACTAAAATATTCGACTTTAAGGCTTATATATAATGCGCTAGCCGATTCAGTAATCGGGTATGGACTCAGCAGCTACGGGAGGACCTACAAGACCTACCTGAATAGCATTTACAGGATACAGATCAAAATATTAAAGACGATAGCACCGAGGGTCTATAAAAATTGCAATAGTAAACATGAGCTATTTGAAAAATGCAAAGTAATGCATATCTTCAATAAATTTAAATTTTTTTATTTATGCGAAGAAATAGGGTATATCCAGGAATTAGAAGTTAAGAAAAGACCTGATAATTTAAGACCCCTCGATTATTTGCCTAGATATGTTCTGCCCCCTTTTAACAATGCTTACGGAAAGCGCACACGCACTTATTTATTGCCCTTGCTTCTGAACGAGTTAGATGAACACACGCACAATAAACTAGTAAAAGATCCGGGAAGAAGCAAGGCAATTCTTAAGCCGTTTTTATATCTAGTTTTATATCTAGTTTTATATTTAGTTTTATATTTAGTTTGATATATTTAGTTTTATATTTAGGTTTATATTTAGTTAATAATGTTATATTGTTTGCCTTTTTTGTATTGTTAATTTTAGTTAAAATAAGTTAATATTGGAGTATATATGACCCGAGCAGAAGATAAGAAACCGTTATAACGGTTTAAAAAAAAAAATGTTTTTTAAATTGTATTATATATTAGTGTTGGTGTACAAAATAAATAAAAAAAAAAAAAAAAAAAAAAAAAAAAAAAAAAAAATATTTAGATTCACCCGACGTCCAATATGTTAAAAACTTAGAAGCATGTTGGACCCATTACATATATTTATAAGTATAATTTTTTATAATTTATATATTTATAAGGCCCCTTTGATTCTTAGACTTGGTTGGTGCTAAACTGTTTGCTGCTAATAGCGTTGATATGTGACCATAGCTTTAGCAAGTTTTGCAAAGGCAAGCGCTTAATATAGACCCGCCGGTCTCAAAGTATTGATTGGGTCGACAGATGTAGCTCCGCCCTAAGCTAATTATTTTGCCTAATTACTATCAAAGACTGATGGCCTTAACCATTTATAAACACAGTCCAAGTTAATTAGTTTAGGCGCCTAAAATTGTTACCAAGGACGATCAAACTTTAACGGGGCTCATTTATCTAATGGTACCAATGGATACCCATCAGGTCAACGTCGTGGGTTCGAGCCACGCCAGACCCAATTTATTTCTAATGGATTTATAATTTTTCTGAAACATATTGGACTTCGTTTGAATCTGGATATTAATTGGTGGTAGGAAAATCAAAATTCCGTTCGGCTCACGAACCATCCAAGCAGACAAGTTTAATTATGATTTCTTTAGTCTGGAATTTTCGAATATCCGAAGATGTTATATGGCTGCCATTAAATAAACCTTGTCTATTATAGCTTGTCATAATTGTACCTGTAAAGCCTAATAATAGTAAAGTTAACTTTTCTTAATTCTTCCTAGATGCAGAAGCATAAGAAATATGATTGTTAACATAGCCATATTATAAAACAATAAAAAGTATTGTCTGTTTAAGTAAAGCTTCATTAAAATAATTTTAGTCTTAAGTAAAGATTAATCTAATATAAAAATTATATAGGTCTATTTGAATTTATCACCACTAAAGTATCATATGTTTAAATATAATTTCCTTTTAAATATTCTGTTATTGAATATAAGTGTACATTTTTTTCTATGGGCCCAAATGTGTACTACTCGCGTAAACTACACAGTGTTTAAAATAACAAGTTACTTAGAATTCTATATTTGAAAAGCGTAGATAGAAAAGTTTAAAAAAACCTATTACGTTAGGTTTTTTTCATCTATTTGTTTTACGAAAGTTTAGTAAGTACTTACTCTAATTAGGTTACTTACAATTATAACCATTACACAGAAGCTCTCTAGAATATAATTGTTTAACTTCATTTCTTATTGCAATCCTCCGAGTTACATAAAAGTATTATTTCTTAACACTAACGGCTTCAGAAAAGTTGGGTTAAAGAACTCTACTTTGACCTTGTTTGAGCTCTTTATAAAGTTAGTGACTTTGTTATGCGACTTTTGTTACTGGATTATATTATTATATTCTGTTACTGAGTTGTTGAGGTGTAATGTTGTGTCAAAGGGGCTAACGAATGAATTGTACGAGTGTATTAATCGTTGATTGCTATCATCTTTATCTTATAGGGTGTGCATTGAATTCGAATTTAAAATACTACGATTACTTTAATACTAATTATTTTATGACAGAGAAGAGCTAAGGAAACAGTATTACAACTAAGTCTTTTCAAATGCAAAAACTAGATTTAAAGATGAAGTTTAACTTGTTTCAGAAAAGTTACGAATTTGTTGTTTTAAGAAAACGTTAGACCTGGTAGAAGTCAATTACAAGTCCCATTGTACCATAACGCGTATATCTTTCATTATAGATATTATCCGAACAACAAGCAGATTTACATATTCGTTAGATAGGGTTAAACAACTTGACGAAATTGAATGAGTTTGGTCGAATAAATTACAATTTATTTAAAATTTCGCATAATTTTGAAAATATTACGAACAGGTTAGCATAACTTTAGAACTAACAAAAAACATTAGTTTTTCTCTTGATGTGTTTATTGCATCAGTTTCCATTAATAATAAAGAACTTCTGCGTCTATCTTAATACAATTTTATTATCCTTTGAAAAAGAAAACAATATAAGATTGGCTATCCATTAAATAATCAACAAGCAAGTTTGCTAAAGATACTTAACTAGGTATTATTATGAGAAAATTACAGAATGAAAATAACTCGGCAACTTTATCTACTGACTTTGTATAGAAACCTTTCAATAAGAGGAAAGTTTCCTCTTAAGAAGTTTCATTTATAGAAATAGAGAAAAAATATAGTATCGATTATTAGCAACTGGCTAAGTCGCTTATCGGCCACTTTCATGATAAATTTTAGTTCATTTACACTTAGTTATTATGTGTGACGTAAATTAGGGGTCGTTTTATGATTTCATGTTAAGCGATTTATTAAATAGTTAGGAATAGTAAAATAAATAAATACAATTTATTTTCGGGAAATTAAGATTGTATTCTTAACTAGGTGTACCAGCGCCAGCGCAATATTTGTTTTTGCAAACCTCTTCCTCATCTTCTAAATCATAATTGTTACCTACCTGCAAGTTATTAAAAAAAATAGACATACTATCGCGGGACTTTTTTGACATTATTTAAAGATTACTAGTTCCTTTATACATATCCTTCTGTTTTTGAACTATTTTATTACTTACTTGTATGAATACAAATAAGTATTACTCGCGCAATTGTAGTACAAGACACATATGATACTAGATACAATATTAACGGGAAACTAAGATTGTTTTGATTAATTTCATTTCATTTCCGTATCTTAAATAAGAACAATAAAATCAGACAGAAACTTCAGTCTACCATATTCGCTATGGACTTGTAAACGGTAATTATTGTTCGTAGATTGCTATAACTTAGCTGATATTTTACACCTTTTGTTCTTATATTTAAGAACATATATATACATATATTTAGAAATATATATTTAACAAAGTTTCAGTATAAATTATAACCGGTAAGAGTAAACCGCTAACAAAGCGATATACAAAGATTACATATCAATAGTATTACCAAATTTGGTATTGGTAATATTAACAATTGCGGTTAATTGTATGTCAGTAAGAGCTTTTAATATATTTACTAACCGCACTGACACGTATATCGGTAATTTTAGATTGTATCGAATTTGTAGTGATATATAAATAAACATCACGAACATTAGTTGTCTTTTTATCACAACCGGCTCGTATTTTGCGAAAAGTTTTCACTTACACTTTGCACGCCAGCAGTCCTTAGATTTTCTTCCCAATTGAAGGCCGAAATTTATCACGGCACAAAACAAAACATCTTTAAGGGTTTAAAATGCTATACATATAAGTAAAACTTATTTACAAATTTTTCCCGTTTTAAACAGTTTAAAATGTTTCATAGTGTACTACTCGCATAGACTACAGAGAGGACGTAAAAAAAAATATTATTGCTAAATTAATTGAATTACCCAAATTGTATTGACGGTACATTGAGCATTGTCTGCTTAACACTCATTAAATAAAACAGTTATAAATAGTAACTAAAGTCCATTCATTGTTTAAAATAAAGCTTACAAAAATATTTTATACAAAAAGAGGCCTTCAGTTAATAAAGATTAATCTAAGCTAAATCTTCTAACTAAAAACTTGAATAAGCCAACAACAGATCGAAACTTATACTGAACTTATATTGAAAAATTAAAGTGAATGGCATTTATTCAATATCATTTCATTAAAATTGATTGTTATATAGTTAGATATATTTTATAGCACAGTTGAGATACATCCTTTAAATATAGGCTCTACTAAAACGTAGACCACTACTGGGAAATTGTGTGCTTCAGTCAACAAACGTCTGAGCACACTTATAAAGCTGGCGGAATTATTTTGAAAGACTGTTCACACTAAAGGGATGTTTTTAAAGCAGGGGATTTGTACGAGACAGGCATGCTATACGTATTATAGACATCGCTTTTAGGTAGACATGCTTTTGAGACAATTTTATACATTTTTTTTTACATAAATACTTCGTTTATATATGTGAAATCACAAAGTACATAATATACAGCTAAGTAATAAAAAAGAAAACCTACAATTAAAAGAATACAAAAAAGTACAATTTTAACTTTGTGCTAAAAGGCATCATGACTCAGCATGTGCTCAGCAAGGCTTGCTAAGCACTGATTTTCAGTCTGTCTATAGATTACGTGAGTAGGTTTTAAATAAAACACTTTAACGATATAACGCGATATATTAGTTAAACTATTTGAAAATGATTTTTAACTGGTCAGGAGGAGACGAAAGATGGAGGATGTCTCTGACGCCAATCCAAAAAATGTAAATATTGTGGAAAAGTTGGAACGAACTCAAAAAAACTATAAATATGACATATTTTAGTGGTAGAGCGAATGTGAAAAAACTATGGCATAAGTAAAAGAAAAGTAAAGAGAATAAAAGATATTTTCATTGGCTTGTTGCAAAGGTCATACGCACAGTCGAGCTTATTTGGAATTTAAATAATATATCGTGGTACTTTTATTTTTAAGTACTTTCAACCGTATGTTAAAAGATTTATTATTTTATTTAAAAGTGTAAGTGTATTTTGAATTTAAAATTCTAGTTAAGAAAATCTTATCTAAAATAATTCTATAACAAAACAGCTTGATATTTATTGCTGTATTTTTTATGATAGAGGAAAACAAGCAAGGAGTTCACGTAAAAATATCTAAATTATCCCCGCCATATAACGTTTGAACAAGACGTGCTGTCGACATATTTTGGCTTTGGATAATCGGAAATTCACAGACTGAAACCGAATCGCGATTAAGCTTGACGGCCTTTTCAACGGTGGTTCGTAATTGCTCTGTGCCACCTTAGAACCAGAATTCCAGACGAAGTCCAACATGGTTCGGAAAAATCATCATGGTGGAAGGCGTTGATTATTAGCCATACATTAAATTGATTATTGTATCGAAAACATTAAATAGATGAAATTTAAAATACTACAAACCATACATTAAGGCGTCGGTTCGATGAAAAAGAATATAGTTTCAATAAATTCTACATCATAACAATATAAAAATAGATTTGTGTTCATTTCAATATCTTACTTCACATAAAGTCGGTGATCAGACTTCTGTTGTACCGGGAATCGAATTTCGAACTACTCGCTACGTCACTTTCTGTTTATTTTTGTGATTTTTCATTAAACGCTCTAGTACCAACTTATAAATAAATGAGCGTTCGCTACTTGAACATAAAAACTCCATCTAAATTTGTTCCGAAAAAGGCAGAGTCAAAGCGAAAACTTCACTTACATTTAAAATGTAGGACAGCTGCGTATTAAAAAGGTTAAAATATAACTTGACGATGTCAACGATATTCTGGAGTGAATGAAAGCTCTGTGAATGGTTTTTTAGAATACATATATTTTATTGCTTCGTTTCAAAGAGTTGTGTGGTATTGCGCTTCTATATTGCAACCGAGAAAGAAAGTTTTGATTTTTGAATGAGTCTGGTTTATCGAGTGTCCGCTTCTATACTAATATTATAAAGCTGTAGTGTTTGTTTGTTTGAACGCGCTAATCTCGGATCAGAATTAAAATTATATTTTTTGTCGTAGACCATTTATCGAATATAATAAAATAATATTGCGATCAATAACATCCAAATACCAATGGAAAATTTGAAAAAAAATTAGGAACATTATTACTTTTTAACACCTTCCGTTTTGAAGGTAAAAATTATCTATAAAAAAGATACTTCTGTAAATGATCTGAAGATAAGTCCGCGACCAGTATGTGTATCTTTTAAGATTAGCTCACATTGACCATTTTAATGCATTATTACCAATTTTTGATGTGAAACATCTATAGCCGCACGTAAAACCGATTTCTGGCGTGGCGACGAATGCCGTGGAGAGGCGTCGCCACGGCTATACGATGGTATATAAATATATATACAGTCTATATGCAGTAGTGTGTACGGTGTGGCGGCGCGGTTAATTTTTGTATTTAATGAAAATAAATGTTTATTCAATAAATAGTATCGTTATCTGGAAAAAATCGTAATATTTTATTTTATCATTGACATATTTAGTTCCCTCACAAATTTCTTTTCTGCACATTACTTTTTTACAAAATAATGGCGATGTTTCACATCTGCCAGGCGTCCCGTGACGGCTCACATTTTTTTAAATTAATATTTAACTTATTAACTAATGATTATTAATTAAAACCGGCAATCCGTCTAGCAATTTATATCATCTATAACCTGGGGACGTTTATTACTATAATAACTCTATACAAACCCTTTGCTAAATATGTATCAATATAATAAGATTATTATTGCAAACTAACAACGAGATTTACAGAAGGTATAAAGATTATTTCTACATGTGGTTGAGTTGTATATAAACGTTTGACAAGGAGGTGACAACTTATAAATAAACTTAAAAACCCTTTGTTGTCTCCTGTACCGGGTTGCCTGAAAGAGATCGCTGCTTAGATAAATCCGCCTTTTATTTATAAGGTAGTACATACGTTTTTTATCTTTTATAGTTTATGAGGCATATATTATTACAAATAAAGGTGTAATAAATAAATATTAAATTTAATTAAGTTAGTAGTAAGGCAGTGATTATATTTAGTTATTTACTTGCTTCTGTGTTTTGTTGAAGTAGTAAATTTTTATATGCAGTGATTCATTAGTGTTTAGTAAATGCTAACAAAATAAAATAAAAAGGCTCGTCGTTTAAATACTTCTTAAATCTTTGTCCTTAAAGAACCCTCGGGCACCGCGGTATCAATCACTTGTAATAATATATTTATACGGGTATCAATTACCCTCAAATTCAAAGGGTTGTGGACCTAAGGGGTATCTATTACGGATAAGGTCTGAAAGTTATTGTATTGGTCCCTCAGACCGGAATTACGTCAAGACCGATCGTAAAACGAGACGTACGGCTCAATATACTTGACGTATCGGAGTCCTGGCTGCCTGAGTGGCTGGTGCGATGACAGGGATTTTTTATTTTGTTGCCGTTAAACTAGCAACACATAAATATCAGCGTTTATCGTATGGACAAATTTTCCAGAATCTTTACCTACTTGCCACCGCCTCTGTAACCAAATGGTTTAACGTATTGCCTAGCATTCCGTTAAGCGCGAGAGGTCCTGACTTTGAATCCCAGGGAAACAAAATATTGTTTTGGTCGGTCAGGGTACTAACCTGTTAAAGAACGGATCAATAAAACGAACACAAATATGTGTTCGTCCCATGCCCCAGGAGGGGGAATCGGGATTTCACTACTTACACTTTTACCTACTTGCCATTTAAATAAAACACTTTAACGGTTTAAAACGCGATATATTAGTTAAACTTATTTGAAAATGATTTTTAACTTCGGCCCGACGTTTCGGATGCTTTGCAGCACGTGGTCACGGAGAGACTAAAGATGGAGGATGTCTCTGACGTCAAAGCAAAAAATTCTACGCTAGCGCCATCTGTTCCGTCGAAGTTGGTATTTGGCGAAACTGGCCGGGTCCTTACAGAATTGACTAAAAGGTGTTTTCGCGTTTGCCGGTATGCTGTTTATTGGGATACAGAGTTTTTAATATGGGATCCCAGGTGTTTGATAATTTGAGGCCCTCCTCCTTATTGAAATTTCGGTGTTTTTTGATTTCAATTGCGTACCAATCTTGGAAAAAAATCGACTCTCCTTTGCGACGATTTTTGGCTAGTCAAAGCGAATATAATGGCAACAAAACATTTATCTAAGTTAGCGTACACCAGAACAAATTGTATTCCGATTTTATGCAACGGCCAGTATAAATCAACTCAATTGCCCCAATAATTTCAACGAAATTTCGTTCACTTAATCACAGGAACTCGGATATCCTCTAATTAAGACATAGGTACTTGTAAGACGTTTGGGAATTCTTGGGATTGTCCGTAAAATGACGGCCCAGTAATGTTAAGGATGTATTTATATAGAGCTGTTAATACACACTTTTTTATGTCACCTAATGAAGCCATTAAACTTAAATATGCTTTTTAAGCTAGCTTTCAAGTTATAAATATCAGGATATTCTAGAATATTGAGTTTCAATACACAAATAGTACATATTTGTATAAAACACTTTTAATGGATTAAAACCACGTCGGTCCCTATGTTACAACGGCAGGTAAAAGGTACTTACTGTCTGTGGTTTACACGAGTAGTCCACATTAATATAAAATATGGCGTTTTAAAACATTTAAGTGCTTTTTTCCCATGTAAAAGATTTACATAATAACTAGTATACTTCAGGTTTTAAATCTTTAAAAGTGTTATTGATCGTTTTATTTGAAAAGAAATTACTACAATTTTTTCATGATATTCTTAAACTGGATGAACTGTTTGACAATGTGTCAATCAGTTAAATATATGCCAATGTTCTCGAGTCGATTCAACCGTACTTCAGGTTTTACAATAGGCTTTAAAAGTGTTATCGTGTATCGCCTTCTTCCATTGATGATGATGAGCGATACGTAGTCTGTGCACCATGCTCGCGGTAAGGGACCATGTTTCCGTACCGTACATCATTACTGGTAAAACACACTGCTGCTGCACACGTCCTTGATTATCAGCTCTATGTAATTGTACCATTTGACCTCCTAAATAATAAGGAGCTTTAATATTTTTAATTTAAGGACAGCCTTAATGGGCATGTCAGTTGTCAAGGTACCGTTTCTTGTAAACACGGATACCTTTTACAAAGTGTGCCGCTTCCTTCATTAGGTGAAACTTTATTATTTACGGAAAGCGAGTCCTTTTTGCCCCTCGAAAATTCATGTCTTATTAAAAAAACATGATCTGAAAAGACAACGTAGACTACTGTTTATTACAGCCCGTAGATTAAACGTCTTGGGTTTGACGCCCTGGAAAATATTAAAAAAACATTCTATCGGGATGGCAACTGGTCTAAATTAACGTCGTCGTGGCGACTACCCCATAACCCGAGTTCGGTTTATGGGACTAAACATATCTTAAAATACTGTATGTGTATACGCAAGTATTTTTAAATAAAAACTTCAACTGATAAAAAGGGATGTATAAGTTAATTTAATTTTGTTCAGTCCCATAATATATTTCGCGTTTTTAACCGTTAAAAGGGTTTATTTAAACGTATTTTGTTTTTCTTTTATTATAATTATTCCTGGGTCATTATTATAATCTCTGACGTAAACTGATAATGCGAACTAATAATGAATAAACAATAACATTCAACACTCTCACGGTAAACAAAATTAATACAGTGTAATCGTATTAGCTGAATTAATTTAGTTTAGTAATAACAATCTGTAACCCGAGATTTAGCGTGGAAATATTAAGGCACTTCGTGAATTTCACTTTTGACTAGTTTTTAATGATCTCCGTGAAATTAAACATATATTATAAGTATATTTCAAAGCCAACATAGATTGCGATTTTTTTTAGTATCATACATGCGTGCAAATACGGTTTAAGAAACCAAAAAATACGTATAAAATAAATTTTCTTTGAAATGATCTACAAAAATGTCTGCCACAGTGTATGTCTATCTTAGAGTCATACGCACTGACGAATATTTACTGACGACTCAGTCCCTCGGCGACCAAAGTGTGAGTCGCCACTGCGTGGTAAGTCGCGAAGTCACCAAGGCGACCGACGACCAAATGCGTAAGCGCCCATTAAACCATAGTAACCCAGCCAGAGCCAGCCAACTCCAGAGTCATAGGACGTAAACGACGTCGTAGGTATATAAGGTAGGTTGTTTGGAAAAATAAATAATATGATACTCAAAATATTTATTCCACAAGTCATGGGAACAGCTTGCAGTTTGCAGCTTGATGTTTTATAGCCTAAGGCTTCCTCGATAAATGATCAAAGCGACACAAATATAATTTTTCGATTCGACCCAGTAGGTCCTGCGATTAGCGCGGTCAAATAAACAAAGTTAAGAGACATGCCTTGATGAATTCCCAGTAGAAATGTATTTGACGAGTTTAAAAGTATTTGTAGTAGTGGTCAGTGTATCAAAATTAATCTTGCGTGTAACTAGTGATAAATATTCTCAGTAGAATATTAGATGGCAATGTGTAACTAAGCTGATTAGCAGTAAATTACGCAGCGAGCCGCAATCAGACCGAGACAGGTGTCCGCGCTCTGCTGACGTTATCATTAATCATACTGTGGCAATTAGTTACTAATAGGCAAGAGAAAATAAGCTAGGCTAGGTTTGAAAACTTTAATAGTTTTACAACTAATGGCACTAGATAAATTGAAAATCAATTTAGTAAAAAAAAAAGGGGTTGAACCGGCATCTCATGTTCTGTGCTGTGTAGCCAATTGAGGGACCGTGCCTCTCTCGCAATGTAACTTCAACTTCTTTTCGTTTCAATGTCTTGTGCTTAGCAGTTTAAGAAAATTAGTGAAGAGAATTTTCAAAGTTTTTTTTTAATTATTGTCCAATAGTTTTTTCAATTTTTGATAGATTTTTAATTCGCACAAACAGTGTTCATAATATTGTTAGCAAAAATTTTTATAACTAGTGTTGCTCTTATTACAAAAGAAAAGCAATTAGTACATTTTAAGTGCATTATGACTTGGCACAGAATGTGAATTTGTGAGGAATTTTTGAGTTTGTTTTGGGCGATTTTATTTGAGAGCAAATGGATTTAAGAGGTTTAAGTACCCCAAATTAAATATTCTTATTTTTATGACAGATGCATGGAATTCACTAGATGGAAGGTTTAGTAATAACAATCTCACACGCTATATAACATATAAATAAGGTGCGCTGTCGACCAATTTTTGGTTTTGGATATTCTGAAATCAGACTTAAACCGAAACGCTACGCCATTTCATCTGTACACGTAGGATTTACCCATTTTATATCTAGATTTCCCAACGAACTCCAACAAGGTTCGGAAAAATAAACAATGAAAAACATGTTGTAACCCGTTGGGGATCGTACCCACGACCCGCTGGTTATTAGCTATTACTACATTAGACCAACAAGACTGTCATTATATTACTGGTTATACGCGGATTCGAAACTGAACCGAACCGAACTATTAGCGTTAAATTCAATGGACACAAGTGTACTAAGTGTCCACGTTTTAAAGTAAGCTACGGTGAATAATAGAATAAGCTTTAATTAAGTAATAAATGAGAGGAAATTCAATCCCTTGCTTAGCTTACGACATTCTAGTTTATAATTATGCTGTAGTTCTTAGTTATGATTTACGCCTTTACTTTGAAACCAATTATAATCAAAGCAAACGCTCCATGTATCATTGTCCGCAACGTAACTTCAAATCTAACGTCACTAATGAGATGGTTAACCACCGCTAATGGATATATACAGATACAAAACTATACAGGGCCCCGAATTCTACATTCTATGAGACCCAATGAGTTGGGTCCTAAAAATAAACGTAGTCTACTTTACTTGCAGTAGAAACGTGTTTAATGACTACTAGAAAAATTGTAAATTGGTTTACTAATATGTCTTGTTTCTTAAACCGTTAAAAGTATTTTATTGTAATGTGAAGTTATCATGTGATTGTATGTAATATTTAGGTCAATACCTTCATACCTAAAATGTAATATTTAATAATACGGGATTTATATTATACGCGATTTAAATGTATAAAAAATAAACTATTATTGTTTCTTCAGTTTTTGTTTTCATTAATTTGCGAGATATATTCTCTTTTAATTTCATAATTATTTCTAGATTTAAGATCAAGAATTTTCATAAAATTGGGCGGGCCCGACGATGACGTGTACACTTAGTCATAAAAAGCTGCAATTTTTTTGCAAAAGATTAATTTGCATATTGGATATAACAAAAGAATCAAGTTGGCCACGTCTATATTACAATAAAAATCTAGTAGGTTACGAAATTAATAAAAAAAAACAAATTCTATTTACAAAAAAAGTTAGCCATTTAGACTGCAATTATAACTTTTAGAGCCCCAAATGTTCCGAGTACTCCTCTGTACTTTCCAGTCCCACTTATATTATTACTGTGTACATTCACATAGTGATAAATGACCTGAAATACAATTTTATAGATCGACAAGCGTTATTGTACTACCGCAATTCATTGTAATTTTACCGCGGTAATGATACTAATAAACAATAATTTTTGAATGGATAATGCTCGTTGAATCTGTTAGGCTGGGTGTACACAAATGCCACTGATTTATTTATCATTTTAATTAATCGAGTCGTGAAATTTTACATAATGAATTTCATATAGTATTTTAAAATTCCATTTTCACTAATTCAATTAAACTAACGCCTAAGTTAACGCAGTACACATTTAAATAAAGCAGCATAGCATTTTTTACTTTGACGTCAGAGACAGTCTCTATCTTTACTCTCCCCGTGACCAAGGCTGCTGCAAAGCATCCGAAACGTCGGGCTGTAGATCAAATAATTTTGAATTAAGTTTAATTAATTTATATTATGTTTCAAACCGTTGAATTATTTTATTTCATAGTTTAATATTATTATTTAGTTACTCGAAACACATCTCACAGTATACAAATAATTATTGATAAATACGAATTAGTTCATACTGACCTGTTTTATCAGCGTTTCGCAGGTTCAGACTGAATGGATAGATATGAGATTTAGATATCTAAAGCCAAAATAGTTCGACAGCCCAGTTTTAGTTAGATGTTATATTTATTTCACCTACTATCAAGTAAACTCCTTACTTGTCTGTCCTTCTCTATCATAAAAAGAAAACTCGTGTGCATAACTCCAAATAAATGAAACGTTAGGAGTTTCGATTAGATCAAACTTTAAGTTTTTGCGTAAGCTCATATGATTATGCATGTATGTGCACCCAGCTTTACTTGCGCTGTAAATTCCTATCCCGGCGGACACATTTTATAAGACTTCGGTGTCGTTTCCAAAATTATGGTACGATATTATCGTTTTTATAGCTCGTACGTTTTATGGCTTAATTAATTTTGCTTTACCCAGCACACTATATCAATAAAAACCGAACGAAAAACGGAGGACATAAATTGAAAATGTTACTAGCGGAGTTAATATTGCAATAAAACCTTTAAGAAAGGTGTCGTTTAGAATACAAGTGTACGATTTCTTAACTTAACCAAATCCTAAATTTTTCCCTACATACGTCTATTTACAAGTAGATGCAGCGCTTAGTAATTTTATAAATTATGTATGGTTTATCATTTGTACGTAGGCAACATTGTATTCAAGTCAAAACTGAAGTAAGTTTTACAACACAAAGCCAACAAAGTTAACCAAACTCCAGCTGTTTATAATACAACGATTTAATCTTTTAATCAGATTTAAACTTGGTTTCTGAGAGCTATGCAAATATTTATTATTATGAACAGTCTATAGATGAAGCGAACTTTTAAGCAATTATATTGATTGCTAGCTCGGAAAGTTTTGCCCGTTTAAATACACTTACGTATACACAAGTGTCCAAAGAAAAATAGTATTATGGAAGTTAAATTCTTATTTAATTAATTAATTACTAGAGAAGTGGTAAATAAACAAATCAATGATAAAAGTTTAAGCGACTTGAGTTAAGAGTAAAGGTTTATAAGATACTGTCTGTAGTTTACGCGAGTAGTATACATTTAAATAATATGACGTTTCGGATGCTTTGCAGCCGTGGTCACGGGGAGGCCCCGAGACCGGCAAAACGTCGGACCGTAGTTAAAAATATTTTTTAAACAAGCTTAACTAAAATATATCGCGTTTAAACCGTTAAAGTGTTTTATTTAAATGGTTTATAAGCTATCGCAATTTAGCTAGTCTATGACAGTAATAATCTATATAAATTTAGTAGGCCTTGACAAAAATTTTACATTCATACATAGTATTGAAATCCCATTTTCCCCTTAAGAGGCGGACATTACTGTCTCCATGGGATTCGAACTCAGCACCTCTCGCGCTTAACGCAATGCTAGGCAACACGTTTAACCATTTAGCTACAGAGGCGGTCACATATACATATGTCCTATGTCCGTTTTTAATAGGACTGAATAAAATAAGTAAAAATCGTATTTATCCTGAATACTATTTTAAATGTTAAAAGAGTAATTTAAAATTGTATTGTAAAAAAAACACATGTCTTATTTGTCTTATTTCAAATAATATAATTACCAAACTGATAACTAAATTCAAGTAAGTTTTCTCCGTACGTAGAATAAAAGAAGGGTTAACATCGTGTCTGGTGAACAGAAGTAGTTCACACATTTAACGGTTAAAAACTTCGTGTATATTGGTTAATTTGTTTTTCATTTATTTAGACACAACCCGACATTACACCTCCGTTATCTTAAAACATATATTTTGCATTTTAAATTGTTTCAAAACCTTTTTATTTAAACACAAAAAGTTGTAATTTAGGGTATTTATAGTTATATATTGTTACAATTATCTGTGATACCATCGATCGCTACTGCTTCGTTTTGCCTAGTGCAAAGTATCGTAATTGTAGAGCAATAGTTAAAGTAGATTAAAAAACTTAACCAATATATTTTGCGTTTTAAACCGTAGAAAGTGTTTCATTTAAATTGGTTAACATTTTAAATGGAGGTGCGAATTTATGAATGTAACAAAGCCAATTTATCATTCCAAGGGACGCATTACCGCCTTATTATGTAGACAGAGTGCAAGTGGCAATTTACATATTTTTATCTATCCCCGGACGGACTAAAATATGTACACGCGAGGATGGAATGTTGTTTTGGGAATATTTTGCGGTCGCTTTCCTGTCTGAGTTTGGATTCTCAGCAACGGATCTATTAGTATTAAACTGAGATCGGATATTTTTTAGTACACATACAAACATTTTTTCTTTAATTGCACTAGTTTTTGACTTAAGCGTCAACCTTGCGAAGAGGCACTAATTACATTTTTTTATTTAAGGTCTTTTTTTAACAGCGAGGTCATTAACGACCACGTAAGTTACAATGTGCTATATATGTAATATGTAATATCTTAAAATAAACACGATTAGGATCCATATGAGCTGGATCGACCTTAGGCTAAAACAATTTTAAGGAATTTAAGGGTCCGGGCCCTTTTCACCAAGACAATCCATTAAATTATTTGGCAAATCACACAAAGTTCCATCCGTTACATACAAGTTACAATCGACCAATGAATGTGATACACTTAAATCCAGACCTCATTGTGCACTTATTTGGGGTAGCTTTTGTTTTGAGATGGATGTGGGATACGTTAGTGTGTCCTATGCGTAACCTTGTCAGGACGACTTGATCTTTTCTGCATTGAATTGCATTTTTATTTGTGTGACAATCACTTAAAACGGTAGCACGATTTCAACGCCATATAGAAGTTTACTTTTCGAACGAGTATTTACTGAGATTAGCACGTTCATCCAAACAAACTTTTTAGCTTTATACATAATATTAGTATTGATTAGAAACATTATGGACTCAGGGATTATTTCCTATACATTAGACCCGTCGAAAAGTAAGCTATATAATGTTAGGCAGATTTTTAATTTTACTTATTATCAACCTTGTGATGATATTTGATATCGTCCGTCATGAATCCATTCGAAAGTTGCCCGGGAAATATAACAAACTATCGGAAATCTAACATAGAAATGTCATTTTGCATGTATCCCTTTAGGCCCGACGGGATTTGGGTCGAATTCTTTTCGGCCTGATTGAGCGGAGTTTTGCAATTATAATAGGGTACGGTGATCGATTGACGGGGATATGGGGCTGGGAATCACGTCCCTTCTATTGTGATAGATGGAGCTGTTTTATTGGAGATTCGTCACTTCTACACTATCTTATTTAGGGTAAGAGTTTATTATCTTAATAAGAACATATTTAAGACTAGCTGTGTGTAGCGATTTTATCCGCGTAGGACGTTATTTTGGCATACATTTGTATTGCAATCCTTCCTCTTCATTTTTATAAATTTAAACTATCACCCACGACGTCGGCGGCGTCCCTTTCCCCTCTTTTTTGCAAGTTCATCTTAAAAGATGGACATATAATATCGCGGACATGTCTGAGATCATTTAAAGAGGAATCATTATTTCATACATATTTTTTAGGTATCTTGTCGCAAGGTACGCAACAGAAATTCACAGAGATGAGTAATTTTCCACGTTTTTTACACATTTCCCGCTGTTTCTTACGCTCCTATTAGTTACGTTGCAATTTTTTACAGCTTTACGCGATAAATGTTCTAACCGACACAAAAAAATAATTTAAATCTGTCTATAGTTTACGGAGTAGTACACCTTTAAATAAAACCTTTAACGGTTTAAAACGGATATATTAGTTAAACCACGTGGCATTTGACCACGGCTGCTGCAAAGCATCCGAAACTCGGCCGAAGTTAAATCATGCTTTATTAATATCCCGCTTTTTAAACCGTTAAAGTGTTTTTTTAAAAAAATATTTTTCAATTTGAACTGTAGTCTAGATTAGGGCATTTAATCATGGCTCGCTGTCTCTAGTGCCCCTTTCGGCTGGCTTAGTCTAATAGAGTGCTATCACGATGTTCTCACTTTGGAACATTTAAGCTATCAGTTACAGTTACGATAACAAAAGTAGTGGTGGTAGCCGTAAAGTCCGCCTACCCACACTTAAGCAGCGTAGTGGGTAAAAGCTTTCAATCCCACACGGGCGAGTTGGTGTACTGGTAACAATATACGGCTGACAATCAACGGGTTCGATTTCGGAACATTTTTCTAATAAATTTATACTTTTTCTAAAACGTGTTGGACAGTGTCTGAAAATCTGGATATTAAATGTGTAGGAATATAAAATTCTGTTCGGGTCGTAATCACCATTTAGAAATGTAAAAGTGAAGTTTTGGGTATATCCAAAGCCAAAATAGCTAGACCGCGAATGATGTACAGATGATTGGCTAGGGTATTTACCTTCTATTATGTGAATCTTATGCTTGTCTGTCTTTTGTCATAAAAAAAAAACTAACTTATATATCAAAAACCAAATGGGAAGCCTAAAAGTGACTTCGTCGTCGAAGGAAGAAAAATTATCACTCACCAGACTACGAATCTCTGGTGAAATGACTCCTTTATCTATCAGATCTTCTACTTTTTACCTTTTAGGGCTTAAAAAGGTACAATATCCATTTGCTATCTCTCTCTATCTTTACTATGTACTCAATAAAGGTTACTCATTGTATATCCCACCGTATATCAAAATTATTATTCAGACCATGTGACGTCATAAAACCGGTATCGCTCCACACTTAACCCCTTCCTTAAAATTCACGCGACGTTTTTGCTTTGAGTGTCAATTACCTTCATATTGGCACATGTCGATCGAAACCTGTTGATTTTTTATAAGCTTAAAGGCTTAAAGTGTTGTATTAGAGGTCCTGGATTCGAAACTCGAGTAAGAATAAAATTTTCTGATTCAGAGTCTGGTCTTCCACTGACCATTATTAAATAAATTAGTGAAACGGACACAGTATTATTGTTGACCGCTATTGAGGGTCGGGGTCCTATTTAAATACAAAAATATAGCTGCGGTATTCATCGCCTATTTTTTTCTACTTATTGCAATTACATGTACTTCTCGTGAAATGTAATAACTCTCTAGAATCTATACTAATATATAAAACTGAAGAGTCTGTTTGTTTGAACGCGGTATTCTAAGGAACTACAATACACTATTAGTTTGAATTGAATTTATGTTGGTTAGAACATTTATCGAGGAAGACTTTAGGCTATTAAACATTACGCTGTTACTAATATAAGCCAAGAAACAACAGGAAATGTGGGAAAAACGAGGAAAAATATTCATCGTTGAAGGTGTCCCTTCGATTGAGGAGAAGGTTTGCAAAAATAAATAACAGCCCAGAATAACTGTTCTAAGCGGACAAAGTCGCTGATCCAGGTAGTAGAAATATGTATGACGTTTTTCATTAAGATTTTTAAAACGATTCCCTATATTCTTTTACTGATAGTAAAAGTTCTATCATGTAATAGAGATATAGATTGGCCAAGGATATTTCCTATACATTTACAAGCCAAGATTCATTAGTGTTGCCAAGGTCAGAAAGGCCAGCGGAGAAGTGAACGAGTTAGTTGAATGAAATTGATTGATGAAAATGGGTCTCGCCATATTTGCACAACCCGCTAGTGTAACCATGAATGTTGGGAGAGTGGAAATAAAAGTCGCTATTGATATAGGATACGTGAAGCATCTGCAAAATAATAGCGAAGTTCGAAAACAAAGAAAGATTATGACAATCAGTCGACAATTTCGTCCTTTTTTCGATTATAAATTGAGAAAAATGGACTCCGTCAAGACCCGAACTGCCATCCACAGCGTTCAACGCTGTTGCTCTAACCATTTGGGCTACCGAGTCCTACTTATTATCGTTTTATTATTAGTATTTATTTTAATTTTATAATCCATTTTTAATTTATATAGTGCCATTATATACAGTAACATGTGAAAAATATTGAATTTCGACCTTCCTTATATTTATGTAAATGTTAATATTGCGAGTTACGTGAAAAAAGCTTAATGGAATAATAGAAGTAAATTATTGTAAAATATATTGTAACTTTCTTGATTTAACTAAATAAAACAACGTCATAAGTCGCTGTTGACTGTAGGTTCTAGAGCCTTAGTTAGAGATTCAGTTAATCTGCATTATAGTTGACTGTATCAACTATAATGCAGATTAACTAAATCTTTAGAAAATCAAAGGCTTTAAAAATTAAAGGAATTACCATAAAATACAATATTGATGGGATATTGAGTAAATATTGTTCAAATTATTTATGGTGTGTTTGGTAAACCAAAATTTCTTTTAAAAAAGAGAAACGTATATAACGTAACGGAGATTTTTATGATTTTTATTTTATTTATTATTTTTATGATTGACACACAAGCACAGTATTCATTAGTTGAAAGATGAAATTCCCTTTGTCAACAAGACGCTTTGTCGACCTTTGGCTTTGGATATTCGGAAAGGCACAGCCTAACACCGAAATACGATTAAACTTCACGGCATATTCATCGTGTGACGGTGGTTCGTGACCCGGTCAGAATTTCGATATTACTACCACCTATTTAATATTCAGATTTCCAGATAAATTCAGACATGTTTTAGAAATCATAAATTGTTTGGAAACGCGTTGGACCTAATGGGGATCGAACCCGCGACTATTTATTAATAACAATAACTACATTAACCCAACGATCTCATAGAGTTATTAGGAGAGTTGGTTTAAGCGATTAATTGAATGAAATCCGCAGTAAAATTGAAGAAATCAATATCAATGCCAGACATACTGAGTGGCAAAAGCGTTATTGTAACGGTCCGATCTTTAGTGGACGTAAAATTTTATTACTACAACGGTTAGCAGTAATGAAGGTCTAAGGAAGTGTTCACATTGATTCGTGAATAAATAAAACATAAGATAAAAAAGTTTAAAACCAACCAAAGGCTACTTAAAGAAATATCAATTGAAAGATTCGTTTCCCTTCGCAAGGAGGTTAAATAAAACCTTTTTTAAGGTTAGGTATAAAAATAAACTAGTAAGTAGGATAATTGTTACATTGTTTGGATACAGTAGATCAAATACTATCTATAGTTTACGCGAGTAGTACACATTAACAAACGCGATATATTAGTTAAACTTTTATTTATTTATTTATTTATTTATTTAATTTTAATTTACATTTCCATCTTTACAGCTTATAACATACTAATACAATGAAAATGACTAAGACTAAGATGAGACATTTAAAAGTAACTCTGTAGATTACAATCACAGTATTTACCTATCGACTTTCAAATGAGATTATCCATGATGCTAACCTTGTGAATTCAGCCAACGTGCAACAAAATAAATCCGTTTTTATTGCGACCTCGTTCAATATAGTAATAGCTCTTATCACTGGTGCATACTTTAACAGATTCGTGTGCGCGTGCGGGAGTGCTAGCAGTAATGCTTTCCTTCGTCGCATATTACCCCCCGGGACGCTGAGACACAGCCTTTGTAGTATTTCAGGGTGCTGTAGCTTGCCCCGAAGCACCTTAAATAAATATGTGGCAAGCGCCAACTCGCGTCTAACCCTTAACTGAGAATAACCTAGCATCCCTAGTACAAATAAGCTCGGGTACATAAGGGGATAAAAAGGGTATACTCCGTACCGTCTCATGTATATGTATCGAGTAAATTTATTTTGCACTCGCTCTAACATTAAGCTATACTTTGCTTCGTGTGGGCTCCAGATAGCTGCACAGCATTCCAGGTGACTCCGAACCAGAGCATTGTATAGCGACATAATCACCTTTATGTTTTTAAATCCAGGTGCCATTCTTAATACAAATCCTAAAGTCCTAAACGCCTTATTGCAAATATTTTTGATATGATCTCGAAATGATAAGTCTGATTTTAGGTGGAGTCCAAGATCCTTGATCTCTGTAACCCTTTTTAGAGGTAGCCCACCTACATTATAACAGTGCAATATTGGCGAGCGCGCTCGAGTGAAGGAAATAATTGCACACTTGGAAGTGTTTAATTGAAGCCTATTTCTTTCGCTCCAGCTCACCACTCTATCTATATCCTTCTGTAGGCTAGTACAATCCTCCATGTTTTCAATGCTCAGCGATAGTTTAACGTCATCAGCAAAAATAAGGCATTTCGCATTTTTCATTACTCCTGATAAATCATTAACCATCAATAGAAACTGCAACGGTCCCATATTGCTTCCCTGCGTAACACCACTCCTGGTAAAATACTCTTTTGATTTACATCCGCCATACTCAACGTACTGTTTCCTATCAGTCAACAGACTTGTCATAAGTTTCAGTAAGTGAGTAGTAAAACCTACTTCAGCAAATTTTTTTAAAAGTATATCATTATCTACCATGTCAAATGCCTTTTTAAAATCCAAATACGCAGCATCCACTTGCCCACCACTATCTACTACCGGAATAATATCTGACATATAGCTTAAGAGGTTGCTTGTAGTGCTTCTAGTTGGTCGAAACCCATGTTGAGCATCTGCCAGGTAAGGCGAGATTTGGCTGTAAATGGACCTTTGGAGAGCCGTTTCCATAACCTTTGCAGGAGATGACAAAATAGCCACTGGCCTATAGTTTTCCACCCTACTACGATTTCCTCCTTTTGGCACTGGCACAACTTTACTATTTTTCCAAACTTCTGGGACTATGGTTTCTTTTAAACTGAGATTAAAAATATGACGAAGAGGTTCTGCTAGTACCGTGCAGCAATCTTTCAGCACATATGGAGGTACCCTATCTGGACCAGTAGCTTTTTTTGGCTTAAGTCCCTGCATTGCTTTCTGCACATCTTTTAGCTGCAATTTTTCGACACTTATCATTGCCACTGTGTTGCTACTCCCCGCCTCCCTTATGGCTGCTTCCACATTTAGATTTGGCTTTTGGCCTGCATAAACGCTACTAAAAAAGTTCGCAAAAGCCTCGACACTTTGGCCGACACTTAAAACCTCTCCGTTTTCAATAATTTCTGGTGGTTGCCTATTTGCTCTATGGTCATTTATATAATTCCATAAAGATCTTGGTTCATATTTTATGTTAGCCTCCACACAATTGCTATACTGCTCCCTCGACAAAGCAATTAAGTTCTTCACTTCAGCTCTACACTGACTAAACTCCCTATATGCCACTACTGACTTCGTTGACTTGTAGTGCTTGTGCAGTTTAGCTTTTTTCTTTATTTGTTGGATCAACTCACTTGTATACCATCTGGGATAAACATATTTCGATTGAGATTGCCTACCCATCCTTTGTGGTACACAATCATCGAATAAAGAATACAAAGTGCTATAAAAATTATGTATACTTAGATTTAGGTTAGAGGAGTATGTATTGGACCAATTTGCCGTTGCAATTTTTCCATATAGTTCAGATAGGTCGGCTTTTTTAAAGTTCCACGACCTCAGACCATCGTTCCTATTTACCTGGTTTGGGTGACATGCTTTTGAATACTTATATGAAAATGTCTCCCCGTGACCACGGCTGCTGCAAAGCATCCGAAACGTCGGGCCGAAGTTAAAAATCATTTTCAAATAAGTTTAACTAATATATCGTGTTTTAAACCGTTAAAGTGTTTTATTTAAAAATACAGTAGATCAATTGGTTAGAGCAGCAGTATGAAACGCTGTTGATGCCGGTTTGAATCCCGCCCGTTTCGTAATTTTTTTTCAATCTTAATAGCATTAAAATTTATATAATGCCGTCAACATTATAGTTTTCAAACATTTGTAATCATTAACCAGCAAATAAGGTATTTAAATTTAACACAAATACGACCCGACGTTTCGAATGCTTTGCAGCAGTCGTGGTCATTGGGAACCACGTCTAAAGTATTTTTTTAAATGTGTACTACTCGCGTAAACTATAGACAGTATTTAGTAAATAAGCTCCACATAATTTAGATACATAGTATATTAATTCTTATTGTTTAGTGTATTATTATTAATTCATTTTGGATTATCGTATAAAAAGGGAAAAATATAGTCTGTAAACCCCTTTATTACTTAGAAGAAAGATAAAAGGAAAATATAGTTCCGGGTCCGACAAAAAGGTCATCGGCTAAGGCTTTCTGTAAACAAGAGAATAAAATTTGAGATGTTATCTGCGCTGCTCGCTTCTTTGCCAGTTCCTCGCACATAATTCCGAAGGCCTTGTCACAGACTGTAACGAACAGTAGGGAAAAGATAAAATGAAAAAATAGAAGATCAATTTTATTGTAATGTAGTCAAAGATTAAATTAAATTTAGATCATTATACTTTTATTGAGTAAAAAAAAATCGGTTTATTGGTTTAAGAAGGTAGAAATTTTGAAATCTGTACTACTGAACTACGTATAAATTACATTTAAATATGGCATATCCAAAGCCAAAATAAATCAACGGCGCATTTATTTAGATGTAATACAGCTTTGTTTTCTCACCTACCATCGAGTGAGTGAGCTTGTCTGTCCTCTATCATAAAAAATATTCAATATAAAACACTATATAATACTAAATAACTAAAAAATCGCGTCCAGAACTAAATAGTTTAACGTGTGGTTCTCCGATACTTGGTATTGTATTATTTTACTAATATATATCGCGTTTTACACCGTTAGTGTTTAATTTAAATGTGTACTACTGGCAAAAACCACCGACAGTATTTAAATCCGCAAATAGACCGTTTGAATTATACCTGTTTGAGCCTTATATATTCGAAGAAAACTGTGGGTGGATTTTATGTTTCGCGTAAATCGTTCTCCGCCACGTTTTCCTCCACATATAAATCGATTCATCATTTCTATAGCCTCCGTTTTATATTGTGCTACGGAGACTTGCAAATCTACTTATCGATATATTTTTATTTCATCAAATACTCCCTGTTCCTCGTCGCGAGAGATTTAGTATATGTCGCTTCAAGTTTAACACTTTGCTTTTCCTCTAACATTCCAATGAAGTATTTCATTTTAATTCAAATGTAATTACTTTACTAACTAAATTGAACTTTGTTGTTTAGAACATTTATCGAACTCAACTTTAGAACTAAAAGTAAGTCAATTTGGTCGAAATAAATGCATAAAAAAAATATATTTTACATTTTTAGAACAACATTTGTCGGATCAACTAGTAGTATAATATATAGTCTGGATATGCCGCCGTTCATATTGAAATGATTTCCCAGGCATCGCACCTAGGAGTTCTAGAATTTAATAAAAGACGAACCTCTCTTGCTATTTATCACTCCGACTATATAGCTACGTTCAAAATAATATTGAATTTATTCCAAGGAACGTTTCCATCCCCAATTCCTCGCAAATTGCAGTATAACAAATGAAAGTGCATTGTCTTATAAAATTATTTGTCACCGAGACACATCGGCGGTGGAAACATCGCGTCCGCTTGCCTTAAATAAGTTGTTCTTGTGAACGCTAGCCAACGTTTTTGTGAAGTGGTGCAAGGTACACGCTGTAGCGATTTTATGAGTTTATTATGAAATAAACTTTTAACTATGTGCATGCGATTTTTTAAATTTCTACTCCCGTATACATTCACTGTACAAAGTTATTAATTTTATGAGATTTTATCTTATGTGAACACTAATTTATTTAAACTGAACGTATTGTATTGGTATACGAATGAATTTTTTTTAACCACTTAAAATAAAATAGATTATACACTAATGTATAATATGTTGAATCATTTTATGCTTCAAATTCACATACGTACGAGGAGCACTAAAAACAAATACTATTATTACACAAAAAAAAACAAAAGTACAACAATAAAAAATTACTTAATAATCGGATTTGTGAAAAGTGACATCTGTAATAGTAATCGTAAGTCGGTAATTGTAAAAGCCCATCGTCCCGAACGAAAGACGTATAGGACATAAAAACATTTAAAATTAAAGTGGGTATAGAAACAAAATACCCACATTAATTTTATAAATTCATTAAAACTTAAAATAAATTAATTCTTCATTAAACCTTGCGCCACCATTACAAAGACCAGCGTCTAAGAGCTGCACCCAAAGTAAATGTGACGTCTTCATAGCTGGGAACGGGGAAGGCAAATTTGAAATAGTGCCTCAGCGTAAAATAGCGTAAATGTGTAAACGACGCTTTGACGGCCCGGTGGGTTTGTGTGGAAATGGGAAAATACGTTTTACGTTATTATAAATGGAAAGTTGAGCCTCTGTAAGCAACGAGTTGAGAAAAATAACTTTACCAATATGATAGTGGTCTGTGGCCTGTTTGACCTGCATCTGGAAATTTGGCAATATTTAGTGAATTTGTGTATTTTATTGTAGTAATAAAATAAAAAACGTATGTTCATTGTATTAAAATTTGGAGTAAGGCTGTTCCAGTAAGTTTTTTATAATAGAGAATAACAGACAAGCACGGGGTTTAATTATTGATGATAGGTAACCTCGGCCACATAACATTTAAAAAGGATCTGAAGTCGACCTATTTTGCTTTGGATATTCGGTAATTCACATACCGTAACGCGATTAAACTTGACGGGTTTTTCATCTGGTTCGTGATCCGGACGGAATTTCGATATTTAATCCGACAGAAAACTGTGATTAGAAAAATGTTAAACCCTCTATGGGGATCGAACCCACGACCTTTTGATTATTAACCATACATTGCTACAGTTACACCGACGAGCCCGTCCTGTTTATGACTAACTAATGTTGGAGCGGGCTCGCTTCGTTATATTAAAAGATTCACACTTAAGATGACATTTACGATCATACGTTAAAAGTTGGTAAGCTTAATTGAAACATCAAACGCGGAATCCAAAAATACGACTATTTATTGATTAAAAGCTACAGCTACCTACAAATTTACACTAAATAGGAAATAACTAATCTACCGACATTACATAAATAAATATTAAGTCTTTGACATCAATTACTGAAGATCTGTAACATAGACATTATAGTTTTTTTTTAATAATTAAAAGCGCTCTCTTAATTCAATTTTGGGACTTAAATAAATTTTAGAAAACTTGTATGTACAAGTGTTATCTACAATTATATCGCGAATGATATACATTGAACTCTTAACATTTTTGTTCCATTTCTAAAAAACGCCCCAAAAAGAACTCAAATTCAATACTGTATAACCAAAATACCGTTTTTCCAAACAAAGGGAAAAAAGATCTAAAACAGGTCTCCGTAAGAAGTACTTTCAAACTTACTTATTTTCATTTACGTAATACTTAAATTCCTAAATTGCACCGTACCACGAACAAGATAAGACATATATTCCACTGATTTCATATTCAGGTGTTATAGGGAGCCATATCTGAGTATATTTATGGTAGGGACGCTGTGGTTGGTCCCAAGACTCATACAAGTTACGAAATACCTTATCTCACCTTCAAAATTGTATAGAAAAGGGAGTGTATTACACATTTACTTTTTCTAGGTCTAAAATTACTTATTACTTTTAATATTACAAATATGTTTCAGTTCAGACCAACTTTTATGAATAAAATTCGATGTTGAAACAACAGTTCATAAGAAGGGTTTTTATTAGAAAGAAAGAAAGAAAGAAAAATTTTATTTACTACTAGGGCACATAAAAACACATGTTACACTTATTACTAAACATAAAAAAAAAACAAAACATAATTTTGTCTTAACAGTATAACTTAATATAACAAGATAGGATAATGTTGTGTGCTGCTAGTAGAATAGGATCTTCCTCAGTTTATATCAGGCCTTTTGTTGACCTGAAACTGATTTTCAGTAAGTCCTTAGAGTGTGGACAGCGGTGCCACACTCAAGTTAAAATAAACAAAAAAATAAAGTTGCTGTTGTACAAATAAAAACACAGTAAAATTTACAAAGAAAAAGTAAGACAAGCTGCATAAATAGAAAAAATAATTGTTCCATTCCATCTACATAATATGGTTCAGGGTTCAATATTATAGGTTTCCACTGACAGCGCCATCAAGCCGGTTTTTTGTAACGATAGCAAATATTCTTTGTACGTCTCTTAAAGGTGTAAGTGCTATTACAATATAACCTGCCGTCTTTTGAATTTTGTTTAACCTTATGTAATACTCAATCCAGTATTCGATTTTTTTTGAAATTTGTTCAATACAAAGCATGCAAGCATCATATGTATACTGATATATAAAGCTGAAGAGTTTGTTTGTTTGTAAATAAAAGCATCGCCTTGTGACTAATAGAAGCGAAGATACAGCGAATAATGTGAACAAATTTGGGAAAATTATTCATTATTATTGGTTTCTGAGGCGTACGCTGCAAAAACGGTTCAAGATACCCAAAAAATATGTATGAAATAATGATTCCTCTTTTCGCGACGCTTTACGTTTATAAGATTAACTTGCAAGAACGACGGGAAGGTACGCAACCGACGTAGTGGGTAACGGCCTAAGTTTATAAAGATAAAGGAGTTTGCAAAAACGAATTTGGATGCTCAAAATAACGATACTCGCAGACGAAGACTCTGCTAGTATTTAAATATTTTCCATTTGGCCAAATTATGTAATAATAACATTTCGAATTAAAAATCTATGTACCGCATTTAATGTAGATAGTTCATTCAAATCCTACATTCATTTAAACGCTGTGGCTTACACATGTAGATTTAAATAAAACTCCTGAACGGGTTTAAACCCGAAATGGATTTGGTAACATTATTGTTGTTTAAGCAACTTTGTCAAGTTACTCTTACTTATTACTGAATCAAAAATAAACATAACTCATTTTTAATTTAATTTAACTACAGCCCACAACTTCGGGGTCCCCAAGCGTGTCAAGTCCCGTGACCAGGACTGCCGCAAAGCATCCGAGAACCGTAATCAAATTATATAAAAATTATGTAATTAATATAATTCGCGTTTTAAATCGTTGAAATGGTTTTATTTACACACAGTAAAATATATTAAATGTAACCGCGATTCCAGCCTCGGAAATTGCAAACCACAGCAATATTCTTAAAAGTCTAGAAATATTGAATTAAGAAAATCCCTTTCAATTCAGCAAACACTTTCCTTGATACTCCTCCATTAACTTTTCCAAGAAATGTCGTCGTTTCAATGATCCATTTTTAAAAAAGGAACGAAGCAGCGAAGAATATCCAGTGGTGTAATTCTACGCTGTCTCGTTTTGTTCTCATCAAAGTGCTATTAAAAAAAGAGATAGAAGACTTTTGATTTCTCGATTCAACATAAACAGAAATAATATGGAGACATCCTTTGTTTTCCTTGTAAAATCTAGTTTTACGTTCCTTTTTCAAACAATCCTCTAGACTCGGTCGCTCAAGTGGTTAGAGTAACAGTACGGAATTGTGGATGTCGGTTCAAGTCGTGGCCGAGTCAATTAATTTTTTTCTCCAATTTATAGATGATTTTTGAACATGTGAAATATTAAAGTTTTCAAAATAGGAGTTGAGGGTGACTGAAAATTAACGGCAAATTAATGGTATGAATCCTATTCGTGCGAGACATCGATTAACATTTGACCGTTTTATAACAATAATCAAACACTAATTTCTGAGGTAAATGAACCCGTTGTATTAAAGCAACAATGTAATTATAATTTTATGAGAAAAAACATGTCAATTTCGCACAAAATATGAGCAAGCGCTGGTGTATAATTGCTTTTTGAGCTGATACAACATGCATGAGATTGATGCAATAACGCGTACCTATGCTTCAATTCATTTTTTTCATAATTCTTTTAAACAAAGGAATGAGACAAAAATTAATGACTCAATATTTATTTTTTATATGTTCATTTAGCGTGTATTGCTTAAGTTTTAATTTAATGTACCACACACCAATACCATACCAAAAAAAAAATACACAGTCCCGAACCCACACTACAAAGCTCCCTGCTATTACACCGAACTCTTCCGACCGAACCATTCCAAATGTCGCGTTCGCGTCATAAAACTCTTTAATCTAAATAAGATTTAACTCTATTTCAATTTATAGTCGCTTTTTAATTTATATCCTCCTTGCCATAATGTGCAATAACATGTGAAAAATAGTATAGGTTTCAAAGATTCAAATTAAAATAATGCTATTTATATATGCTTCAAAATATGTATAACGAATTCCTAATACATAAGATTTTAATTAATTCTTGATAATATAATGAACCTTAATATTCAATATACACTGAATTCAATTCCCAATAAATGCCAAATACCAACTTCGACGGAACAGATGGCGCTAGCGTAGCAATTTTTACTTTGACATCAGAGACATCCTACATCTTTAGTCTACCCGTGACCACGGCTGCTGCAAAGCATCCGAAACGTTGGGCCGAAATTAAAAACCATTTTCAAATAAGTTTAACTTTATTTAAACTGCTTACTTTCTGAATATTTCAAGTGCCTGTTTGATATCAAAAAAATGATAAAAATACCCCCTCTTTTTTTGTTTTGTTGGAAGGAAGAAAATACCAAAAGGGGTTCTATACTCTTTGGGTAAGAGATCCTAAAAAGGTACTCAATTTGTTGAAAAAAAATTCAGTATCAAGAAATCGTTGAATAAGTAATGTGCGTGATGTAATCCCTTCGCAATATTTTCTGTTATATTCGTCAAAATGGGCCCAGTCATCCATTTACGACATGTATTTTTATTACGCGATTTTGCTATCTACGTATTGGAAAATTACCAAACATATACATATAGTTCTTATAAGCTTTTATTGATATAAAGATAAAAATATTGTATTCGTATTTAGTGTAACCCTTTGTTTATCTATTAAGAGGAGAATAGATTAATAAAGGTTCTGTTGTTGGCATGTCAAATGCACACATTCATATAACATCTAAAGAAGATGCGTGCATCATCATCGGGTCTAACATGCTTGTAATAAATGTATAGTTTTTCTGAAACATGTTAGACTGTCGTGTTTTCCTTGCCGCGATGATTCGCGACTCCTTGTTCAACCCTTTAGGGGCACGGGGTTGTCTTGCGCGCCTTGTAACAAGGCGGTCCTGTAAGTCGTAAACGCTGGTTAACGCTGGATCGGCGTTCGTGGTCATGTGGTGGTGCCTCACTGTCTGTTAGACTGCATCTGGAAATCTTTATATTAAATGAGTGGTAGGAATATCGTATATTCCGAACGCAACTTACGTTCACAGGTGAAAAAGCCGTGAAGTTTCACCACGTTTTGATTGCAGTTCTTGGATTTATCCGAAGAAAACATAGGTCGATAGCGCATTTTGTTTAAATGTTATATAGCCAGGGTAATTCATCTTTCATTAACTAAACCTCATATTTGTCCTCTTCTATCATAACTATATTTGTAGTATAGTAATCTCTAACAAGCTTCAATAAGTGTGTGGCAAGGTATAATCGAGAGCAAGACAAAAGAGTTTAGGAGTAAGTAGGATGGACATAGCAACTTGCAAGTTATGCATAATGTGTCACTTGTCTAAGGGGATGACGTATATAATTTTCAAGCGGCATGTTAAACTGGACCTCCTTGGAAAGCATATGTGCAGCAATTAATGGTTATTATTATTCTATTATATATGTGTTTGTTATGGTCTATCAATCTTGGAAATATATTTATATTATATTACTTCACTAAACTTCACTCCTTTCATTCTATGCCCGGGCCAGACTGAAAACCGGCGCTGCTGAGTGTGACAAGCGTTCAGCAGCATAGCTGACTCTGGTACCGATTGCCATTCCCTATAAATATTTACTATTTTTTTTTATGCACACAATTTAGTTATAAGTTTGTAAATATATTATTATGGTAATAAAAGATTTGAATTTGAATTTGTTCTTAGTCATTACTTTTTTATCTTCTGTCAATGTCAGGAATATTCATTAAGTTTCATAAAAAACAACAAGCCATTTTCTGAAATAATAAGTACATAAATTAATAGTTAATCCAATGTTATCTCAAGTTCACGACAACATAAATATTGTAATGGGATATCGGAAAATGAAAACACTAATAAATATTTATTTATCTATTTTATTTGTCAAAGTTCGCCTTATCGCCTACCTTATACAACTTACATAATTCATAAATCCAACTTTGTATTGATAAAAAACCTTTCATAGATCATATTTACAAGAGTTATTTACAATTACGATGCAAAATTAATGTGATACTAAATTAACTACATAGTTCAAAATGGGTGCTATAATCCAACCGTTTATTGTGTAAAAAAGGGTAATTATGTACAGAAAATGTTAATTAAGAGTTATTTTATTCAACGTCCTATATACTAAGATTGCTAAGGGTCAATTTACCTCTCTAAACGTTTGCTTCTCGCTGTTTCGAACGAGACTCATTAAATAAATGTTATTTCATTGTAAATATAACGTGAAAAGTAAGAAAAATATACGTCCAGAGCACAACGAACTTAAAACTTCAGTTTCGAGCCTAAATTTAATTAAGTATATTTACATTTCACTCGAAATTAAAAGGCCTCGTAACGCAGGCGGATTCCCCTAGTTTGTTTTTTAATTTCAAAGTTGGAAAATCCCTCAAGTTTTGATTCAACAATGCGTTGTGTTTTTAACGTGAATGAAACAATACGATATGTCAGTTCTATATTTTGACAGGGTTTTTAAGTTCTTTTTACAAATAAAAGGGCACAATGCTTGAAATTACTACCTTGCATTATTATATGTTTCGTCATAACTTCTTCTTCTACATTTTTTTCGACAAAAGAAAGAAAGGTTTCTGATTTGATTAATACTTTTTATTTCATGTGTGTGTCCACAATCTACAATTTAAGTATTTTATAATGAATTTGGTCATACCTAAAGAGCTTTAGGTTCGGATGCTGATAAAATATTATGAATTGGTGCAATCGTTCCGATGGTATATTGTAAAGTATAGGCATAGAAATATCCATGACAGCAAATAATTCACTAAAATTCAGGTTTACGATAAAATACAGAACCAAAATAAAGTTTGAGTAGGTTATTTATCCGACCTACTTTCGATGTATTAAATTACCTTCATTTAGGGGCAGAGAGATAATTTTATATGTACGCGTTCTTGAAAATAAATGAGGCGAGAGGGCGCTATTGATCTTTTTTGTAGCGCGCTGAATTGATTTGGCCCGAGGTTCATAAGAAACGCTTTTAGAGAAAAATGTTACATATTCTTATTAGATACCGGTAATATATAAATAAATCGGTTTAAAACGCGATATATATTAGTTAAACTTATTTGAAAATGATTTTTAACTAGTATTTATATTGCGTTTTTAACCGTTACAGTATTTTATTTGAATGCGCAAAATGTATACAGTATTTAACGGTAATATTTTCAGCGCAGCGCAATTAATAGCGGATTTATGTGATACGATTCTGCAAAGTATAAGACATAATTTTAGAACATACGAATTGTTTTTTCAAAAGTTTTTACTGTCGAAAAAGCAAATTTTAAAATACTAGAAGTTGTCTAGAACTTAAACAAATGTTAAAATAGATTTGTGTATCGCTAAAAATTTTTTAATTGTTTACGTAAAAAATGCATCAAAATAGTTCAATGCAAAAGTTTTAAAACAATAATCATTTTTTTTCGAACTTATACTCTTGTATTGATGGTGTTATTTATTTAATTAATATTCCGATGCATTATAGATCATGGACTATTATGTAAAATAAAATTCTACAAGAGCGCTCACGGGCTTCAAACTTGTATGAATATTTAATAGTAAATTTTAAGTTCCTTGTGCTTACTTACCAGTAGAAAAAAGACGCTAAATAATTTTGTAAATCTGTATGTTTGTTTACCTGAAATATTGTTTTCGCAAAAAAGTAACAAAGGTATTCTTACATTATTACTTACATACATTCTTATCGTAAATTAAAATCGTAAAAATCTACAGTGGAAATAGTTACATTTTTACATCGCTTACTACTTAATCTTTGAGAGAATTATTTTTTACATACATTTTGTAACTTTCATCTGAACCCGTCAACTGTGCTAGTGTATAGCGTAGCTAGGGTACAATATAAAGATATAAGAAGGTTCACTGAAAGCGCACAGGGGGACGCTGTATTCGCGTTACCATGTTGCATTGCGGCCGGGTGCTCCCCTGTAAAAAAAAATTAAATAGGTATTTTGTAAGACTTAAGAAAAATCAGCAGCAAGCTAAGTACATTCAAAAGATAACTGTTTACTCAGTTGTGTCACATAAACTAACATTAGGTTTACCTAATGTTTTAATTTTTTGTTGCCATACCACTTTGTACTCTTTTAGATTCATAATGCAGAAATACTTAAGTACGCAAAAGTTTTAGTTATATGTGAACTTAATGTAATTGTGTACGAATTTAATTAAATAAATAAATAGAATGTCGCCTTACAAATCGATTATAAAAATACCTATCCCTTACACAACCGTAATAAATGAGAGTAATTTAGCGAGCTTTATGAGATTTGAGATAATTAGCCGGGTTTTATTCTCTGACTGTGTAGATTGCTTAGGTCGTTCTGAAAAGACAGCATTAGCGTTATAAAACGCTACATAATCGCGTCATTAAGTTCTCTTGTTTTAATTTATCAGGCGTAATGATAATTTCTGAGGTCTTCGCTCAAACAGAGGCCCATATCTATACCAATATTATAAAGCTGAAGAGTTTGTTTAAACGCGCTAACTCAGAAGATATCGAATTGAAAATCATTAGTGTCGGTTAGAGCATTTATCGAGGAAGATAAATACAACATCACGCTGTGACCGAAAGAAGAAACAGCGGAAAATGTGGAAAACACGGAGAAAATGCTTCATATTTCAGGGATTTCGATGCGTGCACTTCGAAAACGGTCCAAGACCCAAAAAAAATGTATAAGGAATGGTTCCACTAAAAATGATCAAGGAAGTATATGCCAATCTCTTTTTTTTATGTTTAGTAATAAGTGTAACATGTTTTTATGTGCCCTAGTAGTAAATAAAATTTTTCTTCTCTTCTTTCTCTTAAGATTTACTTTCAAAAACGACTGGACGCGGATGACGTTGTAAGTAACGGCTATAATTTATTAATATAAAAAGGTTTAAATAAAACACTTTAACGGTTTAAAACGCGATGTATTAGTGTAAGAAAATATAAATAAATAATATATTTTGCGTTTTAAACCGTTAAAGTGTTTTATTTAAATGTGTACTACTCGCATAAACTACAGACAGTATTTATAAAAAGATTTACAAAACCAAATTTTGATGTCCAAAACTATTATACACGCACAAAGTTGCGGGGATAGCTACTTTCAAAATAAGTAATATGGTTTTTTATATTCCCTTTGGGTAAAAGCACTAAATTATTTTAAATTCACGTGATAACGTGTTATGCATGTTTTTAAATGCTAATTGGTTTTTTCATTAAAACAAAAAAAAATATTCGCATTTTTGTAGTCCCTGAATATGTATGGAGAAGGGCGGGCTTATTAGAATATGGGTGAATTTTTTATTAGATAAACATAATATTATAGATACGTTTGTTTTTATACTTTTTGATTTCTATGCTTGTAAAATTTATTTAATTACAAAATGTTTTCTTTTCTTAAATCACTCAAATTGTAATCGTTTATTGACGTGTTGACTATAGATACTGGTTTGAAGTTAGATTTCCGAAAAAAGAAGGCTAAATAAAACATAAGTAAACCCGACATTCTTAAACTTTATCTGTCATCACATATCGTACAAGACAAAGTTTGTGTAACTATTGATAATATAATATTCAACAATTGTACTTGCTAACATACGAGTTAAATCAATAATTATCTTAGTTTAAAAATAAGATACTTTTATCTTTTTAAAAATCGAAAATAAATTGAAAAAAAATTCGACACGGGCAGGACTTGAACCGGAATCGTCAGCGTTCCGTGCAGTTGCTCTACCAATTGATTTACCGAGTCACTCGCGCAATGTATCAATAAGTTGAAAAAGTACTTATGTCTTTATAATAATATCGATATTATAATAAATTATATATTGTCTGTAGTTTACGCGAGTAGTACACATTTAAATGAATAACTTTAACGGTTCAAAACGCAAAATATATTATTTATTTATATTTTCTTTATTGCACTAAGCATAATATTATTACAAATTAAACTTATATACTAGAATGGAGAGCAATGGGCGGCCTTATCGCTAACAAGCGATCTCTTCCAGGCAACCTAAAGTTATGAAATGTTAAGAAAATGAGATTATTGATTATTGAGAGATGAGATATTAGTTAAACTTGTTTACACGGATGCAGCAAAGCGTCCGAAACATCGGGGCGTAGTTAAAAAAAATTTGTAACCAAGTTTATCTAATAAAATTCATGTTTTAAACCGTTAAAGTGGGTAATATAAATATCGATATTGTTATGAATGTGTGAAAATAAGTTTAAGATCTTACCATTGATAACATGAACGTTTACCGAAGCCGCCTCTGCCATGGTGGGTACGCAGCTGTAGTTGCCGCTGTCAGTTGGCAACAATTTGTTGACTGTCAGCCTAGATGTGAGTTGCTCAGTCCATTCCGTTTTCAGTCGAATTCGCGGCTGCTCGACGATATCATTAGCTTCCAATTCCTTATATTCTATTAGATTTGATCCTGTTTCAAATGAAAAAAAAAATACTTTGATACATTACGTGTAAAACAGACAGGAAAACGACATTGAAACTTCAAACACAGAGCTGAGTTGATTTTGATGAAATTTTGTATATACAGGCCTCGGTTAAGTCTATTTCGTTTTGCCAATTTCTCTCAAACACAATAAATTAGTAACCCTATTCTACTAAAACATCCCGTAGTAGAAATATAACAACACAAAATTTGTCATGTGTCAGTGTTTGTGAGTGAACAAACAGCTGACTTGATATTGATGCAATTTTGTATTTACATTCGTCAGGTCTTGGAATAGTTTTGGCTTTTTTATTTTGCTTCTTCAACGCTTAGCAACGAGTTTAACTAGCAGTGAATATATAAATTAAATTAAATAATTTATTATTTATTTTTATTTATTAATTACAGCTTTATAATACATACCACAAAAAATACAAGAGTAAAAATATATGAAAAATATCCATATATCTACAGACATCAAGGAATTAATTAATATCTGATCTCCCAATTTTAATAACCAAGAAATTGTGTCATGGAATGTTTTCTACAACTCAATCTAGCTGTGAATTATTGAATGAGATCAAGAAATGGAATCTTAAGTAAAATATTCCATTGTCCCTTGAATTCAATAAGGAGACATTGCTTGAAGGGTAGAATATTAATTTACAATGAATGCTTTAATCTTGAACTTAGTTGACCCAAACTTTGAAACTTGGAATCACAGAACTAAACAAGTATAGAATTAGATGAGAGATACAATATTAGAATAACGATTACGATTTTGGTATTATATGTTCAATTAGATATAAACAAATTGAAAACCTCGTACTATAGAAGAAATCATTGTATCGGTTATATAGAGTTCATTTTAAGGCCAATTTAGGCGGATAGAACCGCATTCTAAGAGAAGTAATAGAAAGGCAATATTACAAATATAATCTCTAATACATTTATAATTAAGTAAAAACATTTTTCAGATCTCAATATCTATATCTATACTAATATTATAAAGAGGAAGGATTTGTATTTTTGTATGTAACGGATAAACTCAAAAAGTACTGGACCGATTTAATAATTCTTATTTCATTAGAAAGCTACATTATCACTGAGTAACATAGGCTATATTTAGTGCTCGATTACTAACGAGATTAGTAAAAGTTCGTCGAATTGGAGAGTCTTCTTCCTAAAATGATCGTCTGGAAAGTATTAGAGTGTAGGCGTCCCAATCGTGAGCCAGAGAATCTATGGTCTAATGTTCAGGTTCATCTTGTAGAACAAAATGCAAGGTCGTCGCAACGACTTGGAGGAAATAGAGCTAGGAATTCGCGAACGCGTGCACGGGACTCTAACACTGAACGCTCGCAGCGGCTCCTGACACAGCGTGATAGACGGTCGTTAACAACTAGGACGCGCAATACATTTTTTTAAATTTAGTGATTCATGGCCGTTTTAATTAGCATGCTTACAATTTACATATCTGTACCTATTTATGTCTACCCGTGCGAAGCCGGGACAGGGCCGCTAGTCAAAGTATTTTTTTTTTTATGATAAAAACTCCCTACGATATTAAAGAAACTTCTGCCTATTGCTTTCGGATATCGGTGTAATGTGAAGATGTGAAAATGACGACGTCCAACATGTTTCAGAAAGAATAAAAATTGATTAAAACGTGGAAATCGGACTCGGTGGGGTCAAACCCACGACCCCTTATACATACATACATTGCTGCCATTATACAAATACGTCAAATTTAAAATTTTCATGATATGATTTAAATACACTTCACACGATACTTTTATGTATCTGACATTAATATTGAATTATTATAATGTAGGTCTGTAGCTAAATGGTTAAACGTGTAGCCTAGCATTGTATTGAGTGCTAGAGGTTCGAGCAACAAAGAAGTCAACTTGCGTATAGACTAAATCGATCATAGAAATCATATAAATATGTTCGCTCTATGCCCTACTCAGAAAACGCGATTTTACTATAATGTAATGAGGTAGAATTTTTACTTACCCTTGTACCAAAATATAGTACCAAGGTCGTGTGGACCTTGACTCAGGATGCAAGTAAGCGCCAGGGAACTGCCCGTCTTGACGTACAGATCGGCTGGACCCAGAATATGCGCCTTAGCTTCTGTTGACAAATAATATTTGCATTAAAGATTGTGTAATAATAATACAACCTTAAAAAAACTATGTTTACTTATTAGAAATTATAACAAATTTAACAGGTACTTACTGCATATTTAGTACTTGTATTGTGTAAGTAAGGATTCATGCTTCATGATTTTTTAGCAACCAACATATAAGGTAGGTCATACAAAAAATAAAGCTTGGAAGATTATTTATTTCATGTCTGTAGTCTACACGAGTCATCATAACGAGATTTAAATAAACTTTTACCCTTTATTTTTAATTTCAATTTTTAGGCTCCCTGTGGCCACCACTGCTAAACTAAATTATAAATAAGTTAACTAATATATTCCGCGTTTTAAACAGTTAAAAGTGTTTGTTTTAAAAGCATATAGAATCTATTTTTTTTTAATTAGTGTTGTTTTGTGTAGTTTCAACTTTTGTAATATAAAGTAAATAAAAAAAGTAAAAGATTTATTCTTTTTCTGGTTACTCGTAAGTAATCGCAGAGAAGAACAGCCGTTCAGCAGCAGCAGGTTCACTATATAGAAGGTCATTAGATGCCCTGAGCACTGTCGACCAATTTTTTCCATGGATATTCGTAAATTCATAGACTGGAAATACACACATATACATCTCAGCTTTTCCATTCGTAAACGATGGTCCTACCACCAGGTTTTTCAGACAAAGTTCAAAATAATCGAAAAAATGAAAATTGTGTATAGAAATATGTAGGTACCGGTGAAAATCGAATCCGCGACGTCTTACACTAACAAACCTTATACATTCATTTAAAATAGAGGAGGACAGAAAACCATAGAATCACTTGATGGTAGGTGAATTAGTCCAGCCATACAACATCTTGACAAGATGCGCTCTCGACCTTTTTTGGCTTTCGGATATTATTGTAATGTTTAATTGCATTCAACTCATGCATAGCACTTAAACTTGAATAGAAACGTTAAATTTTGACCTTTCAGTAATGTCACGCAAAATGCGCGAAATTAAATTCACATAGAACTCTGCACCAGAAGCTGTATAGATAACTTAATTTATGACGAGAGGTCTCGAAACGGAGCGATAGTTCCGGAAGGTCGCTGGTTAATTTCATATTAAAAGTGAAAAGTTCTTTGAAAGCCAAATACAAAATCAAGGTTATTTGGAAACCGTTATTTTCGGTATCGAGTGCATTCAAGCATCATTTTAACTTGAACTAAAACGATTGAAACATAATTTTATAGAAAATATGTCAAACTCTTTTGGGAATCCCACAGTTGGGACTCGGGAATATCGTTAAGCGGTTTTTTTTTATTTAGATCGGCCTGTACGGAATTTATTTATTTAGATCAAAATCGGAAATTGAAATGTAAGCACCTTACCGTTGTCAGATTGATCTGAAATTTGGTACACACATTTAATTTAGATGACAATACAATATAATAAAATCAACAACATTATAAATTCAAGATGGCCGCCGATACAAAATGGCGGATTACTTATTTTCCCTTAACCCCTTCAATATGATGTATCAAATGAAAAGTCTACAAAACACGATGATTATGGCAATGTTTTTGTGATTTTGTGTGCACAAAAAATAAAACCGTTTAACTTTTTTTAAGTTGATACTTGTTTTATCAGACCCACAAGCTCGCACTTTTTGACACAGGCTGACAAACAAGTATGATACTTGTTGGAATTAATACCCAGATATAACAGCCAAAGTCTACTTTGATTTTTAGGTAAAACTCGTATACTGATAACGATCAGTTACACACTAGCCTACAACGGAAGGTTTGTGTGTAACGCGTTTGATCGTTGCCGCTGTTATTATATTATTTTATATATTTATTATATTGTTATATCTATATTATTATATTAATACTTTCACGGCCAATTTGAAAAGCTCTCTAGATTTATACTGTCTGCAGTTTATGCGAGTAACAGTTAACGCCTGGAAACGATTATTATCAACTATGACAAAAATAGATGGCGCTATTGAAGCAGATTTGACATTGACATTAGGGACACCCTCCGTCTTTAATCCCCAATGACCATGCTTGCTCCACAGCATCCAAAACGCTGGGCCATAGTTAAAATAAATTGTAAAGAAGTTAACTAATATGTTTCGCGTTTTAAACCGTTAAGAGTGTTTTATTTATAAGCTACTTGGATTTTCTGGATAATTGAGAAATGATTTATAGGATTTCGCCACCACCAATGTCTAGCTAGACTTAGTATTTGTTATCTTATGATAAGCCATTATGACAGCCTTATGGCTGTGGCAATAAGACAAAAGATGTCTTTCCGTTTAATTTGTAAAAAGCGGATTTGTTTCTTTGACATTTAGTAGAACAAAAGGTTGTAAAAGACGAATAAACCGCTGAAGCGTCTCAAATCCGCGGCATTCGCGTCGCATGAAAGAGCTTATTTAGATGATAAAAGATAAAAAAAATCTTATCGCACTTCGGAGCCAATGAGCGCAGGAAAAAGATGGACGTGCCACAAATTTCAGACGCAAGATTTAATCCCGGGCACCTTTTATAGCTACCTCCGTAACATTATCATTGGACAATTTAATCTGCGCAAAAAGCTGAAATGTTTCGAGGGATTTTTGCAAAAGATCCAATTTTGCGAACAGCTTACGCGAGCGTTTAAGGTATTCTGTATTCGATTAACACTGTTTTAGTAAGTGCTTTGCGTGCCTCATTTGAAGGTAGGTGTTTTTAGAATGCCTTGAAGTGACCGACGATATACACGTTGACACGTTAATGTGTTGACAAGGTGTAGTAGTGTAGATGGTTTAGTATGTTAACTTAAATACTGTCTGTAGTAAACTACTCGTAAACGCGAGTAGTACACATTTAAATGAAACATTTTAACTGTTTAAAACGCGATATATATTAGTCGGGCTGAAGTTAAAAATAATATCCAAATATGTTTAACTAATATATATCGCGTTTTAAAAAGTAAAAGTGTTTTATTTAATTGTAGATAACTTATACGTAATATGATAGTTATACATTTGACCGCCTCTGTAGCTAATTGGTTAAATTTGTTTGCTAGACAACAAATTTCCATCCAGAGTTTGAATCACGGGAAAATAATGGATCGTTTCGTTCGGGCAGGGCACAGAAGTCTGATTAACTACTTGCGGACAGAGAAATATGTTAAATGCCTCACGAGAGAAACAGGATTGTACTTTAATATGTTGGTACACATTAAATAGAATACTAATAACAAGAACTATCCCCCTGTGACCACGGTTATTGAAAAGCATCTAAAACGTAGGACCTTAATTGAAATATTTTTAAAAAAAGGTGTTTTATTTAAATGTGTACTAGTCTTGTTAGTTTTATACAAATCTATGCATAATCAAAGGGATTTATGGTGGGTAGAATTTTCTTACAAAGCGCGCTGTTGTGGATCTTCAAACGTCAAGATAAAACAGATGGAGCTTTGCATTGACAACCGATAATGACTGCTGGTATTAGCCTGAAATACATTGCCTATGATAGATACGGTAGAAAATGCAGAGTGAACGAAGTGGAAAAGAAATTGATATTTCTCTTCCACTTTACAGTATCTTGTGTTCCACTGTAAAGTATCTTGATAGATACTGTACACCTAGAGACGAAGTTGTGTACAACATGAACAACGAAATAATTGGAACCACTTTTAATAGAACTCAGGTTATCACCATTAATTAACCAACTTTGTCATGTCAAGGAGTTTAAACGGGAGACTTGACACTGCAATTTAGCTTCGTTGACGCTTCACTGTAGTTACTGGTATATTTAAAACTAGATCTGCCCGCGACTATGCTTAGTTTACCTTTTTATTTTGAAAGAGGCTTAACTACACTAAATACATAACTTAAACTAAAAAAAACATGTCAATATAAACTTACGTAAAGATTATGTATTTAAATTAAAGATAGGCATAATATTGCTAAGTAAAGATATGTTTAAAGAAAACATTTTATCGGTTTAAAACGCGATATATTAGTTTGCTATTTGCATGCTTTGCAGCAGCCGTGGTCACGGCTCCTGCAAAGCATCCAAAATGTCGTACCAAAGTTAAAAATCATTTTCAAATAAGTTTAACTAATATATCGCGTTTTAAGCCGTTAAAGTGTTTTATTTAAATGTGTACTACTCGCGTAAACTATAGACAGTATTTAATCTACGATTACTTTTCATACACTTACGTGATAAAGGTTACCCACCCTCATTGTTTTTTTATTATGTGTCATAAAATAAATATGGCAAAACAATGTGTGTCGGGTCAACTAGTAAATTATGTAGTATTATTGAAACTCACCGACTACATTCAGTTGGAACGCGAGAGACATCTTCGGCTCCGTGTTGACCTGGCATTCGTAGATGCCTCCGTCCCGCTCTTGCGGAAACTTAATTTGTAACGTCCAGTTTTCTGATTTGTCCGGTCTGATTACCTGAAATTCAGTACAACTCAGCACAAACGCAACCTTTGAGTGAAAAGGAATACATCGTTTTAGTGTTTGCATATGCAATTGTTTGTATTTGAATTTGGAAAGCTTTTAAGCATTGCAAAGAGGCACATACGTTTGAAAAGTCTCTGCAAGGCTCAGTCGTTTTTCCAATAATTCGTTAAAATATTTATTCATTTGCTCGTGTCCTTATGTTTTATTCTTTGCAATGTAATACAAATAAGACGAAATAACTGTCTAAAACCAAGTTGATTGTAAAAAAAAGTAATTAGATTTAGTATTAAGAATTATCAAACCAGAGATAAGCTGTTAATTCTAGAAAGTCCTTCGAAAATGAAAATTAATAATTTATCAACAGACCTGGAACCTTTGATCCGACGTATACGTGAGTATGCCCGCGGTTAATATATGCAAATCTCTTTTCCTTATCCACGAAACCTGTAAAAATGTGGGATATGGTGAATATACAAATAAATCGCTTTCAAAATAAAGTAATCAGGATACCCTCCTTGCAAAGTACGTCATAAAAATGGTAAACTTCATGATGATCGACAACAAACAATAATCATTAATAATTTCGCATTCAAACTGTCAAAAGTATTGTATTTCAATGAGTACTACAAGCTTGAACTTGACACACAGACACACATGACGTCACTTTTAAATTTAAAAAAAATTCTAGCCGTTTTAAATACGAAGTAAATTAGTTATTTTTTTAACAGACTCGACGTTTAAGATGTTACTATTTAGAAGCAAAAAAAAATTCTATGTTAAATTATAAATCTATTTACATATATTGAATACGGGCGAGGCTTGAACCGGCATTCACAGCGTTCAGTGCTGTTGCTCTAACCGATTGAGCTACCGTGCCCTACGCGTAACCATTATTTGTTTAACCTGCAATACATCTCTGTTGCAATGTAAATTGAATCTTAACACTTCATTTTATACAATGCTATCATGCGCAATAACATGTGAAACTTTGTCGCGATTACGCGAGTAGTACATTTAGATCAAATAAAACCGGACGTTTCGAATGCAGCAGCCGTGGTCACGGGCAAGGTTCGGGCCGTATTTAAAATAATTTTCACTAATATATATCGCGTTTAAAACCCTTATAGTATAAAAAATATGATATTTTTTATTTTATCATGTAATTTAGAAGCAATACAAATAACGTAAATTGCCATAACGTAAATATTATGCGTAAAGACGTACAGACAACAATATTTATGAAGTCCTAATAAACTGAGTGACTTCTTGGAGTCGGGTATTTCGAGTTTCTTGCGAGCAAGACAAGGAATTTGCGGCTTAAACCGCAAAGGCTAAACTAAACTGGAAGCTATGGTTAACCAAACCAGTACATTGGTTTTTGCTCTCAGATATTGTACTAGAAGTGCATAGGTATTAAAGAACAATTAATGCAATTTTCAACAAAAACATTATTCTATTAACAACAGTTATCCTGAATGTATAAATCGATACAAAACAAAACTTTTACAAAATGTTATGAACAGAGGTCGGCTAAGTATTATTTAAACATGTTATCTCTAAGTCTTATCTGTAGGTTACGCGAATAAAATACGTTTAACGGTTTAAAACGCAAAATATATTATGTTTACGGATGCTTTGCGGAGGCTCTCTTTGGCCTCGCACGGAAATAAATGAAAATAGTTAGTATTAGCTTTTTTACTTTTTAAACCGTTCAATTTGTTTCATTTAAAAAAGTTACCACTATACTAATGTTCAATGCTCAAAGATGAAGATCGGCTAACCACTAGTTATAGCAAGTTAAGGTATTCCACGTTTATTTCGCTAAATTGTGCAGAGAAATTTTCCGACTTCAACAAATATTATGTAACGTTAGAATTTCCTTTGTTCCATATAAGTTCAGCTTTAAACTTTAACGCGTTATGAAAACCCCGACATCGTGAAATGTTACACTTTGAACCTAAGTATTAAAGTGTGAGATTAGGTTTATTTCGAACCCGAAATGAGCTCTCTCCAGATGGTAATTTATAGTTAAAATTTCAAACGCGTGGTCAGAATAAGGTAATCTTACTAGAAAATTCACGCTTCTAACCAAATTTGTGATAGATAGCGTTGTTAGGTTGCTAAACTTACTTGACACATTTTCATAAAACTTATCAGGATGACGAACTGGGTGAGAAACTGATATTGCGAATTAAATTCATATTATTCGTTTCTTAGGATCGTTTGGAAAACGAAAAAGTTTGACACCGGAAATATCTTGCAAAACTATAGATAAATAACTACATTTTAATTGAAAAACTGTTTAAAATAAAAAAAAAATATAACAACATGTATTTTAAGCTGTCACTTGTGTATTAAATAATAACGCTTCCACATACACTAATACCATTGAGAGAATTCTTGTGTGACAATTGGTTTTGTCTGTTTAGGCTATAACATCGCGAAGTGACACATCAAAACAGCGGGTAATGTGGAAAAAACGGAGAAAATTATTCATAATTATGGGTTCCGAGGCATATGCTGCAATGCCGGTTTAAGATACCCAAAAAATATGTAAAAAAGAATGACTCCTCTTTAAATGGCCTAAAAAAAGTCCGCGACGCTATATGTCTATCTTTAAGATATACCTGCAATAACGACGGGCAGGGACGCGTTACCCATAACAATTTAATTTTATAAAAAAACAAAGGGTTTGCAAAAACAAATTTGGATGTCGGAAATAACGATCCTAGCGAACGAAGTTGCAGACACAGCTAGTGAGGTATAAAAAGACTGGGTCATTTACCTAATTATGTTTTATGCGTCATGTGAGCCACTATTTTTGACAACTAAAGCCGTTTTTACAATAACGTTTCCGTTAAGTAGTTGAAGTAACACGCTTTATAATGGTAGTAATGAACACTTAATTACAAAAAACTTAGCTTGCCCTATTTACAGTAACGGATATGCTAATATAAAAGTTTTACAGTAAAAATTATTATTCGCTACTGCATCTCGGCTAAGTTGCGTTTTAATTAAGGCTAATTAAACAAAAATTTTCAGCACACGCGACGTGTTTTTAAAATATACTAGCGTTAGATGTTTACGTTGATTAGCTGATTTTGTTTAAATTTAAACAAATATTCTAGCTATTAGCATTCTGTGTTCCTTAACGTAATTATCTTCGAAAAATTTAATATTATTCACATGCTATGATTGCATTCTATAAATTAAAATATTTGGATTGAAAAATACGATACTGGCGGGTATAGAACGGGCGTCCACAGTGTTCCGTGCTGCTGTACTAATTTATTGAGCTACCGTGCCCCACGTGTTACACGGTAGCTCAATTGGATTTTTTAAAAAATTAGCTTTAAATTGATATAAGGAATACCAACTGTCCCACTGGTGTCTTAAACTTTATTAAATTAAATACAATTTTAATTTTATAAAATGCAATCATGTGCAAAATATTAAGGTTTTTAAAATCTTATCGTAAATGTAATATCGTATTTTTAGTAAAAAACGAGCATAGTATTTTATTACCTTACCTTCATTTGTTGTCTATATTAAAATAATTTTAGTTAACGCTTCAATGTTTTAAAAACTCAATTCGCATTCTAGCCAAGCGGAAAATACGTAAAATCTACCTGTCAGACCCAGAACACCCTTAACCTTTGAAGGTAGCTGACCATTGTTCTGATAATCCTATCTTATTGCATTTATAAAGTATGATATAGGTTATGTATACTCCTAATTGGGGGCATCCACACCCTAAGCCGACATCCATTAGGATGTTTTCTACAAAAAATAATTATCTTCCAACTCCGTTTAGTGATAAAGATCTATATTAAAATAATTCGATATGTGAAAACGGAAAAATTAATCTACAAGTAAAAAGTCACGTTTCACAAACGTAATAATTTCATTTCTATGTAATAAAACATTTTAAAAGTTTAAAACTCGGTATCTATTAGTTAATATTCTTTGAAAATGTTTTAACTACGGATCGACGTTTCGGTTGCTTTGCAGCAGTCGTGGTCACGGGGAGACTAAAGATGGAGGGTGTCTCTGACGGTAAAGTAAAAAACTGCTACGCAGGGCACTTGTTCGTCGAAGTTGGTATTTGGCCCAAATTTAGCGCTAACGGCAACTAAGTTTAACTTATATATATATATCGCGTTTTAAACTGTTAAAGTGTTTTATTTAAATTAAATAATAAAAAGAAAGTAAGTCTTACATAACGTACTCCTTTCTTGTATATTTTTGTATGTACATAGTATTAAAGCCAGTTCAAAGTTTGATCGTTTACTTACTGCCTTATCGCCCAGCTGTTCCACCCTGCAATGCAGGAACGCGGTCTGACCCACGACTGTGGTGACATTCCTTGGTACGTTGTACTCGAAGTAGGGGAACGAACCCACGCTGTCTTCGCCATAATGCGCAGTGCCTGAAAAAAAAATTAATATTGTTATTTTATTCATAATATATACACTATACTGTGCTACATAAATTATCTTAAAGATAGAGAAGATGAATTAAGTTGTTTTTTTATGATAGAGGAGGATAGATAACCATGGAGGTTCACTTAATGGGAAACCAAAGACCTCTTACAAGATGCGCTGTCGGCCTATTTTGGTTTCGGATTTTTAGAAATCCACAGACTAAGACCGAAACGTGATAATATCACGGCTTTTTCATCTGTAGATGTTGATTCGTAACCCGAATGGAATTTTGATATTCCTACCACCCATTTAATATCCAGATTTCCAGAAGAGTCCAACATGTTTCAAAAAATATAAATTGAATTAGATTCATGTTGGAGCCGTTGGAGATCGAACCAACGATCACGATCCGTTGATTATTAGCCATACGTTACTACCATTAGACCAGCGAGGACATCGAAACACTTTAACGGTTTTAAATGCGATTTATTAGTTAAACTTATTTGAAAAATATTTTTAACTTCGGCCCGACGTCTCCCCGAGACCACGGCTGCTGCAAAGCATCCGATACGTCGGGCCGAAGTTAAAAATAAGTTTAACTAATGTATCGCGTTTTAAACCGTTGAAGTGTGCCATTTAAATTTTACATTACATTTACATTTTGTTTTTTAAACAAGTAAATATGGTTAAAATGAATTTTATTATACCTATCTTTAGATATATATGTATATATTTATTTTTAAGCGAGTATAAATGTTTTTGTTTTATAAATAATTAAATAATACTTCAATTCTCAGATGAGCTAAAACCTATCTATAAATAGAATTACTTCAGATGAAATTGTTCTGAAGGATTATCCAATAATGCTTCCGCAATTCCCGGTAGCAATTAACGTTTTTTAGAAAATAATAAAAATGTTCTTTCGTTTTCATTAGCTATAGAGGTAAAATCACAAATGAAGCAAAACTCGCCATTCACTGTACTCTACAAAGCTTTTATAGTGCCACCCCAATGAAATTATAAGTGCCTTTATAGAAATAATCAAGTGTTAAAGTATCTACGAACGGACAATGTGACTAACCGCCTCTATATTTGACGCGTAGCCTAGCATTAAACGTAGTGAAATATGTCATAATTATAATTTTTATATATTATAATGTTTCAATGTTTGGTACTTATTGTTATTTGATAAAGCACGCACTGAAAATCAGCGTCTAATTGATGACTTTTAAGAAAAGAAAATGTACATTTTGAGTTTTTTAATTATAAGTTTTTTTTATAAATTTTAGTTATAATATATAATGTACTTCGTGTTGATAGACGGTTTTTTTTTGATGACGACTTTTCTTTGGTTCGATTACGGGGACTAAATACAATCGAACAGTGACACTAAATCCGATAATATCTGTGTCCTACCCAATTATATTCGCAAACTCATAACACCACTTCGAACTCCTCTACAAAGAACTGTTTTAGATGCAACATTATTAAATGTAGTCAAGTTGTGAACATGTTTAGTCTTACACACCTTGACTCCAGCAAACTTTTTGCCTGCTATCTTTAACCCTCTCAGTTTAATTTATGCTGTACTAGCTGTGCCCGCGACGTTGTCCGCGTGGAATAGTGACTTGGGGTAATTTTTTTTAATTATTTAGGCTGTTTATTGATTTGTAAGGGCACATTTAAGGCAGCCAATCTATGTTGTAAGTGCTACTTTGCCGCAACACTCTCACCTCACATCACTCCTACTCTTACTCCCACTCTCATTCCCCCATACTCTCTATTCCCAAAAAGCCAAAGAAGAAAATTTCATTGTTCTATCTTCAAAAACCACGAATTTCCAAACAAACTTTCATCCTCTTTTCAAATCCTATCAACCCTTATTTGGCAATAAAATGTATGTTTTCTCAGGCCCCAAAAATATCTGTGTACCAAATTTTATTTAAATCAGTTCAGTAGTTTCGGAGTTAATGCCGGACAGACAGACAGTCAGACTATTAGTATAGATTCTAACCTTAGGTGTATAAGTAATATAATAATTGAATAACTAATCTATTAAAAAATGTTCAAGTCTCCAAGTCACTCTGTCTTTGTATAACTGTACATGTGTCTCCCATAACTGTTTTACATAATTTTGTACACAATTACATGTAAATAATTGTAACAAAACATCGACAGATAAATAAATCAAAATTAAATATCCATTCCTCCGTCCATAACAGACGAAAGAAGTAAAACGACTAAATACTGTCTATAGTTTACTCGAGTAGTACACGTTTAAATAAAACACTTTAACGGTTTAAAACGCGAATAAAGAAACTTATTTGAAAATGATTTTTAACTTCGGCCCGACGTTTCGAGTCTCCCCGTGACCACGGCTGCCGCAAAGCATCCGAAACGTCGGTAAAAAAATCATTTTCAAATAAGTTTAACTAATATATCGCGTTTTAAACCGTTAAAGTGTTTTATTTAAAAGTAAAACGACAACTAAAATATTTCCTGCCCGCAGTTTTGATAAAATGGTTTCCATATTAATTGATGTCCATCTGCCTGTTTACTGTATAGAAATAGAAAGAACCTTTTTTTAGTTCCGCTTGAGTCATTCCTAGGTCATATAAACAGGATCTGAGACGCCAAACATCTTCATAACCACTTCATTTTTCGTGAGTTTTCCTTTACGTAATAACTACCAGACAGAGAGTTATACTAAATTATAATAAGACTTACATTAAATACTGTCTTTAGTTTACGCGAGTCGTACACATTTAAATCAAATAAAACTTCTATATTAAATCGGTGGTAGTAGTATCGAAATTCCGCCCGGGTCACGGTCAACCACCGTCCACAGATGAAAACGCCGTATTTAATCGCTTTTCCTCTTCAGTCTGTGGATTTCAGCTCGAGCCCATCTCTATCATTAACCACTTTAACGGTTTAAAACGCGAAATATATCCATTAAACGTATACACAAACTATAGTTGAACTAATATATTTCGCATATTAAACCGTAAGACTGTTTGATAAAAGCAAGCAAACATCTGAATATCAAATATCAAAGCTCTAAATTTGTAGCAAACAGACAGTAAGAGCGCTTCATCGAACCGTAAACACAAAACTGAAAAACCTTTTCACACCAGATAGCTATTCTTCAAAAGATCTCTTTAAACACCTTTTATCATGAAACGCGAGTAAATGAGATGTGAATCGCAATTTTAAGTCTCGCAATTTGGCTGAATGACGTGATAAAAAGGGTCAAACGCTGAATATAGTTTGTACGAGGATAAAGGAAGCTTTTGAATTAGAAATTTTAGATAGTTTCAAATGAGGCTAATCTCTTTACGTGTATAACTGCAGTATTTCGCGAGATATGAAATAATTTAAATAATTAAACCATATATGGCGATTTGGGGCTTTTATATAATCATATTTTAGATACATTTTAAAGAGGGCGGTAAGGGCGAGATTTCTATAACTTTATACATCATACATTGTTCTTTGTCGCAGGCGCATCTAGAGATGCGGTAGACATGGTAACTGTGCTATTACCAAAAAATGATGTTAGAATAAATCCTCTTTTACTACGTTCTTCACTACAGTCTTGTACCCGTCGGGAGTATACGTCTAAACTGTTATACACTACAAGGAAAATAAAAATGCACAGTTAACTTAGGCGAAATCGAATTTGTACTATTATTTGTGTAATAATTATATTAACAATTTTCGGTCACTGTTCCCTTGTAGATTAACTTTTTAGGCTATAAAAATATAAATAACTCAAGTCATAAAATAGCTACGCAACTCTGCCTCTGGCGGCCTCATATAATACTTGCTCAGATTTCGTAGCAAGTATAATTTCTCTTTGATTGTACATCTCTTTACATCCATTAAACAACAAATAGCATCAGTTCATTTCATAGAAAAAGCTAGTTTACACTAAATTAATTAGACCGGGCTAGGGCTTCCCCGATGTGGAATGACGACAGATTATTATAAGGACTGATGAACGAAGCCTTTCAGGAGTAGTGATTATTATGTACTGGCTTATAGGAAGGCTTAACAGACACGCGCAATCGCTTACATATAAATAAACCTTTTTATTGCTGTTTTTTTATAAAACTGTATTAAAAAAATACATTTTTAACGTTAAATGTATTAGTGTGTGTAATACGTTTCGCGTTTTAAACCCATAAATTTGTTTTATTTGAATGTGTAGTAGTCGTAACTACAGACAGTATTTAAAATTTTAGCAATCTTTTTCGCTATTTTAATTTAGGTAGCAATTTAATATCTGGAGTTCTACTATTGGCGTATTTGGATGGAGGTAGAAGCAAAATGTATCTATAAATAGTTTTTGCTATTAATACATATATTTTTCAAGTTATTGTTATTATATCATGTAAAGAAAAAAAAACAAAAGAAAAAATATGTGGAAAAGAGTTATATAATATGTGGAAAATTTACATAAAGCAGCTTATTGTTTTTTTTAAATATTACAAAAAATGTCATGATAAATTTAAATAACATTTTTTTTAGAAAATGTTCATAATAAAAATCCCTTTATCCGAATTTCAGACTTTCGAATAGCGTCAACTTTTTTTAAGTATTTTTCGAGGTTAGCATGTATATTATATAGGACAGACAGTTAACTAATTTATTTTTAACTGTTCTGTGTACCGTATATACAAACTTTTTATTTAAGTTTTATGTACATAGAGAAGTAGTTTACTTATTTGTTACATGTTGTTAGCGAATCTTTGTTTTATTAGATGTATAAGCATGTTTAAAATTTGTTACAATTAATTTATAAAAATTACGAATTTAAAAAAATATAATAAGCTTAACAAAACTAATTACAGTCAGAATTAGGCAAAACTTTGATAATTAAAGGGGTTACTCAAAAAACTAATTGGGGGGATTCGGGCATCACTAATTACTCTAAAATTACTAAACTCAGCAAAAATACGTGTTACCCCAATTTGCCGTGTCCAAACTTTTCACTTTCAGCTTAGTGATGTTGGTCCGTGACTAATTTGTACGAGTTACTGTCACAGTGATAAGGATCTAATTATCTGTACATAATATTTAATTCATTTATACAAATATTAGCTTTCCAATTTAATAACCTAATGTTATGTTTACTTGAATTTGTGGAAGTGAAACGTGTATTACTTTTCTCATTACTTACTAATAATTACTTAAATGTTCGCTACAACACTTGGTTTTTATTTAATAGATCCATTTAAATAAAATAATGTTTTTATTTCACACTTTAAATCATTAAAACGAATATGCAATGGTCCCAATATGTTTACGATTCTAACGTAATCTAATCTAAAGTAATATTTAAATAAGACACTTTCAAGGGTTTAGAACATACACACTGTGGCCACAGGACCACAGCTGCTGCAAAGCATCCAAAATAATAACCGTAGTTAAAATAAATTGTTAATTAGTTATAATAAATTATTCCCAAATAGGGAATATTTAGTATTAAAAAAAAAGAAGATTTGTATTTGAACTACATTTAATAAATATATTTCGCGTTTTAAGCCGTTAAATTTAAATGTGGACTTCTACACGCGTATACTACAGACAATCATTAATTAATATTGAATACTAATATTTCACAGGAACACTTCCTGTTAACCGATGCTGTCACTGTTACTAAAATAGGAGTCACAGTGAAATAACAAACATCACTGTTCCACAGAAAGAGGTCGACCCTTAAAATTAAGGCCCGGCTGTGTCGCATTACACGGCAGATATTGTCTCAGTCCCAAATAATTTCTTAATCAACTCACCTTTGTTTGTGCTAATCGTGCCATTTGCTATTCTATTTTGGGGACAGCAAACAGAATACCAAAAAACATTAACACGTAAATGTGTTTGTAAACATGTATGAAAATTTATTCACAGATTTCCCTCCGTTCGCATTAATGTAGGTGAGCGATCGCTTTAAGTGTTTGCTGGGGGTTTGTGATGTATTTTTGTATGTGAGAAACTGATTGATGGAGATTTCACTGTTTTTTATCTATACTATCAAACAAACAAAGTTTTATATTATAACATTTTGTTTGTTTGTTTGAACGCGCTAATCTCACGAAGTACTTGAAAATCCAAAACGTCAGGCCCTGGTTAAAATGATTTTCAAATAAATTTCATTAATACATTTAGCGTTTTAAACCGTTAGTGTTTCATTTAAATAAAAGAATTCAAAACGCAAAATTACCGTTTACCTTATCTAACTACAAAGGGGGGCACGGTTGCTGCAAAGTATTCGAAACGAACGATTTTATAAATTTTGCGTTTTAAACCGTTAACATTTTTTTTGATGCTATCTACATGTATATGAAAACATTTACGGGTATGACATTTCATGTAATAGCTACGTTGTAGAGAACAATTGATAGAGGACTATATTTGTGACAATTTTCTTAGTGAATGGATAGAGACAGCGGACGCTCGGAGGCTCTCAGCGCTATTTCGGTGCAAAGAATTCTTCATTCTCGTATTGTTAGGCCTTTGTTGTAATATTTGATGTCCATACGTTCTGTTGTGAAGCACTCTCCAGTGTTTGATTGTGAGAAAGTTGAAGTATCTGTACTTATTGTTGCTCTATGTCACAGAGTGGCTACAACATGATTTTAATAAAATATTTTCACGGGCTTGTTTGTGTAATGGTAGCAATGTAGGATGTATAATCAACGTATCACATTTCGATATCAGTCTGTGGTTTTCCGAATGTCTAAAGCCAAAATAGTTTGACAGCACATGTTATGGGATGCTATATGGCTGGGAACTCTCACCCGTCCTGCTCTATCTATAGTCAAATAACTGATCAGAACTTTCGGCCTTCCTTTCTTTTGACTTTTAACTGTTTAAATCGCGAAATATATTAGTTAACTTATTTTTTCATTAACTTAGTTTTCAAGGGTTAAAACTGTTTTATTTAAATGTATATTACTCGCGTTAACTACAAGCACTGAAAAAAGTATTTTTTAATATATTGAAATAGTTCGTTGTTCCTTTTCAAATTGTCAGCCAAATTAACCATTCAGGAGATAAAGAGAAAATGGAAACTGAAAATGCTCAAACGTCCAAAACAAAGCTATAAAATGGCCAGTGATCCTGTATCCAATGCTTTGGAATAAAACGAGAACTTTTTGAATCGCAAGACTAGATGCAATTGAAGATAGAATATTGATTTCTTAGGGTTTCCCAGTACAGTTTTATTTTACAGAATGGAATGGAAGTCTAGAACTCATATGTAGGAAATACTTAAATATGTTTAGTCTTAGTATTAGATATCGTCATTATTTTAAATTGATTAAACACATACATACATGTATGTATGTGTTTAAACAATAAGTTTAAGTAATATACCGCTTTTTAAACTTTAAAACGCGACATTCTCCTATATATACTACCTAAAGCATAAAAACCCACTTACATACTGTCTGTCGTTTACGCAAGTAGTACACATTTAAATAAAACACTTTAACGGTTTAAAACGCGATACATATTAATTAACCAAATTTGAAAATTATTTTAACTACGGTCCGACGTTCCAAAATTCCGGAATTTCTAGATATCCGGGTCCTTGCAAAATTCTGCAAGGTCTGATTTGTCAAACTGACGGAACAGATGACGCTAGCGTAGCAGTTTTTTACTTTGACGTCAGAGATAACCTTCATCTTAAGTCTCCCCGTGACCACGGCTGCTACAAAGCATCCGAAACGTCGGCCATAGTTAAAATAATTTAAAAATAAGTTTAATTAATGAATATCGCGTTTTAAAACGATAAAGTGTTTTATTTAAATGTGTACTACTCCCGTAAACTACAGATAGTATTAAAGTGAGTTTGTATGCTTTAGTTTGCGATAGACTTATAAAAAGGAATAATATCGTGGTGCTATTTCTACTAAGATATATGAAACTTTCACGTTACCTACCTACGGTAGAACTTAAGCAGAAAACTGTAAAAAGTGTGAAAAAGCACAATCTCTTTAAATGCATCCCGACACTCAAATTTCATTTGAAGCCGGTTCTACCTGCGTCTCGGATTCTAGAGCATAATTATCTTAACCTCATTTTTTAATATTTGCAAGAACAATTCTCTCTAGTACTTTCTTGAAATATAATTTTTATCTTTTCATTTCTTTTGAGATTAAAAAAGCTTATGAAAGTGCGTACTATTGTTGTGAGCATGAGAGACGTTGAAACTCGGTCAAGGACTGTAATATTCATTGTAAAGTATTATTTAAATAGAAATAAAAGTTTTATTTAGTAACTGAGAACTAGTAATTTTTTGATATACTTATTGTTTTTAATACGAAAAGGTTTCAAAGACAAGACGTCACAGATGGCGCTAGCGTAGCACGTTTGGCTTTGACGTTATGAGCACCTTTCATTTTTAGACCCCCCGTAACCAGTGCTGCTGCAAGATATACGAAACGACAGGCTATATTTTCATGAAATAGTAGTTAACTAGAATTGAGCGTCTTAAACCGTTAAAGTATTTTATTTAAATACTCGCGTTAACTACAGACAGTGTGTGTTTGTTTGATAAAAATGTCAAGTTAGAAAAAATACACTATAATGTTTTCTTTCGAATTCGTTCTATGCTCGTCTGTATTTGAGTTGTAGGCCTAATAGGCCTTTTTTCATATTTCTTGCAAAATACAACAATGCTCAAACACAACCGCGGTACTATATTTAAGTGGCAGTTTCATTGTACTATAAGCCGGAGTTAAGGCGAAGTTTAAGCGAATTGAAAGCTCTTCGGCCCGGACGAGTTAACACCTTTTGTATGGGCTGTTAAGAAAGTTTGAATTATAGAGCTTTTCAGCACCCTTTCTCTTTCCTTTTAAATTGGTCTAATATTTAAACACGAGGTTTGCTGAACGTTCAGTTCAACAGTATATTTTGTGCGGTCGTTTTAATCCGGAAACGTATTGTATGAGTTAGAATGCTATTCTTTCGAGTCATTATAGTAAGATTTTTATCATTAATTTTTCGCATTGCGCCATTTCAATTATTATATTAGATGATTATGTTTTTTGTATTGTTCGCTTTGGTATCTAAATGGTTAAAGGTATTACCTAGAGCAAGAGGTTCTGAGTTCGAATCCCAGGGAAACAATAGAATGTTTCGGTCGGGCAGGACATAATCAACTACTTGTCTCACATACAGTATAAAGGCGTTAAGTGAAACGGACAAAGAAATATTCGCCCCGGTCACGTAGGTAAATTGGTTTCCAGTTTATGTTTCCTGTATTATATAACAGGTGTCGCCTCACGATGGTAATGGTTAAACTTTTTGCCTAGCTTTGTGATAAGCATGAGTGTTTTTAGGTTCGAATCCTAGAGAAACAATAAATTATTTTGGTCGGGTAAGGCAAAGAATTTTCATACGTTTAGATATAGGTACACGTCCGTCGTTTGCACCCTTGCTAAATCCCCACAATAATTACTCATCAATGCATCGGAGTATATACAATCATATGAAAAGAAAAGGATTACAGATTGCAAAACACAAGCGGGATCGGTGACACAAGCGGGAATCAAACTCGCAACAGGTTTAGGTGCGGTAAGTTCATTTCGTTTTATTCTTTCATACGCGATGTTTGAACGTAAAGAAATTACGAGTGGTGCATGTATCAATAATTTAAAAAAAATCGACGATGACGTGTAGGACTCGGTAGCTTACTAGCTAAATATTACTTGCCTTATCTCCAAAAAAGGAACATATGATCCTAAGTTTAAAGAGAGATCGAAAATTTAACTGGGGAATTGTACCAAATATAAATTTCCTTTTTAAAATGACACCTATATATATAAAAATACATAACGAAAATTCTATCTGACGTAATAAAATTGTTCACACGTGCGAATTTCAAAATCGTATTCCAAAAGACTATCTGAAACGGCGTCGTAAAGGTTTAATATCGTTTGGTAAAGTCTCGTAAAGACAAGTGTAATTGGAACCATGTGACCATAAGCCGGCCCCGAGATAGCTGGCTCGTTATTAATATAACTAACTTAACGCGAAGCCCGCCACTTGACCCCGCCACTAAGCCTCTTACATTTAAAATGTAACTATTTTTCAGGTAGCAAGAAATGTGTTGGCTTTTTCAGATTACGAATATTGAATTTCATATTCTCTTTGCGGCGATATATTTAATCTTAAGCGTCTTGAAGACGGTGCTACTGTGGCTTCTTAGTTTTCTTTCAAATTAATTTGGTCTGCTACTTTTAATTAAGTTTGAGAAATGATATATCATGTAATTAACTGTGACTAACACGCTAAAGATTGTCTGTAGTTTACCCGAGTAGTACACATTTAATTTAAAGACTCAGTGGTTACAACATATATTACCTTATTTTATATGATTTTCAGACATAGTGGTCACGGGAGTGGGGGGGGGGGCGACTAGTATATAATATTATCAATATTATATATATATTATATACTAGTACTAATAGTATAGTAATATTTCGCATTTTAAACTGTTAAAAGGGTTTTATTTAAACGCTTATCTAATTGATACAAAAATCAATTTATTTACAAAAATTCAATGTTTTTGTGCGTAAAAACAAGTAATAAGAAAAGATGTATTAATAATTTTAATTCTTAGTGACGTTTCAGATTTAAAAAATGTGTGAACTGATTATAATGAAGGAATGTTTCATATATTTATTTGTTTTTACAAAAATGTTTATTTCACTTAACTCGTGAAATAGCCTGACACAATCTGAAACTAGTGTGTCGTGGGTTTCTGGTTGTGCAACACTCACATACACAGTAAAAGGCTAGCGAAATTCACCTACTGTCAAATCAGCCCCGATCTCTTTGTTTTTCTCTGCTATAAAAGTTAAAAAAAAATCTATGATAATATTGTACAAAATACTGATAGCTAAATCACTGAAGTATTTGTCAGCATCGCTTAAAACAGCTGACTAACTAAAGTCCGCCGCTACAAATAAAGAATAAAGTGGGAGCCATAAATATTAAAAGTTTCAGCGATGGCGGAAGTTTCTAATCGATAAGCTCATGAAATAATTGATATTGAAAGTATTTTTCAACTTAAAGCTTCAAGATAATCTATAAGCTATACTGGAATCAACTCTTCGACCTGATTAAGCAAACGTTTGCTTAAGAAAAGTATAGTCAGTATTGTGGGAGGGGCTCGTTGGTCTAATGTATGTCTAACAATCAACGGGTCGTGGGTTTGATCCCCACCGGATCCACCATGTTCAATAAATAATTTTTCTGAAACATGTTAGACGTCGACTGGAAATGTGGGTATTCAATAGGTGAATATATAAATTCCATCCGGATCACGGTCCACATATAAAATAAGTAGGGTTGTATACACGCGAGCTCTATAGAGAGATATATTTTTGAAACTTCTTGTTAACATAAAAGATCTTAAATATATTACTCTAAAAACGAATAAAGTGCGATGACGTATAACGAATGGAATGTTTTATTAGAAAAAGGGGATGAAAATTTGTATGGATATTCGTGGTTTTTGAATCTGGAACAATGAAACTTTCTTCTTTGTCTTTTTGGGAATAGGAGTGGATGTGGGCATGGGAGTGGGCGTGGGAGTTGGGAGTGGGGGTGGGAGCGGGAGTGGTAGTTAGAGTAAGAGTGATGTGAGGTGAGAGTGTTGCGGCAAAGTAGCACTCAACATAGATTGTCTGCCTTAAATGTGCCCTTACTTACGCACTGTACGCACAAACGCCCGTACAAATTTACTGTATCTTTATTATAATATTCTTTTATAGCATAGCTAGCACAAATCTAAATCTATGTCAACGCTGTGCTCACTCACGTGTTTATACTAATAATAATAATATATTATTCTAAAAACGAATAAAGTGCGATGACGTATAACGAATGGAATGTTTTATTACAGTTATCTTATTTATGAACGATGGACTATTGTAACTGAAACCGCTGGGTGAAATCTCTCATTTGAGTCATTTCTTAAATGAAAACAAAGCGGTATTTTTGGCATAATCAACATTTGAAACCGGCTGAGCAATTTCTATGGAAAAATACAAGGAAAATATTGCTTATTTCACCCAGTGCATTGAAACAAACACTTTATTCAATTGTTTTATGATACGGTTAAAGCGATAAATTGATAATTATTAAAAGTCACCACTTGATACTGTAGAAGTGAATATAACATTAAATTAATTACTTTTATTTGTAATAATACTTCAAATTATCACATTTACCGTTACAAAATATAACTTCACTTAAACGTTATGGACAATTGATGTTCACCGTATTTTAGAGAAAAATACATTATAGAAACAAAACTCGAAAATCGTTCGTAGTTTACGCTAGTGATACACATTTAATTAAAACAGTTTTAACGGTTATAAACGCGACATGTATTAGTTAACTTCAATATTATTAAACCAAACAAAGATTATTTTATATTATTTAACAAAAAAAAGTTTGCAGTTTGAAGTTAAGTTTCAAACCCTTGAAAGTATTTTATTTAAAACTCAAGAAATTCATTTTCAGTGATTATATCACTGAAAATGAATTCATTCCCGCATTGTGGGACCAAGATAGTTTTGCGGTAGAAATAATCTACTCATGGATCTCTGTAGATGCCGGTTCAAAGCCCGCCCGTGTCACTAATGTTTTCTGTGTAAAATAATGAAGATTTCAAATGTAGTACTTTTTAGGGAATTCTGTTTTATATCTGCAAAATTTAATTATCGCAAGCTCTTTCTGAATTACTGCCAAGTTGCTAGACCGAGTTGTTGAACTTGAATAATCAACACAAATAGTTTCTGAAGTAATGTTCAAGACATTGAAATGGCTAGATTATCTTTCTAAACTCGGGCTGGAATAGTTTTTAACAATAATGAAGTTTATGGTTACTGGAGAGCTATTGTAATGATCGAGGTTTGTTTTATTTATTACAAGCTGTGCCCGCGACTTCGTCCGCGTGGAATACTGACTTGGGGTAGAATTTTTTATTATTTTGGCTGTTTATTAATTACTTTAAGTGTAGTGAAAATCAGTTAAGATGTATATTCCAGAGTTTCGGGTACCAGAAACTGTCTATAACAGTTTGGAAAGTATACGTAATGTATATGTGAAAGATGTATAAGATAAGATAAAGTTTAAGAGGGAAGCGAGGTAACCAAACCCAAAGAGTGCTGTAGTGCAACTGATTTATTTCCTATCAATATTGTTTTAATATAATTTACAAGAAAGTGGGAAAGTAGGATGCTCACTAAGCTAACCTTGTAATATTTGCTTTTAGTATAAACACTTGAGTGAGCACTGCGTTGACATAGATTTCGATTTGTGCTAGCTATGCTATAAATCTAGCTTCAAAAACCACACATTTCCATACAAACTTTCATCCCCTTTTTCAACCTCTGTCAGACCTTCTTGACGTGGTTAAAAGCCTATGTCCTTTCTCAGGGTCTAGACCATCTGTATACCAAATTTCCTTCAAGTCCGTTTAGTAGTTTTGGCGTGAAAGAGTAACAGACAGACAGACAGACAGAGTTACTTTCGCATTTATAATATTAGTAAGGATTTGAACACTTGCAAATGGAAACAACATTGATATTTTACATTGAACGATTATTGATATTTAATATGTAAAGATTTAATTCTTGAAGATACCTATATATAGTGATACATTCATGCAAGAAACTATCATACGCGTTATTGATTTCTGTCACTCAAGCAACGAAGACATTTTACTTAATATAAACGTCGAGATTTATTAAAATGTTAAAGCTGTAATTAATCCACTTACCTACATATGAAATTAAAGCTTTCACATCCCAAATAATGTAAATTAAACAATGTTAGCGTTCACTTATTAATTGTATGTGGTTATCAATTGAGTAATGAAAAAAATAACAATAAACAATTTAAAACACTATATGTATAAAAGTTATTTACAAATTATTGTATCTACGGCACAACATGGCACAGACATTAAAGATAATGTTCTATGTAAAAGTAAAAGCTGCTACGCTAGCGCCATTTGTTCTATAATGTTAACTAATACATTCCGCGTTTTAAACCGTTAATAGTGTTTTATTTAAATGTGTTCTACTTGCGTAAACTACGGAAGAATTTGAATAACTATTTTTAATTTTGTCTTTGTTTCCTTAAATTTAAATACAAAACAAAGGAGAACGGTGGATCAATTAGTGAAACTTTCTCATCTCGGTCCCCAGAATTGGAACATCTAACCGCCTTAATAAGTACACTCAGTTAAAATAACATACAGCTAACTCCGCACTGCAACAAAATTAAACCTCGACTCGAAGTTTTGAAATTAGCAGCATATTGTCGACTTAACATCGTTCGGGACACAGAATTATGCAAATGGATGTGGTTTAAAAGGACGCAGGATTGTAATTAGAATGTTAAAAAGGTTCAAGTACCTACACACGAGGTTTCTTCGAATGCTAAGCTACGAGACACTTAGTTTAACGAGATGGACATATATATATAAACTATATACCTACTTATATATTGTTTTTATGGTAGAGGCCGACAGACAAGCGTGTTGTTCACTTGCAAGGTTAATTACACCCGCCAGATAACATCTGAACTAGATGCGCTGTCCTCTTTTTGGCATTGGAAATTCGGCAATCCACAGACTAAAACGGAAATGCGAAAAATTTTCATGGCTTTTCATCTGTGGGCAGTGTTTCGTAATCCTAATGGAATTAAGATATACCTACCCATTTAATATGCAGATTTCCAAATGAGTTTCAAAACTTTATAAAATGATTAGAAAAAAGTTGGACTTAGTGGGGTCAAAACAATGACTTTTGATTATTAGCCTTAAATTGCTAGCATTGAACCAACGTGCCCATCAAAAGATCTATACAAATGATTAGTACAGTTTTTTTTTCTATTTTGTCATTCGGTTGATTATCTGTCGTTACTTATTTCATATAATTCTCATAATGTATTACGGCAATCGTTTTCTTGCATTTGTGTAGTTACGCATTTAAATGAGATACTTTTAATAGTTTAAAACACGAAATATAGCGAAAAATAAATTAAATTAAAACAATTTTATTTCAAAACGTAAAACTTGACTTTTGTTTATCTTTAACAAACCAATTAACTTGAAACATCTCCAATAACCTTTTTGCAAGGGACTTACAACATCGTATTATGTTATTATCAACTTTGACCAGGTATCTTTTGATGTCTGTACAGAAATCCTAAAACAACATTGTTATTTCATTTCAGTTCTGTTTGACAAAGGTTCATGACATTTATTTTCTTTTGTTCTAGAAGCTTAATATAATAAAGCCATAATTATTAAAGTAAATTACTAAATATTTTCTATTCCTAAAATAATCGTATTTGTTATTTAGCTCTAATTTAAAAGATACAATTTATGTAATTATTATTATTATTTTCTAACGGGGACACCTGTAGTAGAACGGGTGACCAGTCCACGTTATCAGCCGACCATTTCACCCATTTGCCCATTTCCTCCTTGCAGAGGTTTTGGGTCATCCAACTCTCCCCGTGTCCCCTTCAAACCTTCCGGTTTGCTTGCAGAATCTTATTATTTTTTCCATCTGTAGGTCTTTGATGTCATCTTCTGTAACTTCGTCCGAACCCATATGCATGTAATTAGTTATCCATTGGTTCTTAAGGACTTTATTTTATAAAAATATTACTCTCAACACCAGATTTTTCTTGAAATATATAGAAAATATGTTGGAGTTAAAGGCGTTTTAACAACATTTGTTCAATACTATACATCTAATAATACAAACACATACTTATACATATAAAATGGAACAGTACAAAGATACATAAAATCTTTCCACGACAATGGTGCATTAAAAATTTGTCACATCCAGTCGCCCTAATTCCTCGTTCTTCTAATGAAACACATTAATAACATCTGCGCTGAAACGCTTTGTTTCTTATACGATTTCTGAAATTGGGACGTACTCTTTTGTTAGTGCTTTTGGGTATCTTTTATTAAATTATTCACATAGATAAATTACAATGGGCATATTAATTATTAATTGCATTTAAACTTGGTGATCCTGGTTTCATCTCAAAAACTTCATCTTTTCATAATCTTTGTGTACTAATAAAATTATTTAGTGGTTAAAATAAAAGCAAGATTCTCTTCAAGTTTGACCCTGATCGTGCACCAAAGTTTTCAGATTCAAGATCTTTTTTATCAAAGTAAAGATCTGTCTTTACACAAAATGTGACAAATCCCAACTCCTCAGGACCCTAAGTGGAGGTTGTCATCATGCTTAAAATGTTTTTATTTACAGCATTGTGTAGAATAAAAATAAAATTAAAAAACGATTTTAGATTAGGAACGGGCGGTACGGTGCTGTTTTATTACTAATTGAGCAACACGTCATCGTCGATTTTTTCCTCCCTTATTATATCTTTGTATACATTGCCTAAGTAGATTATAAATTATACAGTGTAAAAATCCAAAAACGATGGATATTTGATAAAATGATTGCATTAAGATAAACAAATCATAAAATATTTCTACTCAATAACATAGTTATAATATGTTATTTATTAAAAGACAAAGCTTCACTTAATAGGTCCGTTAATTTGAAGTACATGTGTGCCCGTTTGCCTACAACCAAAATGGTCGACACTAGCAATATATCAATGGGTGCATAAGCTTCTATTTTACATGCAATAAAGCTTAACGTAGAGTATCGGAAATCCATTTTTGTTTCACTTTGCTCAAGCGGAATGCAGCGAGAATGTAAACAAAGATTTGGTACAATTTTTTTGATGAATTCAAAGCGTTTTTACTATTTTGTTCTCCCCTATTTGTTCAGTGGATGTGTTTTAGTGAGTTTCGTGTCTCTGAATTAGGTGGACACAATTTTAGGGTTACACTACAGCACTATTCGACAATAATAGGTACGTTTGGTAACTTCTGTAGACTAGTCATTGGTAGTGGTAGTGCATGAGGCCACCACGAACCAGAACCAGTGAGGCCCTACAAACTGTAAAAGGGATCGAGAAATTTGTTGGAATAAACTCCTTTTAATTATTATGTTTTATTATTATTCTTATTGTAGAGACAGAAATACTTTATCACCAAAAATACTATAATCAGCCTGGATATAGACGGATGGACGTAAAACTGATTATAAATAGAAGAAATTCTTGTATTTATAATCAGTTTTACACATTTAAATAAAACACTTTAACGGTTTAAAACGCGATATATTAGTTAAACTTATTTAAAAATGAATTTATTGAATTTTAACCTCGGCCCGACGTTTCGGATGCTTTGCAGAAGCAAAATCAACTAATATATCGCGTTTTAAACCGTTAAAGTGTTTTATTTATAAATTTTTCTTGCCATTTGAAAACATAGCCTTCAATAGTATTCGAAGTATACATTACAAACATGAAATAGTGTTTGCACCATGATAAAAACCGCTCGACTAAAGAAAAATATTCCACTGGTTTTCTTTCTCGAAAAAAAGAAAAAACTTTAGCTTGACGTGGTGAAATATCATCATGAATCGTGTTAGTCGTGACTTTATCACACAGATGGCAAGACAAAATTCAATTCACAAAATCATTCAAAATTTGGCTAATAACCTTAGTCATATCAAATTATCCTTTATTACTTATAAAACTGAACGAAATATTAAAGTTAATTTAATTTAAAGCCATAATTTAGTTCCAATGTCAATGTTTTCGTTTCAAATTAATAACAACACTTAGAATACTGAAATTGAAAACTCCATTTAATTAATTGTTAGTTTATAGGACTTCGTAGAAAGCGTTACATTAATTAAATTTTGTTAGATTTTGTGAAATAGCTTTGAGTGATTTTATTTGTTTTATTTGTTTTTATTAGTATAAACTACTAACAGATTAAATATGTAATAGAATGGAATAAGTGATAGTGTAAAAACATTGAGAATCGGAAACAGTAAAAAGTTACGTAAAGTGAAAATCCATTTTCCCAAGCGGAGTAATGGGGTACTTGTATTTACGGACAAGAAGTTAATCAGATTTTTGTCCCCTAAAAAAATATTCTTTGTCGAAAATGAATGTGACTGTATAACTAGATTTAAATAGTTAATTATATTATTCTGTTTTTATTATTTATTTTTGTCTATATTATTAGTCTTTATCGCGAATACTGCTTATGAATAAAGTTAACTAAATTGTAAACATAGAATTATCGTAAAGATTGCTTATTTACGATAACAGATTACAAAGCTTAACTTAAAAAAACATAAGGTAAATAATTAGTTATTGTTTCCCATAGTACTTTAATATCCTATAATAATGTATTATTACTAAAAAAGATAGCATGTTATTTTTGTAGTTCAAATAGTGTTAACTACTAACACACCATACCATACAAATAATAATCATTAATCAAGCCCATATAAAAATAATAAAAGCGTGCATTTCCAAATATTATTTAAAATTTAAAATACTGCATTTTAATTTGAACCCGAATTTTCGGGAAATCCTTTTTCATCTTACAACGCTGGAGCGCCGTGCCCGGGGGTTATTTTTTGAAGTTCGATATGAATTACTCATGTGCTTTAAAATAAAATTATTTATACTCAATATATATATAACTACCCTACATCATTTTATTACGTAGCCGTGCTGATCGATCTTTAGTTATTTGTTATTTTGACAAAACGACTATCGCATTTTTAATTGCGAAGACATCAACAATGTTTTTCAAAAAAGCTTCCTTTGCAAAGATAATAACGTGAATAACTTCTATATCCAGACAATTTTGTTTATTTATTTAAGGATGCTATATATTATTGCTAGGGTTACATTTCAGCTATGTGTTATGTGTAGGGTTATGTAGATTTGTTGAATAAATAAATAAACAAAAAAATATGAAACAACAGGAATAGAAGCCACGACGAGCAGCTGCAGCTGCTTCGCTTGTGAGTATTAAATTTCTTCATCACACGAGAAATTTCAGGAAAATATAAAAGACGACATGCAACGAAACATATAATACTATTGGTTTCCAAAGCTGCGATTCGTTCCCCCGTAATATTGGTCTTTTAGTATCGAGTTTATTGTTCGCAGTCATTTGACGTGCACCAACAACGGAATGCAATTCTTTATTGTGAGTGTACAAAGGAACGGAAGACTGTTCTAATTTGTTTCCTTTTATAATAAAACATTTTAGCTTGCAATTCGGACTATATATGACTCCTATTCGTAGTGAAATCCCATTCCCCCGTGGGGCATGGGGCGAACACTTTTCTGTGCGTATCTCTGAACGGTTTTATTGATCAGACTTCTGTGCCCTGCTCAACCAAAACAGTTCATTGTTTTAATTGGAATTTGAACCCGAATTTCTCGCACAATGCTAGGCTACGTTTAACCATTCATGCAAGTCTCTAATTACCCAAAAGCTCAACTGGCAAACGTTATTTTTCCATGTGAAATATCTCGCGCAACGGTATCCCGCAAAGATTATTATTTTTTCAGTGTTCCTTCGCTCTTATTTGTCGCAGTATTACATTTATTAACACTTTAAAACTGTAATATTTTTTTTTATTTTACTTTGTTAATTATAAACAACAAACGAATGGTTTATATATAACATAGAATATATAATGGTTACTATATATTGTAGATTAGATATTCGTAAAGCCAATTAAATAAATCTTTTTTTAAAGTTTAGTGTTCAAAAATTTAAGTAAAGAAAAATTTGAATACAATTTATTTGAATCAACATTAATATTTTTCACATGTTATTGCACATGAAGGCACTATATAATTCAAAAATTGGAAATAAATTGAAAACATTTTGTTTTCCTGCCCGAGTCGAAAATTTTTTTCAATTTATTTTCGATTTTTAAATTACCATTCTTTAGTGAGAGAAACAGAGCCGTTTAAGCAATTAACTCCAACATAATGTACTCATTGTTGTAGATATAAGACTTAATTTAGCCGAGTGTAAGCTCGGTCAGCCGCAAGTTCGCAAATAATCCAGACAATTGCGGACTAAGCCTCATTTCAACTTAACTGCTTCTCGATTTGTTGACTTCACTGGCCTTTGCTTACAAAGACATTTTCATTCGTGTATAGTTGCTGCGCATTGCTCTTTAATGAGTTAAAAACGAGTATCAACTTAAAATAAACTTTAAATTAAACGGTTTTATTATTTTGTGCACTGAAAACTAGAAAACAATTTTAAATTTTGACATAATCATCGTGTTTTACAGTAGTTGTAGCCCTTTCATTTTCATAAGGAAAAATGTGTAATCCGCCATTTTGTATCGGCGGCCATCTTGGATTTATAATGTTATTGATTTTATTATATTGTATTGTCATCTAAATCAAATGGGTGTACCAAATTTCAAATCAATTTGACAACGGGAAGATACTTAAATTTAAATCTCTAATGCTGACCAAAATACATAAATTCTGGACGGGGGGCGAAATAAAACCGTTTAAAGAAGGAACTATTTTCTTAAAAGTTTAAAGTATGAAATTCGAACATCAATTCGTTATTTAAAAGTTAACTATTGAATTATAAATCTGAAAGCATTAAAGTTAGCTTGTTAAAAGCTAGAAGATTAATAAATTGAGAACTTTCAAAGATTCTTCGATAATACAAATTAAGTTAGGTTAAGTCCTTACGTGCCAAACTATAAACGAATAAAAACGCCATTCAATTCTTTTTTATCATAGAAAAGAATAGAGTTAGTTAAGGTTACGATTTATTTTCATTACGGCCCGACGTTTTACATGATCCGAATATAATTCGCGTTTTAAACCATTACATGTGCTGCATTTAAATTTGTATTATTCACGTACAGTATGTAGGACTAATTAATGTTGTTCCATCTTAGCTTAAGTAAAAGTACTTTTTCTTGCGCTTTTTGCACAAGAAAATATTATTATTAGGTACTATGTTATAGAATTAATTATTATCATTAATAGTTTTTTTTTAAGAGGATAGAAAAGCATGGCGTTCCTTTGATGGGTTCACATAATGTGCTAACGACCTATATCAGTTTTAAATATTTAGATCGATACCTATGTTGCCGATCGATATATATTTCTATGGCTACTCAATAAAAAAGCATTAGGCTGTTTTAAAACTATGTCATAGTTTAATACATTGTTTGCCTTTTCACAATTGGTTTAACAAGGACGCAGAAATACTCGTATGTCTCATTACATATACACATAGGCCGATATCTCTGCGAACAGCGTATATTAGCTCCAACTAATATTCCAGTTAAGTGAATGCGGTCGTAAAAAGGAAATAATGGTCTATTAGTTCCGCGTACTAGATAATTGTAGTTAGGCCAATTGGAATTGTTTAGCAAATCAATGTTTCGGCTTGATAATTTCAAATGCTATGTTGGCGGGGATCGTTTGTTAAGTTGATAGGAATAGACAGTATACTGGTGAATACGTGAAGGCAATATTTGTATGTCATCTATAAAATTATAGCTCGTTAGTGTAATCGGGTTCGATCCCGACCGGGTATTTTGCTAATTAATTTTTCTGACACATGTTGGACTTTGTCTAGAAATCTGAATGATAAATTGGTAGAAAGGACTATCGAATTTTCGTGGTGGGCGAACGGTGGTCCCCCCCCCCCCCCCCCCCCGTCCTTCGAATCCAAAGATAGGTCACAGTGCGTCTTGTTTAGATGCTATAAGGGGTCTCAATGTTGGAAATAACCTTGAATCTATTACTTTTTTATTAATATGACTGTAAGTAGTCCGTAGTATTGTCTGTAGCGTATGCCAGTAGTACACATAAAAAAAATACTTTTAACGGTTAAAAACGCCGAAAAATATACAAGGATTTTTAAAAGTCGGCCTGTAATAAAAATAAACTGTAAAGTTAATAGTGTTTTATTTTAATTTAATAGTCTTAATTATTTTTTAGGGTCTACAAGATCTGCCTTTTTTACAGAGGAAGCCATTCAAGCATTAAGTTTCCTTAATACAAGGTAAATGGGCCTTCTAACATCTAATTTTGAAACTTTATTGATTTAATTGGTGAAAACTTTTCAAAATCTACTCATTTCGAATCTGTTACCTCGTTATCTGAAATCTGAAAGTGTACTAACTAGAAGACCAACCAGGAAAATCGATCACGTAAATTCAAATACCTTAACACACCACGTAATGAACCATTCAAATTGAGTTCAGCAATTAAGTAAAAAGGCTTCGCGTACCGTTCTACTAACCATATAACCACCCATTATGTTTTAATTAGCTAAAGACGGCTAATAAACCAATCGTAATTGTGCATTCAATGTAGATTTTAAATTAAATTAAAATCGGTAAAAAACGTTTAAGTTAAACGATTTTATTTGTTGTGCAAACTAAAAAAAACTAAAAAAAAAAACATTTTGACATAATAATCGTGCTTTATTAGAGTAGCCCTTTCATTTGATACCCATATTGAGGGGGTTAAGGAAAAATATGTAATCCGCCATATTGTATCGGCGGCTATCTTGGATTTATAATGTTTTAGATTTTATTATATTGTATTGTCATCTAAATTAAATGTGCGTACCAAATTTCAGATCAATCTGACAGCGGGAAGTTGCTTAAATTCAATTTCTAATTTTGACCCAAATAAATAAATTCTGTACGGGTATCATTCATGTTTTTATCAATATATTATATGAATATCCATAGTCAAAGTAGGCCGACAGCACATCATGTTTAGATGCTATTTCATCTATCTTTGGTGAACTATATGCTTGTCTGTCCTCTATCGTAAAAAAAATAAGTTCTTTATTGGCACTCAAAGTATATGATGTTAAATTTAATAAAAACACTTTAACGGTTTAAATACCGAAATTCCAAATGCGAAATAAATTGTGAATAATCCAACTAATATATATCACGTTTTAAACCGTCAAAAGTGTATAGTAATAATTATATGTTGTAATGTTTATTTTGCACCCTTAGTTCGGCAAGTAATGGTTCAACTTACGTTGTTGGATACAAAGTTTGTTAAAGCCGCGTTATTAGATTATTTTTAATTTCCTTTCACAAACTTTTTAAATCAAAATTTATCACCAGATAACATACGTTTAGACATAAAAAGAAAAATGTTATTTGAGACTTGTAACACATTAGTGTTTAAGTATAAACAATAACATTAACTCCTTTATGCAAGGTAGGCTGTTACCTTGACTCTCATTGAGGCCCAGCAGCATCACGACAATGAGGACACTGATTTGGATACGGTATCCGATGGATCGCGCGTGCATCTCTGCTCGATGTCTCCACGCTTCGCTAGCCATGCCGCATCCATTCGTTGTACATCTGCGCTCGACGCATTGTCTGTAACATTAATTTAAGTTATAAAACTCAAATTAAGGTAAATCTAAGCTATCAAAATTGGCATAACATGGATTTGCTAAAAATATATACGCAGCATAATATTATCTTGCGAAAATTTTTATTTCCGTTTCTATGATGAAGAAAAATAAGCACTTAATGGAAGGTGAAATATCCCAGATATAACATCTAAGATCGCTATAGACCTATGTTGCTCTGGGTTTTTGTAAGTCCACAGACTGAAACCGAAATGCGATTAAACTTCACGACTTTTTATCTACGGAGGGTGGCTCGGCCCGACGTAATTTTAGAATTTCTACCACCCATCATGATTTTCAGGCAAAGTTTTTCATGATTTAAATAAATTATAAATTATTTGGTATTATACATTTTAATCAAAATGTAAATGACCGAGGAGTTCTGATCGATATTTTTATATATTTCTAAAAAATACTATCACAATCCAAGATAGCGAAGGAAAAACATAATCGCTTACGTAAGCAGTATAACGTAATAACAGGGATGATCTTGCCAAAAAACAAACTCATTACAACTCGAGCGCTGATCCTTACATTCGCTTTTACGATACTGTTACGAATCATCGAGTTTTAGGGTTCCGTTGTCAATTAAAAGTGGCCACTTTAACTTGACGAGTGGTATAAATACTGTTTCATCTGCGGAAAGATCTTTATGTTCTTTTAATGATTCTAAATTTGAATTGGAATTTCTGCAATTCTAATGAGTTGTAACGAATTATGTTTTCTAAATATTTATCACTAGCTGTGGCAGCGTCTTTGTCCGCGTAGAAAAGTAAGTTTGAGCATCAACTTTACCCACGACCCACGACGTCCCCCGCGCCCCGTCGTTCTTGCAGGTTAATCTTAAAAGAAATTTAAATAAAACACTTTAAACGGTTTACTACGCGAAATATATAAGTTAACCAACTTACAATTAATGTTAACTACGGCCCGACGTTTCGGCAGCTTGGAGACTGAGTTAACCAATATATTTATCATTTGAACCCGTTAAAAGTGTTTTATATGTATAAGTACTATTAATTATGCATATATTTACAATATTTTTCTATAATAATAGTAAAAAGAATTACCCACGTACTTATTAAATGAACATCCAAGTTTATTTGAATGAAAATTGTATTAATTTCAGTATTTTTTGTTGATGGTTCAATTCGAATTCGTAGTTATGTTTTTTTTTATGCATTCAGAACTTAAATATTGTTACTTATATCCAAAATAACGGTAAATCATATCGTAAATACTAAACATCACATTACCCTAGTACGAAACCTTAACGAACATAAAGAAGCTTAAAATTTTTATCTGATAAAAGAACTTTACAATTAGCACTACAGTGTGCAAAGTTTTTGGCCATTAAGAGTGCTTTAGACGGAGTAGCAAGTTTTAATGCCCCAAGAGCTTCTTTGTTGCTAAGCGCGATGTATTGATGTAGTACCTCTAACGGCCCTGAACTTTTATCTTGTAGCAGAACTGTTGTCTTGGCGTATTTGAATTGCATCAACTTTGGAAGTGTCCGGAGTGCGATTGTCTAGCACTTTTACACAACTTTTATAGCTGCCACTTGAAGGTAAGTTGGGATGGCTGAAGTTTGACCGCTAGTTCGCCTTTTAGTGGAGTATTCTATGAAGAACTGAGTATTGTCGTGAAAGGTTATGGTTGAAGGATAGTGAAGGTAGTCAATCAGTTGATATGTTACACGTTATAGCCACTTTCATAAAAATAAAATAAATCACTTAGCTTATGTTTCATTCGGCTTATGTTGTGTTATGTTATATCGCGGCTTAGATACGAGGATTTCTGTTTATATTCCGAATAGAATGGATACACATTTCATTTTCGTACTAGCTGTGCCAGCGACTTCATCCACGTAGAATTGGTCTTTAAAAATTTATTTTTGGAAACTTCCTCCTCATATATATAAATTATAGCTGACCCACGATATCGTCTCGTTTTCCACTTTCCCAGTTTGCTCCTATTATCGCAGCGTAATATTTAATAGCCTAAAGCCTTCCTCTTTAGTTTCGTTGGAAGAAGCAAACTCTTCGGCTTTATTATATACTAGCTGCTATGCCCGCGACTTCGTCCGCATGGAAGAGTTATTCTATACGACGTCGGTCGCGTCCCTTCCCGTCGTTCTTAAGGGATAATCTTAAAAGATAGGCATATAGCGTCGCGGACTAGTCTTACATGTTTTTTGGATATCTTTCTATCCGTTTTTGCAGCGTACGCCTCGGAAACCCATAATGATGAATAATTTTCCCAATTTTTGTCACATTTTCCGCTGTATCTGTGCTTTATTAGTCACACGACGATGTTTTATAGCCCATAGCCTTCCTCGATTAATGCTCTAACCAACCCAAAAATAATTTTTCAATTCGAACTCGTAGTTCCTGCCATTAGCGCGTTCAAACAAACAAACAAACTCTTCAGCTTTATACATTAGTATAGATAGTATAATTAGATTAATTCGAAAAGTAAACTCTTGCGCAGATTTTATTTATACAAAGACTATGAAATTTACAGCATAACATCATCAATTTACAGATGTCGCAAACCACATTTTAAAGCATAAACAGCTATTGAATTCGAAGTCTCAAAGTATGCAACACTTTCGCTAATTACGAAAATGATTAATGACGAAATAGTTTGAAAACCAAGAAGAAAAGCATCAACCAAATTTAAAGCGACTTCAGAACTGAAATTAAGAACGGTCATTTATTACGGAGTTCAGGTTGCAATATAATAACTGTTTTAATCACGAAATCTTCCATGAATTTCGCAAACGCCGACTGAAACTGAAGGGTTCTGGGAACAAGATTGTAATGATTCTTTGATTAAGTGATGATTATAATCGTTTGTTTGCTATTACCCCTTTTGGTTAGACGTTAATTGGATATTTCGTTTGTTGGTAATGGAAGGAGATTTATTAATAATTGATTTTACATAATTATTAATTATGAAACTTTGTGCATTATGCTTATTACTTTATTGATTATAAGGCCATTTTCTGTAAGACACAATTTTTATAACGATAAAAATATATCACTTTAACGATTTAAAACGCGATTTATATTAGTTAAACTTATTTGAAAATTATTTTAACTACAGCCGGACGTTTAGGTTGCTTTGCAGCCACGTGTTAAGCCATTAAATTGTTTTATTTAAATATTTACTGGTAAACTACAGACAATATAATAATATTAGTAAATAAATAAAAGTATACCTACATTTTTCTTACATGAATTTATAACGTTAATTTTTTCATTTAAGATCAAGAAAGACTCAATTACGTAGAGACATATACGATCTTTTATTATGTTCGATAGAAATAATATTTTATTTTCATTTCGAGAAAATCGTACTGCAATTCTCTAGTTAAGCTAAAAAGCTTAATTAGGTAAAGTGTGTAAGATTTCGCTTTCGATGTGTTTTCGCAGGTTTTTCTAAGCGTACTACGAAAAGTACGACCAATTATTCACGAAAATAGCTGAATGAGATAAGCAACCCTTTTGAGAAAATTCCGAAAATGTCTCTTGGGAGAATTAAACTTAATTGTGGACCGCGGAACGCGTTCATTGAATTTCTTAAACTGAGTTACTCGGTAGCGAAATATTACGTAGAAAATAGGATAATTTATTGGTTGCCATGGTAACCGAATTTAACGAAAAGATGTTAAATTGTTTATCTGCTTTTAACGCATGTCTTTAAATAGTAAGACTCATTATTTCTTTTATACCACTACTTCATACTAAATTAATTTTGTATATCAATTTATATAATTAATTTTCATAAACAAAACATAATAAAACGCTTGCTCCTCATAAAATGGAATAATTTACGAAAAACATAAAATATACAGGACTTTGGGAAACATTTATTTATTTATTTATTTACAACAATTAAAACGGCAATAGCCAGTTACATTAATTGGAGACACATACTTAAACAATAACAATTAAAAATAGGTTATTACAAATTACATTAGGAGATCATTTCAAAGGCAGACAATTCTTTTAGTATTGTTGACCAATCATCTGCGAAGAGGTCACATTTGGGTCTTAACTTGAGGAGAGCGTTGAGTGAGGTCAAAATTCGCGGTATCGGCGAAAACTCACGGGCGGAGGTGCGACCTTTTGGGACGTCAAACAAATCGTGTCTCCTAGCGCGGCCATAGTTGTCCGGAACAAACAGTCGACAAAAAGCTTCCCTCAAATAAGGATCGTCGATTTGGTTTCGAAACAACTTACAGGCTATAGTTAATTGGCCACGAGATCTGCGACTTTCCAAAGAATTAAAACCAAGCTGTCCTAATAAAAACAAAGTCGGATACAAGTAGGGATAAAAACCGTATTGGTGTTTGTAAAGGAATCGCAGGAAGGCTTTTTGGATTTTTTCGAGTATGAGTACAACATAAGGGAGAACCATAAATTTGTAATGTATTGAATTTATTACAATGGCATATTTCATTTGACGAATATAATATTGTGCGGCACTTTTAGTATAATATTTTCTTTGTTTATTCTTGAGCTGTATTAAAGTAATATAAAACGGTTAAAATGTACATTTTATAATAATATTTGTGTGGGCGAGATGAAACAGTTTTTTTTTTGTGTCTGTGTATATATAACAATATGGGGCGAACACATTTCTGTGTACACTGATAGATTTTATTTACAGGCAAATAGTTGATAAAACTTCTGTGCCCTACCTACCGGAACAATTGATTTTTGTCCCGAGCTATGAACCCAGGACCTTACGCTTAATGAAATGCTGGCAAAACGTTTAACCATTTAGCTACGGTCAATGTCTTGTATACACGCTACTAAAAGTCTTATTGAAATCAATAAGTTTTATGTAAAATTATAATAAAATATGTTTATCCAATAAAGAAATCCTATTTGTTTATTGATATTTACTATTGTACTGTCTGTAGTTAACGCGAGTAGTACACATTAAAAAAAAAAACATTTTAACGGTTTAAAACGCGATATATTTTAGTTAAACTTGTTTGAAAATTATTTTTAACTACAGCCCGACGTTTTGGATGCTTTGCAGTAGCCGTGGTCACGGGGAGAGTTCACGCCGTAATTAAAAATAATTCTCAAACAAATTTAACTAAAATGTATCGCGGTTTAAACCGTTAAAATGTTTTTATTTAAAATTACTATTGTAGACAAGATTTGAAAACCACGTTATAAGTTTATATTGACTGCTGACCATGACACTTACATGTCCAAAACTCCGGCTTTAGGCATCAAATACAAATAAAAAAACACGTAGAAAATGTGTGAAAAATGGACAAAAATTTTCAACTTTGAAGGCTTTCGTTCTGCTGCGAAAACGGCTCAAGAAACCAAATAATATGTATGACAAAATGATTCATTTAAAAATTATCTAAATTCATATGTCCAGCAACATATATTTAGCTTAAAATCTTAAAAGATCTTAAACTCGCAAGAATCGCTTTTATTGTAATCGAATTTGCTCGAAATTAATGCATTATTACAAATTATTTGTTAATATTGATCATCTATAGGCCGCTTAAACGATTATTATTACTGTGCAACTTGGCTTGCACAATACTTTGACGGCCACCCCCAGACGCTTCAATTTTGTCTACACATGATCAATTTTATTGCACAACCCGGGATATTGCACAATAATATTGATCGTCTATGGGCCGCTTTAGAGTTGTGTCAACATGATAATATCAATCTTGCAAACAAAACAACGTTCGCCAGATCAGTATTATTATATAACTAATCCCAATAGCACAAGACTAATTTATTGTTGAATTTCTATAACATAGCCTGTGTTACCCCAGTTTTTTATGATAGAAGACAGACAAACATGAGGGTTACTCGATGGTAGGTGACATAAACCAGCCTATTTAATACATGTAAACAAGATGCTGTCGACCTATTACAGCTTTGAATAATTGGAAATCAACGGACTGAAATTCAGTTTCAGTCCGTTGATTTCAACATTTTACAAATAAACTTGACCGCTTTTTTATCAACGCGTAACAGCTAGTTTGTATTAAGCATTGTCTAGAACATAGACTGACAAAATCATTACCCTTCTTTTTGGTTTCAGCGTCGTTGGTTTCAGAGCGACAAAGTTACACAGCAGTCTATGGGTAAGCCATATAATCTCGCTACAGCGGTATAACTGGACGGGTATTAGCGACGTAACGGATGGCTGCTCGCAAAACGGTTTTTAATCTATTACCTAACCTGCTTTTATACACTTCACGTCTCATTGAAAGCTTAATTTATTCAACTTTAAACACAGCACTTTAAAACGGGGTAGTACACATTTAAAATTAATCAGTTTTAACGGTTTCATACGCGGAATCTATACTAATATTATAAAGAGAAAAGATTTGTATTTTTGCATTTTTGTATGTAACGGGTAAACTCAAAAAGTACTGGACCGATTTTAAAAATTTCTTTTTTTCATTAGAAAGCTACATTATCACTTAGTAACATAGGCTATATTTAGTACTTGATTACTATAGACATCTATATAAAAATTAGCCATAAAATTTCTTTCATCGCATACGCTGCAAAAAGTATTAATGATAGGACATAAAAATATTCGACAATATTATAGAATATATTAATATCTACAAAAAACATCACGAGAGCATATGTCTAACTATTGTAGTTATGTCGCTATAACTACTTTTTTACATTTAACAAATTGATAGAAATGCCGATCAAAATCAGACCGTGGTATCCGTACCATTTATAAATTTTTATCCAAATACATAATTTAATATTTAAGACTGTCTCAATACCTCATGATTACGTTTTTAATTATTGAAATCGGACATTCCATTCAAAAGATATCACGTAGTTAAAATAAAAATGCATGCCGGCGGTGGCCGCCACGCCGCGCATCGAGTATCTAATTCGACGATAGAGGGGCAGTGGGCTCCTTACGCAGTGGGCGCGAACGACATTTAATATTTCGATTTTTTAAAACATTTTTATGCTTCACTTAAAAAGTTCTTTTCAAAGCTACTTAGTTTAGTATGAGGAATCACACTTTGCATAATATTTGTCAGTTCTTTTCAGAATTATCGCTTTGAACTTGAATATTTTCTTTTGTATTATTGGTTTATTCTTAATTTCCCTGATTTTAAATAAATATCCTTCATAGCAATATGCCTAAAAGAAGAAGGTCGCAGCTATCTAAGAATAGTTCCCAAGCGAGATTAGCAAAGTTTGTCGTATTGGAGAGTCTTCTCCTTAAAATGATCATCTGGAAAGTATTATAGTGTACTTCTATCCAATTAATGTAAGTGGGTGTCGCCGTTTTAATTGTTTTTATAATAAATAAATAAATAGTGTACGCGTCCCAATCGCAAGCCAGATTATCTATCGTCTAATGTTCAGGTTCGTTTTGCAGAACAAAATGCAACTTCGTCCCAGCGACTTGAAGGAAATAGAGCTAGGAATTCGCGAACGCGTGCACGGGACCCTAACACTAAACGCTCGCAGCGGCTCCTGACACAGCGTTATAGACAAACGCGAAATACATTTTTTTTTCTAATTTAGTGATTCATGGTCGTTTTAATTAGCATACTTATAATTTTAATATCTGTACTTATTTATGCCTACCCGTGCGAAGCCGGGACAGGGCCGCTAGTGAATAAATAAAATCCCTAACAGTTTAAAACGTGAAACATATTGGTTAACTTATATAATTTATTTTAACTACGGCCCAACGGTTTAAATGCTTTGCAGCAGCCGAAGCCACGGAGGGACTGAACAACCAGGGCGTTTCTGATGTCAACGTAAAAACTGCTACGCTAGCGTCTTCTGTCAGCCAGTGTCAGCGCGAAGTGTATTTATAATTTTATTTTAACTTGCAACAGCCATGGCCCCTTGGAGTTTTTTAGGCCAGTCACATAGAGACTGTTGGGCCCTAATTAAAATAAGTTAACTAATATATTTCACGTTTTAAATCATTATAAGTGTTTTATTTAGTTGTGTTCTACTCTGTAAATAACAGACAATACTTACACAGCAGATATTAAACATTCAATTTAAATAATTATTTTATTGAGATCACAATTAAGCGGTTTTGTTAATAAATCTAATAAATTTGATTAATTGAGCTTTGAAGAATCATTAAGGCAGTTGAATTTCATAAGCTTGGTAAGCGTCTCTCGAGACATCGTTTGTTTGAATCCCGGGTAAACAAGATAGACTTTTTGGTCTAAAACTCTATTCGCTTTTGAGGAAACTAGTAAGAGACAGAACTTAATATGTATGTTAACAAATTCAAAACTGAATTTGCTCTTATATTTGAGTTGTAATTTTCAGTATGAAACAACATTATTTAAATTTCATTAAAAACGTCTGTTGTTGAAGAAGTTGAGAATTTCTAATGCCGAGAGCTCAGTGGAGTAATGTTAGGTACGTTGACATAAGAATTTCAGATTGTTATATTACTTTAAGCAGGGGAGATCCTGTATTTGAACCTCGGGAAGAGAATATATTTTTTCGGTCGTGCAGAGCACAAAAGACTTACTACTTGCTTGTAAATAAATTGATTTTTAAAATGTGTTTGCTCCATAACGGGACGGGATATCTCGCCTAGAAATTTCATCTTTCAGCGTATAAATCAAGTGTTATTTGCTTGCACGCTCCTTGGTACAGCCTACTTTGTGGTATTTACTCATACTTGGACACCGTCCAAATGCGTTCGAAGCTCTTGTGCCATTTATTTATCACAGTTTATATATTAATTTTATAGATTGTTACATTTTTCGATATTTTACATGAAACTTTTATAAAACACTTTTTTGCAAAATTTTTCAACGAACATAAAAGCAACGTGTACCTACAGAATTGAACTCAATTTTAACGTTATTTATTTAACGTTGACTTACTTTGTTATACTTTTTAAATATTACTCTTTATAACAGAGAAAGAAGGACTAGCACGGATTAAGCTCGATAGAAGGGCAAATACCAAAGCCATGTAGCATTTGAGAAAGATGTGATGTCGACTTATTTTAAGTGTAAATATTGGGAAATTCCCGGATCGAAACTGAAATACCCCAGGGCTTTCCCACCTGTAAAGGCTGGTTAATGAACAATGCCAATTATTTAAATGTAACCATTTAATTTCCAGATTTTTAGAAAAAAATCGAACACACACATCGTGGACTATTGGCCATATATTTCTATGATTGGACCTGGCAACTGGCAACTGGTGAAGTTACTTAGGAACATTATACATTGCATAGTTGTCACATAACAAAAAAAATAAATAGGTACATATATTACATAACAATTAGTTTTTAACGGACATACCCTATTTTAAATAAATAAATTTTAATGCAAGGTATATAGTATCACTTATTTATATAAAACACTTTAACGGTTTAAAACGCGATATATTAGTTAAACTGATTTGAAAATGATTTTCATCTTCGGCCTGACGTTTCGGATGCTTTGCAGCAGCCGTGGTCACGGGGAGACAGTGGCTGAATCATTTTCAAATAAGTTTAACTAATATATCGCGTTTTAAACCGTTAAAGTGTTGTATTTACATGTGTACTACTCGCGTAAACTATAGACAGTATTTAAGTATCACTTATTTACAACCTATTTTTCCTACCATTCCAATCCCCCAAGACCATAGCTGCTGCGTAGCTACCGAAACGTTAAAATGAATTGTAGATAGTTAATTAATATGTTTCGCATTTCAAACCGTTAAAAATGTTTCATTTAAATGTGTACTCGCGTAAGCTACAAACTATACTAGGCTCTATTTTTAACCAATATACATATATATCTATATATGTATATTGTTGTTAATGACAATCTATCGTAATTAGTGTGTGCACAAATAATGGTTTTATAATATATGTCGTATTGGTTGTATAATTAGAATATTAACGCAGGTTAAGCCGAAGCAGAATTACGTGGACTTAGTAACATAACAGCATATCAATTTGACGGGTGTTGTTCCCTCGGTAGTTATGTGTAGCTAATAATGATCGTGGGTTTTCCCCCCCCCCCAAAAAAAAAAAAAAAAAAAAAAAAAAAAAAAAAAAAAGGGGGGGTGTGTTTTTGTGGGGTTTTAAAAATTTTTGTATATAATATTTTTTTTTTTTTTTATATTTGGTTTTGTTTTTTTTTTTTTTTTGTTCCCCCCCCGGGGGGGGGGGGAAAAAAAAAAAAAAAATTTTAATGGGGGGGGGGGGGGAAAAAAAAAAAATTTAGGGGAAAAAAAAAGGGGGGGGGAACCTTTAAAAAAAAAATTTTTTTTTTTTAAACCAGGGGGGGGTTTTTTTGGGAAAAAAAACAGGGGGGGGGGAAAAAAAAAGGAAAAAAATTCTTGGTTTTTTTTTTATTGGGCACCGGCCAACGGGCAAATTAAATTTTTAAATTTTTTTAATGTTATCAATATTGTCGTTGATAGAATAATTTGATGTAATAATTTTTTATCGTTAGAATTGCTGGTTCGGGGACTACATAGGTAGTTAAAAACAAACCATCACGTTTGGTTTCATCTTCGGACTCCCAACCACCAAAATAGATCAACAGCGCATCGGATCGAAGTAACGTCCGATTGCGTCAACTACATTCAATAAAATATGTAGCATCTTAAACAATATAAAAAGTGATAATAATAATTTATATTCTTTATTTAGCCCTTACAACTAATAACTTCAACAATTTCTTGTGAAGTAAACGTGTATGTATACAAGTCACTAGAAGTTAACTAGGAAAGTTTACCTAATCAAATATACATTACAATAATGTGAAACAAAACATTTTTTTTCATCACATTATTCGAATCATTCTATTCTATTCTATCGTTTTGTTAATTGTCTATGTTGTATATTATGAATCTTTTGAGAAATTTGGTAAGAATAAGTTTTTTTTTATGTTAAAAGAGGGTAGACAAGCTTGGGGGTAATTTGGTGGAATACTTCAGCAATACAACATTCAAACGAGATGCGAGATATTTTGCTTATTCGGAAACCTACAGACTGTAACCGAAACGGAATTAAACTCGACAGCTTTTTCATCTTTGATTTGGCACTTCAACATTCCTACCCCCCATTTAATAACCAGATTTTCCGACGAAGTCCAATATGTTTGAGTAAAAAATATACATTTTTATTACAATTATGAGTCATACATTGCTACCCTACTGGTAATTATAGACTTTCATTTTTATAATTACTTTTATTGTTTTACTGAAAGTAAAGTTACTTTTTCTTCCAAAAATATTTTCCAGAGCGTGTGCACAACACAAACTTCTTCCCGCGCAATGGGACAAAACCCCCGGCATTCCATCGCAGACATCGGCCATTCCGTGAAGGAAACTCGAACAATTATTCGGAACAAATCGAGAGTGAATAGATATTTCTCGAACGCGTCTGAAATTTATTTTAAGCCCCACCTTACATCGCCTCCTACTCTCTCTTTCCACTTGGTTTTTATAGCTCGTTGGAATGGGCGAATGGAAATTTAGACGCTTTCCTCACTCGACGTTCAGTTCCTAATGTTTACGTCACGTAGTCATTTCCATGTGTCGAGACAAGTGGAAGTTTTGGATGGAACTGTCAATATTTGACGGTGTGAATAAACATAACACGTGCAAAATAATATTAAGACATGTCTTCAAAGCTTTCCAGCTTGAGTTAGGTGATGAGTAAAGGGCGGGTATAGGTTTGGTTCCAGACGATACTGATATTATAAAGAAGAAAGAAAGCTGAAGAATCTGTTTGTTTGACCATGCTAATCTCGAGAACTACTAGTTAGAATTTAATATTTTTGTGTTGGTTGGAGTTTTTAATGAGGAAGGTTTTAGGTTGTAAAATATCAAGCTGCGACCAATAGGAGCGCAGAAATAGTAGGAAATGTGGTATAGTGCGCTGCGAGAATGATTTAAGAAAACCAAAAATATGTATGGAGAATGATACTTTTTCAAATCATCTAAAAAATGTCTAGACTATCTTTAAAGATCACAAGAACCCTCTTTTTGATGTATGCTACACATGGCAAAATAACGTTTACCAGTATGAAATAATCATAGTACCCTACTATCTAGATATAGAGGTCAGTAGTTCGTTTAATTACTTGCGTCTTCATAAATACTATAGTGAAAACAGATAAAGAAATTTTCAAAGCCGACAAGGAGAATTGCAATATATACAAGGGAAACTTTACTTTTAATTTAGAAATAAAAGTCTCTTTACTGCCTACTGTAAGCTTGTTCTAAGGACTTACATCATACGTATATTTTTTGAAATCAACGTGTACGCCGTCAATATAAACCCCAAGGGGGGGTGTTAGGGGAAAGGGGGAAAAAAAAAAAAAAAAAAAAAAAAAAAAAAAAGAAAAAAAAAAAAAAAAAAAAAAAAAAAAAAAAAAAAAAAATTTTTCCCCCCGGCCCGGGGGGGGGGTTGGGGGGGGGGGGGGGGGGGGGGGGGGGGCGGGAAAGGATTTATTTAAATAAAACCATTGGTTTTTAAATTTCATCAGGCCAGATAAAAAACAACATTCGCGTTAACGCGAATTGCACAATCGGAATAATATTATATTTCCAATTGAAAAACCTGCAACCAATAGCGACACATCGAGCAAAGAGCCGTTTTAAAAATATCGCTGTAATATTAATAAAAAACTATTCGGAACGATTTCTAGAATAATAGAATCGATTGCGGAAGGGAATTGGAAACATATAAAGTTCCATTGCTTTAGTATTAGAACTGTATTTCGATTTTCAGTAGGACCGCTCGGATTAGCTCGATTTCGGATGGTTAAATAATGTTTCGAATCCGTTGGTTATGTTAGATGGGGATTGGGGGTTATTTTAGTCAAAGTCAAAAGTCGTTTATTGACGTAGATAATTAGGTACTTTTAAATAAAACACTTTAACGGTGTAAAACGCGATATATTAAATAAACTGATTTGAAAATGATTTTTAACTTCGGCCCGACGTTTCGAAGTTAAAAACCAGGTAACAAAAAAAATGTTTCGGTCGGGCAGGGCACAGAAGCCTGATCAACTACTTGCTCGTTAAAAGAAGCATCAATGAAACGGACACAGGAATGTTTTCGCCCCATGCTCCACAGTGGGGAAACGGGCATTCACTTGGTTGGTACACTTATCTTGTCTTTGTTACGTATAATGTACTTATGAAAACTGCCATTCGTTTTAAGAGTATCTTGGTTTTTAGTCTGGAAGCGGTATACCGCTGCTTCCTATTCACACTTTAACTAGCAGTGGAGTGCTTAGTGGTTCCTTTTAATTTTCGCTTCTAAAATAATTGTATTGACAGACTGAAAAGATTCGTTTAATACGATATATTACACTTTGAACACATAAATAAAACTTTAACGGTATAAAACGCGATATATAATAGTTTAATTTGTTTGAAATTTATTTAAACTACGACCCGATGTTACAGGTGCTTTGTACAGTCGTGGTCACGGGGGTAGTTAAAATAATTTTTAAAAAAGATTTATACATTTCCTGACGTTAAACACACTAAAATATATTGCACGTTGTGCATTCGCATCACAGTAAAAGTGGGGCTGTTTTCTGTAAAAACGGGGCACCCATATCCACAAGGCTCGAATCCCATTTATAAGTATGTCAGAATATTTCAAATAAAGCTTACATGCTCTATTTGTGCCATGATGGTTGTCTATATACAAATAACAAAATATTTAACTACTTTCCTAAATATAAGAAAATAATAATTAAACTTGACAATTACAACAGTAAAAGGGGGTCATAATTTTATATATTATAAAACATTTCAATATAACATTTTAAACATTACCTTTGTCAAACACGAAACCGAAAAAGGTATACAAACAATTTCTGGAAAAGGTTTAATCCCAAATATGTCCCAAAGCTTTGAAGTTAAAAATTTTCGTAGGCGCGTGTGTTTCGTCAGAAATTGTGGTTCGCTTTCACACTCGCTGTTTATAAATAATGAATCGGAGAGGTGTTAGCACGACACAGAATGAGAAAAACAGTAGGGTACAGCGATAAGAGACTAACACACAACTACCTACTACCAAACAAATTTTCTTGAAACTTTAATCCTAAATTATCTTATATTTTATTTTAAAACATGACTTAATGTTAATTTTTTATATATATATGTCAATGTTAACACATGAAGGCGGTTTCAACGTATCTCAACGGCTCACTTAGTATTCTGCGGTCAACGGTTTCAAAGGTCACTCGTTGAAAAAAAGGTTTTATATCCCGCCCTTATTATGACCGCATCATAAAACGTAATGTATGATACGTGTAGTTCCGCCATATCAAGAAACCCTTAAAATATTGGTATAACGAGTTTTATTATCGCTTATTGCCTTTGGAAATTGCCAATTTTATACTTTTACCCGACTGAATCATTTACAGCTGCGCTGGCGCAGCGAATGAGTGAGTCTAACTAATCAATGTCAGCTAAACCACGTGCACTTATGTTCTTAGTTAGGCAAAAGAAAGAGAGCAGAAATAAAGAGATAAAACAAATTCTTACTGATTTTTTTTTAATATTGTAAGGACGTGCTACATATAGTTACGACTAAAAACTAATACTTTTTAACATTTAAGCGTTAACGAAACTTATATTAATATTACTTGTGGATATAAATTTATGTGTACATGTAAATAAAATAATATAACAATGTTGTTTCAAACATTGATACAGTAAGAAAATACATTTAGTTGCAAGATAAAAAATATCTTAGTTTTTAAGTTTAAACATTATGTATTATATATAGTATTTCGAAAAGCACAAAGACTTAGTATTAACTAAAAAAAATTTTTGGAATCGTACTGGCGTTTCGTTATGTCAGTGCATTTATCTAATTTTACTTAAATTTTGAGTTAGGTCACTCTAATACTTAGTGTGCTTGAAAATGTCAAGATCTTTATTTTTTTAACTTATTGTCTTTGAAATGCAAGCCTAATATCTATTTAAGCAGACAATGAAAAATGGCTCAGCCATGATTGATGGAAGTCTGCCGTTTATAAAACGTTTGGGACGCTATTTTTTTCTCATCACATATTGTGTGATGGATCGTGGCTCATATTTAGATTATATTGTGTCTTACAAGCCGCTGTGTGCTGGAGGCTCATAATATAAGTACGTTCTTTAGCGAAGTGTTTTCAACGGATGGGTCAGCGACGTCCAGAACTAAACGAACACCTGGATACATTATTTTAAATAAAGTACTCGTTAAACTATTTTTCATGATATCATTGTCTTTCGGGCTGTTTGGCCGACGATATGCTGAACGATGGTCAAAGCCTTACACAATTTATTATTTTTCATGAATTTAACTATGGCCCGATGTTTTAATGAATTGCAGCAGACGTGGTAACAGGGGGATGTGTAGTAGTTAAATTTGAAAAAAGTAAACTTATATATTTCGTGTTTTAAACCTTAAAAGTGTTTTATTTAAATGTATAGTCACATAAACTACAGTCGATACATTCTACTCAAAACGATTTATCAACGTTGAACTAATATTGTATAGCTAACAGGAGTGATTTATAAAAAAAAAGCTTGAAAACATCAAATAAAACACTGTCTGTAGTTTACGCGAGTAGTACACATTCAAACAAAGCACTTTAACGGTTTTAAACACGATATATATTTTTACTTATCCCCGTAACCACGGTTGCTTAAAAGCATCGAAAACGTAGAGCCGTAGTAAAAATAATTGTTCAAATAGGTTTAACTAATATATAAGTTTTAAACCGTTCAAGTGTTTTATTTAAACATCAAATAAGCTTAATAATCATACTCGATTGGATCAAGAATATACTAGATATTACTAATTAAAACTAAAACAATCAATATAAACTGAAAATAAAGTGTTTTATTTAAATTGTCCCTGAATTCTTTAACCTGTGGAATAAGTAAGAATTTCATTCAGTTAAACATAAGCCCAATATTTATATATCGAATAATAAATATGAATTTCATCTTAATTAACACCTCGAAACTGTTAACGAAACGTTGGAAATAATGGAAACATCGAACTCTTTAAATAATCCATTTTGTTTGCGAGTCAGTCCCAACAGAGGGATTGTTCGGAAGTTTTAAAGTACGCTGTGGTTTCATTCATTAACTTGAAATTGGGTGGATTCTGTGAAGGGTAATAAAGTGAGATAAATTAAATAACGTATAAATGATGTTTATCTTTAGTAGTCGATACGAAGTTTGTATAGGTTTATATTTTGAATAACTAATTAATTCAAATACAGTTTATATTAGAAATAATTAGTTAATAAAAGTTTGAAAACTTTTTTATTTTTTACATGTTATTGCACATGAAGGCACTATATAATTTAAAAATCAAAAATGAATTGAAAACATTTTCGACTCGGGCAGGACTTGAACCGGCATCGTCAGCGTTCAGTGCTATTGCTCTACCAATTGACTCGGTAGCTCCATTTCTAATTTCATATTTTTTACATAATTGTAACTTTGTTTGATTTGTATTGTAAGACAGTTTGGTCTTCAACCTAAATTTTGTTTAAAATTTTTAATACATATTATGTTATATTTGTGAAGTATGTATTCGACGGTGTTTGTTTGTTTTGTATGATCTTTAACACATTTTTTTGTTTGATATTTTGTAACTGAAAATCGTAAGTTTCTTGAGTGCTTACTGATAACTAAAATTTGCTTAAATACTGTCTATAGTTTACGCAGTAGTACAATTTAAATAAAATACTTTAACAGTCGTGGTCACCCGTGACCACGGCTGCTGCAATTAGGCATATGAAATGTCGGGCCGAAGTTAAAAATCAGTTCCAAATAAGTTTAATTAATATATCGCGTTTTAAACCGTTAAAGTGTTTTTTTAAATAAATTTTTCTAATTTATACGTATTATACAAAATAAAAAAAAAATAATAATAACGGTAATATTTAATTTAGTTTACATAATATATTATTTGATTCTTTAAAATTAGTATGACACTAAAATCTGCTTCCCCCCCCCCCCCCGCGGCCCCCCCCCGGGGGGGGGGGGCGCCCCCCCCCAACAACAACACGGGGGGGGGGGGGGGGGGGGGGCCCGGGGCGCCCCCCCCCCCCCCGGGGGGGGGGCCGCCCCCGGGGGGGGGGGCGGGCGGGGTTGGGGCGGCCGGTGGGGGGGCCGGGGCCTTTTTGCCCCAACGGCCGGGAAAATGTACCTACACTATCAATATTCTACTATTATTATAGTTGTTAGGTTTGTAAGATCAGGATGATTTATATTTTCTTCATTGAGTAAGCTCAATATTGGAAGGACATAAAACCAAAATTTTAAACGAAGTTTGATTTTAACACCCATTCACTGTGCGTTATTGTCTCAAATGAAATGAAATGTTGGGTTTTACTCTTGAATGGGCATTTGCAAGTCGGGGATTTTAGGGTTCCGTAAAGGGTAAAAGAGGACCTTTTATAGTTATTGAAACTTTGTGGGTTGTAGTCACCAAACGTTGTATATTTTATGTTTTAATATGAGCCAGTAGTTAAGCAATAACGACAAGTAGTCGTAGTTGTGAGTTTTTTAAGATATGACATGCATAGTTAAAAAACATGGAGGAAGTGAAAACGAAATTGTACAAAAAAAAAAGAAAAATAGATTATTACTAAGATATATAATTATATTTCTAAATAAATGTACTTTAACTAAAAATGGAGATTAAATTAAACTAAGTTGGCTGGAGGTTTTAAAAGTTTGCTGGGTTAGGTAGGTGTAGATCAAATAAATAACAATGATCATTTATAACTTGACTACTTACATCTAAATACTGTCTGTACTTACTCGACTAGCACACACTTAAATAAAAAAACTTAAACAGTTTAAAACCAATATATTTTAGTTTGAAAATCATTTTAACTGCGGCCCAAATTTTAACTGTGTCACGAGAGGACCTATAGACCAGTGAACTAATATAAATCGCTTTTAAACCGTTAATTAGTTTTATTTCAATACTCTAATATATATAAGAGTATACCCACTAAATAAGTCTTTTCTCCTGTACTTGTTCTGGAATCGCTACTTAGCGATAAGGCCGCCTTTTATTTATAAATTAGTACTTAAGATTTTTCCGCATGAACAAGTATTTTTGTGGTCTGAATTCTAAACAATAGATGTATGACAAATAAATAATATACTTGTATGTATTATGTTCAGTAGGGCGTTCGTTATCTCTCAACGCTTTCCTCATGTAAAATGTGCACACACTTCTAAAACAATTCTCGCATTTTCTTCAAAACGAGTTTCAAAGAGTATTTTCCGCGGATTAAGATCGTACGGCGTCGATACGTCGACTCTAAGCTCTTCAATAAATTCTACTTAACGGCTCCTTTGAAACTATTTAGTCTTCGAATTGGCTTCGCAGTTAGAAGTCAAGTGTAGGAAATATCGCGATTATTTATAAACGGATCGCGGATTACAATTTACAGATTAAGGAGCAATCGAGGTACTAACAACATCTGATGATGATGCCGTTCGCTCGTGATGGCGAAACGTAGAGAACCTCTTCTCACTCACGTCGGCCGAACAGCCCGAAAAACAATAATCTGAACGATAGGCGTGAAAGCTTTAACCAATTAATTAGCCAAGAATATAGTCCACTTGATGGAAGGTAAAATACCCCAGCCGTATAACAACCATATAGACCCATTTCAGCTTCGGATATTCGGAAATCTCACACTGACACCGAGACGTGATTAAAATAACGAATTTTTTTATGTGTGGACCGTGACCTGGACGAAATTTCGAAATTCCTTCCACCCATTAAACATTATAATTTCCAGAAGATGTCCAACGTGTTCCAAAAAAAAGTATAAATTGAATAGCGATACTGTCTCTAGTTAACACGAGTAGTACACATTAAAAAAAACCTCTCGAATGGTATAAAATGCGAGATATATTAGTTAACTTATTTTTATTGCGGCCCGACCCCATGTGACCACGGCTGCTGCAAAGCGTCCAAAACGTCGGGTCGTAGTTAAAATATTTTTCAAATCAATTTAACTAATATATAACGCGTTTCATACCGTTAACGTGTTTTATGTGATTACAGATAATTTGGACCCGAAACCATGACCTGTTGATTATAAGCCATACATGCTACCAATACACCAACGAGTATGTGATCACCATTCCAATCAGAATTATTGTTTCTTTGTTTGCATAAATATTGTTGAAATATTGCAACCGGTGTTGTGATTTATTAGGGGACGCTAATGGTTTCGAACTAAAATATATAACTTGTCAACAAACTGTATTTTTATTTACCTACGTGACTAAAACGATAGCCTTTTTTTGATAGAGGAGGACAAATGAGCATGGAGTACACAGTTACGGGTTCGAGTTCAAGTTATGAAAAACTTACTACGTTAAATAAATATTATAGGTACGTTTTTTTGTAAAATCCTGTAAGCATAACCTTTAAAGAATCGCAATTATAAAAGATATTATTTTAACTTAGCATATTTAGTTGTCGAGTTGTTAGGCAGCAGGAGAGGATGACGTCATCAATACGTTGCTTACTTCGACTAAACAAAAACTATAGACCAAGAAGCTTTGCAAAACAAAAGCTTTATACGATTTATATTATTACGGATTAAAAGCAATAATCCATATATTCTAGAATAGAAAAGCCCTTTTGCACAGATAATCATATCAGGCATCGTATCCGCAATCATAATCCTTCAGCCTAAGCCTTCAATTTAAAAGATGGAAAATTATATCTGTATCATAAAATAAATCAATGTCACAATTTCATTCGCACTTTCAGTTATTTGCCCTTTGAAAGATTTTTCTGAAAAAGCCTTTATTATAATGAATGTTAAGCGAGGTATAATTGTGTTCTTTTCAATTTTAATTTGAAAAGCGACTTTGTTGTTCGCGACTCGAAAGGGGTTCAAAGGAAATTACTCTTTTTGACACGGTACAGTAGTGGTTATAATTACGTGGGTTATATCCTTTTATATTATTTAAAGGACGGTTAAAAAACTGCACATCGAATTACACGGGCATGATTGAAGCCAATATATACAGCTTAATGTACCCGGATGTATTGCATTATATTATTTCTACGATGATATATATTAGTATAAAAAAAAGTATTATATTTATCTATTTTAAAATCTAATTGCGTTATTGCTACTTGATTCGTGTGTAATGTACACGTGTAAAATGTAATGAAAATGTATAGAGAAGAGCTTTAACTCTATATTTAACAAATAAATAACAATAGAGTGTCATAATACTTAGCTGAAATTATTGAAAGTTATTTGATACTTTGCTTCAAAATTTAACTATTCCTAAATTTTGAATTAAATGCAGACTGATCCCGGGGAGTCTCCCCGTGACCTTGGCTGCTGCAAAGCATCCGAAACGTCGTAAAAATGCGGCGTAGTTAAAAATAATTTTCAAACAAGTTTAACTAAAATATATCGCGTTTTAAAACATTATAGTGTTTTATTTAAATTTGAAAACTTTTTTTTAATGTTTAAGTTGTTACTGCGACGAATTCTTGAAAGTTACCTTAAAAGATAGATATATAGAGACGCGGACATTTTTTTTGAGCCTTTAAAGAGGAATTATTATTTTACGTATAATATGCGCCTATTAGTCACAACTCTTCAGCTTTATATATTAGTACCTATAGATTTTTTAATAGTAATGAAGTTATTCTATAAATATTAGTCATTCCTATTTTATATTCATGTGTATCCACGATTCAACACACAGTCATATATCGATATAAGCAAATACTCAATTACTCAATACTTCGCGTCCACGCTGGAGTTTTTAATTATGTGCTCATTGTTCGACATCACAGGGTGTTTGTAAAATTTAATTACATCGCATATATTCACAAAACCACGACCGTTCGAACAATGTTTTCAAATAAATCCCTCCAGAACACGTTTGCGATGTTTTTGTTCTGAAAGGGGCAGTTTGTTATCTGTCAAAAGTTTTGGGTTTGACCCTAAACAATAGATTATCGACTGATTTTAGCGATGAGTGAAATTTACGGGGTACGATGTTAACTTGTCGCCGAGACACGAGCGATACGATAATCGTATCGTACGGAAGTCGTATATAGCTATATCTCAAAGAACATTAAACTGTGATAAAACTTTTTTTAAAGAGTTGCCTAAATAAATTGACCATTGAAATTAGTCTAACATCTATCTATAATCAAATATATTATTAATTCCAAATCAGTTTAGCTATATATTTTTTAAACCGTTAAAATGTTTTATTTAAACTGCATATTCCATGTTTCACAAAAAAGAAAAAAAAACACAATTTCTAAGATATAACGTAGAATAAAATAAGAGGAATATTTATCTTTTAATTAGTCAGTTTTATATTGGAATGAAAAAAAAACTTCTGTAGCCTATCTTAGAGTTCATTCGGTCTATATAATAAATACTATATCTAAGCATTTTCATAACCATCTCAACACAATATATATGTCTATATTATCACTATCACATAAAATTGTCTTCTGTAAGGTCGTATCGTATGCCGCAGTCGTAGCAAATAACAGCGATTCTATTGTACCAAGTTGCTTTGTACAAGTTTGTATTTGACGTGGGCTCCCTGTTTTAGTCACGCTTAAGCCGGTAGTGATGGGTGTAATATGAAACAACATGTTATTAAAAATGCATTCAAAGCATTGGGAATATTATAAAATTATTTATTTTATATACTATCAATAATGTATCTACTGTCTTTGTCTTACACGTAGAGATGTTCATTTTTAACAAAAAAAAACACAACCTTAGGCTCCCTTTAATTAGAGGAGTTACCTGAAATGTTTTTGTCTTCATCAGACTCCTAAAGATAGATACAACCAGTTAATGTGTGAAGTTCTTGAAAATTTTTGTATTTTCACAGGTTATTGCACTATAGCACACGATGGCACTATATAAATCGATTGATCGATTATTTTAATATATACATAAATAAATTACATTGTTGCTGTGACTTATTGTGGATTTCTTGACGGTTTCTCGGTTTAATCATCATATCAACTCGAGACGCTACTAAATTGTACTGCTTTGAAATAATAAACGTAATAGTCGCGCTTAAAACGTTTGCTATCTCCCCTCGATTTCTCTGTTTTGCTACCATAGATCCTTACTATGCGATCACTTTCAAATATCTTATTTTTAAATACAGTCTTTAGTTTACGCGAGTAGTACAAACTTAAACGAGAAACGTCGGATCTTAACTAAAATAATGTGTAAAACATATACATACATACACAAACATATTTAAGTATGTATGACTTAAAAAATCATCAAAATCAGGTCATAAACGACGAAATTATCCGCATATAATTATAAAAAAATTTCCTCTTTTTTTATATCGGAGACAAAATGATAGATGATGAAATGATTGAAAAAATTATCACGAAGGAAAATAAATTGGGTGTTACGTTACTAGTGTTTGAAACTATGAGACCAGAAATGTTTTAATAGAAATAAGATAAACACATAAATAACTACCATAACATACGATTGAAAGACTCAATATAATTGTAGGTCAGTGACCACTTCATAAAATTGAAGAAGTAAGTAAATCTATCGGAAAATAAAGATGAAATAATGTAGCGCGTTTCTTGTTTTTCCTTGTCCTGAATTTCGACGGAACATGCCCTAAATATTATTTACAGGATAAGAGGCTCTCGGACGGCGGTAAAAATATTACTGTTATATATTATGTGTATTCAGTATTGTCTGTAGTTTACGTAAGAGGTACACACAATATTAAACGGTTACAAGAATCATAAGGTCAGGGTCTTTTAGAAATAAGTTAAATAATTCGGATTTGACTTTAAATTTGCACAAAATCAGTATCACTTAAAAGAACTCGACGTTGGCATGTAAGACACAGTAGTTCAATTGGTTAGAGCTACAGCACGGAACGCTGCAGATGCTGGTTCAAGTCCCGCTCGAGCCGTAAATTTTTTTCAATCATAAATTGGTTTTAAATGTATATGACACAATTCAAACCTATAAGAAGATTATAAATAAAATATATCGGTAAAGTAAGTAAATTATATGTCTACGTTATTCAAAAAAGAGGATTTTACGGTCGTTATAAAGAACCCTTAATTAGACAATAATAAGAAATAAATATTTTTAAATAATTTAATGGATTGATTAAATAGCACTTAAACAAATGGCTTCAATAATCAAATAAAGGCTAGATAAATTGTCAACAAATATGAAATAGTATTGGTATAAAGACGATCAGAATCCCGTTACCCCATTTTGGGCCATGGGATATACATAAATGTTTTTTATTGCTCTATTTAATTAGTTGACTAAACCTCGCTTCTGCTCATTCGAAACTAGTTACATTTCCCCGGGACTTAAACCCAGAACTGTTCTACTTAATGACTAAACAATTCGTTTAATTATTGAACTAAGGGGGTCTAAGCCCCTTAGAGTCGTTAGAATTATATCAAAAGACATTCTACCTACATATTCGGAACTCGTTAGGGAGAATGAGTCAGCACAATTTGATATATGGCCACCGAGGCTCCAGGATTGTAAACAAGAAGTGACCTATTTAAAATAACCTTGCTTTACATAAGGAAAATAGATTCGGCGACGCTTTCTGGAGACGCCCACTGAATTAGCCCAAGTTGTGTGGTTTGTGTTCTCCGTATTGTTGTGAATTTTATACGAGAATTCAAGTACAATAACATATTGTAATAAAATTTGAAAGTAAGCTGATTTTTTTAAATATAAGTCTATTATAACATTAGGTAGAAATAAAATATTTCCAATTTAATGCTTTATATTATACATATAATATTATTTTAAATATACATATTAGGTGACTAGGGATCTGGTCTACATTTAAGAGTAAGCTCAGCTGTCAAACGGAATCAAAAATGATTAATGTAGTTAACTGGGTTTTAGTACACATTTAAATAAAACACTTTAACGGCTTAAAACGCGATATATTAGTTAAACTCATTTGAAAATGATTTTAACTAACGGCTGCTGCAAAGCATCTGAAACGAATATATCGCGTTTTAAACCGTTACAGTGTTTTATTTAATGGTGAAAATATAGTTAATTAATAAAAAAATAAAATAAAAAATAGATTATAGGCAGCTTAAAATAAAATAAAATTTTAATCGATCAAATCGTATCATATATTATTAACCCCTATATAGACCTTTGTTTAACTCCTTCACTAAACAATCAAATTATACTACGATGGGCTCGTTGGTATTATGGTAGTAATGTATGGCAAAAATCAACCGGTCGTGGGTTCGACTCCACTGGGTGTAAAATATTTCAAATCTTTTTATTATTTTTCTGAAAAATGTTGGATTCCTTGAATATTATGGTAGAAATATAGAAATTCCATTCGGGTTACAACCACTTAACCGCGTTTCTATTAGTATCTGAAGCAAAAAGGTCTAAGACCCTAAGACACGTCTTTAGAGTTATAGACTGGGATTCCCCATCAAGTGCACCAAATGCTTGTCCGTCTTAATCTATAATTTAAAAAAAACCTATTGTATAGTTACAATCCTACTAGCTGTATACTTCTTATTCTTCCGTAAAAAAACGTAACGCACCTTAATCATACTAAAACCAAAGCGAAAATGGTCAAAGAGAATTTGACGACCTCTAAAGGAGGTAGAATGACGCATCGGCCATATTTTATCCCTCTCGAATTCCTTAGGGAAGCGAGGGAATCTATAGTGTAGCTTAATAATGTATGAGCTTGCCTCGGTAAATCACATTTTGCGCCAATCAGTTCTTAAGTAAGGTATTTTTCGGTCACATAAGTTATCTTGGATATCTTTCGATTTAAGAAGAGGTAAACAAAAATTTACAGTAAATTTTTTTGACTTCACTAATATATGTAATAACACTGCATGCATAGTACAAGAAAATTGTATGATTGATTAAAAAAATACTATATAACAATGATTCACTTTTTGACAAATATAAATATATAAGGTTCCAATAATATCTAAAATGTATTCAGTGATAAATTTGTGCACCTTGCTACGATAGTTCAAATTGAAATTGGCTGTAAATATATACATTTTATTTAAGATATCTTTTCATACTTATCTTGATGGGTTGATAATAATTTTATTAATATAACAAGAAAACTTTCGTTACAAGGCAAAGCTGAGAAAAGTACTTTGTTAGAAGATAAATTAACAAAATTTTTGCGTAATTCAAGACCTTAGTTTCATCCTTATTATTTTTTCAATAAGAACATAATATTACGAACACGTGAAATGTTATCTCGGAATGTTTGTGACGTGAAGATAAAATGCTATAATGTTTTGTTTTCTCCATCTGAAATCTCAGCTTATTATAACTTTTCTATGTGTTTTATATAATGAACTGTATGTGTGGAGCAAAACTTTTTTAATACATTTTTCGAAACGTGCGGAAAGATTTTCTTCTTATCCACTTGAAATATAAAAAAAAAACACTTTATTTTATTTTTACTTAAATTTTACGGTTTCTTTACAGAACTACCTCACAGTGATTTTTTCGTTTATATGGTATAGTTTAATAAATAAATAATTTAAAAAAAAACGTGTTTTATTTAAGTGAACTGGATCAAACTACAAAGAATACTTTAAAGCCTATTTTTATAATTAAAAAAATACCAACTTATCAAAGTTAAACTGAATAAAAATAAAAAAATAAACAATTTTGTCTATTTTCCTGTTTAATAACAAATTTATTAAATACTGTCTGTAGTTACGCGCGTATTACACATTTCAATAAAAAGCTTTAACGCGTTTAACGCGATATATATTTGTTAAACTTCATTGAAAATTATTTAAACAGCAGCCTGACGTTTCTGATGCTTGCAACAGCCATTAACACGGCACATTTAATACATGTATTAGAAATAGGATTGGAATTTTAGATTAGAATATTCAACATTTCATAACCAAATGCACATTACTTGTACAGCTCTACGGCGTAGCTGGAAGCTACGTAGTCTACGACGTAGCATAGATTGGTCCGGTTTCGATTTATTTATAGTCCAAACAATGAAAATTGTATTTCCAAGATTGCCTAACTTATAAAACTAATTCCAGTTCAGCCACTTGTATGTTTACATATAACGTAATACCCTAAACTAACCCTCTTGAAATATAATATCGTACGACATCATCTTGAAATAAGAGCCACTATGTCTAGGACGTTGGAAAGGTGACTTTCGGAATACATTTGAGACGGTTACGTTATTTTTAATCTGTTACATGAAAATAGGTAATATGGTGTATAAGATAAGTTGGTACATAGAAAAGTATATAAATATTATGTAAAGCATATACATGTACATAAATTTTCATAATATTTTTTTTTATAATCTATAGTGTATAATTTATTAATTTAGCTTTACTAATATAAAGCGAGTTTGTTTGTTTGAACGCCGTAATATCAGGAACCACTTTTTTTTAGTTTCGTATGCTGTGAAAAACCTAAAAAGTATGTATAAGAGAATGACTACTCTATAAATGTTTTCAAAAAATGTCTCCGATACTATATCTCTATCTTTTAGGATTAACTTGCAAAAACAACAAGACGTGGCTGACGTTATACTGGTTTGCAAAAAATAATTTGGATGTCCAAAATAACTACTCTACGCGGACAAAATCACTGTCACAAATAGTAAACTTTTTAAATTTTACTTCTCTGTAGGTAAATTAATAGGAATTACGACATATAACTCCTATTAATTTACCCACATAATTGTGCTTTGCCTGCAAGATCCATTTTAATAAACTCAAACTTAAATAAATTACACAACTAATATTCAGTGAATAAAGGACTATGTTATAATGTCTTTAATTATCAAACTTTGTCCATTCCCATTTCCTGGCGAGGAAAGTTGGTAAAATTTGATGCCTGCTCCCAACGGCAGATTTAGGATACTGTATTAATGGAATTTTTAAGATTGTTACTAAGTTTGTTAACTGACGATACTTTATGTTTTTGACTGCAAGTTCACATGTGAATTATGTTTTACTATAAATCTTTAAATACAGACAATATTCCAATTTTTTCTTAATATTGTTTAATATATATTTTTTCAAAATATACGATGTGGTCATTTAAGATATATAAATAACATGTTAATCCTTTGTATAGGTAAAAAAAACGATAAAAAACAAGAGATAGATGTGCAGCGGGATGTCAAATATAAATCGAACAAAAATATAACTTGGTGAATAAATAATTTTCACCGTTAATGAAACACAATTTCAAAATCACCTAGCGCCCATACATCAAACAATAAATTAAGCAGCAAAGTTTAGTTCTGTGTAACCCCTTGGCGACTCGATATCGATAGTAGGGTTGCCGAAAATAATTTTAAAGCACAAAAATATTTAATTTTTTATGACAGAGAAGCACAAAGCGTATGGTTTATTATATAAAAGGTGAAATAGCTCAGTTATATAACAACTATTCAAGATCCACCATCTATATATATCCAGAGACTGAAGCCAAAACGCGATTATACTTCACAATTTTATCACCGGTTGACGGAGGTTTGTGACCGAAATGGATTTGTGATATTCCTGACATCGCTTTGATTAAGTGATGTTATTAAACTAGAGTAAAATAATTAATCTAGATAGGTTTATAGAAACATCTCTGACCCGATAAAAATCGAATCCGCGACCTGTACTTTCATTCAACATCTAAATATGGATAGTAGTTTTATTAAGCATTGTCTGTAGCTTACACAAGTAGGAAATGTTAGCTCCTCGATTGCTCGAACAATTACATCTCATGATGAAGCCGTTCGCTCGTGATGGCGAAACGTTGAGAATCTCTTCTCGCTTACGTCGGCCGAACAGCCCGAAAAACAATGATAAGATTTTTATGTTGGTTTGAACATGTATGAAGGAATGCGTTAATATAACGTTATGCTATAAAACGTCACAATACCACCAAAAGTTCGACCAAAAGGAGTAGTGGGAAAAACGTGAAAATTGCTCATTTTCGCGTGCTACCGTTACGTGCTCTGCGAAAATTTCTCTTTAATTGATCTAAAAAAACTGTCCATGACATTATCTGTCTATCATTAAAGATTAACTCGCAAGAACGATGGGTCGCGGACGATGTCGTAGGTATCAGCTATAATTTATTAAGCTGGCGGAGGTTGTTAGCAGACATGAATAATATTATGTCTAAAATAACTATTCCATGCGGACGATGTCGCGGTCACAGCAATGTATATTAAACACAAACGAACTGTTTTATTCCATTCTAGTTTAATGGAAAGGTGTCATGGGTACTCAATACTCTCGGCCAGGGCTGTATTTTCTGGTTTGTTGACAACCCTATTAATTACTAGGTTAATTGATATTGACACAAATATGCGGAAACTCTGTTCCCTGAGGAAGTTTAGATTTTATTCATTAGAGTTTAGCTTCGGTCGTTTAGATATATACCTATAACTGATCGCGCTACATTGCTTAATTTTATCGTTCATTGGAGTTATTTGATTTAAAGAAATAACTACATTTTATTGTTATATTTTCAATTACACAATATGTACCTTTATAAAGTAACTACAAAATAGAAATAGTAAATAAATTGTTCATAATAGAAAGATTTTTATGTTGATTTTTCATGGAAATCGGTTTTTTTTCGTTAAAGGAGGATACACAAGCAAGAAATTCACTTGATGGTAGGTAATATACCCGAGCCTTTAGCATCTAAACGAGATGAGGCGTGTAACTATTTGGCTTTAAACCGTAACGCGATTAAGCTTCACGGCTTTTTCGTCTGTGGACGATGGATAGTCCTTAATTTCTTCCACCCATTAAATATCCAGATTTCCAGACGAACTTATATGCATAGACGAATATGTTTCAGAAGAGAAATAAATTGTGAAAAAATTTAAACATATTGGACCCAGTGGGGTTCGAGCCTACGATTGATTATTAACCATACATTGCTACCGTTAGACAAACGAGACCGTAAAATAATTTTTACTCATCTAATTATTTAAGATCTCTTCTAATGGTTTTTTTAGATTGTAAAAATATTCCTTTTCCAGCAACGTTAGTATATTGTCTTTCTAAGATCTGTCTATGGCTTACGCGAGTAGAACACATTTAAATAAAACACTTTAACGGTTTAAAACGCGATATATTGGTTAAACTAATTTGATTATAATTTTTAACTTCGGCCCGACGTTTGGGATGCTTTGCAGAAACAGGCCGAAGTTAAAAATCATTTTCAAATAAGTTTAACTAATATATCGCGTTTGAAACTGTTAAAGTGTTTTGTTTAAATTCCTAAGATCTGTATTTTTTTTTCATACAAAAAACAAACATCAATATTCAAGTACTTTATTAGCGCCCCGTTTAATTTCCCAAGAACTTGGACCGTTTAGCATTAATTCGCAAGTTTTAATGATAAGCAAAATTTTCATGCTTAATGATACTTTTGAAAGGGAAGGAAAGTTATTTTTCTGCGTTCATTCGTCACGGGTTCGTGGAGACGAATCACCGTTTTTGTTTTTATTCATCTCCGAAATATAAAATTTTATCGTAAAGATAAAATCCAGCAGTATCAACTTGCTTTCTTTTAGTAGCAATTTTTAAATTAAAATCAATTTGAAATTGAAAAAAAAAGACACGAACAGAACTTGAACCGGCATCCATAGTGTGCTGTTGCTCTAACCATAACCATTGACACAGTAGCTCAATTGTGTAGAGCAACAGAACAGAACGTGGTGGATGTCAAGCCCTGCTCATGTCGTACAATTTTCAATCTAAAATCGTTTTTATGTTTGAAAACTTTATGATTATTTTACATGCTATTCTATTGCACACGAAGGCACTACATAATTTAAAAATCGAAAATAAATTAAAAAACTTTCGACTCGGACAGGTCTTGAACCGGCATCGTCAGCGTTCCGTTCTCTACCAATTTAATGTCGCAAATTTTTCTTTTTATTTACGATTTTTAAATCTTAAATCGTTTTACATTTTATATAGTGCTTACTCGTGAAAAATATTAAAGTTTTAAAACTAAATTTTAGTTGTTACTGTAGTATAACTTAATTATTATGTAATGTTACTTAATTAGTATTATCGCGACCGTTAGCTCAATTGTCAAAAAACAATGCCTGCGTGAAGCATTAAAGGTCTTGCGTTCGAATCTTTGAATAAGTCTTCTGTCTCTTACGAAAGCCTATTATTGTAAAAGTTTAGACACAACAGCAGTTGACTACAACAGTCTATGGCAGTAATTATTGTATATCTATAAAGTTGCGAAGAAAATGTAAAATAAAATAGAACCTTAAAACTATGATTGAACCAGCTATATTAAAGAGTATAAAAGCGAAAATCCTCAACGTAAATAAGATTATAATCACGCCTTTTTAGAACCATACTTTCATTAAGTTACGACCGTCGAAAAATATCCTCCTTTTATAAGTCTTTAGAGTATTAAAGCGTCCCCCGCGAGCGTATTTTTTGTACGCAAAATTAGCTTTGCGTAAAGTTTTATTAAGAGCTATATTGGGACTTCTTTAAGTAATATTAATAGAAGAAAGAAAAACAACCGACTCGTTAGTATAGTGGTTAGTGCACTCGACTGCAAAAAACCAGGTCTGGGGTTCGAAACCTGCATCAGGCGAAATTTTACTTTATTATTTTTAATTATCCTTCTAGTACCAACTCGATGTATAAAGCAAAGGGTGTCGCCATCGCCGTGTCTCGAAAAGCACGTTAAACTTTCGGCCCCAGTGGTCGTCACTATTTTTGAGATGTCGTCAAAGCCCACTCACACTGGAGCTGCTTGGTGAATGTGAATGGTGAAGACATGTAAACGTATACTATGAATATCTTTAAAACACAGTTTAAAAACGGAGTTGTTTTATCTAAGCTTACTTATATTTTAATTGTACAGCAAAAAAGTATTTTTTTGACAAAAAAAAACGCACGTGAAATTTGGCCATTTAAAGGTTCTTTATTTTTTCTACATACCTCCAACCTTAACATCTAATCTTATCAATTGCTTAAGAATTCTCTACTAGGGAATAGATCACATTTGCAATGCAAAGTCTAGTACGTAATTAGCGAAATCGCTACAGCTAAAACATCTTAAATGTAAAAGAAGGCATGAATAATTCGACCGAACTTATTTATCTACAAACGGGCAGATGTATGGCCGCCACTTAAGGAAGGCATTGAGGGATTCGTACAAAGGATCGCTGAAACAAAACCACTCGGGGCGACAGGGGATAATGTATGAAATGCTTTTTGATTTCGTATGCTGTTATAATTCATTAGCGAAGGCTTTTAACATGATTAATATTTACCATTGTTGCTCTTAAGTGGAGAGTTTTGGTGGAAAAATTTAAGTCGCTTTTAGATAGTACTATTGTGTTTGTAAATGGACGATTTATACATGTTATGCTGTGTCAGGAATAATTTGAAATATATTTAAATTTCATCCGGGTCCAATCGAATCATCGTTATCAATCCAGTAAGAAAATAGATCGACAGCGCGTCTTGCCTAGATGTTATATGGCTGGTTTATTCTACCATCAAGTGAACTCCTAGCTTGGATGTCCTTCTCCATAAAAAAAAATTACTCGTTGGTGTAATAGTAGTGTGTATAGCTAATAAACGGATCGTGGGTTCGATCCCCACCGGATCCAACATATGTCTAATCAATTTAGAATTCTAAAACATATTGGACTTCGTCTGTCCAAGTTTTCGAATATTCAAAGTCAAAATATGTAGGTAGAGCATTTTATTTAGTATTTCACTTTATATCTCGTATATATCATGCTTTCTTACACTCCTCTATCTTAAAAATATATAATTTTCACTACGATGTAAACGAACGTGTTAGCCCCGAAACTGTTTAATAAATCTAAAACTCAATATCGCTAAGCCGCAAGTTTAATAAGTTATTCAAATATGAACAGAGCATTGGTTGCGTACGAAACTTGGTTTAACGTGGAGGGTAGAGATAATTTCTACACGAGATTTGGTCTAAGAGATGACTTTGCATATTATATACTATATATATAAAAGATTAAATCAAAAAAACAAAGTAAACGCAGAGAAGCGAAACCAAAGAACAATTAAAAACAAATTGGATTGGATGAATGGAACAAAATATTTTTTTATACAGCTTGACTTGACTTTTTTTCTGTAAAGTTTACTTCTTTTTTATTTTTATAAATGGTTCCTTTTTCTTATTTTCACATGTGTATGGCACCGCTGTCCACACTCTAAGGACTTACTGAAAATCAGTTTCAGGTCAACAAAGCGCCTGATATAAGCTGAGTAAGATTCTATTCTAGCAGCAGACAAAATTATTTTTTACTGTTACGATTAAGTTATACAGAAGATTATTTTATTTATACAGAAGATTATTAAGATTAAATTACGTTTTATTTTTATATATAGTAACAAGTCATATAAGACTTATGTTAGTAATCAAATTTATTTCTCTTCCCTAACTCTCTCTTCTCTCAAAACGAAATTTTGATACATACTTTAGAACTAAAAGCTATATTTTATTTCAAATTCATTACACTATGTTAAACTTTGACATAACGTGAATTTACAATTAGAGTATTGGCAATACTAAAGAGAGTGTTTGATATATCTACCGTCTATTTACAAATACACTTGACTCTGCCAAGCGCTAAGCGCTTAATTGAATAAGTTATATACTAAGTGGCTCTTAGACTATTTCGTGCGTCACTTGAAGTACAATTAAGTGGGTTGCGAATTTTGATTTGAAATGAGCGGTAACTCGATTTGAGTTCTCGGTCGAAGTGAAAACGATAAATAAGCAGTCACATGAAACTTTAATCTACAACATAATTTATGTTAGTTTGTGTATTTTACTAATGACAAAACATAGATAAGGTTTGTAATGGAAAAGTTTCTTATGATGTTATATAATGTTTGAAAACCCGGTTGTAATCCGGGATAGATATGACGTCCTTTCTTCCAATGATCTCTCAGAACAAACGTTTTATTTTTTTTATTATGACTGCGTATAAATTTAAGATGAGTAAATGAAAACGTCTGATTCTGGTCTTTTTTAACAAATGCGCATAAAATGTAATTATTTATGTAATTGTATAATTTTCTTTACTGATGTACGATATTTAACAAGAATGGTCGATAGGCACTTGTATCATATTATATTTTTTTCTTTTCGTTTTATTTTAAATTCCCAATACACAACAGTACGAGTTCGTCCACGAAATCGCCATGAAATGAAAATCTGCGATTCAGTTTCAGTCTGTAGATTTCTATATTTGGACTTTGAATATATTCAATATTTAAAGTCCAAATAAGTCGATAGTTATAAGATCTTATTTAATGTTACATGTTATAATATGTGTATCTTATTGCACTTTCCATCAAATGAATCTCATGCTTAAACAAAAAACAAATAACCTCAAAGCTTATATAATATAACGAGTGTAACATGTTCGTCGAATAAAAGATTCAGTACAGAATGGGTAAACGATCACGAATAATAGTCGAAGTTTTACCAAAAGAATAACTTTGAAGAACAATCATTTACCATGTTCACGAGTGAAAGAATTATCTATCGGAAGTAGTAAGGAAACTAGTTTTGTCTTTCTATAATGAAAGTTTGAAGAATAGCTCACGTAAGTGGGTATGTTGTTATAGAAATCAACTAGAAAATCTACCTTAAGTAAAATTTATAAATAATACTTTTTTTTTGATTTGACATCAAGTATAAATAAGTAAGTTGCAGCATATAAATTAAAAATCGATCATAAATGTAAAAAAATATGTGCGCGAGAGGTGCATGTATCAATAGGGTGAAAAAATTCGACGCTGACGTGTAGGACACGAAAAACCGTCCTAACGCCTTCAGTTTTGGCGTTTAAAGTCAGGGTTACCTCGACATCAGCTCGCTAACGTAATTTTATTGTATTAAGGAGAATCCATGGAAAACTTTCTTCCATTTGAACAACATGCCCAGCTCAACGTAGCAACATCTAGTTCATTGTAGATTTAGAATAATGCGATGTTGCCGTTCTCTACTTACCACCGTCTTACATAATGTATAATTCATGGAGTTTCTTTGGGAATTTAAACCAAAACGTTACGATGACTACCGTTACTCTAATTCAGACTCCCTTCCAGTCAAATAGAGCCTACGGTTTAAATAGAACCCTTTTAACCGTTTAAAACGCGAAATATATTGTTTTTTTTTTGCACATGAAGGCACTATATAATATATAAACCGAAAATAAATTAAATAAAAAATTTTCTCCTGCTTCCTTCGTATTGCCCGAGTCGAAAATATTTCATTTTATTTTCGATTTTTTTAAATAACTTATTAATTTTAACTACGGTACGACGTTTTGAATGTCTTGCTTGCTAGCTGTTGTTACAAGAAGATGGCGAATAAGTTAATAATAAGAAAATACATTTCGCGTTAAACTGTTAAAATAGTTTTATTTTAAAGTCTACCATTGCGTAAATCAGAGTAAACGTTGTTAAAATACCGTGAATAGTAGAAGGACTACGTTATGCTTTATGAATTGAAGCCTTAAAGAGAAAACTAAATGAAACAAAAATAATCCACTGTCGGAAAGTAGGATAAAAGTATTATCAAACGAATCAAGTATTATTCAATAAAAACTCGCCGAAAGTAACTTCTATAATAGTGGAGTCAGTTAGCTACTTTGATATAGTATTCAAATCGTGAACAACTTTTATTTATAACAGAACTTTGCGCAAGTTGAGTTGGATATGCTTTCCAAGAATATAGGATTGTTGCAATATTAAGTTGTAAGTTTTAAGGGGGGGATTTTCTTAGGTCAATACAAAGGCTAAGACGGTGAATGAAAGCTTGAGGTTCCATTGATGAATGCGCTGTTGACCTGTTTTGAATTTGGACATTTAATCCTAAGATCTAAATTGAATCGCTAGGTTTCTGACCAATAAACACTGGTGGGTCGCGCACACAGAATTATGATTAAAAAACACGCTTAACTTTAAACACTGTATATAGTTTACGCGAGTAGTACATATTTAAATAAAATACTTTAACGGTTTAAAACACGATATATAGCCTTGATCACGGCTGCTGAAAAGCATTCGAAACGTCGGGCCGAAGTTAAAAATCTTTTTCAAATAAGTTTAACTAATATATCGCGTTTTAAACCGTTATATGTGTTTTATTTAAACGCTTAACTTTTTTAAACGTTTCGGGTAGTTCGAAGAGCGTGGTTACGGTGGACATTAAGTTAAAATTTAGTAGAAGTTAAACAATACATTTCGTGTTCTAACCGTTAAAAGTATTTTATTTAAATGTGTACTACTCGCGTAAATTGCACAAAGTACATTTCGATATTTCTACAATTTATATTGTAAAATCAAACGAACCCACGTCCCGTTTATTTATAGGCCATACATTACTACCATTGTACTATGGAACTACTACGACGCAGGATCTACATATCTGGCGTTGGTGTTTTTTCGGCCCCCAAACTTTCTCTGGAGATGCTTCGCTAGCGAGTAAAGTATAAGAGATAAGATACACAATCGATGTAGCTTTGAAACATTAAAAACAAACTGAGACACTTTATAAATAAAAACATACTATATGCTTAAGTTTCTTTGCGGTTGAAAAGTATGACCTCAATTCTGTATTTTAAAGAATGGTTTAATAGTTATTATTTTCCTTTGAAAATGAATAGGTCAAAGTTGTATGCAGAGAAATCTCTGGCTATTATAGGTTTAAGCGACGAGATATTTTATTTAGAACTAATTTGAAATTTGACACGGATTCTAATCCGTACTACTCTTTAGTTCCATTGTTTAATGGCCTTCTTTGTTTTTAGAATTTGTTTTTTGTTGATAAACAGTGTAATTAAATTTAAAGGCTTAATATCCCGATCAAAAAAATAGATTATTCTAGTTTGAATAATTTTTTTATGATACTATTTTTATATAATGAGAGAAGCAATATACTAAACATTGCTTCTCTCATGTTATAACAACTCTATTATATCTGTATAAAAGTATCATTTTTGTCAATAATAGCTGCGATGTTATCTTGGAATAAACAACTAAAAATAACAAAAGGATTCAATACTCGAATAAATTCTTAGAAGAAACAACGTTCGGATGGCATTTATTTTGAGGGAATGAAAATAAAATAACATTTTTAAGGACTTACGATGGTTTTCAAAGGAATAAAGTATTAGATATACTCTGCTGCTCAATTTTAAGTTTAAATGAGTGCTAGCGTACTCATTTTTAATGATCGTGTTAATAGTTCATTGTCATGGTTTTTTAGCAAGCCTAACATGGCTAGAACTCAAATGTTTTTATGTAGTCTCGTGCAACGCATTTCTACGCCGAAAAAAAAGCAAATACATATTGTTTCCGTATTTAACTAATGCATCCAAGAATCTTGGTGAAGATGTATCAAAATTTACCAGTTATATCTTTTAAAACCGATTGATGGCGTATTTGTATGACCTCTTAAAATAGGAATTGAGCAAAATAAAGAAATTCTAGATAACGCGGGAAAGGTCGACGAAAAAATTAAAATTTAAAAGCCAAAACTCGAACTTGGGAATTCAATGGAAGCACTTAAGTGCTGTTATTTGCAGCAATATTTCTATTGTGTTATCGTAGTTATATAGAGCGTCGTTTCTTCAATGGTGAATAAGATAGGCAATTTTGTGTCTCGGCATATAGTTAATTTATTAATGTGTCCTGTACAAAAACAATTCTGTAATTTTATAGGTATGTATATCCTATATCACCAAATGCAATACACTCATCAGTTTTTTAGCGGTGAATAAGAGGGATTCTATTATTTTAGATTAGACTTTAATATAAAAGGAAAAGCGGGGCTGATGGTAAGTAAAATAGCCCAAGCCTTAAACCAGATGCGGTTGACTTTTATTTGGAATTTGCAAGAAATAATTAACTAATACAGTACGAATCTTATAAAACGTTGTAAAGTAAAGCGATAAAACTAGCAAAGCGATACAATATATCCAAGCCATTAACTTTTAAATCAAAGGGCCTTAAACCGTCTTTATAAAAGAAGTCATTTACGAAAAGTTTCCAATATCATTTCCTACTTGGCGGCTGTCTTGGCCCACTTGGCATCGACGCGCAGTTTTATTTTACATTCATGGATAAAGCTTGCCGAGCTTCAACTTTGTCCAGATTATTAGAAACTGATAAGAAAAGAAGCTATTGTTTGGATGAAAGACATTTGGGTATACATATTTTATATATATGGCTGACCTAGAAATATTTCCTATCTATACTAATATTATAATGCTGAAGAGTTTGTTTGTTTGAAGACGCTAATCTCAGTAACTACTGGTTCGAATTGAAAAGATATTTTTTTCTTGGTTACAGCATTTGTTGAGAAAAGCACGCTACGATCTTAGTGGGTGTTCGTTGCGTGCGTTGCAAAAATGGTTTAATATAACCAAAAATTATGTAATAAAGAATTTTTATCCGACATAAAAAATTTATAAAACGTCTATATAAGTATATTTTAAGATCAACTTGCAAGAAAGACGGGACGCGGATGAATTTTATAAAGATGTGGGGAAGCTTTGCAAAAACAAATTTTGACGCCTTAAATAACTATTCTACTCGGAAGAAGTCGCGGCCTGTAGCAGTCGATTATAATAATATTACAACTACCTCGTTGGTGATCTGATGGCAGACTATGAAAATTGTATTTTACGGCACATGATGGAACTATTTAAATTAAGAATCAATTTTAAACTGATAAAAAAAACGACACGACTGGTAGGACTTGAACAGAGCATCCACGGTACACGGTAGCTCAATTAGTTAGAGCAACAGCACGGAACGCTGTGGATACCGGCTTAAGTCCTGTTCGTGTCATATTTTTTTTATTTGTAATTGGCAGACTAAAAGTTCCTGACCCAATCCTGAGTTGGGCGAAAAGTTACTTTTGGAAGAATTTTTTAGCACCAACTCATTTTAAGGTGGAACAACATGATTCTTGGAGAACACGTCAATCCATCATATTTTAATTAATTTTTGATGATATTTAAACCCAATTTTACTAACATTTAAGCTCGTAAAACTCTCCAGCCCAGGAGGGATATTACGTTGACATTCAGCAAGCTTTTTATATAATACAGAGATGACACAGCTTTTTCACAATAGAAGAAATCTGTTAATGGAATACAAATAGAATTGTCGCAATATTAAAATCGGAAGCGTGACCAAGCATATAAGAAAAGGAAGATCATAATCATAAATCTTGGACTGACAATAGATCTTTCGTCCTTACTTCATCTTACCTACCTATTTAATATATATAGCCGAAGATCCTGTAGCCAATGAATCGTCCTGCCTATTATTGTGTTAAGCACGAGAGTGAAAAGTTTAAGTCCTGGGTTTAAATTCCAGGGAAAGATTACCTTGGGTATTGTCTGTAATTTAAATTTATCAGTTTACTTATTTTCAATTTAATATAACTACGGTAAGACCTTTCCGATTCCGCGCAGGCGTGACCATTGCGAATATAGTAAATTCGATAATATTTTTCGCATTTTAAACCGTTAAAAGTGTTTTATTTATATAATAAATTGTTTTCGTCAAGGATCGTCCGATCAATTATTTTGAAATAGAATCGATAAGTAAATCTAACAAAACAATATCTTCCCAGATAGGGGCAACGGGATTTCCCCACCTTTCTAGACAGAAGTTCGAATTCCGATGACATGTTGACGAAAGTCATGGGGCAGACATATATCTGTGTCCTGACCTTTTACTCACATTTTTTATGTAGTTCCCACGTCTTAAGTTATTCACAAACAAAACACTCAACCACAACAGCAAAGAGAACGAGCCTCGTAAATAAAGCGTCTAATAAAATCGGAATGTCTCGCCCTTTCACTGAGGAACCCTAAAATATCTCATAAAAGAAGCAAATTACGCAAGACGTGTACGTGGTTGTGGTAGAGTCTATTTCGGCAAATAAAAATAGTCTATCTCTTTTATGACGCTCTAGTGAATCTAGACTTAAAAGATATCTGTCTAGTGTCTAGATATAACTAAACTAGGTCGAACTATTATTACATCTGGATAAACAAATAAATCAAGTTAGTTATTATTTCATGTAAATAGCCTTTTATTAGTTCGTAATTCTTATATAAAGATATATAGTATAAATTATCGATTATGTATTGATAGCAATGTGTTTAGGTTGAACATAATTATTATTACAACACAATCGGATAATTATCCGGGTGTTCGAGTCCAAATTGTTTCTAATCATAATATGTTTTTCTAAAACAACTAAGCACCGTCATAACATCTGGATAAATGGGTGGTAGGATATTGAAATTACGTCCCGGGTCACGAAGAATCAGTCTTCGTGTTTGAAATTATATATGTCCAAAGCCAAAATAAGTCGATAGCGCATCTTGTTTAGATCTTGTAAGGCTGGGATATTTTATCAAAGACTGTCTATAGTTTACGCGAGTAGTACACATACATATCATGTTTTAAACCGTTAAAGTGTTTTATTTAAATATTTTATCAAGTTAAACATATTTTATATATGTTTTATACTTTTATATTTGTATTTTATGACAGTATAGAAGCTTGAATTAAATATTTTTCACTTTGCTTTGTAGTTAACACAAGTACACATTTAATTAAAACACTTTAACGTTTTAAAATTCGATATATATTAGTTAAACTTACTTGATAGCATTTGAAAAGCATCCGAAACGTCGGGCTGTAGTTAAAATAATTGAAGTGGAATGAAATTGTAACTAATTTATATCGTGTTCTAAGCCGTTAAAGTGTTTTGTTTAATCAAATTTTCTTTAAGAACAATTTATGTGATTCATGCGAGATTCGAACCCTATACATTAAGCATGTGAGTAAAATACTAATAGTATAAAGAATAAAAACATAAGAAGCCTTAATACCGTAACTTATCCCCAAATACATTAATGCTGGGATAAAGGATAATTAATACCCGTTTTAAAACCGGCGCAGTTACAGGAAAATGTTAAATCTAAATGCAAAGAATAATTCTCGCAAATAAATCCACACGCCCGCATTAAGACCTTAATGTATGTTACATTTGGTTACGCAATTAGATTTTTTAATGAATTTAAGCGCAGATTTATAGTATTAAATTGTAATACAATAATTATATTATTTTTGAAAATTCTGTCGGGCTCTGTTCGTCTGGTCTAATGGTAGTAAAGTACCAATGTAGTAATATTAAAATTATGTCCATGCCTATAGATAAAAAGCTGTGAAGATTGTTGGTCTGTATATTTTCAAATGTCAACTAAAATAGATCGACAGCTCATCTCGTTTAGATTTTAAAAGGCTGAGATTATCTCCAACTAAGTGAGCTTCATACTTGTCTGTTGCCCTGTATGATAAAAAAAAGGTTTTTCTTGCTGAAGAAAGTTGGTATTATGGTGTTGTTTTATGGCTCAATCTATACACTCCTAGACCACTTAAAACATATACATCATGGGATCTTACTACGATCGTACGAACGTACATTAACTAATTTATAGCGTTTTAAACCGTTTATATTTAACGTTTTTTTAGACGAATATGGAAAAAATGCTACATAATGTTGGCTAGCTGCATATATATCAAAGAAAATCTTCTTCGTTTTTGCTTTGTCGAAGAGCGGTTAATCCACTAATGAGGTCTACATTCGTGATTGCGAAATTTAAAACAATTTCTTAATTACGACAGACCAACAGCTCCAAGACCCGCGTAGCTGCGAAAGCCTTAAACAATTTCCTTATTACGTGTTGTAATTCCATTACTGAACGGCATTCAATTTTAAATACTCTGTAGATACAGAATATACTTGAGTCTTGTTGAAATAGTTGTTTGTAAAATACACACGGTTCGTTTAAAAGGTTTTAGTTTTAGTAAAATAGTATGGCACGGAATTTAATATCGAAATTTAAAGTTGTACACATGAATACAATTTACAATAAATACTGTCAATTTACAATAACCAAATACAACAGAAAGAAAACAGTTTCATAAAAATCCATTATTTGTATTCAAATACAATGCTATGAACATCCTGAATGAAAAAAACATATTGACAATATATATGGCAACTTCCGATAACCGCGAACGATATTCAAATACAATATACCTTTTTTTCTTTCTCCTGTATTTAGCACTAACCAGTGCTTACTATACATATGAAAATAAAGTTGGTCTAATTGCAGACTATACCTGACACTTTAATATATAAATCTTTATATTAATTAAATTAAATTAACATTCTGATTGTTTGTTCTGTTTCTTAAAAGTCAAGCATTGGCCATCACTGATCGTGCCTACAGATAGGAACAGCAAAATATAAACACTGTTGAAATAAAACAAATAAATAAAATTTGCCGTTGTTCCTAGTCATAATTCTACATCATAAAGAAATTCACTATTAACTATTAGTCGATGTACTCGTACGCCGGCCTCTACGGCGTAGGTATCTAAGCTACGCCGTAGAGGTGTTTCTTTCATAGTGTTTGAGTGGGGATTTCTGTATCTTCTCAAATATGTTATCAAAGATATCTTCATTTATTTAACCATTTTTCCCCGTTTTAATTATGGAAAACATAAGAAACTGTTAGAAGCACCTATTCGACAATTTACGTTTTAGGATTCTAGTAAAGTAGAACTAAAAGGCTATTGGATATATTATAGAGAACATTTTATCTTAGATTCAATTTATCAGCCAAGTACGTAATGCAAACTCACAAATAAAACTCTGAAATGGTAAACAGTAGATTTTTTAAGTGTTTTTATTAAAAATTTCCGCATAATTCGCGGAAGTGTACAAATAAAAATTGCATCGCTAGGTTCGTTTGCAAGTATTGAGAAGTTCAAGAGATTTAATTAAAGTTTTAGCTATGAAAGTATTGCTCAATCTGTATTCACTTCACCTATTTTCTAGGTTTGGTACAAGTCAAAAGACATTTTTCAGTGTTACATAATATTCAGATTATTATTAGACTAAAAGAAATAACTTTAAGCACTGTCTGCAGTTTACGCGTGTAATTCACACTTATATAATACGATTTAAACGGTTTAAAAGGAGACATATATTACCTATCTTAAATATTATTTATGACCTGATTTTGGATGCTTTAGACGGCCGTGGTCATGGTGAAACTAAAGATGAAGGGTTTTCATAATGTCAAAGTAAAGACTGCTGATGAAGCTAGCATAGCAGTTTACGTTCTAGAAAAGTAATATAGTTCTTATAAAATAAGAAACAGATATTTTTTAATCTACCTTATGATAAACAATGTCTAGATTTTGGGTAAATTCCAAATATTAGCCATTAAAAACCGTTCTCAAGTACCTATATGAATTGTGTTTTTATAATTTGTATTTTTTAAGTAATGTATTTATGCAATGTATATACATTACTTAAAAAATACAATACAATACTTATATTATGTGATTAGTATAGTAAATTATTTATCGTATGATTACAGTAAAAGCTTACGACAACGTAACTTTTAGTGTCCCGTAAACGTATATAATTTTTAAGAACCATGTTACAATTTTCAATACCTACAACCCCCCAGCAATTGCCCTCTCGCGTTATAAAAGGACACCAACACATTTGTTCCAGCAAACATAATTGACGAAATAAATCTCTGTAATGTTCTAGCTTGCACCCAACGAGTAAATAATAACAAGAAATATACAGCGGAATTTTGGCGACGCGCCAGTTTGCAGTCCAAGTAGATTCTTAGTGTTTACATGTTTTAATACTGACAATTCATTGTTATTCAGAAACTTTGACGAGCTTATTAGTTTCTTAGACGTTTGGATATTGTTGTTATTTTCGTCCTTGGAAAGTCTAGCTTAGTCACTGGTCAGAACGTGTCGTCAAAAAATACTCAGATCAGTCTTTAACGCCGGAACCCAACAGAATTAGTATTGAACTAAATTACTTAAGTTGAGCAGTTTTTGAGAGTAAGAATCTACCTTCTTCAAACAGGTGGTACATTTTTAGAGATAAACTAAATACTGTCTGTAGTTTATGCAAGGCTGGGAGACTGACCGTGACCACGGCTACCGCAAAGCATCCGAAACGTAATTAAAATAATTTATAAATAATAAGTTTCACTCATATATATCGCGTTTTAAACCGTTGGAACGCAACGGAAACTCTTAAAGAAGAATAATTGGGCCCGTTTTTTCCATAAGTCCCTGTTGTCCTTCTCTCATATTGGACGCAATCTGATTTTATAGCTTAGAGCCGTTCTCCATAAATGACCCAACTAAGACAAAAATAATTTTTCATTTCGATCAAGTAGTTCCTGAGATTAGCACGTTCAAACATACAAACTTTTTAGCTTTATTAGGATAAATTCTTAGTACGGAATCAGCGTTACGCTCCATTCTATTTTAGTAGTATAAGGCAAATATTTTAACAAATTGCAAAGACTAATAATGATCCTCCATATAAATGATTCAAGCTGAGCTTAACTTAAATGAAGCCATTAAACATGTTACAGCCAATTAAGCTAGTGCAAATATTATTCAGTGCTTAAGTGCTGAAGGAATACACTGAAATGAATTCCTTTTGTTTAAACATATTCTAGATAATACCTCTGTATAATAGACTAGATGCCTCCATGACATAGTAAAACTGAAATTACACTATTAAGAGATTAATTTTAAATAAAACAGTTTTAACTGTTTAAAACGTGAAATATATTACTAAAGTTATTTAAAATGCGGTTAAAAAAGTTTTATTTACATGATTTCAACTTTGCGTAAACTATAAACAACACAAAAATTTTAATATTAGAAAAGGATAAACGTAGGGCATAGCTATATTGTCTCTATTTAAGGCGAGTAATTGAAATAAAATAATGTAAACGGTTTAAAACATTCAGGGGGAAATATATTACTGAAGGGGAACTAAACCAAAGCGTCTGCATTAGGCGATAGTTTAAATAAATAATTGAAAATAATTTAAATAAAACATTTTAACGGTTTAAAACGCGATATATATGAGTTAAACTTATTTGAAAATTCTTTTTAACTACGGCCCGACGTGTACTACTCGCGTAAACTACAGACAGTATTGAATTGTAATAAAGTTAAACAATATATTTCACGTTTTAAACCGTAAAAAGTGTTTTATTTAAATATAATTCATTGCACAGTTTCAGTTAAACTACGGATGCAAACCATAACATGGTCAAGCCGTTTAGGTGGTAAAAAGCAACAAACATAATATATTCGAAGATATAGTCGGATAATTCTAGATTAACAATGAGTATAAGTGAAAATATATTATCCTCAGAGTATAGTTAAACCAGATTCAGGATCTGGCTATAGATTTATTACAGTTTACCTAAGATCCTACGTTATTAATGGTCGTTATTTATACCATTTGTGTGAGAAGGCGCTGTAATGTTTTATCTAGATTTCATACATTATAGTCTTGAAGCTATGTTTCAGTAACCATATAACTCTTGTACATGTAAATAAAACACTTTAACGGAATAAAACGTGAAAAATATATGTTAACTCATTTGCAATCATTGCGGAAATGTTTCGGATGCTTTGTAGCATCCGTCGTCAGGGGGGCACTAGAGGTGTCTCTCCAGACAAAATTCTACATGCTTCAAAATAATAAATTGTTTAAAATTATGTTGGACCCGGCGGGAGTCGAACCCACGATTTGTTGTTTATTAGCTATATATTGCTTTACACTAACGAGGCAAGAAATATAAAAACAAAATATTTTTAAAACACATGCTTTATTCGGGTAGTTTATATAGTAAAATAAGATAAATTTTGCAACAATAAGTGATCGCCAGCTCCTAGACTATTTCTGACTTGTTAGGTCTGATTTCGCCTAAAGGTTTGTGTATTCTCCATGATTTGTGACTAGCTTATATCTCCTTCCTCCTGATAGCAGTTATACCTGTCAAAACAGTTCACAGGAAAGTGATCCGTATTACCAGGGGTTTGTTGGTATAATGCCACACTAGATTTTGGCTGTCACGCTGTCAATTATGTTACGAAGGTAGATAAATCATGAATGTAAACGCGTCAACGTGTTTTTGATGGGCGCCGTGAAAATATCGGGCGGAATATGTTATTTGCGATAAATCAAATGCTCTTTTTTTAGATTTTTAATAGCTTCCGATATATACTGTAGCGTAAATTGTTCGGAGGTGTTACTTCTTTTTTCAAATCAATTACTATAATTAATAATATAATTTTCAGTAAAACATTTATACAAAAAAGTATTTCAATTATCAACTGACCAAGCATCGTGTCTAAAGCAGAACAGTATTATAAAGATGCGTTGAAAATACAACATCTATTTTGGCTCAAAACATTTTCCCAGCATCAATATCCGATTTTTCAATTTAGCAAAAGAAAGACGGGGTTCGTGTGAAAGATTGATAGTTTAGATTAGCGGATGCAGCGGGCGTGCACTGATCCCTTCAATTTGATGTGATCTCGCTCAGTGGGGGTTCAACTATTTCACGAGGGAATTCCAGCACTTTTGACGAGCTCGTTGTAATGGTGGCAATATATGACTAATAATCGGGTCACGGGTTCGATCCCCACCGAGTCCAATATTTTTCTAATCACTTAAATAAAACACTTTAACGGTTTAAAACGCGATATATTAGTTAAACTTATCACCGACGTGGTCTCGCGGAGACATCACCCCGTGACCACGGCTATCACGTCTGCTGCAAAGCATCCGAAACGTCGAGCCAAAGTTGAAAATCATTTTCAAATAAGTTTAACTAATATATCGCGTTTTAAACCGTTAAAGTGTTTTATTCAAATGTGTACTACTCGCGTAAACTATAGATAATATTTAATTTTTCTTATCAATTTATCATTTTTCCGAAACATGTTGGACGCTATCTGAAAATATGTACTATATATACTTATACTACCTACGACCAACCCCATGTTTGTCTGTCTTCCTTTATCATTAAAAAAAGCTGGCTCGTTGTTTTTCTAGGATCCGTACCTAATCGGGAGCTGATTACTAAAACAACACTGTCCGTTTTGTATCAAAGAAGGTAAAATATCCCAAATCCACAGGCTTCATCTTTGGTTTGTGACTGGGACTGTTTCTGATTCATACTGACATTTAGTATCCAGATATTTTAACATTCGTCAGTAAACATATTGGACCTGCTGGGAATGTAAGCCATGGCCCAATGATAAACCATATCTTTAACAACGTGTCAAAAATTCCGATCATACACTAAATATTAATTTTATTAATACACATGATATGATGTACGGCCTTTGAATGTTAATAACTTCAATTCATGCATATTTTTACCTCCATATTCAAAATTTACAAGATGAATTTATGAAAACGTGAATGATGTAGGTTTTAAAACGCGATATTTTGTAAAGATTTCTTTAATATGGCCATCTTTTCAACTCGCCTTAGCGTTTTATTTGAACACGTTTGGCCGACTGTCGCCAAACGGTTAGATTGAAAGATACAAAAATAACATTCTACATTCATTCTTGATGTACTATTGAACACAATTAAGAGTTAAAAATTTAAAATAAATAAAAAACAAATTCGGTAGCTCAATTAGTAGTAGAGCAACAGCCCAGAACGCTAAAGACGCCGGTTCAAGTCCCGCCCGAGTCGGAAATTTTTAAGTTATATAGTGCCATCATGTGCAATAACTTGTGAAAAATATCAAAGTTTTTAAACAATTAAGAGTTTAAAACGCGAAACTACGGCCCGACGTTTCGGATGAGTTGCAGGGGCGGGGTTTTACGATATCGCGTTTTGAACCGTTAAAAGCATTGCGGTGGTCCAAGTCGAGGTCGACGCCCCCCCTGGGAACCCTTTTTCTAGTCGCAAACACGGCGAGTGCACTACAGTCCGGTTAGTATTAATGACTCCGGGCCTAATAAGTGAAATTCAATAAAAACCAGTTAAAAGTGTTTTATTTAAACATTCTCAATGTTTTAAAAAGGCTCGCAAATCTATAGCTATCAGGATGTCAAACTAAATGTCAGTAACACACTCGTTTATAATATTGAATTAACACCTGTAACAAGATAAAACGCAAATAATATGAATTGAGCTACATTAATAATATGTTATGTAAACACATTATTGATACAAATATTTAAATTAGAAAGTCGATAAAACTGACTGTTTTACGATAGAGCAGGACAGAAAAGCATGGGGCTTTTCTGTCCTGCTCTATCGAGTATCGATAGTTCACTCGATTATAGGTAAAATACACCGGCATATAACACCGAAACAAGATGTGCTGTCGACTTATTTCGCCTTTACTTATTCGGAAATCTCGGAAGTCTCAGGTATTTGATCTATGATCAAGTGAACTTCCTGCTTGTCTGTCCAAGTCTATCATAGACTAATTTAAGAGTTCCTAACGCTAAAACTATACAAAAAGGCCGATACAAAAATTACTTTGCTTTTAATTATTTATTTAAAGTAGGTAATTAAAATGAAACACATTTTAAAATATATTCTAAAGATATTTTTCTATACTAACCTCTGAAGTTTATTTATTTAATTTTCAGTATTAAAAATCATTAATACAAGACCTTTACAAAAGAACGTTTTGCTCGCACGAGCTCACATAACAGCCAAGATCTACATAACCGCTACATCTTTCAAAGATCTTCAGTCTTTTCAAATAATTCCCACCAATGCAAGCGAGACATGAAGTATGTCCCGGCGAAGTGCTCTATGAATTCTACCCGGGAACGTGATCCAATTACGCTAACACGGCATTTATTACGACACGATAATATTATCTTTTGCTCGCAGACTGTACCAGACTGATTGAGCGATTCATAAGCTAGATAAACAGAGATAATATTGAGCTATGATTGGGGGAAATTTGGGAAAGCTAACTCGCTATCGATTTTATACTTTATCGATTGTAATCGCGATCATAATAATCGGTCTCTATTTTGTGACTTCCCTTTTTATTATAGACGAACAGAGACAGCGTTCACTTGATGGTATGTGAAAAACAGCAATATAGCATCTAAAGAAGATGCGACTTGACCTGTTTTGGCTTTCGATATTCCGAAATGCACTTAAACCGAAACGACATGAGAATTTCCAGTTTTTTGTTTGTAGAGGGTAGTTCGTGTCAGACCAACATGTTTAAGAAAAAAATTTTGAGGAGATCCATTATCTGTTGGTACAATACTACCATTAGACCGATACTGGACCTAAAGTTATATTCAGGCAAATTTTATCTTTTGAAGAAATAGTGGCAAAAACTCTATTTAGCATGTTTGGAATTAGCGAAGAGAACGTGATTTTTGTATTAAGACAGCTTTCAAAGAACGAAAGAGGCCGTCAAAATTCGCACTTAATTCTATAGTGACTCAGTGACCCGAACAACAACTTGGCCTCTGGGGCAACGCGCCATTGTTCTCTCGCGAAGGCGGTCTCAAAATAAAACTCATACAAAATGACATACAGTTTCTGCTTTTCGATAAAAGTTTCCTACATTTTCCACGAGTTTGAAACGTGCGCATAATCCGCGAACACGATACAGATAAGACGTTGAACATCCACGATACTTACGGAGAAATATCTTGTATTCACGGAATATTCTCGGATTATGACTATTTGTATTCAACGAGGGCGTCCACTTGCAATCAAAGTGAGCTCTCAAATATAATTATAATTGTACATATAGTGTACAATGTCGGTGAGTTATGTTAATTGCAGCAATAAATCATAACTATGGTGACGTATGTCATACAAAGTTTTTGAAGGAAGTTAAAATATTTATTATGATAAAACCGTTTCCTTAAACAAAGGTCCCTGTATCAAATATCTATACTATGAAAACTTTATTATTTTTTACATGTTTGTTTTTGTCATGTTGCACATGAAGGCACTATATAATTTAAAAATCGAAAATAAATTGTTTTTTTTGCATGTATCAATAAATTGAAAAAAATCGACAATGAGGCATAGGTGGGTACTCGGTAGCTCAATTGTTAGAGCATGTTGCTCTCTCGGAACGCTGACGATGCCGGTTCAAGTCCAGCCCGAATCGAAAAATTTTTCGATTTATTTTGATTTTTAAAATATCTATACTAATTATAAAGCAGAACAGTTTGTTTGTTTGAACAGGCTAATCTGAGGAACTACTACTTTGAGTTAAAAAAACATATTTTCGTGTTAGATAGTACCTTTATTGCGAAAGACTATTAGGTGAATGTAACATCACGCTAAGACCAATAGCAAAAAAGTAACAATGGAAACTGATAAATAACAGGAAATATCGTTTATCTTTGAGGGCTTCCTTTGCGTGCACAACGAAAACGGTTCGAGAAACCAAGAAATCTCAAAAATGTTTGCGATAGTATATACCTCTAACTTTAAAGATTAACTTGCAAGAACGACGGGACGCGGGCGTTTCGTGGTTATTTTTAATTCGGTATCAAACTATGTAAGAGTGAAAATTTTAATAAACATAATTACTTTTCTACTTTAGAAACACAATTTTAACCTGTATATAATTAAAAACATACATTATTCTACTTTAAGACGCAGATATAGACAACAGAGCTTAAATTTTATACTACCCTACTTTCCCAAAGTTAAATAAAAGGCTCTCGGGGCCCCGAAATTGAATTTTAATATCGCATATAAAACAATGCTGCTAGATGGCGCTATACACAATCATTATGAGCCAACACGATTTAATGACACGCTCCGATAGAACTTAATGAATATTCAGAATTGAAAACATATTATACGCCTAGCTCTGAAAGGGTATTGGGAAGCAATTTATGTCTGACGTAATTTCAGTTAAGCCTTTCAATAGTCCTCCCTTGAAGCGATAAGCTTCAAAATGTAGCCGTTTATGGTATTTCATTTAAATAATTTATGCCCTGATTTATAGTTGCTTAATTAAACTGGGAGACGTCTTGTGTCGCAAGAATTCTCTACTCATCTATACTAATATATAAAGCTGAAGAGTTTGTTTGTTTGAACGCTCTAATCTCAGGACCTAATGGTTCGAATTGAAAAATATTTTCGTAATAGTTAGGACATTTATCGAGGAAGTCTATACGCTTAAAAATCGCGCTGTAACAAAAAGGAGTGACGAAGCAGCGGAAATGGTGAAAACGGAGGAAAATTTTCATCTCTTTAGAGTTACCGATCCGTAAGCCGCGTAAACGGTTTTAGATACCCAAAAAATATTTATGAGAGACTGATTCTTTTATTTAATGATCTAAAAATGTCCGCAATGTTATGTGATTTGTCTATCTTTGAAGGTTACCTTGCAAGAACGACGGGTCGCGAGCGACGGGACGCGTCCGATGGCGATGTCGGATAGCAGTTTAAATTTATAAAGATGAAGAGGAATTGAAAATCAAAAACAAATTTGGATGCCCAAAATAACTATTCTACGCGGACGAAGTCGCTGACACAGCTAGTATAACGTATATATGTTAATCTCTAGTGTAATGTACACTAGAGATTGATGATTGAATGACACGATATACATTAATAAATGTAACGTTACTTTTCACTATCGGTTAACCGAATTTAGGGAACTTGGATTTAAAATTGGCATTAGACTGTGCACAAAAGCTTAAACATAATGAATTATAACGTTATAAGTTTTAATGTATTAATAAGATATTTTAATAACAAAGGAGAATAGACAAACATGAGGTTCGGATCAGCATATCCCATGTTGTAGATAGAATATCGACGATACAATATCGCTGCCATATTATATCTTTATATGATACTTTGTCGAACAATTTTTGCTTTAAATTGCATTTAGTAAATATCTGCATTTTTGAATCTGTCACAAGCTTGAACAAGTGGCAAATATTGGTTGTACTTCACATAAGTTATTTAAAATGATATATATCTAAGGTCAATCCAGATTTTTAAGTAATAATTTTATTCATAGTATGGTATAAATACTAATCTCAGAATCCAACGTGTAATCAGAGGGTTTGAGTCCTTTATATCATTTAGTTAGAATACATAGTGTCGTGGATTTTTTTTTGATCATTTGAAGAGAAATCATTCTTTGAAAAAAACAGCGGCAGTGGAAAAAACGCCACATTTTCCGCTTTTTTTGCTCTTTTTGTCTCAGGGCAATGTTTTACAGCCTACAACCTTCCTCGATATATGCCTTAACCATCACAAAAAGTTTTTTAATCCCGACCGATTGGTTCCTGAGATTAGCACGTTCAAACCAACAAAAAGTTTTAGAGCTTTTAGTCGTGAATTTCGAGAAAGTCTTTTTGTCAAAGCAGCGCCTTTGCATTATGCGTCAAATGATAAGATAATATAAGATAATAGTTGAAATAACTAGAACCTTCGAATGTAAATACAAGGCGCATTTGTAATTCAATAAGCCGCGTTCTAAGCATGCAAGGCAAATGTATACAACATTTTGAATCGCTCTACGCTGGGAAAATTGGGTCAAAATGCTGTCGTATTGGGAATTATGGAAATCCACGGGTCAAGTAGGTTCAGCTTAGTTAACTAGCGGGTTCTAGATTCTTCCATCTGTTGTATTCCAGTTGAGACGAGTATAAAATTATCTTGGTTCGTACAAAGCGGGTCATACCCTGAGTACCCGTTTGAAAATGAATAATTATGTATTATTTAAATAAAAGACTAAACGGGTAAAACTGTTAAAGTAATTTAAAAGGTAGGTAGGTAAAATAGTTCAAAAAAAATAAGTTGAGGTAGTCTAATAATAAGGTAAGATGTATTTGTATTAATAAGCAGATTATTATACTTTACTTTACTGAGCCACGCCCAATGGTAATACTTAATTGCGTTATACGTTACGTCACGTTACACCTTAGTACCTCAAATGCTAAATGAGGTAAACCTCATTCAACAATAAAACAAACATAATTAAAACAATAGTTTGTGATTTCTGAAGTAAAATTGCAATGCAAGTTACATTTACAAGCCACAAAAGATACGTCAAGTAGGTACATAGACTCCGAATAACGTCGGCTCTCAGACGTGTCGGGAGATTTGGCTCGGTCAGTGTCCAGTGTACTGTCGCCGCTGTCAACACTATACCGAAGTGTCACAGCTCTACGTGTTACTCAACACTCATTGTCTTGAAAATCTAGCTAGATTGCTGTGAAATACATTTTGCGGTATTTCTAAATAGTATTTACGACATTTGAGTTCAATAAAGTCGTATGTAGTGAAAGAATTCCTTAATTTTATTTCTTCATATCATGTTCATACAAATGCACAGAATACGTTTTTTTTTCTATGGTATAGCACAACTATAGGCACTAGAATAATATTTTTTGCTGCTGATGCTAATACACGGCTGACGCTTTGCTGCAACACATCCGATACGTCGCGCCCTAGTTAAAAATCATTTTTAAAATAAGTTTTATTTAAATGTGTACTATTCGCATAAATTACAGACAGTATTTAAAAAGGAAGCGCTTAGTATGTGGATAACAAACTGTTTTCCCAGCAACTATTTTACCTAAACAAACAAGAAATTAATACAAAAGCCCTCATAATGAATATTCACAAAACATTAATTTAAACAACGAAAGAAAAATATCGATTAAAAATATTTCCCTGGGTTTGGGTATTTCAAATTATTTTATATTGGGCCGTTCGGACTGCGGGCTACTACGGTTCGTTGAACATATTATTTTAATGCCTTTTAAGCTCCGATTAGCCCGAATGGCAGCTGTTTACCTTAAAAAAGTTAATTTGAATTACATAAGGCACCAAAGACACTGAAAAGAGTCCTGGTTCTATCAGTCAAGCTTAGTATGACAAACTCATAATGAATATTTACAAAACATTGATTTAAACAAACAAAAAGAAACCCCTAAGGAAAAAAAAAAAAAAAAAAAAAAAAACTGCTAAGAAAGAAAAATATCGATAATCTTATAATTAATAAAGCATCAATGGACCCCGAAAATAATGGTCTTTATCTTTGATTCGTGATGAATGATGTTGAGAAGTGGGTCGTCGTTCTGCCAGTTTTCAATGGGGGCTTCTAAGCCAAAAGTACTTTAAAGGGATTATTACATTACGTGTATATAATATAAATGTTAATATGTTTTACTTAGTTATCTTTTTAAACTTTAAAACAGGTTTACCGATATTAATTAAACTGGAGATAATGATTATATATAGTTTTATTTCTAAAATTAGTAGTTTTCAGTCGCTAGCTAAGTTTTTAAATTCATTGTTGATAAGAAATTATTTCCATTGCTATGGAAATAGTACAGTACACGTTTAAATAAAGCACCTTTTTAGTTACCCTTATTTTAACTATGCCTGACGTTTCTGATGGTTTGCAAACAGCCGTAATTTATATATTTAAAAATTTAAACGGTTTTAAGTGTTTTATTTCAATATAAAACAAGGACAAGGCGGCACTAGAAACCACACAGCTTGTCCGCTTGTTTATTAAAGAAAATTACTATACCTACCTCCTGGCACTCTTAAATTTATTGCATTGTATATTTTTTCTTACATTTAAATGTTAATATTAAAAAAGTATTATACTTTTAAAAAGTAACTCTAGTCCAATGATTAAAGGCGTTACCTGAGATGGATAAAAAATCCTACACAACGCCCCCCGCGTTTTTTTTATTAGAATGTCTAGCAACAAAAAATTGTTTCGGCCGGGCAGGGCACTAAAGTCTATAAATACATATATCACTACGTCTCTACAATTAGTCAAACACAGATATGTGCCCCACGCCTGAAAACGAAGAAAACGTTATTTCTCTTTTACAAATAATTATGTGGATTAAATATATTTTTCTACCCATATTTATTAGCACAGTCGGTTAACGCTATCGGCTTTATCGAAAGTAAACTGAGAAACATCCTTAATCAAGTTAATGCCTGTTATGACGAGATTGCTTACATAACCGAAAACAAATATTTGTCTCTTTGTTTCCCGGGGGTGAGAAAAACAAGGTTTATTATGACCCATTTTCCTGCATTTGGCAAATGATTTATTTCACGACTACCTTCGTTCGCGGATTAACTTTGAAGTTTATGTAGATACGTACTAGCTTTCGATCGCTACAGCAACTTACTGTTTACCTTTTGCAAATTGAAAAGGATAGCAATAAAAGAATTTGACCGGCTCATTAATCTAATGTTAGCCATGTATGGCTAACAATCAACAGGTCGTGGGTTCGACCACTGAGTCCAATTTGTTTCTTATAAATTTTTTATTGTTCTGATTACAGAAGACCACGTCTCAGATGAAAAAACAGTGAAGTTTAATAGCGTTTCGGTTTCAGTGTGTGAATTTCCTTACATCCGAAGCGAAAATAGGTCGATAGCGTATCTTGTTTAGATGTTATATGGGCTATTCCATCAAGTTTACTCCATGCTTGTCCATCTCTATAATATAAAAGCCTAACATAATATCTATACTTTGCTCCAAAGCTAACCAAACGTTCGAATGAAATACAAACAACAATAGCTACAAAAGTACCTATTTACATCCAAATCGACTGACTCGTTTTCAAGTTATAAAAAAGCACAACTTTAATTTAAATATATATATTTATATTTAAATTAGAGTTGTGCTAACGCATCCTTGATAATTATCTAATTTAATCTTGATAATAATCTAAATTAATTCGTTATTCAGTTGTGTTATAATATTTTTGTAATGTACCTGTTTGTGTGATAAAAAAAATATCTATAGGAACTCTATACAGAATACAATATACAGAATAATACATACAGTATTACAATTTAGTGTTGAATAGCAAATGACAAATTAACATAGCAAATACACCTTCTACTTGTATCAAATGGAAGCACAGTTCTGTATTAAATTGTGTGTAATGTGTAAATATTTCGTTCGAATAGTTCTAGGGTCACAGCTTCATTGACATCAATTTTAACGAATTCGGTCAAAGGTTGTAACTAATTTTAAGATAATTCTGTATATCTTTAGCGAATACAATCTCTCGCTTCACACAATACAAGCAACATATAGAATTAGATTCTATTTTAGTCTTCGAGGGTATTCAGACAAAAAGTCAAAGTCAAATATTATATTATTCACGTAGGTAAATACACCTATGAACATCACAAAACTAAAGAATCTATTATAATAATAATGATTATTTAATTCTTCATTGCAACACACACAAACACAAAGTATATATACATGATTCCCTAAAAATATTCTTAATAGTACAATTTTTAAAGATACATTATTCTCACCAGTTATAGAGTGCAATGGGCGGCCTTATGGCTATAGAGCGATCTCTACCAGGCAACCCTTGAGTAAAATGAAATAAGTTATGTTATTGGAACGTGCAGGTCATGCGGAGGTTAACAATACACAAAAATAAAAAATATGAATATTATACACAATGAATTAACTTTACATTTACTACCAATTCTCAAATCAAGGGCGTAGAACGAACGAGAAGAATTGGCAATAAACTCGCCGTCACTCCTTTTATTGCCAAGTTTCATTTTATATTCTTTATGTACTTTTAGTGAACTACATATTTTTCCTTGTAATAGCGGGTTCCCCAAGCATTTTTATCATATAAATATTGATTAACGTCATAATAAGCATTTTAAGCAGTTTTTGTTTCACATATGATGTAAATTATTTTTAAGAGTGCTCGCACTTTACTAGGAATTTTATTAAAAAACTTTTAACAGTACATTTCATTTCAAGCACCTGGTCGTTTTTGTAATGGTGAAAATCTAAAAGTTTGAAACCAATTATCTACTGGGATGTCCTTTTGGTTCGGTAATAAAATGAGTCCCTCAATTATGGCCCAATAAACGTTACGTCATATCCAGTTTATCTTTGGTTCTTAATAGCTCTCGATTGGATTTGCCATTGTTTTTTTATAATGGTAGTCAAATAAAATAGGTATGCTGTAAAGTAACAACAAATATTTATCTATACTAATATTATAAAGAGGAAAGATTTGTATTTTTGTATGTAATGGATAAACCCAAAAAGTACTAAACCGATTTTAATAATTATTTTTTCTTAGAAAGCTACATTCACTGAGTAAAGGTGTATTTAGTACTTGATATATAGGCATTAAGGAGTTTTATAAAACCAAGGACTGATTAGGAAGAAGAGCTAGTAATTCGCGAACGCGTGCACGGGACTGAACGCTAGCAGAGTCTCCTGACACAGCGAGATAGACAACGGTCGTTAACAGCTAGGACGCACAATACTTTTTTTCTAATTTAGTGATTCATGGTCGTTAAAATTAGCATGTTTATAATTTAAATATCTGTACCTATTTATGTCTACCCGTGCGCCGGGACGGGTGGATAATGTGCTTTATATTTTGTTGTTTCACTCAAAAGACTAATTGGAAAAGAAGAATTTATTTTATGTAAAATAAAAGGGATTTTTGGGAGATACGGCATAGTCGATGTATTATCACTTTTTGAATGTACATATTATTATAAATTATACAGAAGAAAAATTTAGAAAAAATTGTATATAGCAAATACACTATTTTATATTTTTTTTAAAGTGGATTATGTATTTAGTCGGTATATCTCGAATAGTCGGTAAGCTCAATATAGCGTCTAGGTTGTACTCCCATTCAAGTAATTTAACGTAAAATAGATTTTTATAAAAAAAACTGTCGCATGCAATAAACTTGTAATACATAAATTAAACATTAAAAATTATAAATATATTTTACCTAATTAACTATGATAGGATCATATTTCAAAATTATAAAAACGTTAGTATTTCTGAACTCAATATGTTAACTATATAATATATATTTATCGTTTTAAACCGTTAAAAAAAATCATTAATTCTAGTCACCTAACTGAAAATGATTGTATGGATTCATTTGTATACTCTATAGTGTTAAACTGCAATTCCATATTTCATGAACATTACCTTTCTCATAAAAAACCATTTCTTCCACCACCTCTATCAGATAACATGCCACGACGGTAAACGACCGAACGGGCGAAAAAAAGATTATGGAAGGCGTCTAATTGAATGACTCATACGAGGAAAATTCTCGCATTGTATTTCCCAAACAAGATCAAGCCATATCACACAAAAGGATAAAGCTACTTAATTAGTGGATAACATAAGTAATTGTGGGTGTCATCACTCGCTCCCAGTAATCTCGGAATGTTTTGGCTCTAAGCGTGATGTATGGAGCTTTCATCTTGCCTGGCGTATGAAACAGGAGTATATTCAATTATTATGAGAATGTGAAAATTATGCTTACGGGGCGGACTTATGGGGCTATTAAAATATTGAAAATAAACGATATGTATATATTTTATGGTAGAGGATAGACACGCATGGAGCAAGCAAATCGCGTGGTCGCAGAAACTTAACGATTAATTAAAAACTATACAGTGTGCAAGAAGAAAAACAGAAACAGGAAAGTTCAATTTATTAACACGATAAGGACAGAAAATGTTTATAAAAAATACTTTTGAAAGAAGTCAAGGAAGGAGCTAATCGGACGAAGTCAGGACTTATCATGGCTGTTACAAAGCATCCAGAATCGACAAGGCGTACAAGAACGCGAATAAGAAATTTATTTCACGTTTTAAACCGTTAAATATTTTTATTTAAAAGTGTAGTAAGTACCTGCACAAATTACAAACAATACAAGTAGATACTCAATCTATACTAATATATAAAGCTGAAGAGTTTGTTTGTTTGAACGCGCTAATCTCAGGAAGTACTGGTTCGAATTCAAATTCTTTTTGTGTCGGGGAAAGCATTAATCGAGAAAGACTATAGGCTATAACACATGCGATGTGACTAATAGGAGGGTAATGTGAAAAAAAAACGGGGAAAGTTATTCAACATTATAGGTTTCCGAGGCGTATATTGCAAGAACGGTTCAAGTTACCCAAAAAATATGTACAAAAGAATTAATCCTCTCTAAACTATCTAAAAAAAGTCTACAACGCTATGTCTATCTTTTAAGATTAACTTCCAAGAACGCCGGGAAGAGACGAGACTGACCGAGTTAGTATAAATATGAAGGAGTTTGCAAAAACAAATTCGGATATCCAAAATAACAATTCTACGTGGACGAAGTCGCTGACATAGCTAGTAAATGATATGTCTACGAAAGGTGCTGATGTGTAAGCTCTTGTGTGTAAGCTGTATTAAGTAAGCACATTAAATAAAACACTTCAAGCGGTTTATAACGCGAATAATATATCAATTTATTTATTCCTTAATAATATATCTAAAACGAATTTGTTAGGAAAAAGCGTCCTGGACAAGAGCAAAGAGGTAGTAAACTTACTTCATAGGCAAAAAGACATTTTCTATGGTGAGGAGTGAGCTCGTGAGTGTTTAAGTTTATGATTATATGGAAAAAAAAAAGGTAAATTAGAGGAAACTAAGGATATTTAATATTAGTTCATAGTTAGTTATAAGTCATAGTTTAATTGTATTGTATATTTCTATGTTAGTTTTTAAGTTCAGTGTCGAATTGGGCTCCCACTTGTCATGACATGAATTTTATTGATTAAATAAATAAATAAATCTTACACCTATACATAAACATCCTTAACGTCAGGCCAATTACGAATTTAAGTTTACGCCACATTAGATATGTTGCATTTTAAACCGTTAAAGGTGTTTTATTTAATATTTCTCATTTATCTTTAGTACTTATATCACAGACATAGTTACTCATACACTCTTTCTGGTTAATTTCATATTTTTAACCGACACAACACCTAAGTGTTGAATATAAATTGTAAATATATTTCCACGTCTGCAGCCGAGACAAAATCCGAACTTTAAATGCCAAAATTGTTTCTGTTTTAATAAATGAGAAGCTTAACGTTAAGAAGCCAATCTCCTTTAGGTACGGTCGTGTAATACTTTGTTTCAAACGAAAAATCCGTTCTTTATATTCGTTCTTTTTGGCCTCCCAACAATACGGTATTCAAAATTAATACCGAGATATTAAAATGTGACTTTCATTTTGTTGTAACGAAACTCTTATGTAAATCATAACGGTAATCAAAGTCGAATTGAGTGAATCTTTTGATATGAAAATGTTTTGGAGGTTTGACGCAAAACATGCCTATATAATTGTTTTATAAACTTCTTCAAAATTTACGCTTCTATGTTGAAAAATTACTGTGTTGACGTGGTTTGTATTTAAAAAGTAGACACGAAAAAAACTCTCTCGCTAACCTGTGTATAAATAATACAGTCGTTGCTTATAAACATTTAAAACTTTATCTAGGACTATAATGTTACGTATAAATTAGCATTTTGACCTTCATACATTAAACCTATTTTAGTAAAAATAGTTGGTCCCTTATAAATAATAGGACTACCCTTAAATTAAGAGAAAAAAATTATATAACGTATAATGAATGATGGAATAAGGAAATTTTTTTAAGATACTAAGTCTCCCCGTGACCACGGCTACTGCAAAGCATCCGAAACGTCGGGCCGAAGTTAAAAATCATTTCCAAATAAGTTTAACTAATATATCGCGTTTTAAACCGTTAAAGTGTTTTATTTAAATTTTTTGAAGATGTTTTTATGAAAACAAGATGAGTAGTCGACCCATTTGGCTATGGATATTTGGAAATTGTAGATTTGGCGCCACAACATTTATTATATTGTAGGCCATAGTTGATACTAGCGCCATCTCTCGAAAAAACATAATTTTAATTTTACCCAACTTTTATTATCTAAAGCTAAAGGGCTAAATGTTATTCAGAATGCCAAAGCATCTCTTACGAGTGTTTAACTTTAACTAAATTTCTTTTCCATTACGGAATATTAAAACAAAACAACGGAATATCGAGAAACTGGGGCGCTCGAAGCACTTATAATGAAAACAGAAATATTCTTATTCCATTTTGACGCCGATGTATAATAAGTTACGTGCGATTGTTTTCCCGCTCTTTTGCTAATGAAGTAATATTTGGGAGTGTCGAATGGCGCAAAGGTAATTTAGGAAATACCTCGTGAATTGTGATTAAAAACGACATATTCATACAAGGATATTTAATTAGTCGCAATAGGTGAAATTCGTAAAATAGTTAAAATCTTACTTTATGACAAAGTTGCACAGACTCAAAGTACTCTAGCCATATAAAGCAAACCAAATATGCTGTCAACCTATTCTCAACCTATTCTGAACAGGACTTAAACCGGTATCCATAGATGTCGGATTTAAAAAAAAATCTAAAATCGATTTTTAACTTACATAATGCCATCATGTGCAATGTGAAAAAAATATTTCATATTTAAGTTTTCAAACATTAAGGTTATATTTTAAATTTCCGTAGAGCTTACAAAATTATTATTATGTATTACAATTGCCAATTTACACATTAGGCGTAATAGTAAACTAGCATTAACGTACACTACGGTGATAACTTAGCTTTACTTAGGTAATTAGAATCACTGTAATAAACAGCGCTTTAGAGATAGCTGGGTTGAAGCTGCTTGAGTATTTAGCTGATATAAGCGGTACATATGTATATGCATTGAAAAAGATATACATATTTTATAGATTATATATCAATAACATATATACTAAGCTAGCTGATCTGGCAAATTTTCCTTTGCTATTAAGAAATACTGTGACCGAGTTTGATTCCCGAAAAAAACGTTTTTGTGAGTTTATTTTAAATGATATATACTGTCGCAGACATCTTTTTAGGTTATTTAAACAACACTATTTCTTATATACATAATATTTGGACACCTTGAACCGTTTTCGAAGCGCACGCAACGGAAACTCTCAGAGATTAATAAATTTCCCACTTTTTATTCGCTCCTATTAGTCACAGCGTGATATATTATATAGCCTAAAGCCTTCCTCGTTAAATGGTCAACACAAAATAATTTTAAACAAGCAAACTCTTCAGCTTTATAATATTTACATAGATATATATGTATAATATAACATAACGCAAAATATTGCGCTATAATTTTCTTCCCATTTATTTCTCAATTTTAAAGCGCCATCAAAAAAGGAGGCTTTCAATTCGTTCGTCGTTGATAACCCGATTTGGTTGATTATTTTTTGTTAAAAAGCAAATATCTCCTAAGTGGTCTCATTATAAGGAACTTAAGAAATATATATTATAAAGATATTTATAGAATTTCTATTCAACTAAATCGAAATACGCGTTCCTTGTGCGAAGTATTTTTTTGTTTAATATTTGAAGTTATAATTAAAAGAATAAAAAAATAGAAAAATTAAAATATTAAGTATAAATAAAACACATTAACGGTTTAAAACGCGTATTAGTTAAACTTATTTGATAATTATTGTAGCTCGCTTCAACTAGCAGCCGTACTCTAAATTTAACATATACATCGCGTTTTAAATAAAGTGTTATTAAAATTGAACTAATTGAATCTTTGTAATTGTATAGGGTCTTTACATTTCATATTATACGCAAAACAAATTGGGTATCGTTGTTAAAAGCTATAGAAGACAGTATTTAAATTCACCCTTTTAAATAAGGTTAAAATGAACAATAGAAGTGATAAAATCACCAGGGAAGTGTAAGGGAAAGCAAGGTAAATATTTATTTATGAATGCGAGTATTATACGAATAATTTTGTACTGTATTAAATTCATTACTTGGAAAATGTATCGCTGTTAACATTATACAGACTTTTACCTCACTTTAATGACGACCCGCTAGTACGCTTCTGTAGAGCTAAATACAATATTATTTCACTATTTCCTCTTCAGTTTTGTATCTAATTTTTTTTTTATTTTTTCATCAACGTTGTTTTGCTATCTTCTATGTATTTACGTTATCTTTGTAAAAGGTACACTTCTATGTATATTTTTATGTTAACATATTTCTTAATCATTCAACTTCTGAAAATATAGCTGAAATTGTTTAAAACTGAAACACTTTTGATTGAGGTGTAAATCAATAATGGACAATTTAACGAAATCCAAATGAATGAAAAGTTAATCTTAAAATTTACATATAGCGTCGTGGACTTTTTTTTAGATAATTTAAAGAGGAATCATTCTTTCATACGTATTTAACACAACGGAACGCACAAAGATGAATATTTTTTTTCCGTTTTTTTACACGTGATGTTTTGTAGCCTTAATCCTCGATAAATGCTCTAACCAACACAAAAATAATTGTCAATTCGACCCATTCGTTCCTGAGATTAGTTCGTTTAAACACACAATTTTTTCAGCTTTATAAAATTAGTATTTCGATAAATATTAACCAAGAGTAGTAGTCGTAAACAAATTAAGAAATTTGTTGAGACGCGGTCCCTTAATTGGCAACCGTACACCTCGCCATCGGTCGTACGTTCGAGTCCCGCCTGCAATCCTTAAAATCTAAAAATACTTGTTTAAACGTAACTTATCGCATACGCTACGTAATGTTGGCTGTTGTTCAAGAACAGTTCTGAAATTAGGGCATCGGTAGGCCACTATTGATTGTAAATGGGAAACAATGAGAATTGTAAAGCAGCCGTACGTTTTTATGGATTAGTATGCATTGTGGTGGTTAAGTGCTGGAAATGAATAGGGAATTATTAGCTCTCGATATACTAGTTTCGCTCCAGGCTAATGAGGGTACGACAGTACTGCAGCGCGAAAAAGCTGAGAGCTTGGAACGTCAATGGAACGAATCGCGGATTTAATAATTTATTGAATACCACTAGCACAGGTATTTATAGAAATAAAATATTTCAACGAACAATTAATTTAAAACATGCTTTTAGACTGTTTATCTATACTAATATACAAAGCTGAAGGGTTTGCTTGTTTGAATGCGCTAATTTCAACTACTGGTTCGAATTGAAAAAATATTTTTGTGTCGGTTAGAGTATTTATCGAGGAAGATTATTGGTACTATTCGAAAATTTTAATAATTTTCTTATGCTATTGCACATGGCATTATATAAATTAAAAATCGAATATGAAATAAAAAAAAAAACGTCTCGGGCAGGATTTGCGCGTGAGGTGCATGTAACAATAGGTTGAAAAAATTCGACGATGACGTGTAGAACTCGGTAGCTCAATTGGTTAGAGCAACAGCACAGAACGCTCCCGGTTGAAGACCTGCCCGTGTCTTTTTAAAAAAATTGTAATCGATTTTTAATTTTACATAATATTGTTTTTATTTGTACATGACCAGTGATATAATTTAAAAGTAAGAAAAAAAAGGTGTGTAGTATCTCAATATTTTTTTTAAATTTAAATGGAATCATTACGACTATTATATTATAATTCAACTCTCACATATAACAAGCCAAAACTGCGAGCGAAATGAAAATACATTTCAATACATTAAAGCCGATAAAGAAGCTACAATATAATATAATTTTATAACGAGCAACAATTTAAACTGAGGGCTTAATATTAAACCTGATTAATACGAAAGTGTGAAAGTGAATCGGAAATTTCAAAAGCGAAGAAGAAAACAATAGCCGTATTTACATTTCTCTGTTCGATTCTGATAAACGTGTTTCAATAAGGCTTTATTTTCACGAGAAACAATAACACTGTATTAATGAAGGGCGAGATAATCTATACAAGTGTAATAGTTGAAGTGTTATTATTGTTGGAAAAGACAATATTTTTCACATTGCCCATGATGACGCTATATAAATTAAAAATCGAAAATAAATTGAAAAAAAATTACGTCTCGGGAAGGATCTTGAACCGGCATCGTCAGCGTTCCGTGCTGTTGCCCTAATCTATGGTTCTGTTGGACTCGGTAGCTCAATTGGTAGAGCAACAAGTCCTCCCCGGGTCGTAATTTTTTTCAATTTATTTTCGCTTTTTAATTGTTATTAATGTATTTATTTAAATAAGAAACTTCTAACGTTAAATTTATCGAGAGGGTAGTTACAATTATTTAACTACCCTCCCGTACTCAAGCCTGCTGTACATCCGAAACGTGGAGTATTCGTTAAAATAATGGGGAAATAAGTTTCAATAATACATTTCGCGTTGAAAACCTTTAAAGTGTTTTATTAAAATACACTCGCGTAAACCTTTTATATAAATCATAAAATGCATTACTAGACGGAATTTAGAAATTGCTACGATCCAAATACTGACTGTAGTTTACGCAATTAGTGCACATTTAAATAAAACACTTTAGCGGTTTAAAACGCGATATAAATTAGTAAATATTTCGTGTTTTAAGCTGTTGAAAATGTTGTTCACGCCTAATTCAACAGTGGCCTTCCTACCATCTATTTGATAACCCGATTTCCAGACGAAGTCCAACATGTCGGAAAAAATACAAATTCATTAAAGACGTGTTGCACCCGGCGGGAATCGAACCCAAGTTGATTATTAGCAATACTTGTTACCATACCGTACGTCTCGTAAGTTAATATCTGACGTGTAATTGAACCTATGAACTCTTGCTCTTGAAAATATAGCTTATTAAATTAGTAGCGATCACCATGCTAGTTTCTCCTCTCTCCTTAATAGAAATTCACTAATGCGCTGCCGGTAACCGAATAAGCTTAAACTAATACGGCTCTAAGCTAAGCTTTAAATAAATAAGAAACAAATTGCCAGTTATAGCTTGACAATCTTTTAAAATCGTATTTAGCTGTCTGATTTTAATAAGACGTCGATTTTTGCTGTCTTCAAATATAGTAAAAAATTTTTTCTTAACATTAAATATATGTACCGTCATATAAAATTATTTGTCTGATGGTTAAAATATTAAAGCACAGCCTAAATAGCTGATCGTAGAAACCTGAAACTAGAATAGTCTAAAAGATGTTTTATCATCCGATTCCACTTTTAAATTGTTAAAATGGGAAACATGGTTTGTACAGAACAACTTGATTCCTTGATAAAATTAGTGTGATTAATATTTTTTAGAATAAATTCTTGTATATAATTACTTCTACCAATTAACCGGTAGTTGTTACGTTTCTTAATTTATTTAAAATAATTCCTCAAAGAGGGGTAATAAGTGACAGAACGTTATGGTATAACGCAGGTTACATCCATTAAAGCCTTTTAAATCATTAAGCTATTAAAAAGGATTAATAATACCGTTATTTTTTATATGTAACGATAAAATGTTTACTAAGATATTTTTTTATATATTGAGAATTCATTTAACGTTTGGTACTAAAATTTAGTTTGTTTAAATTATAATCTAACGATAGCCGCAAAAGTTTCGTTTATGATAAAACACCTGAAAAAGATATTAATTCGGTACAGCCTTAAATTAAATATTATTAAAATTTTATAAATCGTGTTTTGTTATAATAGAGACAAAAAAATTCAACCCTTTTATTTCGAATTGCCTATCCAGATTTATCAAACCCGAACTTATCCTCACATGTAAAGTACGAAAATAATCTCAAAACTTACTTGTTTAATCCGGAAACGAAACCATTTTCTAAGCGCACTCAACACAACCACAACACTTCACTAAGTTAAAACACCAGTCACTAATATTTCAATTCCAGAACTCCCATACAATTCCACTACGAAGTTCGGTGTCGAATGAATCCGTATGATAACAACCGTCCTACAATAGAAAGGAGACTAGACTGACGGACACGGCACAGCCAGGGTTGTAACTAGACATGTGTGCGTGTACATGTACACTGTGTCTATATTATATGCGCTAGTGTGCGTTACTTCAGATGGTTTTGCTGAGTTCAGTCTTCAGCCGTATAAGATTCCGAGTGTGTGCGTGCGTTTGCAATGGCATGCTCGGTGTGTATGAAAATTAACGTGTTAAATACCAGTCGCAGTGTGATAAATTTAAATAAAACACTTTAACGGCACATTTAAAAAAAAAAAAAAAAAAAAAAAAAAAAAAAAAAAAAAAAAAAAAAAAAAAAAAAAAAAAAAAAGAGAGAAAAGAGGAAAACGGATGAGAAAAGGAAGGCGCCCCCCGGTAAAACGCGTAAAAAGGTGGGAAAGAGGAGAGAAAATCCGCCCGAGACCACGGTGACGTTTGCAATGCATCCGAAACGGCGTGCTCGAGTGCCCAGTGTTAAAAATCATTTTCAAATAAGTTTAACTAATATATCGCGTTTTAAACCGTTAAAGTTTTTATTTAAAAATTAACGTGTTTTTAGATGTTTAAAACGGCCCGATGTATTAGGTCTGTTCTTTATTTGTTTTTTTTTATTTTTAAAGATTTTTGTTAGCTTACTTCTAATAGGCAATAGCCTAATAAGTTTCAGTTTTTGACGTAGTTTTTGACGTAGTTATTATATTAATAAAACGACTAAACGCGATATATATTATGTTTGAATACTTTAATATTTTTTTACATGTTATTGCACATGAAAGCACGATATAATTTTAAAGATCGAAAAAAAACTTTCGAGATTTCCTGCCCGAGGCGAACATTTTTTCAATTTATTTTCGATCTTTATAAAGCGATATATATTAGTTAAACTTGTTTGGAGATTATTTTAACTACGGCCCAGTTTTGGATGCTTTGCAGCAAACGTGGCCTCCCCGTGACAACGTGTTTTATTTAAATGTGTACTTATTTTGTTAAAAGTCATTGCCATACCCATACTTAAAATAATCTTTTTGAATAAGCATTAAAAGTGTAATTCTATTTTATAAAACGCCGACATCCGCCTTTACATAAATGTATATAATATGTAAAAATATATACTTATTTATGTAGTCATAATTTTACAGATGTTTAAACACATACAACATATAAATAAAACACTTTAACGGTTTATAACGCGATATATTAGTTAAACTTATTTGAAAATGATTTTTAACTTCGGCCCGACGTTTCGGATGCTTTGCAGCAGCCGTGGTCACGGGAGACTAAAGATGGAAGATGTCTCTGACGTCAAAGTAAAAAATTGCTACGCTAGCGCCATCTGTTCCGTCGAAGTTGGTATTTGGCGGAACTGGCCGGGTCCTTGCAGAATTTACTAACGGTGTCTTCGCGTTTGCCGGTATGCTGTTTATTGGGATCCAGAGTTTTTAATATGGGATCCCAGTTGTTTGATAATTTGAGGCCGTCCTCCCTATTGAATTCAATAATAATTATCACAGTATTAACATAGTAAATTCTAAAGTTAAAAATCATTTTCAAATAAGTTTAACTAATATATCGCGTTTTAAACCGTTAAAGTGTTTTATTTAAATGTGTATTTTTTTACATACAACATATATAATATCATCTATTTTATGAAGTATATCCTAAAGTACATAAGAAAAATATCCCCTAATAAAATAAAAAAAGGTTCAACCAAAGACATTTCGTAACAATTTGACGAAAGCGTATCTCCTTCGTTATCGCTGTAAAAAGAAAAATATTCACAAAGGTCGAGTTTATTACTTGTTGTAAAGTTTGGGCGTCAGTGTTTGAGCAATAACCTCTCGGAAGTTATTTCGAGACAAAGGGACGAGACATGCACTTTATAATGGAGACTTTCCCGTTTTAATAGAACGCTACGCTCGGATAGATCTTTTCTATTGAGTGTAGAGCTTTATCGTGAGCTCTTTAAGATTCCCACAGCTGGGACTCGGACTGTAATAACCCGAGCTTAAATATACTTATTTATGTAGTCATAATTTTACAGATGTTTAAACACATACAACATATAAATAAAACACTTTAACGTTTTAAAACACGATATGTTAGTTAAACTTATTTGGAAATGATTTTTAACTTCGGCCCGACGTTTCGGATGCTTTGCAGCAGCCGTGGTCACGGGGAGACCGTATATTTTAAATTCGAATAATTGATTAATAAGCACCCTGAAAAACAGCGCTGTGCCATCCTCTTCGTGCAACATTCAGGTAAGTCTTGAATCCGAGGTGCCAAAAAATGTAATTTCATAAATCTAGCTTACTGTTTTATTTCTTTCTGTAGGGCAGCAAGAAAAAATCACTTTTCTAAATATGCACCAACTGAGTTTGTATTCAGTTCTAATTTCTTCGTCGAAACTATTCCACCCTCCTAATACAGCGCTGTCCCAAAAAGGTTTTATGTAAAAACGAAAACTATTCGTGTCAAACAGTATTCCGTAAGCGCATTTTCTCCTAATTTTCCTTGAGCACCACTCTGTCCCTTCGGCAAGTGAGACCCCGCATATAAATACCTTGTTTACAACATTGTACATCTTATTGTGATCTGCTGTTGTCTATTGATGTAGGCTCTTATTGGGTGAGCTCTGAAATAAATATATTGAATTAAAATTCGTGAGGCGCTTAAAAATTAAGGTAGATGAATTAACTAAAATTGTTTTAGAATATACATAGGAATTAATATGAAAACTATTAAACTAAACAAATGTTTTCAAATAGCTTAATTATTTAAATGAAACAGTTTTAACGATTTTGAAAGTGATATGTATTGGTTAAGTTATTTAAAATTTATTTTTACTATCCGTGACGTCATACGCTGTTCGCGTAACCGTATGAATTGTTTTATTTAAATTTGTACTTCTCGCGTACTCACCACAGACAGTAGATACTTTATGTTAGTTCGAGTAAACGAACTACCTATTATAGAAATTTATTAATATAAGAGGTAGTACTTAATAAAATTTATTTCGTACATAAAGAAATAACACTAATACTTTAAAGTTTGGCGTAATGTTTTTTGTACTTCTGTTGGGTAGTTTTAGGGTTAGCTCTGCCTCTAACAGGACGGGGGATTTGAGATAATTTGTTTGTTGTACCCTCTTGTTTTCATAAAAACATATTTTCTGTCCCTTTCTTAAAACCTTCGATGCTACTGTTACTATTGCTTTCCGTATCTCTTAAAATTGGGTTCATACCTTTCGGCTTACCATCCAGAATATGAATTGAACTAAAATTAATTACTTACGACGATGTAAACTAGACGATTAACACATAGACCAACTCTGAATTCCAATAAACAGCATACTGGTGAACGCGAAGGCACCCTTAGTCGATTCTGTAAGGACCCGGCCAGTTACGCCAAATACCAACTTCGACGGAACAGATGGCGCTAGCGTAGCAGTTTACACTTTGACTTCAGAGACATGCTCCATCTTTAGTCTCCCCGTGACCACGGCTGCTACAAAGCATCCGAAATGTCGGGCCGTAGTTTCAAATATGTTTAACTAATATGTGTCGTTTTAAATCGTTAAAGTGTTTTATTTAAATGTGTACTACTCACGTAAACTACGTATAGTATTTAGACCAAGATACCAAGTACGTACTTTTAATATAAGAAAGTCTGTAGTAGAATCCACTCATAAGCTAATTCCTTCAAATAATAGAATTCTCCTTAATAAAGAGGATAACGTAAACTTCTCACAGAGCTGCTAAATGGATTTGCATTGAGTTTGTGAAGGTAGCATTTTAGCTAGGAAAGTCGCAGGTATTTTGCTTAGCTTTGTCTTTCCTTAGTTTTCTGTTAATAGTAAATATAAGCGACATTTTACGCGGATAAAAATATTACCTTTATTAACTTACTTTCTAAAGCTTTACTTGCTTTGTTTCTATTAAGAGTATTTTAGAGCTGTGACTGTGACTTTGTCCGCGTGGCTTAGTTATTTTAGTTACATATTTATTGTTCATGAACTCCTGTTTATTACTAGCTGGCTCGGTCAACGCTCTTTTGCCATTTGAAGACTTTGTTTATAACCATAGACACTTGTGAGTTATATTGTATATATACTGTCGTGGACAATTTTTTTAGATCATTTAAAGAAAAATCATTCTTTAATACATTATTTTTCAATTCTCGAACCATTTTCGCAGCGCACGCAAGGACACTTAAAAGATTGATAATTTCCATAATTTCGAATTTCCCTCTGATTACAACCTGAAATCATAAAGCCTTCCTCGATAAATCTTCCAACCAAACAATAATATAATTGAGCAGATCTAGGTATAATTAAAAGCTCGTTCCTATCTGATATAGAGACGACTATATTCACCGAGGTCAATATTCACCGTTTATTGTATGAAAACCCGCTGATATAATTCTGGTGTTTGTTAAAGTCACTACAAAATCTAGCAAAGTATGGAGAGATGTAGAAGGAACCTATTAAGTAGTCTATAATTTACGGGAGTGGTACTTTTACATTTAAATAAAACGCTTTTAACGGTTTAAAACTCATATTTTTAATTTATTATAGTATACTCTTAAGTTCAAGACGACTGCGCGAGAAATTAAAGCTAATTCTCCACCGGTGTAAATCATATCCCCGAAATCGTGAGCCGGTTCGCTGGTCACCCCATGCCATAACATGTAGCCATAAAGTAAAGCGTTTTACATTATAATCCGTCATTATGCGACAATTCTGCGCCGGGATATGAGAGGTAATAATGCGCGGAAAATTGCTCTTCATAAAGTGATTAAGGAATAATTCCAAATTGTAATTAACTGTGCAAATTCGGTGCGTTTGAGCATGAGAAAATTTTAAAATGTAGATAAACTTCATACGATTATTAGGCTACAAAATGACAACTTTAGCCGAAAATGGCCTGTCAAACGTTCTGATGCGATGTGAAGTTGCTATACGGTTTTTGTGAATTAGTCTTATAAGATAGACATATACTGTCGAACATATTTTTTCGGTATCTCGAACCGTTTTCGCAGCGTATCCAACGAAAGCGAAAATAAATTTCTCCGTTTTTTTTATAACCGAAATTTTACATTTCCAATTGTTTCTTTGCTCCTATTGACCGCAGCTTGATTTTCGACAACATAATCTACAGAAAAATAATAAGGTATAAGATTAGCATATTCAAACGAACAAACAAACTCTTCAGCTTTATAATATTAGTATAGACTTATACTCCTTCGTTTATCTTATTTAGGAAACAATCAAACTATAGTAACTACTGTCTTATTACCATAAAACTTTATACATTATAGATATTGTTTTCGTTGTACTTAAAAGTTATTTTCTCGTTATAAAAATATATTTTAAAACAACACGGGCTGAGCCGTTTTATCAAAACAACTCCCTAAGCAATATAAGTCTAGAACAATTTCAAACTTTAGATCTAACGCAAACTTCAATCAAAACATTGGTTTAATTTTAGGAAAATGCTAATTTATATATCGTGCCCCAAAGCAACACTAATCGAGTTAAAAAGTTGTGTGGCCGGACTTTTATAGAGAGCAGACATACGAGTAGCTTAATAATTTAACACGTGGAGGTAGTTAAGGGCTACAGGTATTATGTTAGTACTTCTTTAGATTCGAACCCAGGGCCGATTAGCTCTAGTGGCGGTCTATTGTTTGAAGATCATATTGATAATGATACAGTAGACATTTTAAAATTATGTACTCTCTATCAGCATTAAGTAGTATTATATTTATTTTTACCTACTTGCCTGTAAATAAAACCGATCAATATAACGGACACAGAAATGTGTTCGCCCCATCTCGTGTGGACTGTAATCGATAGTAGATTAAATGACACACGTTGTGAATAAAAAGTGATGTACGTGATATGTCTTACGTTAGGTTCTAGTGTTTCCGGTGTAGCAGTTACAACCGAACAGCTCGTAACAAGATAGACTCGAAGAATTAAAGCCCTAGATTGAATCGGTACTAAAACAATATTTGTAAATAACTATACTTTTTAACATGTTTATGCTCTTATATCACATATATTTTACCTCAACTTAAATTTAAATAATAAGCTTAATATAGAGCTGAAGAGTTTATTTGTTTGTTTGAACGCGTCAATCTCAGGAACTACAAGTTTGAATTGAAAATACTTCTTGTGTTAAATACTGTCTATAGTTTACGCGAGTAGTACACATTTAAATAAAACACTTTAACGGTTTAAAACGCGATATATTAGTTAAACTTATTTGGAAATGATTTTCAACTTCGGCCCGACGTTTCGGACTTTAGCGTGGCCACGGGAAACGTGCCGAGTTGCAAATCATTCCGAAAAGTAACAGTAACCGTTTAGTAACCGTTAAAGTGTTTTATTTAAACTTTTTGTGTTGATTAAAATATTACGATGCTAGTTGAGGCCGTCCTCCCATTGACATTTTTGTGTTTCAATAGGGAGGACGGTCTCAAAAATAAAAAATAAATTTCAAATAAGTTTAATTAATATTTTTTCACTTTTACCATTGTATTTACGCTACACATTAGCGCGTTCAAACAAACTCTTCAGCTTTATAATATTAGTATAGATAAAGCGGTGGACATAACTTGTAAAAACAGATTAAATAACTTTAGTTTCCAGTCTCATTCAGTATATTTAATTCCGTGTGCGAATGAATAAAATTGCAATAGGTCCCCGTGTCTGAATTTCACCCTTACACAGAAACAAAGTAAAAGGACCGGCTTACATTCTGATACTGACATTTTCCAGTCATACTTTCAAAAGGGTTTATTTACAAGCGTTTAAAATGTGGCACGATGTTTTTTTACAATTTAATTCAATCATTTTCATTTAGTCATAAAAAAAAATATGGTTAAATAAAACACTTTACGGTTTTCCGAAATCCGAAACGTCGGTTAAAAATCGTTTTCAAATAAGTTTAACTAATATATCGCGTTTTAAACCGTTAAAGTGTTACGCGTAAACTATAGACAGTATAAAATGTAAATAATTCAACATTGTCTTTCACTAAGTTACAGTAAAGGACAGGTAAGCGTAAGGTTTAGTTGATCAAAATATCTCACCATATCTCAACAACATGGAACGGCCTATCAGCAATCCACAGACTGAAACCGAACCGTTGCTCTTTTTATAGATTTCCAAATACCTAAAGCCAAAATTGGTCGACAGTGCATCGCGTTTAGATGTAACATGTCTGGGGTATTTCACCTTCTATCAAGTGAACCATGTTATATATAATACTTATCTTTATAATGCCATGAAATAAAAGCTGTCAATAGCATAACTTACCTGAGTGCCGTTGTTGATGATAGGCTGAGGTTTAAGGATCACATTTTAAAGCTTACGGCCAGAGTAAGAAAATTTTTATACATTTACAGGAAAATAAGTAGATGTTCAACATGGAATATCATTAAGGTGGTCTACTTTTCCTTGTGTCAGTCTATCATAACATAATGCATCGCAGTCTGGGGCGGAAGTGCCAAAACATACATGAACCTTGATAGAGCACAAAGAGGAGTTATTAAAGCAATGCTGAAACAACCAGTAATGTACAATCAGACAGCTATATGTACTAAAATCTGCAACTATAACTCACACACCAGTAAGGAGTTCAGCTGAATATAAAAACCTTCTATCAAACCGAGTGTACCAAGTGTGCTTTCCCACAATCAAATCATACAAAAACATACGGCCTCCTAAATTCTTACATATTCAAATATACAACAAGGTAGTCATGTTCTGCAATATACAACATTTACACCACAACGCAGCATATAACATAGTAAATAAATGGCTCCATACATTAACATACGACGAAACAGAAAAAATCTTACATACTCTCCAGTAATTTTACACTTTACATACTCCCTCCATATGTACAACCAGAAACACTATATATTCTCACGTCACACATAGTTTAACAAATAATGCTTACAAGATAAAATAAACAAATATAATATAGGGACTGTATATCTATGTTTTAATATAACTCGTCTATCCTATAGTTAACACGGTTTTGCAGTGGTTCCCATAAGACAGGCATTGCCTAGTTTGGGATCACATTAAAAATAAAAAGTAATTATACATCCAATTGCACAAGTAGTACATATTCTTATTTTAGTATTACATACTCTTTAGATATACTTTACTACACTTTTTTATATATAGTTGAAAACATTAATATTGTTCACATGTTATTGCACATGAAGGTACTATATAATTTAAAAATCGAAAAATAAATTGAAAAAATTTTCGACTCGGGCAGGACTTGAACCGGCATCGTCAGCTTTCCGTGCTGTTGCTCTACCAGTTTTTAAATTATATAGTGAGTCTTTAAGACAAAGTAAATAGACCTTAAGTTTATTGTGATTAAAATAGGGAAAATCTTTTTATCACTATCACTAGTTTGTATAGATTTTAGTTTTAACAGATGTGTATTAAATATGTAAAACCTGTGTGTAAATAAATAAATAAAATAAATAAATAATGCGATATAGAATACTTTCAAAGTCACAAGCCTTTAGTCTAATGTCAATCAAAGCCGTGAAAACAAAAAAGCACAGACAGACATTCATTTGTTTCACGTATGAGGTTCAATGAATTCATTTATAACAGCCATCAGCGGGTAAAAAATCAAATTAGCCCCTTTGTTTCGGCCGCCATCAATCATATTTATCTAACCGTTATTTCTTGTGGTCAGCGTTACGGAGGCGGAAGATAACATCGTTAGTTATTCGCTCGGTTTAACAATAAATTACGGGGTGTAAACGAACCCTTGAGGTCAGATTCAGACGAGGTACAGGGTAATCTGTATGATTGAAACATATGAACGTACTTGTGTTTGAAGGAAATAAATTATTTCATTGCAGGTGGGTTCGAGCCCCGGCCTATAACATTGAAATTTTGAAGCTAAAATACTATTCATTTTTTTAAATAAAACACTTTAACGGTTTAAAACGCGATGTATTAGTTAAACTTATTTGAAAATTATTTTTAACTTCACGGGGTCACGGCTGCTGCAAAGCATCCGAAACGTCGGGCCAAAGTTAAAAATCATTTTCAAATAAGTTTAACTAATATATCGCGTTTTTAAACCGTTAAAGTATTTTATCTAAATGTGTACTACTCGCGTAAACTATAGACAGTATTTACTATTGATTTTTCTTAAGCAGTTGCAATTGCCAACACTGTACTGTCTGTAGTTTACGCAAGTAGTATTCATTTTAATAAACACTTTGACGGTTTAAAACGCGAAACATGTTAGTTAAACTTACTCACAAATTATTTTACCCGGCCCGACGTGTTTCCATGGCATGGCTACTGAAAAACATCCCAAACGTCGCGCTTAAAGTTTAACTAATGCGTTATGCGTTTGAAACCGTTAAAGTGTTTTTATTTAAATGTGCATAAACTAAAGAGAGCATTGAAAGAAAATGTCTTTAGTAAACGCGCTACTTACTTTTTAAAATGTTGTTTACTCTAATTGAATACAACGACAAATTTATAAGAAAATTGTAATATTTCTCATGTGATGACATTTTATGAATTAAAATTGTATCTATATTGGAGAAAAATCACGCCACAGGCGGGACTTGAAACGTAAACAACAGCGTTCTGTGCTGCTGCATTAAATTTATTTTCGAACTTTAAATTATATAGTGCCTTCATGTGATAAATATTAATAAGTTTTCAAACACGTTTTACGGTTTCAAACAAGCCCATTTAAAAAAAAAATTAACTGGTATTATATATTTTACGTTTCAATCCGTTTAATATGTTATATTTAAACTGGTTTAACCAAGATAGAGACAGTTAAAAGTGCCGTTTTTATCATTATTCTAATAATTCTTACGAACAGTTATATGTAATTCAGCGTAAAACCTTAATGAAATAACACTCCGGAATTGAAACTACCTGCAAAATCTTATCGGTACACAAACCTCAGCTTCTTGTAGCGGTCTCTTTGTGTTATGTAAATACACAAACAAGAGTAGCTAAGTATGTACATAGTATAGCAAAGGGAAGTTTAAGTTAATATTAAGCTACTTAGTATGTGTCTTACATTACTTTAAACAATTAATAAATAAAAATTAAGCTAATATTCAAATATATTGTAAACGTTATTATGGTTTAAATTCACCCTTTCAGTGTTAGTGGTGAGGCTAATAGTGGTGAGGGTTGTAGGTTCGACCCCCAGCTGGTCCAATATTTTTCTAATCAATTCATAATTTGTCTGGAAATCTGGTTATTAAACGGTGGTAGGAATATTCATTCGAGGCACGAACCCTCGTCCTTCGATGAAAGAGCCGTCGAGTTTAATCGTGTTTTGGTTCTACTCTGTAGATTTTTGGATATTCAAAACTTAAATACTTTGACAATCCAATGTTTAGATATTATACAGCTGGGGTTATTTACTTTAAAAATCAAATGATCCCATGCGTTTTATAATTGGATAAATCAGACTTATTCGTCAAATTAAATATATTCAAGAAAAAAGTTATACACTTTTTACAATTAAATACTGTCTATAGTTTACGCGAGTAGTACACATTTAAATAAAACACTTTAACGGTTTAAAACGCGATATATTAGTTAAACTTATTTTAAAATGATTTTTATCTTCGGCCCGACGTTTCGGATGCTTTGCAGCAGCCGTGGTTACGGGGAGACTAAAGATGGAGGATGTCTCTGACGTCAAAGTAAAAAATTGCTACGCTAGCGCCATCTGTTCCGTCTAAGTTGGTATTGGGCGAAACTGGCCGGGTCCTTACAGAATTGACCAACGATGTCTTCCCGTTTGCCGGTATGCTTTTTACCATTCCTAAATTTTAATATAAACAACATATAATATATGTACTCGTAAAGTTGTGTATACGTTTAAGTTTGATATATAATAAGTATTATTATTAGATATAGATTTTCTAAAATAAATTATGTACCCTAGTTGGTAAGACGTCTATAAATAAACAAATAAATAATGCATATTTAATGCTTATAAATTTAAATTAAGAACGATATTTTAGAAAGCGAATTGAAAAATAGTAAACATTTATGTCAATGCGGTGTATGTATCATTTGTTGAAACACTAACAACCTTAGTACAACGCGATGAACAAGTACATTAGTTAGTAAACGACAATGTTCTGCTTAACACTAGCTACCGCCCGAGTCTGTTTGTCCATTCGGAAGGCTAATTTGTCGTAGTGTTGAGTTCGCAACGAAACGTCACTTTTCGTATGCTCTCACTCATTGTACAAGAGTACGTGACGGGTTATTTGGTATCAAAGATGAGGTGTGAGAATTTTGGGACAAAGCAAATGTTGGTGTGCCACATGCTTATATAGAGCCTTTTGTAATCAGTATGAAACACTATGTATCCTAGGTTTGAATTTGAAACGAAATCAATTACATCGTATAGGACTTTCAACACTGTGCAAAGTTTAAAAATCCTGGAAAGTTTTTGAGTTCCTCGGCCATATTTAAGAAATGGTTATCGACGTTTTCCCATTATATATGAATAATATTAGGATACATTGGCTAAGCAAAGACAAATTAGTTACATTTTGTGAAGAATAAAACACTTTAAACGGTTTAAAATGTATTTATTATCATTAATATATAATATTTAACATTCGACCTGGCGCTCTGGACTAATTCGATTCTATATATTAATTTTCTGCAGGTTTGTTTCTTGAGGCGGACATTTATTTGATTATAAATTCGGTCAGTGAAACGGACACAGTAATGTGTATATCACAATAATTGACACTTTATTTCTTATTTTATTTCATCATTTTTGAATTAGGTAGGTAGAGCAACGACGATGGAAGGCTGTCTCAAATTCCAGACCCCTCTTAAATAATTCTTTAACATTAAATACTGTCTATAGTTTACGCGAGTAGTCTGATCCCATACAATTTAGTCTCCCCATGACCACGGCTGCTGCAAAGCATCCGAAACGTCGGGCCGAAATTAAAAATCATTTTCAAATAAGTTTAACTAATATATCGCGTATTAAACCGTTAAAGTGTTTTAGTTTAATTCTTTAACATTTATAAATTCACTATTTCCGAGCGAAATGCAATCTCAAAGGCTAAACTTGTATACGAGATTAAACAACTGAAAAACACTATTTTTTTGCTTTTTGAACTCCTAAGAAAAGTTTATTTCGGAAGTACTAAAAATAGACGTAAACCCTAAAATTAAACAGTGCTCAGTATTATCACTGAAGAAAACCGTAGCTCGTAGTAACGCCATTGTTTACGTTTCTGCTAACCGAAAGTGCTTCTGAAGTTTATGTAATTTTTATGCTGACAGTACACTGCTATGCTAACCTATAGTATGACTAGATAGAGTTATAGTTTGCATAAATTTTAAATTATTTTTATTGATTATATTCGTTGAGAAAAACTTTGTTCAATATCTAGACCAACTTCCCCCAAACTACCAATGGGAGTTACAACAAGGTCGACTTCTAATCTAATTTAAAAATCGAAATTTAAAATCGATTTTTAAACTTCTTATCTGTCATATTATTATACACAACATATTTTGTTCAAAAAAAAAACATTTTATCCACATAAATAAACAATAAAATAAATGAATGTGTCACCAGTAGCTATTGTTGTACCTGGAAGTAGGCAAAACGCCGTTTTTCAGTGATGCCCCATGCTTGACATTTAAAGCCAGTACATATAAACCGACCCATAATACAATGCACATAAAATAAAGAAATGTTTAAAAGAAACTTTTTTTATACTTTAATTTAGTAACGAAATTAAGTAGTAAATTGTGCGTACTGAAGGGGGTAAGTTGTTCCACCATTTACGATTAGTCGCTTTATAATGTTCAAAACGGACATCAGTACATTTGATATACGATAAAAATGATAACATAAATATAGATATACTTATTTCTGCTAAACATCGACATTTGTATTGTTTTCTAGAGATTTATTCTCTTTCGTGTTATTTTCAAAGTATTTCACTGATACCTAATTTCCTCGGAGACTTCCCAGTAGTTGTGAAAAAGTAATTTAATTGCTTTTGTAAAGCATTTATATCTAAAGAGTTCTATAGCTGACTAGTTGTAGAGGAGCGCTGGTAGCGTCGTTCGAGTTTGTTGAACGGAGGCACACATTGTTGAAACTTCTTAGGAGTGGCACTTAGCCAAGTTTTACGTTTTTGCTTGCTATGCCGCTAATTTCGAATCTTCATTGGGATAACATACGTTTGGATTGCAGAGGCACTCTGTGAGGTTTTATTGTTGCTGACATTTCGGTAATTTAAATAATACAATTTTGGCAGATTCACAGAAATATAGATTAACTAGATGTACCAGACGTCGTCAGCGTAAAATAGTTATTTTGGGGCATCCGAATTAGTTTTTGCAGAATTGTTGTTCTTGAAAATAGATCTTAAAAGATGGCATACCGTCGCGGATTTTTTTTTGATCATTTAAAGATAAATCATACATTGGATATCTTGAACCGTTTTCGCAGCGCGTAATGAAAATGAAAGCCCTTGAGATGAATTCTCCTCGTTTTTTCCCCACTATTCTTCATTTCCTATTTGTCGCAGTGTAATGTTTAATAGCCAAAAGCCTTTCTCGTTAAATCATCCAAGGAAAAAACATTTTCAAGGATTTTTCAATTAGTCAAACCAGTAGTTCCTGAGATAAGCGCGTGCAGACAAACAAATATTTTTTTCAATTTTATAATATTAGCATAAGACCCGTGGAAAAAAATCGCGCTGTAGAGTTCCGTATCATCATAGAACTTTTTGCTGTTCAGTTTATGATATCGAACAAAAATAGACAATATATAGAGATTTTTAAGTCAAAACCCACTGATATAATTTTGGTGTCCTAAGTATACAAAGTATAACTGAGTAGATGTAGAAACGTAATATGTACTGTGTGTAGTTTACGCGATTAGTAAACATTTAAATAAAACACTTTTAACGGTTTAAAACGCACAATGTATTAGTTACTCTATGCTGCTTATTTGAAATTCAAATTAATTTTAGGAACTCAAACAGTACATTTCGGCGAAGAACCCGATTAATGAGAGCGTCTGCGCCAAAACTCTATTTAACACCTCAGCTAGCTGATTCGATTTATACAATTTAGGTTGTGATGGCACAGAGTATTTTTGTCAGTTGGACATTTACAACCATTGGACACACACAGAAAGGCTGTCTCAATTTAATAATAAAAACTACCTAAAAAATTAAACATAATCAATCCACATATCTATACTTACTAATATATAAAGCTGAAGAGTTTACTCGTTTGCGTTTTGAAGGCGCTAATCTCAGACACTACATGTTCGAAAATATTAGCTACTGGTTTGAATTGAAAATTTATTTTTGTTTTCGTTAAATAGTTTTTTGGCAAAGGTTTTAGCCTATAAAAAATAAGGGTGTGACTAATGCAGCCTTATGCAAAAGCAAAGAAACAGAAGGAAATGTGTGCGTGCACTGTGAAAACACAGAGAAAAATATTCGAAATACCTGACTGTTTCTTTATGCGATTGCACTGTAGTGACAGTACGATGTCAAGATTTAACTCCTATCTCGCTCGTAAAAACTATGTAGAAGTAATGCGGACGAATTGTGGATAATAGCTATGAAAATAACGATTCTACGCGCACGAAGTCGCGAGCACATCTAGTTATTCAATAAGGTGATAGATTGAAGTAAAAACGTATTGTACTCACTTTTAATACCACTTCGTTACGAGAAACTATGAGCGACAGCTTTGAATTATTCAACAAAAAACTTCTCAAGATCTTTTGTTGTCAGACATCAGAAAACTCTTGTAATAATTAATCTACTTGAAATATTACTAGCTTGTAATTTAAGTGAAACCTTTTATCAAACTTCACTTTACGTACTTACTTTTCCTATTATAAATTATTAGTGGATTTTATTTTACACTAGCTGTGTCATCGACGTCGTCCGCGTTAGTTATTTTGGGTATAAAACTTGTTTTTGCAAACTTTTATAAATCATAGCTATTGTCAACGTCATCGTCCGAGTCCCGTCGTTTTTGCAAGTTTATCTTAAAAGGTAGACAAATGAGGACATTTTTTTACATAATTTAAAGAGGAATCATTCTTTTTTACATATTTTTTGGGTATTTTGAACCATTTTTACATCGGACGTAACGGAAACTCTTGAAGATGTATAATTTTCCCCGTTTCTGCCACATTTCCCATATAATTTAAAAATCGGCATCGTCAGCGTTCCGTGCTGTTGCTCTGCCAATTAAGATATCGAGTCACGGACGCTGACGGTTCAAGTCCTGCCCGAGACGAAATTTTTTTCAATTTATTTTCGATTTTTAAATTATATAGTGCCTACATGTGCAATAACGTGTAAAAAATAATAAAGTTTTCACACATTTCCCATGTTACTTCACTCCTAGTTAGCGACAGTGAAAAACCTTAACATACTTACAATTAAAAATAATAATATGCAAAGCTATAATAGTTATTAAAGAATATATTTTTTCAATTTACTTGAAAGTATGTTCGGGAAACTTAATTTGATTTAGCTTTCATTGAACGAAGGAAATGAATGAATTGAATGGAATGTGGAGTGTGGATCAACTATTTAGTTTCAGCGAACACATGCCTTATTTGAAAAGAGGAAATAGGTTTTCCGTAATGTACTTTTCACTGAGCGTGAAACTTTTATTTCAAATGTTGGTAGAAAAAATTCAATCGTTTCGAAAGTACCACAATGTTCCGAATAACATAAACGAAAATGGAGGGTAGTTTGATTTTTCTAAACGAAGCTAGGACGCGCTGGTCGTCGCTTTAAAGTGCTGTTCGTGCGGGCTGTTTGTGCACAATTTTTAATTATATGTATATGTGACTGCCAATTAAGTGAAGAAGTTTTATTGCCCGCGTGTTATATAGTTTCCGCGAGTCCAGTGCGTTTTTAAAAGTAATTAATATTCGTACAATCAGTGTGACTACTAGTGACCTTATTTTATACCCGACTTCTCTTTCATTTAATAGAGTTATATGACACGCCACAATAATAGTGTACATAATTCAAGACTTCTACTAGATCGGAGGTATGTACATAGAATATTCAACCTAGTTCGCCATTTGCTTATTAAAGGTGTTTATCGACATTTTAGGGTTTTGTCTTTGTAATACATACATACGAGTATAATATTTAATCTTATATTTTAATTATATCCCAAGCATAAATAGCTTACAGCGCATCTTGTTTAGATGTTACTAGCTGTGCGCGCGACTTCGTTCGCCTGGAATAGTGACTTGGGGTAGAATTATTTATTATTTAGGCTGTTTATTAAATTATGTAAGGGCGCATTGAAGGCAGCCAATCTATGTTGTAAGTGCTACTTTACCGCAACACTCTCACCTCACATCACTTCTACTCTAACTCCCACTCCCACGCCCACTGCTATGCCCAAAAAGACAAAGAAGAAAGTTTCTTTGTTTTAGCTTCAAAAACCACGAATTTCCATACAAACTTTCATACCCTTTTTCAACCCCTATCAACAATGTTTCGGCATTAAAAAGTATATGTTCCTACGTCCTTTCTCAGGCTCTATAATAACTGTATACCAAATTTCATTTCAATCAGTTTAGTAGTTTCGGAGTTAAAGCTGGACAGACAGACAGAGTTACTTTCGCATTTGTAATATTAGTATAGATATGGCTGGGATATTTTACCTACCATTAAATGCACCAGATGCTTAACTGTCTCTATCTTAAAAAAGGTGTTGAATACATTTTTAATAATACTACTTAGATTCGATCTCTGTTTTAAAAAAATCGTTCTTAAGACTCTAGTCAACGTCTATTTAAAGATATCTTCTTATATTGCGTGAAATATATATATTTTCAGTAATTATTCTACTAGTGTGAAAGTGTCCGTTTCACTGATCCGTTCTTTAACAGGCAAGTAGTTGATCAGACTTCTGTGCCCTGCCCGACCGAAACAATTTTTTGTTTCCCAGGGATTCGAACCCAGGACCTCTCGCGCTTAACGCAATGCTAGGCAATGCGTTGAACCATTTGGCTACAGAGGCGGTCGCTTATATTCTACTAGTACTTAAATAATAATCTATGAAACGGAATGGTTGTGTGTCTGTCATATCCTACATGGGGAATCCCTATATCCAATTTTACTGAAGCTCTCTTCGTACCAGAATATCTATGTTATTTCAATATTATTCTTATATATAACAAAATTACCTTGCTCTTCGGAATTCAGCGTCACAATATTGCCTTTCAAAATTAAATTCTGTGAATTTTCGACGTCTCCGGCCAGTTATAGTGAGAACGCAAATGATAAAAGATTATGCCGCTTTCTATTTTTAGCACTCAATAAATTGCTGACAATTCTAGTCCCCAACGTCTGAGTTACATCCGGTTTTAAAAAGAAAATAATCAAAGATTTCTCGGTATACCACATCATATAACCGTATCTATTCGATACAGTTACGACATGACACTTTATAGTTTTTATGGCCCGAATAATTCTCAAACAAGTTTAACTAAAATAAATCTCGTTTTAAATGTTTTATTTAAATGTGTACTACTCGCGTAAACTACAAACAGTATTTAATAAATATATAGCTAATAGCTCATAGATTCAATTTAACACTAAGTTCTGCATTTTTGTATATCATCATTTGAGTTTTCGAAAGATTTTGGTTGGACCTCTAAAAATTCGGTTATTCATTACGTAAGGCGTGAAGTGTACATGCGCATTTTAGATGAGCCGAAGTCAAAATAGGTAGATAGGGCATCTTATTAGGATGTTAAAGTATAAAAATTAATTTCTTTTATAGAAACACGAATCTAGATAAATTTTTCAATCAGTTATCCAGCAGTTTTAAAACATTTTTATTTATATATCCATTAATTTAGAATGTATTTTTAATTTTAAAGAGTGGCTCCATCTTAGAATAAATGACAAGACCCGGTTGGTATTTATTTAGACAAAAGGTTTTCCTTTTGCTGTAAAATATTTGTCTTACGTACCTACATTTCTACAACGAGTTTTACTTTTTTAGATTGTAAAATACATATCTTATGCCATTTCCTACCGTTATTACGTTTCCTTATTTTCTGTACAGTACTAGTGATGCTACAATTATCGATAATGTTTAGAATTAGCGCTATATCTACTGAAAGCAATTGTATCCATTTTAATTGCTTTATTTATACAAATATTATAATTATTTCAAGGATTGTTGTGAATTATTGTTACATAACAGTTTAGTCTTGTGTAAATTGTGTAAAAACCGCATAGTTTGTGTGTTCATTAAAATAAAGTTACACTTTAGAGTTCGAGGAAGAGATAAATACAATCTTATTGCTCCAAATATCAGACAACAGATTGCGCTTACATAGCACTTTTGAATTGTCATTTGATCGCGTACGACTAAATGTAAAATTTGATTATTTAGTTTTGTGACGTTCATAAGTGTACTCAGTTTTTGACTTTGACATCACCCTGATAATGGCCGTTTTACACATTAAACTGTAACTTAAACTTAAATTAAATAAGGTTTTATTAAGGTAGTATTTAATTTTGATAACGATTTTTAATAGTTATAATAATAAGTCAATTTTGTTAGAATATCGCGTTCATAGTTGAAAATACTTTGTCGATTTCGATGCTTTGATTGTCACATCCCTACACATTTCCGTTAGATAGCCCCATAAGATTTACGAGGCACGTCAAAGGGACTGCAGTAGACGTAATATTGCATATTTCTGTATTGTAACACATTGAGCTACCTGCAAGGGTTTCAAATATTTTGGCTGAATGCTGCTTAGGGTACCGTAAAAATGCCTCTTCATCATGGGTGTTTGAAGTGATATAAGAGAGTGTTTTGCCTTTGTAAGTTTCCCCTCTGGCACAGCTACTAGCACCACTTCAAATTGCTAATGTATATATAGGAATACAACAAGTACTTTAAAATAAAACTTTTAGGTTTAAAACGCAAAATATATTAGTTAAAATTGTTTACAAAATCTTTTTAACTCCGACCCGACGTTTCTGTTGCTTTGCAGCAGCTATGGTCACGGGGATACACATATATGTCGCGTTTCAAACCGGTAAAGTCTTTAATTTAAGTTTACTACTCGCGTAATAAAAAATACTACACTACGTTACTTCTTTTCTGCTCGCGGTTTTGACCTAATACAAGAGGTAAAGTACAATGTAATTACTATTTATACCCGTGAATTCCATGGATCACTATATTATGTCAAGGTTATATTGTATGTTAGCCGTCGTGGGCCTCGTAAGACAATTTCGAAAAGGCAATATTTTTACAATTGTCTTTAACAATTTAGGCACCACAGGTGCGCCTCTAGTTAATTTTTAATTGTTTTGTCGCTTTGGACATTATTTTATAAACAGTTCTTTTATAACATATATTATTTAAGTATATATAACAAAATTGTTTTATGCCTAGTGTCATGCTTTTACGGCTACACAGGGCAGATATATTTCTGTATCCGTTTTCTGGATTAATTTATGGGTAAACAGTTAATATAGAACCACAAAAATCTTTAATCATTACGTTTAAAACCAGCATCACTAATTGGTGTAATAGTAGGAAATATCAAAATCCCATCCGACTCCAATAATATCAGATTTATTTTGTGGATCCCTTTTCAAAGCTATATATTGGATAAGTATATTGCGCGCCATTTTTCTTATGAAATCAATGCTTGTATATCCTCTGAAAAAAACGTTTATCTCGTGTAACTTTATGGGCTTACAAAGCTCACGTCAATAAACTTTCCTTCTCCGTCTGTTAAATTTTTACCCGCAACTTTCACCATACATCACTTTAAGGAAATGCAAGCTCGTCGAAGCCAAAATATTTACATGTTACCGATACGATATAGAACAGATTGCATTACCTACGATTTATTGGGACACAGTGTTTACGATTTACTGTGAAATTTATTTTTATTACAAGAATACACGAGGAGGATATGGCGACGTTATTTTTGCTTTTACGAATGTGTTTGTTGGCTTTATGGTATAACTGTATGACTAATAATCACGCGGTCACTGTTTGATTCCCACCAGGCCCATTTAAATAAATGTATTATTTTTCTAAATCCTGTTGGAATTAAAAATGTATATTAAATGGATGGTAGTAATACCGAAATTCCATCCAGGTCAAGTACAACCATCCACAGATTAAAAGCCGTGAAGGTTAATCGCGTTTTGGTTTCATTCTCTGAATTTCTTAATATCCAAAGACAAAATTGGTCGACAGCATATCTTGTGAGATATTATAAGGCTGAGGTTTTTTACCTTTCATCGAGTGAGCCCCGGGTTTGTCTGTCCTCCTGTCATAAAAAAACAAATTGAAACTAAACTTTTAACAATAAATGTGTAACTTAAAGAAGAGATGAAGCAGAGCTGTTTATAAATAAGCCTCCATGAAGCGCGTAATAAATTAATTCAATCGTAGCATCAGAATCACATAGACAATTTGCCTCCAGAGATTCGTGAAAGCGTGAAAATAATACCGAAATTTCAGTAGCATTTTCAGAAGAACACGGATGATATATCTCTTAGCCTGTCAACTAATTCTGATTTATACTGTGATGTTATAGAAGCTTACCACCATGTGCTCAATTGAAGATTTTATGAGCTGGGAGATTTATCACTAGAAAAATAGCTTTTAATTTTGTTGTTTGCGCTTACGCTGATTTATAGACTTGAAAGTGATAAATAAACGTATTAATTATAAACATTTTTATATAAGTTCAGATTAGTACTATATGTGTATATTGTATAGTAATTAGGAAGATTCTTACCGAAAATTGTTAGTTATTCAATTCGTTTATAAATAGGTTTAAAATTCTGTTTCTTGTGTAGGGCGCGAAGCGAACATATTTTTGTGGTTTTTCGAACCTAGGACATCTTGATTAGCATTGTCTTAGGCGCCGCACTTATCCCTTGAACTGCGGGGACATTGTTTGTACTAATAGTATAAGATATAGAAGAGATTGTTTGTGTAAACACGCTAATCTCAGGAACTACCGGTTCAAGTTGTGAAATTATTTTTATGATGTTTATATAAAACATTTACATCACGCTGCGACCAATAGAAGTGATTCTTTGAAATTATGTATATATATATATATAATAATATAATTTTAAAGAGTCCACGACACCCACATGAACAGTTTTACGTAGTAGTAAATTAATAATTATTTGTCAACATAACAATCTTGATCTTTCAAACAACAAAACAACTTTTGCCGGATCATCCTCAATATCTTAAAACTCTATCTACTCTATCTAAAAAATCTAGTTATCTTATAAAAGATAGACCTAATAATTAGGAATGTTTAAATGTAATATTTCCAGCTTTCATCGACATATTATAATGTAACAATGTTGCTCAATTGTGTACAAAACAAATAATACCCATAGCTTCGGGCCTTCGGAATAGATAGAGCTTGCAATAAAACTAATTTCAACTACAGCTTTGAAGCTTTGCCGTTCGCTCTGTGTGTAACTTTGTTCTATATGGACAATCTATTTTCTATTATTATAATACTGTTAAACTCTTGACTCCTAACTGTCTCTCTGGCTTAATGGTTTGAACCTGACGCCTGAAATTTAATGGACTCGTTTGTCTTACGGTAGCAACGTATGACCAATAAATAACTGATCGTGAGTTCGATTATGACCGCGTCAAAGACGTTTCTAACCAATTTATAAGTTTCTAGAATTCTGAATATTAAATGTGCAATGCCAGAGCGTCTTGGGTTTATATCCCAGGGAAACATACTTGTCTTAATTTGGAAAGGTAGAGATTTTTTTTAATGATTCTGAAGGACAGACGAGCATTAAGTTAACTTGGTGAAATTAAAATAGCATCTTAGATGCGAATCGAACTTTTGTCTTTGGATATTTGGAAACGAGAATAAATTTGATGGCTTTTTCATCTTTGGACAGTGGTTTGATTTACTTGGCTGAAAAAATTATAACACAAAAATGACTAAGACAAAAAAAAACGGAATTTCATTTTTAAACGCTTTAAAGCTATATAAATCGATTTTTTATGAGAGTGTGAATAAAAATTATGAGGTCCAGGGTTCGAGTTCTAGATAGACTTATGTTATTTAGTATTTTCTAAAAAGTTCTAGTTCCAGACCAGAGTAAAAATGTAAGATGTCACCGAGCCCGTGGCCTTGACCATGTTAAGCCATTGGTTCTAACTATCATCACTAATTTAGTGACTTGGACCAAAGTGGTTCTAAGCTTCAAAAACCCTGTGTCCGTTCATATTATTATATATAGTTTAAGCTTACTTACTGAATACTTTTTGTTACTCGCTCTTCCTTCCTCGTACATTTGGAATTTCATTTCCTTTTCAATTTATTTTTTTGCCAAAGAGGCTCACTTTAACAAAAACACATTTCGTTGGAGATGTTCACGACTGGACGCTAATGTATATGTATATGGGGTTTGAATATCATGCCCCACTTTTTAGATCGAATTAAATTAAAATATGTACATGTACACTGTACATTTATATATTATATTTTATTATATATATTTGTTTATTGACAAATTCTATCTCACTTTTGTTGTGCAATGGCAGCCAATGTATATAATTTGGGCCTGTATGTAGCAAGTGGTTATATCGAATTTGGTTCTGTGTACTAACCAACTACTAAATCCATGAAATTCAGATATTAAAAACAGCGTTTTGTATTAGAGCTAAAATATGTCAACAACACATTGACATAAAACAACTCCCACTCTCTGGAGCTAAAAAGAGCCGTAAGACAAATTCTTGTAGCTTACCAAACGCTTACAGGTATGCGATGTTGTGGAGCTGATAGAAGCGCTGTTTCAACTATATGTGCCCAGCAATTATCTTCGTGCTCGGAAGCACGAGCTATTTTTAATTCCTACAGCTCGCACTGTCGCTCGTTCTGTTTCGCCTGTCCCTCGGATGCTTAGCGCACTCAATTTGCACCTTGATTCTTCTTTCTCCATATTGTGATTTTGTTTTTTTTACAATTAATGTAATTGGCTTAGGTCGTTTTAGTTGTAGTAAATAAATAAATAAATAAAACACTTTAACGGTTTAAAACGCGATAATTATAACTAAAATATATCGCGTTTTAAACAGTTAAAGTGTTTTCTTTAAATTTGTACTACTCGCGTAAGGTACAGGCAGTATTTATGTCAACAACACAAACAATACCTATATATCGGGCTATGCTCATCTTCCAACGAAGCCTATACTTTCGTGTGTATTCTTTGCTGTCATAAAAATGTGTTATTTGGATTATGAAGTAAAATTGATTTGTTTTATGATAGACAATGAAATCGATCGATGAAAAGTAAAATACCCGAGCTATATAACATGTAAGCTAGATGCGCTATTGATCTATTTTGACTTTCAAAAAGTCCACAGAGTGTAACCAAAATGCAGCTTTTTTACCTGTGTAGGTACTGTGGTTCGGAATTTTCATATTCCTATCCCCATTTGATATCCAGATTTCCAGACGACATCAAACATGTTTTAGAAAAATTTATAAACATGATGGACCTGGTGGGGATCGCATCTATGACCCGTTGATTATTAGCCGAACATTACTACCATTACACCATGAGCTCGTCAAATGATTAAAATATGAATGCCTTTCAAGTTATAAAAACAAAAGCGCAAAAGCGCGCACAAGAAAAGGCTCAATTTTAAAACTATCATAGATTATTCCGCAGATGGTGAATGGTAAGAAAGTTGGAAAAATAATCTCGGCTCCTTTCTTAAGTCTAAAGGCGTGTAATATTTCGGTTATGAGAATCCGACAAGCCAATTTCTTTGAGACACTTCAGCTTCTTTCATTTGTCCTTCAACGTTTTGTGTTTTTATTCCAAGAGGCAATCAGAATCCGCTATTATCCAACTGAATAGTTCGTTTTTAGGTCGCGGTCATAAATCTACGAGATGATGCGAAACGATGGCCGTGAAAGCCTTACACAATTTATTAATTTACTAAAATATAAATATTTATTAAAAGAAATTGGTAAGTAAACTTTTCAACGGGCAATTATTTATTTATTTGGATTTAAATGTAAGACCTTTTACAAAGTGTAAATAAAAATTCAATCACTATATGCTACAATACTTAAAAATTGTTGTTTTTACGCCTTTGTTTTAAAAAAAAGAAGAAAATTTAGTTTGCAGTCATGAAATAGATAAGGATTAGAGTTCTGTCTAAAATTATAAATAAAAGTAGGCTCTTTAGAGATGCAAACGAGTAACTGAAGATAGTAAATTCAAACCCGTGACATTGAAGTAAAAATAACTGACGTATAGTTTATAAGCGTGTAATTACTATAAAAATAACTTGAAATAAAAACGAAAAATAAATCTTAGCTTCAATATCCGACAGTTTTGAGCGAAAAATAGGAAAAATTGCAAAAGCATTCTTTAAAGAAAGACGTAGGAAAAAATATTAGGCTTCGCTCGTCACAGAACGCCGGATGTCGCTCCAAGCCTCAGAGGAATTGTGCTGGAAACTAAAGAAAACCGAGAACTCTCGCAGATAAAATATTTTAGAACGTTAAAAAATATACTCTGAAGCCTTAGGCAGACGATGTGATTATAAGTGACAATTCGAAGCGATGGAAAACTGCATTGAATCCTCAACACTGTTCATAGACAATTTAAAATATAAATACTGTCTGTAGTTTACGCGTGAAGGACACATTTAAATAAAACACTTTAACGGTTAAAATGCGATACATATTAATTAAACTTGAAAATATGTTGTGGTACCGCAAAGCCCTGAAACTTGCCGTAGTTAAAATAATTTTCAAATAAGTACTAATTATATCACTTTTAAACGTTAAAGTGTTTATTTTAATACAAATATAATTCATTTTTAACACCTGATATCTCATTATTTAGATTGACATTTGGATTTTAGTTAAAGAACTAAATAAATCATTTTAACATTATAAGTCTTTAGTTAAGGAGTAGTACACATAACATAAAACACTTTTCACCATTTACACAGCCGTGACACAGGTGAACATTAAAACGTCGTCTTAAAATAAATCGTCAGATTAATAATTTCGGTTTTCAATAAAAGTGTTTTATTTAACTTTTACACATTTTCAAAGTACAAGAAGAAAAAAAAAGAGTGGGTTCACTTAATGTATGGGTTGAGTGGACTGTTTGCAAATAAAAAAATAATAAAATATGGTTAGCTAATATAAGTACACTTTCTTATAAAACCCTTTGAATGTTTAAGAGCGAAATTATTAGTTAAATTAGCATTTAACGTTGAAAGGGGAGATAGTGTACAAGTTGCAAGCATCAGAAACGTCATGAGTAGTTAAGTTTAATTGTAAATTATTTTAAAAATACATTTCGCGTTTTAAACTATTAAAATGTTTAATTGAACATAAACTTTTAGAGTATTTACATGACAAGATCGAGAGAAGACCTTTAACTATAACTGTCATATAATTAAATTATCTTTAAATTGTTAAATAAAAATTACTCCTTTTTTCTAAACACAACTTCTACCATCGACAAGACGCATATAAATTTCACTAAATACGGAGGAATCACTCAGTTTTTACTGACTAATAAATGCTAAGACGAACAAGAGCCCACTTTTATTTCTCGAATTTTCTTTAATTTAAAAAGTTGGATTGACGTGCCTCAAGCTAAAGCATCCGTTTGTTTTTATAATTTTCGTGAAAGTTTTTTATCTGCCGTTTGTTTTCTTGAAAGATAAATTTCTTATTACAAGTAATATTAAAAACGTATTACATTTAAAGGTAAGGTAAGGTAGGTACATTACATTTAATATTTGTAAGTGTATTTTTTGACTATGAATTATTAAAAAGTAACTTGAAACTTTAATATTAATGGTTGGAGCCACAGCACGGAACGCTGTGGATCCCGGTTCAAGACATGCCCGAGTCGTAATTTTTTTTTTCAATTTAAATAAAACATTTTAAGGGTTAAAAACGCCATATATTTTAGTTAAACTTTATTAATTTATTTATTAAATAATTGATTATAAATACTGTCCGTAGATTACACGAGTAGTACAATTTAAATAAAACACTCTAACGGTTTAAAACGCGATATATTTTAGTTAAACTTGTTTGAGAATTATTTTCAACTACGGCCCGACGTTGCGGATGCTTTGCAGCAGCCGTGGTCACGGGGAGGCGTTGTCTCATTTTCAAACAAGTTTAACGAATAGTAGTAGTAATAGTATTTATAATCAATTATTAATTAATAAAAAAAAAAAAAAAATGGGTTAAAATGTTGTAGCTTCTTCTTACATAAAAAAAACCAGTTTATGAAAATGGACCATATTTAATTAAAATCCCTTTTGGGCACTGGGCACCGCCCGGAAATATGGTTTAAATGTTGACTAGTAATTCTTTCTTAATTCTAAAATACCACAAATTATCTTTATTCCAGTTTTTTTGTTTATATAAATTTACTTTTACTAAGGTACTATTAAACAATTCTCAAAAAGAAAAAAATTTATAAATTGATTTTAGAAAAAACAAAATTAAGACACGGGCGGGCCTTGAACCGGCATCATCTGTGTGCCGCGTCAATTAGACAACGCAGTGGATTTCTAATTGATACAATGCCATTATATGCAATCGTTTTCCAATAATGATATATTTTTTTAGGCTAAAGTAGATAAACTTCAAATTAACTTAATTAATATGTAAGGCCTACGATGTGCTGTCGGCCTATTTTACGCGTTCAACAATTTCAATTTAATATTTATACTATAAGCAAGTTCACGAAAATACTACAGAAAGTGTCTGGAAACTTATTAAATAATCCAGCCGCCTCGCACTAGTCACCGATTGGACGGAGTCAGCGAGAACGCAGATTACTTCCGCTGTTCACAGCCTTTAATCCGTGCTGCACAGCGAACCTCATTCATTTGACTTCGATCGTTCGCCTTTGACGAGATTAATTTTGACAGTTCACGTTTCAACAATAAATATTTGAACTTTTCAGTTCAGTTGCATCGTTCAAGGGGCTAAATAAAGCTATTATTACTACTGTCTGTAGTTTACGCGAGTAGTGCACATTTAAATAACGGTTTAAAACGCGTTTATATATATCGTGTATATATTTCATACTATATAACGCGTTTTAACATCCAAATCCATTAAATTGCAAAGGATCCGAAACTTCGGGTCCTTTGTAAAAATAATTTCCAAATAAGTTTAACTAATACATATCCTGTTTTAAACCGTTAACGTGTTTTTTTTAAAAGTATATATATCTATTGTTGATTAAACAAATACAAGTTTCGCTGGATATTTTTATATATCACCTTTGCTCTGAAGAAAGTAATGAAAAAAAAAACACATAATAATAGCAAAAATTATAGGAAATAGAACGTAGCGATTAGAGGAGTGTCGGCGAGTTTCTTGCCAGTTCTTGTTTGTTCTACGCCCCTGATTTGAGAACTGGTAGTAAATGTATTTAGAGTTTAAGACACGGGCAATCGTTCCGTGCAGTTGCTCTAACTTGCATATATTTAAAATAAAAAAAATAATAATACAGATGTCAGCCTATCTCCTGACATGACATGTTAGTTTTTGCGTTTATAGAAACTGAATGACTTACATATTTTTTCTACATATTAGTAAAAACGAACCTAACCATTATAGGCCATTCCTTGTGCCCAAAAATCTGGATATAGCCAATTTATGCCCAGTGCCCAAGTCCATTTGGCCAATAATCTTCAATAGGTGTCCAGAGAGCGATCAAGCACCGAACGCAGACCCAGCTTATCTAAGCGGCTATAATTTAGACAGGACTCGAATCTCACCGAATTTATGACAAATAACTGTCGAACGTATGTAGGAACTATCGACCCAAACATGCCTACTCTTTTTAAAACCAAAGACAACATCATCCCGCATTCTATCTAATTTGCTTATAGTAGAATAATAAATAACAATATTTTTATATTCACATTAAAACTACGGATTAATACATTTTATCTATTAGAATAACGGTTTAAAACGCGAAACATATTTGTTAAGTATTGAAACGTCGGGCCGTATTTAAAATGAATTGTTTCGTAAGTGAACTAATACATTTTGAGTTTTAAACTGTTAAAAGTATTTATTTAAATGTGTACTAATCAGTAAACTACTGACAGTACTTATTTCAAGCGCGCGACGCGAAAAAGGCAATGGGTGGATGCCTATATACATACCGATAGTATTAAATATATGTTTGTAAAGTAGTGTAAGTGAATACTTAGTCTTAGTGCTAGTAAAAAGAACCAAATACTGTCTATAGTTTACGCGAGTTGTACACATTTAAATAAAACACTTCAACGGTTTAAAACGCGATAAATTAGTTATTAATAATCGCTAAGTAAGTAATAGTAAACTAATATATCGCGTTTTAAACCGCTGAAGTGTTTTATTTAAATGAGAACCAAATATATCAATGAATTTGATCGCCTCAACAATTATAGTACGAATCAGGGACACTGCGTTAAAATAAAATCGATCAAGGAAAGGCGCAAAAGTATTATATCTATTTGGTGAATAGAAAACTTCAGAAACGAAAAACTGACTGAACCCGAAACGCGATTAAACTTCAAGGCATTTTCATCCGTGTATGGCATTTGGTAAACCGGACGGAATTTCGAAATTCGTAACCCCCTCTTTTCCCTTTTTAATATCCGGATTTTCAGACAAAATCCAGACATGTTGCTACTAAAACACAAGAGCTCTGCAATTGATTATTTGGTAACAAGCCCCAAAGGTAGCGCTAATTAATTATCAGCCTAAAAAGTCCCCGTATTCTTTTAAATCGTACTTTGTTATAAACGGTCTTGTTCGCCCTCATATTTACATTTTAGGCTTTGAACAGACCCGCATAATTCTGGGAAACTCTGTTTGGTAATCACATATTGTAATGCTTTTAAAGAAATTTACCTGTCATCTATAGTAAGTAAATCGACTGTAGACCTAGGGAAGCTACCAGCAGCTTTGTGCTCAACAGTATGAATTCGCACTTTCTTTGCACAATCTACTGTTCAGCTTAATGAGTAGCGTCATGCTACCACTAGGTTTTGTTGACTGCGTTTCAAAAGTAACTCGTAATACAGCATCGAAGTTTTTGTAAAATTAATTTGATGCTCAAGACCACTGGTTCTGTTTCCGTTTCTTATCTTTTTTTAATTAATAATAATTGTTTTCCTTCCATTATTTGAATTTCCTTTCTCTTCATTACTACAACTAGCAGTGTTAAATTTTTTATCTTACTCTTTGTCTAGAACTAGATAGACCTCTTTTATGGAAAATATTTTTCTTATAAATTCAGTATTTCTTGTGAGATAATGTAAAGTATTGGTAATGAATAATCAGGAAAAGCTTGTTTCCCTCGGAAAATGACGAGGTACATTCAACGTAAAAACACCGTACACACGTCGAAATGTAATTACAAGAATAACGCTTTAATTCATATTTATTGCTACAGCAATCAATGCAGTTTATTCAAAATGAAATATTGACTTTTCAAAACTGAAATTTTATTTACTGCAAAAATATTCGTCTGTGCACGTCAGATAAATCAATGATTGGCGCTTATTAGCAAAGTAACAGTTAGAATAAAACAGTAGGGATTTTATAAAAATCGCGCTCTTTGTTTCAGGAAATTTCAACATTATTGCTTAAATTAATTAAAAATTTGAGTTCAACAATTTTTTTACAAAATAAAGTAATTAAATTGTAAGTCATTTACTATTTTATTCAGATCATAATCTAATATTACCCTTAGTAATATTTAATAAAGATTACAAATTCATACTAATAATAATACAGTAGAACCTTGTTAAGTCGAACTTCGATAAGTCAAAAACCTCCACATCTCCAAAAATATTCCCTTCCTTTCAAACACCAAAACCTCTGTTATTCAAAATCTCAACCCTCTATTAGTCGAAACAATCAGTGAGTCCCTCCAAGCCAATTCGGTACATATATTCCCTCCATAACTCGAAAAAATATTTTTTTACCTCTGTATCTCGAAAATAACAACGTCTTATTTTACAACCTTTACAACTCTATTATTTTAGACTCATTTTATTACATCGTTATTTCGAATACCAAGAAGTTACCGACATTAAAAATTTGCAATGAATGAATAGAATTACTACGAATTTATGACTCACGTTAACACGTGTTTGCTTGCTTGATGTCAAGTGTTTCATTATATTAGTTTTGATTTCATTTGAATTCAAGTTATTTGTTTTCGAGTGAAATGTTGTCAGAAGTAGTTTGTTTCTACTGCAATACATATCAATTTATACATCAGTTTACGAATATTGTTGTAAACATGAGTGCTGTGAAACGTATTTTACCTCTCTTACTCAAAATTTATAAGAATGAATCTCAACCTCTTTATGTCGAACCAAAATCCGCCTAAGGCGAAAACTCTATAACTCAAATTTTTTGGCGACTTATAGAAGTTCTACTGTATAATGTATAGTATATATGTTTATATTTATTAAGAATATAAAAAAAATATATATAATAAATACAAATAATATATTAATGGAGAAAAAATAAATGCAATAACTAGACTAAATCAATCTGCCGACTGCTTAAATAAAACGTTTGCGTTTCTTCCTTTACCGCTTACTGTTTTTAACATTCTGTCGCATTGTTTCAACTGTAAGTAATCTGTGGACCCACAGAAATGGTTGTCGTATTGACGTTCGTCATTTTTGCCACAAATTAAAACTGATTGCAATCAAAGCCGCTTGTTTTAGTTTAGTCTCTTTCAGTTTTTAATTGGCTCAACTCTATTACACTATTCAGCACCATTCTGTATTAATTACAGAATATTTCAAATTCCAACTACATTTGACGTATATAAGGCCTCTTTAAAATTCCGAAGAGGCCCTCTAACAATAATTAATATTCTGATACGAAATGTCGTTTTACAAACAAAGAGCATGACAGGCGAGAAATTAAATTTTTCGTCAGAAACAAAAGTAATTGCCGACGGAATTGTTATATTATTCGTTCATTGTCAAGTCGTAATATCCGTAATATTCTGGATAGAGTTTCCGATTGTATTATATTTCACTTATTATACAAAAATGTTCTTAAAATTTGTTTTTGCTGTACAAGCCACTGTCTGTGTTAGATAACCTAACCTTGTGTTTTTAGTTTGTTCTGAAATATCTTCTATGGACATAACATTTAAACATGTTTGTTAGCAATTTATCTCTACATAAACATTGATGCGTAGATTGGACAGGTATAATATTTTAATCAACTTTTTAAAAAAATCATTAAATTTTATTTTTATGTACGAAATATGGACTAACTTTATTATTTATTTAATTCGACTTATTATAAAGTCTTAAATTGTATAAGACCGCTTTCATTTCTTAATACGAGGCGAGCCTTGGAGAGACGTAAGTTATCTTCTAACGTGGTAGAAATCTGATTTAATGCCTGTAGATAATATTTGATCAATATAATAGACTAAAATATACATGTACCATAAATACATTATGATGTCTTTTCTTATACCTTAAAAGAAGTAATACACATCGGAACATCCAAAGCCCAGGTTGATCATGTTTCTTCAAGTTTCTTCAACCTAACCTGACACTTAACCTAAGTTACCTTTGACTTGACTTTGCCAGGTTTCATTAAATCACACACTTTATAAAGTTATTCAATTCTGATAATAACTGGCCAAGGCAAATCCAAGTTACTTTAAGATTTCACATTTCTTTATAGCAGCAATATTGTACGTATCCAATAAAGCAAAGGAATATAATTTACTACTTGTTCATAATATTATTTAGTTCCTATAAGTCCATACTTGGATTTTGCATAAAACTGGGCACTATTTAGATCTCCATTTCTTTTACGGCGAAGAAAACATTCTACTCGGCTCCCCTTTTCTACATTCATGTTTTTAATAGGTAGTCTATACTCTAATCACTCTATGCTTTTGTAAATTCAAAATAAGAATGTCAGCTGTCACGTATTTTATCAGATAGTATAATTCAAAGTGTCACCACACACCGAACAGGGAACTTGCGCGCTGTGAAATAAAACTAGAAACCCAATTGCTATGTCGATTGCATTTCGGTTGGAAACGGTAACTGGAAATCTGAAATTTGATAGCGTAGGCTTTGCAGACGTATTTGGCGAGCGGACGTCAATCAGGCGCCCTCACACTGATTGCAGAGTGATTTACTTCCAACTAATTCCGATAATAACTAAGTTACTTAGCTACGTCCGAACTGCGGACCTTTTGAGGACCGGAGATCGCCTAGAATGTGATAGTTAAATATTGTAACGAGCTTGTTGGACTAATAATAAAATAGGTCAACAACCCATCTTGTTTGATATGTTATATGGCTGGTGTATTTCATCTACGATCAAGTAAGCACACACCTGTCTATCCTTATATCATAAGAAAAAGGTAAGGCTCGAACTTCGGACCTAACAAACGTAGAGTAGTTTAGCTTATATTATACGTTTTATGTGTAGATATTGACCGATGTAAATTTTGCAAGTTATTACATTGAAGTATAAGAAAACATCTAAAATACTGTCGCGATGAAATTACAACAGCCTATTTGTTCTATTGCTAAGTGACAGTGATTGCAAACCATGATCCTGGGTTCAAGTCCTGAGACAAATAAAATCATACTTCAGAATATAGAATTCTACTATTGATCCTATTCTTGAAAATACTATCATCTCTGTATATAGGGGTAAAACGCACGTTGAAATGGCAGTCTTGGTTACCACTAATTTAGTTTTAGTACCTGAAACCCACCCAGCTACACTGGAATCGTATGGTGGGCTTTTAAGCTCCTCTCTCTTTTGAAAGAGCAGATATGATTCTAGATTAAAGAACAAAGGAATCGTGTGGTCTATATATTAAGTGTTTGCATGAAATAAAAACACGATCTTTGAATAGCCATGGATCCCGTTTCAATTTGGGACAATTTCCCCTTTTATGTTACGCGATATACTTTTAGCTTATGTGAAAAAGGTCATCTTTAGCAATAGGAAGGTTAATCTTTCTCCACGCTCAAGAAAATTGGTTTTGTTCGTATTTGCGTTCAGAAAATTATTTGTCAAGAGCTGTAACAATTTATTCAGACAGATGTTTGTGTCAGAATATTAGAACATCAAAAATTTTGCTAACAATTGAAAGTGAACAGTTTCGCATTTCGTTTCGTGTGTAATTTTGTAGACATGGATAAAATGTGATATTTTTTTCCCTTAAAAATTACATAGTTGTGATTTACCAAATTAAATAAATTTTAAACTACCCTCGCTTTCTTATTAGCTACAGTATTTTTCAAATTACATTTTAAAACTACCCTCCCTTCCATCGTACCTTATAGCTGCAGTAACATTACGACTTCTACTTAAGAATGATAAAACGATACTCCGTCTGCTCAAAGCAAACCCACAAGTCTCACCTAGTTCAGAATATAACGGGGTTACGTGAAATGTAAATAGGGCGACATTTACAAATGGGTAGGCGTCTGTTGCCGCTGTTGGATTTCCTTGACCCTCGGCTTAGGCAGTTTGCTAAAAGACCCGTGTAATTAGTGAGAAGAATGTTCACTGATGATAATTGGTACAGTGTCTAAACGTGTTTCAGCTTTAATAATAATCACGCGTTGCTTAAAAATTTGCGTGCATTGCAAACATCGAAAATCGAAATACCCGAGCCATAGACTATTTACCGAGCTTCCGTCTTAACGCTAGGGCATAATGCACGAATTACAGAAAGTGCATTTTTGAACACTATATATAGGGTTTACGCGAGTAGTACACATTTAAATAAAACGCTTTAACGGTTTAAAACGCGATATATTAGTTAAACCTTATTTAACGCGATATATTAGTTAAACTTATTTTATTTAAATAAGTTTAACTAATATATCGCGTTTTAAACCGTGAAAGTGTTTTATTTAAAAGTGCATTTTTATTGCATATGCGGAGTACTGTAATTCTTTAATTCTTACCATTGGTATTTTTTATAATTGAGGAGGACAGATAATTTGGAGTTCACTCGTTGAAAGATAAAATATCCCAGCCGTATAACATCTAAATAAAATACGCTGTCGACCTGTTTTGGCTTATATTCAGAAAATCTACAGAAACCGAACGCGATTAAACTTGATAGATTTTTCATCTGTGGACGGTGGTTCGTGACCTGGGCAGTAGTCGATATTCCTTCCCCATTAACATCCTAATGTCCAGACGAAGTCCAGCATGTTTTAGATTAATTTTAAATTGATTAGAAAACATGTTGGACCCGGTGGGGATTGATTACACGACTCGTTGATTATTAGCCATGCAACGCTATCATTATACCAATGTGTAATGCATCTAGTTCAGATGTTATATGGTGGGGGGGGGGTCACCGATAGTAAAACCTCGTGCTTGTCAAACCTCTTCTATAAAAACAGCACTAGTCAAAATGAATACGTTCTAAACGAATCAATCGAAGTTCAATCCTTTGCCCAAGAAATCCCACGCTACCGTTGAAGTGAACTAAGCGATATAAACTTTATAACACTTTCGCTCGTTCAACATACATAGAAATTTTATCTAAACGACTTAGGAACCCATATATTCGCGTGTTCAGGCGGCGCGCCAGCTAATGAGCCACAATTTTACTTGATGTATATTTGAGGGCCGTTACTTGGCTGTCGCTAATGCTGCAAAATGGAGGCGTATTTGAGAATTAACCGTTTAATACGGAATATTATGAGTTTCATTACTTTAACACAAACATCTCTATGGCTAAGTGGTTAAACGTATTTCCTAGCATTGAGGTCCTGGGTTCGAAATTTGAAGTAACAATATAATGGTTCGGTCGAACATAAAACCAATAAGTGAAACGAACACAAAAATGTATTTGCTTCATACCCCACGGGGTGCAACAGGATTTCACTTGACTTGAACTATTATCTGAAGTTGTATCGACAATATTCATACTTTTGAAGACTATGACAAATAAAACACTTGAACGGTTTTAAACGTGATATATATTAGTGAAACCTATTTAACTACGACCCGACGTTTCGGATGCTTTGCGGCAGCCGTGGTCACGCGGAGGCTAAAGATGGAGCGTGTCTCTGACGTCAAAGTAAAAAACTGCTACGCCAGAGACGACTGGGTAGTGATAAAACCTAAGATCTCGTATTCAATACCTAACTATTTAAATGTCTCATGCGTCGTATGACGCAATGCAGGCAAGGCGTTTGACAACTGCTATAATTTTCGCTTGTCAACTGTCAACATATGTTAAAATGTTATCTTGCTTAAATATTAACACTTATGCAACATGAACTTCTTAAGTAATTATTCTAATGTTATTCAAAATTATGCTAGCAGACGTAAGACGTGTACTTATTGCTTCTAGCTAAATTCACGGAATTGACAATTGAATTTGTGCGCATTTGAAATTCAGTTAAACTACAATGTTTTAGGAAAGCGCAATGTTTGAGTCACTAACGTTCTGAACATCAGTACAATTTAAAAATCGGAAATAACTCGGTTGCTCAATTGGGAGAGAAACAGCACGGAACACTGACGATGCCGGTTCAAGTCCTGCCCGAGTCGAACATTTTTTCAATTTATTTTCGATATTTAAATTATATAGTGCCTTCATGTGTAATAAAATAATAAAGTTTTCAAACATCAGTATAAGCTATATTAAACAGTGTATTTTTCTTATAGATGGGACACGGGGCTAAGTTTGAATACGCGAAAACGAACTTCGCTTTAATTGTTTCACCAATTTATTGGGTTCCGTTGGTCTAACGATAGCAAAGTTTTGCTTATAATTAACGTGTTGAGTGTTCAACACGTTTCTAATTAAATTATAATATTTTTCTGAAACATTAGCACGAACTTCCTTCGAAAGATTAAAAAGCCATGAAGTTATGTCGCGTTTAGGTTTCAGTCTGTAGATTATCCAATATCCGTCCGAAGCCAAAATAATCCGACAGCGCCTCTTGTAGAGATCATATTTATATATAACTGGTGTATTTTACCTACCATCTTACCCCCCCCCCCCATGTTTATCTGTCCTCTTCTATTATAAAAAAATCCACCTTACCAAAAATTATGTTAAGTTTTTTGTAGAATATCACGAATTTTTTTTATAATATTGTATTAAATAGCCATTAATTTTCTTGCTATATATATATTGTTATATATACCTAATTACCACACACCACAATAGTTATAAATTTTTCTGCGATATATATATTTGGGAATAATTTATACGTCAAAACAACGTTCTCTAACGTCAGCTAATATTCCATCGCTGTTTATCCGTACCTAATATCTCACAGTTAAAATTTCATTCAAATACCAATATTGACTGCCATCTTCATATACCAACTTTAAGTGGAACAGCGAAATGCAATATTCCGCCATTATTAGAAATAGTTACAGTGCCGATACCAAATCGGTCTTTTAGACCACAAACGCCTACGCAGGTTAAGTTATCGCGATAGCGTCGGATCGGCTTATTTATTACTTACGGAGATCCTTATTGGAAGGTATTAGGATTGAGAATGGCGCAGCGGAATGTTAAAGTAACTTTGTAGGTTATGTTTCAAATGGCATTCTATGGTGGCGTGTTTTGCTTGTAGCCAAGGATTTACGACCTTAAGCCCTATTTTGAACTCTGCATTTCATTATTAACCTCAGTTTATATATCAAAGTTGCGGGTTAACACATCGTCTGGCCGTTTAGCACTATCTACTCGTGGAATCTTGTGAATTCGTTGATTCGAATTGTTTGTTACAATGTTAAGATCTTTGCTTTCTTGGAAAGTACGCGGCGAGTTTGTTGTTCGCAATTAATTTTACGCCGTGAAGAAGCTTATCTTTCTTCTTTTTTACAATAATAAAGACAGCTGTTTGGTAATGTAGATGTCTCGGAATATCAAATATATAATGTTAGTAGTTAAATTAAGTTATAAGTATAAATAATTATTGATTAAGCCACTCGCTATATACCAGTTTTTGAAGTCATTTGTCAATTTAAGTAAAACTAATTTTATGAGAATTAGGTTTAAAGACTTTATCTTTAAATCTAATTAGAAATTATATAATATTTTGTTGTGTTTGCTGTTTCGTTTTTAAATATTAGATTTTTAAAATGAATTTGTATATAAAGTAAGTACGTTTTATGTAAATATATCTATAGTAAAGCATATGTTATTCTTTATTAGGCAATCGTCTGTTTTAATAGTCTGTTACGTATGATACAAATATTTCTAATTTATTCTATTTTATTTCACACTTAAACCAACTCCTACAAAACCTTTCCATCCAATTAAGTTGTCCTGATTAATCGCAAAACTAGCCTGAAAAACGAAACTCAAATAAATCAAAGTGTAAGTGATGAATTGAACTAGAAGTTTCTACCTAAAACTATGTTTCTACCACTTACGAAATGTTTTCTTGACTCTCATCTTGTCAACTAATCATATTATGTATTAGATAATATGTCTTCAATATATTTGTTAAATCGCTTATAAATATTGGTTATAACACTTGCCAAACATAAAACAGTACATATACAATGAATAAGCCATTTAAATAAAGGTAAATAGGATTAACCAATATATTCTCGTTTTAAACCGTTACACGTTTTATTAAAATGTGTGTAACTCGCGTGAACTATAGACAGAACTTTATAAATAGGCCCGACCGTCTCTGTAGCTAAATGGTTAAACGTGTTGCTTAGCGTTGTGTTAAGCGCGGGAGGTCCTAGGTACGAATCCCGGAGAAACTGTTAAATGTTTCCGAGAAACTAAAAAACCTGATAAGTGAAAATGGTCACAAAAATGTGTTCGCCTTATGCCCTACGGAAACAGGATTTAATTTTTTTTTTTATAAATAAGCCGGTTAGTTGACAAAATATGTTTGTTATTGTACTTGGTCTGAGTACATTTTGTCATTTAATTTTTAATTAAGCCATTAAAACTTACCCCAACAAATGTTGTAAGAAAAATTCCGACTCATTTCAAAGAGAAACAAAATTTTAGCAACAGCATACTTTTATGAACCTTAAAGTTTAATTAACAATAAAGTTGCTTGCTTTAATAAAGAAAGATTAAAATTTAAAGGAACATTCTGCTTAATATTTAACGCTAATAGTATATAGGTATGTTTGCATAAAGGGGAAGGGGGTGTATATATTTATATAATATACTTTCAATTGAGTTTCTTCTCCTCTATGTTGCAGTGTTTTTTTTAGTAAGTGCATGTACATATTTCTGAATTTGTTTTTTTTGTATTACGTAGTGTACAAGTTAGTTTGTCCATATTCAAATGAAGCACTTTAACGGTTTTAAACGCGATATATATTAGTTAAACCTGTTTGAAACCTATTTTAACAGCAGACTCCCGTTGACCACGACTGCAAAGCACCCGAAACGTCGGACCGTTTAAAATAATGTTCAAACACGTTTAACTATATATATCGTGTTTTAAACTGGTAAAATGTATTGTGTATATTTAAACGTGCACTGCTCGCGTACACTTCATACAGTGTTTAATTTATTATTTACAATTTACCGAAGAGTTCTTCATACAGTGTTTAATTTATTATTTACAATACCTTCTTTAATTTTTACGTATATATAGATTGTCGTACTTATAACTGTTTAAAACGCGACATATATTCGTGATTTTAAACCAAGTGTTTTATTTAAAACCCTCATAATAATTATCTACAAAGTTGTACTAAATATCCTAACTAGTCTTCTGCTTTTAATAGTACGAGAATAAAACAGAACTAAGAACGAAATTAAATTCACACTTAGATCTTATCAAGTTAAAGGATAATACAATAAAACTTTAGCATTCATTACCATACCGAAAAGCACAGAGCTTTTAAAACAGTTGCCACTCTCCAAAGAAGCATCATCTTGAATTTGGTAAACTTAAAATATATTTACAAAAAAAAAAATGAATCTTGAAAAGTTTAACATTTTTCACATATAATTGAAAAATGTAAATATATATATAAATGTGAAAAAGTCCTGCCTGAGTCAAACATATTTTTTAATTTATTTTCCAATTTTTTAATTTTTAATCTTGTCAATTTCGTTATAAATATTATATACAATAATTTATTTATTTATACTGTATTACAAAACACACTCACAAACAATTGCAATGAACAAAAAAATAATATCTATAAACTAGGAGTGTAACATCTAAATAATTTTACGTATTACTTACATTATTAAGTAATATCCAATGAATATCGTAATAAGATATAATTATGAAATACCTTATTATTTTTAAGCCATCTGAATCTATCAAATTAAGAAACAATGTACTGAAACACACTGGCTTGGCGTTTAAATAATAAAAATGACATACAACATTATTTACGAAATACTTACAACTTCTCTTGGTTTCAATTTGAGGCGTTTTCGCCTCCCAACTGATTTTTATAAACTGTAACCCATAAACATTAATTAAACAAATTAAATTCAAGCCAGCCGCTCTCCACCTACTTATTAAATTCAAATCCTCGGTAACAGTTATATTTTAACCGGGTCTGAATTACTTGCTTCTGGGCTTTTAGTTAACGGTCATTTCTGTGGATCAGACGGTCTGTGAACGCGATTTTAATTGTCTCAATAATGGTTAAACTTTAATATAAGTTAATTGAAGTATATTCTAAAATATTACTTTGTAGTACTTAACACTATTAAGCGTAACACAAAATGATTTTTGAACATCTAAGTTTGGTGTTATTATATTTCATAAGTAACTAGCTGTGCCCGCGTCTTCGACTGCGTGAATGCAAATATGTTTGAAAACTTTAATATTTGTTTCATGTTATTGCATATGAAGGGACTATATAATTTAAAAATCGAAAATAAATTTATTGACGAATCGATTTTTAAATCGTAAATATATTGTTGATAATAATGTATTTATTTCGACTAAATTTGATTATAGATCTTAAAAGAGAAACATGTCCTGTTGCAGAAGTGTTTTGGATCATTTAAAGACGAATCATTCTTTTAGACATATTGTTTGGTTAAACCGTATTCGCAGGACAGGCAACGGAAGCCCTAGAAGCCGAAAAAGATTACCGTATTTTTTACAGTTTCCTCTATTCCATCGTCCCTGTCGGTCGCAGTGTGGCGTTAGCTAAAGCCTTCCTCGAAAAATGGTCTATCCAAAAACAATTTTTTTTTAATCGAACCAGTGGTTCCTAAGATGGGCACATTCGAACAAACTAACTCTATAGGTTTATAATAGTATTATTGATATCACAAATAGCCTACGATAAGACTTATAAAGATAATATAAGATTCGACGACAGTTAAAACATATTTAGTATCTAACTATTCAGAATTTAATAAGACTTTATATTATGTTTCAGGTTTTATATGTTCTGGCATTAAATAAGAGTGCAGTTACAGATAGTAGAATAGAGTGAGAATAGTTTTTTTTTTGTAACTTCATTGATATTCATCTGTTACCTATATGTATGATTTTCGACTAATCAAAGTGCTTTCGTCTCAGGTCTGAATCTAAATCTACAAGTCTTTAAATCTTTTTTTACAAATCTATATAAAAAAAAACAAACAAAAGAAGTACACGGCATTATAAAGCAGCAAGCGACGTACACTTGACACTGTAAACGATATGATAACAATGAGAGGAAAGTGGCATACATTTTCCGAGCCATTACTTACACAAGCTAAGAAGTTAAGCGTTCAATAGAAATTTTTATATAATATCGAATTGAAAAGCGCAATTGAATAGAACTACGTGACTGGCTGCGAATATTGGGGATATTTGCGTTTTATTTTTCATGCTTATTTTGGCTTTTAAAATATTTATTTTTCCCCGGGGCGTGCGCTTATGGCGCAAGTTCCTAATGTGCGACTGGGGTATATACCTTACTGCTTAACTTTGCTCAATGTGCTAAGCGTACGTGGTTACAACGAGAAAGCCGTTATACAAGAGTCTTGTTTTAATTTACGAAAAATTCTCTTAGTTTAGGCCATTAAACATGAAGCTAATTTTACGAGTTTATCATTCAAACGCCCTAATACATTAACGAGTTTAAATAAAACACTTTAAACGGTTTAAAACTATATTTACTTGAATCAAATTCTTATCAACTTATCATATAAATGTTATGTCTATTTCTGTTACTAAATATTTTATTATAACGCAAATAGTAAACACCATAAAAAATAATCTTAAAAAAACGTCACACGAAAAGCGAGAGCACACCGTGAGTTAGATCTGGACCCAGAAGTTTAAAAAAAAATACCAATCACGAGGATACAGATGGCGCTAGTGTAGTAGATCAGACTTCAATAATAGAGACCTACTACTATTTCAGACCTCCTATGACCACGGCTACTGTAAAGCATCTGAAACATCGGGTCATTAAAATAAAATAAGATATACTTTATTCTCTTTAAAATTTAAAAAATGATTTAGAATCGTCAAAAATGTTTTGCTTGTCTGTCTGTTTGTCGTGATTCTACAGAGTGTTCATTATTAAAAGATATTAAAAAATAAATTATATTTTGCATTTTCAATCGTAAAAATTGTTTTATTTAAACGCGTACTGTTCGCGTAAACTACAGACAATACTTAAAAATTATATGTACCTACGGGTACCGGCTTAAATTAACATCAAATGATGACGTGGAGGAGAATTCCAACTATACGAAGACTATTCTAAAATAATACCATGGAACCACAATAAATCTGAATTCCTTAAGACCGTTGCATGTGGCAATGTCGCCGGACGAGGCTTAGACGGGCAGACCCTCTAGAGCATTCCTCTGCACTTCCTTTGTGGCTTAGCGGAACAGATACTTGTAATACTTATCGTGTTTATTTGCAAATTTTCTTTCGACTCTATCTTTATATCTATATATCTCTAACTTTAGTTTTGCGCTTAAGAATGTTCGTGCATGTAATATTGAAATAAACACGAAACTATGTCCTTATAGCAATTTAATTACTTCTATTACCAGATGCAATGTATTGACGATTCCAATTTTGAAATACATTTTTGTATCAAGATTTTAATGCAGGTAAATGACTGACGCGAAATATAAAAAAAGATTCGTGCAAATAACTAAATATACAAATCTACTCCTTTCTTCTCTTAGTTTTATAACGTTACTAGCATCATCTGATAGTGGATTAAATATATTTAAATATAAAGTTCGAAGAATTCTATACTTTTAATTAAATTTTTATTAATTGATTCGGAACTTCAAACAGGAAGTTTAATTTAAATTTAACGAGAACGTTAAAACATTGGTAAATCAATACCTGTTAGAGGGCAGCAAATGTGATTGTCGTAGGAAAATAAAATGTAGGATTCTTCAGAGAGTACCCAACTGCTACTATAACAAACAAAAGCTTTTCAAGCAGTTCACAAGTCGTAACTAGTTGGTCATGATGATCCTTTACGATCCCAACTCACGATTAGAGACACCATCAAGTGTTGATGGTTCCCCGATCAAGCAAAGAACGATTATAAAGACTACTTTTTACGTGAACCAGGAGGAGTAAATAGGTCAAAGATTTAAACTGACTGAAACCCCATAGTAGAACTTCTACAAAATGAAGAAGAAGCATCCCAGGATCTCCAAAGCACTCGCAAACTTATTAATATCAAAGGCCCCCATTGCGCATTTTAATACGAAACTTGATTAGACATTATACAAGTAAATGTTTTAAGTTTCTTCTGTAAAGCGAACATTCGCCCTATTTTCGCTGTAATGAAGTATTCAGCACTCGGTCCAAACGTATTAACTTCTGGTCTAATTTAAGAGCTTTGCTTTTTTCAAGCCTAGCCTTAAAAGAGGAAATTCTACACGGGGTAGTTTACATACGTTACTTATAAAAGCTTACAAAATACTCTTCTGAAGATTTAATTCTAAATTTAACTACGAGAAAATGAAAGATTGGAATAAGTTAATTTATAGTCTAATAACATTCATATTACTCAACGTTAGTATTATTATTAATATAATAAACATATAATTTCCCTCTTTATAATAAAATGATTTACGATACTAAGAGAAACACAATTATATTATGAAATAATACAGCATATTGACAAAAGAGATTACATTGACGATATATTTCGCAAAGCGCTTATGAATTGTCAATGTGTGAAAGAGTACTGAAGTTAATCAAGAACGTTTTCCTGATAGGATCATTTTTACAGATTTATACCTGCAACTGAAAAATTCGTTTCACTATTAAACGAAGTATATTCAATACGTAATTATGTAAATACTAACACGTGAGCGAGAATAAATATTATATGTATTTTATGTTAAGTAATTTGATACTGTCTGTCGTTTACACGAGTAGTACACATTTAAATAAGACACTTTAACGGTTTAAAACGCGATGCATATTTGTTAAACTTATTTGAAAATTATTATTAACTTCGCTCCGTCGTTTCGGATGCTTAATAACAGCCGTGGTCACAGGGAGACGAAGATGAAGGATATCTCTGACGCCAAAAAACTTCTACGCTTGCGCCATTTGTTCCGTTGAAGTTGGTATTGTGTTTTAAACCGTTAAAGTGTTTTATTTATGTAATTTGGGCAAAGAACTCGATACTCAATATTTCATGCAAAGATTAAGGTTTCTGGTTGTATAACTAGTATTTGCATATTGTGCCACTTAGATTTTCAGGTTGTCGTAGTTGAGAAATTGTTTTCGACGTTTCACCATTATGTGTGATTGTGACATTATTTTTAACATTCCTCGACTAAACACTGATGAAAATCTATGAAGCTCTGAAGAAGAGCTACACTCTATTTTAATCTTATTTGAAACACGTTCAAATTTTAATTTTGAAAAAAGTAGCAAAGTACAATAAGATTGGTTTGCTATGTAGGCTTCATAAAATCAATGATTTAGAATTGCCATTGACTAAAATCGAGTTTGTGACATTGTATTCACTTATTATTTATTCACTTTTATCGAAGTTTTAAAATAGTCTGTTTGACATCAATTTATTGAAGTTAGAGTAGTATTAGTTGATCGTACGTGACAGTGGAATACACGAACGTACATAGACAGATGTTTTAGCTTTCTTTTACCAGTGTCGTCGTCAGTTAAAAAGTAACCTAACTCTAACATCTATAATCCGTATGCATAAAGAGCGGCTTTTTGACTGCTATATAATTTGGAACGGCAAAATATTCATATGGGTATGAATTAGGACGCAGATAAGCCAGCAAAAAGTAGTAAGCGAGATCTTACAATTTGTAAAGATGAAAAGTCAGGCTTTGATAACCATATTGCGGGTTCTGTAGACATTTTTGACTTTTTTGTGACGACATAGAAAGGTGATTGCCGTTTTTTGAAGCCCGAATTTAATTGATTTCGCTCGAATTATACGAATACCAAGATCAGTGGCGAAACTATAGGGTGGCAAGTCGGCAAAATGCCACGGGCCCCCAGCCCGAAGGGGCCCCCGGTCAAAAGAAATCTCAATTGTTGGTTCAGCTTCTTTATATATTGGGGCAGTGGGAGGGCCCATTCTATTTTTTGGTGTATTTATAAATATAATAACAATTAAAGTATTTTTATCTGTCCGTTACATCGCTTAACAATCTATACTAATATATAAAGCTGAAGAGTTTGTTTATTTGTTTGTCGCACGCATTAATCTTAGGAACTACCGGGTTGAATTGACTGACGTCGTAACAGCTTAAACTTATTTAGATGAAGGGGTTTGCAAAAACGAATTTGGAAGCCCAAAATAACGACACTCACGGACAAAGTTGCTAGCACAGCTAGTGTATTATAACTTAAAAAAGTCTTATTTTGTTTTTTATTCTCTTATGCTGTTATAAATGAAACGAAACTGTTATTTTATTTTTAATGATATTTAAAAATAATTCAAATACTCAAGACAATACTATATAGTATCATACGTAGTGGAAATGTTAACGCAAAAGCGTATGAAAAGAAATTTATGATTACAGAAAGAAAATCCTAGAATACTTCGGTTAAATTATAAAACCTAATTATTTGTTAATACAAGTTTAATTCACGAAAATACCCTCCCAGAAACTTTTTAATTAAAACGTGTGCCTGTTTATGTAAAACACGTTTGGTCATTTTTTGTTTGATCCATTGTATTAAAAATAATTATATCTGGACCTTTTGAGCCCGTACCTCTCTCGCGAGTGTAGGTAAAAATTAGTCGTTTTGCGCCATAATAAAAATGACTGGAGTAAAGTGTAATCCGGTTTCCTCTCGTGGGACATATGGGACAAACACATTTCGAATCCATTACACTGATCACTTTTACAACTATTTGATCAGATTTCTGTACTTTTCCCAATCTATATCTACAATAACATAACAATATATCCCCCGACTTCGAACCCACCTTTTCTCACACTTCTTTAACCATTTTCGCTACAGAGTCGATCATAATCTCGCTTGGATCTTTGCTATATATACGCAAAACTCGACGAAATATTTCTTCCCACTTGCAAGACCACATACATTTCAATAAAAAGCACACTATATAATAAATTTATTCTCTTAAAAAAATTACATCGGTGTGTAACTATGCTGAGAAACAATATGTGTGATTATTTTACGATAGAGGAGAACAAACAAGCGTGTGGTTCACTTAATGGTAATAACGCCAGCACCTTAACAAATTGCGCTCCATTTTGTCTTTGGATATCGGGAAATCCACAGACGGAAATCGAAACGTGATTAAATTTCACACCTTTTTTAATAACCAGATTTGTAGACGAACTTCAACATGGATCAGAAAGATTAAAATGATTAGAAATTATTTTGACCCGATGGGGATCTAAACCACGACCCGTTGACTACAGCCGTACATTAAAATCGCATATAAATAAAATTCGGCAAACAGGACACATTAATATGTCCGCCCGACTCTTAATCGCGAACAGAAATACCTGAAGAACTCTAAAATATAAACAGCGAGCTAACTATAATTGCAGCCCCGGGTTCAAAAGGAGCGTTTGAAAGGACACTCGCCTATAAAGCCCGGTGAATAGCACAAACATTTTACATACTCGCATTCATGTGCAATAAGGTTGAAATTCGAATAACGTCTAGTGGACTGAAAGGGTTTAACTATTCACTCCTGTAAGGACTGAAGCTTTGAATAATAGCGGACCATCCACTTACATTGTCTTCTGAATATTTAGAATAAACCCGAGATATCCACGTGTATCGTGTTACTAATGTCGATTATAAATAAAACGCTTTTAACGGTTTTAATCATGAAATATGTTAGTTCATATTTTGCATGATCAGACATTTTCGATGATCACGACAGCCATAGTTAGATATCCTGCTGTATTAACTAATATGCATGGATAAAACACTTTAACGGTTCAAAACGCGAAATGTAGTTAAACGTATTTACATTTTTTTTAACTGCGGCCCGAAATTGAAAAGTTAAATAGTTTGTAAACATTTAAAACTTACAATAACTTGTAAATAGGGTTAACTGAAATATATTGCGTTTTTAATTGTTAAAGCGCTAATAATTGAAATGTGTACTATTCGCGTAAACGACAAGCAAAACATGGGGCCATAATTTTAAAAGTTGTAATTAACAAACATATGTCGCGTTTTAAACCGTTAAAAGTGTATTTTCAATGTCTTGCATATTGTTATTTTTAATTGTAATTAAGCTTCAGGTTCAAGCATAATATTGTTTTACGTTTTTTCATCACATTCAATTCAAATAGAGAAATAAATATCTGCAATAAAAATAGTAAAACGTAAATATTTAAACTCCGAAATTTCATTTCACAAAAGCCGTATCCTTGATAATTTCCGCTAGATTTGGCGCCGTCCTGGTTCAACATATTGTACCGAAATAGGTTTTAGTCGTTTAGGCTGAAATAGGTCAAGCTAATGATAGTCAACTGATATTGCTAAAGTGTCGCATTTGAGACTACTTCGTACACAACTCGTACATGTTCAAATTTAGAAAGTACTTGTTTTTAACAACTCTGAAGTAAAGATTTATAAAAAAGCAGAGTTTAAAACGGTAAATTTAGACCTATAAAAGTACCATAGTTTGTCTTAGGTACTTTTTGTAATGGCCCAATTTAAGAGAGATGTCACAAACGTGAAGGCGCCAATTTATAACACTACAGATTATTATGCAAGACGTTTAAATTATTATTAAAAACTCGAGTTGCATTGAATTACTCTTAGCATTAACTCGAGGGAAAAGAGTCCTAGATACGAATCCCAGTAAAGTAAAATAAATAATTTATTTTGCGGACAGGGTATAATAATGTGGACCAAATGTTTAAAAAATCTGTTAGTCATGTAAAAGTGGGCATATTTGGGATATTATCGTTTTAAAGTATTTGTTGCTGTAAAGGACAAGAAAACTCTAAGCATTCGCGCCTTTAAGCGTAATTATAAATCTCGTGTTTGCTTACCTCCCGCTTTGTGAGTGTTCTCCGCGACGCTTTTGACACAAGTCTTTTGAGGCGGTCTAATGCCGGAATTTCCCTTGCATTTTCACAATTTTACGCAAGACTTACACTGTCTTCTGCTTAGGCGGCGCGGGCGTTTGTTTGCTTGCTACTGTAGTTGGAAAGTTATATAGAAAGCCAACGTATTAAAACTTGGCGAAGAAAAAAAGGAAGAGGACAGAGTGGGTAAACATAGGAAAGGCATTTTGCGACGAAAACATTACGCGTAATATTTAATACGTATTATATATATATATATTAATAGTAATATATTTTAATGTCCAAATTATAAAAAATAAAAATCTTTGTAATTATCTTATGATATATGTATTATAATAATAGCGAAGTTAGTCACTACAGGAAAAACAATTGAATAATGTCTTGCGAAAATTCCTGACGATAGACCTCATCAGTTTTCTCTTTGCTAACCGTAATTCGATGCTTGGACCATTGAATTAATTTTATTATTTAAAAGGCACAGTGTTTATCGAAATATATATCTGTGTTATTCTTATCTATTACTACACTATATACGTATCTTAATTTACCAAGAATCCTTAATTGATGCTCCTCCCATAAATTTAACATAGTTATGTGACTAAACTGTGTGTAAGGTGCTGCGTAAGATTAGACGTTTCGATACATTGTTTCGGTCGAACAGGGCACAGAAGCCTGATCAACTGCTTAAAACAAACACAAAAATGTTTTCTCCTTATGCTCAATAGTAGGAAATATAATACATAACATTTAACATAAACATAATTGACTTAACGTCTAAAGTTTATACGAGTAGTACATATTTAAGTAAAACATTTTAACTACATCGGGCCATAGTTAGAATAATTTTCAAATACGTTTAAATCTCGTTTTAAACCGTTAAAGTGTTTTATTAAAATAAATGACCATGCTTACTTATTAGTCCTTTTGTCTGAGTCTGAAGTAAGTGAGCTAAGTTAACATTGACCGGTCAACAGTGAAATCATGTAAGTGATGTTATTTCAAGCGAATAAGGGTGGTCTCTTACACGTCTGCTTAGCTCGTTGGATTTACATAATATTATACAGCATGTAAATGAAACAGGGGGGAAAGTAATTTTAATGGGTCAGTTTATGTTAAAAGTAGCGTTTTTTAAATAAAAAAAAAAAAAAAAAAACCGGCCCAAAAAAAAGGGAAAAAACAATTGAAATATAAAAATATATATATACTTATGTCCTACCTTTAAAAAAAAAAGCAATTTTAAAATCATAACTTATGATTAGTAATTCTTTGTATTTGAAAACTTTAATATTTTGGACATGTAGCCCTATATCTATACTAATATACAAAGCTGAAGAGTTTGTTTGTCTGTTTGAACGGATTCGAATTGAAACATTCTAAGCATTTATCGAGGAAGTTATAAAACTGCGTGTGACTAATACAAGTAACGATAGAGCGAGAGATGTGAAAAAACTTGAGAAAATTATTCATATATGTTATGGGTTTCCGAGGCGTACACTGCAAAAACGGTTCTAAAAATATGTATGAAATAATGATTCCCCTTCTGATGATCTAAAATAAAGTCCGCGACGCTATATGTCTATCTAAAGATTTACTTGCGAGTCGTGGGTAAAAGCTTAAATTTATAGAGTTGCCCAAAATAGACGAAGTCGCTGAATCAGCTAGTAAATTAATATGCCAATAATCTATGGTCACGGCGAGAACATAGATTACACTACTTAAAGCACTTTTCACGTAAGCTATAGACAATACTTCCTATTACTTTTTTGTGAATTTGAATCTTTTTAATCTGTGGACGGTGGTTCGTGACCCAGAGGAAACTTAGATATTCCTACTTCCCAACACAGAAAATTATAAATTGATTGTAAAAATGTTTATAGGAAGTGAACCCACGACCCATTGATTGTTTGCCATACATACAACACCAACGATCCGTCAAATTGTGATCGGAAAATCTGTGAAAATAACAACATACCCGAAATGAATTCATCTCGCCCGCTAACCAATTAATTCCTGTCAATAGAAAAAAATAATGGCAATCCCAAAGTCCTTTTCGAAAGCAATACAGCAGTGTCAATCTGTCAGTGACACATTTCATCGAGTGGCGAATGGTTTATTTAGTTGGCGCGTTGTTTCTATCAGCCAGCGGTTCCCAAACATTTTAATATCACCCACTTTACGCCAAGTACGAAATTGGCTGGACTTTTTTGTAATGCATACACCTGAATTAATGAACTATATTATCTGTAAGTAAAAGCCTTGAAGTTTAATCGTGTTTCGGTTTTATTCTGTGGGTTTCCGAATATTCAAATCTGAAATAAGTCAACAGGGCATAGTTTAGATGCTATATGGTTTAAATAATTAACTTTCCATCAAGTAAAATCCACGCTTATCTGTTAATTACTTAATTAAGAAAATTATCTTTTTTAATTGAATTTTAATAAGAACCTCAATTATTTCCATTCAGTTAGTTGTCATTATCAATATTTTTGTGTTTGAATGTCCACATCTCTTTTGTTTGTTACGGAACGCGACAATGTATACGAAGATATTGAGAGGGAATCAAACCCTCCATCGCACGCGCGGAATTCGGTCTCAATCATCATTAAACTAACATAAAACGTTGTAATACATCGTACATGTACACTATAATGTTGATATACGAGAACTATCCCGCGTATTGGAAAACTTATGAAAATGAAAAATGAACGAGCAAACCTTTCACATCGCTTAACAGAACCCGAGAGGAAACTCGAAAAAGGAAACTAAAATTATGCGATCTCACATGTGAAGCTTCCAATTAAAAATCTATATCATCTCACCTATTTCCATATTTCTATTCACTATCAAGCTCATAGAAGCGTACTCTTTTTTTCAGAAGGGGATACATTTTTGTTCCTAACAAGGACTTAAGTTTTGAGAGCTTGGTAGAATCTATTTTAAACCGCTGTGGTAAAAGATTATTTGACGGACTATGTATGTATAATCAGCGGGTGTGGATACTGTCCTTAGTTTATGCGAGTTTAAATAAAACAGTTTAACTGTTTTGAAGGCGATATATATATATATCTATTCGTTAAACTTATTTTAAATTATTTTAACCATGTCCCGATGTTTCGAATGCTTTGCAGCAGCCGTGGTCATGGGGATACGTGAGGAAGAATAACCGAGACGGAATTTCGATATACATACCACCCACTTATGTTAATAATTATGAATATAATTTTAAACAAGCATGTTGGACCGGGTGCAAAACCGAAGCTACATCCGTTGAATTCCACTTCAACGGCTTAAAATCATATATATATATATATTAGTTAAACTTATTCGAAATTTATTTTACCTCCGGCCCGATGTTTCGGATGCTTTACAGCAGCCGTGGTCACGGGGAGACTCAAATAAGTTTAACAAATATATATCGCGTTTTAAACCGTTAAGGTGTTTTATTTAAATAATATACATACTTGTTTACTCCATAGCCATATAAAATCTAAACAAGATGCGCGGTCGACCTATTTTGGTTTGACACTGTATCTCGTACCAGTAAATAGTCTCATCGGTTCACGAGCCAATTTTAAATTCAGAACGTGCGTAAAATAGGAGCGAGCCGAGAACCGAATAATCCGATAAATCGATTCACATTCCGCGGAACTCATATAATCGCATACCGAATTATGCATCGAATACGAATGAAATCGATTATTCCTAACCTTTTCATACTTTGAGTTTCTCGAAGACACGGGAATGTGATACGACATAATATTGCATGCATAATCGATTTCGATTGTTGGATATATGCATTCGATTTTTCTTAAAACCCGTCTCCGAGACGCTTTTATTTATTAATATCGAAGCCTTTGCAAAAATATAAAATTGACGTTAGATATTAAACTCTTGTATTATTTTCTAGCATATTATTATTTTTATGATAGAGGACATTGAGGAAGGGTGAATAAGAGAGGTGAGAAATTTGAATATTTCAAAATCCACAGACTAACACCGAAATTCGATTGAACTTCACGGCAATTTATCTAAGGGTGACCGGGGCGGAATTTTCGTTATTAATTTATTGGTAACCTCTAAAACCACTGTGGATCAAACCTACCACCATTTGATTATTACACCTTGCTACCACAACACATACAAATCCGTCCTTTTAATACTACTATTTTGACATTAATACTAACCTATAGGGGTTAATGATTAAACACAGCTGTTTATCGTGATAGGCACAGCCTAACAAAAACTATTATGTCTAGACACAGATTAGTGAAATAGATAGAAAAATGTGTCTGCATATCCCATGTAAGGGAATGAGACAACACACTTATACTGTTGTCGTTTTAGGAAACATTATTTATCTATTTCGATAATATTGATATTGAAGTTTTGCCTGTGCACTAGCTTATTAATGTAAGTAAATATATTTTTTTATAACTCCTATTGCTTTTTTGTTTGTACAGTAGTCATTTGTTGATCCAACTGTTAGGTGACCCTTGCTGGACTTAAGCCTCTCTCGCCAAAGAGATTTATTATTATCTTTTGAACCAAAAAGAACGGTATGAATTCAGCAAATTTACATAGTAAATTTGCAATCAATAGATTCTAATTACCGAACATTACATCCGATCGCTCATTCGGTTTGAACCCGTATAATGTATTTTGTTTGAACCGTGAAAGCCTCCTGGAATCTCTTATTACTTCCTGTGAGTCAGCGGTACAGACCCTCATTTCGGTAATATATTGATCTCCTCGTGTAATGTGCAAATATTCATTTCATTTCAATTTAATAACGAATAAATGAAAGACTAGCTGTGTCAATGGCTTCGTCCGCGTAGTATTTTTGGCATCCAAAATTGTTTTTGCAAACCTCCTCCTTATCTTGATAAGTTTATGCTGTTACCCACGACATCGGTCGCCTTCCGTCCTTCTTGCAAGTTAATCTTAAAAGGTAGACAAACAAACTCTTCAGCTTGATATATTAGTATAGATAATTAATAGGTACGGTTTATTTAAATAAAACACTTCAACGGTTTAAAACGCGATATATTAGTTAAACTTATTTGAAAATGATTTTTAACTTCGGCCCGACGTTTCGGATGCTTTGCAGCAGCCGTGGTCACGGGGAGACTAAAGATGGAGGATGTCTCTGACGTCAAAGTAAAGAATTGCTACGCTAGCGCCATCTGTTCCGTCGAAGTTGGTATTTGGCGAAACTAGCCGGGTCCTTACAGAATTGACTAACGGTGTCTTCGCGTTTGCTGGTATGCTGTTTATTGGGATCCAGAGTTTTTAATATGGGATCCCAGGTGTTTGATAGTTTGAGGCCGTCCTCCCTATTGAAATTTCGGTGTTTTTTGATTTCAATTGCTTCGCGTACCAATCTTGGAAAAAATGGACTCTCCTTTGCGAGGATTTTTGGTTGGTCAAAGCGAATGTAGTGATTGGGCCCTTCTGATGAGTGTTGGCATACCGCAGATTTGGAGAGACGTTTATGTTTTATATCCGCGACGTGTTCTTTAATTCTGTTTGAGATGCTACGCTTTGTTTGGCCGATGTAGGATAGGCCACAATCACAATCCAGTCTGTAAACGCCTGCATCTTGTAAAGGGATAGTACACTTGCTTGGTTTCAGGAATTGCTGAATCTTCTTGTGCGGCTTGAAAATTGTGTCAATAGAAGCTCGATTTAGGACTCTGCTAATTCTATCTGTAACTCCCTTCACATATGGTAGGTAGGCGGGCTGACGTTTGACTGTGGGTGGCTTATTCCTGTTCCTGGGATGCTGCGGAGGGACTCTCAGCTTGTTCTTGCATAGGACCTGCTTGACATGCTGTAACTCCTCATTTAAGTGGGCAGCATCACAGAGACGGCGGGCTCTCTGAAACAAAGATACTCCGACAGAACTAAGTTGGCTGGGGTGGTGATGTGAGTCACCGTTCAAATACCTATCTGTATGGGTTGTTTTTCTAAAGACGGTATGCCCAATATTACCGTGTTCATCACGAATAACTAAAATGTCTAAGAAAGGTAGTGTGTTATTGTCCTCCTGTTCCATTGTAAACTTAATGTTATTATGAATTGAGTTAAGGTGTGTAAGAAATGCAGATACTTGTGCTTTGGGTAAGATGGTGAAACGTCGGGCCGAAGTTAAAAATCATTTTCAAATAAGTTTAACTAATATATCGCGTTTTAAACCGTTGAAGTGTTTTATTTAAATGTGTACTACTCGCGTAAACTATAGACAGGTACGGTTTAATTACGTATCCTGCCTTAAATAAAACGTTAAGCGAACAATGATATCGTACTCGTACAATCCACACTAATTTTATAAGTTTGTTTGTTTGAACGCGATAATGTAAAGCTAAGCTAGTTGGTTAATCGCGGAAGGCTTTTTAAACATCAGGCCACGACCGAAGCGAGTACGTGCGAAGAAACAGTGGAAAACAGGGGAAAATTAATCTTTCACAGATTCAGTAGCGTAGCTAAGATACGGAAAAAATATGTAAAATGGATTATTCTTCTTTAGATAATATAAAAAAAAAGATCGCAACAGTATATTATGTTCATCTTATCTATCTAAGAATAACTTACAAAAACCATTTTATGGTTGTTAAATTTAGTCGAAATATTTCATATGGCAAAATAGTTTGCCAGGTCACCTAGTATTAATGTAACAATTTAAAAATTCGTACGACCGTTTAACTTTTTCGATCGGGCTTCGTTGTCAAGTTTATTAATAGGCGTTGAAAATTCCTGAAATAAGCAAAATTTTACAGCTTTTTTTTATTGCATTTTTTTCATTTTGAATTGTGTAAGGCTTTCACGGCCATCGTTCAGCATATCTTTGGTTTTCATGCTGTTTGGCCGACGTGAGCGAGAAGAGGTTCTCGAAGAATCTAATGTAATACTATTGTATGTAGTGTAATGTTATTACATTAGATATTAATTAATAGAAAGCAGAAGCCGAAAACACAATTTACTCTTGCATATAATAATATGCATAGCAATAACTTGATATAGCTAGTAACTCACTTACGGCCAATAAACATGCACATCCTGGCCACAGTTGATATGTAAACAGTTGCGATATCAGAGAAGATATGGTAGTAGGAACATAGTTTATTTTATTATAAAATCCTATTAAGGCAGTACAGATGCTCTGTGCACGACATTTGTTATAAACGTCAAACTGAACGGTGCAATGTAGTGATAAGCTAATAATATTAATTTCGGTTTTTATTTTTACACTATTTTATTATTATGTTTATAAAGATGTGTTAAAAGTTTAAAAGATTATTAATGTCTTAGTCATTAATAATCTTTTCGATTTCTCAATTCAAAAGCTTTGAAACTAATCGATTTGTAGTTTATTGCCTAATTTTGTCTTCACCCTTACATGTCTAGTGTTTTAAAATAGACTGTTCGCTAAAAATATCGGATCAGACACGTATTATTACTTAGAAAATTTGTCGTGATTTTAAAGTGAAAAGAAAAGCTTCTCAAAGGGCCAGTAAACCTATTTCAATATCTTTTCCACCATAAACTAATTCAAATATTATTCAATTAGCTATCAGCCTTTAAACCCTACTGTCCATATTCAATCTGTGCCCTTACCGTGTCTGTAATAAATATCTCTTGCTAACGTATTTATTGCGAGAGTTCCTTTGTTGCATGTTTTACAGTTGCACGTTTATCTTTTATCGATACTGCTGTTTATGAAGTTTAATGGCGTTAGTTTTAGTGCGAAATGAGTTCAACTCCCCTGGTATTGACACTTTGTTACTAAATTTTGCCGACTTAAATTATTGACACGTTTGCCGATATGTCTGGGCTGCAACATTGCTGGTATATAAAAGCGTCTTGAACAGCGGTTAGTGGACTGTATGATTTTAAGTGTGACAAAAGGAAAGTAGCAGTCGTCTGGTACTCTCTGGATCATCTTCTTTTGTGGGGGCGCTCCTAAATACCAGTTTTAAAAATAATATTAAACTAAGTTGTTATTCCCGACAGCGAAACAGCAGTTAATTTATAGAAATAAATAGTAAAGGCTCTTTTAAACTGCGAACGTCTTAAGGTCAGCGGTTGAAAGTTAACAAAATGGAGGACTGGGTATGGGGCCATTTATGAATATAAATTTGGCGGAACCAAAAATTAAAAATGGTTATGTTTTTGGGTTCTTTGTAAGAGAATGTCTATTTCCACTAGCGTACGATATACTGAAATCTGAAATTTGCAATCAAAAATGATGTCTTCATTAAATATGTGACAACATATTATAGACAACACACTTTTAATGGTTTGAAACGTTCCCGTTTGATACCGTTAAATGTGTTTCATTTTTATATGTACTGCTGCGTGAACTATACATTACTTATATAGCAATTGTTAAGAAGATGTTATTTATTAACACTATGTATACAAAAATACAAGAATTACGTATAGAAGCTCGATAATAATTCGAATAAATAATCGATAATTAATCGAAATAAGATTAATTAAAAAATATTTTTGACTTATAATAAATAAAATAAACTTTCATTCATAATCGTATTTTATTAAATTTGTAGGTAAAACGTATTTATCCACTACGTCTTTACAGAGTTCCGAAATTCCCCGAAACACACAACTTTTATTAAATATTTCCCGTTATACCTGCTGAGAAAATACTTCATGGACTATTAATTTAAGGTAGCGCAATTGGAAAACAAATTATAATTACTAAGAAGATAATTCCAGTTAGGTTTTCTCTTTGATATCCTAATGTACCTTTACCTTGTATTGTTCTAGATCCGCGGGCGTTTTCTTTGTAATTAACGAAAAGGGCTCAGTGCTAAACGCCTTTTATCTTATTTATAGAGATTGCTCACTAAACCAAGTTACGTTCAAATACATACTAGTCTGATGATAATTTTGAGACGATACTAGCTGTGCCCGCGACTATGTCCGCGTGCAATAGGCAATTTAGACATAAACGTATATTTTTGCATTCAACCTTCTCAGCTTTTGAATTAGAGCTGGTAAAAAGATATGATTAGATACTTGCGGACATTTTTTTAGTCCTTTAAAAAGGAAACATTCTTTTGAAACGGAAACGTTTTCGCGTTTTAAACCGTTATATCATATTTATTGTTTTTATAATAGGAGAAATACCCCAGCGGTATACCATCAAAACAAGATGCACTGTCGACCTATTTCAGTTTTGGATAGTTGGAAATCCACAGACTAAAACCGAAACTTGATGGCTTTTTCTTCTGGTGACAGTTTTGCGACCCGGACGGAATTTCGATATTCCTGCCACCCAATTTATATCCAGATGTCCAACATGTTTCAGAAAAATTATAAATGGATTAAAAAAGTGTTGGACTCTTTGGGGATCGATACTACCCGTTGATTATTAGTTATTAAACGAGCCCATTTAAATGTGCACTGGCGTAAACAATGCCAAACCGAATGGCTAAATCAATTTATTTAAACATCCTATGTATGTGAAGATGATGAGGCTGACTTAAGCTAACATTATCTATGTATAAATCAAATATTGAAGTCTCTGAATTACGCGACGAAGTTTACCATGTTTGTATAAAGTTAGGACAACAGATTAATTAATTAAGAAGACGCACGAAATTTCCTGCCCCCGGGACTAAACTTGGTGACACGCTCGACTAGGTTGCCTTGAGCACACGGGAATCAAGTTGGAGTAACTCATAAAAATATAGATAGGTACCTTTTTTTACATAAGATATTTCAACAAAAAATAAATAATACATTTTTGAAATTCGAACATCTTTTACGCGTTGTTCATAGAACGTGTAGTTAGTAAAATAAATAAAAAAACATTTAAATAAAACACTTTAACGGTTTAAAACGAGATATATTAAATTTTCAAATAAGTTTAACTAATATATCGCATTTTAAACCGTAAAAATGTTTTATTTAAATGTGTACTACTCGCGTAAACTATAGACAGTATTAAAAAAATACAATTTTATCACACACCATCGGAACTATTGAATGAAAACACACGAGCCGATAGTTGTAAGTTCAATATATTACACCTAGAGCTAGATTTAGTCTTCAATTAGCAAGAAAATTTTAAATAAAACTAATATCTTCATTTAATTACCAGAATATCGAACTACAAAATTTTCTGCTCTTTTATATAATTATTACTTTTAAAATTAAATATTAGATAGAAATGGAAGGGATTTAAAAGCAACCACCATAACTTGCATATTGAATAACAATATTTATATAATTATTTAAACTATACAAAGCTGTAGTATTGTTTCAACAATTAAATTAATCTATAAGCTATAAATTTATCAAACATTCTTCCCACTTAATGACAAATAACTTTCAACTGATGTAATTGAAACTCGCAACCTCAATTTAGACAGAAAAATAATTTAATTCCCATTCTAGAACTAAACCTAAACGCTTGATACAAATTCAATAATAAACTTCCAGCTCTATGCTGAAACCGCATACCATGCGCTCTAGGCAAATATTCGTATTAATATGTGGAGTTATTTAGTTTACAGCATTCTAACTATGTTATAGTTATAACTCGAAATAAATTGTAAATTGCAGAAATGATAACTGTAAACGAACGAAAGGGAAGAAAAGTTGCTAACTAATCTGGTTACGAAGATAGCGATGAAGGTCGAAGCGACGAATCGCGCGACACAGCTTGCTTCGTACTCGCGCATCGCCGGTCGCCATTGGGAGTGGCTTGGTCACAGTCGCTAGACGCGTCGCCGTTCACATCACGCGAATACTCACATCTGCCATCGTTAAAAAAAGGTGTCTAAATAAAACACTTTTAACGGTTCAAAACGCGAAATATATTATCTCAACTATTTAATGTATTTTAACTGCGACTCGACGTTTTGAACGTTTTGCAGGAGTCGTGGTCACGGGAGGCTGTCGGAAACGTCGCGTCGTAGTTAATAAGTAAAAAGTAAGTTTACTTATATTTCGCGCTTTGAAACGTTAGTTAAAGTGTTTTATTTAAATGTTTGTTACTGGCGTAAGTAACAGATAACACTTAATGTGTCTCTAATGTAAATTAAATTTGAATGATATTGAACTCGGTTATTACTTGCACTTCTAGATCAAATAGTGTCTCACTAATTTATTAATGGCATTCAGAAAATTGCCCGTATAAATCAACTTGGTGTTGAATTAATTTAATATTAAACAACACGTAATTAATTTATCGCAATAATTGAAAATGCGTAACAAAAGTTCCTCCATAATGAATTAAACCGTTGCAGATGAATTATGTCAACGTTTTTTGTTTGCTTAAACCGTTATTGCGTTATTGGTTATATTCAGCGTACAATTTGTACATCATTAAAACTCAAAACTAACTCCTAATCTACTAGTGTACGTACTACTCAAAATTATTGATCCAGTAATGACTTAAGCGATGGATACACATTATTTAAAATAATTTTCAAATAAGTTTATCCATTATATAAGGCGTTTTAAACAGTTAAAGTGTTTCAATTATATCGTATGAGTATTTTACGACATTATTTCTTTCTGTTATATACAGAAAGCATAATACAGACATGTTTTATTTTTTATATATTATAATTCTGTCTTTGTTCTGATGTCTATGTTTGTATAAGAAAAAAGAATTTTATTACTAATATTATTAAGCGAAAGAGCGAGACTATTAATTACTTTTGCAATAGCAATTTTAATAAATAATTTAACGTAGTAATATAAAGTTTCGTGACCAAACTTTGACCAAATGACTCCCAAATGAGATCGAGTAATATCAAAATATTTATGTACAAATTTTTATTACTTTTTATATGACCAGCATCTACAGCGTTCGGTGTTGTTGCTCTAACCAATTGTTCTATCGTGTCCAACACGTCACCGTTGAAACTTTTCAACTTTGATACATGCACCTTTCGCGCTATTTGATTTCGACCTTAAAGTTTCCGTTTTACGGTCCATGTATTAAGCTTTGCAGCTTAAGAAAGTCATTGAAGATGAAATTACAGAGTTTAAAGTTTGAAAACTTCAATATTAATACGAACATGATGGCATTATATAAATTAAATGACAACTCAACAACTGTCTTATGAGTCTCTCTACATTAATCAGCGGAGAAGTAAACATGGCGATGATAATTTGTCCCCTAAACAATAATTGAGATTTTCTTTTATAATATAGGTATAAAATTTATTGCCACTTGATTTCATTTTTAAAATATTTAAACAACTTTAAATGTCAATAAAACGGAGCAGCCTTAATTGAAAAGTTTACGTATCAAATTAAAACAGGGATAGACGATAAAACACCAATAAATACTAGCAATTTCAGTTTTATTAGCTTTTCACTCTTTATATCGAAAACTATCCGTGCTTTTATCTAAATTGAATAAACATTTGTATTAACATGGCTTTGTATTTAGACAACGTGTTATATTTTTGTTTTACACCAAAACAAACGTATTGATATTTTCAACCTATATCTATCTCATACAATACAAAGACAACTAACAAATATATGTATGATGTTCGCAATTGTGTAATATTAATCTGGTTTAAAGCACAATATGAAAATTAAAATGGCATAAAAACACCACTTATATAATTTAAAATACAGAAGCGATAGCTTTTTTTTTGTAAAATGCTTATAGACTGCTGGAGATTTCACGGATGCATGTGGGACTTGCATCCACAGTATTCCGTACTGATGCTCAAACCGATTGAGCTACAGTGTTATAAATTTGTTGAGTCACATTGCATTGGTTAGAGCAGCAGCACGAAACGCTATACATACCGGTTCAAGTCCCGCCCCACAACTTTAAATATATATAATGCACTAACATGTCATCAATCTTTAAAATTTCAAACCTGAACAAAACTTTAATGTTCCCACCACCTTTTAAAGATCCAGGTTTTAACGACTAAGTCCGACATTTTAGAAAAGTCATAAAATGAACATTGATTTTGGACCAACGAACCCGACGTTGGGCCTATTGAAAGGAAGTATTGATTTCGTGTTCGTTTTTTTTAGCTGGCAATGTTTCAGCTGTAAATCCTTGTAACGGTACCCTGACGGGAACAAATAGTGCCAAACCGCCAGCCATTATTCCAAAGGGCACCATGATCGCCCCATTCCTCACTACCCTCTTTTTGTTACCGCGCTTAGGTCTCCCTCACCGACGTCCATATTTCATTTCGATTTCGCGTCCCTAAGGTACACTTAAGTTTCAATATGGCTGTTAAAGTGAAATTTTGCAATCTTTTCCCAAGTATAAGTTAATGGGGGGTGACTAACGATTTTTTGCGAGACCAATCTGTCCCGATTGGGACAATATTTTCAAATTTTAAAAAAAAAAAAAAAAAAAAAAAAAAAAAAAAACCCCCCCCCCCCCCCCCAAACCCAAAAAAAAAAAAAAAAAAAATTTAAAAAAAAAAAAAAAAAAACCCCCCAAAAAAAAAAAAAAAAAAAAAAAAAAAAAAAAAAAAAAAAAAAAAAAAAAAAAAAAAAAAAAACCTCCCTTAAAAAAAAAAAAAAAAAAAAAAAAAAAAAAAAAAAAAAAAAAAAAAAAAAACACAACTTCAATATTATTTACTGCCTACAAAAATATTATGATCGTACAACAAGCAATGTTTGCAAAACGAATATTTGGGCTTTTGCATATTTAAAGTGTTGATCAATCTCTTGTCAATTCAAATCTCTTAGGACACATGTGATAGTCAATACTTGAATTTGTGCAATATGTACAAACGTACTTACAATAAAACGTCCAGATAAATAAAAATGGCCTAAACTGAAAATTTCTGTCTCTTTGAATTATAACAATAAATATTTCGAACAAATGTCTATTTACTTCTAATGCTAAGCATACCTTACTGTCTACGTTCTCACTTACTCGTTGCAAACCGAATTTAAAAGTAATAGAAAAAATTTTCAAAATGTAACATTCTTGAGTTAAATCATTAGTTATATTATACAATTATCTTTCAAGATGACTATGTATACATCCAAGTACTTTATTTCTTTTTTGGTTCTCACATTTATTGTATGTAAAGACCAATTTATCTGTGCTAATATGAAAATTGACTAGGGTATTTATCGGTCTAACAGAAAAAGACCAGTTATTTGTAATTACAACGATAGTTGGCGGAATTTACAAACAAATGAAAAGTAAACATCTAAAATTGGATCACCAATATTATTGCGTGAACTCTTACCGTCCTCTTAAGGTGATGGAGGTTACAATGAAAACGCTCTGCCAATTTCACAAGAAATTCAGGAATTTTTAATTTGAAAATTGTTCGTGCATTTATTTTGGCTGGTTCTTTTCATTTGGTTCTTTGTATCAGGCGAATGATTAAAAGTGAAACCAGATAGGTCTGTTCTCTCATTTTACTATACTGTAATAAAAATAAAACTGCATGCGGATTTTTATGTAAAATACAAAAATAAAACTACTTAGTGTACCTTTATAATCGTACTAATTATTTGTGAATTAAACTTCAACATAACATATATTCGACTTCAACACCAAAGGATTGCAGCTGATATTATTAAAAAATAACATTACTTAAGTTTAAATTGAACGAGTGGAAAACTTTATTTTCACATTGCCTATGATGGAATTGAAATATGACTCTTTCAGTCATTTTTATTTTAAATCTAAACAAGTTGTTTCATAAACTTACATTGATTTAGTTTTAGCAGTGACCTGCCCGAGTCGTGATAATATGTAATAGCTCAATTAAATATTACGATTACAAAGAGTAATGTTTATTTTCCTTTATTATTTTTATTTGTCCATTCCAAATTTTGTGTATGAACTTTAATATTACACATGTTATTGCACATAATATAAATAAAGATAATAATATTTATTGGAATTTCAATTTCTTTTGCTTTTTAAAATTTATTAGAAGGAAAAGTAGGTTAATATTCAAATTCAAAAAGGTCCTAATTAGGAGGCTATTAAATAATTTGGGTGTACTTTCCAAAATTAGCGCATACCGCCGATCGATCTGAAATTTGGTATACTTATGTATTTTGACCTCCTAATCACGAATACCATAACGAAAATTGGCGCAAACGCCGTTTTGAATATGTAAATCGAAAAAAACCTCTTTACGTTCAGTGTGTCTAATCACGCATTTCTAACCAATGTAGACTATTTGAGCTTTTCCCGAAAAGGGTGTGTGTATGTGTTTGTGTGTGTGTAACCATTTTTTACCCATAGTGATCCAAGTTCGTCAAAGCGTTGGAGGTTGCATGGCCGAAAAGCGCAGACTATTCGCGTTATCTACAATGCACCACGTGGAGGTTGTCTGTCTAGCATTCCTGGCCCTGATAAGGGCCGTTTTGTGTGTGTGTGTGTGTGTGTGTGTGAGTGTGATTTTCATTGATTCACCAATAACCTAAACGTTGCACATGTCCGCTATACAATTTCAACTCTGTGGTGATTTTCCACTGTGGTACATGAATGTGGTCCGCTATAGTAGTTGCATTTTCCCTTACTTTCGGCTGTCAGATACAAACTGCGTATATTTTTCTTTATATTAGTCGAAGTCCGAGAATGTTTTTTACTGTAATAGTCGGCCTATGGAAATATTTGCCGCTTTTGTCGATAGACTTGAGATCTATTCCCGCTATAGTAGCCTAATTCTCGAGTGGTTTTTTGTTCTCCTAATCGACCTGGGAATATTTCCCGCTGTAGTAATTCCATTTCGTGAAAATTTTTTGATTAGGCACACTGAACGAAAAGAGGTTTTTTTCATATTCAAAATGGCGTTTGCGCCAATTTCCATTATGATATTCGTGATTAGGAGGTCAAAATACATAAGTATACCAAACTTCAGATCGATCGGCGGTATGCGCTTTTCGGAAGTTTATCCAATAATTTTCTTAATCTAAATTTTTAAAAATATTTTTATTTAAATTATTCAAATTACATAAATTATTATTTTTCACTTGTTAAGTTATTTTATCTGTAATTATTTAATCAATAAATCTATTTATATTGAACAAAAATTGACGACACAGGTGGAACTTGAACAGACCTCCACAGCGTTACAAGCTGCTGGTCTGATCAATTGAACAGTACAGACACGCTAGCTCAATTGGTTAGAGCAGCAGTTAAATCTATTAGGCTTTTTTCTTCTTCTCAATAAGAGTCGTTCCACAAAGCACTATAACCGTAAATCAATATTGGGTATTCCATACGCGTTTACTCGGAACATTAGTGCAATAACTTGAATTAGTTTCACCCGCATAACTTAGGGTCTCACCTTCATAAATCTACGCATAGGACTTAGTATGCACCCTTATCCATATAAAGATACAAGCAGAGACCACTGTGTTTATAGTAACACGATTATCTATTATTTTTTACTAATTCAGGGCCTATGGCATTATATGTTCTCTTGTCTGTTTTATATAATTTTAAGAAGATGAAGGTTAAACTTTACATCATTGGTATAAAAATAAAAAAGGGTTCTCAGTAAATTAACGGATTTTACGTATCTTGTCAAAAAAAAATTATCATTTTCGTATGGAATTTTTGCTCCACTAGACTTATCTCTTTTATAATTACATTTTGCAAATATTACTATTAATAATATTTATATTAATAATAGTAATATTTGCTATTAATAATATTTATATTATTAATAGTAATATTTATATATAAAGTAATATTTGCAAAATTTCATTATAATTGGCTAGCGGTTTAGGCGCAGAAATTATACACTATAATTAATGACAATTACTGTTAAAAATAAAACAAAGTGTGACATACAAAGAAAATAACATTTCATCATCTACTAGTTTCAAAAACATGTAAGGTCTGGTAAATTTAAATACGTTTTTATATGAAAAATGAAGTTTTTCAAATTAGATGAAAATTATTCTTTGTTTCTGGAGATAGTTTTATTACAGTGTGTAGGCATTGCACAAGACAATTAAATTTGGAGATATTCTGTATATATACATCTATTGTGCTTAATGCGATGCGTCTAAAAATACAAATGAATGCTTAAATGCGTCGACTTGTATTTTTAACATTATCCACTACCAAAGTAATCGTCTCTCGTTGAGCGTTGTCAGTGGTTTACTCGAGTGGTTGGTAGATTGTAAATACAACTGTTTACAAAGTACTTAATTTCCGGGTTTTTAACAGCAGCCGTCCCTTCTATAGGTACCTATACTTGTCCTGGCCATTTTTTGGCCGTGTCCTGGCAGAATTGACTAACAGTGTCTACTTTCCTTTGCCTTTGCTGGTATGCTCTTTTTTGGAATCTAGAATTTTCAAAAAGGGATTCCAGGTGTTTGATAACTTGAGTCCTTCTCCGTCCATCCGTAGCTAAAATAATTTGTATAGTTTAATCAATAAATTTAGCAATTTAAACCGTTCACAGTGTTTTATTTGAATTATATTAATATATCTCTTAATTTGATAGATCACTCAATTTCGTTATATACTTGTCACATCTATCTTTTTTTATTAATCTATGACAATAATATAACATCTATACGGCCGTCACGAATCAAGAACACCAGCATCCGTACAATAGTATTCAGTTTAAAACATTAAATAAAACGCGCTCAAACAAAGGCTCAGCTGCAATAAATCATCTTTCATAATATTCCGAGGGAACGCAATTTCACGGCGGCATTCAAAAAGCGATATACACTTGTTCTACAATTCTACAACTACCGTCGTGGCAAAGATTATTGTGATGCATGTGTTTAGATGCGAGCGATAACAGAGTTCGATTTCCATGCGATAAATTTGTATATGTATATACAACGGTCTACTCACTGATAAACAAACAATGCAACTACATAGTGAGCACTGATATAGATGGGAAAGCCAAAATTAAAGAAAATGGGTCATATTTCAACTTCCATTACACAGATAGGATACCCAACAAGATTTATTACCTGTATATTCAATTCAGTCTGCAGTTGTTGATTTTAATTGTAATTTTCCTGCTATTATTAGCCTTTATTTATTACGCGAAAAGTATAGTATATTAGATATTAGACCCATTTATATGAACCCAGAATGGGTTTTTATTTTTTTCAATAGAACAACATTTTACTTAACGAAACCAAGTATGATGTTATATTATTTATATATGGAGTTATAAAAAATATATAAAGATATGACATGCAATCAGATTTATTTACTTTAATAACAGTTATATGCTAGCAACAAAACATTATAATAAATACCTTTTTAAGTCGGTAATAAATAAATAAAATAATTTGATTTGTCAGTTCTGTGATAGTACATTTTTAATCTATGACAAAATCCATTGCAACCATTCCCTCTTCTATGCCGGCTATGTGCGATTGAATTTCGAAGAATAGTAATAGTTTGAGGTATTTTTCTATTACAGTAGTGCATTGTAGTAATACATTATTTTTCCACATGTTCGAGGAGGGAAAATATATGTATACTCTCACCTAAGTTACCTCACGGTGTAATTTGGAAGTTATCCCATGGCGCCATTTTCTGTTGGAAATATTTTACAAACGTGATTGCTATTTTTTATGGTAGAGGACTGAGAAAACTTGACGGAAGGTAAAATGTCCGGGGCCGTATAATATTGATCACGTTTGGCTTTAGATAATCGTAAATCTACAGACTGAAATCGAAACGCGATTAAACAAATTAAAATCTTTTTCAGTTATGGACGGTGGTTCGTAAGCAGCACGGAATTGAGATATTCCCACCAACTATTTAATATCCAGATTTGTCCAACATATTTCGGACAAAATATGATAAATTGATAGAACATCTTGGGCCCGGTGTAGTTGGAACCCACGATCAGTTAATTATTAGCCATGCTTTGCTGCCATTAGAACAACAAACCCCTGAAAAAAATACATTGAAAGAGAAATATCATATATTGTTACTTACTAGCTTTAACAATGAGGTTATTTAAAACTAGATGCGTTACAGTAGGCTTGTTTTAAGTTTAACATTTGAAACATAAATTTAAAAGTATTACCAGTGAATATGAACATTATGTGAATATAAAGATGTTACAGACTTGAAAGGATGAATGGTCGCTTATATTTTCGAAAGTAAAGATTTAAATGAAAAATTCATTATAAATTGAATTGTAAGGTTGAAATTACATTGCGCAAGAGTATATGTTATGATAGAGTAAAAGCGCGGAACATAGTAGATGCCGGTTCAAGTCCTACCCGCGTCGCAAATTTTAGATTTATTTAGTTCCATTATGTACACTTGAAACATATAAATGTTTTCAAGTTAACATTTCCTTGCAATTTCTAACAGCGTTTAACGAGAAAAACTAGTATCAAAATAGAGGTAAGCGGGTTAGTTCTGATAAATCGCACTTCCTAGAGCGAAGGCCAATTATTAAGATGGATAGCGCCAGCGGGTGCGCGACGTAATATCTACTGAATTTTAGATTATTACTGTCTGCCCGGCGGAGGGAACGTGTGTTAACTCGATATTGAAAGAAAAACTTTACAGTGTTCGCGAAAATAAATGCTGGTTTAGATTCCTCTTTAGTTTGTATATATATTTAAATTAAGAATGATTTGACTTTAATAAAAAATAAGACACTACAGATTTTTCGAAAATTTTCGAATATTCGAAAACTTTAATATTTTTCACATGTTGTTCCGTGCTGTGCTATCAAGTTGAGACTCGATAGCTCAATTGGTAGAGCAACAGCACGGAACGCTGACGATGCCGGTTCAAGTCCGGCCCGAGTCAAATTTTTATCGATTTTTAAATTTTCTGATATTAAAACCAAAATTGATTGACAGCGCAGCTTGTTCAGATGTTTGTCGTCCACTAACATAAGAAAATTTTTAACTTAACTATGAGTCCTTAGTCAGACAACCCGGGAAACGTAAGTTATATTTTCGATCGAGTACCTATGGTACCAAATTAATTCTCTTATGAACAAAATCGATTAGAGAAGACAGAAATATATGTCAGCCTTGACCTTGTAGGGAAACTATATGTCATTATCAAAGTAGTAATAAATTATTTTAATGTATTTTAGTCCTTAGACTTTATTGTTTAAACAAATATTTTTTTTTTAATTGAAATGAATGTATTTATTTTTTTATAATTTTTAATTTTCTCACGTCTCTCTAAATTTTTTTCTCTTTATTTTTAGGTTGCCAGGAAGTGATCGCATGCTAGCGACAAAGCGGCCAGTTTAGAATGTAAGTTTTATTTGTATAATTTTATTTATGTAACATCGTTTCTAAAACTTTAATATTTGGCACATTATTTAAATTAAAAATATATCTCAAACGGCGGGACTTGAACCGAGAACATTATGAAGCCGGTTTAAGTCCCGCCCGTGTCATAATATTTTTTTTAATCCTTATAGCAATATATAATTGCAAGTATATTATATATATATATATATATATATAATATACTTGCAATTAATATTAAAGTTCTCCTAGTTTAGTCAATAAAAAACATAATAGTTAATAAATAGGCGAGTTAAGTAATACTTTAAAACGATTTATTATTTCATTGCATATATAACATGCTCGAATTGAGTATATTTCAATTTAAACGAAGTAATTGCTTGTTAAGAGCTGTTTAACATACTAAATATCCTTTGATTTATACACGCATTAATTATTATTGAAATAGCAGGGAAAATGATTTAACTATTATTTGACTACGGTAAAATCACGCGCCGTATGTTAATAAATTGATGAAATGTTCTCACCTGTTGGTACACTTGTATTTACAACATTTAGTTTCCTATATGTATTTTGAGTTCGATTATATGAATTACATGATTTTAAAAAAATATTACGCTTTTTATATTACGCTATTACGCTCAAGAAACTAAGTAAAATACACACATAAAACTATCTATTTAAATAATACAATCCTATAACACAATTTGCTTTCTGTTGCGTTTTTTTACTTTTTGACCACCAAATTAACAGATTTGACTGTAACATTAGTGACACCTTCCATTTTCAGTCCCCTCGCGACCACTTGCTGTAAAGCATTCAAACATTCACGTCCATCCGTAGTTAAAATGATTTCTAAAGTTTAACTAATATATTTCGCGTTTTAAACCGTTAAAAGTATTTTAATTTAAGGCGTTCAACTCGATTGAAGCCTTAAATTAAAACACTTTTAACGGTTTAAAACACGAGTAAACAACAGGAATCTTTTTTTATTCTTAGCAATTCTTTTAGCCACCAAAAGACATAAAACGCCATTAAGCGGACAAACAAAACTCAATACTTCACCTGTTTCATATATATATAGCCTAAATATGTATTATATTCCCAATATTGGATTTCTCCTTACAATTGCTGTCTATTGACGGGCTAAATCCACTTCAGTGTATTGATTAAAAGTATATAAACCATACAACAAGGAATAAACAGAACATATAGCTATTGTTGTATTGTTAGACTGCGAAATAGATTTGTTTATATGTTTTTTTTTTCCTTAGAATAGAACTGTTAAATCAATGTTTGACTCATTTTTACATCCACTTACGAGCTACTTCACTCACACTTTAATTGGCATGAAAGGGAATAGAAAAATACAAATTTAGCCACATAAAGAGACCACAAGAACTGGAACACGACGGGCGACGGGCTCGTTGGTCTAATGGTAATGTATAATCAACGGGTCTTAGGTTCGATTCCCATCGGGTTCTAATTTTTAAATTTATAATTCTCCTGACACTCTGTTATATACTACACTAACGCGCCAGGAAAAAAAACACAGCGCAAGGATCGCCCTACGGTTTTAAATAATCTAATCTAGTGAATGATTTGTGTGGCAACGCGAAAAATATTTTATTCTCGCCGGGGTTAGTGCAGTTCAATTCTGTATCGGACGCGGGGCTGACTGGAATGTGAAATAGGGACTGTGCGATAAGCGGGACAGATATAATAATATATACTGGTGCATGTGGTTGACATATAGTTCATAGTATTTAATTATTGAAAGCAATTAAAGTTATGTCCTAGTGGAGGAACATTGGCGAGACTCGAAGCCACGACTCTATTTATAACTAGCTGTGTCAGCGACTTCGTCCGCGTAGAATAGTTAATTTGGGCGTTAAATTTGTTTTTTCAAACCCTTTCATGTTTAAAAACTTTCCCGTGCGCGGCCCGTTCGTTCTTGCAAGTTCATCTTAAAATATATATAGCGTTTTTTTAGATCATTTAAAGAGGAATCATAATAATATAAAAATAAATATTTTTTTAATTCGAACCCGTAGTTCATGAGATTAGCGCGTTCAAACAAACAAACTCTTCAGCTTTATATATTAGTATAGATTTTATATTGGGATAAAAATTGATTTTAGATCGACCAAAAATTACGACACGCGCAGCTCTAACCAATCAAGGTACATCTTATCGTATCGTACCTTACACGTCAACGTCGAATTTTTTCAACCTATTGATACATGCATCTCTCGTGTCGCAAATGAAAATAGTATACCTTGTTGAGATGTTATATGGCTGAGGTATCACATTCCATCAAGTAACCCCATGCTTTTCTGTCCTCCTCTTTCTTAATATGAATCTATATATGCCTTCTTTATATATTATTCCACTTATGCACGTCTTTTTGCCTTCGGAGTAAATCTTAAAATAATTCGCGGAATAACAAAGCCAACCAGCGAACCTCTCTTGGCATATACCACGCACGCATTTGAAAAGGTATCCCCGCAAACATATTTCACGTGATATTTCGCGCCCTAATAGACTAGTATTATTCGAGGTTGTACCGAAATCGGAAGTATTTCGGCTGCAGTTGAAACATATTTCTTAAATCGTAACACATTGTAACTACTGTGTATCATCTATCCAACACCAATGATCAATTAGTTCAAAAATATTCACAATATACGAAAAATCATTTGAATTAGGGTGATACTTCTTATTTTTCTTAATATAGAAGACAAAAAATACATGAATTCTCTATGAGTAGTACACAATTAATTTAAAAATCGAAAATAAATTTCGACTCGCGTAGAAATGCTATTGCTCTACCAATTCAGCTACCGAGTCACTGGTACCGGTAACGGTGACTCGGTACTTAGCCACTTCACTTAAATTACTGCGATAAATCTAACGTCTTTATAAATCAAAAACAATAACTCGTGTTAAAATTCTTAAGTCAATGCACGACAATTTACACAATATCATCTGGTATATTACTCATACTAAGAATTTAGACACCTGCTAATTTATCAATATTGAGACAAATTGTTCTTAATTTTTTTTACTGTTAACGTATGTATACTCGTCAGCGGCTGTGTGGCTCAGTACTTAAGTAGAATGTCATATATTAACAGGGATTCTGGGTTCCAATTACAATCCTTGTCTATTGGGGCAGGGCGCAGAAGTGTGATCGACTACTTATCTATAAATAAAAATACGAACAGTGAAATGTATATAGATATATTTTCACCATATCCCACAGGGTGAAGATGGATTTCAATACATATGTATATGTTTTAATTTTAAAACATTATTTCAATTTTACAATGCGTATATTATGATCTTCCTTTATCATATCAGCGCCCTTTTCAGCCATCATTATTGTAGGCGCATTTGTATTACCTCGGATGATTTTTGACATCGTAGACGAGTCAATTACTCTCAATCTCTTGACTTTATGTACCCTGAATCTCGGATCAACTACTGCATCTTTATCATACGCTGGTCCCATTTTGCATGTACCAACTGGATGAGCTATAGTAGTCGTGTAATCTGTGAAGAGACAAGCAATATACGCGTCCGTTCCCCATGCGTATTGCTCACATCCTTTTAAAGGGAGTTTGTAATAAGAGATGCCACTATCTCTAAAAATTTGTGTATCTTCTAAGCGAATAACAAATTTCGTAGCGTTCACTAAATACTCTAAGTCTTGTGGCTTTTGAAATATACCCGAATTAATAATAGGAGGTCCGAAAATAGGATCGGTTCGGTTTAGTAAAATGACACCTCTGCTTTGAGGTGTTAATAATATGGGACGCACTGCAACTGCATCAAAGTAGGAAAACGGAAATATATTAGTTGCAATGTAAGTTTCTGGGTCGATAACGAAATCTTCAAGACGTCTAGAGTCAAAGTGAAATTGTATGTTTGGGGCGTCATTCTTTGTTCCATTTGTGTTATAGTAAGCAACACTATTGACAATAGATGTCGTTGCCAGGGGACCGTTTTTCTTCTCAGGTTGTTTATAATAATTCAAAACATCCCGAAGTAGTTGAAAATTACTAGTTAAAGTTGAAGTATTGTTTGAAAGAGAAAACAATAAACCATCTGTAGTGACATGATCTTGAAGATTGTAACCAACTCTTAAATTAGCTATAACAGGAATATTAAGGCTTTCTAGCTCTTCACGAGGACCTATACCAGAAACTTTCAATAATTTAGGTGAATCAATAGACCCTGCACTGATAATTACTTCTTTTCTTGCGTAAGCTTGATATTTCTTTCCATCCTTATAATATTCTATGCCGTGAGCTTCATTTTTGTCTATTTTCATTAGTATTTTAGTGGCAAGTGCATTGGTAATGATGTGAAGGTTTTTTCTTTCCCGTCGTATAGGTTCGATGAAAGCCACATTTGTGGATTGCCTTTTACCATCTTTAGAAGTAGTAAGATTTATATCTACACCTACTTTACTCTCCAGACCCAGATCTTTGAGCGGTATACCCATTTCTTGGAAAGCTTCTACTATAATTTTTGATGGCTCGTCGGTATATTGAAATCTTTCTACATTTAAAGGCCCTCTAATCCCGTGAAGTCTTTTACTATATATAGGTCCGCGAAGAGAAATTGATTTTTCAAAATAGGGTAAAACCTATAAGAATAATTATTTTTTCATATGCAGAAATTGTTTTGTAAATAAGATATATGTATATTGTAATAACCTAACAGTACGATGTAAAAATAGCTGATAAGAGTATTTCCTATTTTGATAGACGTATTACGTTTTACCGAAGGTTATAAAATTACTTTCGATTATTTACAAAAGAGAGGACAACTATAGCATATATTAAACTATGAAAATAAAATAGGCACCTACTTCTTTGTAACTCCATCCTTCGTTACCATCGGCAGCCCAATCATCATAATCGACTCTATGGCCTCTCATGTAAGTCATGTAGTTAATTGCACTTGATCCTCCCATAGTTTTTCCTCTATAAAACAACGGAACTAAAAAATACTATATCATTTTTAAAATAACATATTTCTTCAAACTCACCTCGGCCACACACATATTTGATCCTTCTGCTGTAGGCAGGTCACATTATCTGGCTCTGTTTTGTATGCCCAATCAATATTCGAGTTAATAAGTACAGCTGCGGCGGCTGGAATACTGGTAACATTTGGTTCTTCCTCGCCCGCCTCGAGAAGTAGAATCTTGAACGAAAAATCTATTTAAGTTTAATTAAATGTTTGTTACATTTATAATGAGTATTATATCAGCGACTAATTATACTTTGTTCGTTGACTCCGACATTACATAAACACAACTGATAACGTTTGTATCATCTTAAAACACTTACTTGCCAATTTTCTATTTCAGATAGTCTATTTGCAAGTACACACCCTGCCGAGCCGGCACCAACAATAATGAAGTCGTAAATAAATCTGACGTCATCTGTAGATTTTTTCTTAAAATCCGGCATATTGTCGCTATGATCATTATTTTTTAAATCATCAGAGGTATATAGAGAAGAGTAGGTATTTTGTCTCGGATCTTCGTCAAACATGGGCTTCCCAAAAAGTTGCGCTAATAAGGCCAAATAAGCGAATCCGATGGGAGCACATTGTGTTAGATTTCCCTGAGCCGTCGTACACAGCGGAGCTATATCCGGCGGTATCCACGTCATTCTTCCTTGGTATTTAACTTGTTAATATTTTTCTTATCATTCATGGAACACGAAGTGATGTGAGTAAATAGCGCTCATTCGTTATCGATCGCTAGTCGTTGTAATATGCATAATTTGTTCAAGTGTTTTATTGTCTGCTACAATATTCAAAATTCAACAATATCCATTGTTGAATTTTGTGTTTTTTTTATTTCGTTTCAGCAAATACATAATTTTTGTCAGGAATTTCAAATTACTTAATATTATCATAGTTTATTAACACTAAATACAAAAATGTTTAATATTTCGCATGTTATTTTGCACATGATGTCACTATATAAATTAAAACTAATTGCGCGAGAGTTATATTTATCAATAGGTTGAAAAAATTTGACGATGACGCGCAGGACGCCATACCGCAATTGGTTAGACCAATAGAACGGAAAGCTGACGATGCCGGCTCAAGGCCTGCCCGAGTCGTAATAGTTTTTAATTAAAACGCACTTTCACAATAGTTCATAAACACTTATTCCCACGATTTACCAGAAGTACTTAAAATAAAAATCTGCACGATTTGAGGAAATAATTAGTGTCTGGCGGCACGGCCAATTAACCTTACCTTTATTTTTAATATTTATAATATATTAAATTTAGGATTTGGCTTCAAAAAATTTTAAGATTTTATAATAAGACATTTATTCTGAGATTTACAACCAGTAAGACAATTTACTTAGAAAAGCTTAGCCTCTCTGGAAGTAAGCAATACTATATGCATACTATAAATTAAAGCGCTGCCTTGCCATTCTTTGAATAAATAGTATTTATCATCTACTCACACATTCCATATTGTACTATAAATAACTACACAACATAACAATTAACAAATAACAGTAGCGATATAACATAATTATTAACAATACTAACAAATAACAACCTGGATTTAATACGTTTATTCAAATTCTGTATTCTTTGTTATGATGCTGCTGACACAGAGTAGCCTAATTACAAAAAACGTGATTTTCAATAAGGAGGAATATAAAAATGCGCAATTAATTTACGCGAAAATGAATTTGGACTATTATTTGTGTAAACATTAGTTAACAATATTCGGGCACGCTCTTGCAGATTAACATTATGGACTATGAAAATATATAAACTCAAGTCATAGAATTGCAGTTAGGCTTAAGCACCCACTAATATTCATATATTAGTAGGTACTTCGTTCTCTTTTTTACAATGGAGGAGTTATGCGTTATTATTATACGTTACGTTAGTTATTATACGTTAAATACTGTATCCATATAAATCTTAACAAGATGCGCAGCCGATTATATTTTAGCTTTGAATTTTGGGAAATCCACAAACTTACACCGAAACGCGATTTAACTTCACAACTTCGGTTTTGATTCGAGATCTGGACGTTATTTGACCATATCAAGGAAACCTTTAAAATCTTCTTATAAGCTAAGATAGAAAATATGTTAAAACTTAAATCTCAGCTTCTGTTATCTTCTTTTATTATACCACTTCCTTTCTCAGCCATCATTATAGTAGGTGCATTAGTGTTGCCACGCGTTATATTAGGCATAGTGGATGAATCAATTACCCTCAACCTTTCAACGCCGTACACATTAAACCTTGGATCAACGACTGCTTCTTTGTCCCAAGCAGGTCCCATTTTACACGTCCCAACTGGATGGTAAATCGTTGCTGTGTGATGTGTCAGAAGACAGACAAAGTATTCAGATGTACCCCATTCGTATTCAGTGCATCCTTCAAGAGGTATTTTCACAAAAGAGAGGCCAAAATGTTTGAAAATATGGGTGTCTTCTAAACTTACAGCAAACAGAATGCCAGCGATTAACGTGTCTATGTCTTCTTGGTATTGAAAAAATCCTGGATAAATTAATGGCGGGCCAAATACTGGATCCGTTTTATTTAATAAAACAACTCCTCTACTTCTGGGGGTTAGAAGCAGCGCACGTGCTCCAACCCCATTGTATTGCGATAAAGGCAATATGTTTGACGCCATGTAACTTGCTGGGTCTGCATAGTAATCATCAACACGTCTGCCATCGAAATGAAACTGTATATTTGGAGGACCATTAAGTGATCCATTTGTATTTATAAAGGCAATAGCATTTATGATACTGGTAGTTGATAGAGGGCCATATTTGATCTTTGGTTGGTTATAGTAGTCTTGAACGTCTTCAAGAAGCTCATCTTCATTTGCCAGGGTTGATATTTCATTCGGAAATGAAATTATTAAACCATCAGTGGTTACATGATCTTGAAGATTATGGCCAACTCTTAAGTCAGCGATTACAGGAATATTCAGACTTTCCAATTCGTCTTGAGGGCCTATACCCGATACTTTAAGAAGTTTTGGTGAATTAATAGAACCTGCGCTGATAATCACTTCTCTTCTTGCGTATGCTTCATAAAACTTGCCATCTTTGTAATACTCAATACCATAAGCTTCTTTTTGTAAAGGGTCTATCAGTATTTTAGTAGCTTGTGCCTTCGTAATGATACGTAAGTTTTGCCGTTTCTTTCGAATTGGTTTTATGAAAGCAGCATTCGTAGATTGTCTTTTGCCTGCCTTAGAAGTTGAGAGGTTTATATCGGCACCCACTCTAGTTTCTAGTCCTAATTCTAATCGCGGTATACCTTTTTCATTGAATGCCGTAGAAATAATTTTCGTGGCCTCATCGACATACGCGAATTTTTCCACGTTTAAGTATCCTTCAGGTCGATAATACTTGTCATTCTCAAAAAATTTAAAACGTTGATTGCCGATTGCTTTTTCGAAGTATGGCAATACCTGAAAACAAATGAGGTTGAAATAAGAACACATATATCCCAAGATATTCTTTTACATTAAATTAAAATTAGGTACTTCTTTATAGCTCCACCCAACGTTACCATCAGCAGCCCATCCATCATAATCGTATCTGCTCCCTCGCATATACACCATGTAATTAATTGAACTGGATCCGCCCATAGTTTTGCCTCTAAAACAAAAACACGGATTATTCCTACTTCATGCGAAACCTGAAAGAAGTTTGTTCAGAATCAGTAGCAGAATCCATTCCAATAGTTTTTATATCACGTTATATTTTTTTCAAAATAATATGAAATTTTTGAAATCCTGGACACCGTTCGATAAACAAATTTCTACATAAGTATAACTCAATAGGTATAAAAATTCGGGGAAGCCGCAGCGGGCGCTCGTCGCTTTGAACTAACCGTTACAGCGCGCGCGGGCCCCCCGCTCTCAGTCTTTAGTCTAGAGTCAGTGCGTGCGCAACCCTTTCGCGGTGATTACGTAACAACTTTCTTCCGAATTGCAAGCAAGCGATTGCGCATCCCACGGGCGTCTCGTCGTTTCGCGGTGTTTTTTTAAGTGTGTTAATTACAGACATGTCTTACAATTATACCAATAATAATAATGTGGAAAGGTAACAAATAATGTTGCCGAAGCAATGAGACGTTATCATGAACAATTTGGCATCTTGGTATCATGGAACATAATGCTGAGCGTTACGCAGCGCTTACGAGACCATAGCCAGTTCAGACCAGACGCATTAGACAGAGACAAGGAGGTTATTCAACGTTAGTCAGTCTTAGGTGTGGTGGACTTTAAGGAATTACCACCAATACCTTTATCATTTTAGACGAGCTCAAGAGCTGCTCGAAAATGATAAAGCCCAAAGATTCGATAAATTAGTGTAAATAATGGTGATTAAAATTTTCTCTTTGTCTCAATAATTAACGCTAGACTTACATGCCGTTTAACCATTCTTACAATCCAAAGCCTGTAAGTGTGATGGAAAATGTTATTGCCAAAAGTTCTGAATACATTCTGTGAGCGGACAATAAGTACATAAAAGTAGTGAATCGTGTAGTGTAAGGTGCAGGACGCGGAGCGGAGGAGAGGGAGGGGGTGCGAGATAGCGCGCTGCGTCGACGCCTGCTCAGTGACCATGTGGTTGCGGGATAAACAATAACATGAAAAAACTTCATAACTTCGTGAGTTTTCATTATTTTTTAATTTAGATTTTTTATCCGTGTTGCGGGATAAACAATAACATGAAAACAACATGTAAATTTAGTTAAACTAATCAAATCGCGTTTTAAACCGTTAAAGTGTTTTATTTAACTGTGTACTACTCGCGTAAACTATAAACAGTGTAAAATGTATATAATTCAACATTGTCTTTCACTAAGTCAACGCAAGAAGTACGTTTTTAATAAAACTATATAAACTGTTTTGTTTAGGCTTCATATTTTTACAATGCATAATGTACATAATATTGATGATATCTATGTATTATTATCTAGCTTAAGTTTATGCATGGTAAAAAAAGTTTAAAAAAAGAAAGAAATTTTTTGTAGCCCTGTACAAACAAATAGATTTATTTCACAGAAACACCTTTAATTACATGAATTGAATTTTTGTTTTAAATTACCTCATTTAACGGTGTATACCTAAACATTTATTTCTGATCCCCTCGCGACCGATGGTGTAAAGCATTCGGAATGTCGTTACCGAAGTTTAATTTTAGATTAACTAATATAATACATATTTTAAACCGTTATATTACTGTTATTGTTAATATAAGTTGTTCATTATAACTGTAGTGTTAATGTGTTAAATACATTACCTAAACCACACGCAGCGTTGATTTACTTGGGAGAGACAAGTCCTATTTTCGGGTTCAGTCACAAACCCCCAGTCTGCGCTAGAAGTAGCTAAGGCAGGGGCCGCAGCTGGTATTGAAGCTACACTTGGTTCTTCATCTCCAGCTTCTAGAAGGAGAATCTGTCAAACGTTAAGTGCTATTAATTCTTACCAGTTTATAATTATAATTATACATACATACTGTATCTCGACATTTGAAGGTCAAAATAATCTTATACTTTAAATTAAAACATTTTGCGTAAAATAATATCCTATATAACCGCTGTTTTTTTTTATTATCTTGATACTCTCAGTATAGTAAATATTGTGCAAAAATTGTGTAAGCACATTTTGGCAGCCACTGATTGCTTTAATCAGTGGCTGCCAAAATGTGCTGACAGATGAAGGCAGACAAATAATTCGAGGAATTGTCTAACGAACGCAATACTCACTCGCCACTTCTTTACTTCAGACAATCTATTTGCTAGGACACAGCCCGCAGAACCTGCTCCTACAATGATAAAGTCATAGGTGTTCCTTTCTCTTCTCTTGGCATAAGGATCAACTAGGTATTCAGAAGAAATTGAACTATCTGATATTTTAGAATATTCATTAGGATCCATACAGGATTCACCATTCAGTTTTGAACTTTGATCTTCGGTATTTCCAAATAAATGCGCCAGTAATGCAAGGTAAGAGAACCCTATAGTGCATTGTGCTAAATTAGCATGCGCCTGCGCACACGCCGGCGTTATGTCGGGTGGGGTCCACGCCATTTGATTGAAACGTCAGCACTCTGAAACAAATTTTAATTGACTAAGAAAACTTGTTACTTGTTACATTTATATCAACTACTAGAAGCGAAAACAAAAAAATAGAGACTATTGTTATACTTAGCCATTTTAGCACAACTGATATAGTACGTACGTATATTTAAAGTGCGATAATTGCGTTTTGTAATACGATTTAAATATGTTTTTATTTTGATCTAACATAAGCTATGTGTTCACTATATATTATATGGGGCATATTTTTATGACGGAAGCCAGTAGCCGGGGAAGACGAGCACGTTCAGATCACAGTATAATTTACTTTACAGTATTATAGGTTACAAAATGAAGGATATAAATAAATAAGTAAGGTTTTTTTTTTAAAATAAAATCACTCGTTTATGGATAAATCACTTATCTATACTACTATTATAAAGCTGAGGAGTTTGTTTGTTTGAACGGGCTAATCTCAGAAACTACTGGTTCGAATTAAAAAAAAAAAATTGTATGGATTAGATTTATGAAGCCTTAGGCTATATCACGCTGCAACACGGAGAGTAGAAACAGTAACACATGTGGAGTAAACGGGCGAAAATATTCGTCTTTGAGGACTTTCGATGCGAACGCTGCGAAAATGATACAAGATAGCCAAAAATATGTACAAAAGTATGAATCCTCTTTGAATAAACTAAAAGATGTCCGCGACAATTAATGAATAAGCGTACTTACATCGAATATAAAAGTAATAATAATACATACTTCTATTTTTCTATTTAATGTCTGAACACACTTATGTATTTGATACGTCTAATATAGCTTTAAATGTTGATTACAGTTACCATTGCCTTACATTTTAAAAAACGTTTTCTCCGTAAATGATGTAAACGACTGTATTAATTATTATCAAAAATCAATTAAAATATATAAAAATATTTTAAGTTATTCGGTAAACGCGAAAGAAGCATGTTCATTATTTAATATGTAAATATAAGATTGGTGTCTTAATTAAAGAAAAATGTATTACTCGCCCTAAATAATTAATGGTGTTTTCGCCGAGTTCAAACAACTTTGTTGCAGCATATCATTGTTTTTCGGGCTGTTAGGCCGGCGTAAGCGAGAAGAAAGTTCTCAACATTTCGCCATCACGAGAGGACGACATCATCAGTAGATGTTACCTCCACGTTTGCTGGACCAATTATTCGAGCCCGAAAAACAGTGATATGCTGAACGATGGCCGATGTAATAGTTAGAAAAGTTAAAAGGGGGAGGGGGACACATGATCATGGTTAGTTAAAATTAATTGTAAATAGGTTATAAGTAACTTGAAAACGAGAAATGTATTAAGGTACATTTCACATTTTGAACCGTTAAAAGTTCTTCATTTGAATGTGTACTCATGGAAACTACAGACAGTACTTACTGTATTTTTTTTAAACGTTGTGGATGTTTTGCAGTAGGTTTGTATGGATACGGTGGGATCGTCGTCCTGTGATGTAAGACTTTTTTAGTACAGCTGTCACCTACCTTTATTAAAGTATCCAGGAAGAATTATTGTCGGCAAGAAAAAGCCTCATTCTAAACTTCAAATAAAATTCGTTTTCACACATCTATATTTTTGTATATATATCTCAAAATATTCTTCACAAAAGCAGCGTGATAACTCCGCAATCTCACAGTCATTTATCAGAAAATGAATAGTTACTAAACAGTTTTATACTAAAATGCGATCCGAGTATTTCATTTAGTTAATTGTGGAAAAATCTCAATAATTGCTAGGTAGACGATTGCCCGCGATTCTTCTTTAGCGTTTTGTGGTCTTAATATTTTTTTACCTCAATTTAGTTACATTTTAAATTATGTTTAATTAAATTTTAATTTACTTTTAATTAAATTTTAATTTAGTTTTCATTTAATTTTAATCATCTTCTTTAATACTTTATAAAAATTCCAGCCTTTTAATTAAAAATCGATTTCAGATTAAAAAAAATTACGACACCGTTAAGACTTAAACCGGCACCCACAGCATTTTGTGCCGCTGCTAACCAACCAACTCTAACTAATTGAGCTACCGTGTCAGCCCTTTCTTCCTTTTTAGGACTCGAATACGAAGGGTTCCTTACTGTATGTGTATCTGTCTGTCATGACTTTAATATAAATTACATAAATAAATTAAATTAAAGTAAAATGTGATATTAAGAGTAAGTAAGTAAGTAAGAATTTGCCAAATGTATAAAATGTACTACTCGCGTAAACTATAGACAGTATTTAATAGTATAAAATGTGAAATTTGTGTGGTTAGTTAAAAATTACCCTCCTAAAAATCATTATATGATCAAGTACTGTTTGATTTTACTCGAGTACACTGGAATAATTCCCTATAAATGGTTTAAATTGGGAAATATTTTTATTTAATTTCTCTTAAATGTAGTGCATTTTTTTTATGAATGATGTAAAAATCTAAGGTTACTTGTTTTTAAAAAATATAATTACCCGAATTTTAAGATTGGTAAGTGCAACGCAGACACATCTGTGGCTGTTTTATTTACAGTCAAAAAGTTGATACCGGTGATCTGAATATACACTATTTATATTTTCCCAGGATTCTAACCAAGGGTCTCTCTCGCTTAACCGTTCGTCGTAGTATTATTAAATGACTTAAATGACAAAAATTGAGGCATTGTTCTCAGATTCTTTATTCAGGTTTTTGCGTAGAACAACAGCAGTAATTCGCATGTTAACTTATGAATAATAAATTATTAACGAGTTTTAATTGCCTCTTTTAGTAAAGCTGGTTGACCTGGTTACAGATCTTGCTAGGTCTAAAATTGTCTTTTTATAATAGAGGTGGACAAATAAGCAAGGGGTTTAAAACAAAAATAAAACACAGTTCCTTGCTGTTGCTCTAACCAATTGATCTAATCAATGTTTAATCGATTTTTAATCTATATAGTGTCGTCATGTGGAATCACATGTGAGAAATATTATAATTCATTCAAGTATTTAAATCAGACAAGGTCATATATATGTACAATTATACAAAAAAGAAATGTCGTTGAAACGTCGTCGGGCCGTAGTTAAAGATAATTTTCAAACAAGATTAACTAAAATATATCGCGTTTTAAACCGTTAAAGTGTTTTATTTAAATGTTTACTATTCGCGTAAACTATATACAGTATTTAATGTCGTTGAAAGTATAATCAGATAATAAATAATTATAACACTTAAGTAGTATTTTCATTTTTATAGGGGACATTTATCGAATTTGCTTTGCAAATAGATGATAAATAAATTAATTAACTTCACTTTTTATACTGATGTTTAAAACATTATTTTTATATCGAGCAAAACGTTAGACATCTGGTTAATAGAAATAGAAATAGAATAGAAATACGTTTATTCAGAAACAACACACAACAGTAAATAAAAAATTTCTAATAATCATGTATACCTACTACTTTTGTCCGTGTAAGGTTTATCATATTACTAGCGGCCCTGCCCCGGCTTCGCACGGGTAGACATAAATAAGTACAGATATTAAAATTATAAGCATACTAACTAAAATGACCATGAATCACTAAATTAAAAAAAAATGTATTTCGCGTCCTAGCTGTTAAAGACCTTTGTCTAACGCGCTGTGTCAGGAGCCGCCGCGAGCGTTCAGTGTTAGAGTTCCGTGCACGCGTTCGCGAAGTCCTAGCTCTATTTCCGTTGGTTTTCGTAAGAATTTTTATAGGTATCTATAGTAATCGAGTACTAAATAAAGGCTATGTTACTCAGTGATAATTTAGCTTACTAATTAAAAAATAATTATTAAAATCGGTCCAGTACTTTTTGAGTTTACCCGTTACATACAAAAATACAAATCTTTTCTCTTTATAATATTAGTATAGATTACTACTAATGCTTGTATTACTTTAGGCTAACCTCATCTTATTGGTCACATGAGTTCAGTAAGATATCCTAGAATATAGGGCGGTTGTATCTTAACCTAGAATAATAAATACAATCTATATTTTTTTAAGCAATGTATTTTTCCTTTACTGAAGTACTGTGTTTTCGTAGAAAACACAGTATATACAGACTTATATTTGTGGAATTACGAGCATTTGTTTATAATATAAACAAGTTAATAAGGAAGCAAAACTAAATAGTTTGTAATACGTAGTAGAAAGAATAATAATTAAGGTTATAAGTTAAAAAAAGTTACAAGGTCCGTAGTTGGTTAAATAAATAAAACAGCTAAATGCTTAAATGTCATCAGAGCTAAAAAAAATTAAATGTAACCTTTAACTATTATTGTGCCTAATTATCTTCCTTATGTCGTTTGCTATAATATAAGGCGCTTATTAAAACGAACAGTGTTTTCGTATTGTTTTATTTATTCTGTGTATACTATATCTATACTTAATATTATAAATGCGAAATTAAGTCTGTCTGTCTGTCGGTCCGGCTTTAACTCCGAAACTACTGATTTTGATAAAATTTGGTACACAGATATTTTAAAGCCTGAGAAAGAACATAAGCTATAGGCTTTTCAATGCCAAATAAGAGTTGATAGGGGTTGAAAAAGAGAATGAAAGTTTGTATGGAAATTGGTGGTTTTTAAAGCTAGAGCAATGAAACTTTCTTCTTTAGCTTTTTGGGAATAGGAGTAGGAGTGGGAGTGAGTGTAAGAATGTGAGTGGAAGTTAGAGTAGGAGTGATGTGAGGTGAGAGTGTTGCGGCAAAGTAAATGAATAAAGAGCTTAAATAATTAAAAATTCTACCTCAAGTCACTATTCCACGCGGACGAAGTCGTGGGCCAGCTAGTATATAATTTACAAGTAACACGAAGCACTTACCTTACGCAAACGTTCGCGCGTTACGAACGCTAATGCCGCTAGCGAGTGAAAAACGAGCAACGGCGATAAAAAGTTCGAAAAACGCCAAAAAATTCGCTTCGCCCTTGCAATACCAGGATTTGTGAATAGAAAAGAATGAGTCAGAAATGTTTCTATAATAACCCTTAATATTCCATTGTGTTATATAAATAATGATTTCGTAATAACGCACTTTGTTAGGCCGCCGGATGTGGAAGGATAAATTATCATACTTAGTTAGGAAAAGTAACATTTTCCTAAATTGTTTACGTCAATCACAAACTCGACGAGCTTAATATCTTTAGGACGCTAATAGGCAGTGAACACATTTTACGTTGACACCCGAATTAAATTATGTGCGTATGGTGTAGGGTGACATCTGTTTTGATTATCATGTATTTTATTATGAATAAGTTTATATTAAAACTAAAAAAGCCAATTACCGTGAAGTTTGTAAAATTATGTTTCCCCTGTGTGGACCACGGTCGAAACGGACACTTATGACCGCACGCTTAGTATTAGAGTGACCTAACTCAAAATCTATGTAAAATTAGATAAAGGCACTGACAATACTATAATAACGCCATCTATGAAATGATTCTGAGAAACTCACCAAAAATCTGCTCTTACAGTTTTTAGATCTCTTTCAAATTCACGAGTTTTATGACGTCGATCGACATAACACCGACTTATTCAGTGTGCATTCAATCGTTACAAGAACAACAGTGTGTATGTTTAACATAAAAGGGACCCATTAGTTTTTAAGGCCTTTTTATATTGAAATGAAAGGTAAGTTTCATACATATTTTTGGTTTTATACTCTTTACACGATGAAGCATTTTAATCCTAAAACTTAGATACATTTAACCGGCGTATTTAGTTTTGGGTCTGTATAAAACTAAAAAACAATAACAGTTCGTGATCACATTAATGTTTAAGTCAGTTTAAATGTAAATATATGGTCAATGTTTTTTTGCTACTGTCATAGTTTATCGTTAAGTCCGTTTAATTCTATTACTAGTTAACTTGCTCATTTGTATTTTCATTTAGAATGGCTTCTGTGCGATCAAAAAAAATATTGATTTATAATGAAGATAATGGCAGTCCTCCTCATAAAAAACTCAACCAGGTATGTAATAATTATATTGAAGGTACTTTATCTGCAGTTCCCTGTTTTTTTTACTTACCTTTTAATCACGTTTGTTTGCAGACAAATACTGTGTCTAATAATAGTAATAATAAAAGTATTGACGACAAGGTAACTAAAAATAAATTATTTTTTCTATTCATTTATTATTGACTGTAGTTTTCATTCATTCATTTTTGTGTTTACTTGCAGCTATTAGACAAATGTATTTAGACAACGTATTTTAGATGCATATTGGGAAATAGGAAAACAAGTGCAAACAAATTTGCTACCAAATTTTTATTCCGATTTCTATGATTCTATAATAGATGCTAAGTAATAGATTTAAAAGCGGTCTTCGATGTCTTGCGAAGGACTTTTACAAACTAATTAATTATGTATGATTATGATGAGGTGCAACTTTTTAACCCTTTCTTTTACTTGTCTACTATGATTATGACTACGACTAAGATGGCTGAATAATTTCTTAAGAAGTTAACCGAAAGAAGGAAGTTAGGTTAGGTAAGATATTTTTGTTTTGTTATTCATATTTTTATAATTGTAACTTTGATATACCTTAAGTTATTACCCTACAGAGACCCCTATTTTTGTGGTTCCTTTTAATCCTTAAATATATAGCTGTCATGTACCAGTTTACTAATATTTCATAAGAAATAAGATTGACTGATAATTTCATAAGAATTTTTTTGTCATTTATATTTTCATAAGCTTTTAGTTACCATAAAAACCAGCGCTATGGTACTATAAATTCAAGAAAATTTTCGTTCCATTTTTAAATTTAATTTTTTTTTAAATAATTATGTACCTTAGATAGGTAATAAAATAAACTAATTAGGAAAATTGTGATTCTTAACCGACCTATTATTTTCTAGAAATAAACATTAGACTTGTTCAGAGATGTTGATTTAACTTTTAATTAAAAAAACGGAATTTAAAATATCGTTTTTATCTTAGTAATAAATGGACCTAAGTAATTAAATATACAGTCTAATAATATTATGTTTTTCTATTACAAAAAGACCGAAGATAAAAACGTCGTAATTATGTTCAATTGTAAATAGACTTAAACCTAAGATGTACATTCAAGTAGTTTATGTTTTTTCTAGTTGAATGATTTAAAATAAATTAGGTCTGTATACTCTTTATCAAATTTTCCATGAATTAGTTTTAAAAAGACTTAAAACTGCAAAACCCATTTTAAAAACCTATAGTATTCGAAATAAATATTATATAACAAAAATTTTAACTTCACCTACAGCTTTGATGTATATACTGTTACAAAAATTAAACTTATATTGTACAACTTAAATAATGATGAATTTATAGCGAATTTAACAGCACATGTCCCTATTGTAAAGAGTTTTATACGATTTGCCAGAAAAGTTTTTTTTTATCGGGTCACTGTAATACTTAGCGTTCAAATTGTGACCAAAAGATTCGAAACCAAACCTCACAAATAACGCTTTGCCAAGCAGCGGGTTTAACCATTAAGCCACGGAGGCTACATTCATTAAATACAGTAATAAAGTATTATCTTTTAATGCAATGTTAACTAACTTCTTCTTGAGCCACTTTTTACTTCATGCCATTATCTTCTTTGATCATATCACTTCCCTTTTCAGCCATCATAAGAGTGGGTGCATTTGTGTTGCCTCGGACGATCTTCGGCATAGGAGACGCATCGACAACTCTCAAACGTTTCAAGCCATACACTCTAAATCTCGGATCTACAACAGCGTCCCTATCCCATTTCGGACCCATCTTACAGGTTCCAACTGGATGGTAGATAGTCGTTGTATAATGTGTGAGGATACAACCAAAGTAGTCGTATGTGCCCCAATCGTATTGTGTGCATCCTTGGAAACGCGTTCTGTTAAAATAGGCTCCAGAACGTTTAAAAGTTTCAGTGTCTTCCAATTTTACTACAAAATTTATACCAGCAATCAGATTATCCATATCTTCTTTTTGTGTAAAAAATCCAGGATATATCAACGGTGGTCCAAATATTGGATCAGTTTTATTTAGTAATATTATACCTCTGCTTCGAGGTGTAAGTAATAAAGAACGGATGCCTATACCATTGTAAAATGCTACTGGTAAAACACTACTGTGAAAGTAACTTATTGGATCAGCATAAAGGTCTGTAATTATTTCACCGATAAAGTGAAATTGTATGTTCGGGGCGTCGGTTTTACTCCCATTGCTATTAATAAAAGCGACGCTGTTGATCAAACTCGTTGTCGATAGAGGGCCATGTTTTGTCTCCGGCTGGTCGTAATAATTTTGTACCGCTTTTAAAATATTATTGTCGCTGATAATAGTTGAAGTTTTGTTAGATAGCGAAATAATTAAGGCGTTTGTGGTAACATGATCTTGTAAGTTATATCCAACTTTCAAATCTGCGATCACAGGAATATTGAGACTCTCTAATTCTTTTCGAGGACCTATACCACTTACTTTGAGCAGTCTTGGCGAATCGATAGATCCGGCGCTTAATATAACTTCTTTCTTTGCATAAACTCGAACAAATTTACCATCTTTGTAATATTCTATACCTCTAGCTTCCTTTCTTCGTGCATTGATAAGTATTTTTGTTGCCCGCGCTTTTGTTATTATTTGTAAGTTAGACCTCTTCCTTCGAATTGGTCTTACGAATGCAGTGTTTGCGGATTGTCGCTGTCCACCTTTTGAAGTCGAAAGATTTATATTAACGCCGAATTTACTTTCTAAGGCTAGATTTATATTTGGCAAACCCATTTCTTCAAAAGCTGAGACAATCAATTTTGTTTCTGTATCTACATAAGAATATCTTTCAACGTTTAACGAACCTTCGCTCTCATAATAAAAATTGTTTGGTGAGTTGTTAGGTTTTTTGATTGATTTTTCAAAATAAGGCAAAATCTGTAAAATATAAATTGAGATTTTTAAAAATGTATGTAAATTTAAACAAATTTTTTACGAACACTTATAAAACGTTTGTTTACTTCTCTATAACTCCAGCCATAGTTGCCGCTGGAAGCCCAACCATCATAATCATCTCTATTACCTCTCATGTATACCAAGTAATTTATTGCACTAGATCCACCCATGGTTTTACCTCTGAAAACCAATACTTTTACTATACTTGAACTACTTTTATATTTCTTTCATAACCGATTATCAGATTACTTTTAACCTTGCCCAAAAACAACTTCCTTCTGCTAGGCATGTCGATCTCTCAGGTTGTGTTTTATAAGCCCAATCAACGCTGGAGTGAGCTAATGCTGATGCTACATTTGGTATTGATGTTACATTGGGTTCTTCCTCGCCGGCTTCAAGAAGGAGTATCTAACAAATTAGTGCAATAATTATTACAAGTTGTAGACGAAATTTATTCTTCAAAAATGATGCAAGGTCACGTACTTGACAACACTATACAAATCAAAATTATTTTTATAATTCTACCCGCATGCAACGTTCAATAAATTAAATGTAAGGAAATGTACATTACGCTTTGTTTTTAAACACATGGTTGAAACGTTATTTTTGAATGCCATATTACTACGTTATGATTTAATAAATGAATAAATCTGTACTTACTTGCCAATTTTTCACTTCAGACAATCTATTCGCTAGCACGCACCCGGCAGATCCACCTCCAACAATAATAAAATCATAATATTTTCTAGGTTTGGTATTCACGTCCTTATTTGCAGATTGATATTTTTTACCATAATCATGAATTGATTTTAGCTTAAAGGATTCAAATTCCTCCGCTGGTTCTTCATCGACGGATTTTCCAAAAAGTTGTACTAATAACGACAAATACGAAAAACCTATTCTACATTGTGTTAAGTTTGCCTGCGTCGCCATACAAGTAGGTGCTATGTTTGGTGGCGCCCAAGTCATTTAAATCGAAGTTTTTAAGTACAGCTTTTGAAATAAATGTAAATTAATACACCTATGTAATTACCGCGCTAAGTTCTTATATTTTATGATATTCAATTCATGTATGTCTGAACTGTGTATTTATTAATATCAAATTTAAAAATCCATATTTTCCAACATTGACACAAGTGTTACTGATTTTTTTTTCATTAAGAGCACTTAATAACACGACTTTTTCTTGACATTAACTTACAATTAAACTCAAATCGCTAAGTCTTAATCAGTAAAACATAACCTGTCTTAAGTATGAATATTAATATAAGCCCTGTTAAAACATTATCTTACATGATAAATATTTTAAATAAATTAATAAGCTTTGCATATAAATGCAACATATTGAAGAAAGCAATTTATATTTTGAATTATCAAAGCGTTATTTATTAATTACTAGCTGACCCGCACCCACTTTGTTGGGTGGTAAATAGCCCATGTCACTGTTCATCCTTTTATTTAACTATCTCTAACTTAAATAACTGGTACCTTACTCATAGATCTAAACTCCCCTCCCGCACTCGCACCCCCGCCTTAGTGACGCCCACTTCGCAACGCAGAAATAGTAATATTTTAATTTCGCCATAACTTCAAAACCAAACGTCCAATTTTAATCTTTTAAATACCAAATATTATCTACATAAACTGTACTTAGTGATGAAATAATTTATTTTGATAAGGATTTATAGCATGAGTAAAATAAATGCGTTTAAATGTAGTCCAAAAAAAAATTAAGATTTTTAAATAAAAAAATGGTTGTTGTGCCTCACTCGACATAGATAGGTATAGTGTGTCGCGGACTTTTTTGTAGATATTTATAAGATCTCCAATTAATTAGAACATTTTATGCTTCTATCTTTTATAGTTTAGGCAGCGTACGCAAAATAAGTAACTTTTCTGGTTGATTTTTTACACTTTGTGTCCGAAAAACCCAAATATTTTAAGGAACCCTATTTTTTTCCAAAATAAAATTTTGCCTATGTTACTCGTGGAGAATGTAGCTTTCGAATGGTGAAAGAATTTTTAAAAACGGTCCAGTAGTTTTTGAGCCTATTCATTACAACCAAACAAACAAAGTTTTCCTTTATAATATTAGTGAGATAAAGACATAAAATGGTGGTGGCATGGCGTACCATGGCGTTCCGTAAAAAAGTAGGACGATTTTAAACTTTCTTTTTATGCTGGGAAATCATGGTCACCCTACTATATGTTTTTCGTACCCTGATTGAAAAGAGCCTAATTGGATAGACCGCACCTTTCGCAATCCAGTCGGTGTAACCATAAAGTGAACAAAACGTTGTCAACCAATTGGATTTCATTAATTAACATAGTGTCAGCGTTTTGCAATCGGATCCTAATACTAATTCGGATTTTAAAGGAATTTTCGACTTAATTAAAAAAAGACAATAAATCTACAATAATAATAATATAATTAAAAAAACTATGACATCTATGTGGTGTTATATTATAAACTTAAAAAAAATACAAGTTATATACGTCGGAGAATTATTATTTTACTTTGACTTCAGAATAGTGAGGATTATACTTTCTGAGGATTATTCTTTGTGTGACGTTTAACTGTCAGAGTTAACAATCTGTCAAGTCAAGTAACCTGTCACAGTCAGTTGAGCAACTATTTCCCTTTAGGCACATGAACTCTCAACTCACTTGCGTTCAAAATGTCGCTGACACATTTTGACAATGCGCCGGGTGTGCGCACTGTCAACTAACTAAGAGTGAACTATAATGATTCTTTTAATTTAATTATATAGCAGTCCTATATTTAAAATATATACGTCTCGCTATTTATAAATTTCCACTGCGCTATACGAATGCCATTTTCAATAAAATGTTTCGAGGCATTAGTTATTTCAATAACGTCAAATACAAATTCCGTTTATTCCTCTTAAAGCCACTAACAAGTTTTCCATTCACTATGTTTTGCGGTATAGACTTTCGGAGATCGATTGATACTTTTAATTAAAGGGCAAAGTTGAAGCGCGGTTTTATATTGCAATTATTTTTTAGTTGGTTAACAAGAATTTCGTAAATAAAAGAATATTATTTATATGAACATTTTTAATATTGACATGTTAAGGAATATAATAGTTAATTTCAAAGTTTAAGGTGATGGGCTCTTTGGTGTAAAGGTGTGGCTAATAATCAATGGATCGTGAGTTCGTTTCTAATATATATAGTAAGGAATACCTTACTGGAAAGGTATAAAACCGGCGCGCCGCTCCGACGGACGGACGGTTGTCATACGTCGAGGGAATATCGTTCAAAGACTCTAAGTGTCCGTGTTTAAGTGGGTAGATTTGAAATAGTAGTTATTTTTTTTATCAAATTACCTAAATATATTTTTTTTCGTAGTATTAGTAAAATTGGATTTGTGGATTTCCAAATATCCAAAGCCAAAACAGATCGGCGCATCTTGTTTAGATAATACATGGCTGGGGTGTTTCACCTATTGTCTGTTCTCTACCATAAAAAATACTATTGGTGAGAATAGAACTACACTACTTCGAACATGCAAACAAAATACAGCTTCTGTATTCTGTGCATTGTACCCCCAGTGTAACATGGTAGCTCTCTTATTATGAAGGTTAACCACTGTTACGAGCTCCAGCTATTGTGAGCCATTTTCTGGCTGGATTAAAAAAAATACTATCTTTAACATCAACGTAATTTTTTCGTCGGTACATGAAAGAGTACAACAATGGTGCTAATATTACTTAAAGGACAATCAAGCAACCTTTTATTAAAAAGAACTTTAAAATTTAATTATCATTGTATACAACATTATACCTTATATCGGTAACATTGGGATGAAAATCGAATAAACGGATACAAAACAAAGCTCTTTATATAGCAAAGTATCTAATGAAAGAAGACCACATGTAGCGTTGCAAATTGCTTTTCGACGACACACTTCATTAGATGTATAGTTAGTAAGTTATGTAATAAATAACTTTCATTCGTCAAGGGATATTTATATTAAAAGGAGGAAAGTTATATTTATTTTGCAGATCCTATAGCAAAGTAATAATATTATAATTTCATTATTTAAATTCAAGTATAAAACAGCGTCGATTGTTGTTAAAGAAATTCCGATACATTTATACTAATATTATAAAGCTGATGAGTTTGTTTGTTTAAACGCCCTAATGTCAGAAACTACTGGTTCGAATTGAAAAATTTGTGTTATTTGGTCCATTTATCGAAGAAGTCTATAAAACACCAAGCTGCGACCGATAGGAGAAGATAAACAAAGGGAAATGTAGAAAAAACGTGGAAAATCTTTGAGGGCTTCGGTAGTGAGCGCTGCAAAAACGATTCAAGAAACCAAAAAATAGGTATGATAGAATAAAAGATCTTTCTTTAAATGAGCTAAAAAATATCAGTGACAGTAATTGTCTATCTTTTAAAATTAACTCGCAAGAACGATGAGTCTTATAATCTGAGGAGGTAGTTTGTAAAAATAAATGATTTGAAGCCCAAAATACCTATTCCACGCGTACGAAGTCGCGGGCAAATTCGTTTTATAAATTGTAAACTGTAGAGGTAAATTGGTAAATTGTAGAGTAATGTTTCATATTTAAACAACATTGACAAGGTAAGATTGAACAAGTAAATATAACTCTCCGAATTAATACAACAATATTTTTAGCCCTAATTATTTCGTTTTGCAGCGAATAAAATGAGAGGCGGCTTTTCAGAAAACCCATTTAATTATTTTCCGAGTGCGCTTTACAAACATCAAACTAGGTTTGAAATATACAATGTTTGATCTTGACATTGAATTGGAGGGCGCGGATGAGTGGCCATCCGCTATCCAAAACGATTAAATCTCGATGTCGCTAAAGAATTACTATTAATTAAATAATCCATTCTCCATACAGTCTCAGGCCCAAATGGACCATAAAAATATAGTAGTGCGTGAGAGGTAGATGTATAGGTTATAAAATTAGGTTGAAAAAATTCGACGATGACGTGTACGGTAGAAGTTAGAGTAACAGCACGAATTACTGTGAATATCGCTTCAAAACTTGCCTTTATCGTAGTTTTTTTTATCTCAAATTGATTTTTCATTTAGTAAAAGTGTATTCATACCTGAATCTTTTCCTTAGGCTTATAACTTCTTCAGTTGAAATCAGTTGTCAAATAGGTAATAAAACCCTATAAGTTAAAGTAAAACACTTTGAATATACATACATTTGTACTTCCTTATAAAACAATTATTAATGTTAACTGTGGTGCAACTTAAAAGCGGGGTCCTGTCATTTATTTACGTTTTTACAAAGAATCATTAATCTATTAGCACATACCCTTTTTCTAATTTAATATTGAGAATTGTGTAAGGGTAGTAGTGCACAGAAAACTTTTAACGATTTAAAACGCGAAATAACGTACAGTAATAAAAAAACTGTAAACAAGGTATCTCGCGTATTAAACCGTTAAGTGTTTAATTTAATAGATTAACAGAGTTGATTTGTTGCCTTCATTTTGTAATCCTATTTTTAAGATAAGTCTGGGATTTCTATTATATTGCTAATGCCTGTTACAGTTCTCGTTCTTGGTGTGTACTCGGCGTTAAGCTAGCAGCGCATCAAGTATAATAGTATTGTGTTTTGTTATAGTTCGGGGCTTTTCTCGTAAAAACTTATCAACTTCGACTTTTAGAAGAATCGTAAAAAGTTTTTTTATCGAGCTTCACCTATAACGTTCTTTGTACGAAAGGAAACTATTCAAATGAGTATCAGAAATGTTGGTATTTATTGTACAGGAGGAGGAGGAGGACAGACAAGACAAATTTATTATAAATATAAATTGTGTAAGGCTTTTCACTGCCATCGTTCAGCATATCATTGTTTTTCGGGCAGTTGAGAGGGTTCTCGATGTTTCGCCACCACGTGCGGACGGCATCATCGAAGAATTATTAATTCTTCCAGCCATCGAGGGGTGATCATCTCCTGACGATGCCGTCCGCACGTCGAGAACCTCTTCTCGCTCACGTTGGCCGAACAGCCCGAAAGACAATGATACGCTGATTAGAAATATGTTGGACTCGGTGGGGATCAAAACTATGAACCGTTGTTTATGAACGGTGCTACCATAAAACCACCGAGCCCGCCAAGATAAATAAATGCAAATTTAAAATTAAATGTTTTACTAAACCTAGATATAAAAGCAAGCAAAAAGTGACGGGTCCTTTCATAAGCTTTCGTAAATTAACTTTCGATTTGAGACATTCAGTAAATTAAATATAGACACAGCGTCAAAATCATGAGTAGCATGTAAATAGCGAAATTAATATTAAAGACCTTAGCGTTGATTGTTGGGAACAGTTGTGATAAGGAATAAAAACGCTTGAAATGTACATTGTACTGTAGTCAATGATATTTTGGATAAAATCGTATATACCTATGAAATTAATAATGATAATAAGAAAACGTTATTTGATAATTAAACATCATGACTTTAAAAATCGACAATATTTATGTTTTAGCATTAGTCGTTCTAAAAACACACAGTGATTTAGTACTAGACTACAACAAATGGCTCCAGATACTTGTGTAAATGGAATCGTTCTTGAAAAAAATAGAGAGCTACGCATCAAGTGTGTTTAGCCCGCGGAAGTTAATCTGTTCACTGCGTTGTTAGTTAGTTATAATTACGTGTCCAATGCAAGATTTTTGATAACATAAATTTGTAATATACATCTTATAAATTTATGAGAATAAAAATTTGAAAAATGAATGTTAACATCACAAATATAATGGTCAAGTATAATTACCAAAATTTAATATAATAGATGCGGTACCCAAACGCTTTTCGTACCTCGGCCTACTGTGCGAAATATTCTGTATAATGCTTAATCGAATACGTGACGAGCGAATATCGTCTCTATTGACACAGAAAGCAAACAAATCTAAACATAATTTTCTGTTGGCGTTTCACGTAATTTCCTTACGCCGCGCTCGTTACGAAGGCCTGATGCGAATAAAATTACTCTTGATTGTATCATTGATATAAATGTGTGTGAATTATCATTATAGGCTTAATGATTAGTAAATTTAATTATGGGGCATAAGACAGATTTTTTTAGATTTAAACTTGTCAATTTATGTAAGCGGTCTTGTTATTATAAGTCTCCATAGTGAAAGGCAGAAAAGCAAAGCATGACGTTATGAAGTTTTGAATAATATTTTGATTTCATTGTAATACTTCAGAATATAAACAAACAAAACGAAAAATACTTTATTTTCACCACAATGTTACAAAATAAACTTAATTTAAAAAAAAAAAAAAAGTAGCGAGAAAAGGCGGCCTTATCGCTTAAAAAGCGATTTCTTCCAGGCAACCTTGAAGATGGAGATTTACAATAATAAATGATAATAATAAGGGTACCACTACAGCTGTAATAAGAATACAGAATACTTGAAAGTTCTAATTATAATCTGCGTAGTTTTGTAGAAACTTGATAAGTTGCTTTGCTTACGAAAGTTGATGCAATTTAGAATTCTTTTTAAAAAGAAATTAAAACTTTTTGCAAAGGTCTTCTCTTATAATCTCCCAATAACTTTTTATTGAACTCGGCAAGTCACAGTACCTATGTGTATCCTATATACCCAGTTCTATTACTGGGAGCAGGCAAACCTCCCTAATTTTCATGTTGGGATTAGGATATAGACTATAACACTTCACTACCTTAATCGTTTATGGCAAGTGTATTGTAAGTCGTAGGAACGCCATCGTTACCATGAGCGAGCTAAGCGTTTCGGCTGAATTATGGCCCGTAAGAAGTTCCACGTGTTAATCTCGTAAACCCAGGCAATTCTGTTTAACGAGCTTCCTTAATATAGGCAAAGATACGCTGAATTTGAAATTGGTCCTTCAAGTCGGGTGTATATTATTTTATATTAAGCATGACTGTTTCAACGAGCTAAAACTAACAATATATGAGTGAGTAATAGTTTATTTCTTACCTTTTTATTGCTTTTTAATGTATTAAACTTAGCGTAACTATAGATTCTTTATTTATTTTGTTATTTTCTTAGTTAGAACCTATCCTATCCTATTATCAGCAAGTCAGCTTCGACCTTCAGATTTTTTTGTTTGAATCATTCATTGCTTCGTTCGTTGTAATAACGGAAAACTTTTCAAATACATCGGCTCTTAGACTAGGCTTTTGATCGTTCGTTATAATCGTGTTGTTAGCCCTTTACATCGGATCAAGAAGATTAAATTCAATTATTGATGTTACGAGAAACAACACTAAAAAGTTTCTATGCAAATTTCAATAAAAACTAACGAAAGATCTTTCACTGACTGATTATAGTAACAGTTTGGTAGTTGATGAGACCTCTATGTTCCACGTAACTGAAACACTTGTTTTTGTACCTGGATTCTAATTCAGAACCCCCTTGGTTATACTTGCAATGCGTTAAGCGACTTTGCTATATAGGCGGTCAATTTAAATTTTACTTATTTCCAATTGAACATAGGAGATGGATCTTATTTAATTAATTTTATTTTAAAATATAAATATGTAATATTTTTAATATATATATATATATATATATATATATATATATATATATTTATAAAAAATATATATATATATATATATGAATGCTACATTATTATGATTTACATATAATAAAAATCGTAAGATTGCTTTCCTTACTTAGAAATAGTTTGTTCCACATCTGCCGTAAAACGTCTATAAATTGAATGTTGAATTTAAACCATTCAAACCTGAATGTTTGAATTTGTTACTACACCTCGACATTGTAAAGATAGTAAAACAAATTTTGTAAAGGCACTAAAGGCGTTACTCACCAATATATTTATTTCTCTTATTCGCACTTTGAATTATAAAAATACATGTTAGTTATAATGAAGAATAGCACACACTAAAACAATATTTTGGAAGTGTTTGAAAATTTGCATATCTTTATTATAAAGTATTTATTATTCTGCGATATATTAATTACTATACGTACCATAAAGACTTACAGACATATAGACTCTAGGTTACTTAAAAATCAATGATAAAACCGAATTTCCAAAAACACAATCTGGAACCGTTAACTGATCGACATTATTTACAGCCAATCATTTTATTTTCTTCGTACCCACGACCCCTATCGTGCTTAACGCTTAGCTAAACAACAAATGTATTTATTAGGATACAACAAGGAATGTTTATTTACTATTTACTTATCTGACGTAAAAATGATTCTGTCCCTTGTTCTAAATATAACGGAACATAATAATAATGACATACTTGAACTCCTAAAAAGTTATTGACTTTTTAGTGCACAATAATACTTTGTCGGTCGTGGATTCGAATTCCGCGATTGACATAGATTTGTCAACTTGTAATCTTTTTACACCGATTACCCTTGCCCGACTGCGACACTGAAAAACACCAAGCTAATGTAATTTTTGTAAGAACTTTGACTCTTCGTGGGGGGTTTCTCTGATAAATACTAAGTTGTGCTATACGTGGTATTGATTTATCGAGTAACTGAAACGTACCGGACTCCTGAGGCTAATCCTAACGTATTTACTGGATCCAAGTGGCTCAGGAAACTGATGTCTTATTCTCGATTTTTATGCTTCGTAAAATCGAGTGATAGAGAAACCGCACGTTCTTACCCCGTTCTACTTAAAAAAATGTTGTTTTCATATATGCTCTAAATGACATCATAGTTTACTACATAAACTACGTTTATATTCGTCTATAACAAATTATGTTAGTCGCCACTGGTGGTTGCAAAAAAACTGATTTGCTTAATTATTATTTAATATAAAAGTTCTATATTTAATTAATACTAGATGTCTCCCTGTGCACGATGCTTCAGTTTGACGCTTACAATAATTCTAATCTATTGCTTATACTATAATGGGTACGGCAACAGTAGCGTCACATATCGATCGCACGGGTATCGAATACGCGCACTATCAGCACTTTCCTCGTAGTGGCACAGCTTAGGGCTGTCGCCTGATAAAGTGCAGCTTAGGGACGGCACATAACAAATAAGCAAACAATGCAAGAAGTGTCAAATAAAAAACTACTCGCGCAAACTACAGTACTATATATTTGGTATTTAATATTACTTGTCTTTTATCACGCTGTATCTAAAAGTGAATCACACGAAAAGAAATTTTTGTTCAGTGCAATTTCGTCTCTATTGAACCCTAAAGAGTTTCAACAAAATTCAGAGTTCTTTAAAGCAGCAGTTTGAAAATCGAATGAAACAAGTTTACTCTTAAGAAATACACTTACGTACGCTGCCTTCTCCTGCTTGATCAGTTTATTTCAACTTTAAACTGCTTTTGGTATGGAAATCTCTTAGAGGGAAGTTTTCCTGCACGAAAAAATCCTCTAAGACAACATCTGTCTAGTATGAACATTGAATAATGAAAATTACCGGATATAAGATCTTACACAACGAATAGCGGAGCTTCGATTTCTACCTATTTAATGGTTTAAATTTTATTCTAATAAAATAAAATTGTCAGTTAAAACAAATTAAAAAAATATATTTCAGGCCTCAAACCTCATTTAAATTATTTTTAAGATTAATTGTAACTTTGACTTTGGCTAATGATCATCGGGTCGTGGTTTCATTCCCCACCGGGTCTAACATGTTTTTAAAACATGCTGGACGTCGTCTGGAAATCTGGACATTAAATGGGTGGTAGGAATACAGAAATTCCGTCCGGGTCACGAACCACCGTCCACACATGAAAAAGCCTTGAAGCTTAATCGCGTTTCGGTTTCAGTCTGTGGATTTCCGAATATCCAAAGCCAAAATAGTTCGACAGCGCATCTTGTTTCGATGTGCTCTCGACCTATAGGCTGGGGTATATCACCATCTAATCAACCCCATATCATGTATGTCATCCTCTATCATTTAAAAATGTATATTAGACATTTTGCAATGTCCCATCTGAACGCCATTAAAATGTGTCTAGTTGTTTCGACATTGAGATAATCAAATAAATAAACACGTAACTCACTGAAGAGAATTAATAAAAGGCCATAACTAGACCGATTAAGCTGCTATAACATCGTTAAACAACAGAGTAAATGATAATTAATGATAATAATTCTCATTAAAACATCGAGCAAGTTTAAAACGATTAATATGGAAATGTTCGTCAATGTTTCGATAAATTTATCGAATTGCTATAATCGTATTCCGTTCGGTTCAATAATGTGTTGCTGGCTGTTTGACTGACTCGAAAATTATTCGGTTTTATGTTCGTTGAACTCGTATGGTTTAGGTACATGCTTAAGAATAATAACGAATTCAATTTTAAGTATGAGAGATATGTATTACCGTGTACGTTTTTATGACGATTTTATTTGGTAATATAAAATAAAGATGTTTCCATATCCCTCAAAAAATATTCCACATTCAAGATTCGAATCGAAGCCCCCTGCAGTGCCATGAAGATTCACTATTCTATCGAAATTTTCTCGTAAGGTACACTTTGCAGAATTACTAACACTAAAAGATATCTAAGAATATGTAAAAGTATTAGTCTAGTCTTTTCACAGATAGTCTGAAGTTCTAAAGCAATTTAAAAAATGTTTTCAAAGATTATCTTCCCGAATTACTCACCCTAAAGGGTTATTATTGACATGGTTTATCAAGTATTGTTTGTATTTTAAGCAATTAGTACACATTTAATGGTTTAAAAGGTGAAATATATAAATGTATTCGATCCATTACATAAATACTTAGATCCGAAACGTCAGGCATGGATTAAAACAAAACTAAACTAAGTTTACTAATATATTTCGCGTTTTAAACCGTAAAGTGTTTACTCAATTTTTTTATCAAGTATCTTTATGATTGTATATCTTAACGAGAAGAAAGCCACTCGTCTTCTAAATGTAATAAACCGCTTACAATATTTCTACAATACAGTCTCCATGAATATTAAGTTATATCTCTTTTACGACGCAGTAATAAAAAACTATTAAAATATTCTTAACACTGTACCATCATACTTTGCTTCAAGGGATCCTATAAAGCATTTTAGTGTTCAAAAGGAACGCACAATAAATTCTTAGGTCGTTGTACAGATTACAAATAATATGTCTAAGACCTTTGATCTGTATAACTTAGACTAGACTTACCTATACTTAGTTTAATACACAATAATTGTGGAATTATAAAATGTATAAAATTTAACATATTTATTTGCTTTTAAATAAAACACTTTAACGGTTAAAAACGCGATATATTTTAGTTAATCTTGTTTGAAAATTATTTTTAACTACGGCCCGACGTTTCGACAAGTTTAACTAAAATAGATCGCATTTTATACCGTTAAAGTGTTGTATTTCAATCTTTTGTCATATGATTAATTTCATTATTTCAAAAATATATTCAAAAACGTCGAGTCGTAGTTCAAAATAAATGGAGTACTCGCGTAACCTACAGACAGTATGTCAAAAGATATTATTTAATTTACCACAGTGTAACCAAGCTGTGGTAGATATTTTCGTCTGTCAATGATTCGAGATCATATATTCTTATTACTTTTTTTTTAGAGAACAGGATAAATAAGCATGGGTTTCTTTCGACACATGGTGAATTACGACAGTCATATAATATGCTGTCGACTTATTTTAGCTTCGGAAATTCGAAAGCCAAAAAAACCAAAACGCAAATAAACTTCACGGCGTTTTTATCTCGTTCGTGACCCAGCCGAAGTTTTTCTAGACAAAGTTTATCATGCTTCAGAATAATTATAAATTGAATTAGAAATATGTTTCGGTGGGAATCGAACACATAGCCTTTAATAATTTCATTATTTATTAGCCATACCTGCAATTAGACATAGCTTATACCAAAGAGTCCGTCCAACATTTCTAAAATAACGTGTTGTTCAGGACTTCGTTGGTTGCGGATTTGAATCCCGTCTGTTTTAGACTTTGTGAAAGGACAGCCCTGTGTAGGCTACTCCGATATGTCTAGACTTAATCATAATAAAAGAACCGCAATAAACCCATAACAGTTATGATTTTCATATTAGCGAGAGCCGAGAAGATTAATCCGTAGAAATCTTGAATCGTAAAATATTAACTGTAGGCGTTAATTTTTTATGACTACTGCATTCAGTTTACTTTAAAATAATTAAAACATAGTATTATTCATACTATGTTTTAATTATTTTAACCTATACCATTATAGATTTGTTCCGATTGCGATTATATAAGTAAAAAATGTACGTACATACAATTGTTTTACTTTGATTTCATTACTCGCTGTGCCCGCGACTTCGTCCGCGTGGAATAGTGACTTGGGGTAGAATGTATAATTATTTAGGATGTTTATAAGTAAGGGCGCATTTAAGGCAACCAATCTAAGTTGTAAGTGCTACTTTGCCGCAACACTCTCATCTCACATCACTCCTACTCTCATTCCTACACTCACTCTCACTCCCACTCCCACTCCCAAAGTTCAAAGTTCAAGTCAAAGAAGAAAGTTTCATTGTCATCTTCAAAAACCACGAATTTCCATACAAACTTTCATCCCCTTTTTCAACCCCTATTAACCCTTATTTAGCAAAAGTATCCTATATAGTTTCTCAGGCTCTAAAATATCTGTGTACCAAATATTATTTAAATCAGTTCAGTAGTTTCGGAGTTAAAGCCGGACAGACAGACAGACAAAGTTACTTTCGCATTTATAATATTAGTATTATAAATGCGAAAGTATATATAAATTGAAAAAATGTTCGACTCGGGTAGGACTTGAACCGGCATCGTCAGCGTTCCGTGCTGTTGCTCTACCAATTGAGCTACCGAGACCCATATGCATTCGATGTGTATTACTAGGTAGCTCAATTGGTATGTCGATAGATGCTCTAACAAACACAAAAATAATTTTTCATTTCGAACCAGTACTTCCTGAGATTAGCGCGTTCAAACAAGCAAACAAACAAGACAGTTATAATGGTTTTAAATATATTGATCAACTTATTCTTAATAAAATTTACTTACGTACATATATAGAAGCTATCAGCTGTCCTGGCTTTGTCTGCGTGGTATTTTGGGCATTATGTTATTTATCTTTGCAAACAACCTCCTCAGCTTGTTAAATTGTCGCTATTACACACGACGTCGTCCGTCCTGTCACTCTTACGACTTCATCATAAAATATAGACATAGTGTCATTTAAAGATGAACTATGGTGTATTGAACCGTTTTTGCAGCGTTCGAATCTGAAACCCACAGAGATTAAAAATTTCCCCCGTTTCGTTCACATTTCCGACTGTATCTTCGCTTGTATTAGTCACAGCGCGATATTTTATAGCCTTCCTCGATAAATGCTCTAACCTACACTGAAAGATTTTATCAATTCGAACCAGAAGTTCTTGAGATTAGCGCGTTCAAATAAACATACTCTTCAGCTTTTCAATATCATTACAGATATACAGGTGGCTGTTGAATTTATGTCTTTATTTATCATATACATGTTGTCTATCAGAAGTCCGTTTAATTTAAATATTTAGTTTAATTTAAATAGAAATAACGGACTCAGAAATATGTCACTCCCATATCACAATTCACGACATTGTAACAGTGTAAACAGCGATCATATATTTGGTTTAGCATTAAACCTAATTCGGTTTGCGGATTGGCACGTGAGCCGGCCATCTACAATAATGTGTTAAGCAGAATTTAGGTGACAATACACACATAATAAATCTATTTATAAAAAAAAAACTGACTGAGCCGATAAACATATAAATTATTCCTAATATTTTGGTAGAAACAAAATTACTGTCTATAGTTATTTATATATACACATTTAAATAAAACACTTTAACGGTTTAAAATGCGCATCGAACGAGCATCGAACGAGCAAACGTCGGGCCGAACTTAAAAATCATTTTCAAATAAGTTTAACTAATATATCGCGTTTTAAACCGTTAAAGAAACAAAATTACTTATTTTGAAGGTGTGATAATGAAAAATATAAAACACGATCTGTAAAGTTCATTGTAATTTCTACGAATACTTATTTAAAATTCTCCTGTGTGTTTGTACACAAACTCCCCCAAAACGGCCGAATCGATAACCAGGCTAAATCATAGTACTTTACATGGTCGTTAGTCTAAAGGTAGCAATGGAACAACGAACGCGTAGTCTCTTTATCTATTCCAGCAATATAGATGGCTTAAAATCAACGAGCTCGCCGCATCGATCCCCGCCGCAACCATGTTATAATCAAAATAGGTGGAGAGTGCATCTTGTTGAGAGGTTTTATATCTGGGGTATTTTACCTTCCATCAAGTGGACTTTATGCTTGTCTGTACTCCTCTATCATTTAAAAAAAACTCATGAAACAATCGCAAAACAAAGCTATCTCAATTTTAAAAATCGAAAATAAATTGAAGAGCAACAAACACGGAACGCTGAAGATGCCGGTTTAAGTCCTGCCCGAGTCGAAATTTTTTTCAATTTATTTTCGATTTATTAAATTATATAGTGCCTTCATGTGTAATAACATGTATAAATTAATAAAGTTTTCAAAACTATCTCATCCAAACGTGAGACGTATCTATCGCTGCCGGCGTTCCTAATTTCGCAATAACGGAAATTCGGACGCTGGAAAACTTGTGTAAGCATTAATTACCACAATTCACACAAACATTAGCAACAATGGGGTATAAATCGTCGTCATTTGGACGCTCATTGATTCGGGCCTTATCTGAAACTCGGCAATTACAGGCCTATTTACGAATGTTAAGTTCGGTTATTTCAAATGGAATTTATAGAGATGGACTTTGATGCAACTACGTTCTGTTAAACATAATTTTCTACTATAAGACGTGTTTATTTTAAATCTACACTAATATTATTAAACTGAAGAGTTTGTTTGAACGGGCTAATCTTAAGAACTACTGGTGCGTATTGAAAAATGACCTGCGCCAGCGACTTCGTCCACGTGGAATAGTAATTTTGGGCATCAACATTTGTTTCTGAAACCCTCCTCCGTATCTTAATAAATTATAATTGTTATATATCGTGAAGACATTGGAAAATAATAAAATTTCTAGTGAGTATTTGATTAATATTACGAATTAAGTTTCCGTTAAAACGACCCTAGCTGAATATAAGAAGGAAATAAACATTTTCCCATTTAGTAACTGCGAGATAATTATTTTCTCAGCGAGGAAACAAAAGTAGTATTGTACTGAATTTAATATGGTATTTCCCAAGCATTGTAACTGCACAATAGTTTGCAACACCATCTATAGTGCAATATACGAACGATTAACTTGAGAGAACCAATTATTTCTTTCCGAGCGATTTGTGCATTATTTTGTAAAAAAATGTATATGTCATCTACTATAGATGAAATTATTCGGTATTTTTATACTTTACGCGAGTAGTATGTATTTAAATAAAACGCTTTTAACGGTTTAGAACGCGAAATATATTATTTTACATATAATATTAGTTGCAAAGCATCCAAAACGCTGGATCGTAGATAAAATACATTAAAAATAAGTAACGTTTTATACCGTTAAAATTTTTGATTTTAATTCGAAAGATTGATTGTCTATCTTACCTGAAAATCATTCTTTAAGTAATTCTCTGCTCTTTCAAGTGTTTGAAACAAGAAGACGACAATACATTAAAACGCCTGCTGTTCCTTAGAAGAGACAAAGACAGACAAGCAAGAAGTTCTCCTGATGGGAGGTAGAATAACCTCAACCATCAAAACATAACATCTCCATAAGATGTGATGTGGATGTATTACGGATATCCATATCAAATCCAATATTCCTTCCATTTAATCCCATTTCCGAAATCAAACATGTTTCAGAAAATTTATATTAGAAACGTGTTGGACACTGTGGGAATCGAACACACAATCATTGATTATGAGCCATACCTTGCTACGCGGCAACCTCGTCAAATAGTTTATTTTATTCTATTTGTAATATGTATGAATTAAAAAATCGAAAAGAAATTGAAAAAAAATTCCGCCTCGGGCAGGACTTGAACCGGCATCGTCAGCGTTCCATGCTGTTGCTCTACCAATTGAGCTACCGAGTCCTACACCACATCGTCGATTTTTTTCAACTTATTGATACATGCACCTCTCGCGCCTGTTTATTATTATATAGTGCCTTCATGTGCAATAACATATGAAATATATTACAGTTTTCAAATACGTATGAAGATTTGTGTTAGTAATTCTTCTTACTGATAGTGAAATAAAATGGATTTTATTCATCAAGATAATTTAAGAGAATATTAGAAAACTGCATTTGCGTCAGAACTCAAGGTTCTATCTAACAAGTCTGTGACCGAAGGTCGCACAGAACTGAGAGTAACACGCACGTTTCCAATCGTGATGAAATTTGAAAGATATTCATAGAAAAATAGTGTAATTTTAATTAGGTTTCAATTGTGTATGTACGTATATATATACACGGTAGTTAAATAATTATTTCTGGACTAGTGATGTATAGAGAGAAAGGGACAATCAAATACTGTCTATAGTTTACGCGAGTAGTACACATTTAAATAAAACACTTTAACAGGGAGACTGAGGGGAGTCTCCCCGTGACCACGGCTGCTGCAAAACATCCGAAACGTCGGGCCGAAGTTAAAAATCATTTCCAAATAAGTTTAACTAATATATCGCGTTTTAAACCGTTAAAGTGTTTTATTTACATATAATCCTCAATTTTCACCCATCTACGATCAACCCTTATTTTTAATAGCCGTTTTAGTAAATTTATTTATATGGCAAAACAACGTTTGACGGGTCAGCTAGTATTAGTATAGATAGACGTATGTAAGGTTGAACATCTGTCCCATATATAGGCCGAGTCCAATATTTCATAGAGTTCTAATGGTGGTCATGATCCATTAGTAGATGCTGTGTTACCTATTGTTGTAGTCCGCTTTGTCCGTTTATCTGAAAAAGTGTGGATTAATGATGGACTCGTTCGTCTAACGGTAGCAATGTGTGGCTAAATATTATCAACGGGTCGGCTCGGTTCCCGCAAGACCTTATAATTATCGATACAATTTATACGTTTTGTGAAACACGTTAGACTTCCTCTGGAAATCTGGATATCAAACGGGGATGGTGGGTATATTATTGACTAACACATTCTAATACACATTTTAAGTTAAAAATTGTTACTAACTAACTAACACACATTAGAATTAATTAATTTTAAGAAATGAATTTATAGTCTGAAAAATAAATTATTATTGTTATTATTATTATATCGGAATTCCACCCGGTCCACAGTTAGGCATTTGGAAACACGATTAAACTTAACGGCCAAAATAGGAAGACAGCGTATCTTTATGCCGGCTCCAGACTCTCGCGAGGCGCCTCCTAGAGGCTCTCGCCACGAGTCTTGGCGAGCGGAGACTGCACGAGTGCTAGTCATCCACACTCTCCATTTTATTTAGTTAGTCGTTACGTCTAGTGCAAGATGGACGGCAGGAATCAACAAATAAGTAAGCGAGCGGGAGAGTGTGGTTGACTCCCTCGCCTCACGCTCCCGCGTCCTTTGACTCGCACTCGGAGTACCGACAGACAGCGGAGCGCTAGAGAGGCGAGGCGAGGGGACACGAGCGCACCGTCCACACTCTCGCACTCGCGTTCCCTCGTATCGCCTCGTAGAGAGTGTGGATCGGCCATTAGATGTGACTTGGTTCGGTTATTCGACCTACTATCAAGTGATTCTCATTTTGGCTGTCCTCTTCAATCATAAAAAAAAATCTAGTACTATTGATAATTTGATTTTAAAACTAGTAAAAATAAATTTTTGCGTTTCTAAAGAGTATTTATGTTCGTAGTTATACCTACATGATAAAATTAATTTTTATATAAAATGATAAACTCTTAATATTGACCAAACTGCAAAAGGCAAATAGAGAGTTCATGGTTTCCTATATGTAATCTGTATCTATTCTATTGTGACGGTTTAAATAGTAAACCGTCTGACCGAGGTGTCAAACGGTTAACAATAATTGGCTATTAAGCTATTTAATACATTATTATGCTTGAAATGTAATGTCGAAAAGTTAAACAAATATACAGATTGAAAAGCCGCAATCGCTGGTTTAGTCTGTGGATTGTTTAAAGCCTAAATAGGTCGATAGTGCATCTTGATGAGATGTTATATGACTCAGGTATCTCTCTTTCCATCAAGCTAACTCCACGTTTGCTTTCGTCAACTAACATTAAAAAAAATATTTGAACGCACACAATGTAGAGTAAGGTGAATGCTAAAACGAATAGAATAGAATAAATATATACCCAAGTTAAAATCATTTTCAAATAAGTTTAACTAACATATCGCGTTTTAAACCGTCAAAGTGTTTTATTTAAATGTGCACTACTCCCATAAACTATAGACAGTATTTTAAATGAGTTCTACTTGCATTAACTACAGACGATATTTAAAACTAGTCCATCTTTGGTGCGCAGTTAAGAAGCAGCAAAATCTAAATAAGCAGCACCCTTATTGTGGACTTGTACTATTGTTCACGCTTATCTCGTAAATGAAAAACCGACTAGAGTGGACACAGGCGTATAATGCTAGTACACAATGTGTGCCTCTAATGAGTACGAGGAACAATGAGCATGTGTACTAAGCTTGATAAGCAGTTAGGGTTGCCATTTAGGATAGTGCTAACAGAAACTTCTCAGTGGATTTGCGATACTGTATCTGTTTGATGTTTTTGTTAATTAGAGCCAAGTTAGTCTAGTGATGTGAGTTTTGTATATGTTATGGTTTAAACGTTTGGAGTTCTATCTTTAATTGGCAAAATTTCATGACCGTACAAAAAACTCCAGTGCTTGTATTATATATATATATACGTAAATTGTAGAAGATGAATGATCTCTAAAAGTATCAATTATTTATTTGATCATAAATACTTTGTCATGTGAATAATTTGAACTATTTAAATAAAACACTTTAACGGTTTAAAACGCGATATATATTACTTAAACTTGTAAATATTCGGAAATATATAGACTGAACGAAAACGCATTTTAACTTCACGGCTTTATCGTCTTTGGACGATGGTTTGTGACCCGAATGGAATTTCAATATTTGATATCTGGATTGCCAGATGAAGTCATTATTCAAAATAGAACCAACAATTCGTTGATTAGCCATTCATTGCTACCATTAGACCAACGTGTTTACCACAAACATTATTAAACACTTTTAATTTAAAACATTAAAACTATAGCTTGTGTCAACCCTAGCGTTGTTCAACACGTTTGACGGAATACTTAATTAGTTTTTCGAATACTTTCCCAACGGAACGTCCAATTAACAGTTAGAAATATAAGTAAGAGCTAACTAAATCGGAACTTACTTTGGCATTCTTCTATTCTAGGCAACCTTCTTCGTCGACTACAGTTTTATTTATTAATGATTGATTATAATAATCCTACAAAAGAACAAATTTATTAAAATATTTAAATCTTACATATTTTTACTAAACACGTGGTTTTATAATATATGTTTAACTGTTTATAAGACAGTTTATTCGTGTTTATCGGGTTATATCGAATTTTCGGCAGGGTCACGAACCACCACAGATAAAAAAGCCGCCAAGTCAAATTAACATTTTTGTCTGTATCATAAAAAATACGCGAAATACATTAAAAACTGCGGCCCGGTGATTAATTTCTACGCAGCTGCGGTGGTCATGGGGGGACAAATAAAATTAAGTTTCGCGTTTAAAATCGTTAAAACTGTTAAATACATGTACTGCTCGCGTAAACTATTGACAAAAACATATATACTAAAACGTATAAAATCATTTTTGATTACTATTACATAAACTTGAACGAAGAACCTGTTATCATTAAGAAAGCTAATTTAAGTTTTAAATTCTGAATAATGTTAAACTAAACGATTGAGTTTTAATATTGTTTTTAAAACTAAAACTAATATTTTACTTGTCAATCAATGTTTAAAAAAAATTATGATTCGGGGAGAGCTTGAACTGGCATCCACGAGTTCCGAGCTGTTACTCTAACCGATTGAGCTATCGAATCCTACACGTCATCGTCGAATTCTTTCAACCTATTGTTACATGCAACTTTAGCGCAATGCTACACGGAGCAATGTGGATGCCAGTCATGTTCTCCAATTTATAATCAATTTTTAATTATTATAGTGCCACCATGAGCAAAATATTAAAACTGAAATACTGTCTATAGTTTACGCCAGTAGTACACATTTAAATAAAACGCTTTAACGGTTTAAAACGCGATATATTAGTTAAACTTATTTCAAAATGATTTTTTGCAGCAGCCGAAACGTCGGGCCGAAGTTAAAAATCATTTTCAAATAAGTTTAACTAATATATCGCGTCTTAAACCGTTAAAGTGTTTTATTTAAATATTAAAAGTTTTCAAACATTCATTTGATTTACCTTACATACTAACATTCTCTTCAATTTTACCACTTCTAAATATTCTTTAAATGTTACCTCTGTGAAAGTTATACCGTGTTCATAATATCGCTTTTTTCCTCGTGAATTGTGTTTATAACAAAAACTTAAATTAAATGTCACATCTGTTGGCAAAAGATGCATATTGTACGCTCTCTTGTTTCGAAATTATAACACGCTCACAATTTTGTTGAGAATACAAAATCTGCCACTAGATTTTTCGTTATAACGTATTTTGGAGCAGCGCTTCTATCTCTCCGACTGTATTATTTTATCTTCTTCTTTCTTTAATTTAGCATAATATATTAGTTGTTTAATAATGAGATCAGATTCTTACATGTTGTATGTGTCAACATTCAATCAGGGGATCGCAGATTCGATACTCGTTTCAGCGTGTGATGTGAGATAATAGAGTACCAGCTAAAACAAAGCCATTCTTTTTAATTCTAAAGGACATTTACATGACATCTTTAAAACGCGAATTGTTAAATAAAACACTAATGAAGGTTTGAAACGCGATTATTTAATTAAACATTACTACGACCCAATTATTAATTGCATTGGTCGTTCTATATATGAATATCAGTGATATATCTGTGTAAATGTTGCAGTCTGTTTTCGGGTTAAAATATCGCTCGCAGCGTCACTAGTTCTAACCGTATGACAAATATTTTCAATTATTATCATCATAACGTAGATATTTCGCCAACAAACTGATATGAGCAATGTCGGGCGTGTAATCCGGCCTTACAATTGTAATTCTCGCTGAATATTCATTCGACCGTACCGGATGTAGCCGGATGCTAGCCAGAGATTGACTGACGTGCATTAGATATGAATTTGCGCTTTGACAAATATTTTGCTGCATCCTTTATTTTCTGGCGTCACGCAATTTCGACCTGTTTTCACAGTCTAGTCGCAATAGCTTAACAGTTGTTATTTTTAATATTTGCTTCGTATGGAACTGGGATGTTCTATATTTGCAGTTAGCGGTTGTAAATAGTGAGAAAATATAACTGAATGTATTGAAACCGATACGTTTTACGCGGATTTACGGGATTAGTTTTACGGGATTCGCGTAAAAGTGATGCCAATATAAACCACATTTTATTGCATATGATGGCATAAATTAAAAATCGATTTAAGATTGAAAGAATTTTACGACTCTGGCAGGACTTGTATCGGCATCTTCTATTCACTTTTTATCATAGACAAAAATAACAAGCATGGATATGAAAGATGAATACCTACTCATTTTGGCTTTTGAAATAAGGCATCACTTTCTCAATACGTTTGCTTTATTTTACAGATTACAATGAGTAAAGATAGCTCATCAATGTACAATATTTCACAACCAAAGCCCTCGTTTATACGGTAGGGAGTCAAAATATTGTCTTACGTCCATTGAGTATGCAGCAAACATATATGATTTAATAAGGCGAATGAGAACCGCAATGTATTGCGTATCATTTCGTAAGCCCGAAGAATTTTGATTAATTTCACCGTTTCGCGTTCCTTTGATAACTTTAACTTGGAGATTATTTTTGTTTTTGTTCCATTTTTAAGATCCAAAGAAATTCGTGGAATTAGATGGCGTTTGTTTTTTATTGCGCCTTGGGGAGTGTTGCGAGTTTCACCGTCTTCAAAGGGAGGACATCGCGATGGTTGCGCTTTGTTTTTAGGTTGACAAAATAATAAATCCTTTTTTTTATTTCAAATGAGTACAGTAAATAATTATAACAATCGTAGAAGAAAAATATATTGATGTGAAATAAAATATAGAGTTTAAGAGGTAAAAGAAACATTATGCCAAAAGGGTCTTGCATTAGCGTAAGTTGCAGCACAGTTACGCTACAACACAGATTTTCAGCAAAATGTTGCTGTTCGTCTGTTAGACAGTGCATATATTAATATATAATATTGATTGAATGATTAAGTAGTGTATTTAGTAATGTGATTTGTGTAAGAAATGTATAATTGTACTGAATGACGTAAATACATTTGTAAATATTTAAGATTCAGTAAATTATTTGTTTATTTATTTAATAGATACTTTTGCTGGGCCAGAAGTTTGAGCTCCTTTTTTTTGTAAATTGGTAAAAAAATACTAACAACGACGTCCATTATATAGGGTAGTAGTAATTGAATTTTACACTTTGTAATTTAATATATAATACCGACGAGTAATTCCAATACATAATTGTAACTTAAATTTCACTTAATCCTACCTACTGTACAAAGTACATATGCATTACTCGATCATGATAGAGCCTTATCGATAACAAAATACTTTACCCAGACATAACCACTTACTCAAACATATTTCCCACATACTTAAGATATAAGATAGTGAGCTCTACGCTATTGCAATAAAGTTTAAATCGGTTTAAATTAACCATAGTGATCAGTTTTAGTTGGAAACTTTAAGAACTTCAGCTGGAATTGATTCTCTGTGAATTCGCGATAACTCCGGAGAATTTAGTTGTTCTCTCAATATGAATTATCTGGAATAATATGATCAAGTATTTGGAACAGACGATTTCGCGATATTACGAACTGTACTGAGGAAATCTTAAACAGGGTTATAGAGTTCCGACAAGACACACTCAATGCAATTATATATATTTATATATCGTAAGAATTTATCTTAAAATACCCTCATAATGAAAATATTTGTTGTTATATTTAGATAGAAGTAAGTTTTTTTATGACACTTTAAACTCTACTATACACATACCGATATTTAACAACAACTGTACATAAACTATTTTCCAACAAACAAAAATAAGTAAAAAACTCTAGCTTCAAACGAACCCAGTCTAATTTCTCGTATAGAAAATATTCGAGCTAACTTTTATATTTTTCTACATTAATTGCAATTTTTCTCCTATGATGGATGACTAGAATATTTCATTTAATATCGTAAAAGTTAATATTCAAACGCTCAATATAACGTGATATACAGGCAAAAACGGTGAATATTTTCCATATATTTTAAAAGTTTTAAAACTTCGTTGCGTAGGCTTGGCGCTTCTCAATAAAATTAAATTTTCCGAGATTGAATATAGTGTTAGAACCATTCAAAAACTATTATCTATTATATATAGTTCCGAAATTTTATATTTTAAATAATTGAGACACCTTTGTCGTGAAAATATTGTAATTCAGGAATTATTCTGTTTCACGCTCCACCTACGTCATTTATTTCGGTATTATGAAAGTCCATTGCCGTGCATCATTGAATCTTTTCTTTGGAAAAAAATAAAAGTACACCACGCCAAGATAACTCAACAGTTCGCATGAAGCTTAGAGGAATTACCACCTCTTTTGCATCTACTTCAGTTGCTTATTGTCCGTTGACTTGCTCTGACATTATAATGCAGTATTAAGTGCACTTCACGCTGTTCTATTATCTGCGGAAACTTTGATCTGTGGAAACGCTCGTTTTTTTTTCTGGGGCAAAAAAGTCTTTATTGAAACGCGGCATTCCATTTTCGAACAATTAGTTTTCAGCCAGTAACGCAGACAAAAGCGGTCGCATTCGTTTGAAAATGAATTAGTGTTCGTTAGAGGGATCAAAATGTCGACTACATGGATAGCACCGGATATTGCTCCCGTCTGCGAGACGGCGCAGGCACCTTTGACACAGTGCTCCCAAACTGGCTACATGTTTTTGGCCCTAGTGACGCAATTATTTGGGAAATCTATCGACGGCAAGTATTCTAAAGTGAACCCATATTCGAGGCCGCACGATACATTTTACGATGGCGAGAGTTTTCCATCGCACCACGTTTCCGGGGCATATGGACCGTTCTCATCGTACCAAACGAACTTCGCTTCTCATCCGCCGCATATAACGCCTAATCTGCAATATGTGCATATGCCGAAATTCGATTTCGAAGATTCGTATAGTGGAAAACAATATTCAAATAAAGAGCCTATTTTTGAATTTAACTTTGACGGGCGCTATGACTCCGATTTTGAAGATTCGAAGAAAATAGAAGTTAAGGAAAAGCCTGAGGGTAAAAAGGAAAGAAAGAAGAGGCATATAAAGGATTATGATTTTATCGTCGTCGGGGCCGGCTCGGCCGGTTGTGTTTTAGCAAACAGATTGTCCGAAGTAAAGAAATGGAAGGTAAATAATTACATATCATTTTTCTTATTTTCGCTTATTTGATCTACGAAATTTGGTCTCTCATAGGAACTTATATTATAATAACACTTTTTGACATGATTGTTATAATATTTACTGACACTAGAATTAATTACTATTTTCGCTGTCTTTCTACTAGCCCCATGTCAGGTTTGTTTATTATTTCCGTAAGAATCTTCGACAAAAATAACTGTTTACTCAATTGAAATTAAACTTACATTATTATTTAATTTGTCTATATGTTTGTTTTATTAACGGTTAGAGTTTTGGAGGCCAAACATATAACTCGCAGACAACGCCGCGTGTAGTTGCTACCCTAGCATAAACTATACAATTAGTTCGACTCTATGTCGGCAACATTCGCGCATTCAGTGCCGACGATAATAATAACAATTTTGCTAAATACCAATTTCACAAACACCCTAAATTGAAACATTTCAACAATCAAAATTAAAAGCGCCATCTAGCGTTACAAATGTAGCGCATGTGCGTTCAGGCGTGTAATTAATACTTAGTTATCGAATAGATCAAATTAAATGCATACAATCTTGCTAAATGTGGACGTTGCATTTACAACAGTCACATTCAATTTGAAAGCATGTTAAATCGGGGTAAAATGGAAGTAGGAAGTAATATAATGTCTACTAACAATGGTTATGAAATAATTGGGTTCTTCCAGGTGGTTTTGTGTTAATTATTATTTATGTTATTATGTAGATGATGTCTTTTTTTTGTTGCTCTACCAATTGAGCTACCGAGTCCTACAATAACTAACTAACTACCTACAACAACTAGTATTTTATTTTTGAAAACGTTATTATTTTTTCACATGCTATTGAGCATAATGGCACTCTAAAAATTAAAAATCGAATAAAAATTTAAAAAAAAATACGTTACGAGCCGGACTTGAACCGGCATCTACAGCCCTAAACTGTAGAGTCTCGTGTCGTGTGTTTTTTTTTCAATTAATAATCGATTTTGAAGTATTTCATGTGGTAAAAATGAAATGTTTTATTTATTAATATAAACACATCTTATTTATTTCAATATTTTAGTCGTACATCTCCGTTTATTCATTTTGTCCTACAGAAATTTGCATTTGTTAACTTATCTTTCCAATAGATCAAGTAGCAGTTATAAATTTGCTTATAACCACACTAACAACTCAATCGGTGTTCGCGTGACGTTGTGTAACATGTGGTAACGCTTGTAAAGTTCGTGGGTAAATCAGCTGTGATTTTTCTTTGATATTACTTTCATAATGCATCGACAATCGTGGGTTCTAATCACGTAATTATTATTGTTAGATATAATTCGTATTTTTTATTATAGACGAATATAGTACACTTGCTATTTGATATGGCTTTGGATATTCGAAATTTGAAAGATTTAAGGCTACGCCGTTATCTGTTACCAGTTCATAACCCGGGCGAAATTTCGATATTCCTAAAAAAAAAGTGCAATGCCGTGCCCCCCATGCGCCATGGGACGAACGCATTTTTGTGTCCGTTTCATTGATCGTTTTTATTTAAATGCAAGTATTTAAGTAAAACACTTTAGCGGTTTAAAACGCGATATATACAAGTTAGCTTATTTGAAAATTATTTTAATTACGGCCCGATGTTTCGTTTAGGGTATTGATTTGATTTCTGTGCCCTTTGCGACGATGTATTGTTTCCCTGGGATTCAAACACAGGACCTCTCGTGTTTAACGCATTACTACGTAACACGTTTAACCATTTAGCTACAGATGTGGTCGATAGGTTTTTCATAGCAACCACTTGGAACAAATATTGTAATGAATTTTCGCTCATAATATTGTTCCATAATGTTGAACTACAAAAGCGATTGTAATTCGACGCCAACTCAAACTTCCCAGTAAAGCTTGGATCTTGAACAATTTATGCAAAATGAAGCGTGACGCAAGGTCAGGGGTACAGAATTAAACTTGACACTGAAAGCGTTTTCTTAACGTTTGCCAACATTCACAAAAAGCAATTAGGTTTATGGGTTATACTTTCCATTTTTTGCTTTATTATACGTCACCTTGAAGGAATTTTACATTCATTGAATGTCTTTTAATTATTATCTTCACGACACAGGTGGAAAGACTAGGATTCACTTCAAGGAAGGTAAAATACGCGTACAGCACGTCTAGCTGGACAAGTATTTTTTGTTTGTTTAGCTTTCTATTTGAGACCATAGATCCGACATAGGCCAGTGACACATTCTCTTACTATCATTGAGATATTGACTTATAGTGGGTAACGTTATCAAAGATTTGCTATAATAAACAAATGTAATGTTAAACAGGCAAATCTGTGATCAGCTTTGCCCAGCCTGCCCAAACAGATAAATTTGTTTCCCCGGTATGTGAACCCAGGATCTCGAGTGCTTAATGTATTGCTAGGCTACCGTTTAACTATTTATGGACGAAGGCATTTATAGATAGACATAGGCAAATAACACATTCTTCTGTCTTTGTGTTTATAAGGTAATATTATTTCATAAGTTAAGCTTAATATAATTTCTCAAACCATAAAAAGTGAGTCGCATACATTTAATTAAAGTGAAATACAAACAACTCTCAATAGTCCCGTGCTAAAACAATGACAGAATTCCGAGAGTGAAAAACTTTAGCAATCGCTGTTCTTAGCTTGTGTTTCCTAGATCCCACGGCTTTACAACAAAAACTGTTTAAAACCACGTTCAACTATACTTAACTATGCCAACATTGTAGGGAACTGTGTTTTTCTATTGCGTTTAACTTTCAACAATGTATTTTTTAGAGCTGAGATTATTATTTACAACAAGGTATAAATTATGACGCGTCCTTGGTGGAGGAGAAAATGAAGTGCCAATTATCTTATGGCGTTACGGTCTTGATTGTTAAGGTTTGATTTTCTTACCTTACATCAAGTGAATTTGTACATACATAAAGACAATATTAAAAATGTAATGAAATTACAAAATCACTCTCGTAACAATATTTTATGGTCTCTAGTTTATGTGAGTAGTAAACATTTATATAATTCACTTTTAACCGTTTTAAACGCGAAATATATTAATTAACTAATTAACAATTAATTGAAACTACGGCCCGATATGTTGAATCTTTTGCAGCAGCCGTGGTCACAGGAGAAAGTCCTTGTTGTTTTTAATCAATGTATACTATAACATTGTACACACGGCCTTAAAAATGTATGCTGTTTTCATGCTAAAAAAACGTCGCCAAAAAGTCGAGGTTATAGCACAGATAATTTATAAAAAAAAATAAAGTATGTTACGATTTCCAGCCAGGCGTTTAATGATAACGGATATACGGTACAATTTCCACTTTCATACATTTTGCACATATTTTTACATGCATTCAGGCCATAACAACATTTACGAGGATACGGCGATATAACACGAAAACATCGCTTCAAGTAAATCCATTGATATTTTCCATCGGAGTCGGCTTAAGCGTTTATTTTATGGGGATTTTGTCCGTATTGCTTATATTATTATATATTTTTAAATTGAAGAACCTTTTAACATAGTAATTCCATTCATTTTTAAAGACAGTAACTAATTCATAAAACAGAAGAATTTTCATTATTGTAATTATGTAGTACCTTATACGCCTTACCTACTATAGATCACAATAGGTTCTAAATTCGAGTCCCGACGAAAATTTAAAAAATATATGTTAATTGATAGCTGAAATTTATATTAATGTAGCGACTATCCAATCAAAAGTCACTTACACATTACGAATATTTAATTTCGCAGATATAAGACTCTCTTTAATCTATACGAATGTTTACGCAAATTTTCCCGCGCAACGCGAAAAAACAATTGAAAAACTTCGTCTTAAGTCATTTTTTTTTACATTGTAAAGAAACTTCTTTTATTTTTCTATTCGGCCTATTCAACTAAAAGATTCTCGAATTCAAACTGGCCGCTACACCGGTATTGTCGCGTGGCCGCTTTGAACCTTCGAAAAATGAACTGAAAAAATATGGCGCGTAACGTCAAAAACATGAATTTTTTATTAACTCCGCTCTCTTCGCTCACGTCGCGATGAACAAAAAGAATTTGATCAAAATATTTTTGAGTGTAAACTGCAATGCTACAGAGTCAATGTTTACAATACATGCAAATGATTTACGACTGTTGATTCGCATTTATTTAATAAAAGTCTAAAAAATCTTCGAAAATAGTCGTGGCAAGGCCGCGTCACAATGAAACGAAGGGAATATAATGCATTATTTTGTCTATTCTGAGGCTTAGGTGATTTTAGAAATAAATTTTTCACAGTGTTGATAAAATATGAACTAATCATTATGGGTGACATTTCAAATAGTTTGAAATTTCAATACAAAAGACATACAAAATTGACTCCCCATTGTCATATACTAAGGCATAATTTAAAATTATCTCTTTCCTTACATACATTCCTTTTATACAAAATCATAAAGACATTAGAAAAACCTTACTCGTGACTTGTACGGCCTGTGTTCTGTAGAATATAAATAAATGAAACTTTTTCATAGTTACGAGTCAGTCCAAGTTTATCTTTCATCCTTCGGTATTATTATTTAAACCCGTTCATCTCAAACAAAGCCTGAGTCTAATTAATCTTGATAGTTTGGAACTCAATCAAACTATCTAAGAATTTTGCTGTAAAATTTTCATATTAATTAACGGTTACGGCGGATTGCAGTTGTAGTATTCTATTGTTTAATTAAAAAAAATATTATTTTGTTTTAAAAATTTATATCGCACTCTAAAATTTTATAACTTTAACTGCAATATATTGCTTACTAAATTAAGTTTTCTTCCTTACTTTCATTTAGTCATGTGGAAGAAAGATCGTCTTACTTTTTATATAGATAAAGTCATACCTACATTATAGACATAACGATGATAGTAGTAACAGTACAGACAGTAGTAGTTGTGTCTTTAATGTGCTTATCTCAGGAACCACTGGTTCGAATTGAACACTTATTTTTGGTTTGGTAAGAGTTTTTATCGACATTGCGCTGTGACTTGTACCAGTGAAATATGTTTGAAAGAATGATTCCTCTTTAATTATTCTAAAACAGTGTCCGCCACAGTAGATGTCTATCTTTTAAGATTAACTTGCAAGGACGACGGGATGCGATAAAGAGAAACACTGCTATTTTTTTAAAACAATTTAAGTTAATTTAAATATTTTAAGATTTCTATTATTATTATTACCAGAAAAAAAGTATAAACTTTATCAGTCAAGGTCATACATTTCTATACTTATTTCAGGTTCTTCTTCTAGAGGCCGGTGCCGAAGAACCAGATGTCACAAGCGTACCTGCTCTAGCTACAGTCCTCGGAAACTCCAATATCGATTGGATGTACAGGACGCAGCCAGAAAAATTGACCTGTCGTTCGCAGAGGGGACAAACTTGTGCTTGGTACAGGTACTATTGCGGAGAAAAATCACGCAGGATGTCTTTATAGTTTTTTGGGTTGCGCTGCTGAGTGTAGCGGATATAGTTTTCATTATTATAAATTCTAGAGCACAAATTTGCTGGATTATTATCGCATGCAGTTTTTAAATTTTAACATGTCGGAGTCTCTTAATTAAGGATTTAAATTTTAAATATAGTATGTAGTTTACGTGAATAGTACACATTTAAATAATACACTTTCAACGGTTTAAAGCACGAAATATATTCGTTAACTTGTTTATAATTTGAATCAACTAAGGCCAGCCTTTTCGGACGTGTCCCCCCATGCTCACGGTTATAGCAAAACATCCGAAACGTCCGAAGCTAATTGAATTAAAAGTCGACTACTAACTACACGGGCTAGACTTTAACTCGAGACAAAATGCTTGGTTCTCAAAGGAACACCACAGTACATTGTTGGTTTGAATCCTGCCAGTGTTATAAATATTTACTATAAGTAATTTTTTAAAATAATAGACGATCTTAGAACATGTGGAAATTTAATGTAAGCGCTTTTAATAACGTATATAACACTGTCTGTAGTTTACGCGAGTAGTACACATTTAAATAAAACACTTTAACGGTTTAACACGCGATATATTAGTTAAAATTTTTTTGGAAATGATTTTTAACTTCAGCCCGACAATTCGGATGCTTTGCAGCAGCCGGGGTGTCTCCCCGTGACTACGGCGTAAATAATTCTCGTAAACGTATATAATTCTCACGAAAACTCGTTCGAATCGAGTTCGGAATCTGTATAGGAAGAGATGGTCAAGAAAATATCCCGTACAAATTGTACAGTTTGGATAAAATTTAAAGAAGAAATAACATTAGAATCATTTAAATAAAACACTTTAACGGTTCAAACGAATCTCCACGTGACCACGGCTGTTGCAAAGCATCCGAAACGTAGGGCCGTGGTTAAAAATAATTTTCAAACAAGTTTAACACCGTTAAAGTGTGTTATTTAAATGTGTACTACTCGCGTAAACTACAGACAGCATTTAACATTAGAATCATTTAACACCATTTAGGTAGTATGTTTCGTCCTAAAGAAATAAGCGCATTTAGACCGTTATAGGCCTACGAGCCCACAAATAAATCAGGGTACCGTTTATACATTTCAACAAGCCTTATGGGCGGAACCGGACTCATAAACTATCGTTACAACAGTTTCACGACTGCTTAATGAATGGATGGAGTGAAGGGGCAAAACTAGTAATATAGAGAGAGTCTCTTACGTAACTAAGTGGTTAATTAGTCAATGTTTAGTAAATTTTCATAATCTCCAATCAACAATTTATCGTGGACTACCAGTTTGATTTAGCTTATTAAGGTATTTGTAACAAATATTTTTTTATATTTAAGAGTTAAACTTAGAAATGTTTGTTTGCTCTTTGAAAAACTGTTAAAATAAATATTTCAAAATAAAAAGGGGGGAGACAATATGTATATAAATACTGTCTGTAGTTAGGGAACACATTTAAATAAAACACTTTACCAGTTTAAAACGTGGTTTATATTAGTTAAACTTGTTTAAAAACATCGCACCGTAATTAAAATAATATTCAAATAAGTTTAACTGATATACATATCGCGTTTTAAACCGTTAAAGTGTTTTCAAAGATGTTTATATATACTGCGATATAAAGGTTCTTTAATTGCATAGTAAAACAAACTAAACATGATACATGAAGCACGTTTAATGAGATTTCCCACTATCCAGACTTCCCCATACTGACCCAATTAAAGCTCTGGTCGCATCCGTTCCCCATAGCTATTTAGAAGCTATTTAGAATAAGCATAGTATAGTATCGCCATAGCCTTGTTACTCGAAGCATGTCGGATATTGCTTGGCAATGCTTGCAAGGAACTAATATTAATTTGTTTGACTTAGATGTAGTTCTAGAGTTGAGGCTAAATCAAGTGCCTAAAGTTTGAGTCTCAGTGCTTGCAGCGTAGATCGTTACAGATGTTTAGAAATAGCTTTCGGCCCAGTGTTTACGTAACTAGGTCTTGTATCTAAGTCTCTTTTCATACATTTTATCTTCTCATTATTATTAAGATTAAATTCTGAGATTTATAGATTGTTAGCAAACAAGTAATATTTATGTATGTATGTATGGATAATCTCACTTTAAATTTTTTTATGATATAGGGGGTCAGTCAAGCGTGGGGTTCCCTTTATGCTAGGCGAAATAACCCAGTCTATAGCATCTAAAGAGGATGCGCTGTCGATCTGTTTTGACTTTGGAAATCCAAAGACTGCAAACGAAACGCGATTAAATTTTACGATTTTTTTGATGTGTTCATGACCCGGACGGAATATTCCTACCACCCATATAAATGACTGGATAGTAATATCGAGATTTACAGACGAAGTCAAACATGTTTCAGAAAAATATAAATTGAACAATTGAAACACGTGTGGGGTCGAATCCACGACCTGTTTATTATTAGCCATACATTACTTAGATCAACGGGCCCGTCAACATTTTATCATAAAACGCACTATTTACTTATTCAGTTTCGACAAAAAGGAAGTAGAGTGAGTTTTCATTGTCATTTTTAATGGATTAATTAAATATCACCTCTTTCCATAATTCCAGAGGAAAGACAATGGGCGGAAGCAGTGCAACAAACTACATGGTTTATATTCGAGGAAACCGATTGGACTATGATGAGTGGGCTGATGAAGGAAACCATGGTTGGAGTTATGATGAGGTAAATTATTAAGAAATCGGTGAGATTTTCTATTTAGGAGCTATTTAAAAAAATCTTTGCTAGGCTCATGCCTATAGCTAAGATAACTTAGGTCTTACTTTAATTTACCTTGTGGTTGTTAATTTATTTCTCGGTTTCAGATATTGCCGTATTTTAAGAAATCTGAAAATAATCGCGAAATAGAAGCCCATGATCGGGTCTATCATGGTGTCGGCGGTCCTCTAAACGTCGAAAGATTTCCGTACGTGGATAAAGCAACATTCATGATTGTACAGGCGTTTAAAGAGAAAGGTCTACCAATTACCGATCTTAACAGAGAAAGTAATTATGGAACAGACATCAGTCTTTCAACTTCCAAGGACGGCCAAAGACAATCAACGAATACTGCATTTATTAGACCAATACGTCACAAACGTCCTAATTTAGACATAATCATCAACGCGTTTGCCACTAAAGTCATGATTGATCCCGTAACAAAAGTGGCGCTAGGTGTTGAATACTATAAGGACGGTATCTTGCACAAAGTGTTTGCTAAGCATGAAGTAATAGTCAGCGCTGGTGCCATCAATTCACCAAAATTACTTAAGCTTTCTGGTATCGGTCCTAAGGAGGAACTGGTAAGCCTACATATTCCTGTTTTAATGGATTTGAAAGTTGGTCATAATCTACAAGATCATGTGACTACTGATGCATTAATTGTGGCCTTATCAAATAAGACATCGACTAGTATAAATGGCGAACAGTTATTGGGTGAGCTGTACAAATACCATGCTCAACATCCGAAGAAAGATGGTCCGTTATCTACTACCTCCGTGTTAAACAGTATCGGATTCATCAAAACTATAATAACAAAAGAAGACGCTCCAGATGTGCAACTTCATTTCGATGGCCGGAATGTTGCCGAGTTCTATTCTGACCCTACGAGCTATCTAGCATCTAATGTTTTACCACTGCCCTTTTACAATGGTTTTGCTCCACGACCTTTACTGCTCAAACCAAAAAGTCGAGGACTTATATTGTTGAATCAAACTGATCCACTATTTGGTCCTCCGTTAATATATCCAGGTTTCTTTAAAGTAAAAGAAGATGTGGACACACTTATTGAAGGTTTGAGGTTCGCAGTAAGTTTAGAAGAAACTGAAGCCTTTAAGCTGAGTGGTGCTTCGTATGTCAGAATACCAGTTCCAGGTTGCACGGACTATGTATGGGGAAGTAACGAATACTTCTTTTGTCTGTTAACACATTACACGACTACTATATATCATCCAGTAGGAACATGTAAAATGGGACCACGTTGGGATAAGCATGCTGTGGTTGATCCAAGATTACGAGTTTATGGGATAAAGAAATTGAGAGTTATCGATGCTTCTATAATGCCAACTATAGTGCGAGGTAACACGAACGCTCCTACGATAATGATAGCAGAGAAAGCAAGTGACATGATAAAAGAGGAATGGTTATCTCATAAGTTTTAAACTGTTATATAACTAGTATATAAGTACCTCAAAGTATTCAGTAATAAAAGAGTAAAAAATACAAGAGATAGGTAATTTGATAGAAATAAGTAAAGTAGAAAATTTTATTAAAATTATATAGCAGAAGAAATATTTGTTTTTCGTTACTGATACAAATTATTCAGAGGTCTAAGCTTCGAATCTTAAGACAGTAAGAATAGTGGTTCGTTATTACAATAACATCTGAGAAATTTTCAAAATGAGAGAATGAGGGGTACCAGGTCGATATTCTTTTAAATTAACGGCCTAAGTGCGACGGGTTCTGGTTTTGACTCACGAAAACAAAATTATTCGTTTTCGTTCTGGTGGGGCACAAAATTCTAACTTGACTACTTGACTGTAAATAAACTTGATCAACGAAACGAACACATAAAGGTGTTCGCCCTGTACCCCACAGAAGAAAACGGGATTTCATTACTTAATTTTCAAATATTTTTACTAAATAAAATATCAGCAAAATTACTCCACCGCATGCTTTATTTAAAAGGCACCGTTGCTCAGGCAGAATTTAAATCACTACAAGTTACTTTTACAGTAAAATGCAATTAAATCGTGTTTAATTAATCAGAACGTTTAAAATTCGTTGCTAGCTGGGTATATGTGAAAAGTACTCTGAAACCCGCACTCATTGTAAACGCAGTGAGTAAAACAAGAAACTTTCAGACAAAGACCAACAGAATAATATCTCTCTGACTCATCTACAAGGAAGATTTTAGATGTGTCCACTAAATTAGCGAATAAAAAAGCTATAAGTTTTTCTATTAAAATATACAAATGAATAATCGCGTTTGCGACCAAAATGATTTTTACTAAGTATTGTTTTTCATTCTATAATAATAAATTAAGTTAAGCTAAGTCGTAATCGTGGCTATTATAATCGCGAATGTGTTACTGTCATACGGCTGATCTAGTGTCGTTTATGTGTACAATATTAAGATATATAATTTAATACTTAGTTAGATTAATTTATTATTTATACAAAAATAAAATCGATTTAAGACACGGGCGGGATTTTAATAACAGCGTTTCGTGCTGTTACTCTAACCAATTGAGTTACCGTGTCATTGTCAAATCTTTTCAACCTTATTGATACATGCACCTCTTGCGCAATGTATTTATATTTATTACACCTATCAGATTCTCCTATAGTAAGGTATAATTTTTAATAATTATTCGCTTAATATTCATCTCATATTTTATGGCCACAACGACGTCCCATCTGCCGTAGATACTCTCCCATTATCTGCCTCCATAAACCGGCAAGACGCAAACAATCCACACGAAGTCCTCACTTTAAAATCACCACACAATAATAAACCCCCTCTATCTCTCTCTAACACGAACGAAACGAACGAAATAGCACCACAATCGACAGGCTTTTAGCACGGCTCCATAAACTTTACAACCTAGAATTAAAACTTCATCAAAGTGCTATAAATGAGTCAATGGCAGCGAGTTTAGGGGCTCCAAAGAAATTCTCTTATGTTTCTTCTATCAAAGACGGATAAGTCTTTCGTTCGGATTCGTATTTGCGTACATTTGTAATCTTATATTATTGTATGATATTAACTTAAGGCTTATTATTATTCGTCCTCCCATGACCACGGCTGCTGCTAAGCATCCGAAACATCTGACCGTAGTTTTAATTAAATACGAGCTTACTAATATATTTCGCGTATTTATTTTTTTTATCTAGATGGACAGACCAGCGCTTACGGTACCGTTCACTTGATGGTAGGTGAAATACTCCAGCCATATAACATCTAAGCAAGATGCGCTGCCACTCTATTTTAGCTATGAATATTCGAAAATTGACTGAAAGACAGACTGAAACTGAAACGTGATCATCATCATGAGGAGATGTTAGCTCCTCGATTGCTCGAAGAATTAATTATTAATTCTTGCCGTCCGCTCGTCGAGAACTTCTTCTCACGTCGACCGAAGCCCGAAAAACTTAAATATACTAAATACTGTCTATAGTTTACGCGAGTAGTACACATTTAAATAAAACACTTTAACGGTTTAAAACGTGATATATCAGTCTCCCCGTGACCACGGCTGCTGTAAAGCATCCGAAACGTCGGGCCGAAGTTAAAAATCGTTTTCAAATAAGTTTAACTAATATATCGCGTTTTAAACCGTTAAAGTGTATTATTCAAATTAATTAATAGGATTATAAAGCTGTACATTGCTACCATTACACCAGCGAGCCGGTCTAACTATCAAATCGTTGATGATGAAACAATCGCATCATCAATAGTGATATATAATATAATACCTAATCACGTTGAGCAGCGCCATTAAATATAATTATCGTCCAGAATCACTAGTTACGTAATACGTTTAATATTAATAGGACGTAACGATACCCGGAATACATGAATAAGTTTATATCCAGTAAATGCTTGTGATATGGCAAGTCATAGGATTGAGGTACGGCGAAACTTGAATTCATCTCAATATCTATTTAGAGATCCAGAGAGGTAAATACTTGTCTATATTGCAAGGGTCCTCTTACGTATTTCTACAAAATGTGTTCGCTATAAGCAATATAATTTATTTTATCTTATATAACAACTGGCTGTGCCAGCGACTTCGTCTGCGTAGAAAAGTTATGTTGGCATCAAAATTTGTTTTTGCAAACCTCTCCTTACCTTCCGTAACGCACGCAACGGTAACACTCAAATATTAATAATTTTCCAACCACAAACACGCTCTTCTGCTTTATAATTAGTATAGATAACAAGAACACGATAATCATATTAATTAAATCTAAACATTAACTACAAATGTTGTCACTTTTCTATTAAACTGCCCGTCTTTGTAGCTAAATGGTTAAACGTGTTGCCTAGCATTACGTTTAACCCGGGAATTCCTGGGTTCGAATATACGTAATAGTATGTTTTGGCCGAGCAGGGCACAGAAGTCTGATCAACTAAACTTGCCTGTATAAGAACTGATTAGTGAACGATACCCTATGAGGGGAAACGGAATTTTACTTTATTAAAATTATTCAATTGATATTATAAATAGACTGAAAGAACAACTATAATAAGAATGAAAAAAGCCCCAACTGAATAAAAAAGGATTACCAGGAATCTAGAACGGAATAAGAGATTCCGCAAAGTCCTTGCTACATCTTGTTAGTATAAATTACATGCACCATTACTGAAAAGTGAATCAAGGAGGCGCATCCGTGCGACTACGGTTAAAGTTTTACCGCGTTCTGCCAAATGCACTGTTTCCGCTTCACGGACTTAACATACGAACCACTGTTTATTGGCTCGAAAACTTTTCCCGAAAGAGTGAAAATTACGATTATCCTTCGCTCATAAAACAAGTGAGTAACGTATTTTAGATTGAGCTCATGTGTATTTTAATTTTGAGTTTAAGTAAGTAACCTTTTTTGCTGTTACGCATACCCTTTTATTACTGTTTTCATTTCGACCGCTGTTGCTTGGAAGAGATAGCTATTTAGCTATAAACCGTTGTTCTTAATTTCCATCAATTTATTTCTCCGTTATAATTTGTTCCTTGTTTTGAGTCAATATTTGTATCTGTATTGTTTCTTTATATGTTGTGTTCATCTTCAATAATTGTTTTTTTTAAGAATATCCACCAACTTAACAGATTGTAGGATTATTACTTTTGCGATTTTAATATATTTTATATAAATTTTTTACGACTTAGAATTGTAGATCAAATTATATACAATATGTCCTGAATAACGAGTGAATGACGATATAAAAAAGTTGTTATATTGTCATCTTGCTAAATAGTAATTATAACTGAGAAATTAGGCAATATTTTTGCTGTCGAGTTTAGAAAAAAACATTTACATATTGTCATTACATTTATAAGATCAAAGTAAAGCTATAAATTTTATATGGGTGGTAGGCATATGGAAAATTCTGTCTCAGGCTTAATAACCATACACTTTAGTTAATAGGTCGATAGCACATCTTGTTTAGAAGTTACATAGCTGGGGTATTTCACCTTCCATCAAAATTTCATACTTGTCCTCCCCTATCATAAAAAGATTATAACTGTTAGTGTTATAAAACTGTTGTAAAATACACATAATTATATTTAATTAGTGAATGTTTCAGTTACCTACTAGGGTTAATGAGTTATAAAATTCGCTAAACTCGATTAACCTCTTCATTTACGGATGCTTTATTACCAAAATTAAAAGAGCAGTCTTTATGACGTTTGCGTAATGTACTCGTAAAACTCGGAAACATGACGATTGTCTATAAAAGCTTTAAAATAACCAGTTTTATCCGGCTTGAACTGGTTAATGGCTCAACACGAGCGATTTAAAATGTCGACCCAAAAATCACTGTTTATTTTCCAATTGTTGTTTCAAATCAGTTTGTTATACGTTTCACTTTTGAATAGAAAACAAATGAGAGAATAATGTGGTTGGTGATAGCTTGAAATTACAACTTGATTAACAATTCTTGTGCTTGTTTATAAATTTCTAAAAAAAAGTTTAAAAAGTTCTGTTTAAAAGATTATCATAATCAAGTCTGACCAAGGAAGGGCCCCGTCGTCCTTAGTTGTTTATACACTATGGACAAAAATATAAAAAAAGTACTTATCTTAAATAACAAGCATGTAAAAGTATAAAATAAAAATTATTTAATACTCAATCCATAAAATGGAATAATAGTACTTAATTTAATAAAAACATGTTCAAAGGTGTAAAATATGACATTTATGCCATGTGCCAAAAAAAAAAAAAAAAAAAAAAAAAAAAAAAAAAAAAAAAAAAAAAAAAAAAAAAAAAAAAAAAAAAAAAAAAAAAAACACAGGCCCCCCCCCCCCCCCCCCCCCCCCCCCCCCCCCCCCCCCCTTTAATATTTGGGGGAAAAAAAAAAAGGGGGGCCCCCCGGGGGCAAAAGAGGGGGAAAAAAAAAAGGGGGCACCCCCCCAAAAAAAAGGGGTTTTCCCCCCCCCAAAAATTCCCGCCCCCCCCCCAAAAACAAAGGGCCCCCAAACCCCAAGGGGGAGGGGGAAAAAAAAAACCGCGGGGGGGGGGGGGTTTAAAAAAATGGGGAAAAATCCGGCGGGGGGGTTGGGGCCCCGGAAGCCCAATTGGTAAGGCACCAGCCGGGAAACCTGCCAATGCCGGTTCAAGTCCTGCCCGAGTCGAAAATTTTTTCTGTTTATTTCGATTTTTAACCATGTGCCATCTGTTTTCTCGTAGTTGGTATATGGAGGAACTAGCTGGGTCCTTAGAGAACTGATTCATTTCACGTTTAAAACCAATGATTTATTCAAAGGTGTTCTATTCTAATAATCCACAGATAATACTGAATGGCATTTCAGCCAAACAAAAAATATCTAAATTTTGGCCTTCAAAATGTTATTTTGACAGGCTCGTTAGTCTAATGGTAGCGATGTATGGCTAATAATGAACTGGTCGTGGATTCGATCTCCAACTATTACTATTTTTTCAGTTTAAAAAAAATTTCCGAAACATGTTAGACTTCGTCTGGAAATCTGGATATTTAATTAGTGGTAGGATTTACCACGAGGGTCACGAATCACCGTCCACAGATGAAAAAGCCAATACGTTTAATCAAATAAATCCAAATAGGACGACAGCACATCTTGTTTAGATGTTATAGGCTGGGGTATATCACCTACGTCTATCAAGTAGACCCCATGCTTGTCTGTCCTATCTATCATTAAAAAAATGTAATCAACTACCAACAAAATACTAGGTGTGGAGAAATTTCCTTGCTTAGTCAATAAATGAACTCTAGAATAATAAGCTTAGGTGAGTTAACGGAGAAACCTAACAATTGTGGAGTGGAATAATGGAGACCACACGAACCTTCGCGAAGTAAGCGACCAGTTCATCAAAACATTGAAATAATTAATCACGAAAAAGTTGAAAAACATCCAATCAGAGAAAAACAACCTATTTATTCGGGCGAACAAGTTCGAAGTCGGTAACAAGGCCTTCCGCGCCGAATAAATCAGAACTAGGTTGCTCAAACTTTCTTCTTTTGATTGTCTGACCGCTGAATTACTGGACTTTTACGCAATATCGCAGATGGGCTGCCGCCTTTTTACGGAAAAGATACTTTAGATAACTCCGAATGGACTTTACGAAATAACAAATTATTCTTAATCACGTCGTGATTCAAATTCATTTGGCGATAGTTTCATTTCTTGAGGCTACAAACGCCGTAAATTGCGTCCAGTGTAACGCATTACGACGTGTCAAAACTCTATAGATCAGAATGTTGTACCTCGTAAGTGTAGCTAATAAATCATGATCTTTTAAGTTGACTGGGATACTACAAAAGTCGTCTATAAAATAAGTTCTTTTAAAAAAATATTTCACATAACCAAAAACTAATCTCTCATACCACTTCTATTATCAAAAGTATCTATCTACTTAATATTATCTACCTGATTTTTTCTGACCATCCATACTGATTGTAAAGCTTAATACGCAAGTCATCAAAAAATTCATTGCGGGATATTCAATTAAGAGGACAAAAACGATGATTTTCTTCACTTTGATTTTAAAACAAAACCTATTCAAAATCGATGGAGTACCTATAAGTTTTATTGTTGTATCTATACTAATATTATAAAACTGTAGAGTTTATTCGTTTGAACGCGCTTATCTCTTATTGGATAGAACATTTATTGAGGAAGGCTTCAAGTAAAATATCATCATGCTTCGACCAATAGGAGGAATTAAATAGACCCCGTTTCCCGTCCACATTTCACACCAAACCATATTTTTAATAGTTGTTTTAGCTATCACTGGGTAAGTTCATCAACATAATAAACAGCAGAGTACAGATGAGACGAAGTCGGTCTTTCCAGAACCAGGTATTAGAGATTCCCTACAAACAAAATATATGCCGGGCCAGGTAGTAAGTATATAAATTATTATTAATATTTTAAAATTAAATTCCAGTAATATTACAACACAAAATATTTTAGTTCAAATTGTACAAACATTTATTTTCTAAGTAAAACTATATACTACAATTTAGTCAGCTTAATACTTCGTGTACTTAAAGTATTAGAAGCTGTTAAGAAGTTAAGATGCATTGAGACGATAAAGAAAAATGTTACCACTGACCTAACGTTTCCGCTACTTTGAAGTCGATACCGAAATTGTAAGAAGCGTCGTGTCTAAAATTTTCTCAACATTGGACACACTTCTTTAGTAATATACTCTCTTTGTCGAATCGAACCTCTGATTTAAAAATAGAATTTTCTCTTTTCTAAGTACAATGCAACACAAAAGTTATTACAAGTGCACTTAAGAGTAGAAAACCGCTTCAATTCTGAAAATAAATATTTTTCAAATATCTTTGTTTTTTTTTAAGGAAGACAGATAAGCATGGTGTACATTTGCTTCATGAGAGAAGAAGCTTTATAACATCTAATCAAGATGAGCTGTCGATTTGGCTTTAGATATTCGGGTATCGCAGTCTGAAACTGAAACGTGGTTTCAGTTTCAGACGGATGATGAATTTCCGTCCCAGACGGAATTTCGATATTCCTACTTCCCATTAAATATCCAGATTTCCAAATTGTAGGCATCAACATGTTTTAGAAAAATATAAATGTATGATTAGAAGAACATAAAGATACTGGCAGTCTAGCTAGTTCTCACAGTGTCATGTAGTACACATTTAAATAACTCTATTTTTACGTTTTCTTTAAATGCGATATATTAGTTAAATTTTTTTTGAACACTGATTTTTCAATTTCCGTCTGACGATTCGGATACTAGAGTATTAAGATAGATATTGCTAAAAAGTTTTGTAGCGTTTAATAAAAGAGAAATATTGTAATTATGTATATAAAATATACTAAGCAAAACTTAATGCCATATGACTTATGACTATTTTTTGTATATAATTTTATTTCCTTCCGGATATTGTTAAAAGTAACATATAGATCGACGCGAAGACTCCGACGCATTAAATTTAAAAAATCCATTCCCTGTCACGGATTTTAATCGTCTCCAAAGTAGATTCCTAAAGAAAGCAAGTAGATGAATATTTATGGTTTAGCATCTAATTTGCAAGATATTAATCCTGAATACATTTGCGAAACAATTAAGAATGCAACACCGATTCTACTTATTTCAGTCGACATTAAACTTTAAGTACTCTGTTTAAGGTCTAATTTAGATGTTCTTTGATATTCAAAAGATTTAATCCAAGTATTGATTACCATAATATTGGATGGAAAGAAAATTTTAATACCTAGAAGACACTAAAACTAGTAGGATGATCAGAACTAAATATTGTTTGTTTACCCAAGTAGTACATTGCGCGTGAGGGGCATGTAACAATAAGTTGAAAAAAATCGACGATGAGGTATAGGATTCGATTGCTCAATTGGTTAGCACGGAACACTGAGGATACCTATTCAAGGCCTACCAGAGTTGTAAATTTTTCAATTTAAATTATTAAAAGGGATTTAAATAAACTTTTAACACTTTTTTAATGCTAAAAGCGTCGAACCGTAGTTAAAATTTTACTTTAACTTTAATACATTACGTTTGAAAACCTTCATATTTTTACATGATTAAATAAAAAAAAATTTACACACTTGTTATTTATTGGCACGGTAGCTCAATTGGTTAGAGCACCAGTGTTCGTGCGCTTACGGCCGTGGTTCGTGTCGCTTACGCACGAATCGGTCTGGCTTCTCGGTCTTGCCTAAAGACTATGCTCTTCGCATTAGACACCGCCGCGTACGTGCGCTTTCGTCGCGTCTGTGACAATTTTACTTGTTTTGTTCGCTTCCGTAGTAATCTTTCATACGAGATTTCACGCGACCGACGAAATCAAAAAGTTCAGAAGGGAGGAGGAAGCGAGAGATCGAGAGGAGATTCGTGCCCTAGAAGTCAGGTTAGTGCCCTAGCAGATAGACGTTTGATCGTGAGTGGCAGTATATTCTCTTCTGGTTAGAGAATCGACCCAACTCTTCTTGTATCTCTTTTTTGTTTTTCCATCCCCTTGTTATACAGTCCACTTTACTCATATTTGCCTTTCCCGCATAACCAACCAGCAGGGCAATGTGATTGTCGGTTCGAGCCCCGCTCGTGTCGGAAAATGATTTAAATCTAACTAGATTTTTAACTAATTATTTCCACTTTTTAAACATTTTAATTATTTTACGTTATGCTAAGAAATACTTTAAGAGGCTTTTTCTTTTTAACATAATTTATAAACCCTTTGCAAAAATAATAAAAGGCGCTTACAGCTAAGTACTGTGACTACGATGAGACGATTCTCGTGACTTACTAAGGTGGCAAATTTTAATGAATATTCATCAAGGCCGAAGTCTTATTTGCAAATTTAATCCATAAGCCTAAGAATTTCCTATAACTGAATTAATAACACGTAAGGCGACATTTTATGAACAATAATTTTATAAGTAAGGAAATTCAAACGAACCGTCTTTCGGGATGTGAATCCAAGATCATTTGCGCTTATCACCCAAGCAAAATCTAAACAACTTCGGGCCGCAGTTAAAAATAATTTTAAAATTTCCAAAGTTCAACTAATATATATCGCGTTTTAAACCGTTCAACTGTTTTATTTAAATGTGTACCACTCGCGTAAACTCTAGATCTATAACCATTTATCAACAATGTGATTTTGACTTTTGGTTTTCAACTACGATTATAACGTATTGGGTAGTTGGTGTTACAAGTTATTTAATTTCTTATATATACATCAACTTATTATGAAATCTCTACATTTCTGTATGTCTTGTTAGTTTAGACAAACTGTACATATAGAAACTACGGTTCTTGCACAAAAAGAATTTAAAAATAATCTAACTAATTCCGCGTTTTATACCCTCAAAATTTAAAATCACTATTTATTATTATCGGTGTATTACATATATGTTGTAGGTCTATGTTTATCGTAAAGCAATACAATTAGGATGGATTGTAACATGTTTTAGAATTTGTTGATTAATATTTAACAACAGTTGATAAAACAGCCCTTAGGAATAAGTAGTCTTTCCAGGAAAGTCAGATCCGCGATCTGAGTTTCGAATATATAACTAAGTTGTTAACATAATGAATAATCCGTTTAGTGATTTAACAATTACACTTCGTCACTTAAAATTATTTTAAATAATCTTAAAAACATGAAGATTATTTTGTATAGTCCTAAATGATTGTTGATATACACAATGGCAAAACTAAACATCTGACAGATTATAAAAATATTTAATTGTAACTTTAATATCAATTATTTCAAATAAAACACTTTAACTCAGGACGTTTGGACTTTGCAGCACCGTGGTCACGGGGAGACGATACTCGGGCCGAAGTTAAAAATCATTTTAAAATGAGTCTGAACTAATATATCCGACGTTTTAAACCGTTAAAGTGCTTTATTTAATGCTGCTATGCTAAGCATACGAAGTATCTAATCAATTATTTTAATTAAAAAATATTGTATGACATTTACCCTCTACCTAGTCATTAGTACGGAATCATTCGTGCCTGACTTTTAGATTGACAATTGACAAATTTCATATAAAGACTAACAGCGACATACCGCAAATAGTTAATAAGTGCATCAAAATTTGCTTCTCCAATCCTCCTGTTGAACTCGAAATTTAAGCTGTTATCCACGACGAAGTCCGCGTCGCGTCGTTCTTGCAAGTTAATCCTAAGATAGACATATACTGTTGCAGACATTTTTGTAAATCTTAAACGGTATTCACGGTGTACGAAACGAAAACCCACAATTTATATATTATTTGTCACATCAATTGTATAGCCTATAGCTTTCTCTGATGTGTACTAAAGATTTCATTTGGAACCAGTAGTTCCTTGGATTAGCGCGTTCAAACAAACTCTTCAGCTTGTAGTTTTTGAACGCTTAAATTTAGAATTTAATTCACATCTTGTGTGTTTTAATAGGTCAAACCTTAACGGTCGAAAAATTTAAAAATCGGTCAGCAGTCGCTGAAACCGCGCCCAGCGAATCAGAAAGCATATTCACGTGGGAATTTTAACATTTTTACTTTTTTATTTGAGAGGTGAACGAATGTGACGTTTTTAAACTTTTTAAAATTCTTTCGTGTTTCAGATTAAGCTATGTTCAACGTTGGACTAGAAATTTTGTAGTAAAAATTTAAATCTCCTATTTTGTAAAAGGGTATAAACATTAAAAGTTCCCATTTTTGTTAGTAAGTCTTTTAATTATATATATAAAATTATGAAATCATATACGTCGTAAAAAGTAATGGACGTGGGTTGTAGTTTAAAGTAGGTCCTAAAATGGATATTAATTTTTCCTTAAAATATTTAACCCTTTATAATTAACAGACGTCTTTCATACATTCTTCTAACATTATTCATATAACTAAAATAAGTGAAAATATATGGGTATGAAATCGTAAAGCTTTCATGTACATTTAGCCATCTTTGTGGTACTAAAATAAAATACGTGGGTAAATATTTAAATAAAACAATTTTAAGGTTTAAACGTGAAGTGTATTAGTCCACTAGTTTACAATTTACTTTAAAGTAGCAGGAACGTTAGGCCTAGTTTAAAATAAATTGTAAATTTCGCGTTTTAAACCGTTTAAAGTGTTTTATTTAAATGTGTATTGCTCGCGCTACAGACAAATTTAAGAGATATTTAGGTGTTACAGCTACCTGAACACTTTTCAATTATTTCTTTGAAATACCTAAGCGGCTTCGAGCACTTAAGCATGCCAAGTTCTAACTATAAGCACTATTAGCGTAGACGTTATAGCTCAATTACTGTTAAGTAAATACAAGAAAATAGCTTTAGAGAGGATAAAATAATGTGGTGGAGTGTAAAATGAGGAAAGTGGTGGACTATTAAGGTGTCGCCTAGCCACATGAGAAATGTTTTAGTGATGTCTAAAGTTATCGATATTTGTAAAATATAATAATATACTTCACATGTGGTATGGTGGTATTAAATAAATTAAAGATCAATTTAGATTGGAAAATAAATGCGACAAGGGCAAGACTTGAACCTGCATCCATTTCGCTCTGTACTATTGCGCTAACCAATTGAGCTACCGTGTCCTACACGTCATTGGCTTTTTTTCAACTCACCGATACTTACACTTCTTAACACTTGCGTATCACAGTAACCACATTTAAATCAGACGAGACGAGAACGAGCGAGAAACGACAGAGTGACAAAAATTTCGAAAATCATTTTGTTTCAACATCGTTTTGATTTCTATTGCTTGGATAAAGGTTCTATGACATTTTTTTTTGTCATATAATATCATCTGTGTACAAACAGCAATCGGTTACAATTTTATTATAATATATAGATTGCAATTAAAACGACCAAAGCCAGTTGCATTAATTGAAAACCCATAATAAGCATATAATGGGTAGAAGATTTATGATAAGTTTATTTACTTTAAGTTTAACCATGCTATAAAATTTACTATTAAATTTAATTAAATGTTCTGCCACGATATCCAACAAAAAAAACTGTTTTTTATAAGTATCTAGTACATAATAAATTAAGTTAAGACTTGTTAATATAAAATATCGATAATTAGTTGACATCACTACACAGCGAACAATAGTCTCACCCGTACTTCACGCAAATTGACGGCAGAAGACAGAGGACGAAATTATACCATTAATTAGGTAGCTTTGCTACGTTCTGTTAATTATTGGGGCATTAATAGAATTCAGTACTGAATGCACTTGAGTTACAAGGATGAAGTACGGCCTGACGTTGCCGATGCTTTGCGGATGGTGTTCCTAATGTCACATGTGCTACGCCATCTGTTTCATCGATAATATTTGGAGAAACTGGCCGAGTCCTTACAAATAAATTAAGTTATTTAATATATTTCGCGTTTTAAACCGTTGAAGATATCTTATGTTATTGTGTACTACTCGCGTAATCCATAGACAATACACATTAAATAAAACTTATTTATTTTATATTAATATACCTTGTATTATCAACCCTTAAATTTTTTTTAATTTTAATTTTTCCCCGGAAATAAACATTTCAAATCACACGTGCAAGTTCTAAAACCGCTTTACCACCACATATAAAATATAACCACTATAAAAATAAGTCCATAAATATTGCTTAATTTAACATACAGAACTAGCGCTGAAAACCAATCACACTTGTACAGAGCCTCTAGCAAACACTTAAACTTCTAGAAACTATACAATAACAAATTGTCTCCGTTGAACTTGTACAATCTAGCAGAACGCTTGAAGTTCGTGTAGTTTTTAAAGCTTCTTCCATTTGTATTAAGAGCTGTGTTAGTGCAGTTGTATCTTACCAAGAGAAGAAAAAAGTTTAATGCCTGTTTTAACACCACAAAAAAATATATATTTTTAAATGAAACACTTTAACCGTTTAAAACGCGATATATTAGTTAAACTTATTTGAAAATGATTTTTTACTTTGGATGCTTTGCAGCAGCCGTGGTCACGGGGACGGCTGCTGCAACTAATATATCGCGTTTTAAACCGTTAAAGTGTTTTATTTAAATGTGTACCACTCGCGTAAACTATAGACAGTATATATATTTTTTTAAATTGACAACACACAATAACTTATGTTGAAGATCCTAATTCGTACTAGACCCACACATTCGATATCACGTTTGAAACATAGGGCCAAAAACATCAAAATCTGTTTATTAATTTCATGACCTTTTTTGGAGTTCTGGTACGTTTTTTTTAAGAAAGACCATGAGTGAAAAATTACCAAATTAGGCTTAAGAGTATTATTTAATCATTTAGATATTTAATCGCATTTCGGTTGCAGTCTGTGACTTCCAATCTAAAGCCAAAATAGGCCGACAGCGCATTTTGTTGCATGGCTAGAGTATTTCCTTCCATCAAGTGATCCCCATTCGTGTCCTATTTTATAATAAGAAAAATAATTTATTTATTTCCATTGAAAATTCTACCTGAAAAGTCACACCACAAAACTTGTAAAGTCGCAACTGAAATTCCTCACAAAGGAATGAACTAAATGAGAGTACCTACCTGAGCTGGTCTTATTTAAATTTAATATTTGACTTGCATCTACATTATTATAACTTCTCAGTCGTAAAAACTTCAGGACTTTCATTATAACTTAGAATGGAGTTAAATATTGCGATAGCTTATGAGTACTAGGAATACCTGAATAGGCTGAAACTGAAAACTACTTTTTTACTTGACTACTAGCAACTACTACTTTTTTGCAATATTAAGTATTTCGACCAATTTTGATAAACCATAAAAACAGTCCTTGTTAATCTTAAAACAGACAGACAGACACTGTCCCAGATATTTTTTAAAGATTATTATATCTTGCTTTCGCAGCGCAATGGAAACTTTAAAAATGAATATGATATCCCGTCTTCTTCATTATTCCCATTATTTCCTTGCTCGCAGCCTGATGTAATATGGAGTAAAGCTTTTATCGATAAATGCTATAACAAACACTAAAATAATTTTTCAATTAAAACCAGTAGATTTGAGATCAGCGCGTTCTAACAAACAAACTCTTCCGCTTTATAATTTAGTATAGATTGTGTTTTGTTCTAAGTATATATATAATATATATGGCGAATGTTACACAGCATCACTCAGATTCTAGAGCGACGCGTCATTTCCTCAACTCAGTAATTTTAGCGGGAAAATACTGCAGAGACCCGCCGAGAAATGCATGATTGTTCATGAATTTTAATGTATAATACGGACAAAGTCAGGTATTTTGCTTAAGGAAATCTCTTTAAGACTGAATAATGCAGGCATTTGAATAACGGAGTCAATTATGTAAAGATTTGCCTGGAAAAGTTGTTCACTCGGAGCTGAAAACAGAATTGGAGGAAGCGTAAATAATAAAAAAAATAACTATTAGCTCGAGTACTTAGGGAAAATTTGATTTTTTTTTTATTTTGTCATACCTAGTAATATCAAAATGCAAGAGATTTTATTTGTTTAAATCTTAGTTTCCATTTAACTAACCTCTAAAATTACAGTGAATATTGAGTAGTACTTAAAAAGTTAATACTAGATAAATATTTTAATGAAAAAGGTGAAGAGACCAGGTACCATATATTTTATGAGCTGCCGACCCATTTTACCGTTCGACTTTCGTTTATCAACAGACTGAAACAGATACGTAGATTTACGCTTAACGGCATATACGAATACATCTGTGGGTAGTTCGTGACCCGGTCGGAATTTGGACGTTTATATTACGCGTTCCATGTTCTAAGTCTGATTCTTTTTATTATAAGCCATATGTCGCTACAACTGGACTAAAATCAAACAAACTCAAAACGGTCAAGACACGCGGCGCGTGGCAAGTCAAAGTCAAGCAAAGGTACTGGCTTGGCAGCGCTTTGGCAGCCATTTGGTGCCACTTTTGACCCCTCTATAACTTTAAACCTATTTGACGTAAACAGATTAAACTACGTGTATTAATTCATATCCATAAGGACACGTAGAAACCAATATATGTCATGCTGAGACTGGCCAAGTCAAATCTAACTTACTTCAAGATGTCTCTTTTTTAATAACAGCAATTAGTGTACGTATCCAATAAAGCAAAGAAATAGAGTATATTACTTGTTCATCATATTATTTTGTTCCTATAAGTAAATACTTGGATTTTGCATACAACTTGGCACTCATTTACATCTCCATATTACGGCGAAGCCAAGCTCAATAATATTGTTGTTTTGAACTTGGCCCCTTCTTTACATTTATGTTTTTGATGTGATTTAATAAAAATGATATATGACGTCATAAGTTAGTACACATTTACACATATATTGCATAGTGCACTGTGAACGCGAGTCAATATTTGCCTAGTATATGTGTGCTATTACACTAACGAACTACGTCTTGTGCAAACATTGGTACTATACATCCCTAAATTATACTCATAGAGACTCCTTGTACTTAAAAAAAACATTTTTATGGAATTCTTTGTCGCTAAGGTTTAACCTATACTAATATATAAAACTGCGAGAGGTCCTGGGTTCGAATCCCAGGGCAACATAAAATTGTTTCGGTCAGGCAGGGCACAGAAGTCTGATCAACTACTTACCCTTTAAAAAACACAGAAATATGTTCGCGCCATGCCCCACGAGCGGGAAACGGGCTTTCACTTTATAATCGTGTTCAGGTATGATCATATTTCACTTTCATATACATTTAAATGTAAAATTTTTCATTATACTAATTAAACATAAAAATGTTAAAAATCATTTCAAAGCAAAATTATCTTTCTAGTCACGAAATTAATTAGGTATGTCAACAACGTCTTAATTAAAATTGTAACCAAACTTAAGTGAGATTTCGAGTAAGTTTAAGTAACGCAGCACGTTTGTAAGATCTTAAAACGCGAGAAAGTCGGAGAGCTTTGAACTTGGGAGTGTGGACAAGTTTTTAAGCACTTGGCTAGTGCAAATGGACTGAAATATATTTCAACACATGTAACATGTACGAAAATAATATGCCTATATCTATATAAGAAATGGTGGAAACAATTATACCTCTCTAAGGACCTCTTACGCAAGACACTTGGATTCGAATCCTGGGGAAAATTAAAATATATTGGTCAGTGAGGGCACAGAAATCTAATTACCTACTTGCCTTCTATAAAAATGGATCACCAAAGCGGGCACAGAAATGTTTTTGTACCCACAAACTATTAATTTATGACTCACTACATATGCCGACCGCCTGTAAAGCTAAAGGGTTAAACGTGTTGCCTAGGAGTGTGTGAAGCACAAGAGATCCTAGGTTCGAATCCCGGGGAAGCAATAGATTGTTTCGGTCAGGCAGGACTCAGAAGTGTGATCAACTACTTGCCTGTAAATAAAATCAATCAGTGAAACGGGCACAGAAATCTGTTCGCCTCATGCCTCACGATCGGAATCCATCATATGGTATAATATAGAATACAGCATAACGCGCACAAGACTGACTTACTAAGTAATGAGTTATAAACAATTTTGGCACGATTCAGACCATGATTAAAAGAAAATATCCCTTGTCGAGCAGAGTCTATCTTCTTTATTTTTTTTAAAGATTGAAACGCCACGGGACAACTCTCAAGATAAGAGTTTTCTTGGTAAGCCTCACTCTACCACTAAAAGACATCAACTGGCCGCTCCTACCACCAATTATTCCGTAGAACTGGCGTAGAACTTAAGGTAATCCTTCTATCCCCTTAATTTTTCAACCTTTTCATCAATGTAAAATGATTAAACCGCTGAAAGCCACAATTGCGGGATCGCGAGGCGAGAATATTGAATTATTCAGACTATTCAATATTAATTCACCTTAGCGCGGGTCAAACCAGAATTAAATTCTTGAACAATGGAAGTTTTTTAATAAAACCCCGAGGACAGGTGCTTCTGATTTATTGAGATTGAAATTCGTAAGTGCCAACCGCTTGTCTTGCGCCGCGATGCCGCGTGTTTCCTCGATCGAGGTTTAAATTACGTAAAAATACAAAATTTTACATGTTTTAATAGAATTTAAAACTTTATTATTTTTTAAGTGTTATTGCACATAATATCAATATATATATTTTAAATTCCGCGAGAGGTGCGTTTATCATAAGTTTGAAAAAATCGTCAATGACGCGTAGGACTCGGTAGCTCTATTGGTTGTAGTAACAGCACGAAACGCTCTGCTTTCCGGTTCAAATTCTGCCTGAGTCCAATTTTTATTTTATTTTTACGAGTATTATCGATTTTTATTTGATGTTTTAATATATAAATATAAATCTATGACACAGAGATGAACTCACTACTATTATATATATGTGAAGTTAGTTTCCAACGAATTAATATAATACAAAATGTATTAGCAATACGTGTATTCCTTTGTTGTAGGTAATTGAATAACTCGGCTCCATTAATATATATTCGTGACTTTAAATAATTAGACCACAATTTAAAATAAAACCTACAGAATATACAAACAGTTAAATAAAACAAACAAGAAAAAACTTCTATAAAGTAAGAATAAAGTGGTAACAATTTTAACCATTACTTTTTTAAATTAATATTAATTGATATTTATACTAATATATAAAGCTGAATAGTTTGTTTGTTGGAACGCGATAATCTCAGGAACTACTGATTTCAACTGAAGAATTCCCCTTTAAATTATGACGTCATGGATAACGGCTATAATTTATAAAGATGTAAAGAAAGTTTACAAAAAACAAATATTGATGCCAAAAATAACAATTCTACGCGGGCGAAGTCGCTGACACAGCTAGTTACACTATAAGTCTGACATAATTTGTAAAAATTAATTGGACTTATGTAACCATTATATATAATTAATAGTAACCAACGGTCTGCACTTGAAGCACTTATGTAATTAATTAGATCAACCATTAATTAACCACTAATACAGTAATATTGGTTGTTATACAGTTTTACTGACTTGTGTTGGATCTAATATACTTTTACTAGATTCTTTTATCTTACTAGTTCTAAAAATAATTGAAATATTCTTAAATACTGTCTGTCGTTCACGCGAGTAGTACACATTTGAATAAAACACCTTAAAGATTTAAAACGCGATATATAATATATTAGTTACACTTATTTATATATTGCCAAATGCCAACTTCGACGGACCAGATGGCACCAGCGTAGCAGTAGGCGTAGTAGCGTAGAAACGTCGGGCCGTAGCTAAAATAATTTTTAAATAAGTTTATCCAATATATACCGCAATTTAAACCGTTAAAGTGTTTTATTATATTGAACTATTCTTTTCAAGTAGACATTATTTTAAATACATGAATATTATTGTTCATATAAAAAAAATACATATAATTATTTTTATATCTTGAAACGGCCAAGTGTGAGTTGGTATTCGTGATTGGCAATTCTGAATAAAACGAATGTTATATGTTATTGTTTCAAGTATTATTATTTGGGGTAAACTAAAAATGTTTATGCCCTTGTATATAAAAAAAATTAAAATAGAAGATTGAGTTGTTAAATTGATAAAAAGACCCTCTACTTCGTTTTCAGCTAACACGTTTTAATGTAAAATGAATACATAAATAGAAGAACTTTTGACGGTTTAAAACGCGGTAATAAGTATTTAATTATCATGTACTACATCTACAACCAACCATTCCTATTACAGTCCTAGTATACATGAGAAGATTAATGATAGATCACTTCAGCTTCATATTAGCATACAGTTAATATCATACTAAGCTGTTATCAAGGAATCAATCTTGTTGTAATTAAATTAAGTTTGGTCCTTTGTACCCGGTTTGATGTGGGTTAATCTTCATATATCACGTCTAGTTTTCATAGAGGCATATTTTAAGAACAGTGGAAACAGTACTTAAAAGTTTTGGTCAGAAGTACATACCTTGTAAGGATTATTTAAGTTTGAATCCGTTATTTCCGCTTCTGAGACTACGCGTTAAGAACGGTTAAAGACATATATTGTCTTCCATGTGGATACTTTAAAGGCATATAAGTTCACTTTTGACGCGTCAGTAAAAGTGGCACATAATTATGACCTATCAGTAAGTTCATCAACATCTCAAACATTGTTCATTTTAATATAGATTTTCGTTATAATAACCGTTTAGTAGTTTTTGTTTTATATACGATTTAAATAAATCATTGACAAAGCTTGTACCTAACTAGGAATTTTCAAAATATCATTTACTGCTTAGAGTTACTGATTTTATGGAACACACATAATGTTCGTACCTACACTAAAATTTCAACCCAATTTCTCTCGTCGATCCTTACAACTTTCGAATCTACCTTGAACAAAACTTCGAACTCTATCTCGAATGTACGTAAAACATTTTCCGAGACGAGTTCATCATTTTATAACATCAAACACGGTTGCTGAGAAAACCGGTTGAAATAATGCGCGCACGCTCCGCTATATATCAAGGAAGTTCAATAATCTTGTAGAAAGTACATCAATTCTTAAGAAACTTATGAGTGTTTTCGCTCAAACTTGTGGGGCGACTTCACAATGATTGGGCTTTTCGCTGTAACGTTGATAGACTTACATCTTTTGAACTTAGATCTTAATCCTTGTGTAGGCTCCAATTTTATGGAAAATCTATCTTTAATATAACTAGACAAATCAGATATAAAAATAGTTACGTCAGTTATTAGTCTGGGGATATTTCCTTGGTTTAAAACAGTAAAATATTCTTCTCATGATACTCCTCCCTTACTGAAAGTTCGCCGGTAGTCGTAGGCTTTTTTGCCTAGTGCCCATAATTATAAATGTATTATGTAAAGGTTTTAATAATATGTATGTCGGAGAATTATTATTTTAGTACTATGTGAATTGCCGCGATACTGAAATTAGGCATAGTTTACTCTGTGGTATGTTACGGTCAACTGTCGAAATCGACAATCTGTCAAGTCAAGTCACTGTGATCTGTAAGTCAGTAGTGCGACTGTAAAGATTAATGCTCTTGAACTCTCGGACACACTTGCGTGAAAACGTCGCCTGCGCCGGGTGTGCGTACTGATAATATTCCAGAGCACAATATCGACCAAGAGGCAGCGAATTCTTTCGTAATTTCCGACATGTATGTCTACCATTTTTATTTTTATATATCCCTCTCATTTTATTTATTCATTATGTCTTTCATTATTTATTTACAACAGTGAATGTATGTATAACTTTGTTTATGACAATAACAATGATGTATAAAAATATACGAAGCAATATGCGTAGATAAAAATCGTCAATACCTTTATAATGAGGATTTTTACCCAGTCAACATGAAATGACCCTAAGTATGGTTTGTTACATCGATGTTAGAGCAATTTATAGCGGTATAGGTTATTTAAAGGGGTCTGCCAGCTTATTTCATACACTGTATAATGTTCACTTTCGACGTCTGTAGTTGTAATATTACCATAATCGATGTAAAAATATTCAGCTTCTTGAAAAACAGCATAAAAAACATAATAGAAAAATAAAAAAGTTTATATTTGTAATGTGTTTATAAATTGAAGATGAAGGAAGATTTTTTTTACTGCCATTATAAGGCACACAAAACATATATATGACTTATTACTAAACAGAAAAATAAAACAATTTAATCTTAACAGTATAACTTAATATTAAGATTATAAAATACTTCGTCATATTTTGTAATATTTACTTAATAATAAAAATAATAATAATTATAAAAGCATTTCCGTGTCAGTTTCACTGATCGTTTTTAGAGTCAAGTAGTTGAACAGACTTCTGTGCCCTGTCCGTCCCAAACAATTTATTGTTTAAACTCAGGACATTTTGCGCTTAATGTAACGCTAGGCAACACGTTTAACGATCTAGCTATTGAGGCGCTAATAGAGCAGGGGCTAATCTATTAAATGTATCCAATGTAGGAATAGGAAAGGAGTATAACTTATTTCTAATTTTTCAGAAACATGTGTGTCTGGAAATCTATATCGAAATTCCGTTCGATCACGAACTACCGTCCATAGAAAAAGCCGTGAAGCTTAATCGCGTTCCGGTTTCAGTCTCTAGATTTCCAAATATCCAAAGCCTTAATAGGTCGACGGCGCATCTTGTGTACATGTTATATGCCTAGGGTATTTTACCTAGTGCTTGTTTGTCCTTCTATATAATGAAGAAAAGTTCATAATTAATGGACCTCCGTTTTTAAGTCGGTTACGCGAAGATTCGTAACTACCATGAAAGTGATTATCCGGGGAACTACAAGCTACAGCCTAAATTACGTATGTCATTATCCCACGAAATGCTCCCGAAATTACAGTTGCCAGCATATGTCTACTTTGTAATTAAACAATTTTGCGTTTACCACTTTAAGATTTAGGTTAGGCCTTTCAGCTTATTCGTAATATACTGAGTAGATTCAGTTGCTTGAAACGATATATCCATGGAATCTCATTAGATTATCAATTTATATTTAGCTGTATATACATACACATCATGTGTGTATATTATGTTTATTATATGTCATTGGTACAGCTGGGTCCGGCTGAAAATCAGTGTTGCGCCTTGTTGCTAAAAGCTTAATCCGTAAGCTATTTTTAAATTAAATTTAATTGGCAAATTCTATTGCTATGTAAAATTAATGTAAAAATGTATGATGGCAAGTTAAAATTGTTTTCTTTCTAACATTCAACACAATCGTGATCACAAGTTTTTTTTAGTTTCTCTTTATGTATAGATAAAGGTAATTTATATCTCATTTTTATAAACAATGTATGATTATTAAAATTGTATTTTTCGAAGTGTTGAAAATAGCATCTTAAATACTGTCTATAGTTTACGCGAGTAGTACACATTTAAATAAACCACTTTAACACGCGGTTTAAAACGCGATATATTAGCTAAACATGATTTTTAACTTCGGCCCCACGTTTCGGATGCTTAGCAGCAGCAGTGGTCACGGGGAGACAATATATCGCGTTTTAAACCGTTAAAGTGTTTTATTTTAATTAGTATCTTACATGACCGAAATTCGTCCGTTTATTTTATGACTAAACGTACGTACCAATTTACATAGCCTCCGTACTTATTAAAACGGTCGATCCGCTATTCGAATCTTCGAGCACCCCAATCCCCAAGAACGCCAGTAAAAATCAACTAAAAAATAAAACGTATGATCGTAAAAAATAAACTTCGAAGCTCTCCGAGTCGGTGTTTAGAAAAAATATGCACGTCCATATGAGTTTTACGATCACACGTTAATAAAATATACGCGAAGCGAAGAAATATGTGGGTGGGGGATTTTTTAAGTATTCTTCATGTCCATAGCTATTCGCAGTTCAATATTTCTTATCAAAACTGCTGACAGTAATTTTACTTTATAGTATTTAAACGAGAGTATAAAATAGACCAATAATGTGATATATGTATATATAGACAAATTTTCTCATTATAATTATTTAACGCAATCGTTATCACTACATTACGATAGCGATATAACTAAAAATAAATAATTAATAAAATTGGTCTTACAAAAAGTGACATATCTGTAAAAGGATTGAGCTACCGTGCCACCTCGATGATACACAGTAACTCAACTGGTAGAGCAACAGCTAACACTGCGAATGTTAATATAGATCCAGTTATGCGATTTCTTTCATGCGTAAATTATTTATGTTTTAGTATTATTTTTAATTATAGAGGAGGACAGCCAAGCTTGGCGTTCACTTTCTGTTAAGTCTATAGCATCTAAACAAGATGTGTTGTCGATCTATTTGGCTCCACGGACTGAAATCGAAATACGAATAATCTTCACGGCTTTTTCATTTGTGGACGGTTGATCGTGACCCGGACGGAATTTCTGTGTATTCCTACCGCCTATTTATATCAGCCAGACGAAGTCCATCATGTTTCAGAAAAATTTAAAAATTAAAAACATGTTGGAGCCGATGGCGATCGAATGACCCGTTGGAGATTAGCCATAGATCGCTAATCTTTGACCAACGAGCCCAGTCAAATTAATTTTTCATTTCAATTCTCATTTATTCTGGTGAAGGTGTAAACTATACAACGCTTAATGAATAAGCAATTAAAGCAGGTCGACGAAGCACAATACTTGGCCATAAACCTTAAATGCAAGACAGCCAACCTAAATCTAGAAGCGGTTGCGTATAAGTAATAGTTGGCATTAAGTGCAGTCACATTTGCAGTGCTTTACTTAATTACACTGCTGTAAACAGTACGAGCAGTCAAAGGGTTGCTTTAAGTCTAAGAGCTGGTGCAAAAAATTTTGTCTTACTATGGCGCGTATGTAGGTATGAGCTAATATTCAACCCAAAATTATGGCTAAACAATGATTAATTTTATTTTGTATACAGTCCTATATATTTCGTTACCTTTACTAATGTACTGCAATAGTATAACAAAAATACAAGTACAAACAATACAGTAACTAAAAATACTGGTGTATAAAGGGACGCGCCTGACAACGGTAAGTGGACACTATAATAAGAAGTATGACAAAACTAAAGAACTCACGCAGACTCCTGGTACTCCCTGGATCCTCTTTTTTTGTAGGGCGCCCCCAAATACGCCTTTTGTTAAACTGCGTACAAATACGGCGGAGCATGACGTAAATTATAATTTAATGGGAATGACACTAAAGTGAGTTGTCTTTCTTTCCGACAGCGGAAGAGCGAAATTACGGTTAATTAATAGGAAATAATAGGATAGACGCTTTGAACTGTGTACATATGTCTCAACTCGACAGCGGTCTAAAGTTAACAATGGCGGACAACGGAAGGCAGCTGACTGGGAAATTTGAAACCTGTGTTGCCATGTTTGATTTAAATTTGGCGAAACTAAATGCTATCTGAAATATAATATACATTTAATTGTATTACTTTTTGTTTATATGTATATATTTGTATCACACATGTTTGTTTTATATTTACATGTCAAAGATATAAACTAGCGCATTTTTGAACGAAAACTTTTATTTCTACAAGGAGACAATCTTTGTCTCAGTTAAAATTGTTTATTTGACTATATATATATATTTCACGCTTAAGCTATGTGTAAATGATCAAGCGTTTAACTACTCGTTCGGCTCTTGGTCTAAACGCCCGCGGCATTCGTGTGCACATGATCACAGCGTTTTAGATTTAAACAGCGCTTTCAGAGAACCCGCAAGTAGAATGTAAGCGCTTTAAACGCTCCACTATATAAAACCGATAGTTTATTGTAAGGACTTGTATTGAGTGCTTTTGATTGCACGTGCTGTGAAAGGGAAGGGAAATGTGTTCCTTCAGTGCTTCGTATAGAAAAAGCGAAGGAAGTGTTTTCGATAGCTATTCAAATGGATTGAATATTGTGGTTTGATAGTTGTCTGTTCTATAAGAAGTTTATAAAATCAAGTATGTTTCTAAAATCTATGGCACTATTTGAATACCTAAACTATTAGCTTAGCACAATAGGTCTTGTTTCCCGGGAAAACATTTCACACAACTTTTAAATAAATATACATAAGTTTATTTAATTAATTTAAAAATTAAAACATAAAAATATAGTTAAATTAATTGATATATTGTTTAACTGACTATTTTTTTAGTTACAAAATTTTCTTAAGTCTGTTTAAACCAAAATCTAGTTGGCCACGCCATTCTTCTAATAACACTTACAGACAATCTAAATAAAGGCGGGGGAGACAAGAAAATATTGCCATAATTATTTTGACCACATGAAGGCACTACATAATTTAGTAGAAAAATTTTGACTTTTAAACTTCCAAAACTTATTTATGCTACTGCTAAACTATAATTATTTATCTCAGGCTAAGCACAAACTTTATATTTCAGGTTTAGATAATTTAGTCGTGTTGGAATAGCGTAAATCTAGACAAACAAAATGGCCTCTTTACTTTTGTCTTGGCTGAGAGCTTAAAGAAGGTACATATTATAAATGAAATATCTATTTAAATTAAAAAATATGCAATAGTATATACATGATTTAAACCAATTCTTCGAGGGTAGATCGTTAAAAGGTTAATTTCTCAATTGGCATTCAATTAATCACTTGTTTCCACTGTCCATAGGTTAATATTCTTTTATTCTGATTAAATCAGCGGAAGGAATGTCTATACTTTGCTCATAGCCTAAATCATAAATCCCTACATATTCCAAAATAGCACATAATGAGCACATCCGTCATATTGACAATGACAAACACTGACGAAGCCAGGGCTGCTTCTGCTATATTACTCCCCATTGACAGGCCTTTGACACGTTATCCATCTTGTTCTGAACCAGTAATATCAGAAATACTTACAAAATAACTTAGCATGGCTACCGTCTTTTCGTTAAAATCATATGAATCTATTTATACAAATTAAATTCATTTCACGTCGGGATACAAGATTTCAGCTCCTCTCATTATTTATAATTCTTTTAACTAAACGTATTGCAGACATTTTGAAAGCGTCTAACAATGTGATCCGAGGGAATTTTATGTCTTCACTTGTTTGTCGGTATAATGTTTTTATGTGTTTTTAAAGAGATGAGTGGTTTATGGTTCTTCTCAATTGTTGTTAAGAACTTTGGGGAAAATGCTAAGTTTCGTATGGGGATAATAGCTTGCAATTTTGAACTCCGACGTACTTAAACTTTAAAAAGCTTAAGTTATTGCTTGGGGTACTTTTATGTTGCTGTAAAGAATGAGTTTTAATTATCTTATTGAAGAGATTTAAGCTATGTTTTAGACAGAAAGGACGATGTGGAAAATTGAATTATAAACGTATCTAGATGGCGTAGCATGGTAAAAAAATACAAGTATTTTAGTTATGGTGCAAAATACACTCGCGCAACGAACCAACGTTAAAATATATTTTTTGAGAACGAGACAAGTTCATTAGCATCATATAACCTCGCATATTAAAAAAGGCTACAATGAGAACATTTGTTCAAAGCATTCATTTCATACAACTCAGTTCATTGACCTTCTCTAGACTTGAACAAAAATTTCAACATACGGCGTGCAAGCTAATCTAATACATTTTTTAAAACTCGAAGGACTCTCTTCGAAAACCACAAAACACTCTATTTCAATAGAAATAAGGGCCAAATTAGCATCGACAGTTTTACATAACATCCTTTTCAAGTGCTAATTGCCAGGTTGATACCTAGACAAAGTTACAATACTCTCAATTAGGACTTCATTCATAGTTCTTTCATTAATCATTGGTATTCATTTTCCACCACGGACACCAGTGACCACTGATAGATCTTTACAAACACACACAATTTGACGCACCCAAACAAATTAATTTTTTGATCACAAATTGCTAAGTAAGAAAAACTATAACACTCTTTTAAACAATAAATGTCCCACATCTGGACGTAGGTCATATCTCTATCGGAGAAAGGGGTCAAGAGAATAAATAAACCACATTACTGTAGCGTGGGTTAGTGAGCTTTAGCGAATGCGGATGGCTTTCAAATATATAAAAGAAAATTCACGAATACCGAACTAACATATCACTTAACCTGGGATTCGAATTCTGAACCCCATAATTTACTATCGGTCACAGGACGTACAAGGCAACAGTATAACAATGCATACATATGAATGGTTTCTACTTATAAAGTATTATCAAATATAGTAAAAGCTTCAATCAAGTATAGTATTGTATAATTCAAAAAGTATAGGAATAACCCTATTTTTTGTATACTTAAATTAAAGATACAGAAAAGACGTTCCAAGACGCTTCTTTCGTAGATTAAGTGCTGACTTTTTTGACAAGACAATACTTGAACCGGCATCGTCAGCGTTTCGTGCTGTTGCTCTACCAATTGAGCTACCGAGCACCTCATCGTCGAATTTTTTCAACTTATTGAGACATGCACCTCCCGCACCATGTAATTTCAACCTGAACACTTACGTTTTAAGTTTTTTTTTTCAATTTATTTCGATTTTTAAATTATATAGTGCCTTCATGTGCAATAACATGTAAAAATAATAAAGACAATGCTGTTACGCAAAACAGGAAGCAAAATCAACTTTCACTCAACATATTATCGCGGGTTTGTCTCAAAACTATCACAATGGACAGCCCTCAATACATCACCGTCCCCGAAACTTTTAATCTTCTTGCCTTGTTTAGATGACCCGCAACAAAACAATACAAAAACTTGATACAGGAAATTGGATGACAAAGTCCCTTATGTAGCGCAAATAAGGGCGTGTTTCCTTTGCCCGTGATTCATTACTCTTATTTGTTCCGGACTGACGTGATAATAGTTTATGTAGGTCACACAATTGATTTTTATTATGTGAGTAGTGACCGGCGTTAGTTAGTTTTTACAGTGTACAGCTAATTCTTAGCTTTTTAAGGTCGTATTTAAATTTTAATACTTTACGCAATAAATGAAAATAATTCGCGCTTACACTAAAGTGTCAAACTGTAACAAGCCGCTGCGTTGCTTCGTAGAACTACTACGCCGTAGCATGTCAATATTGCTAGGCCCGATATGCTATTTCGTAGAATCACTACGCCCTAGCCATACTTGTAGATTGTTCTGATTATAAATTTAGTATTAAAATGTTGTGAATTTTTAAAAACTTATTTTATACAAACGAATTTGACATAATTTAATTAAAAGACAACAAATTTACAAGACAGACAGAAATACATAAAAGTAATAAATGAAAGATTTATTTAGTTACTAGCTCATTGATCAAAAAATAAATGTAGATAATGCACATTATCATGTCCTTTTATTTCGTTGAAGCATGTCGGTTAAAATCATAGAATATTTTCCTAAGATATTTTTTAGTATCCATTCGGAAGTTGTTATAATATATAAATTAATGGACGTAGGCCGTACTATAGCAACGTGTTATATTTACGCTCGTGAGTGTATTCGATAACCCATCCCATCTTGACTCCACCCGTGACCGTTATTCACTATAATTATTATAAATATCATTAAAATAACTCACTTTTTAACGGTATAAAACTAGCAGTATATAAGGTATTATTTTTATTTAATTTCATGTTTCGTCTTCTCTAGTTTTCTTGAGACCTAAGCATATAAAGCATCAGGCCATTTTTAAATTATTTAAAAATAACTTGACTCATATAGTTCGCGTTCTAAACCGTTGAAAGTTTTATTTCAATGTGCACTACTTTCGTCAAGTACATACTGGTGTAAAAGCTATTTTCCCTAAAATCGTATAAACCTGCTATAAACAGAGAAACCAATTGACACACATCGGTCGTACGTTGTTTATGCCGGCGCGTGGTTGGCCGTGAAATTGAATATGTCCACTGGATTTACGCGCGAATAATACTGTACACAACGGCTTAGGTGCGGATAACTGCTACTAGATGGAGCTTGAAACGTACGCTTGTCGTCTAGGGATTACTGTCATAAAATTCTAATCTGATCTCAAAAACAACACACACAGTTTATTAAACATTTTAACGGTTTAAAACGCGATATTTATTAGTTAAACTAATTTGAAAAATATTTTAACCACGGCTTACTAACACGGCTACTAACTTATATATATCGCGTTTTTAATCGTAAAAGGTTTTAATTTAATATATATTGTTATATTATATATTTATTTCCTAATACAATTAAAATAAATACTGTCTATAGTTTACGCCAGTAGTACACAGTTAAATAAAACACTTTAACGGTTTAAAACGCGATATATATAAGTTAGTAGCCGTGGTAGTAAGCCGTAGTTAAAATAATTTTCAACCCCCCGTGACCACGGCTGCTGCAAAGCATCCGAAACGTCGGGCCGAAGTTAAAAAACATTTCCAAATAAGTTTAACTAATATATCGCGTTTTAAACCGTTAAAGTGTTTTATTTACACATTAAAATAAATAAATATATAAATTTTGTGAGTATGTACAATTATGAACCTATAAGATTGAATGACCTGAATGTCATGAAACTGGGATTTTATTATAAAATTACTTAACAAAAAGTTTTTAATTTCTATACAAAAACTAAATCTATGGCTAATGGCACATCCAGATGACCATAAATCTGCGATGTTTTTTGGGATAAAACGGTTTTGGTTTAAAGCATGTGCTGCCCCGCATTCATCATCTTCCCTAACACCCAAACGGAGAACGGCGGAAGTCATATTTTATCGCATACAATTTTGAGACACATTTTCATAATAATAGAGCTGAGTTTCGCATAACATTTATTATAAGTGCAAGCTGAGAGCAAAATTAAATTTCGTGTAAATAGTGTAAGCAAGGTATTAGAGCCGCTGGAAAATATTAATCATGGGACGCAATTTGTTTTTGTCCAACTGAAATATTGGATTAGAGATGTTTAATTATTTAAGTAACATCTGTGTAAACATTACTCTGCGCTTTACAGCGACTATTAATTCGCTTAAATCTTAATGGAGCTATGGAACTTTCAAAGAGGTTTTTGTAAGGTGGTTTATATGCATTTTTGTACGAACTCATGATTATTACGAAATTTAGTATTAAAAAGTTATAGTTAATCTCTAACTGAGCTTTTTAAAGAGGTAACTCATTATCCTAAATCAATCTACCAGTATACTGCTAGTTTGGCAAAATAACTTGTTCCATTACCGAAGGAGATCCTTAGACACAATAGTAAATATGTTTATACAAATCTAGGCATCGAACTTTCGACCTCATTTGAACAACGAATCGTTTTATTCTATATACATACTTTTGTAATATCAACCTCTTTGTTGTCAAGTTATTCTCTAAAAATATTGTAACATACGATATTGGTAGGATTAGTAGTGGGATAGTACCCTAACCCTTTATTGGGACTTTGTATTTATTCATAGCTATCTAAATACGTTCGCCATAACCCCGCACCCATAGATCACACCCATAAAATAATTTACCGCTAGGCGATAACCGTTTATGATAAATTTATGCCCAAAAATCCGGTCCCTTTTGTCATATCGCGCGGGTTTTAACGAAATATAACAGTCATACATTTTACAAGTCAATAATTTTGCACTAACACGCTTGTCACATACATTTTAATGACAACGATTTTAGTGTACTTTTCATTTAAGCAGATCGTTAAAATGTGAAGTAATTAAAAAGATTACGAAGAAGAAGAAAGAAGAGTAAAAGAAAAATCTATTTAGATTGAAAACTTAACATTCTCGAACCATATCTGCTTTTTGACTCCACATAATATTTCATTGATCTCTCTTTAATGATACGAAATAAAACAAATTAATCATTAATTTTATTTAAAAATCCTGTAAATGAAAGTTACCGCTCAGTTACCGCTTTTTACCGAAATATCTACTTCTTATTCTACAAAATCTAAGGGAACATTTTAAACGAAACATCGTTTATTTTGAAATTAAAATTTAGGGTATATTCAGAATCCGAAAATATAATTTAACACAAAAGAACGTTCAAATATATGCATACTATTTTATTTATTATTATTATCTACAATGTACACCATCTCGTACACCCAACGTATATGATATACAAAGGAATTACGTTTCATGGGTAAATGGTTGAGCGGTTTACAATTACTGATTAGCCCATGGGCGTCTCAAGACATTTCATAGCTGCATACACATGACAAGTAGACAGCGTGAACTAACCCTGAATTGGTGTATTATATGTCCATACCTACATAGATCGATACAGATTCATAACAAAGAGGCAGACATGAGAGCAAGTTACATCACACTTGAAAAAAATGTGCAGTTTATTCGCGTTTCAGTCTGTGGTTTTTCGAGTATCTAAAACTAAAATAGATCGGCAACACATCTTCTTGCTCGTTATAAAATGAACTATGCTTGTCTGTGCACCTTTATTATAAAAACGTTTTTGTTTATAGATTTACGCAGCGTGTTAAAAAAGCTAAAACCGTTCGAATCGTTGTCGTTCGAATACGTGCTATAAGAAAACATTGTAAAGAAAATCCTATGAGTTAGACAATATATATGCAGGATTTGTGTGATATTTAAAGACTAAAACGACTGAAAAATTTAGTTTTTTACAAGACACGGTAAAGATAAAAGGTAGCTTTAATCTTTCCATGGTTTACAAAGCTAATTCCTTTTTTTACCGGTTACTATTTAAAATTGATAGTGAATGCTAATAAATAAATATATATCGTGTTTTAAAGAAGTGTAAAGTAAAATCTTATCATCGCAGTCTTACACACTTCCTGAGATATTAAAGAATTTTTTCCCCGTCCCACTTCTCACGTGCAGCGGGTCTGGCATTTTCCCAGGAATCATGACACTCGTGATAAATACAAGGACATTATAAAGACATTTATTCCGTTTACCGCCATCAGAAATACTTGTCGAGTCTCGTCGTTTATAACGGGCAAAACTTGGACACTTGTTACGTGAAAGCGCTGCATTTTAAGTGTAGCACTTGAACGTCGAATGAAGAATACTGATGTAAATACAAGTAAATGAACAGTGTCTTGTTCCAAAATCTTTAAATTCTTGTAAAGATGACTTTGTGTTTTAATTAGTTTGGCGGCCATCTTGTTTTTTGGTCCATATAAAACAAACTCAAAATGAGAATTAAGTATACTTTTAAATAGAACACTTTAACGGATTAAAACGCGATATTTTTCACTTAAACTTGTTTGAAAATTATTTTTAACTACGGCCCGACGTTTCGGATGCTTTGCAGCGGCCGTGGTCATGGGGATACTCAGTCTCTGAAACAAGTTTAACCAAAATATATCGCGTTTTCAACCGTTAAAGTGTTTTATTTAAATGTGTACTACTCGCGTAAACTATAGACAGTATTTATTTAAATATATTTCTTTTAGTTTTATCTGTTAAATTAAGATATGTATCAAAACATTATTTATCTATGGTAATTACAGCAAAGTGAGGAGTATATGAAAATAAAAGTTTAACAGGTGTTAAGTAACAATTAGTGTTGCTTCTGACTTAACAAAAAAAGCAATCTGTTTTGTGAGAGAATTACTTTTATTTAAAACCAGAATTTATAAAAAGTTTATCAATGCATGTACAAGACTTTTCATAATTTCAATCATGCGCAACTATTGCAATACATTTCAATTCTCAATACAAGTCCAACCACTCAAGTTATTTACATATAACATTGCCCCTGGTACACAGAAATGATATTGAAAGTCTGAACACGACCAGTAATCGATCACATACGATGAGTACAGCGACTACCTTCCAGCTACTTCTGAGCGCCTGGTACGTGCTTGTGAATTGCACAATATTCTAGGAATTTTCTGTGAACTATTGAGAAAATACTGAGAAAAAAATGTATAGATAGAGCATCAGCGTGTTTCTAGTATCTAAAAATAATATTAACGAAACCATGCAATTTTCATAGAAAAAAAAACACTTTTACGTTTTAAAACGCGATGTATATTAGTTAAACTTGATTGAAGTTTAGTCTTCCCGTGACCATGACTGCTGTGAAGCATCCGAAACGTCGGGCCGTAGTAAAAATTATTCTCAAACAAGTCAAACTAATATATATCTTGTTTTAAGCCGTTAGAGTATTTTATTTAAATGTTAATACTTGCGTAAACTGCAGACAGTCTTTAGTTTGCATAGAACTAAAATGTTTTATTTCTTTAGTTTTTTGTTCGCTTTAAGTTTGCAGTTTGCACAATGCAGAGAAGAATGAAGTAAATAAAACAGCCTTACATATGTCTAAACATACTTAGTAAAATATAATAATAATAAAATAAAATAAATCTAATCTAATATTGCAATTCTTAATACTGAAAAGTATCGAGACATCATTAATCCAATATTAAATATTCACATTGTATTATACAGTCCTATTTTAATCGGTTTTTTCCAAGCACATTACTCAAGCAACACGCAAATTCGTTGTAGACTGTCCCGAAAAGTCGATCGCTTGTTTTCAGCGTACAGTCGTACATCAAAACAGGAGCAAAAATGCCGTCCAAATAGTTCTACAATCGAACGAATGCAATAGAAGGGAGGTTTTCTTTTTATCTGGCCGGATATTGCGGCCAGTCGACTGTGCCCTCTTGCCGCCACTTTGCTGCATCCACTTTGAGTTCAGCCTATACTAGTTTTACGGTATTATAGTAACAAATTCGCAGTGGCTTACTGTTTTTACACTTAGAGGTTCCCAATTTGAAATTAAACTGCAAGTGCACTCCTATCTGTATGGTATTTTGTTCTATTTTTAAATAAACTTTGGATAACGGAAGTTCTTCCCTTAGATATGTTTGTAATATATTAGTTATTTCGAACAATACATCGCGGAAACGTTGCTTTGTCGTATAAATTGTTTCTAGATAATATTTTCTATACTTGTAAAGTATCTAACTTATTGTGAGTGTCTGAGGATGGTATATGTGAAACAGGCAAAAATTAAAAAAAAATCGGTTCACCCGTTTTGGAAAAGTTGAAGCTAAAAAAAAATACATTATTGCATTATAATTTGAAATCGTCTTGTCGTTTCTAAGATAGTGCTTTTAATTCTTAAAACCAATGTTTTATGTGTTGTTTTCTAAATTAATGAAAAAAAATGTTCTTCACAGTTTATGCGCTACTTCTATTTATTAAATTTGGTACCATTATCATACGAAATATTTAGTGACAAATAAAGATATATTTTAGCCGTATTCTAACATGAATACTGAAAAGTCCTGAATGAACATAACAAAGATGTATAATTTCAGAATGTAAAATACTTGAAACTCTTTCATAGCTTTTTACATTTTGAAGTATCATACATTAACGTTCTCTTACAAAGCATAATAATTATAATGGAGCAGGTTCGTTGTCCGTTTAAAAAGGTTTTTAATTATGATGCTATAATAGGAAGCTTTCATTCATATGGTTTTTTTCTGAACAGCTAAACATGGCGTATTTAATTTGCGCTAATTTAGAGATAAAAATAAACCTTAAAAAATACTAGATGTATGTTAACAAAATGGGATTAAAAAACCGTTAATCGCGTTTTGGTTCTGTCTGTGGATTTCCGAATATCCAAAGCCGAAATAAATCGATAACGCATCTTGTTTAGCTGTTATATGACTTGGGATTTGACCTACCCCATGCCTGTCTGCGCTCGTTTAACATAAAAACGGTACATATTTTTAAACTGTCAGTGTCAATACACGATGGAGAAGGCCGCGTTCTCACTGACCCCGACGACGACCTAACCAAAGCCGTCGATATACTTCGGCTTCGATACAATCCGGCGCCGATTCGCCGCCGGCTCGTCCGCAAAACCGCCTTCGCCGGCGAAGGCGAGGTCATTCGCTCCGCGTACCGATCACCCGGGTGAGCTTCCGTCCAGCTCTTCAAGTTCCCACCCGCATTGCGGTGGCCCAAGCTGAGGGCGATGCCCCCCTCAGGGCACCGTTGGTCTAGCCGCAACCACGGCGAGGTTAGTATTCGAAGCACCCAGCTCAACACGTCAAAACATAATCAAAAAAAAAACAATTTAAACTCTCGCCATTTTACTGCCTATCGTTGCGTAAGATGCAACAGGACATCCCGGGGAAAAAATTTACGGTCAGGCTGGGCACAGTTGTATCCTCTAAGTCGTGTTGACATTAAAATCGAAGAGATATGTCACACTTAACGTAAAGATGTGATAGGATATTTATGGTCTGACAAATAAATTATTATTATTATAAGTACGATTTTTAATCCCGGAGATAATATTATTTCGGTCGTATAATCGAATCGGATCAGCGAAAAATAAATGTTTCACTCAAAGTAGTATCAGCGTATTACGTCAGAATATACAGTATACCTTGGATATGCGCAAAAGCTATTACGAACTATCGTTTTGAAAGCTGACCGTAGTTGCACAAAAAGGGATTACGAAGTGACAATGAGTTTTTAAAATTTCACACTCCCGTGACGCAAAAAGACCATTAGGCTAGCTGACGAACTTTTTCATTCCTGGCTCGGAATTGTCCGTCCAACTCTTCAGGCCAGTGTCAATAAAATAGTTCTACTCTAGTCTTGGGTCGAGTCGTGGGTTCGATGCCCACCAGATCCAATATGTTTCTAATTTTTCATTTTATATTTGTTCTGAAACGTGCTAGAGTTCGTCTAGAAATCTACATACTAAATGGGTGGTAGGGACATAGAAATTTCGTCTACGTCACGAACCACCGTCCACAGATGAAAAAGCCGTGAAACTTAATCGCTTTTAAAGCCAACATAGGTCGACCGCGCATCTTGTTTAAATGCTATCACCTAAAATCTAACATAAAGAAAAATCAGGTGAGACGACGTTTCTGTTATAAATAGGTTTTAGAAATTTACGAATAACTCTAATCTAAAAGTTAGACAGAGTATAAATATTTAGCTGATTCAAGTACTGTAAGTGTTAATCTTAACCTAACATTGCGGAATAGGTGCAGGAATATGTTAAATTACTTTATTTATATAATATTAAATTACTTTTATCAATAAATGTTATTACTTTTTTTTTAAGTTAATATGTACTTATATAAATAAGTTTCAGTATGTGTAAAAACTAATCTATAAATTCACATTTTCCTTGTGTATCACGCCTTAAATTCTAGGAAGAATAACCCAACGGCAGCGAATTTACGAAGTAACAAAATGTTGTGGAATCTTTAAAGCGTGATTTATTGGTCTACCGTAGATAGTAGAGTCGGCAACAAAAATAATCTATCTGTTGAAACTTGAAAATATACTCATATATGCTTTTAACTTGAATACAAAGACTAATGCGAAATTCATATATCACTTTTTGGAAAAAATTAGCATTAAATTATTGTTGGTTAAAAGTTAAATATTGGTTTTACTATGAAACAATAATAATTGTAATTTTTAATAACGAAACTTTTGTTTATTATTTATTAACGTACAAATTCTTTATTCCGAACGAAGGAAAAGAAAAATCGTATTTCGTTGCTACCACTACTTCCAGTTTCTCCACTGAATAACTGTTCGTACAGATTTTAAATCCCGCAAAATTTACCTTTAAATGTCTGATTTTATTGTGCTGAGACTGCGACGATGTGGATTTTCATATCACCTTTAAGTAATTTATTAACTTATGGGGTTTACTTTTACTACATTTGAACAAGATGCGCGGTCGACCTATTTTGGCTTGGAATATTCGAAAACTTACTGACTAAAACCGCAACGCGATTAAACTTCACGAATTCTTCATCTGTAGGTGGTTCGTGACCTTGAAGAAATTCCAATATCACCCATTTGAAATCCCAACTTCCAGACCAAGTTCAAGAAGATGCTTAAAAAATGTAAATTAATTAGATGAATATTGTACCCAGTGGGGATCGATTAGTAAGATGTAAGCAAGACGCGCTGTCGACCTGTTTTGACTTGGGATATACGACAATAAATTGACATTTCTGTAATAGACTTTTGCTGTAAATAAAACTAATTATTTACTATACCTTATACAAATATTTGCTAGTGTGCGTCAACAGACATTGTCCCATTGAGATGGCTGTGCAAAGGTACTGAGCAAATGTTTGCTCAAGAATCCATCCACCTGCTCGGAAGGACACTATGCTGCCTTGTCAAAATAATAAAGGGACGACAGAAATCACTGAAGAAGTAAAATCTATAGTTTTATAAGCATATATGAAGCCGCTAGAGGCAGAGTAGCCTAACAAAAAATATGATTTTTAACTTACTCACTTAGGCGTAAATCAATGTGCACTATTATTTGTGTTAGGTAAACAATTTTTGGCCACTGTGCTCTTGCAAATAAACAGTTTTAGTCTATAAAGATATAACTAACTTAAGTCATAAAATTGCAGTTAGGTCACTCTGCCCCTAGTGGCCTCATACACGAATCGGTTTGAGAACCGACTTTTTAACTAAAAAACTACAAATATGTTTATAGTCCCACAACTGGGACAGGCGCCTTCTGCGAGGGCATTGGACGGTGCAACTAAAACTAACGAAACGTCTGCATTTTGACGATATGTTTGGGCCATATGCAAATAAAAAACAATCACATGTTAAAATTAAACACTTAAACGATTTAAACGCGATATATATGAGTTACACTTTGTTACAAATAATTTTTAACTATGGCCCGACGTTTCGGATACTTTGCAGCAGCTGTGGTTACGAAAGAGACACGTAAACGTGACATCTGCAACTTATATACCTATTTTGCGTTTTAAACCGTTAAAGTGTTTTATTTAAATGTGTACTACTCGCGTAAACTATAGACAGTACCAAACAGTTATTACATAATAATTGAAAACAACTCATGAATAGAAACCGTAATGACTTCGGAACAGAAAACTTTGATAATGAATTTCTAAGAAATAGAGGTGCATTAGTAAACAACAATCTTTGAGCGGAACTCTAATAAAACAAATGCAACTACGACGCTCCGCTTGGAAGACATGGTAATCGTAAAATATAATTCAATCTTGTTGGTGCGTCCTACGAAATATTATTAATATTTAACTTTAATTAGGCACTAAGTTATTAGGTATATACTAAAAATTGAATTTGTTTCAAGACTACCCAATTTCAAAAGTACCTTAAATTATTGACATAATTTTAAGTAAAAACGGTATAAATTAACGGTTTAAAACGCGATACTTTGTAGCAGCCATGTTCACTCCCCGTGACAGCATCCAAAACGTTGGGCCGTAGTTAGAATATAAGTGCTTGAAATGTGTAATATTCACGTAAACTACGGATGGTGGAAACCTTTACCTAATAGATATTATTCTATAAAAACAACCATTTTTTTTGGTATCTTGACCCGATTTCACGCGTGTGCAAAGAAAACCCTCTCGCTGTCTATAGTTTACGCGAGTAGTACACATTTAAATAAAACACTTTAACGGTTTAAAACGCGATATATTAGTTAAACTTATTTGAAAATGATTTTTAACTTCGGCCCGACGTTTCGGATGCTTTGCAGCAGCCGTGGTCACGGGGTGTCCACCCCGTGACCTTCAAATAAGTTTAACTAATATATCGCGTTTTAAACCGTTAAAGTGTTTTATTTAAACCCTCTCGCTGTTTCTTCGCTCCTATTAGTCGCCGCAGCAATATGTTGTACAGCCTTCATTGATAAATACTCTACTCTAACCAACACCCTTTTTTTATTTGATGCAGTAGTTCCTGTGATTACCGCCTTCAAACAAACAAACTCTTCAGCTTTATAATTTAGTATAGATATATGTTTTTGTCTTGTCTTGTCTGGAAGTCTTTTAGTATAAACATAATTCTTCCAAAACATTTTTGAATTTAACTTTTTTAAGCTATTATAAAATTAACTTAAAACTTAATGTTAAGTTATTTCTAACGGCTAGCTTTTAACGGGATTGTTAGTTAGGTCGTTATTCCACGACGCGCAACGCCGAAGCTTAGAAAGTGCTACGAGTCATGCGATGGCGTGTCTTCGCGCAATAAGACTCCGTAAACATTAGGTTTTTTATTAAAATTCACGGAACACCTCGTTTTAATACGGTAAAAAGGACTCCGATGGATATTTGTCGGTTCTCAAATGTGATTTAGTGCACAGTCGTGACTTGATCATATTTCGTTTCCCTTCAATTTAGTTTTTTTTTGGGTAATTCTTAAATAGTTAACTTTTATATGGTACTTAATTAAGGTTATAACAGGTTTCGAATTATAAGACGTTAAAATTAGTAAATGGTTACTTAATATAACACAACATTTAATCAGAATTATGTCTAATGCATAATTGTTTACAAGTAACTATTTGAAAACTGTTTTATTTTTTACATGTTACACATGAAGGCACTATATAATTTAAAAATCGAAAATAAATTGAAAAAAATTTCGACTCGGGCAGGTCTTGAACCGGCATCGTCAGCTTTCCGTGCTGTTGCTCTTCCAAGTAGAGTAACTTCCAAGTAGTTACTTAAAAATCGATTTAAGTAACTACTTACTAAATTAATTAATAATAAAGACGTTAAATGAGTTACTAACAATACATTTCGCGATTATAACCGTAAAAAGTGTTTAATTTAAAAGTATTGTCTGTAGTTTACGCAAGTAATATATATTTAAATAAAACAATTACACGTATATATTTGGTCATTAGATATTCAATTATTTTTCTATTAATATCTTGGTTCTTAATTAAACTTTTAAACACGCTGCAATGTCTGTATACCAAACTTGTAGATATGCTTTACTTTTGTGTCTACACAAAATAATATAATTCTATCCCATTCTATAACGATTCTTATACAGACACTCTTTCCATCTCTGCCATACTGCCTCAATAAAATAACAAATTGAACCCCGATTGAAATGAAAACAACAAATAAACAGGATTTTATCGCGATCAAGACAGCTTGATGGGAAATAAGATTTGCTCAGATGTTGATAAGATTTTTCTTGTTTACTTCAGGCTTCAGGCTAAAAAAGAGTTATTGTTAGACAAACAAAAAAAGTTGTTTCCTATATATAATGGTGTTTGAAAACCTCAATATTTTCCACATGTCATTTCACATGATGGCACTATGTAAATTAAAAATAGATTTTAAATAGAAAAAGAAAATGACGTGAGCGGGAATAGAATCTGCATCCACAGCGTTCTGCTGTTGCTCTAAACAATAGAGGTACTGTGTCCTACACGTCATTTTCTATTTTTTTTACATATTGATACTTGCACCTCTCTTAACAGCTTTGTTGAGCAACAACACTGAATGCTGTGGATGCCAGTTGTAAAATATTTTGAATCTAAAGTCGATTTTTTATCAATCTTTTACAAATCTTTTGGTCTCCTATTGACCTTAACTTACCTTGTTGGTACACGCAGTCCATTTGACGGGTTCATCGGTGTAATGGTAACAAGGTATGTAACGGAACGTGGATTCGATGCCCACCAAGTCCAACATATGTTTAATTAAATTACATTTCTTTTGATCTGAAACATGTTAAACTTCATCTGGAAATCTGGCTTCATTGAATAGATGTTACGAATATCGAAATTCCATTCGGGTTACAAACCACCGTTAACAGTAAAAAAACCGTCAAGAATAATCGCATTTCGGTTTCAGTCTGTTGATTTCCGAATATCCAAAGCAAAAATAGATCGATAGCGCATCTTGTTCGGCGAACCGACATCCATGAAACTCTTATTAAATGTCTATAAACGGACCTCTAATACCAACAATGCAAAATTACTACGTCAAGTTATTATTCTCTTTAATCACTTGGCTTGTATAGTCTTCCCAAATCTTTGTTCTATTTCGGTTATCTTTAAATAGATTCTGAATGACTTTCCGAGGTAGGATTTGTGTGTATAATTTGTGTTTATGTCTATTAACATTATTTACTGAAATGATGTTGGTGGAACAGAATTGACTTTGTAACCAAAACGTTTTGTTTATAATGATAGACATTTACAGCCGAGCGAAACTCGATTAATTCACATAAATTGAGAAATTCATTTTCTACATTGATGCACGAAGATTTGTTTGTGGATATGCCGAAGTATTCTATCCTTTTTTTAGGTTAGGGGAGGTAAGAGAAGCATGGTGTCATATAACATAAATTTAAGCTTCGCTGTCGACCTATTGTGGATTTGGATATTCAGAAATCCACAGACTGAAAGCAAAACGCGATTAAACTTGACGACTTTGACATTTGTGGAATGTACAACCGTCGTGATCCGGACGGAATTTCGAAATTCCTACCACCTATTTAATAGTGTCCAGACGAAGTCTCAGAAAAAATATAAATTGATAAGAAAACTGTGTGACCCGGTGGGGATCGAAGCCACGACGCTTTTGTATCTAGCCATACATGCTGTCATTACTCGTAGGAGCCCATCAATATGCAAATGATTGTTATTCTTTCATCTATAGTCTTATAAATATATATTTGGATATCCTTTTGTGATAAGTTGGTTGGTAAATTTAAAAGAATTTTTGCTATTAAATATTAATACAATAATTGCTATTAATATAATAAAAATCTAAGATTAATTATTAATCTTAGATTTTAGCGGCCATCTTTAATTCTACATATAAGTTTAATTTGAATACTTCTAAACTTTGTATAATTTTTAGAAAGTATAACAAATGCCACATCTACATTTACGCACGTACAGTGCTGCCAGTAAATTAATAATATCGAATGGTTTGTTTTGAATGAAATTCTTAACAGCCACCTCTTTCGCTCCCCGCAGCAACATATATATCTGTCTCGCTCTAGCAGCTGCCGGGTATCACCTAATGCAACTGAAACTCTGATTGAATATTTACTTAGTAAAGATTAATTTGTACCGAACTGAAGGCTTTGTTTGAATTTCAATAATTTCCTTTGAAGTAATTGAAGTTCTAAACAACGTTCGCTGTATTAGGAGTTAACCGTTATTTGATGGTACTTATTAAGTGAGGAATTAATTACAAACATAAATAGAGACTATCCCTCAATTCCCACGGCTGGGAAACCTTTTACCATGATGTAAGCAGACAAATTAATTAGAAAACGTAAACTTTGATATAGTACTTACTACGCTTAGCTTATAAGATGTTTTAAACGTGAACAAAAGACAGAATAGAGGAAAGAAAGTAAAACAGGGGCCATAGTAGTGTATAGCAGAAAAACCGTTTTATATACACTCTCTGACATCCAAATACAATACAATATATACTATATCTTATTTGATTATTTCGACTAGTTAAACTTACTTGATTATTTTAACGACGGCGCGACGTTCCTAATTTATTCGTCTAATATATATTGCGTTTTAAACCGTTAAACTGTTCTATTGAAATGGGCACTACTCGCGTAAACTACAGACGGTATTTCATTTCTAGTTTGTTAGTATGCTAAATACCAATATACTTTATAAATAAAAAAAATTACAGCCTCATTTCAGTAAAAAATATCAGTGAAATACAAAATAAATGTACCAACGATTTACGGCGAGACTCCGATAGAGCTCAACTTGGCGACATTATAGGAGGGTGCAAAGTTATCAGATAAAAGTTTTGTCCATCATTAAAATATATCTGTTCTGCAGCTCGTCTTTGTCTTCGCTTGTCGATTAAATGAATGTAGTTTACTTACGAACAGTTGCTAATATAAAATTCTGATTTAAAGTTAACATTTTTTAATATAAAATGAAAATCGATATTAATAGCATTTAAAGAATAGCTTGGTTGTACTACAAAATATTTATAAAGATATGAAAATACATCCGTGAGCATAATATAGACATATGGTATGTTTTTGGTAAGTTGTGGTTGCATAATTTTAACGTGAATTAAATAATCGATCGAGTAGAACTACTGTGATATTTTAAAAGCACTGTGGCATGACTACATTTTGTTGAAAGTTTGATTAAATAACTTATTTTTCTTGGAAGTTTCGAAGCTCATTACCAAGTTCGTATTTTAAGCGATCGTGGCGATAAAATAGAATACTTGTTACTATGGCCTCTGTTTGTGAATTCAGTTATGATATTTTAGTTAATAACAACATTTTAATTTAAAAATCGAAAATAAATTGAAAAAATTTTCGACTCGGGCAGGACTTGAACGGGCATCGTCAGCGTTCCTTGCTGTTGCTCTACCAAATGTATTTATTACGAAAACATAATTGGAATCTGCTAAACTGTTTGTTAGGTGCTCGCTTTTCCGAAAATGAGAATAATAAAAACATTGAAGTTTTCGTAACGCGATTTTCACAAACTAAACAATTAACAATATTATAAAACATTGACTAACAGCTTCCCGATTTCCACCGGACCGGAGGCTGTCACCGGAAATGCGGTGCCGCCCTTTTAAACTTACATTGACAAGTTTATATAATAAAATTAATATTATGAAATCTTATCACAGCTAATACAAATATGTAAAAAATATCTTTTAAATTATTTTTTGCACTTAAGGATTTACAAAACAAAAAATACTCATATACAAAATAATCGAGAACGAATAACCACAAAATAAATAACATTTTCTAAAAACGTGTTATATGGGAGGCCGCTAGAGACAAAGTAACCTAAATGCAAATATAGTCGAAAAATTTTATTAATCTTTAAGAGCGTAGTGACTATTGTACAATTTTCTTACACAAATAACAGTACAAATACATTTTCGCCTAAGTTAATTGCGCATTTTTATTTTCCTTCTTATTGAAAATCATGTTTTTTGGCATTAGGCCATTCTGCCTCTACCAGCTTCATGTACTACTTAATACTACTCATAAATAAATTTTAAAGAAAATACAATAGCTTATTTTCCGCTTCGTTGACTTAATATTATTAAAACAAATAATGCCGATTTTACTAGTATTAATCCGTATTATGGCCGCATAGTGCTTTATATTCACAAGTGCTGAAAAGAAATTTTATAGCCCATAAACGGGTCATCGGACATCAAATTGACAGTGAATACCTCGTCGTTGGTATAGACTTATCGTATGCGGCCATGAAAGGCATAAGTCTCTATTTTTAAGCATATGCTAGTTGATTAAAAACGATTTGGATAAAACATTGTAACGGTTTAAAACTTAGATATATTAGTGAAACTTATTTGAAAATTATTTTGACTACGGCCCGCATTAGGTTGCTTTGTAGCAGCTTTGGTCACGGGGGACCAACTAATATATATCGCGGTTTCAAACTGTTAAAGTGTTTTATTTAAATGCTTTGTGTTGTCGTAATTGAGACTTGAGTCTTGACATTCTGCCATCAGGCGTTTCTTGAATACGCGAAGACCAATTATGTTTCCTTGCAATAAAAGCAGCGGAGTCCGCATAAAATTTATGATTCTATAAGCCGAACTATTTTGAATCCACGGTCATAAACTTCGTCAGGTCTTTGTTCATATAATTACTGTACATTTATACAATTTAGTCTAATTTAAATTTTTACATTCATAATCTTACTTAAAATAACCGCCCCCAATTTCAATTGTATAACGTTTAGCTAAGTGCAATAAAGCCAAATTGATCAACAGTATATTGCTTAGGTGCTTAGCTTGGGTTTTTATCGTCCATCAAGAGAACCCCTAGCTTGTCTGCCTTTCTCTATCATAAAATAGCAAAAACAATGCTAATAATTTATACCTCATACAAAAATAGCACAAAAACGAACACCACTCCTGCGCCTGAAAGTAAAGACCACGCCAGTTTTCAGTAATGAAACGAACGCTTAACGTTTGAAGTAGACTATTACAAATACGACACAATACAAATTGAACGGAACTATTAGATATTCAGCCATACATAGCTGAAAATATTAATCTTGCGATCGCCATTTTCATGGCCCAAGCCCCATTCCCGGCCATTAAAAGCTACAGGTGGAGCGTGACAACGGTCGTGAGTTAAATTTTAGTGTTGCTCATTAAGCCGGGACTGCGTGAACATGCAGTGAAGAGTTGACGACCAACCGAATACCTCTTTTACTAGCATTATTTATTACTTTTAACAAACATCAAAACGATAATAAAAATATCTAAATTATTTACTGGAATTTTATATAGTTGTAGTACATTTATGAAATTCTGTAATTTAAATCTCATATATCTTCACTTACCATACATATATACTTATAATAAAAATGTACAGTATCTCCGTCTTTAAAATCATTCTTCTTTATCAAAACAATGATTTTTTGTAAATCGTTTCAGTTTGCCTGTGCGTTTGTGTTAATCGCAGAAAACGGTGAAAATAATTCACCTGTCGTGTACGCTGTGAAAACGGTACAAGATACCTCAAAAAATATGTGTCAAAAAATGATTCCTCTTTCAATGATCTAAAAAATGTCCGCGATTGTATATGTCTATCTTTTAAATAAAACACTTTAACGGTTTTAAACGCGATATATTAGTGAAACTTATTTGAAAATGATTTTTAACTTCGGCCCGACGTTTCGGATGCTTTGCAGCAGCCGTGTCACGTGTCTACAGTCACGGCAAATATGTCTTTTGCAATATTAATTATTTTTATGGTTTGAAACTAAATTATGTCTTAGGAAGAATTACAATAAAACTCTATATTTCATAATAAATTTATTTAAGATTCATCTTCCTCCTCATTCGCGACTTGCACGTTGAATCGAGAGGACGTCTGCGGTTGTATCTCCTCTGGCTCTTCAACTGATGGTACCCTGTATCCCATCAACGCTGCGCCATAATTACCAAGGCCGGTATCCCAAAATACTATCTGTAATATAAACAAATATATTAAAAAGCGAACCCAAAAACAAACATAAGTGGATATATTAAAGGACTTACGATAAAATAGTTTTTTTAATACCATACAGAAGAGTTACGAATTATATTTTTCACTCTATCAAGATAAATATAAAATAAATGTTAGACGGGCTTCGGGGAACACATATATGTGTCCCTTTCATTAATCGGTTTTATTTACAAGCAAGTACTTGATTAAACTTCTGTACCCTTATCGTCATACACAATCTATTGTTTCCCCGAGATTCGAACCCATGTCTTACGTGTAACGCAATGCATGGGTACGTATTACATACCTGGTCATCGATTAGATATCTGATATAATAAATCTCGTTGAATTTAACAAATCCAAGTTCGTCTGCTATCTGTTGGCCACGACCTGTCGTGAAGATACCAGCTATAGCTGGTACATTAGCCGCTGTGCTAAGACTTATGGCTGCTTTAAGCATATCCTTTGATACACCTGAAAGTGATATTTCATAACTTTACATATAAATAAAACACTTTTAACAGTTTCAAATGAGAACATTATTATTTTTTACTACGATCCGATGTGTGGGATGCTTATATAAGTATGCTACGTTTTTATAAAACTATGGCTGCTATAAATTAAATCACATTAGATTAACTTTGCGTCCTCATTCAAAAATTGTTGTCGACGCTTCGTCATTGCGTCGTAGACGAGTGACGACATCATTAGGAGACGTCGCGCGTTACTTATCCAAGCGATGACATTTTTGATGGTTGTTGTAAAATGATGGTATGATTAACAGCGTCAATACAATAAAAAATGAAAAAGAAAAGTTCTAATCGTAAATTTAATATATGTTGACATTCTCTAATATCCTTTGTTCGTCTCTTGATATATTCTATGTGTCAATAAAACTAGCTCACCCCGATGTCGATACCTGGCCTTGAGCGCAAGCACGTAGATCTTGAAATACCGTCTCACACCGAGTTTCTCGAAGAGATTCACCGGCTTCTGCACTTCATTGTTGAACGTTACTACCGTAGAATACAACGGGTTGTACGTGATTTTCACACGGCTGAACGTGCGTGAATAAGCTTCTGTAATTATTTAAAGATAGGTTACGTACCTATACGCATATTCTACCGATATTCTGAAACCCATCGACCCACGACGAGTTTCCGTAAATTATAATTTACATATAATAATTTTTTATGAGGCCTTTTTAAAATAGAGAAAAACAGACTAGATAAGACAAGAGACTTGATAAAAGATAACGAATATCTGAGCCATATAAAACTAAAACAATTGACAGTATATTGGCTTTGGATATATTAAAATCCACAGACTGAAATCAAATCTTCTTCACCTGTGGACGGTGGTTCGTGACCTGGTCGGATTTTCGAATTAGTATAGAATAATAAACTATATTATACGCATTATACTCAGAATTTATATTCATCTATATATTTTTAAATGTGATTTTATTCTCCGTTATTTTAAAATGACTTAGGTTTTAGGCAATAGAAAAACCTTACGTTTTCAGCGGGTCGGCTAATACAGACTCCAAGAGACTACGTGAAATCCAATTTGCTTACAAAATGTTTGGTCCATGTTGTAAGAAATAGAGACTGAAAAACTTTCTTACCAGTGAAATATTATACTTATATTTTTTAATACCATTTTATTACGTAATTTATTTTATAAACTATTACATAGTAGTACCTAATTTTTTTCTTTATAAGCACGACACGAATTATATATTTACTAACATGAGCAAGTTCGGTGTCTTGCTACGTTTTATGTTACAATTCGTGGATACCTATATTAATACATATTTGCAGATAGTCTTTAGTTTATGTTAGTCTTAAGATAACTTTATCGTTGCGTTACAAAGCAAAAATAGAAAAATCGCTAAATCTCGTTAAAAACACTCGACATAAAACTGTAAGCTGAATCGGAATTCTTTTTACGGTTGCTGTAAAAATTTAGGCTCAAAACATCCAAGGAATCCACTCCCTAATGTTACGGCCAACGATACAGGAAAATCGAGTTTTATTTGAATCGATACGGCATCGATAGGTAGGCAAATAGATTTCAAATAGCTATCCGAATCGAGTTTTGATCGTATTTCCCCGCGGTTTGTTATTGTATGAGTACAATTCGTTTTAAAAATACTTGCCAAAAATTCGCTTCTCAATATCGGACATCGTATCGGTCGCAAAATTTTTTTACTTAGTTTTTATTGCGTTGAAGATTATTAGATACGTGTACTTAGATACTAAAATGGTAATTATAAATGGATTTGACGGGCTCAACGGGTCGTGGGATCGAGCGCCGTCGGGTCCAGCATGTTTCAAATCAATTTACAATTTTCTATAACATGTTGCACTTCGTTCGTGTGTTTCCATATATCCAAATCCAAAATACGTAGGCAACACATCTTGGTTAGATGTTATATGGCTGGGATATTTAACCTACCATCAAGTAACCACATACTCGTATGTCGTAAAACTTGTTCTAAATTAAAATGGATAGAAGTTCACATCTTTACTATATATTTTTGCTTCTCTCGTCTTAAGCAATAACAGATATACACACACTTTAGTTGATGATTATTTTTGTAGAAATCATTATTTGGTTGTGAAAAAGCTTAAGATTAAAATAAAGGGTTTTAACTAACGTTTTTCCTGTATTCTCATAATGAGTACGCCGACTAATTTATCTGTGCCTTCCTTGACTGCAGCCAGCGACATTTTGTCCTTCATCCAGATCCTGGCCTGGTGGATGAACTCGTCGGTGCCTTCTTTATCGTCCGCTATTTTAACTGATCTATATGTAATCTGAAGCAATGTGCATTGAAGTATCGAAAAGTTTATATTTGGGAAATAGTTTATTTTAAATCAGCTCTACTTAAATGTTTTTAAGGTAAACGCACATAATCTAGACAATTTTTAACACATTACTAAGTAACTTTCCACCATGAAGGTAACAGTGCTGATAAAACAAACAACGTAACTAATAATACAAATATTTTCGAAATTTTATACTTTTTTTACACGTTATTTATATATAAATTATATATGTTCGGATTAAAATAATAATTTGGGGGGTACTTTTATTCTCTTTCAATAAGACGGCCAAACGAAGGTAGGTAAAGCGCGCTTTCAGACACTTTTGGGTGCTGCGTTTTTGTGACTGACAACATTAAAGAATAACGCCCGCATGTAAGAAGGATTTTAGAGTATTGTCAATATCACCACCGTGAATATAATACGCTCCAGGTGCTTTGCAGCAACCAATGCTAATAAATTTCGCGTTTTAAACCGTTTAAAGCGTCTCATATTAATCTCAACTCGCGTACACAAAACTATTTTTACACGTTAGACGCATTAATTTAATGGATACATTAACTTATTAACTATCGCTTTAATCCATACAAGACTTAAGTTTATGTCATACGTAACTAATGATCTAAGCCCACTATGAACATAACATACCAAACTACGTTTATAAGTCTGGCTTTCCCTCGGCTTGAATGCCTCGGAGCTGTTAAGTATAAAAGCCTACAAACTAAACACTCGTGTACAGGTGCAAAAGCTTTAAGTAATCGTGTGAAGTGTATACTTGTTAAATACTTAATTGTATATGAAGTTTATTTCATTCATCGTTGTATATATTGAGGTTACTGACTACTTTGAGTAAAGTTTAGAAAAAAATGTATTAATAGTATTGTGTTTATGTTCTAGAAAATTAGATTTATAATTTACTTCGCACTGAATAATGCGTATTTTTTATTAAACATCACTTAACAAATATTTATTATAATTGTGAATTTATTAAACGATATTGCCCGATGGTTAGACTATTATCAATATAAACAAATTAAGTTCAAGACTCAATGTAGCTATTGTGAACCGTTGAGGAGTCTCCTAAAGTCCCTCGTCTTCATCGACAAATCCCCAATGACAGTCACAACTCAACTAGGTGTAAAGTTCTTAACAATACAAATAATATAAGCTCAAACATAAGATAGCTGCTCATAATCGACTTTTGATGTTGAATTATAAATCTTTTATATTTTAACGATGGCCGTGAAAGCCTTACATAATTTCATATGAATCTTATTCATAAAATAATTATGTGGCTAGTTCTTTTAAAATTTTAAGGAAATAGGCCTACAAAATTATTTAATAAATATTACTTTATTTTTAGCATAACATATATTGCTAGCTGTGTCAGCGACCTCGTCCGCGTGGTACAATTATTTTGGGCATCCAAATTTGTTTTTGGAAATCTCTACATTTTTATAAATTTAAGCTGCCCACGACATCGGTCGCGTACAGTAGCTCGAGTCCGTCTTGCAAGGAAATCTTAAAAGATAGACATACACTATCGTGGACATTTTTTTTAGATAATTTAAAGAGGCATCATACTTTCGTACATATTTTTTGTGTGTCTTGAACCGTTTTCACAGCGTACGCATCGGAAACCCACAGAGATGCATAATTTCCCCCGTTTTATCCACATTTCGCGTTTCTTCTCTCCTATCAGTCATAGCACTATATAGCCTTCCTTAATAAATGCTTTAACCAACACAAAACAAAATCAATTCGAACTGGTAGTTCTCAACAAACAAACAATCTCTTCAGCTTTATATATATATATAGCTGTGTGTGTGTGTGACGATGTGGCAGAATAGATTTACATTACGGTTAAATACTGTCTATAGTTTACGCGAGTAGTACACATTTAAATAAAACACTTTAACGGTTTAAAACGCGATATATTAGTTAAACTTATTTGAAAATGATTTTTAACTTCGGCCCGACGTTTCGGATGCTTTGCAGCAGCCGTGGTCACGGGGAGACGGGGAGAAACGTCGGGCCGAAGTTAAAAATCATTTTCAAATAAGTTTAACTAATATATCGCGTTTTAAACCGTTAAAGTGTTTTATTTATACATTACGGTTTTCCATACATACCAGTAACTGTATAAACAGAACCGAATATAAAGTTGTTAGGGTTTAATCGTTTCAGGAGATTCCAAAAATCCCATTATCCCTATTGTTCGCGAGTCTTAAAGTATCTCAATTAAGCAAATTACCGTTTCAATGGACAATCCATTTTTCCCTCTTCCCTTTGATTAAATATTTCGCGTTATAATTGGAATTTTTTGATTGCTCTCACAAAAGGTATTCAGTCCGGTTTATAAATTGTAGAGATTAATAAATGTACTTCTACTATATATTCTATTATTTATTATAGGTAAAGTATTACCTATGTTTGGGTATCGACAACCTGTTAATACGATTGGCAGTTTAATTAAAATATATTGTACTTGTTATATACATTGTAACATATATTTAAATATATAAGTACACGCGAAATGTATAAGTAACTTATTTACTATTGAACTACGGCTACTAATAACTAAGTTAACTAATTTCACAGCGTTAACAGTGTTTTATTTAAATGAGTACTACTCGTGTAAAGTCCCATGCCACAAGCTTTACTAAAAGTATTTATTAAATTAAAGTAATTTTTAAATATTTAAGCTAATTACTAGATTTTTTTAAAATATGATATATTTATATTTAAAAATCTAGTGGCACTTGCAAAATACTACTAGATTTTTAAAACGGAAATGTCTAAAAAATAAATAAAAAGCTCTTTTTGAATAGAAATAAAGCTTACTTCCTCAGTTAGATAGTGCTTCTTCAGTAACCTGACTGCGTCTTCGTACCTGCGATCCTGAAGGTCTTCAAAGCGTATCCCACACGGTACGCGCCCCCAAATTGATGGAGCCTTGATCCTGGTCTCCAAAGCTTTCATCTTCTCCAACTGTTCCGCTTCTGTACTTTTTGCCATGATTTATACTAAAAATATTAAACAAATAAATCTGCAGTAACTTAATAAAATTAATTAAACATTTAAATTTCTCTTTATGTATGTAGTTACGTGAAAAACATGTCTCGAGGTACGGCAAACTAAATGAAAAATATCGATATTAATAATCGATTTTCGAAAAAGATCTCTTGCCTTTACGCAACGTTTTTATTTAGACTATGGAAATCTATTTAAAAAATAACACTGAAACTAAGACTGAACGAGTTTCGAATCTAAGACCTAGTCTACTAGACTAGACCTAGTTACCTAGGATTGCGTTAAGCGCGAGAGGTGTTTGTCTTTCCGTTAAAGCTCTATTGAAAGGAAAAAAATAAAAATAATTTTTTTTCCTACCCGATAGTATATAATTTAAATAACTTATTACATTAAACTTCCAATAGAAAGAACTAAAAATCAAATAATTATACTTCAATATCATAAACTTTGAAATGTAAATAACGTCGAAACGTCAAATTAACATTTGGCATAAATACAGACACGTATAATTACCATAGACTCAATAGTCTATGTTAAATGTATATATTCTGTCCTGGTCTAGAATTGTTTATGGTTATGTTTTTTTTTTATTTTACAGTTTCTTTAATAGAATGTGGTTAAATAATTTTTAATAAAAATATGTAATTTTAATAACGTATATCTAAAGCCAAAATAATTCGACAGTGCATCTTGTCAAGATATGGCTGGGGCTATACCTTTGATACCTGATCGATTTGTGTTCTAAATTTATTTTTTTAAGTTAAGTCTTTCAAGAAAGGTTGATATTAAGTTGATTTTTTTCAAAGGAAGTAATAAACTTGAAAGAAAATCAAATCGGCCGTTTAAAGTGGATCCAAAGAGAGAGATACATTAAAATCTTTTGAATAAGTGAAATCTCGAAAGAACCCAAGGGCACCAATTCTAACCACAAAGGCCCTTTGAAATAAATTGCTTAAATTATAAAATTACTTGTTTCGAAGGGGTTAAGCAGAAAGTTTATAAAACGTTTGTTGTTAGATTTAAATGTTTCATGGAATTTATTAATTCTTATAATGGTCGAGGTATCTTTAATTGTGTATTTCACAGATGTTTATGGGCACGAAGGCGTTTTGTTACAAGACTAAGACAGTATGCTTTCAAGTTGCCTTGGTTATTGAGTCATCAGAGGGTTAACTTTGGCCTACTATGGTAAATACATTTTTCTTTCTCAAATATTTAATTAACTACACAATAAACAATAGAGATACGATTATTTCGCGAGATTCAATTTTTTTAAAGTTAAAGTTTAAATATTGTCTATAGTTTACACTTTACGCGAGTAGTACACATTTAAATAAAACACTTTAACGGTTTAAAACGCGATATATTAGTTAAACTTATTTGAAAATGATTTTTAACTTCGGCCCGACGTTTCGGATGTTTTATTTAAAAGTTTAAGTAACATTTAAATTGAGAAAATTATTTTAGATTTTCGATTTTTAATCTACTTATCTACTTATCATCTTTTTCAAATGTAAGGTTTTTTTTTCTTTAAAATTAGTTTTTTTAGTTTAAAATAAACACGGTTGCGACTTAAACACCGTTCAGTGCTCTAACCAATGGTAACGATAGAGCAATTGACTAATGCCGGTTCAAGTCTCGACCGAGTCGCAAATTTTTTTCAATTTTAATAATGCATGTAGGCTTTTGTGCCTTGCATGATTATAGTTATTATAATTCCTACAAACTTAAAACTTGCCTGTAGTAGATGCAAGTACTACATATGTAAATAAAACACTTTTAACGGTTTAAACACCAAAATATAATCGGTTACTTTTTAATTTAATTCAACTGGAAATGAACTTTTTAAAACGAATTTTAGATTGTAACCTATATGTACCTTCACTAAATCCTATCAAGATCGGTCTAGCCTTGTCGTTGTAAAGTGACAAATGTTTGCATACTTGCCTTTGTAATTCAATACGATGTGTCTCTGTGATAGGGTAGTTTTGATTAAATTTGAACACACCGAGTTTAGATATTTATTTAATCAGTCCCAGATGTCTCGTAGTACTTGTTTAGATAAGGACACACAATATTAGTTTAGATTAAACGGGCAAACTCTAGTTCTATACTAAGTATTTACTTCAGTTAACTTATGCACGTATATTATTAATATTTTGTTTAATTAAGTTACCTATTTTGTTTTATTTTAACTACGATCCGACGTATCGTCGAAGCCAAAACGACGCGTTATATTTAAAATAGATCCAAACATAAGTAAACTATTATATTTCACGTTTAAGACTAAAATAAGTTCTTTTATACGGATGTTAGGTAGTCCTTTAGCCCGTTAAAAATATCTTACCGATCTCTTTATAAAAAGAAATCAACGATAACATGCAATATCGAATCTATCTTGTTTTTCCTTTGACAAAACTGTGTCACATGCCACCGGCTTACAAGAAAAACCGCCGAACACAGCGTGGTACGAGCGACTAACATCAGGGGAGTTAACCCGCTGAAAAAAGAAAAAAATAAATCAATACATTACATTATGGCAAAACTGAAAAGTTCTGGCTAAGTGCGGAGCGAAGCGAAAATCGCGGTTCCGTATGTGAACTTCGTAAAAGTTTAGTTAGGGTTTTCAAATCTCGTGTGACTTCATAACTTTACATATATAACTTATAATATACTTTATAAAAGACATTTTAAGCGAAGAAGATTGAATAAGTGATGAACGAGCGATCGATTTTACGAAGTTAAACATTATCTGACAAAATTATTAATCAAACAATGCTTTAAGTACTAAAAATCAAAATATCAGGCCGTTAGAGTCAGAGTAGCCTAACTGCAATTTTATGAATTGACTTATTAATATTTTTATAGTCCAAAAATATTAATATACAAGATCACAGTGACCGAAAATTGTTAGTATTTAAATTTTTACACAAATAATGGTACAAATTCATTTTCGCCTAAGTAAATTGCGCATTTTTATATTCCTCCTTATTGAAAATCATGCGCCTTGCTATTAGGCCACTCTGGCTCTAACAGCAATTTTTGATATGTTCCACATATTACGTATGTACGTATATTCCACATGATAGCGTTATATAAATTAAAAATGGATTTAGTTAAAAAAAAAACAAAGGTTGCGACATAAACAACAGTCAGTGCTCTAACCAATGGTAACGATAGAGCAACTGGGTAGAGCAGCAGCACGGAACGCTGTAGATGCCGGTTCAAGTCTCGACCGAGTCGCAAATTTTTTTTCAATCTTAATAATGTATGTAGACTTTTGTGCCTTGCATGATTATAGTTACTATAATTCCTTCAAATTTAAAACGTGTCTTTCCTCTCATTCGACTAGAATAGAAGAATATAAAAAAGAACAGTTGGGAACATTGAATGAAAAACGGATGCTATAAGCAAATTCTGTTATATCTACGGAATCCTATATTGTTTGGAGTAAAGTCGATGCCGACAGTCAATAGATGGGTTGATTGCACAATACCGTGCCTAGCTCCGTAGAATATTACCAAAACACAGTTTTAAAGTTTCTCGGTCGTAACCTTGTTGCTAGAAACAACGAATTACACGTAAAATTTCACTTCTTAAAATTGAAACATGATCCCACTTCTAAATACTTTAAATGAAACATTTGACGGTTTAAAACGCGAAATATATGTTAGTTTCGCACGTTTACATATGTCTTTGTACTCCAGCATTAACTACAGACAATATTTTAATAAATGTCGTCGAAATGCAGTATATCATGTTATATGAGATTTATATTTATATTCTGTATAGTTGTCCTATTTTATTACAAACATTTCTATGCTGCTTTGTTTGCATGATACAAAAAAAAACAATATATTGTTACGACAGACATTAAATTTTTGGACAATTTAAATTCCCCTTTTTATTAGACCTATTAAAAAAACAACAAACGACCTTCTTGCCAGATTTTCCCGTTAGTTCTATGCCCTTAAATGCCGTAAAAATTTATAATCTTTAGGTTTTAACTGGTGAGACGTTCACGAGTGTACCTACATTAATAAATCATTTTTGACATTTAAATAAATCAACAATCTTGGCCTAGTAATAAATCCTGCAAGTTAATCCATAGAATGCAGTTCTGCACCAATTGTTAGGCTATCGATTACCACTACTGGCCCTAATTACTTACTATTTCACTCAGTAAGCAGTAAGTTAATTTCAAGCGGCTCTATTGCAATCAATCTCAGCATGACGATGATGAAATACCAGTCAAGCATCGATTTCGCAAGACAAATCGAGACCGAGTGATGTGATGAATCGATACATCGTCCGGTGCATTTGATTAATCGTTGTTAGATAATCGATTAGAACTAACCGCCGAGTAATTGCTACCATCGATTGTAGATTTATAATATTATCTGTGGCTATATAAATACTGTCTATAGTTTACGCGAGTAGTACACATTTAAATAAAACACTTTAACGGTTTAAAACGCGATATATTAGTTTCCCCGTGACCACGGCTGCTGCAAAGCATCCGAAACGTCGGGCCGAAGTTAAAAATCATTTCCAAATAAGTTTAACTAATATATCGCGTTTTAAACCGTTAAAGTGTTTTATTTAAATGTGGCTATTTATATAGTCAACTCTATATAGTACACATTAATAAACATTTTAATATTTTCGGTGGTCAAACGTAAGAAAGTAATTTTTTATACTACACCATTTTAAAACTGGACAAACCTCTTATGATCATCATCAGAATGTGTCAATGGTAGCGGTTATTTATATGAGTTAGGTATAATTTGCACTAAATACCACTTTTTTAAATCACGAAACTTAGTAATTATATATTGTTTTATCTATTAAAGTTACCTAAAATTTTAAAATTATCATTTATTTATTTTTATAAGATACCATTGAATATTGTATTTTTTTTTAAATCCATGTGTTAACAGTCTGACCATCGCTGTATGTTATTGGTGTTGACTAGCATTGTTCTAAGCACGGATGACCTGGATTTTAAGTCAGACACGGCACAAAAGTTTAAACAATTATTTGTCTGTAAACATTGATAATTATTAATAAAATGTGTTCACTTCATACCAAGGGGGAAATGGAATCACAACTCACTTGTGTGTTATCAGATCCGTAAAAAATCGTTCTACATTTATTTTATACCACCTCCAAGCTGTCTTAATGGTGTAGAAACGTAATAGCGTAATATTTCTGAGGGTAGTTGCATTCTGTTGCTAGACACGTAGAAACCGTGAACCAACCATTATGGAACGGTACCCATAACAATTATGGAATGGAGAAAATGATACTCTATTTCATAATGAGACACGTAAAAGTGGGATTTTCTTTTTACTCCACTCCTCGAGAAAATGGATACTTTTTTCAGTTTTATTTGTTACTAGCTGTGCCCGCGACTCTGTCCGCATGGAATAGTGACTTGGGGTAAAATTTTTAATATTAAATTATTTAGGCTGTTTATTAAATATTATATAAATAAATCTATGTTGTAAGTGCTACTTTGCCGCAACACTCTCACCTCACATCACTCCTACTTTAACTCCCACTCTCATTTCTACACTCACTCCCACTCCCACTCTTATTCCCAAAAAGAAGAAAGTTTCATTGTTCTAGCTTCAAAAACCACGAATTTGCATACAAACTTTCATCCTCTTTTTCAACCCCTATCAAACCTTTTTGGCATTAAAAAGCCTATGTCCTTTCTCAGGCTCTAAAATATCTGTGTATGAAATTTCATTGAGATCAGTTCATTAGTTTCGGAGTTAAAGCCGGACAGACAGACAGACAGAGTTAGCTTCGCATTTATAATATTAGTATAGATTTAAGGTTATATATGTAAGTAACAAATAGCCTTCTTACTTGCGTGTTGCGTAGGATTGGGGTAAGTGTGATAGATCTATGATTTCAATCCCTGGACACAATTGATTGTTTTAGTCGGGCTGGGCACAGACGTCTAACTAGCCAGTAAATAAAACGGACCAGTGAAACGGACACAGAAATGTGTTCACCCCATGCCACACCAGGGAAAGCGCCATTTTACTTTTTTTGTGTGCTCCTAAAGCCTATAAACAAATATTAACCAAAGAGGGGATTTTTTAGGGGGGAGGGAAAAACAAAATGGAAGCGTTTTAGTGTCTCATTAAAAATGTGTTTCCTTAGTTGTCTATTTTGTATATTTTACGCAAAAGTCCGGTTTTAAATTAGAAGAAGAAGAAGAAGCTTATGTACTTGCATACTCTTTATTAACTTATCCCGATAAGGTTGTTTTTTTTTTATAAAAGAGGACAGACAAGCATAAACATAAACTCATAAAAAGCAAAGGCAAAAATGATATATAACACGATATAATATATAACACGCTCGATCCGGCGGGAAACAAACCCACGACCCGTTGATTATTAACCATAGATTGTTAGACCAAAGAGCCTATTAAAACGTGGACAGTAAGAATATTGTAACTTAGAAACACCTTCTAGTCCACGAAAACCGGAAAAGTTTGAATAGCAAAAATATACGCGCACTCTTACGACCGACGACTTAGCGACCGAACATCCATAAATTCAACTCCATTACCAACTTCGCTTAAACATTTCAATTGTAATTTTCAAGAAACGTCATGCTCCGAGTGAATCCCACTTCCAACTTCTAGAAGTAACAAAATCTCAAGAATACGACAAACTTAAATCGTTGGAATACATATTATGTCGAACCGGTGAAGTTAGATGGAGCGACAAGGGTTGGCAGATTCCTGCTTATATGAAGCAGGAAACGTTTTGAAAATAGATTATAATTAAACGGAAGTATATTGGGATAATATATCCTTTGTATATTTTACCTATACATACAACAACGATAATACACAGTTCGTGCGACGTTTAAATATATATAAATCGAAAATAAATTGACAAAATAAAAATTGAGCTACCGAGATACAATAAAAGGCTTCAAATATTATATTTTAAAATTTTTCGTAGTAATTTATACATGTTCAGTTGAATTAAATCGATTATAAATTGAGAAAAAAAATACGACTCGGGCAAGACTTGAACCGGCAGCCGGGAGAGGTGTATGTACCAATAGGTTGAAATCATTCGACGATGATGCGTAAAACACGATATGTTGCTCAATTGGGCAACAGCACGGAACGCTGTGGATCCTGCGTCCTGCCCGAGTCGTAATTTTTTTCGACTTATCATATAGATTAAGTGCTAACATATGAAAAATATTCAAATGTTTAGTTTTGTATCATTCGGTCTCATTAATTAACACTTTATTATATAATAGTAACAAAAAATCAAACTACGGTGTGTAGCGTTCCTTTTATTCTTATAATGTTTTAAACAATATAGGCTGGTATTCACTACATTTTTATTTAGAAATTTACAGAAACATTAAATTTTTATTTAAAAGTATACTGCGTAAACTATAGACAACACTCCATAGAAAAAAATTTAAAGTGTTCTACTTAACAGAGGATGCTTAAGTAACAACTTTGAAATTATAATGTTTGAATTGTAACATTGAAATAAAAACCATTTCGACGGTATAGAACGCGAAATAAATTTGTTTAAATAAATTAAGACTTTTATTTGAATGTGTGCTTGCATTAACTATAGACGGTCTATGGAACTAAAATTTGTATTTCCTATATTATAATTTTCATAAAACTTTAGCGCCTAACACCTGGTAACCCTGAACGCTACCGCACAGCATAAGTTGTATGTGAGTTGAATAGTTCTGATCTCATTCTAAGATAATTCATTTTATACGTTTCATAAATGGTATTGCATTTGGGTATAATCAGGTGCACTGTCTTATAGAACTTTAACTGTGAGCTTAATGTTCTGTTAAGCTATTTTCTTAGAGGAAGCGGATGTGGGTTTCTGAAGTTAGACATATCTCGTATTCAAGAGATTACAATCCTTTTTGTCATATTACACATGAATACTGTCTATAGTTTACGCGAGTAGTACACATTTAAATAAGTAGTAGTAGTATATTTATTACTTAACTAATATATCGCGTTTTAAACCGTTAAAGTGTTTTATTAAAATATTACACATGCCATAATTAACAGGGTATAATGCTAGCAATATGACAAATAATCAACGTGTCCCGAGTTCGATTCCCACTGGGTCCAATAATTTACTAAAACATTTTTGTCCTGAAAACTGGTTACTATGGGTATCGGGAGGGATATCGAAATTCCGTTTGGGGCTCAACCACCGTCCACAGACAGACCGTTTGGGTCAAACAACGTCTACGAATGGAAAAGCAGTTTAATCCCGTTGATTCCCGTATATCCAAAGACAAAATAGGTCGATAGCACATCTTCATTTGATGTTATATGTCTTGGGGTATTTCACATAACATAAGATTGAACCCTTGATTTATCTTATATGTCATAATAGGACCCCATGCTTTTATTGCAATACTAATTAAAATTGCGCTATTGAGCTATGGTAACATTTCATTAATTTATTTAAGGAACTAATAAAAACGGCGCTATCGATGTAAAATTAAGCCCAAGAATCAATTACAGTTCACAAACTAATTCCCGTCTATGAGCGACTGATATCCATAAAGCGGGCCAAATTTATGTCCCATCTAATCTAGCTCGGAACACGCTTTCTATTAATTGCTATGAACGATAGCCCGGATATTGATAACTTGGTATTATGGCTCAAAAACAGTTTGATACATACTACACTAGAAAGCCAATTTTAAGCTATTATTTCCACAATGCATCATCTTCATAGACACATTGGCTCAATGGTTAGTTTGTTTATTATTTTCAGATGTTTACCCTAAGTATTCTCTTAAGTTCACTCGCGTAGTGTGTAATTAAAATGAAACACTTTAACGGTTTATAATGCGATGAATATTAGTGAAACTTATTTGAAAAGTATTTTAAATACGGCCCGACGGTTTAGATGATTTGCAGCAGCCGTGATCACGAGGAGACGTCTCCCGACGGTTTAATCCGTTAAAGTGTTTTATTTAAATCTGTTATGACTATGTTTCAGATGCAGAAACCGTAGTCATGGGGGGAACTGAAGATGGAGGGTATCCCTAATGTCAAAGTCAAAGTCAAATCTGCTACACTAGCGCCATCTGTTATTGTTGTTGATATTTAAAATTGGCTCACTGTTTGCCCTAATAAGCTTAAAAATGTCTCCTCTTTTTATAAGGCAATTTTCATATTTAAATACCGTTCCGAATCATGTTAACGAGCTTCCCAGTTTTACAATTGTATGCTTTAAGTATTTAGGGATAAGATTTGAATTTCTTTTGAAGTTAGGATAAACTGAAGTTAACAGTGAATGTCCTTACATAAATATTTATTAGGGTCCTTACAAGTATCGAGTTGTCGAAAGACCCGTCTTCGATTACTAGGGTATCCATAATTTCAAAGCTAGCTACGAAATTCAAGGCCTTTACGTCCAATGACTTCTGTCTTAAATAGAAAATTGTGTCTTATTCTGACCAGAAATGTCTATACTCTATTTTATGTATAATCAACTCATTATTCTTGATCTTTTTTGATTTTCTAAATATATTTCATATACATATTTGTGTAGTACCTTAGTATAATTTTTCACTTCACACTGTAATTAAAATAACTAAAGTATGTAGTCGAGACGCATCTACGAAAATAATCTAGGTTTTAAATACTGTCTTTAGTTTACGCGAGTAGTACACATTTAAATAAAATACTTTAACGGTTTAAAACGTGATATATTAGTTAAACTTATTTGGAAATGATGACCCGTGACCACGGCTGCTGCAAAGCATCCGAAACGTCGGACCGAAGTTAAAAATCATTTCCAAATAAGTTTAACTAAGATATCGCGTTTTAAACCGTTAAAGTGTTTTATTTAAATGTAGGTTTTTCGTAACGTGCTTTTGATTTTCCTTTGCAAAAACACAATTTAAAGTTTAATAAATATGTAGAAAAACAGAAGAAATTCTAAGATCGTTACTATTTCTTATTTTATGTAAAACTACTTACTTGTTAAATTAAAAATTGAAAAATTTCGACTCGTTCAGGACTTGAACCAGCATCCACAGCGTTCCGTGCTGTTGCGCTAACCAATTGAGCTGCCCAGTCTGTAGGACTCATCATCATCGTCATCGTTGATTTTTTTCAACCTATATTGTACATGCAACTCTTGCCCGATGTTATTTCACTTGTTGTAAGATAAGCAAATCAAGAAAAGTCATAACAAATTTTTGCCATTTGTAAGTTTAAAATCCAGACAAATACATACTTACCTGCTATAGACCGACAATAATTAGATATAAGCGTATTATATCAAGAATTTGTAGTCACCCTACATTCTCTAGAGATTCATAAAGCGGAACGCGATTGCCTACAGATGTAGGTTGCAGATCACATACCAGCTATCTTCGTTCAATGCGCATTAGGCTGATGTGTGGCTGGTACATGGAAGATCTGCTAAGTCGTGCAAATAGACTAAGTTAGTCCTAGAAGGACTTAGCGTGGCTAAGTGTGTGGATCTTATGTTGAGAGATGTATGTCTGAATGCTCTCTCTCGGAATACATTTTTAATGTTTTTAATTCACAAACTGTACTGAATATATTTAACGTAAAGAAGAATTTTGATAACATATATGACATAGGCGAGACTTGAACCTGGAATAGACAACATAAGTACTCGATCTTCCGTAACTAAAAGTAAAATTTACTTACATTTTTCCATGTTCGTCTTTATCATTACATAATTGTTGTCTAGGAATCGTTCACAACATTTAGTTGTGAACGAACGGTCGTATTTAATTACGTACTTATATAAATGTACGTAAATATAAAATAATTGACTTAACAAGAAAAAATATTGCTAAATAATAAATGTTATTTGCGTGGTATATTTAAGACAAGAAATATAGCAATCACTAGATCAAATTCACCCGTCTCAATTCATACGCACCTTTTCGCAAGCAGTTTAGAGCTAACAAAACATTTTTTCAATCAAATAGATTGATGCCATGTGTATAATCGTAAACGACCACCATCTAGATTAAGAACAATGCAACGCTTTGTAATTCCTTGCGAAGACGTCCAGTATTAGATGGCGAGCTAATCAACGCTGAGTACGCTGTGACAATGTTATCTGAACGAACAGACTAGATAATTCACGCTGCTGCTCCAGTTTCAAAATCAGATACATTTGACAGCATTGCTGATATTCAGTAATTGAGGCTGGCCGTAGGAAAGTCCTAAAGTGCTAAATCGCTGGAAACTTCTCTTAGATATGTAACAATCTTAACTAAAGAATTTAATAGTGAGTTTAGTTTAAATAAATTTAAACGTAAATTGTCGAAATTAATAACAAATTTTATACAAAACTACATTATCTAGGTGTATTGCAATGCTATACATTTTTATATGCATTAGTACTTTATGCATACCAATGCTTTTTGAGAACAATTAAAATTATTTTATCTGCTGTAGTAGTGCGTGCCATCCTATTCTGTAAAAGATCTTGTTAATGCATTTGTTTCTTGAATATAAAGAAAAAAAAAACATTTTCTTCACACACGTAGCACTACTTTTTTTACAAAGTATCAGTACGGCTGTGCTGCATTGTGTTTAATTAGTTCCATCATCTGCCTTAAAAATTGTATTTGCTACGTTAGACAGAATACATTTTATAGTACATTTTGTACAAATATTATAGGTACATTCATTAGAAGTTCGGGTATAACATGCTTAACGGAAGTATATTGGCCAGCTTATAAAGTGGGCCGAGAGCCAACTATACACGATAATGCCTTAGATGCTTCATTCTTGTAAAAGTGCTGTGGAAATGTATCCTTATTATGTTGTAGGTAATAAAAACTAGGTCAGCTTTTAACCACACGCAGTGTAGACTGGAATTATGTTAGCTTAAAACGCTTGTACTTATTTCTTTATTGTACAGAATACTAAGAGCGCCTTAAATTTGTACACCAAGGTTTAGGCTTACAAACTATAAGTGTATTTTATCTGTGGGATTTTTTCTTTATTTATCTTAAAATAAGAATTGACCAAAAGGTTGTACATACCAGGTCAAAGGTACCTAGCAATTGTCAAAATCAATTGACGTTGACAGTTGACTGCAAAACGCGCGCGAATGGCGGTCCATAGGAATGTCCGCAACATGTTTTTATCAGTTTAAAGATGTCTTCATGAAGGCGATGGTAGAAGATTAGGTAAGTCCAAAAACGGTGCTGATTATCAATTATTTGTAATTCCACTGATTAAAATTAGTAACACTGTTCAAACAAGTTTAAATGGGAACACAAATAGAATTAGCTTTTCTACGCCTTCTTTCAACTGTTATAATGTACAGCTATTGTTTTACAAGATATAACACAGAGTAAGTTTCTTTTATATTCTATTCTACAAGGCCTTGAGAATAAAACGGTTATCTGGCAACTACGCATCTGAAAACCTTGCCCTACAAACTTAATATCGCTCTGAAAATGCTTATTCTAAAGACATTTATAACATGACGTTTATTATATTTCGGACATTTTTGTAGAGCTGTCCCGAGGGACGCACATGACCTGAATTATTATGTTAATGGTTGTCATTTGAGACGACGACATTAATATTTATATGATCCACGTAGGATCAGACTGGACATCGCCATTTTGCTGATTTTAAAGTTGGGAATTACGATATCCATTAGTGTTCTGCGAAATATTTTTTACGTAAATATAACACCATTTGATTGCCCCTATAGCTCTTTTGTAAAATGGGTTGGGCAAAAAGTCCCGTGTTAGATTCCGGGGCATAAAAATGAAAATTCGGTCAGGTAACGCATTATAACTAATTGTCTAGCTATAGATAAAAATACCGTTTCAGATTATTCAAATTTTAGCCCTTTTTAGAACGTCTTAACGTTTGCGACCGTTTTTTGTATTATCACATAAACAACATATTGACATACATGTCCTAAATACTGTCTGTAGTTACGCGAGTAGTACACATTTAAATAAAACACTTTAACGTTTTAAACCGCGATATATTTTACTACTATACTAAAATATATCGTGTTTTAAACTGTTAAAGTGTTAAAGTCTGCATGTTAAACGGGCTCGTTGGTGTAATTATACCAATGTATGCTAATAATCAACGGTTCGCCCCCCACCATGTCCATCATGTTTCTAAACAATTTATAATTTCCATGGAAAACATGACTTCGTTTGAAAATCTGGTTCGGGTCAAGAACTAGCTATTTTTAATCACGTTTGTTTGTTTAATCGCGTTTCAGTTTTCAGCCTGTGGATTTCCGAATATCCAAAGCAAAGATTGGTTGACGGCGCATCTTGTTTGGATGTCACCTACCATCAAGTAAACCCCCACCCTTGTCTGTCCGCCTCTTTCTTAAAAGGATTTTATTTAGTCAGTGCTAAAGTAGATCAATAAAATTAAAGTATTATAATATCTGCCCATAACAGTTCTCCAACAAAGCCATGGCTCGACTGTTTGGAGAGCTCGGTAAATTCATAGTTTCGTATAATACAGTTTGTTAGCTCTATCTAATTAATTACCGGCTGCAGGAGCTATTTATTTATCTCCGATGGAGGATATTGTGCAGCGGTCTTATTATTAAAACTCTTATTGAATTTCAACTATTGGGATTAAAGTAAAATATTAAAAACATATTTTTATATTATTTAGTATTATGTGTAATTAAACGAAACATTTTGAACGGTTTAAAATGTGAAATATTTGTAAGTTCATTTTTAAAGGACCCGACGTTTCCAGTGTTTTGGAAAGTATATCAAGTAACATATTTTGCATTTTATACCGTTAAGAAGGTTTTATTTAAATGTTGAATTATTTAAATTATACAAATAAAAAATAGTCCGTAGCAATATTCAGAAGCTGAAGAGTTTATTTTTTTTAACGCGCTAAATCTAAACTACTAATTCGAAATAAAAAACATTTATGAGTTGGTTGGACCATCTAAGTCAACAACAACAACAAAAACAACAAAACAAACAAAAAAAAAACAACAAAAAACAACATGCGGAAACAGACGGAAATGTGAAAAAAAAGGCAATTTTTTTTTTTGAGGGCTTCCGTTGCAAGCGCTGCGTAGTGTCAAAAATAACCAAAAAATATGTCTTAAAGAATTATTCTGAAATGATCTAAAAATTAGTTAGCAATAGTATATGTTTATCTTTTAAGATTAAAGCGCAAGAACGATGGGACGCGGACGACGTCGTGTGTAATGTTCTATATAAAAAGCACATTTGAAACATGTTGCAACGCAGCCTTCCACATTTTTATTCTTCCGCTTCACATCCTTATTCCGAGCACATCCCCAATATATCAAGCAACGGATGTATACAATAAAGCTAGCTCCTTGAAGCTAACCGTCTCTGGCAGGTTCGTCGTCGAGGCCAGGCAATTTGGCAGCCATTTGGCCAAGCGCCAACCTAACAAGCCGATGTCTTAACATTTTGTTGCCATGTTCGCCAATTCTCCACGTAATTACTGTGCTAATTATTTGTGACTTAGCCACTGGTTTCAATGGTAACGATTGAGCGAATGTGTCTCAAAAGCTGTTTAAAATGCGTAGTGGTATATTAGTTGTTTCCAAGTTGTTTGCCTCCGTAGCTGTATGTTTAAACGTTGCCAAGCATTGCGTTAAGCGCGTGAGGTTCCTGGTTCAAAGAAATTTGAAGATTGATCTCATATTATATTGAGTTTTTACCTATTTTTCGGCACTAATCTCGACGCTTCTGCAAATATTGAACGTCGCCAGATTAAAAATAGGTGAAACATTACGACGTGAACATTAAGTCAAGTTATGTCGAATTTTTAATAAAATATTTTTAACGGTTTAAAACGCGACATGTATTAATTTCGACGTTTCGGTGTATTTGTCATAAGTAAAAACTACATTTATATAAATGAATTCTGTATTTCAGGATAGCATAATTAATTGCTTAGTTTAGTTTAGTGTCTTTTAGTTTTCAATAATTATTACCTACTTATTTTAAAATAACTTAGTTATAAAATAGTTTATGTAGAAGCATTACTCTTTGAGTTGTTGGAAACGTACAAATCATATTGTTACGCATAATAATTAACCATTCATAATTACAATTTCAGTAAATACATTATGTTTAGTGAACAGGTCATAAATATCGCATAAAAATTAATATGTAATAACCCTTACCAATATGTAATATAGTTTTAATATTTCAAATTAATTATTGCTTTTAAATAAGTGTATAAGGTTCTGTATACCGCACCAAGATTTCTCAATTAAGCTCCAAACATACACCCTGTATAATCATTTAATTATAAATTGCAGCACACCCGTACGTATTTGTACCTTTATCAAAATAAGTACCTCGAGTATTATGCGGGACGATTTATGCAGTAATTCAGCAAGAAGATTAATATTTTGGAGCAATTTAGTTACTACTTCAAGTAAGATATTATACACACTTAGATTATTGAAAAGCATTTATTTTAAAAACTAAATTTAAACTTATAATACACGCTTATTTTTTTACAATGATTATTCTTCTACTCGTCTACTATGTCGATCCGTTTTTTGCACGCGTTTTCCACATTTCCTTCTGTTTCCTCGCCTGTCTTATTAACCGCAGCCCTAAAATCTTTCTCGATAAAAGGTCCAATCACCACAAAAATTACTTTTTGAATTCGAACCAGTTGTTCCTGAATACTGTCTGTAGTTTACGCGAGTATACGCGAAATAAAACACTTTAACGGTTTAAAACGGGAGTCTCAACGGGACCACGGCTGCTGCAAAGCATCCGAAAAGTACTAAAATATATCGCGTTATTCAGTTGTTCCTTGGGTTAGTGCGTTCAAACAAACAACCTCCTCAACTTTATAATATTACTATAGATCAGTAAAACATAAATGTGTTCGCCCCAGTTCAGAGGCAGATACGACCAAATAATAAAACTCATCTTAACAACTTTGTCAAATTCATTCTAATTATACTTGACACACTCTCTTATAACAGCATCCTACGTTTGTGCTGCGTCAGTACTTCACAACTCCACAGTTTTCGGACAAACTAATTAAAATATTTCGCTTACTACATAAAGGTAACTTAAGTGTGGCATTAATTATGGCATAAATGTTAACCGTGGGAAATTTTCCATTTTCAAAACGAATTGGAAAACCGTCAACCGAACGAATATAATGAGAATTATGTTCTTATTACTTTATATTTTATAATGTACCCACTCTCTTTCAGAGAATAAAATATTCGTTTAGTTAGATAAAATGTCAAACTATTCTTTCCGATGTAATATATTGTCTGTATAGTTTAAATTGAGGATTGATATTTAATATTGAAAAATAAGTTAAAAACATATTGTATATTAGTATAAAAGTATGCAGACTATAATATTTTAAAAATGTTTTGTGGTCATCTTGCAAAACTTCTTCGGTTGTCGAGCTGTCTGGCCCTCGTAATTGAAAATTCGTCGACATTTCGTCATTACGAATTGGTGATTTCATCAAAAACGTTACTCGATTAAGCGACGACTAAACTCGAATACCTAAAAAGGGGTTTTAAATACAATTATTATACATTAATATTTGCATATTATTTACAAAATTAAAAAGAGTTTTAGTTCTGAATTCCATTTAGCAGATAGGCCAGGTTTTTTTTTTTGACGATGCAAAATTTAATTACCTAAATTGTTTTTTCTTAATTGTACCTATGCTACTACATAATCTGTTATTATGTGTGTATTTATTTTATTGGTTTAATTAATAGGAAATTTCTCAATAATTTAACGAAAATGTAATTAGATTTTTACTAGTTAAGAAGTTCTAATTGCACCTGGTCTGCTGTTTCATAAAAACTATAATCACTGTTTAAATCTAAATGTTTAATATTAAAACATTTCATGACATTTGTACACATTGTTACAATGTGTTTTTTATCGTTCGTAATTACTTCTCATTATTCCTCGTAAAAAGTACAGTGGTTTTACGGTTAAATTAAATTTTATTGCTACAGCGGTCGACTTTTATTTCGACATTATTTCCGCATGATGTACAATGCTAGTTATATTATGCAACTAAAAAATGACAATAAGATTAAAGTTGATAATTACCTTCACCAATGACTTAGCTAATAAAACTCTATTATAAAATTAATCAATGGCAAAGGTTTATTAGACTTCAACTTAAGGTTATTTTAATTTGAACTGGTATTATATGAATACTTTAATATTTATAACATCTTCCTTCGTTAGTTACTTGCAATTCTAAGTGTTAAATTTTGAAGTCTTTATGTCTTCGAGTTCCACTGGCTTAAAAACACTATGCGTTAGCAATAATATAAATAATAATCATACTCGTATACACAATAAATATAAGGTACACGCAATTCTTCACTAGGTACAAAAACATGTTTGAAACTAAGAATATTTATTATTTAAATTCTTATAATCCTGCACAACGTTCAAATTAAATTCTAACAACAAACGAAACAATATTTTGTCGTAAAATCACGCTCATGAAATAGTATAATGTTCATTTTAATAGACATAGTATGTCTATTCTCGTGTCACCGCATTCTACCCACAAGCGAGCGCTTCTGAAGCCCTGTATTAAGTGCTTCATGACTGACAAAGAAATAAAATGTGAATATTTTATAAAATGCTTTTTGTAACTTGGAACTCATAATACGAAAATATATTTTTTTAAAGTGATTAAACATTTGAGCGTCGACTGAGTATAGAAGTTTTATTAAAGCCAATGGAATATTTGAAGGTATCCGCACATACAGTTTATCAAACCTCAACCTATTTACTGTCAAGTCTAGGCACAGACTCGAAATTGACATAAACCTCAAAGGACTGAAATTGTCAACATTGAATTCATACAAGATTTACTTTAATATTTAAGAATTATTGTTTTAATAGAAATCTTTAAAATACAAATATCCGTACAAATGTAACACAAGTGTTCATGGATGACGAAGAGAAATCATTACCAGACAATGCTGATAATCAAGAGGAATGTGGAAAGAATATATTAGGTAAACCAGTATCGCCCGAACAAAATGCCGCTGGTCCGTCCAGAATCATCACTTTGCCTGGATCAGTATCTCCTCCGATACACAACTCAAAACTACATCTCAATAATTCAGGGCGATCTAAATCCGAGCACAGCATTCGAACTAACATAACAACAAAAGATCTAGCCAACGCCCTCAAATTGACGTCCATGAGCTTTGAGCCGAAGACACTGCCACACATAAATTTCAAAGACCTAAACATTCCAATACTAGATAAAATTGAGAAAGACGACAATTCAGCCACGCTTATCGAACTAAAGAAATTTATGGCGTCTTGTTTTAAACATAAAGCCGGTCAAGATAGACCGAACGTTCAAAACGTCCAAACAGCTATAAACACAATAACGAACGATCTCGTTCTTAACGTTCCGAATGCAAGTTGCACTGCTAAAGTTCCGAACGTAGTGAACACGGTAGATCAGAAACAGTCTAAGGATAAAAAGAAGACTTCTGGAAGTCTCTCCGATAGATCTGAGTTTGCCGTTACGCAAAGGGACTCCCTGTCGAGTATCGGCTCAAATGTTTGCAGGATTTGCATGACAAGAGGACGTGAGAGGTTAGAAGGTCGAAAGTTAGACAATAAAGTTCAATACAAATTGTATTGAAGGGTCTAAAACTTGGCGAAGATCGTTTTGCCTAATTTTGATGTATTCATCCGTTGAGAGTTTTGTTTGGTGGTCCCGTAAACTTTGTAGCTGGCTTAATTAAATAAGTCTTATAGGCATTCGTATATTAATATAAGCGTTTTTAATCATAGAGGGGGGGCAGATAAACATGGAGTTCACTTGAGAGGAGGTAAAATACACCAGCCCTATAACATCTACACAAGATGCGCTGTTGACCTTTTTTTTATCTAAAAGCTTTCGATATTCTCAAATTCACAGATTGCAACCGAAAGGCGTTTAAACATCATGGCTCTTTCATCTGTGGACAGTGGTTCGTGACCCGGGTGGAATTTCGATATTCCTGCCGCCTTTATAGCTAAATGGTTAAACGTGTCGCCTTGCATTGCGTTAAGCGCGAGAGGTCCTGTGTTCTAATCCCGGGGAAACAGTAAATAGTTTCGGTCGGACAGGAACGGACGCAGAAATGTGTTCGCCCTATGCACCACGAGGGGAAACGGGATTTCACTTGCCCATTTAATATCCAGATTTCCAGATGAAGTTTAATATGTTTCAGAAAAATTTAAAGCAGGTTGAACTCAGTGTAGATCGAACCCACGGCCTGTTGATTATTAGCCATACATTGATACATTAGACCAACGAACCCGACAAAAAAGTCAATTATTAGGTGACCTGTGCTTGGCAAAGATTTTTTAATATGATATTTCAAATAAGAAAAGCAGAACATTTATTCATTGATGTAAATGAGAAACTTACATAAGTATAACCGAGTTAAATAAACCAATACCACATTTGATGAACGCACATAACTGGATTAGATTACTTTATAAAAGTTGTCTTCAAGTACCCACAACAGTTTAACAATGAAAAATGTTGCTTATTTTTATCCGTACTCGAGTTCTTTCCATCGCAACGAGCTCTACTCTGTCCGGTTCTATATCCGTAAAACAATAAGCCGAGGTTGCCAGACAATAGGAGCTTTCTAATCAATCGCCATATCCAGGTTAATATCGCCGTGCAACTGCAAGGGCTCTTTGGCAAATGTACACTTATCCTGCCTGGAAAGGTGGCTCAATCAAGCCGGGAGGAACCATTGTGAACTATGCGGATTCAGGTATTCTTTAACGTTTTCACTAGAATCGATGTGGCTGCAGATACAAAAGCGGAGTTTTTATACACAATTGTTTCTCAGACTTTCTATAGATTTTATGTTTGAAAACTTTTAAACAAATTTTATTTTTATTTTCATTCGAAATTTTACATTTATTTGTAACATAAAAAAGCGTCAACAAGAACTCATTCGAGTTTTTCCGTCATGTGTAATAATTCACATGTTTAAATAAAACACTTTAACTTTATTTGAAAATGATTTTTAACTTCGGCCCGACGTTTGGAATGCTTTGCAGCAGCCGTCCGTGACCACGGCCGTCGGACGGACGGACGTCGGGCCGAAGTTAAAAATCATTTTCAAATAAGTTTAACTAATATATCGCGTTTTAAACCGTTAAAGTGTTTTATTTAAATGTGTACTACTCGCGTAAACTATAGACAGTTTTTAATTCACATGTTATTACACATGATGGTCTATATAGCTAAATTAGACGCGGTTAGAACATGACCCGACATCCACAGCATTCCGTGTCGTTGCTCTAACCGATTGAGCTACCGTGTACACGTCATCGTCGATTTTTCGACCTTAACATTGGCGTATTAATTAGTCTCTGCCCGATTCGTATTTTTTTTTTCAATTTATAACCGATTTTTATTTTATAAAAATTTTATAAGTATCGTAGTAGTAATTATTAATATAAGATTGATTTGACGTTTTTAGCTGCATACAATTGTTTTATTTAAAGATTAAAACTTTATAGCCCTGTCTTAAGCAACACGTTTTTTTAATAACGAAATAAATATAATCATGCCAATATTAATTATTATAAAGTAGAATTAATTACATAGTAATCAAATTTATCTATAGAATGTAGCATTATAGTGTAAATATTAATTCAATAATGCTATCGGTTCGCTAGTTCATTAATACTACGATGTAAGAGAAATTGTTCGAAGGTAAGTAAAACGCGCGCCCCGTTAATGAAACAAAGAAAATAGAGAGAATTTTAGTTAAAAATCGAGTAGAGCTCAATGGATCGGATATCTTGAGCTAGATAAATCACAACGACTAATTACGTACAATCGAGTGGATTACGAGACTGCATTGTGCACGTACGGGTATCCGAACTAAGGCTTATTCTTTTTTTAAAGCCATAGATTATACGACGTTGTTTGTTTTAATTATTAGATTTTTTAATCATAGATTATGATAATCATACTTTTTAATTAGAAAATATGCACACTAATACCTCCTTGATTGTTATTTTACTAATGAAGAGTAAGTAGTGGGGGGGATGCATTAAAACATAGGGAGTTTTTAGCAAATACAGTTGAAAATTAATTATCCTCTAAATCATTGCGTAAGGTACGATTTAATTTCACCATAAATCCCATACATTTTGCTATTTCAGTTACCCAGCGATCCGGACGCCTCGTTACACTGTGCTACAAGCGCTTCGACTATGGTTCGGCAATCCGCGAAATAGGAGCCATTTACAGGTGACTCATTTAGCCGCCATCTTGTGACCATATTTTTGACATTTCATGTACTACCAGTATTACAGATAACAATATCTGTAATACTGGTAGTATATAGTCTTAACAGTTATGAGATGGACAAGAAATGCATTATGTATGTAGGTGCTGCTAAACTTTTCAACGTTTACACATTCTGGGCACAAAAAGGCGAAATATATTAAATTTAACAACATTAAATACTGTCAGTAGTTTAACTAATATATATCGCGTTTTAAACCGTTCAAACGTGTTATTTCAATATAAAAACATTTATAACTTAGGGATAATCATAAGATATTGTTAATGTTACCACGCTCTTGAGGCTCTTGTATCCTAGAAAACAATTACATAGATTTTCACGCTGTCAGGTACGAAAACGCTGTAGAATATTGTTCTATGCGTAAAGTGCAAAAAATCATCGCCACAGTAATGCCCGGTCCATTTCGCTTCGCGTACCATTTGCGACCGGCGGACCGAAGGTGATTCGTCTTCACATTTTTGCCCGCACGCCAATTTTATTTTCCCTTTTTTTTTGTAACAATTTTTTCTGAACGATTCCAATCGGCCGACGGCTTTTAAAAGGCCATTTGTGTCAATACAGTTTGTTTATAGCGGGGCCCGTGTCACTTGAGATATATGGTCTTGTATATATTCACGTATTAGGTACCTTATTACAAGTAAATCAAGTAAATTTACGCTGAAAAATAAACATTGATGGCAACCGTTTTTATAAAATTTTAAGTTACTCCTTAAGTTAGAATTTGCCTATCACAATGTCTTATCAACTAAAAAGTACAAACTCATAATGAATTTAAGAGGAAAATCTACTGGTAAAATGTGTAACTTAGTAAGCAATTACCAAAGTTAACTGTTGTATTTATTTTTCTGGTAATTGTTTCGAATGATCGCCTCCGCAAATACTTAAGCGTGTTTCCCAGCATAGCGTTAAGCGCGAGAGGTCCTGGGTTTAAATACCAGGAAACAGGTTTTAATCGAGCAAGGCACAAAAGCCCGATCAACAACTTTCTTGTAAAGAACCGATCAGCCCCTCGTGATCTATGGGAGGGATTTTTCTTTTTATTGTTTACATCAGTCTAGTCAAATAAAATCTTAACAACGTGCGCTATCGACCTAATTTGGACCACATTCGGAAATCCACAGATTGAAACAGAAACGCTAAGATAACACTTTACGACTTATCCATTCGTAGACGAATCGAACTAAACGAAAACCACTACCCGTTGATTTTTACCAAACGACACAGCTCCATTTGACCCACAATATTATTGCCAAATTAACCGCCGTATTTTAATATAAAATGAGGAAAAATTAAAAATTATTCATATATGTATGTATTTTATTACATAATTTGCTTTAATTTTGGTTTTACTTTTTGAGCTGTTTCATTAAATCAGTACGTTAGTAATAAGTATATTTTTATTTATTATGATGTTATTAAAATGTATTATATGTGAGTTTTATTTAAATATATCATTATATTTAAATAAAAAAGAAGTACACAACTAATGACTACCGCTAAGATTACATAAAATGTCTTAAATTGTCCTCAAAATACAATTACCTTTATCGGTTCCATATTTACATTGAATGAAGAAATATTAAATATGCTCTTGGGGAAAAAGACCCACTTATTACCCGTACATTTCACCCCTTCGATATATCTCTTAACAAGAGCGTATTGACTACGCCGCTTCACGCTTGAATACCCCTCCAAGTTTATAGCAGCCTGGTACGTGACGTTAAAAATATAGGAAATTAGAAATATTCTTTTCATATCGACGACTACTATTCAAGGAGGCTTATGAAAAAAATACTATTTTGATATGTTTATTTGCGAAAAGCAGCCTCCGTTTTCTATCTACCTACATTTGTTTATGCACAAACTCCGATAAAACATTGGTAACAAAGCATTTATTTCGACCAATTTGATTACCATAAACACGGTCGCGTGAGTTAATCATGGATTGTGTAAGTTAATCTTAAAAGATATATTGTCGCGGACCGTTTCCGGAATGCACGCAATGGAAGCTCTCAAAGATATATGAGAATAATTATTATCATCGACGTTTTCTCATTTCCACTATTTCTTAGGTTTAATTTGTAAAGCGTGTTGAATGTTATAAGCCTCGATAAATGGTTTTTTCATCACAACAAGAATTATTCCATTCGAAACAATAGTTCCCGAGATTAGCGCGTTTAAACAAACAAACTCAGCTTTATAATATAAGTATAGATGTAAAACAATATCCTATCAAAATGACTCCTTAATTGAATTTAATATTTGTAATCTGTTTAGTATCGTATAATAATAATTTAAATAAATGTATGTATGTTCAGTATATTGTATATAAGTACATGAATTTCAAATCAAAATATTACATCACGTTTTAAAATGAAATAATTTTAATCGTATTTATTTCTCTTCAGTATACATTTTTACTTATATAAATGGTTATTAATACATAAACAAAATAATCTTATAACCTTATCTTGTTCATTGGTCGCGTAAATTGTATCCGAAAATAAAATGTCGGTGTAAATTAGGAGCTGGGGTGAAATTGGTTGTAGTAACATATCCATTTGTATGTAAATTTTGTAAGTGGAACGCCTCTTTGACGATGCAAGGAGCTAATAAGCTGAGCACACCTGTCCTATACTTCTGTGTATATCAACTATTTTAGTGAAAATACAAATATATATCTGTGACACAAATATGGAACAATATATATAATCTACGCTAGTATGGTTTAATGGTTTCACGTTTCGGTTTCAGTCTAAGACAAAATAGGTCGATAGGCCCATGCGAAGTCTGTTCTCTTCTATCATTAAAAAATTACCAGAAGAGTTTTTTAATGAAAGAGTTTGATGGTAGGTGAAATGACCACAGTCACAGACTAACATCTAAACAAGATGCGCTGTTGGCCTATTTTGGCTTTGGATATACGCAAATTCACAGACGGAAATCGAAATGTGTTTAACTTCAAACCTTTTTCATCTATAGACGGACGGTATTTCGATATTTCTACCACCCATACAACACCCAGATTTTAGACGAAGTTTAACATAGGGTCAGAAAAAAAATATAAATTTATTAGAACAATGTTGGACTCGGTGGGGATCCCACGACCCATTGAATGTTTTGTCTTTAAATATCTCTTCACATGCATTTGTTTGCAAGCTGAACTGTTGGTAAAATTCCATCGCAATAATTAAACAGATTTGTTGTTCTTAAGGAGTATTTTCTCCGAAGCACAGATTAATTAAAATGAAGTCTCGCAGCTTAGGACAAAGACATTTCTGATTTCGTTTTATAATCTACTCTGTGACTGTTTCTTATTCCTGTCTAAGCTATAGCGATTATGTTCCGTATTATATAAAAGTCTATTTTTTGTTATTCAGTCGTTTTATTGAGATCATGTATACTTTATCTGTATCTGTAGTTTACGCGAGTAGTACCTACACATTTGAATAAAACATTATTCGGTTTAAAACGCGAAATGTCTCTCCGCGACCACAGTTAATGCGAATCATTCAAAACGTCGGGCAGTAATTATAAATTATTTATAAAGTTTAACCAGTACATTGCATGTTTTAAAACTTTAAAAGTGTTTTATTTAAAAGAACGTATGTTTTAACTAATATACTTATGTTAGAATTAAAGATTAAACATAATAATTGTCTAAATACTTCACACGTCGCGTAAACTACGAATAGTACACATTTAAATAAAGTACTTTAACAGTTTAAAACCTGATATAAATTAGGTAAACTGTCGTGGTCACGGGGAAACTGCTGCAATGCATCCGACACGTCAGGCCGTACTTAAATTAATGTTCAAATCGCGTTTAAAACCGTTAAATTGTTTTATTAAAAGAATTTTTGTTCATTTATTCAAATGCATAATACAATATACTTTACTGGTTGACCACGTGCTGCCGCTGTCAATCAAACTTCGGCTGTTTGACGTGACGGCGCCATATTGGATTTCCCTGTCGTCACATGACATTGAATTACTCAAGGCCCCGCCTTGGAAACGAAATTATTTGCGTATTTCGCACCAACCTAATTTATCTAAGTAAACCTCTTTATTGAAAGGAAATAATATTAATGAGGTACATGCATATACAGCTTTTAGTACAACCTCGTATGTGTAAATAAATTAATACGCTTTGAAAATGAAAATTTTAAAATATATATTTCTTCAACTTACCTATGTATATATTTGATTTGATTACTAATCGTGAATAAGGCTTTAAAAAGCGCTTAGGAACATCCACAAGCTATCGTTTACGCAAGTAGTACACATTTAAATAACATTTTAACGGTTTAAAATGCGAAATATATTAATTATTAACAATTTATTTTACTTCGGCCCCACGTTTCACATGCTTTGTAGCTGCCGTGGTCATGGGTGATTATGTGGACGAAAGGGCGAAAAATTATATTTGTTACGGAAATGACAACTTATAGAAAGTGTTTCGAACGAAATTACATGTATTGTAGGATCTTGTTACAGTGTTTTATCATATATATTAGAATACCTGTGGCTTAGTACCGGACTAATAAAACTTATACGAAATTTACAGTCGGACTGCCTGATCTTCTGGCTACTATCGACAGTAACCGCTGGTCTGCTAGCCGTGTGCATCGTGGGCACGCAGTACTTCGTGATCGAGGGCAACAAATTTGGTAAGCTCGATGCTGCTAGAAAAGATGAAGGTGTGTTGCTTGCTTTATTTTTTATTTTTTAAGTAGTTACACGAGCTACAAATATCCTACGAGATATAGGATTGACAGATTTGTATGACAGTTCTGTCTGACGTCATGTTTACCGGGATTGGGAGCCAGGATCTCTCGTACTTTACGCCACGCAACGAAGAAGGATTAAAAGAATTGAATTAGTACACATTTAACGGTTTCAAACCCAAAATATATTATTTTACTTAATTTAACTACGACCCGATGTTTTATAGCTATACAGAAGTCGGGTAAAAATTCAAAATAATAAATTTTACATAGTTAAATATAAATCTAACTATGTAAAATGTTAGAATAACTTTCAAAGAAGTTAAGTTAAACTTATTTCTATATATTTCGCGTTTTACACCGTTAGTGTTTTACTTAAAGGTGTACTACTCGCGTAAACTACAGACAATATTAAATAAGAATATAATTATATTTTGTCGTAAATACATTGTTTTTTCGCCATAAACGAGGAAAAGGTCTACGATAAGTCTACTTAAATATGTCTATAGTTTAGCTTTTCGCGCTAAGAAACTTAACTATTAACTCGCTGAGCTTTCGAAAAGTTTTCCTCAGACGCTGATCTTTGAAAACTATTAATGCTATTACTTATTATAAAGTTTTAAGAGGGATTATTGTTCGAATATCAGTGTTGGGACTAATGTCCCATCGTAGCTGAGTGGGCTTCTTTTCAGAGGAAACTGTATTTTTATTATTTTATCTGTTTTTAGTAATTTAATATTTTATTTGTAATTCTTCGAATATTATGTTTGTTAAATGCCATGTGTTGTAAGAACATACTTTTTTTAATGTAACCAAACCTAACCTCAAAGTAATAAAACCTTTAATATTTTTCACATGTTTGCATTATATAAATTAAAAATCGATTATAAGTTGAAAAAAAAATCGGTTTGGGCAGGACTTGAACCGACACCGTAAGCGTTCCGTGCTGTTGCTCTACCAATTAAACTACCGGGTCGCACACCTTAATGTCGATTTTTTTCAACTTATTGACACATGAACCTCTCGCGCAATGTTATTTCATCCTTAACATTTGCGTTCAACGCACACACACACACACACACACATGAAGGCACTATATAATAGTTCACGTCCTGCCCGAGTCGCAATTCTTTTATATATATTTACGATTTTTAAATTATATAAGTGCCTTCATGCGCAATTAAATATGTGAAAAATATTGAAGTTTCCAAGTGTAAAATGTAATTTATTAAACTTTTATACAATCAATACTGTTCCAGACAGATATGACGTAAAATATAGTCCATCAACGTTTCATTGCAGGCATATCCCACCGAATAACAGAGACCGCCATGGACTTTTTCATGGCAATCGTACTCTGTGGTTACTCTGTGACAGTTTATCTTCTGTGGAAAGACCACTACGTCATGTGGAATAGGTGGCGGCGGGCTAACGTGAATGTCAGATTACTTTTGTCCCCAGATGCGAACCCTGTCCCATTTGTACCGAGGCCTAGGTATAATGTTGTTTGAAATTATTATATTTTGAATAAAGAGTTATTATAATGAGCACTTGTGTTTTCAACATGCTACGGTATATCCTAACCAGGACAAGAAAGAGACACGTAACGTTTATTTAAGGTATTTCCACGACCCCAACCGAGGATATTTTGCACGTAAAGTAATACTAGGGATTTATTTTTGGAGTTCGTAATAAAGGAGGAAGGAAATCACAATAATTAATGTTTGAAAACTTTAATATTTTTAACATGTTATTGTACATGATGACACTATATAATTTAAAAATCGAAAATAAATACTGTCTATAATTTACGCTTGTAGTACACATTTAAACAAAACACTTTAACGGTTTAAAACACAGTCCACATAATGTGATGAGTATTACAAAAGCTATAGAAAGAAGAAGAAAAATAAAATGTGTGTAGCTTGTAAACCTATATATTGAAGCTTAGCTTATTAATGTGTGTGACTTTGACACACAATTAAACGTTATCTATGAAACGAAGGTCGTTTGTAAACACGACGACAGTTCTTAAAAGTGAGTAAAATTTCCCCCACCGCCTCCATTGGCGGAGAATAGGAATTGCCCATTAAAGTATAAAGCTAGCCGTTACCATAAAACCACTTTTATTTTCATTGTTACTTGGGGCCGTGAAAAGTAATTTTTGCAAAGTTTACACATCGTTAACATGCAGCAGTCACAGCAGTGATTCGCCACCTATTGTTGGCCGGCTTCCAGCATTGCGCTCGCCGTAATAAAATAAACACTTTGAGGGGCAAGGACTTACGGACACCGGCACTTTTTCGTCGCTTTACATTATATCGACTAAAGCCTTGTGTACAGTGGAGTTATTTATTTACAAACACTTATTCTTAACAGGTTTATCTTAATGCGACAGTAAATTATAAACAGATATATTACAATATAAATCTATAATAATATTATAAATCTGAAGTTTGTTTGCTTGAACGCCCTAATCTCTAGCACTGGTTAAAACTAAAAAAAATATTTTTGTGTTAATTCGATCATTTATCAAGAAAGGCTTTAAAAATTGCATTGCGACTAATAGGAGCGAAGAAACAGCGGGAAATGTGGGAAAAACGGAGAAAGTTTTTCATCTTTGAGGGTTTTCGATGTGTGCGCTGAAAAGCGGTTCAAGACCCAAAAAAAAATGCACTAAGTAAGTAAGCAATGCTTCGCTTTTTATTAATTTGAAAAATTGTACATAAGAAAAATTGATTTGGTACATTGGTCAGCCGTCCCAGAACATCCGCGTTATTCGCCTGGCCTCCTAAAATTCGAACCATATATGTAACTAAAGCCCGAGCTGATTCTGAACTTAAACAAAGAGTGGGTGGTATTCACACGGCTTCTTTGTTCGAGTGGTTTAGTCCTAACAGGAATAGATGTTGATCACGAACTTCATGGTTCGAATCGTAAGTCATTTGTACAAACATTCCAATTCCATTTAAATAAAACATTTTAACGGTTTAAAACGCGAAATATATTAAATGAACTTATTTGAAAAAAGTACGGCCCGACGTTTTTGAGGCTTTGCAGCAGTTCCACGGCTTTTTAATTTTGTCGTTTATTTCGCATTTTAAACCATGAAAGTATTTTATTTATACGCGTTCTACTCGCGTAAACTACAGTACAACTACCACCAGACCCGAGCTTGATAAGCCGTCGCGTCAGTCCAGGTTCAAACTGTATTCTTGAAAGTGGAGACTTGTTCCCAGCAGTAGGACAGTGATAAATTGGAACGCTTCCGAGAATCAATTTTGAAAATTGTTGCCCAAGAGGTTCCAAGTCTAGGAAGTCGAGGAGACGAAATGTTTCCGTTAGGTAAAGTTAGAGTAGGAGTTACAATTACGTTCAGAATTAGAAACACAGATTATAATAACACAACAGTATTATAATATTATTAACAAAATAGGATAAACTCGAAAATCCGACAAGGTTACGAACTACAGGCCACAGATGAAAAAGCAGTCAAGTTTAATCGCGTTTCGGTTAGTCCGTAGAGATCTGAATATTCAAAGCCAAAATAGGGCAACAACGCATCTTGTTCAGATGTTATATGGCTGGGTATTTCACCTACCATTCAAAAAAATCCCGTGCTTGTCTGTCCTCCTCTATTAAAAAAAAATATATATATATTTTGAAGCAACCGCAAAACTTATATTAAAAATTGTGCCCCTATAAACTTTCAAGCTATCTCTCGCTTCAAATCGTCGCGAATATACAGACGGAGAATATCTTGGAAACTTTCATCCACCGCGAAGCCTAACTTCAAGCCGCGGGAATTATCAAACTTGCCGGGAAAGCTGGCGACGATGCGCGACTTAAAGTCATCACGCTCGTAACGCACCAGGCTCGCGACCTCCACCCCGGCCACGTCCCGCAATGCGTCTATCATTTCGCGTACAGTCACGCAGATTCCAGGTAAATTAATCACCCGCCACGCGCCCAAGAGGTCGCTGGGTACAATCGCCGCGTGAATTATATTCCTCACGACTGTACTTGGACTTGTCAGCAATAACTCCAGATCTTCGTCGACAGGGCACACAGCTGGCAGTCCGTTGAGTGGCTCCCTAATAATTCCGCTAGCAAAAGACGTGACCGCTCTATTTGGTGTTCCAGGCCGCACGCTGACTGTGGGTAATCTGACAATCCTTGTGTCCACGTAACCCTTCCGCCCATAATCATTTAGCAGCAGCTCGCACATGGCTTTCGCTGTCCCATAGGAGTTTTGGGGCTGAGTAGCGGTTCCATCACCGACTACACCGGGAAGATCACCGCCGAAGACGCCACAAGAGCTGGTAAAAATAAAACATATGTCCTTGAGCTTGCGTGCTCTTTCCGCTAGTGCGCGGGTTGCGTCAAAATTGACTAGCAACCCGTAATCGAAGTCCACTTCAGCGTGACCGCTTACCACTGCGGCAAGGTGGAAGACGATATTGGTGCCAGGTGGTATGACCTGTTCCGCAGCGTTCTCAGCACTAAGATCGACGGCGATGTTTTGGACTCGTACGTCATTGTACTTCGAAGGTTTGACACTGTCCACTAAAATTAATTTCGCGACAGACACTGGTGCGTCCTTAGAAAGTAAAACATCTGCGATTCGGGATCCCAAAAATCCCGCAGCTCCAGTCACGACTATGTTCATTGTACGCGAATTTAAAACTAATAATAGATATTTCATTTATTTAAACTCGACAAATAATACAAACACTGATAACGTCAGATAAATTATGTAAAATATATAACGCTATAATTTGAAATCATCTTTGTTTACGTCATCTTGTTCGTAAATATCGAGTTATCAGAAAATATTTGTGAACGAGAATTAAAATTAAACACGTTATACATTAGTCAACATATTTTTTACTACGAGCCGATGTTCTTCAAACCAGCTTCGGTAGATCGCTTAGTCGCAAATTATATTGTTAACTTTTGTTCATAGTTTTGCTTTGTTTACGTCGTTGGTAGTTAACTCAGTAAATAAAATCCTTTTACCGGTATAAAAACGCGTAAAAGTAACAGCACAGTAGGGTTGTAGTAATCAAAGTCGTCTTGATTTTTTGTAACTTATATATTTAGCGTTTTATCCGTCCAGTACGTAAAGAAAGCAATAAAAGTTACAAAGTGAAAAATGAGAATTTCATATTATATTCTGTTCCAGTTCCACTATTATTATGATGAAGGTAGACCTCAGAGAGAGGTGAGAGATCTCAGATGCTTTGTAGCAGCTGCAGTCATGAGAGGATCAAAAATGCTGGGTAGTTAAAAATAAATTTTAAATAAATTAAGTAATACATTTGAAAACATTAATATTTTTCACATGTTATTGCACATGAAGGCACTATATAATTTAAAAATCGAAAATAAATTGAAAAAATTTTCGACTCGGGCAGGACTTGAACCGGCATCGTCAGCTTAACCGCCTTAATACGCAAGTGTTAAGGTAGAAATTACATTGCGCGAGAGGTGCATGTATCAATAAGTTGAAAAAATTCGACGATGAGGTGTAGGACTCGGTAGCTCAATTGGTAGAGCAACAGCACGGAAAGCTGACGATGCCGGTTCAAGTCCTGCCCGAGTCGAAAATTTTTTCAATTTATTTTCGATTTTTAAATTAAGTAATACATTTCGCGTTTTTAAACCGTCGTGTGATTTATTTAAAAATAAGGGATTAGAGTTTAAATAAAAATTGTCAGTTTCTAAAGCTTGTTAGCGTTATTTTATGTATTGTATTAATTTATTCAAAAATAAGCATCATCATGCCGCCACATCCATTTTCTCTTATCAACGCACGTAGCGAAAGGTATTACTCTAGCTCCTTTTGCTGAAGCATGCCATATAGGCTTTCACATTGTATAGCTCCACCTGAAATTTTAAAGTTACATTATGTCAATAATGTTTACTTTCGAAATATAATTTAAATTGAAGTACACTTTCTAAGAGTTTACGCAGATAAAAATATTTATGAAATGGTTTAAATTATCATTTTAGATAAATTAACCAAACAAACATTCATAGTGGCTATGATCTATACGAATCTTATAAAGCTGAAGAGTTCGTTTGTTTAAACACCCTAATTTCAGAAAGTACTGGTTCGAATTAGGACCATTTATCGAGACTTTTACAAATCAGGTGAAAAATATGAGCAGTGGAAAATGTGACTATAACGGAAGTAATTATTTATCATTAGTAGTAGCAGCGTGCGCTACAAAAACCGTTTAAGATGCCCAAAAATATGTATAAAATAATTATTCTCCTTGAACTAATGTAAGAAAATGTCTGCAACAGTTTATATGTATCTTTCAAGATTAACTTGCAAGAACCCATTTTATGGGAATCAAACTTCGTCTTAATATATTAGATGTGCCTTAAACTAATTAGAGTTTTAAAATACCTTTTATTTGTTTCAGTATTTCATTTCTTATTTCGAGATCTTTCTCTGCTGATTGAATTTTTAATGCATACAGTTGTCTTTTAAAGTCGATCTCTTCTTGCAAGAGCGTTTCTTTCATTTCGTCTGTGTTCTCTTTTTTCTTATGAATATCCTCACTACTACTGCTTAGGCAAGATGTGGAGACAGTCTTATCGTACATTCGTGGCGCAGATTTTCTCTTGGGCCATTGTGATGAGTTTTCATTCTGGTTTTCCTCCTAGAAAATAAAAGGGTAAAAAATATAGTAATAACAATTGTCTTTAATAACAATTTAGTTGACTTGACAAAATATGAAACTATTTATTGAATACTAGCTGAGTCAGCGACTCCGTCCGCGTAGAATAGTTATTTTGGGCATCCAAAATTGTTTTTGGCGACTCGCGACCTGTCGTTCGGTTCTCATCTTGAGAGATAGACATATACTGTTGCGGATATTTTTTGGATATTTGAACGAAGAATCATTCTCTTATACATATTATTTTTTGTGTATATTGAACCGTTTTCGCAGCGTACGCATCGATAACCTACAAAGATGAATAATTTACCCCATTTTCAGCTGTTTCTAGTTTATTAGTCACAGCGCAATGTTTTATAGCCCCTTCCCCGACAAATGCTCTAACCAACAAAAAAAGAGTAGTGCGTTCAAACAAACCAACTCTTCAGCTTTATTTATTAGTATAAATTGTGAACATCTGAAATCGCTAGTTGGATAGTGCAACACCAACAACAAACTTCAAACTTATAAAGAGAATAAAATTTGTTATTATTACTATACGTTTTTTTTTATAAGCCATACATCTCACGATTTAATCAGCTTTTTTATTAGTATACCTTATTATAGGAGAAAAGTTCTGAATATCACTACATTTTTTAAAATGAGACTTTAAATGTGAATATGTGTAAAAATAACTGCCGCTCTTTTTTGCCAAAAAGGAAAACAAAAGAAACTAAGTCTTAAAATACCTTCAGTATAGGAATAACATTATAAGCACAATTTACTTACTTCTTTCGATGAGACCTCTTCAACAATGACAAGAGGCTCCTGAATATGATCTTGATAAGTCTGTTCATTGGAAGAGCCTTCATTAAAATCCATATCACAATCTGCAACACAAGCTCCCGAGCAACCACGGCCTAGTATGGAGCATACCAGGTCTAAGAAAGGGTCTTGTTTCGTGTCTTGGAGAGATGAAACATAGAGTTTGCTTTCAACCTTTAGTTGCTCCCATACTCTAATTAGAGATTCTTTTGATCTGTAATTGATTAGGTTCGTTTTAAATATACTCGTCAATGTCTAGTTGGTAAGTGGCCTGTAGCTAGAAACACAAATTGATTTATTACATTTGAACATATTTGTTGGGTGTCATTTATGGTACACCATTTCTTTAATAAGAAATTATCACTTCTGAAAAAATAATTTTACTTACTTAAACTATAATAAAAATTAAACAAACCTTTGTGAATGTCCTTGATGTGAAAATTTACTATGCCATTCAATTCTTTGCCTTGCTCTAAACCGGCGTTGTCGCTGTTTATTTAAATATCTTTTCCGTGCACGTTCATCTTCAACACTAAAATTGTTACATATCATTAGATATATAGCAGAATGATAATGCAGTATATGCTTATGTAATATAAAATTATTACTTTTCCAGTTGATCCTTACTAGATGTGTGAAGTGTATTGCTTGGCAGAGTAGCTGCTTCTATATGTTGCTGTTCACTTAATAATTTTCTACATTTTGTTTGCGGTTCAGCAATAGGATCGAGCTGATGTTTATTTATTTGTTGCGGTTGTTCTTGCTGTGGTTGATCATCGCTAGATTGACTGAACGCAGTGTTTTTATTCGCCTTTCTCTTTTCTCTGTATCTTTTTTGTCGTTCAGCGTTTGAATGTGGTCGCGTCTGTGATGAATGAATATTTCGGGGTTGCTGGTCCTGGTAATCATCTGCAATGACTTCCATTTTAATAGTGCTGAAAAGAATAATTTGTGAACATTGAATGATAAGTGGGAGAGAGAAAGCTGTTTGTTGTCTACACTTTTATAATCGTATTTTAAATATTGAAACAGTGATGTTGAAAAAAAACAAATTAAAATATACACTTATTGGTTATTGATACATCGTATTAGATCACTAAGCTTACCTTAAGTTAGTAGTATCTATAAAGTCCCGACGATCATCGTCCGCTTGTTTCATACTTTTCTAAACACTTTCAAAACCGGTGATAGTAGGGCCTGTTCCTGTGTTAAAATTCTATGCTGTCAACAACAGTGTTGCCAACTCGGACTTTTAAATTTTGACTCGTGTCGCCGTTTATCCTCTTGCCTTGTTTTATCTTGTAATTCGGTAGGAGTATCTCTTGCAATTCAACACTTTAATAAAATTGCACAGCACGCATCGATATCCTTTAAGAATGATTGTAATCGTTTTGTATATTTCCTAAATCTTGAATACGTCAGACATCTCTCCCTGATTATTTGAAACAGTATCTTTTATGAATTAGTTTGTAGTTTGTTTTTTAGTTCTCATTGTAGCGAGCTGTAAAAATTTCTTAGAGAGTTACTACCTACTTCAATGTACAATCAGAAAAGGATACTTACTTTATCTGTGACTATGGATATATACTTGATTTCTAGTAGTTCTGTGGATTGATCGACATTGATGTTGTTTTGTATTATTTGTATGGCGATTGGCGGTAACGAATTTTGCATTGTCTTGACAATTCTTCCCGAACTAATCATTGATTGAAAAAATAATTATTTGTAGGACTTATCTAGTATTTCATAATGAGTTTTTCATTTGGACAAGCGACTACCACTTCGGGAAGTACATTCGGAGCGAGTACCCCTGCGCAAGGTAAACTTTAAAATCTTTAGTGAATATTTTTTAAATATTGTAATGAAGCAGAAATAAAATCTTCTCATAGCTGATTTCTAAAGTTTTTACTATAATTCATTAGAGCTATTTTTTATATATCAAACGTAAACATATAATATAACCTAAAAGTTGAAGGTAGATACAATTTTATTGCAAATTTCCTATGTTCACTTTCCAGGATCTTTATTCGGCGGAGGAGATGCATCGAAGGCTACAGGTAAAACATAAGATTGAAGTTTAAAGGTTGTCCTTATTACATGATCATTGCCAATTTTTTTTTTGTACAGATAACAAACCAACAATATTCAGTGGAGGAGGAGCAAGTACTCCAGCATTCGGCGGCTTTGCCTTTGGTGCTAAGACTACAGCTACTACTTCTAACTTGTGTAAGATTAGTCTTATAATAAAAATTATACTAGTATTTTGCTAAATATGTTAATTGCTTTGTAATGTTCTATTTGGTTTAACCTATTAACTGATTAGTGATGTATACCTTTTTTGAGACTCCTTTCTATGCCTAAACTAAATTATTATGTAAGCACTGGCTTGCATTGATTTTAAATCATTCCTTAATTTATTTTGTTAAAATGCCTCATGACATAAACAACTTGAATAAGAAAAAGACATGATTTTTAATGTTATTCTATTACAGTTTCAACACCAACGACAAGCAGCACAACAGCATTCGGTGGAAACAAACCATTGAATTTCAGTTTTTCAAGTCCTCCAAATCAGACAGTTGGTAGCCCTGGCTTTGGAGCACCTGCTAATCAAGTACTAAAATTTTTATAATATATGAACATTTATAGAACTGCCATTTAAAATATTTCAACTACCAGACTGGGATTAAAGTAGAAAGTATCTCATTCTTGCGCCCAAAGATTAGTAGTAGAATAAAAGTCTAGCAATCTGTACTTTCAAAAGATATTAAACTTAATTGCAAAAAGATTCCTCCATAAAGAATTTTTTTTTTCAGAATGCCAGTGCCAATCTATCCTTTGGTGGCAGTACCCCATTTGGTTCACCAACTACTACTACACAAGGTATGCACCTTTTCTTATACTTAAATTTATAATCTACAGTAGGTACCTTAGAATTCAGCACAGTGATTTGTATTAGATCTTAAGTCTTCTTATTTATTATATTAATGTTAATAAATTTTCCAAAAAAGGAGTGAAGCCTTTTTAATATAAATAGCGATTGTTCTTGGAGCAAGTCATATCACAGCCAACCTTTGAAACAACCTAAATATTATGACTTTTATGACCTTATAAAAGAACTAATTATTAATGAAAAATATTTTTAGCATCTACAGGTCCATCTTTTGGTACTCCATCTACCACTTCTGGTTTTGCTTTTGGTAAGGCTACCACTGGGTTTGGCTTTACAACACCAACATCTGGCTTTTCTGCACCCCAAACAACTGTTGCAAGTGTGAGTGTCCAAACTATTCCTATCAAGAACCACATTTTAAAGAAGTAAGATTAGAAGTTAATATTTCTTATAGGATATAAAACATACATGTAATAAAGGAAAAGAAAATATAGTCTTGTACAATTTTAAATTTAACTTACTTTATTCAGACAACAAGCCAGCCGACTCAGGGCACAACTAGTGGATTTGGGCAGAGTGCGTTTGGCAGCAAAGGTTTCAGTTTTGGCAATACTGCAAATGCTGCCACTGGTGCCACTACAACACCAGGTGAGATGATCCGAAGGCCCATTATAATGTTATTCAAATAAATATGAATCATTTTCTATTGTAAGAATGTTTTGTAAATATAAAAATCTAAATAATATTAAAATCTCTCATTTACATGCATGCTGTGGCTAAAATTACCATTTTTAATATGTACTTCTTTTTTCATTAATATTTTCTTTTCAGCGCCTGCCTTTGGTAGTGTACGAGCACAACCAACATTATCCTTCGGCACAACCACAACTCAGCCACAGACAACACAAAATCCGCCAAGCTTCGGGTTTTCAGCTACACAGCCCGTAAAACAAGAAACCACACAGTCCAGTTTCTTTCAGAACCAACAACTAGCACAATTAACGTCACAAGCTGGATCTGCATTCGGCACTGGATTTGGAGCACTTCAAACTCAAGCTAGTATTCAACCTACTGGTTTTACCGGCCAGCCCAGTGGTTTCACCAGTCAGCCATCTGGTTTTCAGAGTACAGGACTAGGTACTAGTACTGCTTCAGGCCTTAGTCTGGGAAGTAATACTTCAACAGGATTAAACTTGGGTTCTACCGTACCCAATATGGGAACTTCTGCTGGAACTACCATAGGTACTAGCACTGGAATTAACTTAGGCACTAGTGCACCTACACTAGGTACCACAGGAGGCACCATTAAAACTGGATTTGCATTTGGTACAGCCACATCTAGTGGACCGAGCCTAGGTAATACTTCCGCAGCACTTATTTTGGGCGCCAGTACTTCAACGCCATTTAGTTTGGGTGGTGCCACTTCAAAACCTCTAAGTACAATTGGCACTGGCACTGCCGTATCTTCAGGATTCAGTTTGGCACCTACCACATCCAGTGGAATAAATTTTGGAACAACCACTAGCGGTCTCAGTTTGGGATCTACTACGTCAACTGGACTTAATTTAGGAGCTACACCATCAACTGGGCTAAAATTGGGGACTACACCAACTGGCCTTAATTTGGGGACTACACCAACTGGCCTTAATTTGGGGACTAGTACTGCGCCAGGACTTAATCTAGGAACAAGTACCCCTCTGGGACTGGGGACTAGTACTTCAGCTGGAATAAGTTTGGGGACTACTACTTCAACTGGATTAAATTTGGGTACTAGTACTTCATCTGGACTAATACTCGGAACTAGCACATCGTCTGGCCTTGGTCTTGGGACTAGTACTGGCCTAGGATTTACATCGACAGCCTCAACGCTCAGTTTTGGAAAAACCACAGCTGCTACCACTTCAGTTTGTAAGTATTATTTCAGGACCTTAATTTCTAATATTGTTTTTCTTCTCTTTTTTTTAGATCTTTTTTTTTAATTCTGGAATAGTTTAATAGTCAATGTCAGCTGTCTGTTGTAATTAGTTGTTAAGTCAAAAGTTTGTATGAAATTTTTAGTTTTTTCCATTTGAAATATAATGGTTTTGTTTAAATATGTGATATATAATTTACAGCAACCACAACTGTCTCTGGTATAACAGCTCTTGGTAAATCGACTGCATCTACCATGCCGTCACTTACTACCGCTACAACGTAAGTTCATTAATAGTATTGAAAGCATAGTAACTAATTTTATACAAGTAGGGGGCTTTAGTATATATCCCCTGGAACACTAGCACAAATATAAGGAACGCATGCTAGAATTTGCAAACTCTTGTTGCGCTAGTGTGGTTAGTGAATTCCTCCATCCTTAAAGAAGTCTAGTTATGAGAACTTACTGAGCTGACGATATAATGCCTAAATACGTAACACTAATCCAATGTATGAATTCATTAATGTAAAGCTTACACCTTACAGTACAGTATCATCAGCGCCGCCAGCAGCGATTTCATCTATCTCTTTCGCCCAATTGGAGGAAAACATTAACAAGTGGACCCTTGAACTTGAAGAACAGGAGAAGACCTTTATCCACCAAGCCACGCAGATTAACGCATGGGATCGTCTGCTTATCGCTAATGGAGAGAAGGTTGAGATTACTCATTTTTAATGAGTACCATTTCTTGCTACTTAAGATGCAATAAAAGCTAGAGTTAAATCTTTATTTTTCATTCATCTTTTCAATGACTATCGAAGAATTAAAAAAATTTCAGATAGTGGAACTGAACGAAGCGGTGGAAACGGTTAAGAACGAACAACAGAGCCTCGAACACGAACTTGACTTTGTGTTAGGACAGCAAAAAGAGTTAGAAGAGTTGTTGGCACCGCTTGAGAAGCAGTTAAGAGATGATGGCGATAGAGTCCGAGATCCAGAAAGAGAGCACATGTAAGTCTGAAACTTTGTTATTGACAAAGAATAACTGTATATAATCACATACTCATTTATTTTTTTGTTCATATATTCATAGCTTTTGTTATATAATATATTAAGTTTCTTTGTTTACTGGGCCATTATTGAAATAATGAATATTAAATATTAATTTTTACATAACAGGTACACCCTTGCTGAAAATCTGGACAGCCAATTGAGACAAATGTCTGAAGATTTAAAGGAAGTGATTGAACACCTCAATGAGACAAACAGAAGTCAGGACGGCAATGACCCGGTCAGTAAATAATAATGAATTTATTGAATACATTCCCATTTATGAACAAAAACAAATTATACAACTTATTCTAAGTAGGAAGTATATATAGTGGTTTACCCTAACATTATAACCGATGAAATCTTATTATATTGTGTAATTTCTATGCTTTTCCAATTCTGTTCTAATTAATCAAATCAAATTTGCTTTAACTAGTTTTCTTCTTTTCTCTTCCAGATTGTCCAAATAGGCCGCATATTAAACGCGCACATGTCTTCTATGCAATGGATAGACAATTCGATAGCGCAGATTTCAACCAAATTAGATCACTTAAAAGCAACGCACGACACGCTAAGAAGAGATAACGAAAGATCATTCCAATTGACTTATAGCTAATGTATCGAGTCCAATGATTTTGTTTACTTACCACATGATACTAATTTTTGTCTGCCTAGCTGGCCTGCAATTCGTCAAGTATATTTTTTTCTCTTTATTCATTAAAGAGATAAAGATTTAGAAAACTTCATTATTTTTTTTTAACATGTGAAAATATATTGAAAAAATTTTCGGCTCGGGCAGGACTTGAACCGGCATCGTCAGCGTTCTGTGCTGTTGCTCTACCAATTGAGCTACCAAGTCCTACCAATTGGTAGAGCAACAGAACGCTGACGATGCCGGTTCAAGTCCTGCCCGAGTCGAAAATTTTTTCAATTATTTTTCGATTTTTTTAAATAAAGATTTGTTTTCTGAAAGTATATTTCACGGAATTCAGCAAAGTTATAATTTTTCCATGAGAACCAATCTCTAAAATGGCACCTGAAAATTCTTTGGAAGTATAATAGATATTGTTTAATAAATGTGATTTTTGCAATGCAAATTTCATTTTACTTATTGTTTTACAGTAATATAAGAAAATTACTATATAGTTAATTTAAGTGTGTTTACACACATATATTTTGGCCAACGGTAGCTAGGGTATTTGTCCTTTATAAAAAAAAATCAACAGCACTTTGTTTAATACATTTTGCTGAAGTTTTATATTGTTGTTTATTCAGCTGCTTGTATTTCTGGTCATAATTATAACAACAGAACCAATTTTGACAGAACTTTAGAAGGGAAACAGGTACATAGGTAAATAAATAACAAGATGTCGAAATATTTTAGTAAACTACCACCAGGGTTTTCAATTTCAAAAGAGTAAAGTCCTAGACCATAACAAAAATTGTGTGAACATATAACATCTGTTTTTGTTATAACTTATTATTATCTTTTTATACTATTACCTTATTTTACTTTAACTGACGCCCGATATTTCGGATACATTACATTACACATAAGCCTTGGTCCCCTTGTAAAAAAAAAAGTTAATTAATATATTCGCGTTTTAAACGCTCAAAAGTGTTTTTATATATACAATATCAAAAATTTCAATATACAATTCCAGTTATAAAACACTGTAACTTAACATTCTCCTCGGTCTGTAGGCATAATATAACCAATTTCTTATTGACAATAGAACAAACAGTGGCGTTATGTGATATCTGGTCAGCACTGAGAAACATAGAGAATTTTTTAGTGTCCACTCTACAGTAGCACGTTTTTGATATATCTTCTATTGTTTGAGTTTCTGTTTCTGAATCTGAGTGATCTATTGGACCTGAAATATTAAAGTAAATGCATGATAAATTATTATTCTTGAATAGCTCTATATAGATATCTCTATATAGCTCTGTATAACATATGAATTTATTTATTTATTTATTAACTTTATTAATTTATTATGCTTTATATTGTTTACTGTTAGCAATACAAGATTTCAAGAAATAATGAATCAAGATTCCAAGTCCAACTGTATGTTGTGCATTTAGCCAGCATAGAGCTAGCATGTGTAATAAAATTTAATCTAAACTAGAATTTTACTCATAAATCAGCCTTACCTTCAAACGCCATTACCCTCAAGTCCTTAAACCGTGTAGAAACTTTAGCCATGTCCGTTTTAATCTGTAATGTTAATCTCCCCTCGGCAGAAGCTCTTATAACAACTTCAGGGCACATACCCTTCATTCTGTCTATTGTTGTACGAAGTTGCTTTAACGCTGGCAATTCTATGGACATCTGAAACATTATTATTATTTTCTCTCGGGGACACCTGTGGTAGGACGGGTGATCAGTTCACACTATCAGCTGACCATTTCACCCATTTCCCCATTAGATTAAAAATTGAAAAAAAATCCAACCCTCCCCTGTTGTTGCCCTAAACAATTAAGCAACCGAGTCATACAAAGTGAAACATGTTAATATTACATAATAACTAAGTGAGAAATGATGGATGAGATTGTGTTTAACAAACAGACAGACTTCTTACATCAGGCTGTGGAATCCTCGGCTCATGAAATTCTGACCAGAGCTTTCGTGGTATCACAATAACTGGAATGTCATGTGTCACTTGTCTTGTTTGCTGAGAAGTTGATGATGGCTGGAAAATAGTAAAATAATGTATAAGCTTCGACCAGAACTACTGTTAAGCATCAGATATGATGTTGTAGAGAATAACAAGTTTCCTAAAATATTTAGCATTTTAAACTATTAAATGTTTCATTTTAACATTTAACTATCAAATACTACAGTATAATATTACATTAATGAAATATTAATAAACTTACAAACTGTCTCTGTACAATTAATTTAGTATCCTTAGAAGACATAGAAGAAGTATACTAAATATATTAATGTACTCACAGTTTCAATTTCTAGAGTTAGACATGGACATTGCTTTTTAGTAAGTTTCATCTTAAGACATTTTGCTGTTTTCAAGGTAGCTAGTGACTTGGATAAATTTGCTAGAAACAAGAAATAGAAAAACAATATTTATAAATTAGCTAAAGCATGTAATCTTGAAAAGAATACTTCCACTTCCCATTTTTGGGGTATAACTATTATGATTTTCTATTGGGGACACAGATAGAAGGCCAGGTGATCAGTTAACATTTTTTTCTAGACTAAAGACTTTTATCTAAATCTAACTCTGTGCACTTCAAACTATTCACTTTCTTTAAAAGATCTTATAATTTGTTCCATCTTTAATTCTTTGATATCTACCATATTGATTTCCTTAAATTTGAGTATTTATAACATATTCAGATAGTAGATAGACACTTTTTAGATAATACACATGCTGTTATACAAGCAAGAATGCTTGATTACTTTAAAAAAAACGTACTGTCATACTTTTTGGAATACATATAATATTATGCTTGATTGTATGTAACTTTTACACTTACCGGAGACTAGCCCCAAGTATATATCTCTGTACTCATCATCTACGCCAACTATTTGATATTCAGAGAAGAATGTATCTTGGGGTATTTCACACCACAACATTGGTGGCGATGGACCACTATTGTCTTCACTCACGATAAAATACAGTTTTTCTGTTGATAATCTTAGGACACACTCCTTAGATAATTTCGATATTGTCGAAACGATATCTGAAAGAGACGATAGAGCTGCTTCATATAAGTTAAAGGTAGGAAGAAACCAAAAATATCAGTAAAAAGTTACTTGTAAACTCTCGCATCGGTCCGGTATCTACCATAACAGCTCGGAACTTCATAGTTTCAGCAAATATGTGGTAAAAATATTTTATGATGAATAATTTCTACTAACTTATTATACTTTTTGTATTTTTACAAGTTCCAATAATTTAACCGCGGAATATATTTAAAAAATCAAAACAAAGCTGATACGTCATAACCAAGATAGTCTGTATCAAGTGTGTGTCATGCAGATAATGAAATACATTAGTGATGTAGCGTTAATATCATTGTTTCATACAGTTTCATGTAGTTTAGCCTAATTATTGACTAGCTTCAGCTTATAACTAAATAAAATGTGGTTATAGAAAAACGTTACTTTTTCTATACATTCGTTGTGAATAAAGAAAAATACAAAACTGCATTTGGGTTTAGGTGTCGACACTAAACTATTATTCTTTTTTTTTACTAGCAATATTATCCATAGACTACGTATAGCGTTTCCTTCAAAGATGGCGTTTGATGAATAAATATATCTAACCCATACCAAAGTTTATTTACGGAATTGTATTGCTATCTCTTTTGTACCTATGGCACTTAAATGCAACGAATGAAATGCAAAATGCCCTCGTTTGATTGTAACGAATATTAACGTACAGTGATTATTTTTGCAAAATTTGATTTGTATTTGATTTTACTGTGAAATAAAAAATTTAACAACGACAGTATATACGACACAATTTTAAACATTAACTGTACTTCGTCGGGGCAGGTATATTATGGACAAGAATATATTAACAAGGTATGTTATGGAACGAGGTACGATCAATATTGAGTAACGTCACAGCATAACCACAAAATATAAGAGAAATACATTTTTATAGCCTTATTAGGCCTTCTAATCGCTTGCTAATATTATTTTCAATATTTTCTGGTTCCTATTCATTTTAATTCGACATTATTTAAGTTTTATTCTTGGGGTTTGACTATGCAAAATCATAAAATTCGTTTTTAACGTCTTTCTTATTCGATCTTTAAATTTAATATTTTAACGGCTTATTACTTTTTAAATATCAACGTTGACATATAATATTTTTAAGTATTATGATCGCGTTTACTACGTTTTTGATTCGTTTTCATATCATGAAATGCATTTACAAAATACGACGTTCTTTCAATAAGGTGAGTTCAATGCCGTCTACGATTATGCAATACTAAACTCTAATGACGCTTACAAACAGTTAGATAGTAAGCAAGTACTGTTATAAAAATGGTTTAATAATACTTTTAGGTTTAAAATAGCCAGATTTTTATTCACTACTACGTATCTGGTTATCGCATATTTTGATAAAATTGCGTTATCAGAGTTTTAAGGTTAAACAGGCTTCAAAATTTCGTTGTCACATATTTCCAATAGGAAGGAGCGTAAATATCACATGTTTATTCCAAAATAAGGTTTAAAGGAGTAGAGATTTAAGAATATTTGGTATTTCCGGAATATTATTTAAAAGTATAGAGTAACCAGAGAAATTGTATCCACTTAAATCAGAAAATGCATCCGTTAAAATCTTACTTATGCATATATACCTTTCTATATAATATTTTTAACTAGTACCACATGAATAAATGATTTTCGACTTTACTTTATCAACTCTCATTTCAAAACTAATAATTGCTAAGTAACTGAGTTTTGTCGTATTTTTTTCAGCACAGATCAAGGGACAAAATCATATCTTCAGTTTCAAATAGAAAGGCTGAAAGTTTTAAAAGCGAAGCTTAACAAGGAAGAGGACACCGATTTTGCTGTAGTTAAAGAAGAGCCGTAAGTAAAAAAATATACCTACTCAATTCAGTAGGCGACATTCGACATTAGTGTAATCGTGGGGTGACATAAAAAGTCGTATATTTGTAATGGTTTTCAATTTTACTATCGTGAACGTGTACTTAAAAACAACGAATCTTAAATACAACCTTTTCTATTGTCCATATATTAGTTGCTTATTAATGATTTTTTATAGTTGTCAACCTCTTATATTTTCAGCATTAATTATAAATTATTGCATATAGGTAATTGTTCGAATATCTTTTACAGTTCATTGTAATAATTGGAATAAGTACGGATTTACTGTTTTTTGTAAAAAACGACAAAAAGATAAGCGTGTAGGTATTTAATTTATAGAAATGTTTTTTTACAAAAGCTGTACTCGCGACAAAACAAGGGTAATACGGCCCCTCAGGCCCCATCGGCACGGGGTCGCGGAGGGACAGCAAAGCTTGAAGCTTGCTGGTTTCCGCTATCGCTAGGCTTTCGTTCAATAACATCAGTCAGTCCGGCTCCGCGCGCGCTACGGCCGTGATTCGCCGTGTGGTGCGAGTATATCCTAAAAAGGATTTCTAAATTATTTTAGTCTATGGTTCCCATTATTTTCGCGCCAATTTTTTTTCTAGAGAAATAATGTTTTTGTAGGTTAGCTAAAATTATGATTGCGGTCGCGTTTCGATACTAAAAATTGTGTTGTTTTTAATGATGTTACTTAAGTCAAGTAATGATAAGGGTGGTTTATTTCGTCACACGCATCTCGATTAGTGTTTAAGCGATGCAATATCAAAATATTGAGGATGATGAGTTCGAATATCGGATTTTTGGTGAATCCTACCACATTCCTTCGGAGAAAAAATCAGCCGGCCGGCGAAGAAAGTGAGTCCGATTTTCTTTTCATTTGTCGAGTGTCTTAAAGACTAGAAAACTTTTTTTAACCTTCTTAAACTTAACTTCTCATCGTCTATACTACTTTAGCTGGTATTGTTGTATTCGTATCACGTGTCATCTGAATCATGTTATTCAGAACTATATTTTAAGCTCCCAAGTTGGTAAAGTTTTTACACCTACTTAAAAATAAATTACGAATAGTTTATATATGCAGTTAGTATGTAGGTGTTGAAGAAGAACATAAGAAATTTGTACAATACTGCAAAGGGTAGTTCAAATTTTATGGTATATCAATTGAGAAAGATAGGAATACATTTATTTACAAAAACTGATTAACAAATATGTACCAACCTCTCAGCATAAGATAAAAAGCTACCGTTGCTGCTAAATTGTGTTTTGACTATCCAACTAACATCTAGACATCATTTCTTTCTAAAATTTAGCATTAAAAATTTAAATTTACTAGTAATATGTAAAGATAATATAATTATTATAAAAATGAGTGTTATTTGTTGTTTTAAATGCAATTTTGTTTATGTTTTTATGGTAACTTCATTTCATTATTATATGAAATGTTTGCACTTTTCAATACTACATTAAGATATTGTAGCGAGATAAGCCTTTTTACATAACAATCTTAGTATTTATAAATTATTTAATGAAATTTTTAGTACTTAATATATATCACAAATTAGTATAGTGTTTTTTATAAAGAAAATAATTAAAGATTAAGAATGGTTCTATGTTAGTATAATATTTATTTAATTCTTCATTGCAACACACACAAGTATGCTGACAATTATTTATAAAAACTACATACATGAATGGTTAAAGTTATATAGATTTAGCAACATCGATTTACTAATTACATTACATGTTGGTTAGCTTCGCCTTTTTATTTGTTATTAGTTCTAGCAATCTGTAGATGCTAGACCATCAATTGATTTTTAAGGGTGTGAGTAGAATAACCAATATTTTATATATGTACAGAGTATTCAAAGTTATGTATGACTGTAGAATAGTTCTCTAAGTCAGTAGAGATCCAATAATTACAATATGGGAGGTCTTGTTGTTGACGAGCAGCACAAGATCACAACTCAACAAGACAATTTCTTATCCTCTATATACTTAAGAAATTTACTAATTAAATACTGTCTAGTTTACGCGAGTAGTACACATTTAAATAAAATACTTTAACGGTTTTTAACGCGGTATATTAGTTAAACTAATTTGAAAATGATTTTTAACTAATATATCGCGTTTTAAACCGTTAAAGTGTTTTATTTAAAAGTTTACTAATTGTCATACACTACCAAAATTGCAAGCGCAGGAGCCGGAATTGTCACGCGACCGGTTTATTGAATAAAAAATAACCCTGACAGACTGAATTGGGTGGGTTTATATTTTGTACTATCTTAACCCCTTTTTTCATATATTGTAAGACGAGTTCAGAAATCTTGTCAGTCCACTCAATAGATACTTATTTATATTATAAGTACATATGAAAATAAGCACAGATCAGCTACAGAATTTTTTAAGTATAATTCCTTGTTTAAAACACATTTATATTATAAGAATTTACATACAAACTTTCATCCCCCTTTTCAAACCCTATCAACCCTTTTCTGGCATTAAAAAGTAGGATATGTCCTTTCTCTTAAGTATCTGTGTATCATATTTCATTTAAATTAGTTCAGTAGTTTTGAAGTTAAAGCCGGACATACAGACAGACTTTTGCATTTAGAATATTAGTAAGATTTAAAAAAGTCGCGTTTTACAAAAGCCGCGTGGCATTTTTTGCTAATAGTAGCCATTCATTTAGTCAAATTGAAATAAAACGCCGACCTTCAACTCCGGATTATCCTGCGTGCTTACCGAAACCTTGAATCTTGCCAAGGTCTCACGTACGTACCTTGAAAGATGCCTTTAGGATTGTTGGGCAAAAAGTTATAACCATGTATTAGAAGTTAAAAACTCATACTACATCAAGGTATGTCAAAGATATAACAGGCTATAGTTGAGTTCTTAATGTTTTTTAGTTCGCCTTGTGAATTTCACATGCTTTTAAAAGCACTTTTAATGTATTACACGTGGAAAGTATTCGTTGTTTTAATTTTAAATGCGATCCTACATTCCAAATTCTTTACAGCAGTCGTGGTGACGTGGTGACATAATTTATAATCAAGCAATATATTTCCCATTTTAAACCGTTAAAAGTATTATGTTGTGCACCACATACATCAACTGCACAAAATATCGAATCACTGTATAGTTATTTGATTATTTTTTAGTAAAACAAAATATGTATGTATTTCTTTTTCTTTGGACCTGATAAATATCAAGTAGATATAAGACGTAGCAACTAGTTTATACGTACTACTTTAAAACAAGAAGAAACATCTATATATTAGTAAATATCTATTTTTAGTTAAATAATTATTAAATATCTATGTTGAGTTCAAAAGAATTAGGTACATAAATTTAATCTTCAAATTTATGTAGTCATACCTGACATTAGTCTACTAGTTTTGATAAGACACTTTGTTATGCCCATTTTAACGTTTCCGGCCATGAAACGAGTTATACATATATTCTAATCACGTTTTTACAGCATTCATCGTAAAGAATTGTCGATAAGTATTTATCTAAATTTCTCACAGTATCTTACATCATTCATAATTTTGAAGATTAATGATCTAGTGAAAAAACATGAAACGTGTTATGTTTATTTTAGTCCAGTGTCCCGTGTTAAGGATGTTTTAGACATCATAATGCGTATTAAATTAATGCCTTATAGATTCTGATACGTATGTTTTCCCTTAAATAAAATGTTTTTAATGGTTTATAACGTAAAATACATTAAAACCCTTTCAACTTCGAAGTACATTTTTGTCCAATATCTTAATGTTGCTCCCTAAAAATAATTGTAAATAATTTAAGATAACCTCTAATACCAGTTTTTGAATACATATTACATAAGGATTATTTTAATGCCCCTAATATTTTTTTTACATCTTAATGTACATGTAATGGTACTAACAGAACCTAGAAAGGGTATACAAAGAAAACTTAAGCTTAAATCAGAGTTCCTTATCCTTTTTAACCTTGAATGAGAATTTAGTAAAAGCCAGTTAGCCCTAAAATAAATCAATGCTATAAAGTTAATTATAAAATCAATTTGAAATGGCTGCCTAAGCTTTACTATCGCAATATACCTTAACTAGCTGTGCCAGCGACTTCGTCCTCGGGAATCGTCCAAATTAGGTTTTGGAAACCCCGTCATCTTTATAATCTTAAGCTGTTAGCCACGACGTCGATCGCGTCTTTTTTTAGATCATTTAAAGAGGAATCATTCTTTCATATACGTTTTTTAGGTATCTTGAATCGTTTTCGCCGCGTACGCAACTGAAACCCACATGGATGTAAAATTTCCCCCGTTTTGTTCACTTTTCACGCTGTATCTTCGCTTCTATTAATCTTCTCGATAAATGTTCTAACCAACACAAAAATAATTTTTCAATTCGAACCCGTAGTTCCTAAGATTAGCGCGTTCAAACAAACAAACTCTTCAAACGTATAGATTAAAAAAAAAACCATTGCACCATAAAATCGCATTTGTTATTACTTATTACCATAAAAGAAATGTCTTTTTCATGTGAGAACATGTAGGTTGACCGACCCCTCTTTTTCCTAGGGGTAAACGACCAATGACCGAGGGTGGCACCCCCGAAGGTACCATAATTACTTCACGTGCATCTGCAGATGGCAGACAAGGTGTAAGCCAGTGATGACCTTTGTGTATCGATAAAATATTGATATTAGGTAAAGCTAATGTTAAAATAAGAATTTATGAAACTATTGTCGCTGTTAGTTAGTGCTGATATACTGGGCAATACAATAAAGATGAGGACTTAGTTAGCTCTTAATTAGACACATTAGATATTTGCGATTAGTTTATATATTATTAACTACAGTTAACATGAATATATATACAACTTTAGACTTTGTTAATATGTATGTTAATCCATCACATTTTCCAAAATTCTAAGGAAAAAGTTTGTGACATTTCGATATTGCTAACTTACATCGTTAGTTTGGGCGAGTTTCAGCAATTTTTATCGATATCGATACAACAGAACAACATTAGTCATGTCTAACGCGGCAGTCCTATGAATACCGATATAATTGGGGTGACTGTAGGACGCAACTTTCACACGATACAACTGCATAGATAGCATAAAATAGTCAATAACAACAGGGATGTTTAATCAAGTATGTTTCATTGTTTATAATCACGCAATTCTTGCTTTGAAAATATATACCATCCCTCCTTTTTTATTGAAGTGTTCTATATCCTGTATCTGCCTAGAAACACTCAGTAGGATTTTTAGGAGTGTTAGCAAACCTGTTTTATAATAAACTAGCTGACCGGAAAAATATATCTTTTGTCATATGAAGTATTTCGACCAAATTTGATAAGTGATTACCATAAAACAGTTCTTGTGAGTTAATCTTGAAGGATATACTTCCCTAACACTTTTTTAGATTATAAAGGAGAATGATTCTTTAATACATATTTTTACGGTATCTTAAACCGTTTACGGCGCGCAGCGGAATTTCTCAAAAATGAATTATTTTTCCCGATTCTTTCACATTTTCCACTGTTTCTTCGCTCCCATTGGTCACAGCCTGATGTTCAAACACCTTTCTCGATAAACGGTCCGCCTAAAACAAAGAATTTCTCAATTCGAACCAGTACCTACATCCTGAGATTAGAGCGTTGAAATAAATAGACTCTTCATTCATCGTAAAGAATTACATTCATATATTGGTTTAGATTTATTACTGTTTCGATAGTTCTTAACAGAATTAATATTTTCTTCAAAAAATATCAAACACATAATTTAATAGTTGAGATTAATTGTCATTTTGAAACGTTTAATTCATGTCATGTTTTCATATTACCGCAAAAAACAACTAATACAATTTCGATTTATTCGTTAGTCACTATGGCCGCTTCGCTTATTTTGAAGTTATAAATCTTTAGTACAAAGTCTAAATCTCGATCTAGAATTCTTAGGGCGGTATGTGTAAAATATTAAATCTTAGGAGTTCTTCAAATTATTCCTTGAAGTTGCCTCAAAGCTATGTTTAAAAAAAAGCCATCTTGGCCATGACCATTTTGTCCACGTGTTATACGTTGCTTATTCAATGCCAGCTGTTTCACAGAAGTTACTTTACACAATATACCGAGCACCTTAAGAAATTGGGGTAGTTTCATCCGTGTCTAGTTTTTGTCGACTCCCGGCGATATGAATACGAAACATGGGCTCGTAAAGTGTCGAAGTTCATATTTTTCAAGAAATTATTGACTCCTCAAGCGGAACCGTGTTTTTTACTCCTTACGTGTCCCTATTGGGGTTGGGGAGGTTCATACTTGTTAGGCGACACTAAAGTGTGTGAAATCTGGGGGAAATTGATTTTTTATGATTCTAATAAATACAAAACTACAAAACAATATTTTTTGTAGTTTTATTATTTAAGAGTTACGATAGTCCCCTTCCTGTTAAGAAAAACTTCGTAGGTACTACAAAGTACAAACCACTGGAAAGCTAGGAAAAAATAAACAATATTATAATGCACTTGAGAGCAAGTACCTACTATCAGTCCTACGTGTATATACCATCTAATGTTGATGGTAAAATTTAAATTATACAACACATTCTTAGACGATACGGGTAGTTTGTAGGAAACCTTTAAAGTTAAGACGGGAACCCCTATGGTCTTATGAAAGTGTGTAAATGTACGTGTCTCTGCTATCGTATATGTGGGCTTTTAGTAATCATTTTAAGTTTTAACTCTAAACCTTTCTCACTTGAAGAACTAGAGCAATAATTAAAAATGTGAGTTCAAGGGTAGTTTTACCTAAGTGGTTGTTGTTAGAAAAGATAAAAATACTTTTTTTATGGCAGAGGAGGACAGACCAGCAACATGGGGTTTGCTTGATGGCACCTTGGTAAAATACCCCAGCTCTATAAAATCTCAACAAGCGCTGTTGATCTATTGTTTGGCTGATATAAAAACTTCACGGCTTCTTCATCTGGATGGTGGTTTGTGCCCGGACGGAATTTCACCCATTTAATACCCCGATTTCCAGACGAAGTCCATCATGTCTTAGATAAGTTATAAATTGAATAGAAACATGTTAGACCCGATGAGGACCCACGACCCGATAAATATCAGCTACACATTGCCACCAACGAGCTCATCAAAAAGTTTTTTGCGTGGTACAAAATAATAGTTTACATATGAGCATTTAAATTAATTTAATGTATCGTTAATTAAGATCGTTTAGGCACCAACGAGCGTATCGGCCATATTGCACGCGTTTCATGGTCGAAGGGACCTGTGGGAAACTAATATCTGGGTTACATAGGTGTTGTTTATGCAAAATCATTCTGAATCATCCTTATAACCCCTTTTTAGATGTTTACTGAACCGCCTGTAGTTGGTTCTGCATCAGGCAACCGTTCTTCATGTTGCTGTGAGACACTGTAAAATTGAAGTCCTTCAGCTGACGAAAGAACAATTTGATAAATACATTTTTGTATAGCCTAGTCTTAACACTTATAATATCTCCTTTATATTGGTTTTATCTTCGGTTTGGCTCATATTAATGAATAGATATGAACACAAATGATATGAAAACAGTAATTGTAATTTATTGCCTTCATAAAAGGATTAAACGAGGGTTCCAATTACAAACTAATGTTGACGAAATGATTCCCACGAATTGTAAGGGGCTTGCATTACTTGGACAATGGGACAAGTTTGGTGCATGTCGTACAAATTTTGCTCGAGCAGATGGGATGCGGTGATCTTGTTCCCATGATATATTGACCCTTGAACAAAAGCGTGATTGACAATTTTGATTGCCTTTGCATTAGATTTTATCGATTCTCTCGGGGAGCTCTCAAGAAAGTACATTGAGGTGACTACGTTTAATTTTGGGGTTGTTTTCAGAAGGGTAGTTGAAATTATTTGTCTGAAAAACATTCATCAGACAGTATTTCGTAATCAAGTAATTTTTGCATCCAATTTTATTTTTGCAAACTTCCCCTTCATTTAAATTTAAGCTTTACCCACGACTTCAGTCGCCTCTCGTCGTCTTAATAAATTAATTTTAAATGAGAGACTATATAGTGCGAGAGAATATAGTTTCAACATTTTTTTAGATTATTTAAAGAGGATCTATCTTGTCGCAGCGTACTCTCATGGAAAACCTACAAAGATGAATAATTTCCCCGATTTTTCCACATTTCTCCCTGTTTCTTGCTCCTATTAGTCTCACCGCGATGTGTTATAGCCTATAGCTTCCTCGATAAACACCAAAAAGACTTTCCGTTCCAGCAAGTAGTTTCCGAGATTAAACAAACGAACAAACTCTTCAGCTTTATATGTTAGTTACTCTACTCTTACGTTAAAACTCTTTATAGCCACAACTCTCAATTACAAATTAATATTACAATAAAAAGTAACAATAATTTTTGAACCTGAACTCACATTGAAGTGTGGTTTGTATTTTTTCAAAGAAATTTACAAAATTATCAAATGGTACATTTGCATAGCTTTTATGCAGAACCTGCTTTATGGTTTAAATAACATAATTTAGGGGAAAGATTTCAAAAGGAGTCTTACATTATGTTCTGTAAAGTGCATTGCCCCTTTAATAGCCAGTATCGAGGCTTTTGTTTTGGCAGAAAAGGACTTCTGTAATGTGAGAGTGTGTAGAGAAAGAGATATATACTAGGTCGATTTTTTTTTACGTTAGAGGAGTACATACACGCATTAGGGTTTACTTGATGGTAGGGAAATATCCAATACATCTTGACAAGATGCGCTGTCATGGAAACGTCATTGAACTTGACGGCTTTTTCATTTGTGGACGGTTGTTGGTGACCCAAGGCGGTCTTTCAATATTTTGACCACCTATTAAATTCCAGAATCGAAGTCTAACATGTTTCAGAAAAAATATAATTTGATTAGATTAATAAATAATTAAATTAATTATTGGTTTATAATTCATCTAATCATAAATTAAATTCATACGTTTAAATATTTTGATTTTGTTGTAGAACGAGGAAGTTCTAAATGATTCATGTCAATGGGAATTCTATAATTGTTACGATAGTACAAGGAAACGTATAGTTTATTATCAATGTTAGTATTTACCTAGTAGCATACAAAAGCTATCTTTCATTTCAAACGTAATTCAAAGTTGTAGAGAACCCATATAGTATAATTTATATTTTTTAAATTTGTATCTCTTATAAATGGATTTGGGTAAAACGGAAACATGGATATATGAAATAATCTTATTTAAAGTTGTAACTATATATAGCTTAAGGCAACTAAATCAGTTCTCTATAGATTATCTTTCGGCCTTTGACGTAAATAATTGACTACAAAAGTTGTTTTTTTTTTCGCTTTATACGCACTTTGTTGTTGTTTTAGAGTTATAATTTACCCCGTATAGCATATGAAGCTAAGTTTATCGATCTAGCAGCTGCACAGCAATCAACGCGGTATTGTGTGGGGGTCGCAGATGGCGCGCGTGCTCCCGTCGATTTCACGATACACTTATTGTATTCTATTTGTGTATCAGATCATCCGATGTGCTCTCGATAACAATTGCATTTCGCGTAAACAGTAGGTAAACATGTCCCAAAACGCTCTTTGTTCTATTTAATGCAAAATGTCTGAGTAAGCCTCCTAGAAGTCTAGGGTTTCATCTAATAAAACTTGATTTGACTTCAAACCACGTGTTTATGTATTGCGTACCCAAACGTGCCTTTTTTTTGATTCATTACTAAATTAACTAGATCGGTTCGTTAGTGTAAAGGTAGTAACGTGTGGCTAAAAATCAACAGGTCGTAAGTCATTTTGTCTGGAAGTTGACTGGACATCTTGATATTAAATAGGTGGTATATCGACATACCGTTCGGGTCACGTACTACCGTCCACACTAGCAACAGCCGTCTGGTTTAATAGCGTTTCGATTGCGGTCTGTGAATATCCGAATATCCAAATCCAAAATGGGGCGACAGCGCATCATGTTTAGAAGTTACATTATATGGCTGGGGTGTTCAAATTGTTTCAAATACTATTATTGGGGATGTACCGAAACCTAGAGCTAGCTGTTTCTGTCAATCGTTATCTCAAACGATCGTATCATTAAAGTAAACTGTAACGAATAGTAAATTGAAAAAAAGGTCTAAGGGTGCAAATACCTCTCTTTATATTAACTCTAGCAAGAAGTCAATTAGATAACAATATCACAGAAACATTATCACCTTTCGAGGTCCCCAATTCTTTCGGTAATTGGCGATCGATATCGCGTTTATTCGATTGACACGTGGATACCAGATGGCGTATCACCTGCTTAGCTACTCGATGACGGAATACAACTTCAGAACTGCATTCTTACTTCCTGCACTACCGGTCGTTGACTGTATTGAGTGATTTTGCAAATAGATATTTTAGCAAAAAAATATCTATTTATATATTAATACATATTGTTTCCTAACAAGATGTAGAAATATATAAATAACATAAAAGCATTAAGATTAATTTTTCATACTATCAGTAAAGCTACTGTGAATTCAGTCAGGGAGCATTAAAATCCATCTATAGTCCGGTCTTAAGGATCCGAATAGCACGTGGCAACGTCGTCTCAGTTTAATAGTTTTTGAAATTAAAATATTCTGTATTTCAAAGTTTTCATAACTCTTTTGATCCTTTTTAGATTATATACATATTATTCAAGCGATGTTAAACATCTTCTGAAATAATAGTTGCTGAAAAAATATTATATTTGAATGTGGTGCACGTATGTTAATGTTATTTATACAAAAATCTAGGCTCAGTTTAATTATAATGAGAAAATCGAGATTTATGCAACTTTGTATATCCAAAGGTAATTTCTTACCAAAAAATACACAAAGCAGTGTAAATTAAAACTATATATACATAATCCAGATCTTCCAATCTTGTACAAAATACCATTATTAGGTACAAAACATCTCTAGGCAACAAATCATGTAATTATTCAATGAGCTGGTAATATTTCTCTATTCCAGAGCGGAATTAGGCGATTTCATCACGAAACAGCGATAATATGATAAACTGTAGCAATTTAGTTGAGTGGCGCTTGTATCGAACGATGACCTTATTGGGGCCCGAGAGATGTGTATGACATAGATTGTAAATTGAATTATTTTCTGACATCATCAGTGCCAAATATATTTTGCATGCCCGAAGTTTCTTTAGCCTCGGAATCTAGGAGTTTTTGCACTTTGTAATATGAGACTATAAACAATTAAGTACTTACCACCCTTTAATTATAAAATAAAATCTTAAGAAATAGGCTTTCTTCCCCGCCATAACATTTAAGCGGCAAACAATGGCAAAACAAAGTTCACAAAGCAGTAAATGGTTCATTAGTGCTTTCACTAGACACCTTTCGCTCGTGCTATAATTATATAAGGAGGGGAGGAAGTAGTGAAAAAAGTAAAAAATACACGGGGTTCAGAAATGTCAGGCCATGTGCGCGGGAGTCATTGTGCGCAAGACATTAATCTTAGGGGTAATGCCCAGGTGAACAACCCTCGTTATATAATAATGCTATTTTTTACGAACACACTACGAAATGTTTCTTAGCGGTCAGCGTCTTGAGCTTTTGTGATTGATTTATTACAGTTTGACATGCTTCACGTGTGCTAACTCAACAGTTGCTGAGAAAAAAAAAAGTGGCGGTAGTTTTGACTTTACTTAGCTATTTGCTTGTAAATTTTCAGTTTAAATGACCGAAGGTGACATTGATACGGCGGAATTTTTTATATATTCAAATCAGTAATATAAATACTTCAATTAATCTTTTAAAGTCTCGTCGAGACAATATTAAAAGTTTGCATTAGAGACACGTCATTTGTAAGCATTTTTCGTCTACCTTCCATTTTGTCCTATTATAGTGGTTATACAAAAACTTAATTTATAATACTATTGTAATATCATCAGTTATTTAAGGTAAATAGGGAGTTGGTAGGTACAACCACCCATCGTCTATGTGATGTTAATCAAAGAACAGCTGTCCCTTTATACCTCACCCCACTTTTATTGCTAGCCTAATGTCCTTTTTAAATTAAAAAATGCTTCAGTTGCCTTTAAAAGGTATATTCTGATGTACTTTTGTAATATTAGCGATGATGAAGTACCTAACTTATGTTGCTGGAGGTCTTCAGTTATCAAGGTCGAATTTAAAATGTTTTATGTAAGGCGAATTAATTGCTTTGTCATACGTTTATATTAGACAAATGGGAAGTTTTCTGAGGAAAAAAATCCGATGTTTCTTTCTACGCGTAAACAGTTAGTAACTCAAATTAGTTTTGTTCTGTAAGGTGACCCATCAAGCATTTGTCCTTCTGTCTTTAGTAGCCATCTCAAAGCAAAATATGCTGTCGATCTATTTTGGCTTTGGACATTCTGAAATCCAGACTGAAATGGCATAATCTTTCCTATTATAGATGGCATTTAAAATATTAATATCTAGAATTTCGATACCAAGTCTAACATGACATAGAGAATCGAATCCACGACACATTGATTACTAGCCATAAATATAATAAAACGCCATAAGGCCTATAAGCCCGTTCTAATAACGAGTCATGTCCAAAAATAGTTGTTATTATAAACATCCAGAAGTTTTTGAAGTGGTCCGTTTTGCTAACAAGCAAAAACATAACGTGTTCAAATGTGTCATCACTGGCATATGGTGGGCTGGAAGTAAAAAGTCGGGTCCCACGTTTAATAAACGCGTCGGAAATCGCTCACAGATTTTGTAATCTTGTTTTTGTCCTATAAAGTTTCAGGACAGCTATCACCTTTCATAAAGATGGCGGTGGTAAGCCTCCGCTTTTGGTGGTTTTCGTTAAAATATTAAAGAGATTTATGAGAGTTGTAATCTTTAATAATTTAAAATGAAAATTTTGATTTGGTCGGGCCTCGAACTCAGGACCAAAAAGTTACGTGCTATTGCTGTTGTGTATTTAAATTAATCATTTTATGTTTAAAATGAGAAATATATTATAGTTAATTTATATATTTTGCGTTTAACGGTTTAAAAGTGTTATATGATTTTTTTTACGAAACGCATAAACAACAGACATTACCATATGCACTAGCTCAATCCGTAGAGTAATAGTTATAAATACTTTTTTCGTGGGTTCGAATCCAGTCCGAGTGATCAAACGTTTTCAATTGTTATTATATTAAGTATCATGTGGACAATATTATTTTTATCGAATCTTATAATAATTATTAAATCTTTATCTCTCCAGTATTGACTAATGATAAAAAACGTCCTTAACTTTAGTAATTATAATGTCAAATCCACTCTAGCACATAATTAAATTGCACATCAAACAGATGTGAGAACCTCCGAATCCTTTGTTCCACGTGGTTCCCAGCGTTTGTTTTACTTGAATAGGCTAGTGAACCTGTTTGTTACCCCTGTTTATTCTTAGATTAGTCGAGCTATCATAGATGCCAGCTGCGATCAACATTTGGTACAAGCTGAAGGATTGAGCAAAGGTGTTTTTACTTACACCTTGATTGTTATCAACTTATCGTTCTTAAGTCTATTTGACAGATAAAAAACCTGTCCGCGTTTAGTTTTATAAAGCTACTACTGCACTAAATTCAATTTTTTGCTTTTAAACAACGCACGGAAAGGTCAAATACATCTACTTAAATGTTTATGAACGATAAAATTGTTATAATTACATATCTCGAAATGTCATAAAAAGTTACCTGTTTTTAATAACTGGGGAAAAAGTTAGGTTTTAAGAATTTTTTTTTTGATATGGAATATTTCGATAAGAGTCTATAGTACCTAATTATAATTGTTTAAAATATGTACGCTTTCTAGAAAAAGAAAACATGTGTATATATTTCTTAAACAATTCCGCAGGGTTTGCGACATCTGACTTGCACGAATATCTCTGTATATTATATGAATGCTCTTGCGCATTAATCCCACCGCTAGATAAATAGTGACCAAACAGTCCCACGGCTTTTAAGTCGCACCTGAGCAGAATTGAATAGACTCATCTAATACTAAAAATCTTTGTTATAATACAATGTATCTAGGAACAAGCTTTTATATTCAACTTTGAATAATTAATGCTATTTCACTTGGCTTTGCGAATTTCTATTTTTCATCTAAGAAGAGTTTGTCAAAGTCTTTAGTGGTTTATTTATTTAAAGTATTTCATTACACATATTTGTATATCTATATATTTTGAAACAATTTAAATTCCATTATTATTGAGTAACAGAGACATTATCTTTTTACGAGAAATTATAACATTTTGACGGTTTCTAAAAGGTACATGATATGATGTAAATCTACAAAGACTAGCTAATCCTGTTATCTTAAAGAAGACAAAACATATGCTTCTTAAAAAGCCATACCATGATTCCCTTTAATATTGTTGTTCTACACAACCACTTCCGATGACAGTATAGTATTTATAATGAAGCCTTCCCACACGTGAACCTAACTTAATTACTTCCATGCGATTGGACGTATAGTGTTACTCGAGCCCTCAGAAATGCTCTCAGTACAGAATCCGGTGTCGTTTTATCAGTGTGGTCTTGTTTAACCTGAGACATGTTTGTGTAGCTTATGCCCTGGTATATAAAAAGTCGAGAGCGTTTTGAGGACTATCGCTTACGGCATAGTTTATGTTGTAGTCAATATATATAAAACTAAAGATTTTGTTTGTATGTTTGAACGCACAAATCCTAGGAACAACGGGTTCGAATTGAAATTTTCTTTTTGTGTCCATTAGAGCATTTGTCGGGGATATTAAGCACAGGACGATAAAAAATCGCCCTGTGCCTAATACAGGCGAAGATGCAGCGAGAAATGTAAAAAAAAATTGGGAAAATTATTCATAGGTTTCCGAGATGTACTCCGCAAAAACGGTTCAAGATACCCATAAATATGTATGAAAAAGTCCGCGATGCTAATGTTTATCTTTTAAGATTAACTTGCAAGAACGACGGGAAGGGACGCGACCGACGTCGTGGACAACAGCTTAAGTTTATAAAGATGAAGGGGTTTGCAAAAACGAATTTGGATGCCCAAAATAACGATTCTCGCGGACGAAGTCGCTGACACAGCTAGTTTTTCCATGATATTCAGGATGGAAAACTTTTAACATGTTATTGCACATAATGACTTTAGGCAGGTACATAAATAAAAAAAAAATATTCAATTTACTTTTTCTCATCTCTAATGTTGATTATCTCATGCGTTGTATCAATAAAATGCACTTTTTACCTCCCACAAAGACATTCCACGTAAAATGGGCCGAGAGAAGCAATATCGTCGTCCGTAGAACTGGTTATTCGGGATTCTTCGCCTAGCTTGATTAATCCCATCCCACATATGAATGGTCAAACGGATTATAAGCGTGTTTCGTCTTTCGTTGTGATCATATTACGTCATTGACCTAGTAATGGCATCTGCAATTAACCATACTTACATTATTTAGAATAAAACACTTGACGACCCGACGTATAAGATGATTTGCAGCAGGATACCCGCCACTTCCTACGTTGACTAAAATATTTCCTGTTCTAAACCGGTAAACGTGTTTTCTTTATGTATTTGATTTCAGATGATTTTTAGATGTAGTGATTTCTTTAATATTTAACCTTATTGTTACATAGATGGTCTAGGCAGTTCTCGAAAAAGAGGTGACTTAAATAATAAAAAAAGAAGGATTATATAGTCTGACTATAATTTCACCCTTCAGCCTACCGTTTTTGAAATAATAATATTTCTAGACACCATTATATTATTAACATAACTGTACCGTCAAGAGTTGTCTAAAAATACTCTTTCCTTCTAAGAAAATATTGTTAAACAATTATATACAATCTCGTTTGTAGATACGTATGGTAGGAAAAAATATCCTGGGAACGGAAACTAGTCAAGATTCTAGAAATAAAATGATACTATTTACTAGTTCTCGCGTGGGTAACTCGATAGTTATTACAATTTGTTCGTGCTAAATGCTTGGGAACATAAATTACTGACTACTGTTTAATTTGTCATGGATCGACTCATTTAGTCTGTACTAGGTACTTCGTTACGTCATAATTTCTTAACTATAATTTAATATACATAAGCAAAATGTTCACAATCCATTGTATCAAAGTGTATTATTCTATTGTTTTAGTGTAGAAAAGGAAGGTCTATAAATATCTAGTAGCTAAGTATCTTTAAATGACACTATAAAATAAGATTAAAACAATGCATACATATATGAGGTATAAACAGTAGTATTTAAACGACTTTAACGGTTCGAAACGCGATATATATTAGTTAAACTTAGTTGAAACTTATTTCAACTACGGCACGACGTTTCGGATGCTTTGCAGCAGCCATTGCTCGGGGAGAACCATTAAATAATTCTCAAATAAGTGTAACTAACATATGTCGCGTTTTATTTAAATGTGTACTACTGGCGTAAACTAGACAGTATTTAATTATTATTCGTCAAGGAAACTGTAAAATGTATCTTTTTTACTAGAGTCCAAGCGGGGATCGTTACGTTAATTAGCCATACGTCTTGGTTGTAGAACGGTGAAGTTGTTATGTAGTAACTTAAAATAATTATAATGAGGAAGTAACCTGGTCATTTCCACCTGCCACCCTAAAGCAAGATTGTGGTCGCGATTACACGGAAATTGTCTTAACAACTAAATCGGTGAGGTCATCAACAATGGGGAGGCGGGAAGAAAGAAATTTACTATTTCTATTTGCTTACAATACAGGGTAATAAAATGTTTATGGTTATTCCGATATTTTTAACTACAAGCTCCTCGCCCAATAAATTACAAAGAATATTGACAGGGCTCTATGTATAAATTTGCAAGTTGTATTTCCGTAAAACAACGATAGAGTGAAAAATATTGGCATTTTTTGTAATAAATTCTGAATGAATGGCAGTGTAAAAATATATGTATATGTAACATGTATTTGTTCAATGTTTAGACTCAGACAGACATATGAAGTAATACTTCATTGTCGTACATATATAGAATTATTTAAATAAAACACTTTAACGGTTTTAAACGCGATATATTAGTCAAACTTATTTAAAAATCATTATCAAATAAACTCTCGCGTAAACTATAGACAGTATTTATATAGAATTATTTGTATTTACGCAAGTAGCACAAATTAAATTAAAACACCCTCAAGTGAACATGACTGCTGCAAACTGCATCTGAAACGTCGGGTCATTAAAATAACTAATATATTTCGGTTTTAAATATATAGGGGATCGGTTTCAAGTAAATAATTGCCCATATTTTCACCATACAATAGCAAATCTTTGAACTAAATACTAAAATGCGTTTCAATTGCATCCAATCAAAAGAATAGGGTAATTACGCGTCGCCCACGCATGACCATCTAGATTTACTATCAAGCCACCACCCCATTGCAAACTTATTTCGTATAAAAGACAACTTCCTCGATACATAGGGTCTTGAGGAAACGTCCAGTTAATACACTTATGCGCCATGCTTCCTGTCGTATCCCCTTTTTCGACACAAGACGCTTTCTAATACAAACTCGTTTTGGTTTCTGGCAGCTATTGATTTAAGCTTTTAGAGCCTAAAGTTTTCTAGAGAAAGTAGTGTCAATGATCTATACACAGTGTCTTGTACCGTCAAAGAAATTAAATTTGGACTGAAAGGGGTTTCCTTTGCGTTTTGCGAAAACGATTCAGGAAATCTTAAATGTTATTCTTTTAATAATCTACAAAATGTCTGCGACAGACATACCTAACTAACAAGAACGGTTTTTATGGTAATCAAATTTTGGTAGAAACACTTCATATGCCAAAAAGGTATTAAGAAATATTTAACTGAAACGTAAAATCGGAATTTTATCTAAAAATCTATATCATAAAACTTTTGAAACAAAAAATGGCTCCAATATTATTTGAAGTCCAACGCCTATAATGAGATTACCTGTCTTCGTTTCTGATCTGCGACGTCTACCAACATCTGGCAGAAGTGCCGCTTTCAAGTTTTCTATGTGAAAAAGTCCAGTTATCTGATTAAACTTTTCCTATCTGGCATTGCCCTGAACTTTTCGGAATTGAATGAAGTCTTATCGTTGGACAGGAAGTTGATTTACGCCCGCTTTATAATTTATATACCAAGAACTTGATTAAAACTATGTACAATAGTTAGTGAAGTTGTGTCCAAAGGTGCTATACTTTGTACTAGTATTTAACTATGTATATACTAGCTGCGCCAGCGACTTCGCGTAGAATACTTATTTTGGCCGTCAAAATATGTTTTTGCATACCTCCTTGAATAATCCAAAATTATAGCTGTTATCTACGAGATTGTTCGGGTCCTAATCTTAAATGATAGATATATATTCTCGCGGACAAAATTTTAAATCATTTAAATGAAAGAATTATTATTTTATACGCATTTTTGCGTATCTTAAACCATTTTCGCAGCTCATGCAACGGACACTCTCCAAAATGAAAAAAATCCCCGTTTGTTCCACATATCTCACTTTTTCTTCGCTCTTATTGGCCGTAGGATAATATTTTATAGCCTAAAGTCTTCCTCGATAAATGCTCTAACCAAAACGAATTTTGAAACTCGAACCAGTAGTTCCTGAGATAAGCGCGTTCAAACAAATAAACGTTTCAGCTTTATAATATTAGTATAGTTATGCATTTTTGTTTATATAAAATAACAGATGTATAGTTCTAAATAAACAAACCTCCGGGTTCTTTTTTATGGTGGAACAAGGATGTCTGGAATTTGTTATAGAATGCTTATCAGCTGACATTCGTAAATTTATCGATGTTTGCAAAAACGGCATCCCCGTTCAGAATTAGCGTGGCTTCCGTTCGGGACCCCCATTTTTTGCTAATTCGGTAACAGTCCCGTTTCGAAGAATAGCGGGATCAAAAACCTTGGTAGTAATAAAGATTTAAACAAACACAAATTTGTCTAAAGACCCTAGTTACAGTGTATATCGTCAATAGTTAAAAAATGTTTTTTGTTACTCTACTGAAAGATCAGTTTTAAAACAAAGTCCAAACAGATTTAAATAACTTATCCTGGATAAACATTTTACACTTACGCATAAATGTGGATACATAAATATGCCGGCTTGATGTAATATGTTTACTAATGACTTTCGGATTGGCTAGTAGTGTTAAATTTGGATTATGAATTGTTTTAAGCGGATAGCTAGACGCAACGAGAAATGTAACTTCAGATTAAATCTCCTTTTATTTGTTCCTAAACATAAAACCTCTTTATTTAATAATTCCGTCACCGTTTAAACTATCCTCTATTGAAACTCCCTTCCCCCTAATATCAGAAAAGGTTCTCCGTTCTTTTAATACTTTGTTTTATAAGTCTTACCTTTCAATTCACTGTGTATACTTTTACGATGTACCTTTGATTTTTGTTTATTATTCCTTACACCTACCCGCTTAATTAGTCTTTTGCAATATATTTTCTCCTGTACCTCAGGTTGGCTGGAAGAGATTGCTGCTTAGCGATAAGGCCGCCTTTTATCTTTAAGTTAATACGTACGATTTTTTCTTTTATATAGGTATATTTCTTACTCTTTTGTATGTATAAGTAAAGATTTATTTTATAATTGAATGTAATGTGATGTAATATGTTTGCCCTATACTTTAAAACCTTAAGAATTAGACAGACGCTGACCTATCCTACTTGCAGTTCATTCTTTGTCTAAACACATTTCCAACACCTGCCCGCACCTTTTGCGTCACGGGTTCCCAGAGGGGTTGTACTCGAACGTTCGTCTCTTTCTCACATATAAGCCACTCATCTTCCATCCTTATCTAGCACGTCCCTAAGGGTTTTTGTACTCACCCTTATTCAGCTCGTGGGTGTGCGCATATTCGTACTCACACATTTGAATTTTGATTTCTTTTATTAGTGCAGCGGTGACGTTCGATGCGCGTGCGTCGAAGGATGTGTTTTGGCGGGAATTACGGGAGAGTTTTGTGCAATTGTTTATAGCTAGTCTTTAGAGTTAAATATGTGTAAATGATGGAGTGTATTTCTCTGTGTTTGGATTAGTCGCCGTGATGTTAAATATTCTGTGAGTGCTAATTTAGAGCTTTTATTGTATCGGATTGAAACGAGATGTGTTCGTCATATATATTATTGTTTTCAACGTTTCTTTTGGCGGTTGCTAGAACTTTATCGCATTTCAATCTAGTGAAGTTTTATCTTCCTTTTCATTTGATTGTGAAAAGATCAACTCAAAGTAAAAACATTGCTCTTACAACAGCAAGCTCAAGGCCAGTATATGAAATGTATTGTAAAAAATACAACTGCTTATTTTGCAAATTGATCCTTTTGTCAGCGGGGCCTCAATGATATTCTGTGGTTATCACAAATGACGTCACCAGACGAGGAATTGTGCGTGCTCTTTTAACATTGTGCAATTGGGGCGCGTAGATATTAAGCTCGTAAAATAGTCGAAAACCTAGTATATATGTTAGTTAAGTATATAGTTTATGTTAATAAGTTCAACTAGTCGCTTTATTTATTTAGTTTTTTTATCTGATTACTACTAACGAGAAGTAGGTATATTTGTTTCTTCTTTTATGATAGAGGAGAATAGACAAGCATGTGGTTCACTCGATGTTGGGTATAATACCCTAACCATATAACATTTTCGCTGTCGACATATTTTGATTTTGAACCGTTAAAAATAAAATACAACAATAAATTAAACGGAACTTTTAGTAACAAGTTAACCAAGGTATAACCGCGGATAGTAATTCATTAAATTATTTTAACTGCAAGATGTACATGATACAACATATGCACCAAAATACAAACTCAATCGTCAAATGTGACAGATAAAAACCAGACAACGTAACACGTTTCTTAGCTGATAAATAAAGTCGCTTGGGCCATGGGGCCTATATGACAAAGCTAAGCCGGTACTCTCAACAATGAAGGCGGCTTTTGTGCAAAATCGTCAATTTACACCAGACTTTTTACTGCGATGTCAATCACCAAAAGTGACAGAACAAGACGATGAATGGAACATGTTTGTCAGCTGATGGTATTGAAATATTCCAATTCTTACCTCATCGAAATACGAAGTCTGGGTATTATTATTCGATCCCGAAACCGGTATTCCGTATTCGCGTTCGTCATTACGGGAACTCGTTTGACGCCTTATACAATATATACCTATTTGGTACGAGAAAAGGTCCACAATCGGTTATTAATGCTAATAGAAAGGCTGAACCGGTCCTTCTTCCTAGAATTCCTATGCGCGTTGTGTTAAGAAAAATTGGCGCCACTTTTTTCCGCCCGCTCAATGCCCGTGTAATGAGAATTCGCATGATTGACAATAAACTCTAGATGAAGGCTAAAAATAAGTTCGAAGCTTCACATATATTCAAGGCGCATCCTGTTTAACCCTTACAGGACCATAATATGGCTGAGACTAAATATGCGAGAATATTTTAGCTATTTTGGGTGTAAAGTAAGATATCACTAGAAAAACATAGCAGAACATTCATACGTTGTATTTTGACATTCATTTCAAAAAATATCGATTTAATAATAATTGAATAATCGATAACGATTATTCAATTATTATTAAATACGAAACATATTTCCCTCGAGGGTGAAAGGGTTAATCATAGAATAACTTGCAATATCGTATTTTCTAAAATATAAAACTAAGAAAAAAAACTATTATTTACGTAATTTGAAGACGAAAATACGTTTCATTCACTTTCTTTCTTCTATTCAAAATTTTGACAGAAAACTTAAGAGATTTTGTAGCAACTCCAAATATGTTAATTGAGGAGTAGTTGTTATTTGATGTCAATTCGAGTACCGTGGGTTCGAGTCTTATATGCGTTTAAATTGATATCGTAATTATCACTTTTTTCCCTCTATTGCTATTATTTACATACAGATATTATTTACGTAAAATAACATATTAATTGGGGGCTTATTAAAAATCTGTTTTTTCCATATGATTGGTTGTTAGAGCATGTGACTTCGAGTACCGTGGTATTTGCTAATACTTATTTTTCGTGTATTGTTACAGACGTAGTGGAAATGAGTCGGAGTCGAGTGAGTACAGTGACGATTCGTTCGCGTATGCCGAGGATGTGCAGGTTACAGCCAAAAGCTCTGGACAGAGGAAGAATTGTAACAGGGGCAGATGGAGTAAGGAAGAGGTGAGGAATAAACATGCATTATTGTATAGAAAAACACATAAAAAAAGAGATATTTATAGCATCAAAATTTGGTTTTGTAAACCTTCTCATGTTGATAAATTATAGCTGTTACAAGACGTCGTTCGCGTCCCGTCGTTCTTGCAAGTTAATCCTAAAAGTAAGGCATAGACTGTCGCAGAGATTTTTTAGATCATTTAAAGATGAACCGTTCTTTAATCCATAATTTTTGGGTATCTAGAACTGTTTTCGTTACGTACAATTTAAACCAATAACAATGAATAATTTTCGCCGTTTTTCCACATTTCCTGCTGTTTCTTTGCTCCTATTAATTGCGGCGAGACGTTTTATAGCCTATAGCCTTCCTCGATAAATGCTCTAACTAACACGAACTTAATTTTTCTATTCGAACCGGTAGTTCTCGATATTAGCGCGATCAAACAAACAAACTCTGCAGCTTATATACTATTAAATAAATGTTACGTTAAGTTGCTTCCTATTTAAACAGGTTAATTATGGAAAAAATCAGAGTAATATTCTTATTTATAAGGTCTGTTAAGTGACATAAAAGAACATTTTCGCTTATTTTACAAATAAATAGTGTTCCTACTAATGTTTGAGGGATTATATTATATCAATTCGCAAGTCGCCTAATTTTCTTATCTAGACGTAAGTATTGTATGTTTTACTATATTCTTTCAGGATACAAAACTCAAGATGTACGTCCGCATGTACGAGGAGAACTGGGAGATGATAGCGGCGCAGTTCCCGGACAGGTCAGACGTCCAGTGCCAACAGAGGTGGACGAAAGTCGTCGACCCCAAACTAGTCAAAGGGCCCTGGACGAAGGAGGTAAGGTCTTAATAAGAAAGATAGCCATTCAGTCTAGCGCAGGGGTAGACGAATCACATTTCATTCACGCACTACACTTTAGCATACCAATTAGACAAACTAATTTACGATGTACTATAAAATATACGTACGATATTTACACGTGATTGTGTAATAGACTGCATTTAAATGAAGCTTATCATTATAAGCTCCATTGAAGCAAACACAATATTTTGGGCCTTTATAGCATAATCTAGATATACCTACATTATTTAAGATTTTTAAACAACTTACAAAAGAGCATTATCTGTAGGTTACGGGATTAGTGCACATTTAAATAAAACACATTTAACGGCTTTAATTTGAAAAGAGTTTCATTTGAAAGTCACAAGAGCTTGATTTTATTGAGCTAGTTAGTATACGTATAAATAGATAAACTTGATCTCGCGCTAGCGCCTAGCTTCTTGTCCCATCTGTGCCAAAAACCAAAAAAAAAATATTTTTTAAATGTATTATATCTATTTATTTGTAGACTTTTTAATATGTATTATATCTATTTATTTGTACGATGTCACTGATAGCCATTAAAACTTATAGTTTATTACAGTACTAGTTGTAATTTCAAAATACGATTTTTACAAATACCTATCAAACGGACTTACGAATTCAGTTCAAAGCTCGCTATGATTTACGACAGACCACCAAAGCTATGACATCATCCATTCACATTTCTAGATCTTACGAATTCCGAGCATAAGGTTTCTTAGATGTCATCAATGAGACGGTGTTACTTGAATACCAAGCATGGACATTTATAGCCAAGTGTGTCATGGGAGAAATATGTCTATAAACAGCTGATAATACTGATATGAGATTTTCTTATTATTCAATAAGGATTGTTTAAATAAAACTATAGAACACCATATATATATGAGTTTAACTCATTTGAAAATGATATTGGCGGAAACTACAGTATTTAATAACGATTGTTGTAAAATATAACTGTTCTTTTTTAATCTATAGTCCTTTAGCCATCCACGCGAAATCAAATTAAATTACTTCATGCTTTCTTATATATTTACTCTGAATACAGACAAAGTGTTTCATAATTAAATAAATTTTAAGTGTCTAATATCTGCTATAGAGTTACTCTTGTCTTATTAAATTCAAGCAAATTAAAATGATAATTCCATATTTAAATCGGTCATTCCATTGAAAAATTAGAATTACATCATTGTCTCTTTTAAATAAACAGTGCAAGCGCACTTATAACATTTGTATTAAGATAAAAATTGACCTTGTGTTTTAATTAAGAGTATATTGAGTTCATAGTGATAAGGTGCGACTGGTTTGTGTTTATATTAATTAGAGAGAATTGAGGTTTTACTCCGCTTGGGAAATAGTTATTCAAATTCAGGTTATAAAGCTACATTTTGATTGAGAAGTAAAAGTTGGCCGGGCTTGTTAATCCAATGGTAGCAATGGAAATCAACAATCAACGGCTCGTGGGTTAGAGCCTGATCACAGTCCATTGTGATTCCAAAAATCATGTAATACGTTTACGAAGACAGTTTATACTTTGTTAAAATTAGAAATATCTTAATTTCGTCCGGGTCGAGAACCAAACGTCCATGTGATAGCCGTGAAGTGTTTCATATTTGGGTTTCAGTCTGTAGAATTCCGAACGTTCGAAGCCAAAATAGATCATCGCCGCACTTTGTTAATGGTTTGGCTATATCACACAAAACATATATATATAAATTAAAAGACTGTCTAAATCTGTTCACATATATTTTTCTTCTCACCATAATTACTAGAGAATTATTCATAAGGATTGAAGGATTCCGCTCATAATGTATTTATTGTGTAGCTTAAGTGCTTTTTAAATATATTCTGTTGATAGAAGCAGAGAATTAAGCTTTTTTTTCTAGTATTTATTATTCTATACTTTGTAGGTTTAAGAGATTGAATTTTCTCCGTAGCTCAATGGTTCGAGTCGTTCTTGGTTCCGGAAAAATGTTTTTGTACATTTTTTTTCACACGTTGATAGTGAGTTCAAGTCCCGTGTGTACATTGGCATGTATAAATTGTAATAATTCATGATATAAGGGATATTAATTTGGCTTCAAACATAACTATTTTGCATCACTAATTTAAAAATATATAGATATAGAACCTTATGGTTGTAACTTGGTATTTATTTCGACGTATTGAGACCGTGACACTCCGTTTGACCTTAGCGAGGTCATTTTTTGTCTGTTTGTCTGTAAACACGTGCTCATTGTTAATGGTCGATTCTTGTCTTACATACAGCTCTTGTTTCCCGTCTGAATAAATATACTGGATTTAATTATAGCCAAAATATATAATTGCAATAATGTGATTCATGAGTGGGATATAATGAGATAGTGTAATGGACAAGGTATGATGCTGTCTATCATTGTCAGTCCCATTTTTACAAAACACCTAAAAATGTTCAATCCATATCTCAGTTTCGCATATATAGAGTTTCCCGTGACCACGGCTGCTGCAAAGCATCCCAAATGTTGGGCCGTAGTTAAAGAAAAAAAAGAATCAAGTTTAATTATAATATATCGCGTTTTAAACCATTAAAGTGTTTTATTTAACTGAGTACTACTCGCGTAAGCTACAGACAGTATTTAGACAGGACATATTAAAATTCTAATTCGAAAATAGAAATCGTTGATCCCGACAGCGGCTCTAAAAATTCCAAGCAGCAATACAAATGTCTCGCGAAAACCTGTCTACATCAAAATCGTCTGCTGCATCGGGCCTCATTAGCTGGTTTAGAGCTTAGTCACTAGCCGAACAGCTGATTCGATTCAATTCATATATCATGCGCCCACGCACTCGTTTACCTTGTAAAGTAACGTATTTTCACACGATGCTTTTTGTCAATACTTTTTTGTATAATAACAATATTTGAGGCTATCTGGGTGCACATCGAATTGTAAAGCCATTTAAATTGGAGCTGATCAAACGATTTTGTATCCGGATTTCGTGTTTCTTAGCTTTAACAGACTTAACGTCACAGTTTTGCGAGTTTGGTAATTTTAAGTTATAGTTTTGACTTCACTCGTAACTTTTTTAACAATCCCTAAATTTCATTTACAGGAAGACGAAAAAGTTGTAGAATTAGTCGGAAAGTACGGCCCGAAGAAATGGACGCTCATAGCGCGACATCTGAAGGGCAGGATAGGGAAACAATGCAGGTGAGATATACGTATACTTTTATGTGGTACAGTGGTCGTTAGTGGTTTGAGTTCCGCCTGTGTCATTTAGTTTATAAACATTCCGAAAATAAATTAAAAAAAGATTATAACTACCATGTCCTACGCGGTACCTCAATTGGTTAGAGTAACAGCACGAAACGCTTCAAGCCGGTTCAAGTCCTGCCCGTGTTCATTTTTTTTTTTAATCTATAATCGATTTTTAATTTAGATGGCACTCATCATGTGCATGTGAAAAATATTAAATTTTCATTCCGAGAATACTTTCCCACGTATATATAAGCCATTTTAAATTTATACTATGTACTTATTTGTATCCAAATAATGATAAAATATATTGAAATATATATTTTTGCGCAACGACAGCAAAAAACTTATTTATTTCTTTTCTGGTACACTTTACTACTAATATTATATTCTAGTTATTTTCATGTAACACATTATTCGAAAAAAGTTTATTAATATAATCTAAGAGGTTTTTGATATGGTAAACTATATGAACCCATTTATTTTACAGAGAAAGGTGGCACAATCACTTAAATCCGTCTATAAAGAAGACAGCGTGGACGGAACATGAGGATAGGATAATATACCAAGCACATCAGCAACTTGGCAACCAGTGGGCGAAGATTGCTAAGCTTTTGCCTGGCAGGTGTGTAGTTAGATAAAAGAGAGAGAGAACTACTATCTGTCTACAGGTAGCTCACATTTGAATAGTGGCCGTTGTTAAAAATAATGTATAAACAAGCTTAACTAATATACCAAACTACAGATAGTTTTAACTGTTTAAAACGTGAAATATCGGTTTACTTATTTTATGCTGCTTACGTTTTGGATGCTTTGCAGCAGTTGTTGTTATTTTAGGACTAGATTCTTAAACGATAGAAAATAGACTACTTATGTTTGAAGCAATAAAAAGATAATCTTCACTTCTAATCTACTAGTACTAACCTTTTATAAATCTTTTATAGAAGTTTTCCAAAGATAGTTGTAATTTTTGTAGTAATGTTGTAATGTTTAAATATATTCTAACTTACCAGGACCGACAATGCAATAAAGAACCACTGGAACTCAACGATGCGGCGCAAGTACGAACCGGACGGTGGTGACATGTTCGATGCTCGGCGGAGGCACGGCAAAATTAAGAAATACGACCATAACGTCACCAGCGAAAACAGCAAGGTTCTAGTTTCATGCAATGATGTTAGTGTTTGTTTCGTTTGTATTTTTTTTATTTTTTTTTTGTATTGTTTCTTGTCTTGTCATTATTTGTATATTTATACTTAACATTGAACAAGTACACTCTTATAGTGTTCTTAATGAAATTGTATGTCAAGAGGTCGAATTGATAACCTACTTTTGACACTACTTGTTCATTCATGTTTAAGAGAACAAACTCCTTTTATGTTGTTTGTGATCGTAATCGCCACTATTTTATATCTAAAATGCTTGCTGTATTCGGTGTTATCCAGCAGTTAAGCTCGTTCTTATAATAATACTCTAAGAACCCTATTAAAATCTTTATATTGGCTATATTATAATATGTTTATAATATTCTAAGAGTTACAAATACACACTTAACTGGGTTCAAGTATTTTATGGTAGGAGTCCGTCAAGTTTAATCGCGTTTCGGTTTCAGTCTGTCGATTTCCGAATATCCAAAGCCAAAATAGGTGGAGAGCACATCTAAATGTTCTAAGGGTATGCATCTTCCACACTTATCGGCCTCCACTTATCATAAAAACTTTTTAGCTTTAAAAAAAGAGATAAATTACCTAAAGACAGAATGCAGAAGAAACGAAACTGTATGGTTTTCTTAGTCTTAACATACTTACTTAAAATTAACATACCTTTATTGTGATTATTATAACTAGCATCTTAATATTTACAGACGTGGACAGACCCGTTCAACGAATCAATACAAAGCAACTCGTCGTCATCAAGCCAGCCACCGTCCAAGCAAGTGCTGCATTTCAGGCAGTTGTTGAAACAACAACTCAACACACTACAACACCAGAACACGTCGAACGTGTCCAATGTGTCGTCGATGTCTAATATGTCAAATGTCACACTTCAAAGCAGGGATTCCCCGGACAGGGGGGGATTGGCCGCGGCGGAAACTATGGAAATAGTTGATAGTAACTTTAAGTAAGTGTTTAATTCCTTCTCATGTCGGCTGAAATATGTTCGACAAGTTTAAATTTTTATTCTTGATTGAAAAAATATGCTTAAATAAAATACTTTTAACGATTTAAAAGGCGTGGTCACTGGGGGGGGGGGGGGGGTCACCAAGTGGTCTGTGCTTAAATAGCACATAATCCTAGTTATTGTCACCACTGTGGCAATTTTGAAGCCCACCAAACGGCACTGGTGAAGCCTTCAGGGTATTAGCTCTTGTGTCTCTCATATAAGCGGAGATCTATGCCCAGCAATGGTACATTGATAATGATCCGAAAAATATAACACTAATTACTTTCTAATCCATAATTTAATAATGTTTATGTTTTTAATTACAGGTTTATAAACATAGAAACGTTGCCTGAGGACTCACCTATAAAGTCCTACCTCTCGCAGGCTTCTTCGAGTACTACTGATCGAAGTGGAGGTACGTATTCTCTATATATTGTTTTTCACGCTTAAACAACTACGATATTAAAAACAAATATGTCAATGCCTTTTGACATATAGTATAGTTAAATTAAAAGACGATTATAAATTGAAAAAAAAATACGACACGGGCAGGACTTGAACCGGCATCCACAGAGTTCCGTGCTGTTTCTCCAACCGTTACCGTGTCCTACATATATCGTCGAATTTCTTCAACCTCTACTCTAGCACTATAATTTCAACCATAACATTTAAAATTAAGCTCAACTGGTTAAGAATAGTATTTTTTATGTAAAATTTCAGTGACGTACTCAGTATGTTCGGAACCGAGTAAGGAAATAATAGTGCCCTCCGTATACACGTCACCGAAGAAAAAGCTGACGGAGTCGAGTCCACCGCCGATTTTACGACGAGGGAAAACCAAACGGACCTCACATGTGAGTTACTGTATCGTGTCTTGTACTACTTCGTTAGACTTGTATATTGTATATGTGTTATATATTCGGTAATTTGTGTTTGTAAATATTATTAAGTCGCTTATTTTATTACATATTTAACTACGATCCGACGCATAGAATGGTTTGCATCGTTATCGCGTATATCGATTTCAATCTTTGTGTTCTATTTAAAACTGAATAATTATAAAGTAGGCAGAGTATTAACGAGTTAAACTATTGTTTATCCATTTTTCTGAGATTCCAATGGAAAAATTCTCAGGCTTACTACTATCATATTTTGTACTAGTTTTACATATAGTATAGTTACGTTAACATTTGTTTCTATATTTTCAGGCCTGGTCAGAGAACATGAAACCGCTAGAGGGCGCTACCCCCATAAAGGCGTTGCCTTTCAGTCCTTCGCAATTCTTGAATTCACCCGCCACGCTCTCCTTTCCCAACTTCGATTCTACGCTGAGACATTCCTCGACAAAGGTAAAACGTAGTTATAATTAAAAAAAAATATATTTTTTACTTCACATCATAACTTTCACGACGACAATTCACGACATAAGCCTTGTCATTTAAAGTGGATTGGAATTACTGTTTATCTGGTTTCATAAATCTTGCCCTTTATATTTCAGAATCTGGACAACTGGAGTCAGAGTCCACTTTTACTCACACCGACGCCAGCGAATATTACGCCGGGCGGAACCAATTTCAGAAATACACCCAAGTAAGTTAATAAATATATATGAATATTGTTCATCTACCAAAGTAAAAAACGAGGAAAACGATACCCTTTATCTGAATTAGTTATTATTTATTTGTGTACTAAAGATAAAAAATAAAATAAGAAATCTTGTTGTACAAATAAATAAAAACAAATACCTAACATATCTATAATTGATTCGAATGAACAATACATTTTAGTAACTTTAGTGACTTGTACTGTTATTGTTCATGAATTTTTAGCTGCAACTCTGGTCTGCATTAATGTAATACATGTTAGTAAATTGAACGAATAAATAAAATAAACGCGTATTAGCGGTAAAAATCATGAATATTACTAAATATAAATTTTACATTGTTAAAATAGATATTTTGTACTCTTATTTTCCTATTTAAGCAACAAAATTAATATCATTGGCCTACTTCTAAATAATGTTAATACATTTCAGAACACCAACGCCATTTAAAATTGCGATGGCGGAGATCGGGAAGAAATCCGGTTTGAAATATTCTCCTTCGAGTCCTGGAGTCCTGGTCGCGGACATCACAGAAATGATAGAGCGAGAGGAGAGCGCTATTAACGATACTGCACAGTCTGTTATGGATCACGAAGGACAGGTATGTGGAGCTTAAATATACATGTTATATGTTACCGTCTATAGTTTACGCGAATAGTACACGTTTAAATAAAACACTTTAACGGTTTAAAACGCAAAATACAATTATATTTTGCGTTCAACTTAATTTTAACTACGGTCGGGACAGGAGTTATATTTTTGAATGATTGACTGCTAAGTGAGAGATGTCAATTTCATTGCCATTTATAGTTCAAAAGTTTAAAGGGTGTGATACAATTCTACGATTTTTACTCTATCTATTTTGTTTCATTCAATTATTGGTATGTTAGTTTTGCTTGCTATAGGTGACGTCATGGGTTGTGCTACAAGTGACATGACTCCGTCTACATCATAAACAATGAGTAGCAGAATGATGGATAGCATTGTCCCATCAGTTCAAGTATTGATGTAATGGTAAATGCATTGTTGGCGACTGCTTAAGTACATGTTAAAAGTTTGAACATAATACTGTTTGAAGAGTGTATATTCAAATAGAAAGGCATGCAACACACAACAAACCAGGACCTGTTGCTATGGAGCTTGACATTGAGGAATATAGATACATTGTACCCGGGTCTGCAAGTGTGAAGTATGTTACCGAAGACTGCGTGGAGGTAGGCGACCAGGCCCCCATGACGGTGAATGTTACTGGCAGCACAAATAAAAAATTAACCCAGCAGGCTCTCCATCCAGGCCTCTTCATCACAAGACCTAGGTCTTCTTCATTGAGCAATATCAAGACTACTGAGTCAAAGAACCCACCTGCTACTCCCGTAATAATGGATAATGATCATTTAGTTAACAATGATTGCCCTCCTCCCTCCTGGCAAAGAATACCTACAAGCCGCTACCCCAAGAGAAAGAGACTATCAAATAGTCCTCCACAATACCAAAAACTCGACCAAAAAACACAAACAGGAATCAGTACTTCTAACAGTTACAGTGGACTACCTATAGATCCTACTGATGAAGATTCATCCACTTACGCTAAAAAAGTCTACAAACCACCTCCTATAATATTATATGGCATAGAGGATCTCTCCAAATTAACTGAATTACTAAATAGTAATGTACCTAGTGACGGCTACTCATACAAAATCATAAACAGAGATCATTTAAGAATCACGACACAATCTACTGATGTATATAAAGAATTAATAGAACTCATTCGGAACAAAGGTCTAATTGGTCATACATTTACTCAAAAGCAAAATAAATGTTATAGAATTGTGGTAAAAAACTTGCATCACACCACACCAAAAATATCTATTATAGAAGAAATTGAAAAAAACAGGTAACAAGGTACGTGGTGAAATTGTGTGCGCAAGATCAAGAATAAACAAAAAGCCCTTGAACATGTTCTTTGTAAACATAAAACCAGGCCCCAATAACCCAGAAATAAAGAACATAGAGTATATATACCACACAAGAGTCAAGATTGAAGATCCAAGAAAATCAACTGAAATTCCTCAGTGCACAAGGTGTCAACAATACGGGCATACCAAAAACAACTGTATGCGCCCATACAGGTGCGTTAAATGTGGAAAAGGACACAAAACTACAGACTGCCCAAAGAAAGACAACAACACACCCGCTACCTGTGCTCTCTGCAATGGTGACCATCCGGCTAACTACAAAGGCTGCCAAGTGTACAAGGAAATAAAAGCACGAAAAATTAAACCTCCGGCAGACAAGCTAAAATACTTGAAACCTGCACCCCAATTAGCTGACTTCCCTCCTCTGAAATCTCCCAGTTATATTAGACAACATTCAGCAAACAACCAGATGAGAAGCACGGAACACACGCTTGAAAATATGCCTAGTACTTCAAATACTAGCTATTGGAATAGAAAAACAGAGATTAAGCAGTCTCAGTCAACAAGCTCATTAGAGCAAATTATAATCAAACAATCTGAAAAGATAGATATTCTAATCCAACAAATAGGAACCCTAATGGGCCTCCTAACGTCGCTCATAGCCCAGCAGAAAAAATAAATTCTTGCGTGTGGCAACATGGAACGTAAGTGGCCTAGCCTCTAATAAGCAAGAAATTGAAGTATTTATAATCCTCCACAAAATAGAAATCCTATTAGTCACTGAAACACACATGAAAGACCAAAATGTAATTAAAATAAAAGGATACAACATATACTATGCGAACCATCCAGATGGGACATCACATGCTGGGTCTGCTGTCATAGTTAGGGAAAACATTCGACACCACGTCTTACCAAACTTTAGACAAGGACACTTACAAGCGGCTATAATATCAATAGATGACCGGCATGGCTCGCTAAATGTGGCTTCAGTTTACTGTCCCCCGCGACATCGAATAAGTGAGCAAATGTTTAGTGACTTCTTTGACACACTAGGAAACAGATACATGACAGGCGGTGATTGGAACTCAAAAAATACATTCTGGGGCTCTCGGCTAACTACAACAAGGGGTCGGGAGTTAAAAAAGACTATTGATAGATACAATCTTAACGTAATATCTACAGGGGAACCAACACACTGGCCTACAGATCGTGACAGACTTCCGGATGTCATTGATTTCTTTATTACTAAAGGAATCTCGGGACTATACACAAAAGTGGAATCATGTCTTGATGGCTTCTCAGACCACACACCTTTGATATGTGCCCTAAGTTCGACTGTGATCTGGAAAGAACCACGTCAGACCCTATACAATCAAAAAACAGATTGGGAGGCTTTTCGAGATTATATAGAGGAAAATGTTAACTTATGCATACGACTCAAATCAGAGGAGGATATAGAAGATACTACGCAGTATACCACCAATATAATACAAAAAGCAGCATGGCTATCAACACCTTACTTGAACTCTAAAATACAAAAAAACGATATTTGCCTCGAAATAAAAGAGCTGATAGCTGTGAAGAGAAGACTAAGACGTAGCTGGCAGTCCTATAGGAATAGACAAGACAAAAAAGCACTCAACAGAGCTCAAAAGGTTTTAAAAGAAAAGCTGAGAGAAAATGAGAATAGTACCTTGCAAGACAAATTAAAATCATTGTCTCCATACAAAGCAGACGACTATTCGCTCTGGAAAATGACTAAAGCGTTAAAAAGACCAAAAGAACACATGCCTCCTCTAAGAGAAGCTACTGGCAACTGGTCACGAAAACCTAAGGATAAAGCTCAGTTATTCGCCGACTTCCTAAAAGACACGTTCAAACCGAATGAGCCTGATATTCATCACACAGAGGAAGAAATTGACGAAATCCTGAATAGAGACCAACAATTGTCTATGCCACTAAGACCGGTTACACCGGCCGAAGTCAAGATAACTATAAACAATTTAAAACCTAAAAAGGCACCAGGATTTGATCTCATAACGGCAGAAGTTCTGAAAAATCTACCTAAAAAAGGCATTGTTCTACTGACTATCCTCTTCAATGCAATATTGAGGCTACAATATTTTCCAAGGTTATGGAAGGTGTCTGTTGTGAACATGGTTGCCAAACCGGGAAAGCCCTCAACAGAGGTTACATCATACAGGCCCATAAGTCTTCTGCCATTACTATCTAAAGTCTGCGAAAAGCTAGTCCTAAAGCGCCTTCTCCCAGTCCTTGAAGAACAAAACGTTATACCAGATCACCAGTTCGGCTTTCGTTCACATCACGGAACGACGGAACAGATACATCGAGTGGCTCATACAATACGGCAAGCGATGGAGAGGAAGGAATACTGTTCGGCTGTGTTCCTTGACATACAGCAGGCCTTTGACCGGGTGTGGCATAAGGGCCTCTTGTGCAAGTTAAAACAACACCTTCCAAATACTGCATACATGCTCCTGAGGTCATATCTGCAAAACAGAACATTCCAAGTTAAATGCGAAGACTGTCTGTCACCCATTTACGAAATAAAAGCGGGCGTGCCTCAAGGCTCTGTGCTGGGGCCGGTTTTGTATACGGTGTTCACCGCCGACCTACCAATCTCAGAAGCAGTGGTGACAGCAACTTATGCCGATGACACTGCAGTTCTCTCCTGTAACAGAGACCCAAAAGTGGCTTCCGCAAAACTTCAGGAATGCCTAGATAAAATCGGACTATGGCTGAAAAAGTGGAGAATCCGGGCAAGCCCAGCTAAGTCACTTCATGTAACATTCACCTTAAACAGAGGGGACTGCACATCCGTGACACTTGATGGAGCTACTCTGACACATCATACAACAGCTAAATACTTGGGCATGCACCTAGACAGAAGACTAACCTGGCGAGATCACATAAAGGCCAAAAAGAAACAGGCAGATAAAAAATATAGAGACATGTACTGGCTGCTAGGAAGAAATTCAGCACTAAGTTTGGAAAACAAGCTCGTCATATACAAATCTATATTGAAGCCAATTTGGACCTACGGCATACAACTCTGGGGCTCAGCAAGCCACTCAAATATAGAAATTTTACAACGCTTCCAAAATAAGGTTTTAAAAGCTTTGAGCAATGCACCATGGTTCACAAGAAATACAGAAGTCCATCAATATCTGGAAATCCCGACGATCAAGGAAGAAATAGAAAGGACTGCTGCGGCCTACAGGCAGAGACTTGGACACCACAGAAATCATCTGGCTGCAAAACTGCTGGATGCTGATGCCAACATGTATCGGCTGAAAAGAATACGACTAGCCTCAATCTGAAGAATGAAAGGAATATGAGATGACACATCAGAGGATGTGCACTCTCCAAGCATCAAATAACTCATCAAATCTGATTAAAGCCACTTGGTTGATTGCAGATAGAAAAGAGACAAAAGAAAAAAAAAAAAAAATCTATTTTGTAAGATGAAGATTGAGTTCTTTTAATTTTATCGATATTGATTTTTGTTTTTTGATTATATTTAAACACTATCATAATATGTATTAGTATCTATTGTTTTATCCTTTTTAGATACCATAAGTTCTCATTAGCTGGATAAAATATTTCTATGTATAGAACGATTTTCGAATAAGACTAAGTGCATTGTTATGTAGTCAGGGTCTAGTAGTGGACCAGTTATTTACAACGGCAAACATTTTTAGTAATTAAACGGAATTTATAGGCTACTCGTTGTAGAGTACTTATATACTTACATTTAAAGGAATATGTGCGTATCTGGTGGGGTTGGTCGCAGGTAGCATAAGTAAAAAGATGTTTTGTCTCCGAATAGAGTAAGGTAGAATGTGTAACTCAAGATTTTATTAATCTCAAAATTAAAAATCTCATTATTTGTTTGTGTAAACTAAATTCACAACATACCTTACGATGTTTTCCTCTTAGTATTTCTAAGGATCGAACCCCAGACCTTATAATCATTAGTCGGGTGCTCTCACTCAAATCGCAGTAGTATATCGTTTTATGAACAGTAAAGAGATAAAGTTTAAAAATCGAAAATAACTGGATTTTTTTCAATTTAATTTCGATTTTTAAATTATATAGTGCAATCATGCGCAATAACATGTGAAATATGATAAAGTTTTAAAGATTCTTTGTGTTGTATAAAATATTTTAGAATCGATATCGTTCTCAGGCTAATGACAGCGGCATCGGAAATAGCTCACGAGGCAAAGAAAATGTTCCGTCGCATAAGAGAGCGCGGAAGGCGCTCGCGCTCGGCCCCAGCGCACCAACAGCTACCAGCACCCCACATTCCCACAACAACCTGGTGCCGGATGTCTGCAGTTTTATCATTGAGACACCGGTAAATTATTTATTATCTAACTGTTACATATGTTAGGGGTCTTAGATTCAAATACCGGGAATCGTAGAATGAAGAGGGGGTGTTATTAGTCAAAGGACAATAGATAATCAGGATTCGCTTGATGGAAGAGGAACCGCCGTAGTCACGTTTAAACAAGATGCGCTCTCGGCCTGTTTTGGCTTTGGCCATTTAGAAATCTTGACCGTGGACGCAATTTGATATTCCCTCTATCCATGTATTGGTCAGATTTTTCAGCTTTTTTTAAATTAGTCATATTAAATATGTTGGACCTAATAGAAATCGAATTCACGACCAATTGATTATTAACAAGCCTAACATTGCTTCTATTAGGCTTAACCTGTAATAGTTACCTTAGTTGCAAATTTAAAAGCGTGTACGTCGTAATGAAGGCTTACTTGGATTCTTGTTTCAGAGCAAAACGCTAGCAGGAGACGAGAGCTCCGAGCTATTCTCGTCCCCAGCGATCCATCGAAACCCATACTTAGACGAGTCCACAAGCCTGCACAGCTTAGTCAGCGAAAACACGCCAGACAAATACCAAAACATCGACATCGAAAACATTATCTCGGAAAAGACTAAGGTACAACACAGGTCCTACATCCCTACTAATCCTAACCCTTACTATCAGAATAACCAAAACCCAGCATTCAAAGACATCACTAATCTAGAGTCTCCCAGGAGTTTCGCTAGACTCAACGCGGACAGAATGAAAACGATAAGCGGCGAAATGAATGACCTAATAGCTCCTAAGGAGGTATTAACTAACGCGCTCGTAGACCACATCTATAAAGTGACCAATCAGAAGCCGTCTACGTCGCGAATAGACGAGATTCTGACCAATAAAATAATGAAAGGTAGTGAAGTAGAAAAAGAAAACCAATGGTGGTTAGAGAAAGATTTGTATACGGATAAAGACAAACAGAACGATGATTTGTATAACGACTATTATATATTTACGAATCAAATGTGAGTTAAATTAAGAATTCAAATTAAGAATTTCGATTTTAAATTCTAACGGTTGTGAAGTTCGTTCGATTTTTAAATATTCGATTAATCGAATCGTCGATAATCGATTCGGTTGTAAATTAGGTTTAGGGTGGAGATTAATATAAGCGACCAAAGATGATCGTTTCATCAGATGAATTTTTTAATATATTGGTTTAGTTAGGTTTCGAATTAGGTTTTTAGGTCTTTATATACCTCAAGTTTACCACGCACCAAATTTAATTTAAGTTGCAAGTATTATGTAGGCTAGATTTATGGCTCGTTGGCAAGTATTCTTTATTGGATAATACCGGTTGGTTTTGACTAATCTAACGGCTTCGTAGAAAGTATACTTTTATTCGATGTTTAAAAGTTTTTGGGTCAAATTTAAAGGACGTTTGGTATGAATTAAGAAAGAGTAGTTTTTAGTACGCGTTAAAAGTTCGGTTTTTCGGGAGCCCGGGAATAACTAACTATATTGAATAACGCAGGCCAAAATAACTAGATAGTTTTGAATCTGTGGCAATTAACGTAGTTAGTAGACTAACATCCCTAGGACCTGTCCCATTCCCCTATTTTATACGAAAGTCTATATTCGCTTTGTAATTTGCATTTTCCATTTTGTGTAATAAAATTACATCTATTTATTTTCTATTTCTGTTAAATAAATCGGCAGCTACTTAACGGTACTTTATTTGAAATAATTAAATGACATACCTTGTCCCGCCTTCGTCCGTTCCCACGCCCACCTTCCACCATCCGACAATATTGACAGGCCAGTGTTGATACTCTAAAAACATATTTATTTTTTGTTGTATTATTTTGTTATTAATTTATGACTTATAAATTGTTTTAATTTATTCTATAGCTGTAGTGACTTTGTAATTATGTTTTTTGTATTGTTTTTTATTTTTCTTTGTTTCGCTGTCAATATTGATAGTATCCAATCCAAAGTCCATTTGAGTCCAATGTCATTTTTTATTTCAATAAATGTATTTATCACAGTATCTGTTGGTTTTATTTTTGTTTGTTTTTTATTGTTAAGGATACAGTTAGCAACCAAATACCACCTCCATTGGCTTTACGTATGAACTGTCAATACATTACTAAATAAATTAATTAAATTTCTGACTGTATTTGCAACAATGATAAACTCAAACTCTATAATTAGAACAGAAGTATTAAAGCATGTTTGATTTAGTAGTAGAATGTTGTACACAGTATATAATTCATAACAATTATAGTAGTATTAGACAGTAGTACAGTAGCCTTTTTAGTAAACACAAAATATTTGTAACATTCGCCAAGAATAAAGCATATAAAATTCAAAAGTTTCTTTTGAAAGCTTTATTTTGGATTTAAGATTTTTAAAGAAAACTGTTAAGGTGGTTAATAATCAAAACGTAGTAACTGACTGGGTGGAAACTAAACTGTTGTTTCAGATAGCGAAAATTCTTTAAATGTAGTAGTGGTTTAACATTTGGAAACTTACTAACCTAATTATCTTCGCATACATTTCACGCACATGATGGCATTTTTTTGGTGACACGAGCGCGATTTGAACCGACATCCATGCTGCTGCTCCGTGTAGCACCAGCCAGCATAAAAACTTTTTCAAATTAGGTCGATTTTAAATCTAGCATTTTAACTGAATGAGAAAGACATTAGTGTAATTGGTTTTTACCGCCAGTCAACTGTGAATATTAGGAGTTTAGTATAAGTGAAGAACGTTAATCATTATAGGTATCAAGTAAAGCCGAAGAGCCAATTGTGGTGAAGAAGTCTGCTGTTAGATCTATTAAGTTCGACCAAGAACCCGAGGCTAAGGAGGAAACGCCGTCGTTTATCATGGTTTGTATTTGTTATGTATATACAAAAATACCATATTCATACAACATATAAACAGTTACATCTTATAGTATTTAAATACAATATCAAAGCAGGATTAATTCATCTTGTGTTTATACGAAAAATAAAATAATATAGGGACTTAGTTATGAATGTATGTATAAAAGATATATCATACTTGAAAATATATTTACAAAAAATGTATGCTCTGCAAATGAAAAGCTAAATTAATTCAAATCTAAATATTGTCTATAGTTTACGCGAGTAGTACACATTTACATAAAACACTTTAACGGTTTAAAACGCGATATATTAGTTAAACTTATTTGAAAATGATTTTTAACTTCGGTCCGACGTTTCCCCGTGACCACGGCTGCTGCAAAGCATCCGAAACGTCAGGCCGAAGTTAAAAATCATTTTCAAATAAGTTTAACTAATATATCGCGTTTTAAACCGTTAAAGTGTTTTATTTAAATAATTCAAATCTATCTAATAAATGTATAATTATGTCTCCAGTAACAATTTCACACACACAAATTGTTATTGATGTTTTTTTCGTTTCATGAAACTTATCCATAATATTTTTGGAAAGTTTATAGTGTATCCTCTAGAATAAATAGAAGCTATAATAAGCTATTCCAAGCGTTGTCTTGGTCGCGAAAATGATATTAGTAATAGGAAGGATTAACCGATATATTAAGTTTTTTTCACGACATTATCCATACAAAAGATATAGATCCACTTTGCATATTCACAAATCCGCAGACTGAAACCAAGATTTGGATTAAGTGAATTTAGATATTCGTTTTACCAATTTATTGTTCAGATTTAAAAAAATGGTTTTCGAACCCACGACCCGCTGATGATTAACACAACTGTGCTATCATTGGACCAACGGACTCCTAAAAATATAATGTATATTTTTTTCCAGGCAACAACAAATTGGGAGACGCTAGCTTGCGGTAAGACCCAAGACCAGTTAGACTTAACAATCTTAGCCCATCAATTTTTAAAGAAATCAGCTTTAAAACCGCGGTCACTTAATTTTTAAATAGTATATTTTTATAACGAAATTTTAAGCAAAAAAAGTTACATAAACTATGATTATAAGTCGGAAAATGTTTCAAAACAAACTGACCTCATAAATAATAATGTAATGTTTTATACAACTAAGGTTAATTCTTACAACAATATTTATTTAAGGTTCTGTAAATATTAGCATGATGTAGTTTAGGTATTTTTTTAATTATGGTAAGGTCTCCTCTATCATGAAACAAACTTTTATATGTAGCTTACGCGAGTTGTACACTTAATTATATTTTTATATATCATCTTTAAACCGTTTAATTCAAACACGAGATTTTATGAAAGGTTTAAGAAGACTGTTTCGTGTGATTATTATTTTAAGTGTCACATTTAATTTTGTTTGCATTTCTCTGTGTCTACGTAAAAGTGACACAATGTCTCTCTTAAACATTCTGCGATCTGCTTTAGAGAAAGAGACAACTCTACTATGAATAATTATTTGAATCATTGTTAAAGATTTTTATTAGGGTGAAAGAGATGCGTAACTTTGGTGTGGTTTGCTTTAGGAGTGTAGGTGTAACTTTAGTTTTAAATGTCGCCATACGATGTAGATATTTAGATGCAATAAAGAATTTTGTTTCAAAAGAAATTATTTAACGTTTTAATCTTTATAATGTTTATTTTTGGTTAGTGACGAATACATTATGCTTTACGTGACACAATTAGAGCGATATTGTTTGCTATAAGCCTGCACTATTCAAAGTGGAATAGAGAAGATAAAAGAAGTTTAACACACGGTAAATGTTGCCATCTTATTGTTTATATCTGTTTTTTACCTTTAAAACGGTAGATCGTGCTAAAAAGTTTTCTTCGCAGCTTTCTTGTATTTAAATATTTTGAATATTTACTATAAAACCTGTCCATTGTAAGTTGTTTTATTGATTTGATAATCATTCTATTTGCTTTTGTATTCGTGATTTGTTTAATATATATAGTGTATTGAATTCGTTTGTATTTTAAGATTTTACGGCGTGACCACATTGTAAATACATTTTAGACTTGCAATAAAGGTTTGAAATATAGTTTACTGTTTTATTTGTATCTCGTCTCGAATAATATTTGAGAGGCAGAGTGTCCCCATGACAAAAAATATGATTTTCCATTTTCAAAAGGCGCAATTAACTTAGGCCAAAATGAATTTATACTATTATTTGGTAAGAATTGTCTTAACAATATTCGGTAACTGTGCATTTTTTAACTATGAAAACATAAATAATTCAAGTCATAAATTTGCAGTTAGGCTACTCTGACTCTAGCGGCATCATATAAATGATTTCTTAAGCTATAGTTCCGCCTAACTGAAACTATGTATTCCCGGGAATTCAACCGGGAACTCCGCTTTTTGGTAGTTGTTCCCCGAGTTAGTCACGGTGTGGAACCCGTATCTCAGATGATGCAATTAAATGCTTCCGATAAATGAAGTCCGGTCTTTGACTTTTCCTCATCCCGCGCTACATAGGTTTATTGAACTTTATTTAGGTATCTAGTAAAATTAATTTACTGGGCTAATTTGCTTTGTTACATTTCGTAATATTTTTTTGAGCTGTTTGAAGCTCAAAAAAATATTTGCAAAAGGTTAAATAATTGCACAAAAAATATCATGTATCACATTTTAAAGACTTGTTTTTTTTGGAATTCAAAAATTTCTTACAGATTAAACCTTAAGAAATCTTATATAAGACGAGAGATTAGTGGATGGAAGGTAAAATACCTGAACCATATAAGCAGCAAGATGTGTTGTCAACCTATTTTGGTTTAGTATATTCCAAATATATCAGGTAAAATTGGAGTAGCCAATATAGTTCATGGAAAAGTCTATTAGAAATAAAAAAGGAGGCAACGTTGATAGTTTAAGCTAAAAAACAAAAAAGAATCGTCAAAGAAAAAATCCTAGCTGATAATAGATTCAAAGCAAACATTTGGAATCTTATAAGAATATGACCAATAATAACTTTGATAACGAACTAAATAGTAGCCTATGAAATATGAACCCGTTATCATATCTAAACAGACCGTAAACGGGGGTTCACACGCGGGAGAAAACAACTTGGTATGCACGGGAAGAACCTACGCTTCTTGTTTGGTATAAATACTAGGGAAAACAAGGGATATGTATCAGTTCCTCTGTACACGACGACTAAGTGTTCAAAAGTTACAGGTAAATATTTTCACTTAATAAATTTACTTTAGTTATTAAAATTGAGGGTAAATTTAACTACTGCTGCCATCTTGCCTTAGTTGTGATCGTGCTGTTGCTAATAGTTCGAGTCCCTGACAGACAAGTTGAAGTTGTTGGAAAATTTTCAATATTTTTCCCATTACATAGCATTATTTAAGTTAAAATTTGTTTAGATTACAAAAAAAGACACGGGCGGTATTTGAACCGGCACAATACTTGGTATGGTATAGAGTAGCATGGAATATGGATGTAGGTTTTAGTTAAAGTAAATTCATTTTTAATTAATATAAGTTGGTGTTGATTTAATCCAGTATAGACAGAAGGATTTTCTGCTTAATTTTAGTTAAGTACATGTCTATTAAAAATCTGTGCATAGATTTATCTGTAATCGTGAATTAATATTTGTTTAATCTAATGAGTAAAAAATTAATAAAAAATTATTTTCAGATAATTAACAAGATGAAGTACTTCTACTTTTTATTCGCGATCGTTTGCGCTGTGTCAGCTCAGGATTACTATGTTAATATAGACGAAGGGTAAGAATTATTATGATCTGTTCGACTTTTCAAATTATATTATAATAACCATATCTAATTTTATATTAATCTTAAAAACACTTGTAATGGCTTAGAACGTTATATATATTAGTTAAATTAATTTAAACTATAATTTTTAAATAACTGGTTCCTCTAGCTATCCAGACTGGTATTTAGAGCCTCAAATGAGGTACCGCCGTGACGTCACGCTAGATCGCAAAGTTGGAGCCAATGGTCGCGTGTTTGGAACCCTGGGGTCAAATGACGATGGATTATTTGTAAGTCTATATTTGCCATAATGCCCTAAAATATTAAAAGTGGTTTTTACCACTTAGTGTACATTTAACAGTTTAAAACGAAAGATATACATAACAAGTGGTATGCCGCTTTGTTTGAGTTTCAAAAAATAATTTACGATACGGGCAGTACTTAACCGGCCTCCGCAGCGTTCCATCGACACGGTAGCTCAATTGGTTAGAGCAACAGCACGAAACGCTGTGGATGTTGGTTCAAGTATAAGTTCTGCCCATGGCGTAAGATAATTTAAATCTAAAATCGATTTTTAATTTATGTAAGGATGATAATCGTTTAAAATTTACTGTTTCCTTGCAAATGTCGAACATATCTCTGTTATTTAACAAAATAATTTAATAAATTTTAGGGCAAGGGAGGTTACGAGCACCAGATCTTCAACGACAACCGAGGTAAATTGAACGGTCAAGTGTCCGGAACCCGTGTGTTGGGGCCCTATGGTGACTCTTCGCATATGGGTGGAGGTCTCAACTGGCAAAACTCTAATGCCGCTGCTTCCCTGGATGTTAGCAAACAGATTCATGGACCAACTTCAGTAAGTATTGATAAAATATCCACGCATTGTAGTTAACGCGAGTACTTTAACGGGTTAAAACTCGAAATGTATTAGTTACACTTGTTTACAACTTATTCTATTACAACTTATTCTAGTACAATTTATTGTAACTGCGGCCCGACATTTTGGATGTTTTAAAGCAGCCGTTATCAAGCGGGGAAGTTTATTTAAATATTCGTGTATTCCAAAATGGCGTATAAGAAGAAATTCGAATTCTTTTTATTTCGAAATATTTATGACACCGAACTCGAACCCACGATCGTGCTGTTCCTCTGAATTTTGTCTACTTTGTGTCGCGTTTTTGATTAAACGAATTAAAAGACGATTTATTTTTAAATTGGGTAACTTCCGGAGATGGAGAGTTTTAACTTAATTAATTCCGAAAGTCTGGTCAACTTGGCTTTAAACAAAATCGATCAGTGAATTGGGCTGTGAAGTGTGCGTCTCCCCATCAGTCCCCACTCAGTAGGTTTCACACACATATAATCGCCGATATTATTTTTTTACAGTGGTCTGCAGCAGCGGGTGGCAAATGGCCAGTTGGTAAAAATGGAGATCTTTCCCTACAAGGCACGTACAACCAAATGTCAGGTCGCCGTCCCGACTATGGTGGCCAAGGTGTTTTTAACTATCATTGGTGATTTTATTATAACATATTTTAAGTATTAAACGAAGTATTTATTAATTTATTGTTTTAATTTAACTCCTAAATGTGGATCATAAAAATGAAATCCTTTTACTAAAAAAAATCAAAATCTTTTAAGTTTAAAATACACAATATAAAGTTTAGGCCCTTCGTTAATTTTATTGCAATCTGTAATATACTTTGTAGATACGAATTACAGCTTGAAAACTTTAATATTTATATTTTGAAATATATACTTGTATATTTTTAAAAATCACTTTATTATCAAAAAACTTATATTTTATGATAGAGGGGGAAAGACAAGCATGGCATTCATTTGGTGGTTGGTGAAATACCTCAGCCATATATGATCTAAACATCTCTGTCGACATATGTTGACTTTGGATATTCGTAAAACCACAGACTGAAACCGAACGCGATTAAGCTTCACGACTCTTTCATCTGTGGTCGGTGGATCGCGAGCCGGACTGAATTTTTGTATTCCTACCAGCCATTTCAATGTACAGATTTTCGGACACTTCCAACATGTTTAAAAATCGAAAATAAATTGAAAAAACATTCGACTCGGGCAGTACTTGAACCGGCATCGTCAGCGTTCCGTACTGTTGCTCTACCAATTGAGCTACCGAGTCCTACATCTCATCGTCGTTTTTTTTCAACTTATTGATACATGAACCTCTCGCGCAATGTAATTTAAATTATATAGTGCCTTCGTGGGCACATGTGAAAAATATTAGTGTACAACAGATACAACATTTACAACAGATCTGTTGGGGATCGAAACCGACAACCCGTTGATTATTAGCAATACATTGCTATATATACAGCGATTATAATGGTGCCAATATAACCCAACATGGGATCTTAGGTAACGCTCATTCTAGACATGAGTAACGTGGTAAGTACGAAGTTCCCACCGCACTTTAACACAGTTAGTAAGCGAGCCGTCTTGTGAAATTGCCTCCCATCATACGCCGAACCCATTAGTAAGAGGTTGAATTAAATTGTCTTACAAATGTATGACTGCGTGCGTTAAGCGAGCGATTTTTGATCGTGCTTTTAAATTTGTGGAGTTTAAATAAAGAGCTTAGAAACACGGTGTGTATTTTACACTAGTTTCTTAGTAAGAGATTATTTTTAATACTGTCCAAATGTTTTCCAATACAGCTGATGTGTCACACATGTGGATTCCGGTTTGAATCCCGTCCGTGTCGTAAATTTATCAATCTAGATAGATTTATAGAGATTATTATGTAAATTCTTTGACGAATAAATAATTCAAACCACCTAAGACAGCTGCAGACCTTAAAAAATAAACTGGATAGGAAGTAAATCTAAATATCCAAAGCCAAAATACGTCAACAGCGAATCTTGTTTAGATGTGCCTGGGGTATTTTATCTACCATCAAGTGACCCCTTCCTTGTCTAACCTCCTTTATAAAAAGGAGTAATACTAGTGAATAGCGAGAAGCGAGACTTATGAAAGTTGTGCTGGGCTATGAGTGAAAGAGAGTGAGACTTATTGTTGATCTTTCTGTGAGTTCTAACCGCCAAGCCGCAATCACTTAGCGATATTTCTCATAGCTTTGGGATCTTACTCACTAGAATTATAATTTACGTATATTTGAATGACTGGAAGAGCAAAGTTTAGCAATAGGGCCGCCTGTAATGTATAAGCTAGTTAAATAAATTCTGTGGTGTTAATTATAAAATTAATAAAGTTTAATAATAAAAAAAAATCGGTTCGAGGAATCGGTTTTTTCGCCTGTGCTATAGATTGAGATAAAAAATTATTTTAATCTACGAAGTATAAAGTTACCTTCTATAACATTAGTTAATATAATGTAGTATATATACACAATTCTTCATCATAAGGGATTTGGATTTTTTTAAATTTCTAGACTAAATTGTTACTGCTCATAAGAAATAAACGCAGATGTTACACGACTCATCCTCAAACACCAGCTTGCTCATGCGACGGAATCGAACCGTAAAATCGTAGTAAATAGCTCAAACGAATTTCGACTGTTTGTTTACACACTTAGGTTGCAATTAGCAAATCCGGTTAGGCCAGCGAGGCAAATCCTCGCCCATAGCAATTAAGATTGCATGTCACTCCTAAATTTAGTGCAAGTCTAGCTTCAATTTATCGGTCCGTCTGACAATGTTGCTTAATTTTGAGCTATCAGTGCCTCTCCCAAGAATTATTGCTGTTCCCTGTAATATAGATAAACTAGAACCAGTATATTTGCTATTAATACATAAGTTATCAATAGTAAATATATATAAGCATCTCATAGTTCTCTATAATAAGTTGTTACGAAAGGAAACTTAGGAAACATTAAACACGCATGCTAAAATTAGTTAGCAACAGTAAGCCCGTGACCACGGCAGTGGGCGTTTACAGTAGTAATGGATCCAAAACGTTGCGTCGGGTCGTAGTTACGTAAATAAAAAGTTTAAAATTTTCCGTTTTAACTCGTTCAAAGTTTAAAATTTAAAAAGGATTTTTTTACAATGCTCTAAATTTACTGAAATTATTAAAAGATGTTGTATTTTACTACAAAACAAAACCTGTTTTGCGTGATATACCTTGAGACGTGATTTTGGAAAGGATTAATTTTAACCAATGATTTTATTTGCACAATGAATTTTGTGCTCTCTATATGTGTATGAGAAACTAAGATAAGTATCTGTAGTTTACGCGAGTAGTACACATTTAAATAGTACACTTTTAACGGTTTAAAATGGGAAATGTGTTAGTAAAACTTATTTACAAAATATTTTAACTACGGCCCGACGTTCCGGATGCATTGCAGGAGCCTGTAAGAAAATCTAAGATGTCATGAACACAAGGACCTACATAACAGATTTAAGGTTTCATCGTAAGTAAAAAATGGAGAAAATAGTATGATATTAGGCTAAAATATAGATTGGGAACTCTTCATACTGCATAAATGATGTCATTATAAAAATTAAACATCGATTATAGATTGAAAAAAAAAAAACAATCAAGATTTGTGCGAGAGGTGTATGATAGGTTGAAACATTCAACGATGACGGTCATGACAGCTCAATTGGTTAGAGCAACGCTGTGGATGTCGGTTCAAAACCTATCAGTGTCGTACTTTCCTCAATTTAAAATCGATTTTTCATTTAAAATATAAATGTTATTACGATTACGTAGGTTGATGCTTTAATTTGCCTTGTTATAGAGCAATAGGGATGCCAATTAAGGTGAGCTCGCAATTTAAGCACGCAATAGAGGGCATATCATTTACAATTATTTAGGACTGGTTATATAATAATTTCAATCGTTTTTCGAGATATTTTCCTTATAAAGTGAAAAATCATAACACATATTTGTGATAGAATACTTAAAAATTAAAAAACGTTATACATACACTAACAAATACGATTAATAAAAGTGAATACCCGTTTTGGCTCGTGGTCATCGGGTAAACACAATTCTGTGTCCGTTTCACTGATCGGTTCTATATACAGACAAGCAGTTGAACAAGAAACATTCTAGTGCTTCCCCGTAATTCAAAAGTCTCGCGTTTTTTAAAATACTATGCAACACGTTTAACCATATTGGTACAGAGGTAACAAAATTTTGCAGTTGCAATAATAGGAACCATCAAGTACTTTTTTGCGAATAATATTGATGCGAAATCGCCCTTTGTAGAAAAATTGCAAAATTGTTGTTGTGTCCGTTAGTTGAAAAATTATTGTCACCCTACATTAAGAGGTAGGTGGGAGATTACGCTAACTCCCTCGAGACAACCACGTCGATGTTACGGGGAATAAGCTTAAAGCTTTCAACCCGTTCCACCAATTACAATATGTCGCACTACTTTAAGTTTCGTATAAGCTTACAGAACGGGGAAATTTCGTTATAACTGTCTAACTAATAGGTCTATAACAGGTACGATGCGTATATGAAATAGATATTAAACGAATAAAAAAATCATGTTATAATAATTTTCTTTTTCAGTAATAAAAAATGTGCTCGACCTATGCTTTATACGGAATGTCACTTCCATTTTTTCCACCTTAATTCAAGTTTGTTTATTGATGGTTAATGCATTTGTTTCATTAATTTTTGAAATAGTAAAATGCACGTGAAAATGAAGTTGTATTTGTATCTAATAAAAATGGCGCATCTGAATTAAAACATGATTAAACAGGTTTTTTTTATAGTGCGCCTTGCACTATAAAAATTTAAAAAAAGTTTTTTGCGTCAGGCACCGAGTGCAGTGATTAAACATCTCTCAAACTTTATAAGCAATCAAAAGTATTCGTACGAGTGATTTTCAATCACTGCTGCTAAGTTGACGTTAAGGGGACTTGTTTTTTTTGTTGTAGTCACGACTCCTATATGACAGATATATTCGGACTTAACGAATAAAAAATTAAATTTAAACACGTTGGGGAGTCACCTAGCAAGTTTTTAAATATATAAATACCTACCGCAATTCGAAGAAGCGATTTATATAATTAACAAAATATTTTTCCTCTCCAACCAAGTAATAATTATAAATATTCATTTCACAATATTGAATTAAAATATAGTCTATGAAAATTGGATAGCTTCCCTCATTTCATTTATGTAAAACTTTTTAATAAATACGTTAAAACCCTTTGGTATTTATGTTCAAAATTCAAAGCAACATTTCGTTCTGTTTGCCGTTACTATGATTAATTTGAATATTTGGAAAGTGCTACGTTGCTGAAAATTGTGCTCGTTTCAATAAAACTAAATAATCAAAACACGTTGCCCCAAAAATATTTAACTTTTATCTCAAACAAAAACTTTATAATTTAACTCCGTCAGCGCATAACCACAGTGGCGCGCTTATCAAAAACGTTTGAAAAACTGCAACGCAATATAAAATAACGCGAGGCCACTTAAAGTTGAAACTTCGAGGATTTTTATTTAGTTCCAGAAATATAAACAGAGTTGATAGCTCGCTCGACTTTCATTGAAGCCTCTTCAAAAGTTCGCGTGCAATTTTAAAATTTCAATCTGGAAATTGCTCTACTAAATATAACGAAACCTCCACAACATTTTCATCCAGCGTTACCATTGCGTATTTGGCCTTTTTATCTGCTTTAATGGTATTAAATTTGCGAAACGTTAAATTATTTTTCGTGGGTGCTATAATTTGTGCTGATGTGATAAGTTTTAATACTAAAAAGTTTGCATAGTAATTTAAAAAAATGCATTCCTTTTTTGACTTATCTGAGCTTCAGTTGATGGTAGGTGGAGTTCGATAAGTTTTTTACTCCAAGCATTTCGATGGTGTTTTTTTATTCGTGACCCATATAATAGGGCTACGGTTACTTAAAAGATTGAATACCGCTTTCAAATTCATACTATCTAGCATAAAATATCAAAATGTATGGACTAATAGCCATATGTTATTATGGTTATTAAACAGTATTTTTGTATTATTTATGAAATAGTGACATTATAAGAACTTTTTTAGAACAAAATTGCAAAATTATCTGTTCAATAATTTTAAATGTAGTAACAATAATGTAAAAGCTTCGACCGCCTTCATAGCTAAATAATTAAACAAATAAATTTTTGTGATGCCTATATTGCGTTAAATATAAGAGGTTCTAGATTCGGATCCCAGGAAAACAATAAATTGTTTCGGTCGGGCACAAAAATCAATCAGTGAGGCGGACACAGAAATGTATTCGCCCATGAACGGAACTAGGGAAGGCAACGGAATTTAACTTAATATAAAAGATCAGACAAACTCGTTGTGACAACCCTAGCTGGAACATCGCTTGGTTATTAGATTTTGTTTGAAGTTAATATCCGTTCGGAAGAACATAGATTGAAGTTTATTGCGCAGAATTGCTTGATGTATAAGAAAATCTTATTTTAACGATAGCAAATGTGATCTGTGTACATATTATGATAATAAAGTGTTTTATTTTTTATATATAAATCGTAAAGTCTTCTTAAAGTGTAAGGCGCGTTGCGTTATATCGTGAGAGGTTCCGAGTTTGAAACCCCGCGGAGCATTACGTTAATTTAGTGTTACGGTTATGAAACGTTTTCCACTTCTCTGTTTCTTTGCTACTATTGGTTGCAACCTCTTTTATAGTCTTCCTCGATGAATCATCCAACCAAGAAAAAAAATATTTTTCAATTCGAACTAGTATTTTCTGAGATAATAAATAGCGTTTAAACTTAAAATATTAGTATAAAATTAAAATTAAAAAGCCCGTGTGATTTCCATCTGTATTCTGAGAAAAGTAATGTCTTGAAACGTAAAAGGGGATTCACTTACTAAGTTAATTCGTTATCGTCTTCTCATTGTGATTGACCCGACAGGAATAATGACTGCGAGGTCAAACGTCGAGCGATACCGCGAGGGAATACCTCATATCACCAACACCAACATATCGTTACTGGATGGTGCAATATTATTTATATGTTTTAATGTATTTGTTTATTTTCTTTTCTAATGATTTGGTTAAGTTAGAGGTTTCTGTTAATAAATATTTATATAATTATTGTAGTGTGAAATATATGCATGGAATTACTTACAAAAATTGATATTAAATAACTATTAAATATTTCGCTCTATATTATGCGATTTTTTATTTAATTATTATATTTATTTGGAAAAAAATGTAAAACCTATTAATTTACCTTATAGTTTAAATTGCAAAATACAGTAACAATTTTATAAAATATTGTTTTTATTCTTCATTTATGTATAGTGTATTATATGTAACTATTATTTAAATTCAATACAAATATTGTTTGAGTATACAATACCACTGAAGTACAGGGAAAACTTCGCTTACAACAAATATAGTCTCATCCAGTCATTGTATATCATGATAAGATGTTCGCACATGTTTGTAGACCGTACGGGGATTTTTCTGTTCCCAGATCTTAGAATATAACACAGGACTCGAATCACCAGCAATCATTCGAGTTCCAACATCGAAAACGACAAAGCTTAACTTCAAATATATAAATAAATTCATAAAAATGTTTCTTAAAACTTTGATCTTCGCTACTTTACTAGCCGGTATCAACTGTAGGTACGTGTTGCTGGAGAAAGATGATATACCGGTGTACCTTGATGATGTAGAGCATACCAGGGTACGAAGACAGTCACAAATTGGAGTAGGCGTTGATAACAAGGGCAATTGGGATTTGGGAGGTAAAACGCCCATCGCTGGAAACGACAGGAATATTTTGAGTGCTACTGGTTCAGCGGCAATGGACGCTAGCCACAAGTTGACGTCTTATGGCGCTGGTCTTGCCTTGGACAATGCGTAAGTGTATTTTTTGTACATTTGAATAACATACCGGTTTAACGGTTTGAAACGCGAAATTTAATAGTTAAACTTATTTACTATTTATTTTAATTACTGCCCGACGTTTCGGAAGTTTTGCAGCATCCACGCTGCAAAACTTTGCAGTGACCATGTTAACGAATACATTTCGCGTTCTAAACGGTTAAAACTGTGTTTTTTATATTTTTTACGTGTTAGATAAATGTTTATTAGAGATACGTAGATACGATATTTTTAAGTTTAAAAACAACAATGACACAAGCGGGATTCTATTTCTTTAATTAAAAAGTATAGTTGTAGAACGGTAACCACAAATTATACTTTTAAATAATGTTTTATACGGAAATAAATAGAACAATTTTTCTATTTTATAGCAACGGCCATGGACTAAGTCTCTCAGCAAAACAGATCCCAGACTTCGGAAAGCAACTGACTGCGGCCGGAAGACTCAATGTCTTGAACACTCCTAACCACAATCTGGACGCCAACGCGTTTGTCACCAAGAATTTGCCTAGCATCCCCAATGTACCGAATTTCAACACCTACGGTGGTAACTTGGACTATATGTACAAGTAAGTATTAGTATTAGTAAGCTATTTTGCCGCAACACTCTCACCTAACATCACGCCTGCTCTAACTCCCACACTCACTCCCACTCCCACTCCTATTCCCAAAAAGCTAAAGAAGAAAGTTGTATTGTTTTAGCTCAAAAATAGTACGAGTTTCCATACAACTTTTCACCCCCCCTTTTAACCTCTTACGCAATAAAAAGTAGCCTATTTTCTTTTTCAAGGTCTAGACCATCTGTATACTAAATTTCATTCAAATCTGTTTAGTAGTTTTGCCGTGAAAGAGAAACAGACAGAGTTACTTTCGCATTTATAATATTAGTAAGGATAAGTAAATATGATGAACGAGGTCTTATTGTTTTTAATATATTTATCATTAATTTTAGGAACAGAATTGGTGGATCACTAGGAGCTGCCCGCACCGACTTTCTGCAAAGGACAGACGTCTCAGCACTTGGAAAACTGAATCTCTTCAAGTCTCCGAGCTCCAGCTTCGATTTCAATGCTGGAGCAACGCGTTCCTTCTCCCCCTTCATCCCTAAAAGTAGTTGGCAACCAACCTTCGGATTTAGCTTTGGAAAGTCTTTCTAGACTTATTGTAAATAGTTTTTATTAGATCTGACGCATCCTAGTATCTAGGAATACAGTTTGGAACTTTAAGATACAAAATATGATATTTTTAATTTATGTTTTATGTGACCGCCTTAAGTTTATAAATAATTTTAATTACTGATTAAAATATAAGTAAACTTCAACTTTTTTTATTATTTATTTATCAAAAAAAAATTACATGCTTACAGAATAATAATTCCAACATGAGAGTGAGTTTCAGTAATATTTATTAGCACATTCGAGAACGACCACACCTAAATATCTATACTAATATATAAAACTGAAGAGTTTGTTTGGACGTTTGAACGCGCTAATCTCAGGAGCTGTGAGTTCGAATAGAATTGATTTTTGTGTTGATTAGGACATTTATCGAGGAGAGCTAATAAAAACTTATAAGCTATAAAACATCACCCTATTATTAATACAAGCGACGATACAGCGAGAAATGTAAAAAAATGCAAAGCTGCAAAAACGGTTTACGATATGCAAAAAATATGTATGAACGAATGATTCCTCTTTAAATGATCTAAAAAAAGTCCGCGACACTATATGTCTATCTTTTAAGATTAACTTGCAAGAACGACGGGAAGAGACGCGACCGAGGTAAGTAACAGCTTAAGTTTACAAAGATGAAGGGGTTTACAAAAACTCATTTGGATGCCCAAATTAACGATTCTGGCGGACGAAGTCGCTGAAACAGCTAGTAGGCAATATAGGTCAAACTGTTAAAGCCAGCGAAAATCAACGTTAGTTTCGCAAGCAATAATTAATTTTGGTTTAGAGAACTTGTAATAATAATTATTAATGCGGCTCATTTAGAAGACAACTTTAATAAAGCAAGACTAGTGAGAGACATAATTTGAACTTAAGAAATAAGGATAACCTAGCTATCCCTAAATATAGGGTTCATAAAATCACTAACTCTTTTGCGAGGAATTGTATTCGTATGTATAATAACGTTGCAAATTTATCAATAAATAAGTTTAAAGTTTAGATTGTCTCAAAAGGCGTATTATTGAGCTATTTATTTAATGACAAGGATGCCTGGCAGTGCTTTGAAATGATCCTTAGGTTAATCATCTCACAAAAGTGTATTAGTTTATAAGACATGTTTAAAAAAGCCATACTGAGTTTCTTGGGTGTTTTTCTCGGTCATGTTGCACTTTGGAACACTGTGTAGAATCACGACAGACAGACAGACAAACATCTTTTGACGAATCTAAATAAATTTTAAAGACTGTTGCTATAACTAATTTATTATTATTATTGTTAACTAACGTCATTTCTGGTAATAAAATGAAAAAAAAACTTATTAAATCCACTATTATTACAATTATATTATGGGTTATAATGTTTTATCCACCGCCTCTGTAGCTCAATAGTGCAATGCAAGCATTTTGTTAAGTGTGTGGGGGGTGTTAAGACCAGGGTTCGAATACTCGGGGAACAATAAATTGGGTAAGTCCAGCAGGGCACAGGAGTCAGACCAACTACTTGCCTGTAAATAAAACCGATAAGTGAAACGGACACAGATATATACCACCAATTGAAACTAAATGTATTAAATGGGACTGGACCCGTACGGAATTTATTTATTTTGGTCAAAATTAGAAATCGAAATCGCCTTCCCATTGTCGATCTGAAATTTGGTACACATTACACACACATCCAAGATGGCCGCCGATACAAAATGGCGGATTACATATTTTTCCTTAACCCCCTCAATATGGGTATCAAATGAAAGGGCTACAATAGTAAAACATGGTGATTATGTCAAATTTTAAAATATTTGTAATTCTCAGTGCACAAAAAATAAAAACGTTTAACTTCAAATTTTTTTTTAAGTTGATACTTGTTTTTATATACGAACATAAATCTGGCGGTCGGTTAGTAGCAATGTGCTTAGTGAGTTTCGTAGCGGGATTCAATTTCATTTTAATTAATATTGGAAGAAAAGCCAGCGAACGCTTAAAAAAGTGAAACCTCCAATCGTAAAGCTTTTGAAGTCTTAGCTTCATAGTGAACTTATTGATAATAAAATACTTTAAAATTTGTAGTTTACGCGAGTAGTACACATTTAAATTAAATACTTTAACTTCTTAAAACGCGATATATGTTAGTTAAACTTATTTGAAAATTATCGTAGTATCCTCACTGTCTCCACGTGACCACTGCTGCAAGGCATCAGAAACGTTGGGCCGTAGTTAAAAATAAGTTTAACTAATATATATCGCGTTTTAAACTGTCTAAGTGTTGATAATAATTCATCTCCACAAGGTGGAGTTACATAGTTGTCACTGAAGAAGCTGCGATATAATTTGTAAAGTTCCTAATGAAATAGGGACTTAGCTCGGCTCCACGGAGTTTATGAAAATATATTGAGTTGCGTGTACACCGAGAGAAACTAGTATTTTATATAGGTATAACCGATTTAAATACAACTCTTTAACGGTTTCAAAGATAATGTATTTTATCTATGTCGGGCCGTCGTTAAGATAATTTCCAAATAAATTTAACTTATATACATGGCGTTTTATACCGTTAAAGTGTTTTATTTTAATGTGTACTACTTGCGTAAACTATAGACAGTATTTAAGCCTTAATTTGTTATTAACTAGTTATAACTAGTATAAGTTAAATTGGTTCCTATTTAATTTTAAATTTAAATCCGAATAAAACATTTAAAAAACGTATTACGTATTTTTAATAAAGATTATGCAATTTATTTTCTCGCGTTTTTGTGTTTAAATTTGACTTAATATTGATATACAACTTTAATGAGCATCTAAGCTCTTTGCACCTCAAACTCAATACAAACGCGCTAGCTTGTTGAAGCGAGAAATAGGACATCCAAGTTGTCGGTACAATCTCTTAAGAAAAAGGAACCTCATCCTAACTTTAGCGTTCATATTAGGTAAATTATTATCGCATACTTTACAGGCTACAAAGAATGTTCTTTCGCTTCGTACTAAGTGTAAAGTTACCCTTTTGTATAATACTCTGTTCTCGCAAGTTAAGTATTATACAATCTTAGTTTCATCACTCACGGCAGAAGGGATTGATGACTGAAGTGATTATTTTTGTATCTTGGTTCTGGCGATAAACATAGTGAAAATTATAATCATTAATCGAGAATATGGCACAACTTAGACCTAGAACTAACTTAGAACTTAGACCGCGAAATATATTGGTTAAATAAATTGTAATGTAAGTCGTTACATCTATACTAATATATAAAGCTGAAGAGTTTGTTTGAGCGCGCTAATCGAATTGAAAAATTATTTTTGTGTTGGTTAGAGCGTATATTGAGAATGGTTATGGGCTATAAAACATTGCGCTGTGACTAATAGGAGCAAGAACGACGACACTCGACCGATTTCGTGCGTAACAGTTTAAATTTATGTATTATAAAAAATTTGAATAACAAAATAACTATTCTACGCGGACAAGGTCGCCGACACAGCTCGTACAAAATATAAGCCATTTTAAACTGCAATCCAATAAGTTAAAAAAGCTAGAGCGCTGCCAAGATTGAGAGCAATATCATAATTTCCTCTCAGCGAGACAATATTTGTCAAACTTTACCGATCCTTTGGAAAGCCAATATCTATTTTTGTTGATAAAAATCCCTTCTCGTTATATGAACGTCATATTAGTGTTTGTATTTGCATATATCAAACCCAAAGGTTTTTGGAATGTGAGAAAAATGCTCGTGAGTTAACGAAAAGTATTCAGTGTATTGTGCTTAACTTTATTAGTTTGTAGCTGAGTCGAAAATAACAGGTTCAAATCCCCGGGACACAATAAAGTATTTCGATCGAGTAGAATACCAAAGTCTGACTACTCGCCTCTAAGACAATCAAACACTGCAACGGACATACAAATGTGTTCGCTCCATGCCCCACAAAGGGTGACGGCATTTCACATACCTTGGTTAAAATGTAAAGATACACTTAATTTATTTTAAATGTTAATGACAGTACTTCAAAAAACTGTAAAATAGAAAGATGTAACCATTGTCTAAGATTGAATTTTCTGGGCACAATTTACCAACGTACTTGATAATGTCATGGGTCTTGTCTGCGTTTGTAACGTAGAGTTAAAGTTTTATAGGGTCTTAGCTAAGTTAACAATTCTAAAACAATAACAAAAAATTGTCTGTAGTTGTAGCTGTAGCGGGTAGTACACATTGAAATAAAATTTTTTACCTTCAACATAAAAACAATTTTAAAATAATTTCGTAGAAAAAGGGCTAGATAAAGCAAAAAAAACTATATCTGTGGATTTCATTTAGTAGCATATAAAACATTATTGTTTGTTGTTAGTAAGTTGGATGGGGACATATAAATACCTTTAATATAAGTAAGTCGTAATTAAGTTGTCGAGCTTCTGATTATTTTTATAAATGTGGCATTGACTTGGACTATTAAATTAACAAGAGTATTTATGAATATAAATAAAACTTACAAAGCGGCCTTTGTGTGTGAATCTTATTTCTACGAGTCTAGCTAGTTAAGTGCAAGGAGTGAAAAGTGGATACATCTAGGAAATGGTATCCACGACGTATCCCTTTATTATGATTTAACTCGCGGCCCATTGAATTCGAAGGACAAAAGATTTATTCTCAACAAAATATTATGGCGAGAACAATGTATCTTTAGCGAAACATTTTTTTGTTTCCCATTGAAAGGATATTTCGTGAAAAGATAAGAAAAATATAAGAAGTCCTTCCAAAGCAATGTTCCTTTCGTTTAACGAAACAAAAGATATTAAATGTGTTGTAATTAATCATATTTGTAGTATTTAGATGAAATAAAGTAATTCTTAATAACCGTTTTTTAACTAGGTTGACGAAAAAAAATGACGTTAAGTTAATATAAATGCTCGAAAAGGTTAAATAAAGCTGTCCTTTGCTCTACGCCAATATGACTATTACCTTTTGCTATGTAAGCCACCTTAGCTTCAACTCCTTGGAGGCGTGAAGGTCTATTTACCTATTAACTTGCGCCTTCAAAATATTACGTGGCAAAATTGTCGCTGAGAGTCTTAGTAACGCACTATGTCCCAGACATATATTGTTGCGTCCCTGAGTGCTAATTAACTAAATAAAATTAATGAGTTGTAATATTAGACATAAGAAGGTAAATAAATGGCATACATAACGCCAGATATATCTGTTAATATATTTCTTACTAATTCTCTTACTAACACCTACCAGTATATGCATTCACACAATGCCGCTAATATTATGTTTGGTATATTTTTCAAAATACTTTAAAAAACCACTAAAATTTTCACAATGAAAATTGTCTGCAAATATCTACAGTATCGTGACTACAAATTAAAAGTAATAAATTAACTTATCAAATCTTAAACCAAAATATGGAATGTCGGCTAAAAGAACTTAGCTAGCTTAGCACCTAAATATTAGCTTGTTTATACTGCATTAATATTTAAAAAAAAGTGCTGCTTATCTGCCAGAAAGTCCTAACAAAACAACTGAGGATTGCCAAAAAACTCCGAAATAAAACTAGATTAAGACAGACAAAAAAAATCACTTGGAAAAGATTATCCCCCTACGGAGTTATGTTGAGCAAATGTATGTAATCCTATTTACTTAGGCCCTAATTCAGCGGACTTCAGAAAGCTTTCTGAAATCACGTAGAGCCTTTTGCAGTTAACTGTGTCAGTACAAACGATTTTCCGCTTTATCGAACTGTGAATAAAGTTTCTTATATGTTAACATCAATGTTATGTGATACAAACACTCTGTGAATCGTAATATTTATAAATTTAGGCGATTCTCGGCTCTATCCCGACGTGGTATAGTTGAGTTTTGCGATGTCCCTGGTTTGCTAGAATTTAATTTTGCATTTTAAATAAGTTCAGAGATTACACGTTTTGTTAGTAGCTTCATTTACGAAGGTATAAAATTAACAAGCGATGTCCAAAAAGGTTTTAAGATCGCCTTAAATTATATAAATTGTTAGGACTTAAAGTTGCTTTTTTATGACAAGAGGGTAGATAAGTATGACGTTCACTAGATGGAAGGAGAAATACCATTGCTATATAACGTTTTAACTAGACGTTGTCGGCCTATTTTGGCTTTGGATATTCGGTATTTATATGGTATATATTTTTTTCCCAATGCGGTCTTTATTTGTGAAGTTTAATACATGTATTACTCAGTTTAATTGGTAGTTTTAGCACGCTGAGGTTAAAAATATCTAGGTCATTGGATTGAGAAAAGTATGGCAACAGCGAGTTTCTACGTTAGTAATACAATATAGAAAAAATATATAAAGCGGATGTCACAAGGTAACCAGGACAACATTGAGCTAAGGTTTTCCCTGTATTGGGACAAACAGGAAAAGCTTCAGGCCTAGCGACGTATAAACAAACTTTTACACAGAAATTTTCTAGAATTGAAAATATGATGTCATCGGAGTTTATAAACTTTTAAATATTTTCACGGCGAACTAAACAAGATGCGCTTTTGAAAATCGCAAAACTACACACTGAAACTGAAACGCTATTAAACTCAATGGGATTTTTATCTGTGGACGATGGTTCGAGCCCCGGACGGCACTTCGGTATTTTTATTATGTTTCAGATAAGTTATAAATTGATTAAAGACATGTTGAACCCGATGGGGATCGAATCCACGATCCGATATTAGCCAAACATTGCTATCATTAGAACCAAAGAGTACGCGCAAAAAAGGTGTTTCCATATTTCAACATTTAATCTGAAACACGAATATTCAGCGAATGCGGATTTAATTAAAAACGTTACGAGTTAAATACGAAAATCTTAAACCGGCGAAGTGGAAATGTTGCTTTTGTAAAAAAATATCGGATCGCAAAGCTGCGGCAACAAACGTTTTATTCCGATCGGCACGCGCTGGCTGGCAACTCTGGCTTTAATCCCGTCAAACGGAAAAAATTGGCAGGGGGCTATTCTCATACCCTTAGATATATCATTCTTTAATGATTCCGCCACCGTTAAAACTATCTGCCTTTGGAACTCTCTTCCTACTAATATCAAAAAATCTTTCCAACTTTTCGATTAGTTTCTCTCGTACTTTCTGTGTATACTTTGACGATGTATTTTTGCTTTTTGTTTCATATTCCTTACACTTACTCACTTTTAAGCCATTTTTATTATTTCTTTTCTCCTGTACTTCAGGTTGCCTAGAAGAGATCGCTACTTAGCGATAAGTTAGTACGTAACTTTATATCTCTTGTAGTTTATGTGGTATGTATTATAAATAATAAAGCTGTAATTAATAATTAAACAAAAATAAATATATCAATATCGATTGACAACTGTTTAATATCGTTTTCTTTAAAGAGACAAAGTTGGTTACTATTTGACGTTGACGAACTCGTTCGTGGATAAAAAAAGCCACCGAGCTTAATTGCGTTTCGTTTTCAGCGTTCGTTCTGTGTAAATGTTATATAGCTGGCGTAGTAAAAAAAGACATTACTGATACATACTTCAATAATTGTCTTGGCGTAAGATTAAAACACTGCCATAGTTTTACAACTGTTATTTCAACCTACAAATTATATATTATTAGATACAATTAAAGTTATCTACGCAAAGAAAGGAATTTGCAATTATAATATTCGCTTGTAATTATAGAGATTATATTATATTAGATATAAAATAATCCTAAACTTCGTTTCCAGGTTTATCTAGATTTTGTATCAGAATGTGTATATCGAATTCGTTATATAATTTCCGCGCTGTTTGAGAATAGACCACGGACCCACATTTCATTTCCACTGCCATTACAGAGATTGAGGGAAAAACAAAATTTAGAGAGCTTATACACTTCGCATGTGAAGCCGGAATAATGAATTTAATTTTATTCCGTGACTGGGTTACTTGTTTATCTATTCAAAATAAAATCAACTTATGTGCAGTTTTTCTCTTCGTAATTTGGGTTGCTTGTTAGCGATAAGGCCGCCCATGGCACTCCAATATATAAGTTTCGTTTGTATTTTTGTTCTTTTCTTTTGTGCAATAAAGTAATAAATAAATAAGAACCACTTTATGTTTGTCGTTGAAAAACAGATAACAATTAAAATTTCTCTTTTAATCTTTAATGTATATTGATAGATATAACTAAGATTAGACACTTTACAGTGGTTAAGAAACTTAAGACATTTTATTATTATAAATTAAGTTTACGCGAGTAGTACATATTTAATCAAAACACTTTTAACTGTTTAAACGCGAAATATATTAGTTAAAGTATTTGTGATTGAATATAACTACTGGCCGACTTTTTGGATGCTTTGTAGCAGCTGCCGCTACTACGGTATTACGGTATACCTCTACAAAGCATCTGAAACGTAGAGCTCTAGTTAAATGAAATAAAAAATAAGTTTGGTTATTCTTTCGATTAAGTTAAGCAAATGACCGTTTAAATATTCGAATCATATTTAGTATATATTTTAGAAATTAATATTATTTATATATTAACCAAATCGATGATACTTATTTGAGGGAAGCCTTCTGTCGACTGTTTGTACCGAACAACTATGGCCGCGCTAGAAGACACGATCTCTTTGACGTCCCGAGAGGTCGCACCTCTGCTCGCGCGTTTTCGCCGATACCACGAATTTTAACCTCACTCAACGCTCTCCTCAAGTTAAGACCCAAATGTAATCTTTTCGCAGATCACTGGTCGTCAATACTGAGAGAATTGTCTGATTTTTATATTTTGTCCTAATGTAATTGATGCATACTCTATTGTTAAGTGTAATTCTATTGTGTACTTCTATCCAATTAATGTAAGTGGCTATCGCCGTTTTAATTGTCTTCATAATAAATAAATAAATATAATATATAAGAGGTGTGATATAACTCATGCGCATAAATGCGACAGATTCGTTTCAAAACTTTGAGCACTTTAAATCTAGTCAGATTTATTTAATTAATTAAATGAAACAACTCCAAAGTTAAAACTCATTTCAAAGTTTTCGAGTTAGAGCCTTAAATTATTGAAGAGGCAAATGTTAAGTTTTCTAGATTTTTCCACTACTCGCTCGGGCTAATGATAAACTAAGAGTTTTTTAATTTGTACTGCGCGATCCAAGTTTTAATTAAATAATTTCGGTAGTTTACAAGTGCTGGCTGAGTCTACGTTTAATGTACAAATCTGCGTTGAAAAACCAAAGATTTAAATAAAACACTTTAACGGTTTAAAACGCGATATATTAGTTAAACTTATTTGAAAATGATTTTAACATCGGCCCGACGTTTCAGTCTCCCCGTGAAATTAAAAATTATTTTCAAATATATTTAACTAATAAATCGCGTTTTAAACCGTTAAAGTGTTTTATTTAAATGTGTACTACTCGCATAAACTATAGACAGTATTTAAACCAAAGATTGTTAGCATTTAAAAGTTGATATTGTTGTATATCGTTATTTAAAGCGTTAAGTATGTCTTATTAACTTGTTTTAAGAAATCATTGAGGTCTATTTATATCAGTTCCTTTTTTTAGGTATGTAAAAAATACAAGACTATAATATCTTCTAGAAAAAAATATAGCCATATATTACATCGCAAATCTCTACATATATGAATGTTAACGCGACCAGTACAAGATTAAATAAAACACTTTTAACGGTTTAAAACAAAAAACACACATACGTTGGTCGCCCTCCAATTTCAGTCTCACCGTATCCACTATGAAAAGCATCCTAAGCATCAGGTCGTAATTAATATAAATGAAAACAAGTTAAGTAATATATTTCGCGTTATTTTATATGAATAGTTCTCATAGTTGATGCCGGTGAGAAACGCCATGCTTACTTATACGCAGCTTTATTTATTTAGGTGTCTTAAGATATACAAAATTACTATAAATGCGTTCTCTGTCTCTCATCTACATTTAATAACCTGGATTGTCTCTACACGGCTTCACTCAACCTAAAAACCCCAGCTGTAAGCCAAGAAAAACCACAAACATTTTTCGTCACGGGAAAGTGTCACTTAGTTCGATATAAATCGTAACCTTTAGTGGGGAACCTTTTCCGAACCTTTGTGTTATTCAATAGAACTCGATTTATTGGTTATTTTTGTTATCTTACGATGTCATAGGGGGTTTGGGGTATTTGTCATTTAATCTTATTTTGCACGTTTTGAAAGAGTGGGATTTATTGTAAGTAAAAAGTCAGTGTTTACGTGTTTAAGAATTTTTTAGTTTAATTTAATTATTATTCCTGACCAAATTTTTAAAATGTTGTATCATCTAACTATAATAATACAAAATAATAAGAGTCTAAAAGAACTATGATTACTTCTTTTAGTCAAAGTATAACGCTTATAATAATTTAAATACCCGTGAATTGATACAAAACCGTGTTTGCCCCATACCCCCAATTCAAAGACGTAGATGAAATAATTCCTACGAGTTTCTTTTTACTTACTCGACGCTCTCTCGTGAAACTTACTTGAAACATTGTTTTAAAATATTCAAAACGTTTAGCATTTGTAGAGTTATCTGTTAAAACGGCTGCTTTGTACTACATTCCTGTAAGTAGTTTTAGTTCGAAAAGGATTATTTTCTTATTATTCGTAACAAAACACAATTTAAGAAATAAGATATTCTTTGGGAGATTATAAAAGTTTATTTTTAAAGAGATAGTCAGTATTCCCACATTAGAAACTTGAAAGAAATGACTTTCATTAAAGTTTATACTTACTTAGGTTCTTTTTGTTCCGATGTTTATATGGTTCGCTGATATGCCTTTAGAGTAGCCAATATTGTATCCCTCTTCATGGCTTAACAGATTTTAATTGTTTTGGAAATTTTAATATTTTATCTAAAGCTTGCTTTTTATAATAGGGGAGGACATACAAGCAGGGGTTTACTTAATAGAAGGTGAACATCTCAACCATATAACATCTAATCAAAATGCACTAGTGATTCATTTTAAAGTTGGAAATATGATTTTATATGTGTTAGAAATATTTATAAAACAGTCGAGAAGCCATGACTATCAACATACTATTTGCCTGTGTTCCTTTTTCAAAGTGCTTTTGCGTAATTCTATGCGCAGTTGAAAAGTTGTCTCCTGAGATATAATTGCCAACACTTTTCTTCGCTTTCCCGACTACGCAAGACTGTCGCTTAAGTAAAGAGAACTTCGGTATAAATTTAACATTTTATGGCTTAATAATTCAGCTCGCCGCACCAATGACATGGCTTTTAGCTCCCTTTGATGTAGTCCATTAGCGTGCGACGTATGTCGGCATCTACGTAATAAACAGAATGGGGAATATAGGTAGTCGTGTTTTTCTATACTCCGCCGAAGCAAATATTTTCATATCTAACGTCTATACCCCGGTTGAGATGTTTTCTTAACCGAAATGAGCTTTTAATGGTTTTTTATAAGAAATAATATTCAAACAATTGTAGTCACTTTTTTACCTTTGACTTCTAACTTATAGAATTCGAATTAAATATTCTTAACGGTTTGAAACGCGAACTATATTAGTTAACTAGCTGCGCCATCCGCGTGGAATAATTATTTTGAGCATCAAAATTTGTTTTTGCAAAACTACATCTTTATCAGAAACTGTTACCCACGAGCCACGATGTCGTTCGAGTCCCGTCGTGCTTGCAATTTAATCTTAAAAGATAGACGTATACTGTAGTAGATTTTTTTTACATTATTCAAATAAGAATAATTATTTTATAAATACGTTTGCGCATCTTAAACCGTTTGCGTAGAGCACGTAACGAAAATCCGCTAGGTTTATGATACCGAAAAAATATGTATGAAAGAATGAGTCCTCTTTAAACGATCCAAATAAAAGTCCACTGTATATATATCTATCTTTTAAGATTAACTTACAAGAAAGGCGGGACGCAACTTACATCGCGGTTATCAGCTATAATTTATAAAGGAGGAGGTTCGAAAGAATCAATATGGATGTAAAAAAATCTTCGCGGACGAAGTCACTGACACTGACATAAACGGACTCCACTTAAGTGGCGATAGTCTATTTTTAATGTTTCTGCTAACGACATCATTGCATGAATATTGATACCGATGCAAAATTTTACAACCGTATTGCAGATACGGAAGATTCGCTGCGGATATTAAAAAATATTAATGGGTGGGTAAGTGAAATCCAGTTTTACCCACGAAACAAGTAACTTTGAGATTGGATTTCAGTTTACACGCATTGTACACATGGATATAAAACGCTTTACCGGTTTCAAACGCGGTTTGATTTGACATTATAGACAACCTCCATCTTCAGTCCTGTGACGTGTGTGTAAATATGGTTACTAATATATTTCGAGAATTAAAGTGTTATATTTTAATAAGCCAGTGATTGTTAATCTAACTTATGTGCCCTGTTTTTATGAGACATATAGAAAAATTTCTGGTTCGGATTTGGAGTATATGTATCTTTGTTTGTTGTAAAAAAGGATTTGTTCATCGTCTAAGTTTTCTTGGTTTAAAGTACTATAACACGTATTAGTTCTCTAAAAGCAGTGGCGCCAGGGGTCACTGTAAATCAGTGTTGCAACACATGCGTTCAAATACTGAGAGGCACCTATATTAGGAGTTGCCATTATTTAATTTTACGAATCTTATTTTTATATAGTTTGTCTAAATATAGTTATATTTAATTCATAGTACTTTTGTGTAACTTTTAAATAAATTGTTTTTATTATATCCATTATTATTAAAAGTAGTTACAGGAAATCTTTTACCCGAATAAATCAATCTTGCAATTTGTACATCTCTGAAATCTATTCAGAAAAGTCGTGTGACGTAATAAGTAATCTTTTAGATTACTTACGTGTACGAAAATATAAAATACATTTAAATGCAATGTTTTCACCCGTTAAACACCTTCTTGGAAGCTTTCAAGAATTTAAAAGGCGCGCATAATCTCTTTAAGCGAGAACAGGCTTTGAGCTAAATTATGGCTTTCACAAGATAAGTGCTAACACTGACGCGCCTCTCGAAAATATGTGAATTTTAACGTACGTATAAAAACTTTAATATTTTTCACATGTTATTGCACATGATGGCTTGTATATTATGAATTTTAGATAGCATCCATAGTGTTGCGAGCTGTTGCTCTAACCGTGTCATACACGTCATCTTCGATTTTTTTACTCAATGTTTATTTTTTTTTCAATGATAGTGGAAAACAGGTAAGCTGAAGTTCACTTAATGGTAGGTGCAATATACCAGCCTATAGCATCTAAGCAAGATGCGCTTCGATCTATTTTGGCTTTGAACCTATGTTTGAGGTAGAGTTGTGTTAAAATTACAAATCTTCAGCGCGAGAGGTGCAAGTATAAATAGGTTGAAAAAGTTCGATCTTTATGTCTAGGACACGGTAGCTCAATTGCTTTCAGCAACATCACGAAACACTGTAGATGCCGGTTCAAGTTCCGTCTCAGTCGTAAATTAAAAAAAATCTAAAATCAATTTTTAAGTCATAACATTTTTGAGAAATTTTCTTTCCCATTTATACAAACATATTTCTTTGTCTGTTTCTCTGACTAAGTTAATTTACAGGATTCCCTTGATCGGTTGACACAGATTAAAAGCATTTACTTGGAAGCAAATTACATAATATCTTTTGTAAGTAAAACTACATATACAACACAAAATAGACATATAATTAGTGTTATTTATACATAAATTAATATTTATATAAAACCATCGAATTGAAAATCTGTTTTTTCTGTTTTTCAACCTGTTTGAATATAAAATACTGTCTATAGTTTACGCGAGTAGTACACATTTAAATAAAACACTTTAACGGTTTAAAACGCGATATATTAGTTAAACTTATTTTTAAATACGTTTAACAAATATATCGCATTTTAAACCGTTAAAGTGTTTTATTTTAACTATTTGAATATGTAAAAATGAAAAAAATATATATTTTCGTAGCACTATTTGAAAAATGCAAGAAACGGATAACTAACGAGTTGTTAGTTTCAATCCCACCTGGCCCAACTGATTACTGAAGTTCAAAAGCGCCATTTCAAGTTTACTTCACGAATTTTAAATTTTAACTCAAAATTAGGTCGACAATCTTTTTTAGCGTTCAAGGCCTGGTCTATGTGTAAATGAATCGCATATCTATCGGCCCTCCTGTAACATATAAAATCTAAGGTAGAATCTTAGAAAATATATAAACATTTGCCCAGATAATGACGTTCGATATTCTTTCTGGAGTGATCGATTCGTGACGTTCTGACACCGTGAGGGATATTGCGTAGGACTTTATCTCTGTCAAACGTGGATATAAAATTACTGGATACATTCTTGAAACCTGGATTTTGTGAAATTTCTTTAAAGTTCGCTTATATCTATAGGTAGAAAAAATCGTGAAGTGTATTTGTTTTATATATATATTGTGTGTCTATAGATTTCCGAGTGTCTAAAGTCAAAATAGGTCAATAGCACAGTTGAAATAGATGTTATAGAACTATTCGATTGTGTAAATTTCACGCAAAGTTCTGTATAGATATTAAATACTGTCTGTAGTTTATGCGAGTAAAAAAAAATTCAATAAAATTACGTAACTGTTTTTTGGTGTTAATAAAAAACATACTGTGTATATTAAAAAATTGATACGAACATTTGCTAAAAATAAATTCAATCATAATTGATAAAAATGACTTACTTTTCGTTTATTTGAAATTGTTAAAGTTTAGTTACAACTAAACTTGCGTAAACCGAAATTTTGTGGCAGTCTCAGCTGAATACTGCATCAAGGGGTTCGCACAGCGCTGGTTTTTAGTCCGCCCTCTTTGACCGAAGTTCGGAAAGGTAGGATAGGAAACACGAGATGATAATGTCTTACAGATGTGCTACGCCGTAGCTCGTAGCATCCAAAACAATTTGATATTCTACGAATATCCAGAGCTTTATGGCATGTAGAGTAAAACCGATTTGTAGGGTTCGGGTTATATATATTCAGTCTCACGTACGTGTTAAGTTTAGTAACAGGATTTTTTTGTTCTACAAATCTCTTTATTCCGAATGGTGTGAGAAGAATTTAAAGATGATTTAAGTAATATTAGGATGTAAATATATTTTTTTTAAATACTGTATGTTGACGCAAATAGAAAGTATACATTCAAATATTACACAATATACAAAACTAAAAAATACTAATATACACTTTAAATGGTTTAAAACGCGAAATGTATTAATGCCGTCAGCAGTAGTCTCCCTGTGGCCACGGCTGCTGCAAAGCATCCGAAACAACAACAAATTTTACTAACACATTTTTTGTTTCAACCGTTAAAAGTTTTATATTTAAATACTTTTTTTAGTTTAAAAAATACTATTGTTTGTCTTAAATTTTATTGCTTTTAATAATTAAGTTGGAACCAACATATAAGCTTTGTTTCATACGTTGTGATTAAAAGTGACGTTACTTTAAAGGAAAAATGTATCTGTACTGTAATAAGTACGGAAAAATATTAGCAACAAATCTTGCTTCCATGGTCTATATTGCATATGTCGTTAATTTCAACTATCCTAAGCCATATATTCATATAGTAAACATATGTCACATGTAATACCCTCATGCATATTCCAGCCAAGATTTATGTGGGACATTTCCGTCTTCCGGAGATTTATGCCCCTTGCCCCACGCCGGGGCATTAGATTGGGATGCCCTGATTCGAACTACGCATCGATTTAATATTCTTGGACGTTCATATATCTTTCGTGTTTTCGTCTTTAGGGGGTTTTATTTTCTTTGGGTGTAATTACTGAAATTCCTGTTTTGTTTAATGTAAGACACTCTTGAAGGTTTAAAACGAAAAACATTTTTATTAGTTAACTTTAAATCAGACCGGACGTTTGAAATGCTTTGCTGCAGTCATGGTCACGCGGGACTAAAGATGGATCATAATGACTTAATGAAACAGTTTTAAACCGTTTAAAACTAGAGTAGACAATTACTTAATTTTTTACAATACATACTATTTGCTCTAGTTATGTATTATTTTAAGTGCCTGTTTTACAATTTTGCATAATACCTTTGGGATATAATTGAAGATTTATTGGGCATTTAAAATCGGTGACGTCACACCCGTTCACCGCAATCGGAATTAGATTGTGACATTTCGCTGACTGGCCGTTCGATTCGATTTCATACTTGCGCGGAGCCAATTGAGTTATACCTACAAGCGTTTGCTGTGAGCCTATACCATGACGGTCGAAAATGTCAACGAAACCTTAAAAAAAATATGTTTAAAAAAATTCAAAAAACGATATTTTAATGTTATCGTAAAATATCAACCCCTCTTGGGGCATGGGGCAAACACATATCAATATCCGTTTTACTAATTATGTGTCCAGCTCAACCGAAACAATCTCTTGTTTTACGGAATTCGAATCGACTACTACCCCAATAGCAATGCTATTTAACCATTTATCTAAGGCGGTTTGTTATAAACAACAGAATATAAAGTAGAGCCTCAAACCTTTTCAATACTTGTCCCATTGAATTAAAAACAATGGCAGGCTTCTTCAAACAATGATTAGTTGGAAAGTTGACGACTTCAATTTCTTGAGCCTTAATTAAATGAACGAATTTCGCTGACTCGAACTAAGTCGATTATATTCATTTAACTTGGTGGCCCCTACTATATTCCTTATTCAATTAAAAGATATTATAAATTTTAAACTAAAAGAGAAGTGAGATTCTACTAAGCTATTATTTAAACGTAAGTAACCCTTGATATGTTCTTTTTGTGTTAATATAATAGCGAGACAAAAAAACGACTAATTTATACAAAGACAAATATCTACTGGTATTATATAGATTCTTCATTGATATTGGCATGTGACCACCTGGATTTACCTATGTTAAAACACATTGCCAAGCATGAGAAGTTGCATATGCAGGCACAGATGTGCGATCAAATGTATAAAATCGATCAAGAGATCAAAGACTTACTTAAGTATTGTCAACAGTTGTTGACCGTGACTTCCCTGACCAGGACTGCTGAAAAGCATCCAAAACGTCTTCGAACTGTTTGCGATGTTAAAATGAGTTGAAATAAGTTCACAAATAGGTTAGGCGTTTTAAACCGTTAAAGGTTATATTTAACTGATATTTTTATTTTTTGGTGGCTTTGGAAATAAACTTGATTCTTATAAATATTTGTTTATCATTACACTTTACTTTTCACTATAAATAATGACCACTTTAAATATACTTTATCTAAATAATGTTTATATTGTGAATTCGAATTGAGAAATCGTAGTAGCGTTTAATAAATTTGTTTTGTACTTAGCGCCCCACTTCATAGGCGCCAACTTGATTCAGCTTCAATTTGATATTAAACGTAATTATTCAATTTAACTCGAAAAACAACTCAAGTATTCGAGTGCTTTTAATAAGTAAGCCTTTGAGAAACTCGCCATTAAATATTAAGACCTGTATTTGAACTGGGAGATTTTAACTGGCGTAGAGAGAAGGTGGAAGCGATATAGATCGAGGAAAATACTTTATTTAATGAATTTAATATAATTATAATTCTTTGTTTGATGGCTTTGTATCAAAAGAATAGCAAAAACATTAAAATTATTTTAACAACCTTCTTAGTTTTATAAATTATAACTATGACGTCTTGTCTTTATTTCGAGTTAATCTTAATAGTTAGACATATACCGTTGCACACATTTTTTGAAAGCATTTCAAGAGAAATCATTCTATTGTAATCGATAAAATTGAAGTACATACAATACGTATAATACGATACTTCGGTTTCTGAAAATGTGTAGCCAGGATTATTCAACAATTAAAGTTGAAGAAGAAGGATCAAGAGATAAGGGAGATCGTTTAAAAAACACTCGATAATGTTGGATAGAAATAAGAACGAAATGACTGAGGGATGGAAGGTCTAATAACCTCGCCGCTTCAGTTTTCCGCTGGAAAGCTCTAAGTGTGAGGGTAAACAAACTCCGCCGTTGCGAGCTTTTTTAGGGTTCCGTAGTAAATATTTAAAAAAATGTAATTCTCTTCTACGTTATATTTAAAGTAGATAGAAGAAATAAATAGAAGATAAAACTATTTTTTTAAAATTGTGTGTTAAAAAGGAAAGTATTTTATGTTGACTTAATCAAATTCTGCGCTGTGGTTTTATCAAAACTACCTTCATTTGACGCGTTTAATGATCTACGATAGTCCAACTATAATCGACTAGCTATGTCAGCGATTTCATTTGCGAGAATCGTTATTTTGGGCATACAAATTTGTTTTTACTCCTTATCTTTTTGTATTTAAGCTGTTACTCACGACGTTTGTCGCGTCCCATTGATCTTGCAAGTCAATCCTAAAAGATTAGAAGAAATTTAGTGTAGCTATTTGTTTAGATTCTTTCCAGAGGAATAATTCTTTCATAAATATTGGTATCTTGAACTGTTTTAGCAGCGTACAGATTGGAGACCCTCTAAAGTGAATAATTTTCCACGTTTTTTTCCACATTTCCTGCTGTTTCCTCGCTCCTATTAGTCATATAGCGATAAATGCTTTAACCAATACAAAAATAATTTTTCAATTCGAAACAGTAGTTCCCGAGATAAGCGCGGTTAATCATACAAATAAACAAACTCCTCAGCTTTATATATTAGTTTCAATTTATTGGCATAGGACGACAGACAAGTGTAGGGTTCACTTGAAGGTGAAATATCCCAGCCCAATTAAGATGTGCTATATTGGCTTTGATACTTGAATGTCTTTTCTATATTGTATTCTTTTCTATACGCCAAATATAAAAGCAGTTTGTGTTTCCAGATTTTTCTATCAAATAAACAAAAACATACGGAACGGTTTCCCGTTTTATTGAATAAACATGAAACATTTTGCAGATAGGTACGCTGTGAGTGAATTTAATGTATTTCACGGTTCGTTGCTAATGCGATGCATATTTGTAGTGTTTCTATCCCGCTTTTAGCGCGATGTTTTATTGCAATTTCTATCTTTGAACGTACACAAAATATATAATTGTATAAAAATATTATGTTGGTTTGTTTACGCTTCAAAAACTTTAAAAAAATCTGCACCGGTTGAAATGACATTTTAGCGTGATATATAATCCGCATTAAGGATCTTTTTAATTTTTGCGTCAGTCACGTATGAAACTGTTTTGTGTTTCTTAATGTCAAGTTATCATACATCTGGGATCCCATGTCAAAAACTCTCAATTCCAAAAAACAGCATACCAAGAAGACACATATAGTCAACCTCGACAGAACAGATGGCGCTAAGGCTGCGAACGCCGGGCCGTAGTTAAAATAATTTTCATATAAGTTAATAATGTTTATATATTGTGTTATAAACCGTTAAAGTGTTTTATTTAAATGTATATAGGAGTCTGAGTGAGTAGCGCCTCGGTTTACTACGATAAAACCACATCTAGTCTAGCAAACAAGCAGATCCAAAGTCGCAAACAAGCGCGCTCCGCTTAACTTGATTATTAAGACTCGTGATTCCTCCGCTACGTGATTCTGTACAATCTTCTAGCTTACAAGCTGGGAAGTGAACGCTTTAGGAACGTTCGCTCTTAAACTTTTTTAACTTGCTCCGCACACTCGCAAATTGAGTTGGAAACTGTATGAGATATAGACAAGTTGAGATGAGAAATTGTCCTTCAATTGAACGAATCATGAGAACCCGTTTTTATGATAGACGAGGACAGACAGGTATGGGGTCTCTTGGTGATAGAGTAGATGTACTGTTGACCTATTTTGACTTTGGATATTCGGAAATCCATAGACTGAAACCGAAAGGTGGCACGTGACCCACGTATGTTTAAGTGAGAAGTACACATTTAGATAAAACACTTTTAACGGTTTAAAACGCGGCACATTAGTTAAACTTTACAAATTTTTTGGGGGCGAACCAAAATAATGAGTAAAGTGTAACTAATACACTTCGCGTTTTAAACCGTTAAAATGTTTTTGTTAAAAGAAATAAACATGTCAAATAACGTAAAGGAAACCATAACAAAAAGTATGTAGTAAATAGTTATTAGGTGATAATTAGTGCTCAAGATATATTATTGACTACAGCTGATATAAATGACTTTAACGTAATAAGGAAAGAAAGATAGATCGACAAAGATCTATCAAGGGCAGATGTTAAGTAAAAGATAGTAAAGTAATTAACGAATAAAGTTCCTTATTAAATAGAGCACAAACTAATAGAAAGAAGTCTAATTCGTTTATCAAAGAAAATATATCGGCTCGAGATTATTAGATCAAAGGGGAAACTCGAGGAAGTTGGGGAAAAATGGAGTTACACATCACGAGTTAGTGTTTGTTATTGACTTGTGTACCGAGGGAATTGAGTTAGATGTCTCATTTATTATTTAGAAGTTCCTGAGGGTTAGCATGGGAGACCTCAAAATCAAATATATTTATATTTTATATTACTTAGAGACACAGAGCTATTTAGAAGAACGTGTTACATCATTTTTGCTGAAGTTCTGGTTTGATATGTTAAATGTACTTCATTTTTAATTAATATTAATTTTAATCTATTTAAATAATGATATTGGAATAGGTATTGTAAGTAATTCGAAAAGTACATATCTAAATAAAATACTTTAAACGGTTCAAAACGCAAAATATATTTAAGAATAAATTAACGAAATCATGTTGTGCTTTAAACCGTTAAAAGTGTTTTATTTAAATATTGGAATATGCAAAAAAGTTTCATCGTAATGTTGCCGTAAGCATTGTAAGTTAGTAAGCAAGTATTTAATCTATACTAATATAAAAAGCTGAAGAGTTTGTTTGAATGCGCTAATCTCAAGAACTACTGGTTCGAATTTAAAAATTATTTTTGTGTTAGTTAGAGTATTTATTGAGGAAGGCTCTAAAACACAACACGTTAGTCGCAGGAGCGAAGAAACAGCGGGAAATGTCGAAAAAACGGATACATCCTTGTGGGTTTCTATTGCTTACGCTGCGAAAACAGTTCGAGATAACCAAAAAATTTATATGAAAGAATTATTCCTCTTTAAATGTTAAACAAAAAGTTTGCGACAGTTTATGTCTATCTTGTAAGATTAACTTGCAAGAATGACGGGGCGCGGATGGCGTCGTGGGTAATAGCTCAAATTTATAGAGTTGAACAGGGGGTTTGCAAAAACAAAAAATGATATCCAAAATAATTTTTCTACGCGTACGAAGTCGCGTGAACTAGCTAGTGAACAATATGCATAATTTTATTAGCAAATTTCGTGAAACTTTAACACTTTTAGAAAAAGGATTTAAGTTTTATTGCGATTTTCTTAGTTTGAATCTCTTGAATTAAACGAATAATATATTTACTATATTACCTTTAAAGTAAAAACAGCTAATCGAATTGACATTATGCTCATACGTATTTTGGCAAACAACCAAACAACGTAAAGTTGGGTTTTAGCGAAAAATTACTGCTAAGGCTAAAAAATGTAACGTCAACTATTAGCCGGAGACAAATAGCCGTCAATGTCGAAGGATTCGGCTATATATTGGCCGCTTAGTCTATGCCGATAAGAATTAGGGAGAAAAATTGTGTCATAAATAATAGCTCTATCAAGGAGATTGCCTCAAACTCTAACTGTATACCTATTTATATAATATATAAGTGGTCTTATCTATAATAATATACAAAACTGAACGAACTCTGAAGAACAACGGGACGCGAGCGTTGACGTGGATAACAGCATTGTTCAATTTTATACAAAGTTGATCTGACGTCTGGGCTCTGACCGATCGAATTAATTGTTTCTGCGGGATTCGAAACCAAGACTTATTGTGCTTAGATTCTAGGCAACATTTAACTGTTAAGCTACAGAACATATAAAAATTTAGCTGTTACCCACAATGTCGCGTCGTCCGAGTCCCGTTTTCTTACAAGTTAATCTTAATAGATGGAAGTTTTTCCATTTTCCATATTTTGTTTTATAGCCTAAAACCTTCCTCGATAAAGGCTCTTATACCAATTTTAAATCATTATTTTTTCAATTTTAACTAGTAGTTGAGTTAGCGCGTTCAAACAAACAAACTCTTGAGTTTCATATCTTAGTATAAATTATAAAAAAAAACGATTTATTTAACTACAAATTGAGTATATAATTATGAAATAGGAAAATTATTATTAAACAATGCAGATATACATATCAGATATAAAAGTGAAAATTCGTGCCATATATTTTAATGGAATAATGACTAATAATGGAATAGACTGTATTACGTCATAAACTCGAATTGCCAGCACGCAAAATATTCAAATAATCAAGCCGTAAGTTTACCTTTGTGCTCACGCAAAAGTTTTCGCGCTTTTGATGTAGAATTCACAATCAAACAATGGAGTAAGCTGCAAGTCAAACAACCCTGACTTAGCATGACCCGTTGCTTAAGCTAAATTTACTGTGTACGGTTTTACTGTATTATGAAAAGGTCCTTTCATGAAGTCGTAATAATTCTTATTTGAAATTCAAGTGTTTGTTTAGTGCCTTTGTTACGTGAAATCTTGAAAAATTTAACTGTGTTAATTTCCTTAATAATACAATAATGAAAAATAAATATAAAGTACATGATTTTGGTAGAAGAGCAAAGAATATTTTTTGTCCTAAGAAACGTTTATTTACGGGCTATAAATCTAGTGAAAATGGTATTTATCTACTATTTCAACTTATATGTGAATAATAAAATTGTAAAATTATAAATCACTTATCGTTTTAAAACGATGTAGCTGCCTGTCACAAGGAGACTGCTGCAAAGCGTCCGAAACGTCGGGCTGTTGTTAATATAAATTGTAAATCAGTTAACGAATATATTTGGCGTTTGAAACCGTTAAAGTGTTTTATTTAAATGTGTACTCGTGTAAACTACAGACAAGAGGAGTATGGTTATAAAATATGTATGATTAATTTATTGTCGGTATGGCATGTCACCTCAATTGTTCACGACCTATATCTAGGCGTAAAGAAATATTCCTCCATCCATTTTACTGATAATAAAAAAATAAATAAAAGTTAAAAGTGCAACACAATGTAGTTTTAAAAAAGTAACATTCTTAAATTAAATTCTCTGCCATAGATATATAATCTATAAAACGAATTAAATAACAGCTAAGTATCTATATAAAGCTGAGGAGTTTGTTTATTTAGTTTATCGCTCTACTCTCAGGTAACACTCGTTCGAATTCAAAAGTTACTTTTGCGTAGGTTGGATCATTAATATGTATATCTATACTTCAAGATTACCTTGAAAGGGACTCGGACGAAGTCGCAGACACAGCCAGTAGATCTATAAAAGGATAAATAATTCATTACTTATATTAAATAACTTCATAAGTTCTAATATCACCCAGCGTGAAGTTCTAACGCGGATATTAATAAAGCTCCAGCGAAGATTAGTTCTGGGAGGAACTATTCGTCAAGTGCCCCTGGAGGTCTTCGGTTTAACAGAGTCACTTCAACTCGAGTGGAATTATGTTAACGTTATACTCTTAGTAATATTATTGTTCCAATATCGTAACAGCAATTTCGAAGATCAAGTAAGTTTTGACAAGTGTCGTACAATGAAATTATACTACCTTACAAGAGTATGGGAGATGTACTTCCTAGTTCTTTGTTACATCTTTTATTTTGTTTGTTTACTGATGAGTCACATAACGGATTTGTTGATTCAAAACGTTATACAGATATCACTTAATTTTATATTTACTTGACGGCGCGACACATGAAATTTGACGTTTACTGTCGACGTCGTCGGAACAGAATGGCAGCATGACATATGTCAGCTGTCTGTCAGCCGCCATTCTTGCGGAACGTCACACCGGTGGAAGCGGGGCGGGGCGGCGCTTACTTCCGACGCCATCTTTAACAGTTTCTAAGTTGATTTAATTTTAGTATCGTTATCAATGCCTAATTAAAGAGTGCTAGCGTTATATTTTGTTAATCTGTGAAGTTAAGGAGATATAAATCATTGGAGAATCAATTTGTGACTTTGTTCGAGTTTCTACCCCCGTAAAACATGGAAGATTCTGATACAGGCCATCCTGATTCTATATACTTATATACATGTATGTTGTTTTGGTGTTATAAATAATATTAAATAATAGTTCATCTTCACAAATTGAATAATAAAATCACAAATCGATTTTAGATTAAAAAAAAAATACAAGGGAGGTACTTTTTTTTAATTTTAATGCTGTTTTTGAAAACATACGACATTAAAAGACCTATATTTAACTTGCGCGCCTAAACATTATTTTGAAATAACGCTGCAATATGGCTAGTGACGTGAATTGACCGTTGGTGTATGTCGATCATATGGTTCTCAATCTATATTTTAATACCAAAAAATGTACATTTAAACAGCGATTGAAGTAATACATTGAGTAACATATTTATTTATTTTTTATGCATAGCATATAAAAGTTTTTCCACTAGGAAGTACGGTGGTTTATAAGCAAGTGACGTCGTTATAAGCCTGACCAATCAAATGTGACTTGTGTCACGTGACAAATGTTTAAGAAAGTTAAATTTTATTTGTGGATTTTTAATTAAATCAATTAATCTTATTAACATATGTAACTGTTTTATTATTTCTAAACTTGTACTTAATACTGATAACAGTAAATGACAGCTATTATTATTATACTCGTACATGCACCTCTCGCAATGAAATTCAATTGCGTATTTACTTTTTTCCGTCCAAAATCGATTTTTAATGTATAAAACGCCATAATTTTTGATTGATTAATTAGCAATAAAATTTAACTTAGTCAAGTCCCAAACACAGTACACATATTTCAAGCAGAAAATCCTAAAATTCACGCGAAATATGCACAGTATTAAGTTGTAGTACGCTTTATCGTCGCTCGTTAAGCTCTCGGGTTATATAACTTATCACGGCTTTAATTGCTCTGTTTCGTTTCATTGTTATTTCTCTTTATGTACCACTTTTTACTTACACGTTTATGTCATGTTTCATGACGCTTTATGTGTTAGATAAGGCTTTATTACCGCTGGGAGCAGATTCAGATTTTTAACCAGTCGCGAGATTGCTTCTTTCTGTTGGAACATAGATGGCGCTGGTTTAAATAACTTTGTGTCACACCTATAAGAGGAAAAAATTACTAAATGTTAAAAAAGATGTTTATAACAAAACGCTTAATGCAATTAATTTTAAACTTATTTATAAATTATTTTTGTAATTTTATTATTAAAATTATTCTTTAACTAATATATTTTGCATTTTAAACGGTTAGTGTTTTATTTAAATGTGTACAATTCGCGATAACTATTGACAGTATTTAGTAGCCTTTAACAGTTTTTTAAAGTTTTAATATTCAATGTTTAAGAAGTATATTTTATATGATAAAGCGAGACAACATTAAAAAATGTTGTTATTCAGGATATTAAATATTTTGTGTAGTCTAAGCGAGTTATAACTTGCCATACGTAAGATTTCGTCGTAAAAAAGTAATACATCGCGTTTAAAGCCGGTAAAATTTTAACAGCGGCATATAAACTACAATTATCCCCCTAAAATATTTGAAAATTACTTGTATGGTAAAGATGTGAAATTCGAATATGAAAACTACAATCATAGTGACGTCATACACGTATACGGACGTCGGACCGAAGAAATTCATTTAACATTTCATTAAACTCGCAATATTCAGATAACCAGTGAAGCGTGGCCCGTAGCGAACCGAACGGCAAAAAACAAGCCCAAAGCAAACATAGACGCTAAAAAAACCACGGATGCACCCGGGATACGGACGCAAAAACGTGAAATGAAAATTCTGCGAGATCACTGCGAACTGACTTTTTAGCTTAGATTTTCAAGATTTTTAGCACTAACGAAGATGAGAGTGAAACCGAATCAAAGGGAATGCGTTAAAAATTTCTTCGTCTTTTTATTAACGGCTGAGAGAAATTGAATGGTTCACGAAACACTTTGCCGAAAGCTAATATCGTGATTTACTTCGAAATAAAATAAAATACAAGTAAAATTTGAATTGAATATGTAAACCACCATAGCCTTTTTGAATTTAGTAAATACATTCTAAATGTCTTTTGACATAAGGCGCATTTTGATATAGTTAGTCCATGAAATAATGATCTAAGTGCAGTAAGACAAATGGCATATTGATGTCTGTTCGTACACGTTTTTGTAGCCAAATGCATTGAGGAAATAACTACATCCATAATTTTGCCCATTAAATATCGTTTCTGCTTGTGTTCATGAGTCGAACACATTTCTGTTTCCAAATGATGGTTCTTTTACATTATAGACTTCTGTGCCCTGCCAGACCAAAACAATTTATCGTTTCCCCGGGATTCGAACCCTCTAGGCAGTACCAGGCAAGACGTTTAACTGTTGGCAGTCAAAGAAGAACACAAAATAGATAAATAATTTAGAAAAATATATTTTTAAAGTTAAAAAATTATTCATCTAAATGTATTAAAAAATTAAACCCGATTTAAATTTTAAACTTTAACGGTTTAAAACGCGATAGATTAAACTTATTTAAAAATTATTTTTACTAGGGCCAGACGTTTAAGTAATGTATATCGCGTTTTAAACCACTAAAGTGTTTTATTTCAAAGTGTACCACTCTCGTAAACTACATAAAGTATTTATACAAGATTTATTCTAGTGAGCACTTTTTTTACTTCAGCGGCATATACTCTCGTTAATATTGCATTTAATACATGTTATATACGTGAATATATAATTAAATATATGTATTGATTGATTGACATACCATAGCTACGATTACTGGCATATCTCAAATACTCTGTTCGGGAATTAATTGGTCATTACCTAAATAATTATTGGTCAAACCATTAAGACGTTATACACTGTTGGTAATTAATAGCGTACATAATCAAACGGATTATATTGTATAAACGAGATAATCTGTTCTACTTGTAAAACTCATTAACTAAGCTTAATTAATGTTGAACGGAGTTCGTGAGTGTCCTGTTGGTTTTGTGGGTGCATCCTACTTGATCGGGGCTTTGATTCTACGTATAACTAGTTGTGTCAACGATTCAATCCTGTCCATCTCTATAAATTTAAGCTTGAATTTCGATGTTTTACAGCAACCGTAGTGATTAAATAAATATAAACTTAATATATAGTTGCACTTTAAAACCGTTAAAAGAATATACTGTCTATAGTTTACGACAGTAGTACACATTTAAATAAAACCACTTTAACGGTTTAAAACGCGAAATATTAGTTCTAAAAAACGAATATATCGCGTTTTAAACCGTTAAAGTGTTTTAATTAAACCGTTAAAAGAGTCATACCGTATGTTTAAAATAAATATTAATAAGATATTGTTTGGTGAACAACCAATTTCCATTATTTAAAATGATAAGCATTTATTATTTTTGATTCTGAATTCCTTTTAACAAAATCAGTTTTCATAATTTTATAATTAAAATCCATTTTCGTAGAACGTTTTTAATGATTCTTATATATTTCAGTTTTCAACAAACAAATATTAAAGGCAAAAAATGATCCGATTAAAGCAAATAGATAAGTTGGCACATGTCCAATATCGTGAAATAGTCGGCGTTTATTTTTCTGCATGTTTAGCTTCTCTTTAAAACCCCATTTCATTGAAGCAGCGGGATTACTTGCCAAGTATCTGAATGCTCTTTGGCTAACTTACAATCATTACTTAGGAATATTGACTAGATAAGTTCTTTGAGGCTTTACGATTTTATATGTGCTGCTTGCACCTTTATATAAACTTACCCTTTATATGGCTATTTAGTTTTTTTATGATAAGACTGACAAGCATGTTGTTAATTTGATGGTAGGTAATATACCCCTGCCCATAGCATCAATATATTTGGGCTTTGGATATTCGGAAATCCACATTGCGATTAAACTTCACGGCTTATACATCTGGGAATGTTGTTTCGTGACCCAGACGGATTAAGATATTCCTACCACAGAATTAATATCCAGGTTTCCTGATGATGTCCATGTCCAAAAATTATAAATTTATTAGAAATATGTTGGATCCTGGTGGAAATCGAACCCACGACACTTTGGTTATCAGCCATACATTGCTATTATATCATTTGACTCGGTTGTCAAATGATATTGTTATAAAAAGTATGATGTTTTTATTGAAGCGAGTTTTTTGTTTATTTTAATTAATATTAGCAACCGTACCTCCATCTATAAATCGTCACCTTAAATTATTTTTGTAATTGTTTTTTTTGATATATTTCTTTACTATGTACTGTTGTTTTCAGCCAAATGTCAATCAAACATTGAAGCCGATACTCAAAATAATATTCGTACCTACATTTTTTATAAAATGCTGTGATGGACTTAAGCTAGTGCAATATAGTAAACAAATATAGTATACGCCCTGCTATCTTATAATATAAGGCAGATCTTTACAGAGTATGAGAAGTTTTAAAACTTCTTTCTTCTTGCGTTTTATCCCCTGAGATCTTTCGGACTCAACGGTTTGTCACAAGGCATAGAATATACGTAATTTTCGTTTTCGCTTCATTGTTAGCCTTAAATCTAACACGATGCGCTGTCGATCTATTTGAGTTTGGTTTCGTATTGAATTGTTATGGCGCGGTTTTGCAAAACTGTATTGTGTAAATTTTTCTTTCCTTTATTTGTTTTCTCATAAATTTTCAAAAATATAAAAACACTTAAGTTCTCGTTTCCTTATTGATCATAACATTTTTCCTCGTTGCTTCATAAACAAACAATTTGTGAAGGAGATTTATAAAAACAAAAGAAAATAAAATAAAACAGATTGAAGAGCGCAATTAAGTAAGCTTTCGGATGGAGGAGGAGGCACTAAATTCGTGATGGTCGGTAAGTACTTTTGGTGTATTCCTAGTGAGGTTAGTGAATTAGATACATAGGAAATGAATTAAACTTTTACACTTTTAAATAAAACACTGAATTAAAACACGAAATATTTTAGGTAAACTGATTTGACTATATTTCGATTTTTAAACCGTTAAACTTTTTACATTAAATGTGTACTAATCGCGTAAACTACTTTAAATGAACTGATAATTGATGATACCACAACTTTATTGGAAATAACAGAACTGGTCTTAAGATATTGTAAGTTAATATTTTATGAAGCAGATGGCGCTAGCGTAGCAGTTTTGACTTTGACATTCGGTTAGTCTCCATCTTTAGCCCCTCCGTGACCACAACTACTGCAAAGCATCCGACATATGGGGTCGTAGTAAAAAATGCATTTCGCGATTAAAGCCGTTTATAGTGTTTTATTTAATTAATACTAAGCAATGCAACAATTATTTTAGGGCTAGGCCTATGTTTACGTATAACTTACGTTTATTTACGTAATTAATATTCTTTAGGCTTTTGTTTATTATTAAAAAGTATAGCTATAAAAAGAGATTAGCTGCGCCCACGACTTCACCCGCGTGGTAAGTTATTTTCGGCATCTAAGTATTTATTTTAGCAAATGACCTCAGTTTTATAAATAATATCTATTGCCAACGACATCAGCCGCATCTATAGAGTTAGATACTATTGATGGAAACCCTCAAAGATGAACAATTCTCCTGTGTTTCCCACATTTCCTTTTACTTTTTCGCTTCTATTAGTCTAAATTCCTATAGCGTAAAACTTTCCTTTGTTTTTCAAACTTTTTAGTTTTATAATATTATTGCTCGAGAGGTGTATATATCAATACGTTTAAAAAATTCGACGATAACTTGCAGGACTCGGTATCTCAATTCATTAGTAAGCACGGAAGCCTGTTTTATGCCGGTTAAAGTCCTGCCCGAGTCATAACTTTTTCAATTTATAATTATTTTTTTTATTTTTAATGTTAGTATAGATTCAAGACCCATGATTGTTTTAATATTAGCATTTTCGGCCAGTTCGAGCGGTGCTCAGTGCGACGTTGCTAAGCGGAAAATTGGCAAAGCGTAGTCTAATGACCGAATTCAGTGGACACTTCCATATTCATGGGTCGTGCCTTCGCATTAGGTAATTGATAGTGAGCTTGTGTCTCGATAGTTCTATGAATATTGATGAGGGGCTATTGATTTAAAACTATAAGTGCTGAAACTCACTTCAATCCGGGTTATAGAGCACTATTATCGTGGATCGAGTCTTCGTAGCGGAAAGTGGATATTAAAATGAGTAACAGTTTAAGCTTCTAGCTTATATAAGGTAATAACTTTAGATTGAAAAACTAAAGGATATTTGTGGGACTCGACTCTACGACCGTCGTGCCTCGAACTCCTATGTTGTAACAACAAATATTGAATGTGTGACAATGATTCCTATTACCTATCCTATTGTTTTAAGAATCGAAAATAAATTAAAAAAAATTACCGACTCGGTAGCTCAATTGGTAGAGCAACAGCACGGAACGCGGACGATGCCGGTTCGAGTCCTACCCGAGTTTTTATATTCAATTTATTTTCGTTATTTACCTAATTCTTTAAAAATTTTAAGGCCCAGCCAGTAATTATCTTTTGGCAGTTCTTATTTTGTTTTTTAAATCAGACCCATTGTTTGTTCTGTCTTTAAACTGAAGGTCTCAGCTTTATAGCGTTACAACAATAAACAAAAGCAGAGTGGTGCAGTTTGACGTACTTAAATTAAAAGCACTTACCCGTATAGTTTAACTTTAAATATATTTCAAATTTAAATAATGCCCTGGTGTTTATCTTGAATGATATGGACAAAAACGATTTTCAGGCGTTCCTGCCCTTGATTCAGTCCGGAACACGAACTGCCGATGGATTGCTGAATATGCAGAGTCAAAAAAGTGGTCGACAGACCATCCTGTTTAGATGGCTGACGTCACGATTTCACTTTTCAATAAGTGAGACCCGAGTTTGTCTGTCCGCCTCTCAAAAAATAATTATGTCCTGAACTCGCATCACCGAAAAAACATAATAGCATTATGTAGTTCACAGAAATCCTATCAAGAACCTGTATTAAGTTAAAATTAGTAAAATGGACACAAAAATATCTCCATCTTAAGCCCTATATGAAAAACAAAAAAACAGTTGTCTAAACACATAGATGAAATACGACCTAAATTTACTATGGCTTCTTCGTTAGTCGGTATACAAAGCTGAATTTCAGCAGCATTGCGCACTGTTTCAGTGCAATAGGAGATTTAGAACCAGCCATTTGCAACGTTTAGGCAATGCAATAGAAAGCGGTACTGCCCCGTTGGGATCAGCTTAAACTATGTAGGGCAAGCACTATATATAATTTTCGCTAAGCATATAGCTTAGCGAAAATTATAGTGGTGATGGTTCATACGTACGTGTGAACGCCGAAACTGTTATATCAAATTTGATGATTTATTTAATAACTAGAGCTCGTCTGCGTTTTTATAGTTATTTTTGGGAATCAAAAGCGTTTTCGTTCGTTTTCGTGCGTTTTCGTTTTCGCAGCGGAGAAAAATAATTTTTATAACATTTTCCACCGATTTTTCGCTCCTATTGGTCGATAGTATAAGGCGTTAACACATTATTCATTACACATAATAAAATATTTTAATCATTATAATTTAAATATATTTATGGCGTTGTAAAATTGCTTTAGCCTGTGGCAGCTCGTGCTCCTCGCAAAAGAACATCATGGTTTTTCCGTCTGTCGCGGGTTTGATTCCCGCTTGTGTCGTTATCACTTGTATGAACCTAAAAAGAAGATCGTTTATTGTTTTTATTTGAGACTAAAACTCTTCCGTTATATAATAAAATTCTTTATATGATCTAAAAATGTCCATGACAGTTCCTCACAAAAACCGTTTTTCTTGTAATCAAATTGGGTCGAAATTGAAGCATTATTACCAATTATTAGTTAGAATTGTATCAACTTAATAATAATCTAGCTCACAAGACAACGTTTGCCTACCTACCTCTATATAAAACCTACCTCTATACTATAGGTTAGTATATCTATATATAACTCAAAAAGTTTCAACGCAAGAACTTAAACTTCTAATGACCACAATTACTCAACTTAATAAACACATAATAAGCATCATATTAATAACAATAAAACTTTAATTTACGATACTAAATGGTCGCTTAATTTAGACAATACATGGCCTATTGTCTCTCGGCTGTATAATTGCTGGCTTGGGGCCTATCTGCGGAGCCGGGCATTCATTGCCTTCCTCTTCCCAAACAAAAGCTCACATAAAAAGATGGGGGCAGGCATAATCTTTGGTCCGCATGGGGTCCTGTTTGTCTTATGGTATATTAAAAGTTTTTACGTTGCAAAATTTTTCGATATATTTGAATTTTAAAAAGTTAAAGTTGTTTACAAATGATTTTTAAAAATACTTCTATTCATTAAGGTGGTTGGTGGGAGGACCCAGGTCAAATTTTTTTTTTCAATCTAAATAATTAAACTTTATTTAAATAAAATATTCGTAACGCTTTAAAAAAAATAATTATAAAATGCGAAAAATAATTAGTACGCAAGTTTAGTTACATTTTCGTTTTAAACCGTTTACCGTTTAAGCTATCTAATTAACACCTTTAGCAAACTGCAAAAATAATTATTTTCTATATTTATGAGGACATTAGTAATTCCATATGAATATAACAAAAAATACTGGTAACTGATTAAAAAAAACACATAGTACTTTCTACGGATTAAGATAAAATAACGACAAAACATCACGGTGGATGCTTTCGGTTAAGTGCCAATTTTCTTCATCAATCTCCATTTATTATATATATACTGTAAATATGACTGTAATGTCCGTACATCCTTATATTTTTCGTAAAATATGTATCGTAAAAAAAACTCGTTGTTATCGTCCAGAGCGAACCACACTACAGTCCGAGTCCGTCCCTGTTAAGATACCTACATTGTTTTTGATATTTGTTGTTTCCAGATAATGAGTGTGCCTTAGAATTTCAAGAGAAAGAAAATTCTTATATGTAGGTAATTGTGGAGGGCAACGTGTCTTAAGAAAGGAACAAAATGTAGCCAAGAGTTACAGGTAGTTATTAAAGTTAAAAAAGTTATTTGTTTTCAGTCTAGAATAAAATGGTATCCAATATTAAGTTTTTCTAATTAGAGTATTCTATTAAAAGTTGGTATTGTATGAAATTAAGTTTATTTATAACTAGCGACTTGCCCCGCCTTCACTCGGGTGCAATGCTGATACTAAATACACTACAGAAAAACTGTTAACGTTGTAAATAAAAAAATCTACCTCTTGAACCATTATGTCTATGAAACCGCATCAAAAGCTAATGCATTTTAAAGATTTCAGCGTACAGAAAAAGCAACTTTGTCTCACACTATGTAGTGAGCAAGTAAAGGTTTTTGAGATACTTGTAAATCCGTTTTCCAGAACCCTGTGGGGGCACAATACTGTACAAGGAGAAGGTTTGCAAAAACAAATTTTTATGCCCAAAATACCTACTTTACGCGCACGAAGTCACTGACACATCTAGTTTGTTATGTGGTTTCTTCTTACAGCGTAAACATTTATCTTAATTTGTTTTCGATAGTACGCTTATTGGATAATAAAGTTGGTTGACAAAAAATATTAAAAAGCATAGAAAACGAATAATAAAATTACATACCTGTATTTTCAGTGATATTATTAAAAAACACTACCAAGGCTAAGCTTCGAAAGAGGGGCAAAACTATTAATATCAATTCTCCTAATTGTACGACGGGAGCGACGAATATTACTTTTTGAAATGGAGTCTTTGAAGAAAGAATTAATTTAAACGCGTTTGCAAGAGAAAGGATCTTTTGTTAATGACAATCCAGTGTTAGACAATACGACAATAGATAATATCATGAATATTTTAACGCTTTTTAGAAGCCTTATCCTTCTAAAAATTGACGTCGTATTGTTTTATTAAGCAACTTCAACATTGTATTATAAAAATATTTATTTAAACATTTAACCAAATCGAAATACGTATTAGTTTGGACGACGACTTGTTTTTCGGTGTGTAGTTTACGTGAGTTAAATAAAACAATTTTAACTGTTAAAAATGCAAAATATATTCACATTTTTTTACAATTTATTCTAATTTCCACTCCCATTACCACAGCTGCTGCAAAGCATCCGAAACGTATAACGTAACTTCAATATTTTGCGTTTTACACTGTTTTATTTAAATTATTAGATTATTTATATTAAAGCTTTCGCTTAAAGCGGTTTAGCTATCTAAAAGAAAATAAAATAAAAATATTATTTCTATAAACTTACTTTCTTACCATACTTGCTATTATATATTTTAATATTTCTATCGCTGATATCATTACATAATCTATGCATATCTGTTATAAAATTGTTAGGAAAAATATTACAGCGGCTGTGTTAGAATGTATAGCAAAGATATTTTTAAAAATTACACGTCTACATTGTAATCAAATAAAAGTGTATCAAAAAAGTTGTTATAGATTTTGTTTCTATGTCTTCACAGTCATAATTTAAACGTTCAAATTGTTCCAGCATTTCTACCTCTTCGTATGATTTATATATCAAAGCTTTACGTACACATGATTCATCTAAAACGCGTATTAATTATTCTCTGTAGTATGTGACAGAAATGCAGGATCTAGCTTGTAACCCACATGTCATCTATTTATAATACCTGAGTTTACAACTGGAGACTATCTATATATTTAATGAAATGTTTATAATCGCTTACACGGCTATATTCTCTCGATTTCATGCACATGTTTTATACTTAGTTGCGGGTTTATATCTGGGTGTGTATAACAGATTTTAACGATTTCCGAACTTAGCCAGAAACGAATAAAAATTACAACCCGTAATTTTTATTCGTTTCTGGTGTATGAAAAATTAATTTTTCATTCTTGTTCATGGAGCAGACATTATTTTGTGCCGAAGTCACATTTCACGCACAGACGTAAACTTTTGTGTCTTTCCTATAAAACAAAGTATTTAAGTTCCGCGAAGATGAAAACAAAGTACCTACAGCACAATTTCAAATATGAAATACGCGTTTTGTTATGAAATACTTAAATTAAGCAAGACTAATAAAAATACATAATTATTAATATAAGAATTACAGAAAAATATTTTTGTAATTCTTAAAATAATTTTGAATTTTAATCCCGTTTTTCCATTCATAACTAATCAATACATAATCAGTAAATCTATCAATTACATAAGTGCATAATTACAATTAAGAAATCAGTATTTAACTTGAAGCCCACATATAATTTTATTTCCTATTCCAAGGGAAGATTTCGATGGTAAACTTTCAGAATCTAAACCAAACTGTTTTCTTAGAACACACACACTATTATTTTAAACTTCAATATTACAAAGTTGATATCTGGTTGCAGAAGTTTACCAGCATGTGGGTGAACTCCGAGATTCATACATATGCAAATAGAACCAGAACTTGCCTTAGTTTATCAACAAAAATACTTCGTGCAAATCAAACGTGTAGGTACGACAATTATATGTATGTTAATAAATTAAATCTATAAGGATATTGATAAGGTATTTGGAGTGTTTTTGAGTTCGATCTGAAAAACACAGCTACTTTACGAAAAGTATAAATACTACTTAAAACTACCCAATTTAAATAAAACACTTTAACGGTTTAAAACGTGATATATTAGTTAAACCGTGCCGTGGTCACGGCTGCTACAAAGTATCTGAAACGTCGGGCCTAAGTTAAAAATCATTGCCAAATAAGTTTAACTAATATATCGCGTTTTAAACCGTTAAAGTGTTTTATCTACATGTGTACTATTCGCGGTATTGACAGTATTTAACTACCTAATTCTTGAGTTGCTACTAAGTTAAATTTATTCAAGTCATATATTCTTATGGTGGTCCGGATATGAGATAAATAATTATATATCATCAATCAAATTTATTAAAATTTTCATTTAACGAAAAATTGTGCTTTGCAGCTTAACAAAATCATGTTAAGGTTGATATTAAATTGCGCGAGAGATGTATAGTAACAGGTTGAAAAAAATCGACCATGACGGCTAGGACTCGGTAGCTCAATTAGTTAGAGATTTGGACCAAGGATTTGAACCGGCATCTTCAGCACGAAATGCTGAAGATGCCGGTTCAAATCCTTCCCGAGTCGTAATTACGTAAAAAAACGTTTTTTTTTTAATTTGAATCGTTCGGTTATAATTATTTCCTACACAAATCAGACGGGGAAGTGAAAATACATAGTTTTTCTTTAACAAACATCGTAGTAGGGTGCCTAATTTGCGATAAAAAATGTATATAAAGTAGAAGATGAAGCAAGAATTTTCTCGTCAGTTCGTTAGCAACTTCAGGTGTCCAGACTTTCCTAATTAATTCAAATTCCACTGAGAAAAACACAGAATCAAGATTTGTACATTCCTCCAGTCGCGTAAATCTAATTAAAGAATCAAGGCAAATAACTCTTCGCGAACTTGTCAAAGTTCCACAGAACTCATTTAAATATACCCGTATAAAAACACTGGGAAGTTCCAGGAGCTGGAACAAGCCGGAAAAGCCAAAATTTTACTCGTAAATAATCGAGTAACAGATGCCTTGAATGTTTGTTACCATGAATTATATTAGGTTCAAGTTATTTTGATGTTTGGGGCAACGAATTCATTCAAATGGACGTAAGTTCACGTTGAGGGTTGAAATTTGAGCAGTATTTGTTATTTAGAAGTATTTCGTTTTTGCAATGAACAGTCTAAAATTAGCACTCAGCAAGCGATGCTTGACGTATTTTAACACTTAAAAATTAACAAAGTTCTTTCAAAATTATTTGGGAGTCCCATTAATAAACGTATTTATTATTTATTAATTATAATAAAACGCTTTATTGCACAAACACATAAAATACAAATATAGTAATACTATTACAAATTACTGTAAATTACAATGATATTTTGATATCATTGTATCAACTAACACAACAGAAAATGTTAACACACTAAAAAGTAAAACCTACGAATAAATTTAGATGTTACAAAGATGCAACTTTATAAATAATACAAGTATAAGCCAATAAAATCAAGACTAAACTATTTAGTTAATGATAAACATGAATGAATTATTTTTTGTAACGGTTTAAAACGTGAAATTAATTAGGTTTTAGATTCGGATGCTTTACAGTAGCCATTGTCGCAACAACGGTAATATATTTCGCTTCTATAAGCGTTACAATGTTTAAAGTTATTACGTTAAATTAAAGTACATGGGAAAACTAAAAGCTAAAGATTTATCGTAGTTAATAGTTCGTCTGTCCCTTTAAATAGTTTACATAGTTGGAATACAAACCCCTCAAGAGAATATGCGCATGCTTTTAATTTGCTTCCGTGGGTCAATGGACAAACTAGCCTAACGTTGTGAGACATCCTGGATTTGAATCCCGGGGTAAAAAATTGTGTTGGTCAGACAGAGTTTGAAATTTGATCGCCTTGTCTGTAAATAAAAAAAAATCAGTGAAACCGCCGAACAAATCTTTGGTAATGAGATTTCCAGAGAACGCAGTTTTCCACAAGTCAACTTTTCGCAGTAACGATTTAGATGTAGAAAAAGAAAATCTTTAATACCCAAATGAAATTCAAACCCTCGACTTATTACTAAACTTTTGAAATTCCACTAGACCAACAGCTCTACACAGGCATTATAATGCCTGTGAAGAATAAGTATGAAGGTAAAGATTTTGTCTTTGGAAGGTTTTTTAACGTACATTCTAAATTTTCGATAAACTTTTGAAATTCCACTAGACCAACAGCTCTACACAGGCATTATAATGCCTGTGAAGAATAAGTATGAAGGTAAAGATTTTGTCTTTGGAAGGTTTTTTAACGTACATTCTAAATTTTCGATAAACTTTTGAAATTCCACTAGACCAACAGCTCTACACAGGCATTATAATGCCTGTGAAGAATAAGTATGAAGGTAAAGATTTTGTCTTTGGAAGGTTTTTTAACGTACATTCTAAATTTTCGATAAAGCACTCGTTTCTTAAAAGCGATTTTATTGATAAAGAAGACATATTGTGAGAAAAACGACAGGGCAATCCATCACCCTATACTTTACGTCTGGTGCACACAGAGTATGATATATTGCGGAATAATGAGGGCTTCGCGAAAGAATTTTTAGAATATACAACATATTAACAATATGTCAGATTACATATACGTGCACTGTTAAGTCATATATCTGACTTAACTATAATTTTACATTTAAAAAATCACTTAAACGGTTTAAAACGCGATATATTAGTTAAACTTATTTGAAAATAATTTTTAACTTCGGTCCAACGTTTCGGATGCCGTCTACCCGTGACCACGGCTGCTGCAAAGCATCTGAAACGTCGAGTCGAAGTTAAAAATCATTGTCAAATAAGTTTAACTAATATATCGCGTTTTAAACCGTTAAAGTGTTTTATTTAAATGTGTACTACTCGCGTAAACTATAGACAGTATATAATTTTACAAACAAATAAAATATAATCATTTTTAAAAATCGCTGTATGTACTAATCTTTTCTTTTGTTAATCTGCATTCCTATAATTGTGGGCTCGTTGGTCGAATGGTAACAATGTATGGCCAACAATCAACGGGTCGCAGGTTCGATTTCCACCAGGTTCAGCATGTTTCGATTTTGTTTCTAAATGGATGGTAGGAATATCGAAATTCCGTTCGGATGCGAACCACCGTCCACAGATAAAAAGTCGTGAAGCTTAATCGCGTTTTAGTTTCAGCCGTGGATTTCCGACTATCCAAAGCCGGCAGCGCACCAAGTGAATCCCGAGCGTGTACTCCTCTTTCAATTAAAAAAAACAATAAGATAGTTAATTTAAAAATCGAAAATAAATTGAAAAAATTTTCGACTCGGGCAGGACTTGAACCGGCATCGTCAGCTTTCCCTGCTGTTGCTCTACCAATAAGATAGTTTCATTTGTTACAACTTAAAGAAGCTTCTAGGGTATTCTTGGTGTTCGAGGTAGTTGAGAAAGATTCTTGATGTTTCACGATTACAAGTGGATGAAATCATCAGGCATGAGAAAAGCGCAATAGCACGAAAACCTAAGGATATTTGCAAGTTGGCTGCGAAAACCCTACAGAATTTATTGAACCAAGACATATAAACCTTTTTGTTTTTGTACGCTTTACAAATATTAAAAAATACCTCAGTATTTTTGGACCTCCAGAAATCTGAATACCTTGCATTTATTATATTAATAAACTTTTACAGTTTTTAAAGAAAATTTTCCATGTTTTGCAAATAAAATAAATAAAAATAACAGTACCCATTTTACTTTATTGTTTGAAGTTTGAAAGTTAGAAGTTTCCAGCGTCATAAACAATAGGGGTTCAAGAAATGCTCCATTTTCGTTAGTTATTTTCGGATGCACGGGAAAATCATATTTCTTAGTGGGAATTAAAGTTTTATACCGTAACTTATTGTACAGTTACGGTAGAATTATTACGGCTATTTATTTAGTTTGTATATTATTGTTTCAAAGCATATTTTAGGCTAATGAGAATTTTAACTACTAACGTGAATAATCTAATAATACAAAATATTCTAATTTAGTGAAGTATGCAATCTTAAGATGGCGATCCGACTAGGTTAATTTTCTATTCTCTGTTTTGATATTATAATTTATTTATATTTATATATAGAGTATATATTTTAGTTTTAATATTGTATTTTCAAATTGAGCTAAAGATAAAGATTACGGTGAATCTTGAAAAAATACGACAGATTAGACGCTAAGTTTGTTAAAAACTGCTAGTCCCTTTTTTGGACACATAAACATTTAATTTTACCTGAATGTTAATATTAAAAAGTATGTAGCGGTTTAAATGAATAAATCATTTTATATTTTGTAATTTATACCCTAAAAGGTAATATTAAAGCCACAGTAACGAATATCGGTACTTAGTCGGACAGATATTAGGTTTAAAGCAAAAGCTAATGTAGAAATGCCCGATTTGTGGCTTAATAAATCCACAATGTAGGTTTCAATTTCTATAATGCCTTTGGAGAGGATAAAGGTAGATTACTGGGCTGCAATATTGCCCAACATTTACTGGCAGTAAAGCTCTGAAACATAAATTATCATTACTACGTTATCACCGAAAAAATTTTGACAAAAACTTAGCTAGTTTCATCGACTAATCTTTATAATCACTACATCGTATAAAATAAAGTCGCGTTTTCTGTCTCTATGTACGCTTAATTTTTAAACTGCGAAATGGTTTTTGATGTGGTTTTTTAATAGATTCAAGAGGGAGGCTTTGATAAACAACGTTCACAGTTTTTCTATTGTGTAGCGAACGCGAGACGGGTCGCTAGTTACATATAAAACATTATCTTCGCTAAAAATTTGATATTGATATTTGAAACGTTTAAAACACTTGATGTTCTCTAAGAAATATAAAACAAATCTTTACAGTAATAAAAATGATATAATGTAAAGTTGATAACTTTTACCTTTTTGAATTTGGAACTTATGAACATAGGTAGAGGCTTAAAATGCGATATATACTATATATTGTCTTAATATAAATAATTTAACTACGTCTGACGGTAGCATTGCAGCAACCGTAGTCGGGGGGGGGGGGGGGGACTGGAGGTTTTACAAAATATCAAAGTCAAAACTTTTACCGTTTAAAATTATTTTATTTACGTGCATACAACTCGCGTAACCTACAAACTGTCTAGACTCTCTCGCTTACTAATTACGTAATTTCCTTTATCTAAAAATGGGATGGCACTATTTCTATCCACTTATAATTTCATCGAAGCCTGAATTAGGTCCAGTACAATCGAACCTCACAAGTGGAAGGAAAAGGCTTGAGAAATGCTCGCGGGGATTTTCTTTGAGAAAACTTATGAAATTAGGTCCAGTATAAGTCTTTTAGCTAATTCAAATAACTTGACACGCTTAGGGAAATTTCAATTTAAAGGAAATATTTAATTGAATTAATTTACATTTTTTGATTGAACTATACTAAAGTGGTGGTAAGAATTTTTTGGATTGTAGATTAAGAAGAAGTTTTGATTGTGGTATAGATACTTAAAATAAAAAATAAAATTTTAAACATTATTCAGATTCGTCAAAAATATTTATCTGTCTGTCTGTCGTGATTCTACAGACACTATGTGATGGCAATAAGAAAACTTGGAATGTTGTTAGATAAATATAAATATAATATGGGAATAAGACTACTATATCTTCTACTATCTATATAAAAATATATTTAAAAATTATATGAAAAGTATTAAGTGGAAAATTAATGAAATTGATATCGCAAAGTTTCTTATAAAATAACTCGAGACTTGTTTAATTTCAAAGGCTTTCCGGAGGCTTCGAAGGCACGATTATAATTCCACGAAGTATTTAGATGGGAAATTTTCACGAAAACGACGCTTTGTGACAGTTTAATGAGCTATTCTTGTCTTGAACAGATAACTTGTTAATTATTTTTGATCACGTCTTGACAAATGGATATGCCTTTATTTCGCTACGTTTTCGTATTATTGCTGAGACGGGTGTCACTTATGTAAAATAATAAAGTGTGGCAATACTAGAACAATATAAAAATTAAAAATATTACAAGTAGAAATTAACTTAACATAGGGCTAATAATCAACGGGTCATGCGTTTGTTCTCCACCGGGTCTCTAACATCTTTTAAAATTTATAATTTTTCTGAAACATATTGGACTTCTGGAAATCTGGATATTAAAAGGGTGGTAGGAGTATAGAAATTCCATCCGCGTCACGAACCACCATAATGAAAAAGGCGTGAAGGCGTTTCGTTTGCAGTATGTGGATTTCTGAATAAAAAAGCCAACATTAATAAAAATCGATTTGAAGATTGAAAAATCGGCAGCGTTGCGTGCTTTTGCTCTAACCAATTGAGCTACCGTGACATCGTCGGATTTTTCGACCACTTGATACACTTGCGCAGTGTAATTCAAACACGTGCAATTAACAGACGATTGAATAATTTTGTTTTAAATATGATTACAGAATTTCTGAAAATATAATATTAGTAACGTTAGACACTCACGGACGTATTTGAAGTCTATGGGGGAGGCCAATGTCCAGCAGTAGATACCGGCTGAAACTAAAAACGGTAGATAAGTGAATTAAAAAAACGAAGGTAAGAAACTTACAAAATGACAGCTCTTTAAAAAAATGGAATCTACTACTTATATTCTTGTTTACTTAACCATTACTATTGCTTGCTAAATACGAACTTAGGGTAAAGTAATAGCTGAGTCATTTTTTTTTTCAAATTCGCCTGTTCATTTAGATAAATTTGAGCGGTTACCCACGACGTCGCCCGCGACCCCTCGTTCTCGCAGGTCAATCTTAGAAGATAGACATATAAGTGTCACGAACTATTTTTTAGATCATTTAATAAGAAATATTTTTTTCATACATATTTTTTGGGTATTTTGAACCGTTTTCGCAGCGTACGCAATGGAAACCCACAATGATGAATAATTTTCCCCGTTTTTCCAAAATTTTCCGCTGTTTCTTCGTTCCTATTGGTCACAGCGATATGTTTTATAGCTTATAGCTTTCCTCAATAAATACTCGTACTAACACAAACATTTTAATTCAAACCGGTCGTTGCTAAGATTGTTGCGTTCAAACAAACAAACTCTTCAGCTTTTAAATAAAACACTTTAACGGTTAAAACGCGTTAAACGCGCAACGGCGCTTTGCAGCAGCCGTGGTCACGGGGAGACTGCTGCAAAGCATCCGAAACGTCGGGCCGAAGTTAAAAATCATTTTCAAATAAGTTTAACTAATATATCGAGTTTTAAACCGTTAAAGTGTTTTATTTAAATGTGTACTACTCGCTTAATTTATAGACAGTATTTAAACTCTTCAGTTTTATATATTAGTATAGATAAACATTGATATAGTATCTATGACTCTAATTACAACAATTAGTGATACCATTTTTGGACCGTGATAAAAGATTTTACTAGAAACTTGAGCGAAAAACTCCCAGTGCCTCTTAATGGAAAGCTGGAAAATTAACTTTTCCCAGAGACAATATTGCCGGGTTAATTGAAGATTTCTTAATGAGAATAAAAAACATCTAATTAGTGCTGCGACGCTTGAATTTTCACATTTAAATTGTACAGTTTAAAAATATGTTGAGGTTTATTTTTTTAATATGTCAGAATATGCATATGACAGTAAAATGTTATATTTTTTCACTGTGTGTTTTAAAAGTAAAAGTTTTAGGTTTTAATTTTTAACCAGAGATTTTTATAAAACACGACAACCTACATAAGTTTTAATTAAAAATGTTTATATCTTAACGTTAGTGAGTATGTCTTGGGTTTTTATTAACTGGGAAATCATAATATGTTTTAAATCAAGCACGGAACAGATGTCTTATCGACGCCTATAAATAAATTAATCAGTCCAACGAACACAAAAGTATGTCCACCACAAGTAGAGTAACGATTTGAAACATTTTAAAAATTTTCAGCAATATATAAAATTATTATAATATTTCCTTCTTTGTATCTACAATGTTGTTGTTGTAGACCATTCATATTGTTTATGTTTCATATGGTTTGCGCTTAAATTTTTGTACCTTTATAAATATAAACAAATTATGGTGTATCTGACCCAATTTCGGTAAAGTATTGCTTCGGTTTCTTATCATTCAAGTCAATAAGAACTCAACACTGCCCCTCATGAAAACCTAATCGCTGTGTGATCTTACTGAGTTCTCTTATGGTCCGGCTAGGGTTGCCAAAACGAGATTCTATTAACGAAAAAAAAGCATTTAAAAATGTTGAATTTATAATAACTGTTAGAGAGGATAAATAACTTAGTTATTTACGGCACAAGTATAGCAAAGTATCGCTTCTTATTTTCATGAGCGCCCTGAATGGTATTTTTGATGTTTGCTTCAGATTCATTTTAAGTAATGTTACGCTTGAGTGTGTTAATACAAGATAGTCTTACTATATTTTCTATCGTTCTTGAAATACCAACCAGCGTGGGCTGAACTACCTAATTCAGCCAGTAAATTACCTTTTTATAGCCTTAGAAATGCTTTACGACTTTAGTTAAAAAACACGATCTATGAGCGTAAATATTGTCCAACAATTATTAGTTTAAAAGTTCAGCAAATGAAATAGATACTCTCCCAACAGACCCAACTAGAACATCGGTATGGAGCAAAATAAAATCGAGAGCTCTCCTGTGATAAAAAGAGAACTTTGAAGTGGCAACCCTATCCGCACGGGCAATATTCATCGACATGCATTATTCAGTTTCATTACTCCAGCCACTTGAGCCATAAATCGAACCTACCTTCGTTCCTTTTATTTTTCTGTTTACCTTCACTTCCAGATACGCAAATAATCGTCGAATATTGGAATTATTGTTTTGATTTTGTTGCGAGCGAGCGAGTTGTTTCGCTTTGATTCAAGTTTCTGAGACGTTATATTATTGTTAGAAAGCTAGAATTGATTCACGACTTTACTTTTGTTATGTAAAATATGATATGTATATAGATACATATCATATTTTACATAACAAAAGTAAAGTCCAAAATACATATTTACACTGTTTAAAACACGAAATGTATTAGTTAAACTGACGGACGGCTGCTGCAAAGCATCCGAAACGTGGAACAGTAGTTAAATTACTTTTTAAATAAGTAAAATTTTCTTATGAATACGTAATTTTTATTTCGATGAAAAAGATTAGACAAAGAAACACATTTTCACGATTATATTGAATGTGGATGCATTGGAAACTATGCATTTAAAAATATCTCCCAGGGGAAAATATTCTGCATGTATTACGTTGTTTATTAAAAATCTTTCAGCTTAATTAATCTACTTCATTTTTCATACATCATTAATGTATAAAATTGAATGATTTTGATCGACCCCGCAGACATAAGTCAGTATGTATGATAAGCAATGTATTAGTACATTCCACAAAGTTATGATCCTATTACGATAAGATTATAAAATGACTAACTGTGCCCGTGACTTCGTCCGCGTTGACTTGGGGTAGAATTTTTAATTTTTTAGGCTGTTTATTAATTTATGTCAGGACGCATTTAAGGCGACCAATCTATGGTAAGTGCTACTTTGCCACAACCTCACCTCACTCCTAACCTAACCTAACTCACACTCTCATTCCTACACATACTAACACTATCCTACCCATGCCCACTTCCACTCCCAAAAATTCAAAGAAAAAAGTTTCACTGTTCTAGCTTCAAAAACCACTAATTTCCATACAATCTTTCATCCCTCTTTTCAACCCTTTTTTGGTATTAAAAAAGCCTATGTCCTCTCTCAGGCTCTAAAATAACTGTGTACTAAATTTCATTTAAATCAGTTCAGTAGTTTTGAAGTTAAAGCAGACAGATAGACAAACTTGAAAGACAACAATGTATTATATATTATAACATAGGGGAAATAATTGTTTAACTGACATTATCCGTTATCAGCATCTGACTTGGCTTTGACATGGCTTTGAAACGTTATTTGAAATAGTTATTGAGCTATGATTGAGTATAAATGTCTACAAATTATCCGCGAAGTGTTATTATTGAATCTTATTACTTGTACGCTACGAAACTAGATTTTTAATCTTAATTAAATACATGTGCCTCTTAATTACCTAAGTGCTTGGCACAGCACACAATTGAAAAAAAAGCAATCCTCTAAATGTATCAAAAAAAGCCAGATTGCAACAGAAATAGCTAGTAAGTGCCATTAAGTTAATCGGATTAAGACTTTCACTGTATCCCCATTTTCCGTCTAAAAGCCCATTGTGTTACGTACATTGCTGCTTTTGCGCTACTAAATAAAGCGTTTCCGATAAAGAAGCCGTGTATTTAATTCAAGTGTAAATTACGTGAAGCTTTTCTTCCATAATGAATTTCTCAGCAAAAGCGATGCGAAAAAGTAATCTAAGTTAAGTCCATAAGTCGTTTTCCTTTCAATAAAGAACCGACTTAAAGTTAAATTATTTTATATAATCTTCAATGAATCAGGGTCGTATTATTTTCGCTCGAGCTTTGGTTACATTTAAACCTATTATTTTTATCACATTGCGCAAGAGGTGTATACATCAATAAGTTGAAAAAAATCGACTATGAGATGTAGGACTCGGTAGCTCAATTGGTAGAGCAACAGCACAGAACGCTGACGATGCCGGTTCAAGTCCTGCCCGAGTCGCAAATATTTTCAATTTATATTCGATTTCTAATCATTAAGATGTGGTGTATTGTATGTCTCTTAACATATAACTTTACACATAATAAAGTACAGTTAAACATTTTGCCAGGTATATATTTTGCAAGGCAAAATTGTATTCTAGAGACGTATAGGTGCCCGTAGTAAAAAAAACGAACAAATACTAGCGGTTAAACGTATTACCTAGCATTGCGAAAATATTTTGGTCGGGCAAGGCACAGAAGTCTGATCAACTACTTGCCTGTTAAAGAATGGATTAGTGAAACGGACACAAAAATGTGTTCGCCCCATGTGCCACGAGAGGAAAACGGGTTTTCGCTTTTTTTATTAAATAAATTACTTTAACGGTTTAAAATGCGATAGATATTCGTTGAACTTTTTTGAAAATAATTTGACGATGGCCAGACGTTTCGGATACTGCAACAGCCGTGGTCAAGGGAAGACTAAAGATGGAGGGTGTCTCTGTCGTCAAAGTAAAACCTTTAACTAATATATATCGTGTCTATAGTTTACGCGAGTAGTACACATTTAAATAAAACACTTTAACGGTTTAAAACGCGATATATTAGTTAAACTTGTTTGAAAATGATTTTTAACTTCGGCCCGACGTTTCGGATGCTTTGCAGCAGCCGTGGTCACGGGGAGACTCCCCGTGACCACGGCTGCTGCAAAGCATCCGAAACGTCGGGCCGAAGTTAAAAATCATTTTCAAACAAGTTTAACTAATATATCGCGTTTTAAACCGTTAAAGTGTTTTATTTAAATAATATATATCGTGTTTTAAACTGTTAAAGCGTTTTGTTTATATGTGTACTACTCGCGTAAACTGCAGACAGTATTTATTTGATAAAAACTTATTGCGTTTAGTACCTATTGCATAAATTAGTTTTCTATTCAGCTTTAATTTTGATTACAAAATTATGCTCGAGTGAAAATGGTTTCGAAAAACTTTTTCCATTTTCTCAAGCACCTCTCAATATGGTATGTTGCGGATTGCAGAATATCTAGCCTAGCTTAATTCCAAATTGTTACAATTCTAGCAATTTCAGACCTCACGAGCACGTTGCATGAGTCTAGGTCACCTATATTAAGCTTACGTAAAACTGAGGTCAGTGTGTTTTTGGGGTCGTTCGGATCTACGAAAACCTTTTTTAATATTGGCATTTAGTTTAATTTAAAATGAGAAAGATTATACATATGATAAGTAATATTTAAAAAATCATTAAAATAATATAAACAACGTAATAATAATATTAAGATTATACAAAAGATAATGGAGATAACAATAGTCAGAATTTTATGTTGACCTAACAGGGCTTAAAGTAAATATAAAAAATAAATATAATACTCTCTAATCTTACATACATAAGTATATAACTTATTAAATACAATAAATAATCAATGTAAAATAGAGTATATATGGCAGTTGCTATAGCATTGAACAATAAAAGGCATTGGGGCGTATGCTCTCTCTTTAAGTGCAGAGCTCAAATTTAATTCCATTGTTTACGTGTGCAGTTTTAAAATGTTGCCAGTTAATTTAAGTTCCTGTAACTCAATTTGGTACTGGCTCGAAGGATTATAAAGTGTTTTACAGTGTTGCGAATAGTCTATAGAAATATTAAGTCCTTAAATGAAGAAAGACATTAATTATTAAGAGATGTGTATTATTAGTATGTAGTCTTAAATTAATTGTTGATGAATCTTATTTTTTGTACACAATTATACAATCTCTTCAAATTTTGAGATTATCTTGCTATTTTTATGATAGAGATAACATCTAACAAGATGCGTTATCGACCCATCTTGGGTGTGGATAGTCAGAAATCCACGGAGTGAAACCGAAACGCGATTAACCTTCAGGGCGTTTTTCATCTGTGCAGGGTGCTTCATGACCCAGATGGAATTTTCGATATTCCTACCACGCATTTAACATCTAGATTTCCACACGGCGTCCAACGTGTTTCAGAAAAATTATAAAACGGTTTAGAATGGCAACCATAGTAACGGTGAGACTCCCCGTGACCTCCAAAGCATCCAAAAACGTCGGGCCGTAGTTAAAATAATTTTAAGTAATATATTTCGCGTTTTAAACCATTAAACAAATTTATTGAAATGTAACCTACTTGCGTAAACTACAGACAGTGTTTTTTTACGTAAATGAAACGATTATTACCATTACATAGACCATGGGTACCATTAGACATTAAATTAGATTTAAATTACTTATCAGAGAGTACTTAAAGTGAGTTACTAGTTAAAATTAAGGTAGTGTGTGTAATAATTGTAGTTCGTATAAAGTCTTTTAAAAGATAATAAAACGCCATCGAAGTACGCTATAGCTCTTTGCTTGATCCACATAAATGGTAAATTGAAAACAAACATTCGGCAGCTCATAAGGGAATAAAATCGTAGTTTTAACTGAAATTTACGGTCGTCTCAACTTATTTATTTACGCTTCGTAGCTGATTTAGGAGAGCGAGTCTGCTTGAGTTGTGTTTTGGGTTAGCTGTTAATGCACTTTCAGATGAAATGTGGTTTTACGAGTGAGCTGGAAACGGAACGGTCTTGAAATAAACTGATTTCTTTGTTTATGTATTTATTTTAGTTTGCCTTATAGCTTTTTAAAGTTATGCTATTTTATATATGAGGCAGTAAGAGACAGAGGAACCTAACTTCAATTTTATGATTTATTTATATTTTATAGTCTAAAAATGTTGATCTACAAGAGCGCAGTGACCGAAAGCTGTTAACATAATTTTTACACAAATAATAGTACAACTTCATTTTCGCCTAAGTTAATAGCGTATTATTATTTTTCTCCGTTATGAAAAATTTTGTTTATTAGGCCATTCTGTCTCAAGCAACCTCATATAACAACAAGGAACAACAAGTTTGTTTTTTTTTAGTTGTGACAAAAGACGAACCATGAAAGACACACAGCGACGAGGTACTATAGATACCCACAGTAGTGGTAGAGATATTGACAGTAGTATACTAGATTTTTGGGAGAATTCATATAGAATGGGAAAGAAGAAGAATTTCTCATGTTTATAACAATACATGTTCTGCTACCAGGAATTGCTTTTTAGTTTTCCAATTAACACACATTAAATTGGTTTTAATCTAATTCGTTTAACTATTCATTTGGGCGTTGTTCATGTTCTAGTGCATGCATCTAGCTGCATAACTACTCCAAGCGCTAACGAAAAATTCAATTTGCAAATAATTTGTAAACGATTTAAAAATATCAATAGGATAATATGTACCAATATATTAGTAAAGGTCGATTTTGAAAAGTCTAAGATACATACACATATGTAACACTCTTTTGATATTTTAGAAGAAATGATGCGGTGACAATCTAATTTGTGTTTTAAATCTATATTAATATATAAAGCTAAAGAGTTTGTTTGTTTCTAAAGAGGTTGTTTGCTAATCTCTGGAATTGAAAAAATATTTTTTGTGTTCATTAGAACATCTATATCGAGCTATAGTTTATAAAACATCAGACTGCAACCAATAGGAGCGACGGAACATAGAATTTATTTGGTAAAAACGGGAAATATATTAATCTTTGAGGGCTTCTGTTATCTGCACTGAGAAAACGATACAGGTAACCAAAACGTATAAAATAAAAGAATGATTATTTTTATATGAAGTCGTAGGCACACAATAGTATAAAAACTGATTTTACCGTTGCTCGTCTGGTGCCGCCCTAAGCAGTAAAGTTACAGCAATAAAAACTCTGTTAGTTGCATTAATATCAGCAGGGCCTGGGTATGATTTATACTCTGCGTATTAGCCCCGTTGCCCCGGGGACTTTCCCCGATAATTCACAGTGAAATAAGTTAGTTTCAAGCTGCTAAATAACTTTGAGCAGCGGTTCGGATGAGGTTGTTAAAAGAGTAATGTATTTGTAAGACTTAATAAACATATTTCTTTCTTTTGCCATCTAAGCGTCTTGAAAAGCGACTATATGAAAAAATATAATGTTTTAAGTGTTTTAATTCATAGATCAGTGAAATTTTGACATACTTAACTAAGAATGGCAATTCTGACTAGTGTATTTTAACAAAATATGTTCGCTTCTTTCAAATACCTTCATAATCTATCCAATCATTTTGGACTAGACCAGTGTTTTGTTATTTCTCAAACAATTTAGTTTGTTACGAAATATTCTTACTCGAAACTTTCTTAAATCTAAAATAATTGTAAAAAATAAAACAATATAGAAATTCTCAAACATTTATTTTACGATACGTTATGCTGAGTAGAATAACAACAAAATACTTATATTAAATTAAATGACTAGACAAACGCTTTCTATAACATATACATTTATTGGCTTATACACGTAATTAATATTACCGTTGTACATATTTCAAAAACAGGTCCGGGGCAACAGAGTAAATAAAAACAGACACACATAATGGAATGCTTCGTATTTTCGATTATTGACACAAAACAGTACGAATAATAATACCGCATTTATTCTATATAAACATCAGTCTTTTACAAAGATAATGAGATTGAACAATCGCTACTTTTATAGTAATAATTTAACATTTACTTATTTACACTTAAATTTAACCGTTTAAAACGTTTCCCTAAGATACTTAAAAATATGAGATCATAAAAGATTAATGAAACGATACGCGAAATTTTAGACTTTTGAATACGGCAGTGTGTATTGTTTAAAAATGATATAGTATAGTTATGAATACAAAACAGGTTTCAACTTAGGTATTAAATCGTCATATGAGAAAGTTAAATATTTAAGAATAGTCACTTCAATACTGTGTATAGTTTACGCGAGTAAAGTGCGTTAAAGTGTTTTATTTAAATGTGTACATTTAAATAAAACACTTTAACGATTTAAAAGAGTATATTATATTAGTTAAACTTATTTGAAAAACATTTTATCTACGGCCCAACATTTTGGTTATAGTTAGAATAATATTCACATAAGTTTAACTAATATATATCGCGTTTTGAGCTGTTAAAGTGTTTTATTTACAAGTTACTAATAACAGAATATTGAATACATTCTTTAAGTCTTGAATTCTAAAAATAATTGAATAATATTTTTGAATACACACAAAGAGCAGCTGAAATTTTAAAAGTGTGATCATAGCCGACAGACTTTGAAGGAATAATAAAGTTATACTTAGACGTCATTATAAACTGAAGTGTAAACAAAGTGAATTTGATTTCGCCTCCCTTCTTGATAGCGATGTTACAATTTTTTGTTACAAAACGCTGTATTTTGCTTTTACAATTAGACACTTAAATTCCTTATGATATGGCATATTTGTAGATATCATTTAAAACTAAAGTAGTTATACATTCGGTAAAATATACTATCTATGGTGCGGAGTTCGGCAGTGACCTATAAAAAAAGTAAATTATTAGTTTAGTAAATTAAGTAGGTAATAAAATTTGTTTCGATTGTCAATGCAAATTTTATATTTTCAGAGAATTCATATCTAAATTTTCTTTATTATTGAAGGAGAATATCATTTATTATTATTACTTCACTTACGTCTAGGCATAACGGAGACAGTGGCTTTGGATGTGCTATCACTGTCGTCTGATTCGGATCGGTTTGCAAAACTCGTCTCTGTAATGCAATGAACAAAATCAATATCGAAAACATTATATCAAGGCGAAGGAAAGAGAAGTGGTGTTACTCTAATCAAGTATTATATTCCCTATTTTGTACATACATATGTATATTCCAAATGGTGCTTCTGCTAGAGAAAAAACCGTACAAGTTTCCTTAAATTTAACAAAGTTTTACGACTCACAATCAATTGATGTATTATTGAATAACGTAAATGAAATGGTACTAAAAGAAGATGGATGAAATTTATCTCAAGGCCAAAATCCACTGATTTTGCTATCTTCAAGGACGAAGATTTTGAGAACAAGATAAAAAGTCATTGCGTTTTGTTTATGTCGTAAACATAGTTTTTTCGTTAGGTATTTTGTTTCCAAAAAAACTTCTACAATTCTAATATTATTTTCTCAGCTTCAATTATTATTGTTTAGGGTTAGGTTTTTATTAAGACATTTTGAGAGTCTTTCAAATTACTTTCAAAGTAGACGTAATATATTATGTCGTCCTTTGAACAACAAAAGCAACTGGAACGAAGTCATATTGTAACTTTAGTTTTGGTGGTAAATTTGGAAAGTGTGTTACAGGCCTTAGCTTCGGCTGGAGTGATCAATCAGTTTGTAGATAGAAGTAGCCGCCAGCCGGAAAGCTGGGTGGAGCAGCCATTAATTCTACTAAATTAGAACAAGATTGATGGACTACCGTAAACTGGTACATTAACGGTATTTCAGGTGGATTTTATCATTTATTTATCTTATATAATTTCATTAACTCATATCTAAAAAATAGTTCAGTTTGGTTCTCCACAGCAAAAAGAAATTAAAAATCGAATAAAGTTGAAAAAAAATGTTGTCGGATCAAATCCTGTCAGTGTCGTATTTTTTTGAACATGTAAAGAATATTAAAATTTAAAAAAAAAACGAATTAATATTAGCGTTTTTATTATAAACAAATTTTACTTTACATTGAATTATCATATATGATGGCTAAAGGTATAAAATATATAATATGTAACACAACATTTCTTTTTTTTTATTTAGTTTAAGGATTGATAGAAAACATCATAAATATAGGTAAGATAGAGACTTGAGCAAAAATACGGACTTAATTTATAAAATAATTCAAACAGTCAAGGCTTAACTCTAAAATTAAACCTGTCTAACGTGACAGCTGTCTGTCGATATCTATCCCATGTTTCCAATATAGCGCTCTAGCGGTCTGAGATTTTATCTGACACTAGATAGCCTCTCTATTATTTGACGAGTTGATATATAAAAGGGAATGTTAAGTATTACGATTAATGCAAAACAATTTCGAAGAGGTATTAAAATTATACGTAAAGTCAAGTTTTTATGAAAGCCAAGATTTATTTTTGTACTTAGAAGGAACGTCAATTGAGAGTTTCAGCTAATTTCAACATAAACTTAAGTTACGACTTAAAGGTTTGCATAACCGTGAACCTCTGTATATAATTTGAGACAAGAACAATTAATTACAACGTCAATAAAACTTTGTTCATCAGCGTGTCTTGTCAAATGAGCCAAAGTTCAAACGCATGGTGGTTATGTGGGTTTGATAATTGCTTAGTTCAAACTGTAAGTGCCTGCAATCAAAACTTCGGTTGGCTGTTTGAGGACTCGATTACATGGGTCCTTTTGAACATATTGTTATGGTATCACCGGTATAATCGTAGTTTTATGTCCTGATAATAGTTAGGATTATAATTTCTTCCAGAATTAAATTAATTGTAAAGATTTTTCTATTCTCACGTTCACCTTATCAATTTAGGTTCAAATTAAATTCTAAGGTTTTCATAAGTTCTACCCTAATTAAGCAGTAAAAAGTTTCATACGTAGATACAAGACCATTATATTAAGTATTATAACATATAAACCAATAGCAACTTTCATCCGTTCGTTAAACAAACTAATTTGATATATTCACTCAATCAGACATGCCCGATATTTTCTCTCGCTTCCCACGAGATTCGTTCGCAATTTATTCTCCTTTGCGTCTTTATTACTGGATATATATGCATATTTGTGAGTGTAAATTCAAAAAGTTGTTTGAAAAAATAAAAGCGTATTTTATTTATTTTAGTGAAGTTTTGTGACTTGCGTCGTTTTCTTTCAAGAATAAGTGTAACTATACATTCTTGACGGTCTCGTTGATGTTCGATCCTTACTGGCAACATTTTTCCAATCAATTTACATTTTTTCTGAAATATGTTGGACGTCATCGGAAATCTGGACATTAAATCTATGATAGGATTCAACCACAGATGACCAAAAGCTGTGAAGTTTAATCGCGTTTCGATTCAAAACTGGAATATCCAAAGCGAAAAAAGGTTGACGGCACATATTGTTTACATTTTATATGGCTGGGTGATATCACTCTTGTCTGTCTTTCTCTATAACAAAAAATGTCTTCCTTGAAAATAATCTTTCCCATAACGTTACTTCTTGAGCTCTATTCACAGCTAAAACGTTTCTATTAAACTCAATGACAATAGTCACAAATCGCTGACACTGTATGTGATGACTGGAGTTTCGTTTTGAATGGAGCGCGCAGATAAATCGAACGGAGACGGTTATATTTCAAAGCAGACGTGATCCCGTTAGTGAATGCTGATTCAGCGCAGATGTAGAGCCACTAGATGATTAGGCCATTCAATTGGCCCTTAGAATGGCATTCTGTTTGACACACTTTACGCTTGACATGTTTTGTTCTATCTATTGTCTAGCTATGGAATGTTGAATAGCTATTTTGGCATCAAAATTTGCTTTTGCACACCTGCTCATTTTTGTAGATTATAGCTGTAAATAAAGACGTCGTCCGCGTCCAATCCCAAACTTCAACTTTTTAATATTAGTATACATTTTCTATGTGTGTCGAAGAGAACGAGGAAAGACGTGAAAAAGATTATATCATTAACAGCACAAACAAACGCTCAACAAGACTGATTTGCATATTATTATTGCTTGTAGAAAAAAATCCAAATTTTGACTGTAAATTTAAATCTAATAAACTAAAACTCAATTAGTCTGGCAACGGTAAGATACTGTATTAATCTTGGGTTCGATGCCCTGTGTTAACGATATTGCTTTCGTAGATCTATTTCGTGTGACTTCTAAAAATAGTTCCAGTAAAAATTTAATTCGAAATCGATTCCCATGTCGCATCCAGCGCATTATAATTCAACGAGGTACGAGAGTGACAATGTATCCGATCGCTCGCTGCGCTTTTATTGTCCCAACTGCATTGGCACAATCTAGAATATTGAATTTCCGATAGACTATAAATCTATGAAAATCATTTTATATTTCCAGTATAGTGGCCGTACTTTGTAGAAAGCTTTTGTGATAGTGTTTCTGAGACTCGTTGCGAAAATGGGTCGGTAAATATTATGAAATATGGTTACTGCGTTGACGGAAATGGCGGTTCCAGTAGTTCTACTGTTATTTCTATGTCATTTTATACAAAGGAATGTTTTACGTCTTTATCAAAAGTAAACACGTCACTTTACTGGTTATTTGTATGTAATATTTTTTTTATGTAAGTATCTTACCAGTATCGAATCTAGGCCTGCCAGGTAGTCTACTAGGTAGGTCTTGGTTTTCCACGTGATCGAATGTACGAAAGCCAAGTGCGAATTCTGCATAGGGGCTTATCTCGAACATTTCTATACATAAAACTGTTTCGTTAGAGGCTATCAGGAAGAAATGTGATTTATAATTTTGACTAAACTTGCATTAATAGTTTTTTTACACAAGAAATTACCAGTTTAAGTTAATTAAATTAAAATTAATTAAAATTTTACCACAATAAGGTTCTAATTAATTATTATAGTATTTAAAAAAAAACTTTGAAATGTAGTACTTTTTTTAACTTACCATTCTTGCTTGGTTTTCTAGGATGGACGGGGGAGGTATAAATCCTCGGTGTATGCGCATATCTGTCTTTATGTTCCGAGTGTGAGGCTACACTTTCATTGCGAGATTTTACTTCGTCCGCTATAGAGTGACGGTATTGTGAAGAGTACGTTTGTCTGTCAACAATATTTTTAATGTACATTTGGTAAAAAAAATATATAAAAATTAAAAAAACAAAACAGTTAAAAAAAAACAATTGTTTATTTTTGTTAAGTTACTATTTGTTTAATAGGATAAATAATGTATGTTAATAAAAAAAATACATTTAAGGTTAAAATTTGCATTAGATTAACATATCGCCTACAATCTATAACAAAAATTTTTATGTTAATAATTACAAGTTAGTTAAGTTAAAATTTACCTATGTCTTTTCACTAGAATGCAGATGAATGCCAGCAAACATACAACTAGAAGCACAGAGCTGCATATTATCACGAGCATGTTGAGGTCTAATAAGTCAGATGGTGGGCCAATTTCCTCTGCAAAAGGTATTTTATTATGAATAAGCTAATTACATTTTTACATTAGGAGTTTTTTATACATTACTATACGAGTACAAATGAAGCTATTCAACATTCGAAACTCGATTTTTTAAAATTTTAAAATAATAGTTCTAACATATAGCTCAAATAAGCGTGTTCTCTTGTATTACAATAATACCGGAGAAAACAAAATGATTTCGAAAAAGATAGCTGAAACAGATACAGAAAATGTCACAAAAGGAAAACGGAATCGAAGTTCTTACTTTATTATATTATATATCTCTTTATTATATTATATATTATTTATATTTCAAAAATAAGGTTGCTTACGTCCTTCCAAGGTTTTCGTAGCATACGTGTAGAGCGTCGTAGCTTTCCCTGCATCATTAATGGCAGTTACTCGTAGCTGATACCACGTAGCGGGCTGAAGCACTACGGCGTAGTTCGACGGCCCGCCCATAGACGAACGATAATCGTAGCCCCAGTGATGCGCTACGTCAATTGCCTACGACATAGATATTATTGAAGTATATTAGTCAGTGATGTTTAAAAATTTTATTGCAAAAAAACTGTTTTTATTTTAGCCTTACCCTTATTTCTTGGGTCGGCAAATAATTAATTAATTTTAATTAACAACAACCACATAAGATATATTTTTGATTTGAATTGACTTGAATTCCATAAATAGATATTTGACACTTATTATTTAATTTTAAATAAAACCTAGAAGCTTTCTTTCAATCAGTTAGCAATTTAAGGATCGTGTAAAAAATTTGATATTACAATATTGAAGACTTTTATCAAATATTAGAAAAAACTTTCTTTGTATTGATAGAGGAGAACAGACATGGCATGGGATTCGCCTAATGGTAGGTGACATACCCCAGCTTATAGCATCTAAGCAAAATGCGCTGTCGATCTATTTTGGATTTGGACATTGGGAAATCCACAGACTGAAACCCTGAAAGCCTTTTCATCTGTGAACGGTGATTCATGACTCGGACGGAATTTCTATATTCGTATCATCATTTTAATATTCAGGTTTCCATACAAAGTCCAGCGTGTTTCAGAAAAATTAGAAAGGTTTTGGACCTGGTGGGAATTGAACCCACGGCCCATTGATCATTAGCCATACATTGCTATCATTAGACCAACGAGCCCGTCTAAATTATATCAAAATATAATTAAAGTGAGACGATATTTAAAATAAAAAATGGTTAGCTTTCTACAATACATAAATATCGAAAGAAGTATTTATTTTTGTCGTCTTACATTGTTTATATATTATTTTTAGTCGTTGTATTCGCACGGAATTGCATTTTGTACAATAAAGCTTTACCGCTCTTACTGTATGCTAATTTAATAATATAGTACGGTGGGAAGACAATCTGAACAGTCATGATAAATGTATAAAACCAAAATGGCTGCTGTTTCTTGGGAGGCCATTTGTGTGTTCTAGACGTACAATTAGATACAGAATATATTTAAAACAAGTATTGTAGACTATTGGTCGATTATTAATACTAATGCTTGGTATACGGAATTGTAGAAATATAAATATATGAGTTTGCTAGAGGCAGAGTGGCCTAATAATAAAACATATGATTTTAAATAAGGAGGAAAATAAAAATGAATTTTTACCATTATTTGTTGCAGAATTATGTTTACAATTTTCGGTCACTGTGCGGTTGTAGACTATGAAAATATAAATAGTCTCACTATAATAATCATCACAAAACTCAAGTCATAAACTTGTTGTTAGGCTACTCTGCCTCTAGCGGCCTCATATATTACTAATCAACACTAAGTTAGTCTAAGAGAGTCTCACCTAAATTATCTTACTTTTTTTAATTTAGACACAACACTCGATTTCATGCAGTATTAGCTAAATACGTTGCTTACAGCTCTATTGTCGGCACGATGCCACAGATTGGAGCCAAGCGGGCGATAATCGACGTCCCATTTAGTGATATCACAACCTCCATCGTCCCATCCACTGAGTTGTATGTATATGTGGGTGGCGTTACTCCACAACCAGTCTGTGGTCGGCGGTGATACTGGCGCTGTATTTAAAATGTTATAAGTGATATATATTTAAATAAAACACTTTAACGGTTTAAACCGTGATATGTATTACTTAAAATAATTATATATAAATAAGTTTTACTGAAAATTTTCCGCGTTTTAAACCGTTAAAGTGTTTTATTTAAATGTGTACTACTCGCGTAAACTACAGACAGTATTTAAATAATATATATTTTATTATTTTTTAAGCTTTATGTATATGATCTCAAATTTAAGCTAAATTAAAGAGTTTCATCGGTTTATTTTCAGTTTAAAATTAAGTTATTCATTAATGATTAATATTCAAACCAAATGATTCTTATAATATGTCTATTACTAAAATGCATTTTAAGGTTATATACTCACCGCCTCCCAACGTAGTAACATCGACATGCGCCGGCGCAGAAGTACCCACATTATCTGTAGCGGTCACTCGGACCGAGTACTTCGTGCCGCATTTTAAACCTGAAAGTGTGTGTTGTTGTATTCCGGGCAGTCTTATTTCTTGGACCACGGGCCAGGCTTCTTGCCAGACGCCATCTCCTTCGCGCCATGTCAGATTGTAATCTAAGAATTGCATGTAAATGTATAACAAATTTAATAAATATAAGTCTATATTATTCTAAGAAAATACATACGTATTATTTTCCCTAGATAAAGTGAAAGGTAAGCATAATGTCCCCTTGTTGGTAGGTAAAATAAAATACCGCAGTCATATAACATATACACTAGAAGCGTAAAGAATCACGGCTTTGTCTTCTGGAGATGGTGGTTCGTGATCCTATTTAATGACCAGATTTCCAGACGAAGTACAACATGTTTTAGAATTATAAAGAGCTCGTTGATTATTAGTCGTATATTGCTATCATTATTTATATCACTATTCCGTTATTTAAATCATAGTTTACTTACTTATTCCATAAGTAAGCGTATCATTGCTTGTCTTGAGTTCATCCCACTCGATAACTATAGAATCCTTGAAGGGCGTCGCTCTAAGAGTAGGTGGATCTGGTAGCGGTAGTACTTTCACACTGTATACTACTGAATCGGAACCGTAGAGGTTCTTTGCTAAGCACGTGTAATTACCGCTTAGCGATTGGTCTATATCTGAAAGAATTTTGTTATGTTAGTGATGTTTTAACTTAATAATTATTAGCTAGATCAATTTCAAACATAATAATCATTTGCGTTATAAACAACAAACAAACATTTAATTCTCGACCAAGATTTATCTAAAAAATATAAATGAATGAATATTTATTTCTTCTCAATTGTGTACTTAATACTATACAAATTTGCAGCGGGCTCAGCAAATGCTATAGTGTGCTAGAAACAACTGCAACATCGATTTTCAGTAAGCCCCTTTATTGTTAAAACTAAGTACTAACTTGCAAGGTGTACTTTAATATCTACAGCGAGTCGAACACTGCACAACTGAAGTCATAGGCTATTTACCTTTTGTAAAAAATATATATTAAACGATTTACTTTCTAAATATTTCTTTTCCATTTTTACTAAAATACACAGTTACCTAAACGGCTGTTTAACGTAAGGCTTGTCGAATTAAATTATGCCATTAAAACGGTTTGCTTTAGAAATATGTAAAGTTCTTAATTAAATTACACAGGGTATGCAAATTTAAGGGAAGTTAAAAAAAGCAGCGGGGAAATTCGTGCTATGCAATTAACTTTGAGTCTGTGTGTAAAAAGGAAATAAGAGAGATTGTTTTTTCAAAATTACGGAATTTTATCTTCGCATAAACGTGTATTTTTATCTTCACGGTTTTATTTTGATTTTTATTTTAAAGTTACACGCAGTTTGTAATTGCCAGGGGTTTAGGTTTACTAATATAAGCACCTCTGATATGTTTTGTAGAATAGAATGGAAAATGTTGATAAAATATTTACTTACTCTTAATAAGCAAGCTGTCGTCCTTATTTCTTGTATATCTTGGATGATGAGTAATGATGTAATGATTATGATACCACACGGTGCGCGGTGGTGGAACACCCACGCTCTTGCAGGCGAGTACCAACGAACCGCGAACTGGAACCACCACTTCTCCACCAAGCGATGAAACGCCAGCTACCACTAGCAAAAAAATAATAATGAAATATCTAAGAAATAAGACCACAATCGCATACACGACAAGATATTTAACACCTATTACGATAGACGTCCATCGATAGGAATAAATTGATTGATTACATAAGCATGGTATGGTACATCCATTGAGTACGTACGTACCGTACATAGTTCGTGGCTAGTTTGAATCCTGTCTGTGTAAAATTTCCAATCTGGTTTAAAATATATACGTGGACTCATATGCTATGAGTGTAGATAATATTAAAACGTTCAATATAGTAATATATTAAACAGAATTTTATAAACAGAATACATAATGTACTTCTTAGTTCGTGTTACCTATAGGGTCAACGGTATTCAATATACCCTGGGATCGCGCATAACTTTCATACCCTACACATATATAGCTTGAGCGGTGTATGACTGTAATATATTTATTGTATGAAATATTCTCAATTTAGTATTAAGTTATTTCATTAGGGTCTTAGTTGCTTAAAAATAAGGAGTTATTAATGCATCTACAACATGTTACGAAAATGTTATACTAACAAACATAGTACTGACTTGAGACAAAATTAAATTTAAGAATGTTATTACGAATACGACGGTACTTAAAATAGGAAAACCATAAGTGCATTATAGAAATACTTGCTGTATTATTTTATGTAGTTATTACGTGAAATTATGGAGTTATTAACTGAATCAGGTCAGATATCGCATCTTAATTGCCCGCGGACATTATCGATTATGAAATGAACGTAGGCCTATAAAATTGCTAATATATATATTGCTAATCACTGAATAATTACTCGATATTTAATATGCGAAGAAAACCTTTCCTTCGAGATTAATTCTATGTATATAGATTCAAAGATTCATTTTGAACAAAAAAAGGGTTTTTTTTTGTTAAGTTTGAAAAATAAATTAAAATTAAAGAAATAAGCAAGCTTTTCAAAACTTCCATAGCTTTAAGCACTAACAACACTTACTTAATATTCATATTTTTTCTAAGCCAGGAGTTCACTAGACAGTATGACAAGATGACGTGTAGTTGACAGTTGTCAGGGAAAACCCGACGTAGACGGGTGACGCGGTAACAGAAGGGTTAAGGGATATCGTGTAGGGTTAGATAAATTCTGCGCGACGTTCATAACTAATCTATAATATAATAGTCGTCTGTGCGTTTAACTGCAATTTTAAAACCGTATAGACCGTAGTGTTTTCGAATCCTGGAGAAAAACAATAGTCTGATGACACGATCCTGGAGATGCACGTCCAGAATTAAAACTACTTCCAGCCTCCTATAACCTGTTTCAAATTGATATACCGTACTTATTATAAACGTTTTATATCAAGAATTCCTGAGAAGTCTTCTTATTTTAACAAATACTGTTTAAAAGATGTATTTAAGATTAGAATCTTTAATATTTTATTAGTTATTGCATACTGTTAGAAAAAAATCCAAAACAATTACTAAGGATTGTAATGATATTTTACAGAAACTTTGAATAGGAAATATTAAGTATAAAATTGACTAAGTTATTCTTATTACTTCTTTATTGTAATTCTTAGTGTTGTTTAAATATTATAAAATGATAAGCTAACATTGAAATAAAACACTTTAAGGGTTTAAAACGCGATATAGTAGTTAAACTTATTTGAAAAAGATTGTCTCCCCGTGGCCAATGCGAAACGTCGGGCCGAAGTTAAAAATCATTTTCAAATAAGTTTAACTAATATAACGCGTTTTAAACCGTTAAAGTGTTTTATTTAAATGTGTACTACTCGCGTAAACTATAGACAGTATTTGATAAGCTAACACTTTGTTGCTTATTAAGATTACTTTTATATGTCAAAAGATAAAATTCGCAGGTTGATATTGACATCTATAATCATTCACACTTTAGATGATCGAACCTCGAAGCAGAAAAACATGTTAATAAAACTAAAATGCACAATCATTACCGAGAAAGTCATATTAAGATTCAGTACATACCCCTTTGTTGTGGAGCATCTGTGACACGTCTGCTCTCTGGACCTTCCCCCACCGATGTACTAGCTGTCACCCAGACGTCGTACTGTTTTCCTTCTTGAAGACCTTTTAGCTCTAAGCTTTGAGTCTCTTCGAATGGGGACGATTCTTGGACATCTATACGATGTGATTCCGGTCCGTCGTTGCTAAATAAAGGAAAAATAAAAACATTCAATATAGAAAAAAAACTTAATGTGATATAATATTTTATGGGAGTAATTATATAAAAATAATTTTTAAAAGTTGATATTGACAATTTTATGTCGAATTGTACGTTTTTCATTATTAAATAATTCTATTAGAATAAGCTATTTTGTAGAGAATATTGTAAAAGATATGGAAAATGTATTTGTTTTTTTATACAGTTATTATTATTATTAGACCATGAACTATCAAATATTGTCTGCAGCTAAGATAGTAGTACATATTGGAATACGTAAAACACGGCAGACGTAAAAAATGTGCAAATCAAATTGCAATTCCTCTTGTCTACACGATTGCTGCAGAACACCGAAACACATTAAAGTATGTTTTGATATATTTCTAATTTTAAACCGTTAAAAATATTTTTTTGTACTATAACTACTTTAAACTAAACCTCAATTTAGAGCTAGTTTTGTGTGCACGCATACACAAGTGATGTGTCTATAAATATGTTACCTATTATTATTAAGAAAGCAACATACCTCGCCGTAGATTTACAATAAACGGTATAATGGAGCAACTTTCCATTCGGCTGCCTCGGTTTCTTCCAACTAACAAGAAGCGTATTCGACGACTGTGATAGAAGTTTTATTTCCGACGGCGCTTCCGGAACTGTGCACGCCAAAAAGATAGTTTGAAACCTCGATTACGTAACGGACTAGATACCTAAATACTTCTAACCTACCATTATTTTAATAATAACAGTAACCTGTAGATAATTAATTAACGAACAATTATAAAGAATTTTCTCGACAAAAATGTTATATAAGCTTTGAAAAACGATTAATAAGCATCCATAAAAATAATCACAAAACAAAAAGCTTCGTATTTCCCAAAAAAAAAAACTTTACTGTTGCAAGAAAATTAAGTTTTAATTAGTATAAACCGATTTAAAAATAATCGAAGGACACTAGATCAATTATCAAAATGTTTGTATGATATATGTGTCATTTACGGGAGTTATAAATATTCAAATTCACGTTTTTAATTATTAAAAATTATTTTATTTAATATTTTATCGTACGATCAACATAATACAGACATAGGTTTTTTAAAATTAAAAAGGTATGTTAAAATACATAAAATAACTTTTAACTTATTGCGGAACGTAAGTCTACTTACCGTCTTGCATAGTAGAACAAATAATAGGGTACGAGAACGGCCCCACTCCATAGTTAGAGAAGCCGGCGACTTTGACTGTGTAGTTTGTGTACTTATTGAGTCCTTGCAAGCGGATTTCTGTCACTGGTGCTGTTGCGTTCTGCCATTGGCGACCTGATTTAAATAAAAAAAGATAATCATGTAACAGAAGTCATAAATATACTTTCCTTTTATATTTTAGTAACGTTGTTGCTATATATGAGGTATCGCTAGACATTCATACCTTGCGCAGCATACAACACAGTGTATCCTATTAAAGACCCAGCCTGTTTGTGGTGAGGTATCGGTTGCCAACTCACGCGCAGCGCTGATGACGTCACACCACCGCATTCTACGGATGTCGGTCCTTCTTCAGGTGCTGCACAATAATAAGTTTATTTTATAACTTTTTTCTTGTATGAAACACGTTATTTATTCTGCGATTAATTAGGGTATATTTTTTACAGAATAGAGAAATTTACTTGGATTATGTGCTTTGGAGAAACATGTTTTGGATGATGAGATATATGAGTTAACAATTCTATACTTTTCAATGAAATATTCATAGAGCATATATAATAACTGACACGATTTTGATGTGATGATACATTTTATGATAATCTATTGAACTCAATAAAATATTAATATTCACGTTGAATAGGTATTGTGATTCCATACAAAGAATATAGAAATTTATAAGAATATTAAAAATTCAAATTGAAACCCATTGTCAAGATAATTCAAATAATGAAAGCAAAAACTTGGAAGAGCGAACGTTAATTATGTTTCAACTGAAAGGAATAATTAAAATTAAAAAGGTGAGAAGCAATTAAGAGGCGAAAGTTTGTTAAATCGTAACCACGATAGGGGAGAGTATTTTTTTGGCCTTTCAACGGAGTTTTGAAAATATAATTTGTATTTTTACTTGACCTTACGATAAATTTAAATTTTTTATACTAAATAGTGAGATCCCGTTCTGTGGGGCATGGGGCGAACATATGTCTGTGTCCAATTCACTGATTGGTTATCTATACAAGCAAGTAGTTGAGCAGACTTCTGTGCCCTATTCGTCCAAAAAATCTATGTTTTCTCCAGGATTCGAACTCAGGACCTTTAAAGCAATGCTAGGCATTACATTTAACCATTTAGCTACAGAGGCGGAAAAAAAAATATATATATAGCATAGAAGTGACTATTTCCTTAAACATATTGTTGAATAGTTTCAATTAGACTAAGACAGTTCTTAGACTTATCTATATTTTTTAATTTACTTAATGAAGTCACAATAAGAACAGGTAACTGTAACCTTTACTGTACTGGTACTTTTGAACAAAACTTTTCAGTGCAAAAATAGTTGTAACGATATTTTACACTCATTATCTCCCCCTTGTACGAAATATTGGCCAGAATATACAAGTGTTTCGAACACTTCATGAAAGCCACAGTATATAAAAGCAGTACACATTGAACAAACTTATTTATATATAGAACCAGCTTATTGATCAAGTTGTAAGTTATCTTTAAATATGAGTTATTGTCTGTAGGTACTCAAAAAACCAAACGGGATTTTTTTAGGGAAACATCTAAATTTAAAGTACTTTTGTTAATTCTCATTAAAGATTCTTATTCCAATATCTTAGTGATCCAGATGATTTAAATGACAGTTGTAAGATTGATAATTAAAAAAAAAACAACAAACAGTTCAATTTTTCACATATATTGAACTTAACTTAAAAATGAGAAAAAAGCTTAACTAGCTGGTTTTATTACTCTATGCGTTTACCTTTTGAGAACATTGTAACTAGCTCCAAACTGCATATTAAGTAATATTCGCCCCAAAGCACAAGAGCAAGGTAACTTTCCCTTCAGTTCCTCTACGTTAATTTAAGATTTTACGAGGTATCCGATTGAAATTTAGTGCTAAGTTATAAGTTTCTAAGTTAAGTTTATGTGGTCATAACCTACGTATTTTATGTGTTCAGTTTTCTAGTTTTAATCGCTTCTTTAATTTTTTGTTTATTTAAATAGTGCGTGTACTAGGAAATGGTGTAAATGTTTTGAAACAACTTGATATACAAATTCGAATTTCAAAATCAAGACTGCCTATAGCTTAGGTTATACTTTAATATAACACAGAGAACTACATACAAGTCAATTAAATCTTTGGTACTAAAAATATAAATTTATCAAAGAATTTGTAACAGACACACTTTGGTTTGTTTGTACCAAGCAATTTTCTAATCTTTTAAATATGTATTAGCGAAATATATAGTACTTACCACCCTCTCTGGTGTCTTCAAATAAAGGTATTGAAAATGGTCCGTTGCCCGCACCGTTAAATGCAGCAACAGAGACCGCATATCTGTACAAAATAGTAAGACTTGCAAGATCTTTCGTTATAAGGATCACTTAACAACTAATATTGTTTTATAGTTCAACCTTAAATTAGACCCTTTTTTTAAATATTGAGTTACGTAAGTTTTTGAGAATATAGTTATATAAACCCGTTCATAATATTTGCACTTAGTGGGGGTTTTTGAAACATTTAGTTTAAAATTTGAACTGTGTTATTTTTTGTTAAAAAATATTTTATGCATTATCTTGTTTTGGATTGATGAATATCTTTATATAAATAATCTAATTAAACACAAATCTTTTATATCGGCAGTCACACTGCCCTATCACTTATGTGATATGTAACAGATCGATTTAATTTACAGGCCAGTGGTTGCTGATCATACATCTGTTTCCTGTCCGACCGATATGCTTCGCTGGGGTTAAAACTGCGCATTGGCTACTGAGCCACAAAGGCGCTACAATACTATTTATTATAATTTAACACAAACTTTAAAAAATATATATATGTTAGTATTTGATTACAGTTGGCAAACAGTACTTACCTAACTCCCTTCAAGAGACCAGTGATATCACTCTCTTGTTTTGAATAAACAGACGTCGTCTTAATAATCTTGTCGTTGCTCTCAGGGGATTCTGTGACAAAGGTTAGAGGTTTGAACGTACACAAATGTCAGAAGTGCTACGTAAAATACAATGAATACTTTCAAAATATACAATAAAATTAGGATATGGTAAAGCTTTGTTTAGATTTAGGATTTAATAAATGATGTTAGGTACTTTATTTTGGAATTAATCAAGTGTAGAGTTTAGTTGTAATAAAGTGTGTGTTTCAAATAATTACACAAAACCTTGATTTACCTAAATACTGTAATTATTTAAGTAATTGCATGTGGCAATTACTTAAATAATCACAGTGTTTAGGATCAATAAGTTAGTCTTTGCTCAAAAATATAATTGACAAATATAACCTCATTTAAATAAAACACTAATGGTTTAAAACGTCATATATATATATTAGTTAAACTTATTTAAAAACTATTTTAACTAACCGACGTTAAGTATGTTTTGCAACAGCCGTGGTCACGGTGAGACTGACGAAACGTCGACGACAAAAGGTCGGGCCGTAGTTAGAATATTTTTTAAATAAGTTTTACTAATATATATCGCGATTTAAACCATTAAAGTGTTTTATTTAATTGTGTACTACTCGTGTAAACTACAAACAGTGTTTAAGCACAACCTCCTTTGTACTCAAATGAAATTACTAATACCTTTTTGTGATTTTTTAACTTAAGTTTTCATTGTTACTATACCTTTAATTCCACTCAGCTGAGGCACAGCCCGCACTCTATAACCTAGGATCATTCCATTATGGCTATCACTGGGGGGTGGTAACCATCTCGCCAGCAACTCCCCGGGGGATGAAGTTTGTTCGAGTTGCACGCTGAGTGGTGGGGATGATGGAGCTAAGGGTAGTACAAATGATTTTGATATCAAAAATTATAATTCAGATCAGCAATTTATTTGATTCCCTAGAAGTGGACCTTCGACCATGGTATGAAAATAAATTAAACATTTGTTTTGCACTTTGTTAAAAACACAAAAAATAACGTCAACACCGCTTGTTTAGATAATTTCTGACAGTAAAAACACCTCAGTTCAAAACCACAAACCCTCTTGTAAAATTACAAACATTATTGAAATAAAATATTTTAAACAATTTGAAACGCGAATTATCTAGTTTAACAAAAACGTAATTTACTACGTTTTTTTTAATTAAGCCTCCACGGGTAAGGAACCGTCAATCAAAGTGAGACGGGGTTTCAAACTACAGACATTATTTGAACTATAGTTTATTTAAATAAGTGTCCTTAAAAACCAACCTTTACATTGAAAAGAAAATTCCGAATTTCCAGAGCTCTACCCATTTCTCACTAGAACCTTAATACCATCTAATTACACGTGTAAATCGGCTTTATCGACGCCAAGGGACAAATTAAAAAGGCTCGTTTTATCATTAGGACGTAGCACGGTACAATTCGCTTTGGGATCGTACAATACATCAAATAAATCCTTATTTGATGTATTGTACGATCCCAAAGCGAATACGTAGTGAACTATACTGACATTGATAAATTAAAGATACCGGGGAAGACGAAATCTCGTCTCTTGAGAGTCGGGTATTGCCTCGGAATATTTACCCGGTAGAGATTTTAGTTGTTACTAAGAATAAGAAATGATATTGGAATTTATTGGAGATGGCTTTATATTACTTTTTAATGGAATAACCTGGATCAAACTAATAGGTCAATAACAAAAGTTAGAAGATATTTTATATTGTAATGTGTGCATAAATGTCGATTTTGACATAGAAACCTTATTAATTAACGTAACAGAAGACTAGTATTATGTTAAGTATTCGATTGGTTAATATAAAATATAAAAAAGTACTAATGTAACTTAAGTATATAACGCTGAATCATATGTTTTTCAATAAGGTATAAAATGTTGTACAGTTATACCAAGATCACTAATATCTTTATCTCTCGTAATTAATATGTTAAAGCTATCTAAATTTTCAACAAATACCGAAGTCAATATCAATTGATATGAAATTAACTTTAATATTTTGCACATGTTATTGCGATGTGCAATGGAATGTGCATAATATGCACGATAATTGTGGACACCGATTCAAATCCCGCTCCTGTCGTCATTTTTAATCTAAAATCCATTTCTTAATGATTTAATTCTCTTTTCTTTAATTTAAAACAACTCACCTTCTTCAGCTGTTGTGAACCTAACTGGAACGCTGTACGGACTGAGATCGGCTTGATTTCCGCCAGCCACCCTAGCTGAATAACCAGTGGCCGCTTGCAGTTGCTCCACGTCAATGGTATGGCGTATGGCATCCGATCTAGTGTGACAGAAATGTATAAATTTACAAAGGTATAAGGCATTTATTTATATATAACTTATAATTCTGTAGAAAACGGTTAACAATAATGTTAACCGTTTTCTACAGAATTATATATACGTTGATATCAGAAATCGAACTTCCTTCTAGGCTACGTGAGATTTATCATAGACTTGAATAAATTATTGTAATGTCAAATCGTCAAAAATTACGCCAAGTAATTATTGAACAAAACAAAAAAGCCCAAACCCAAAACCAAAGCAAAGACCCAAGATTATAATTATCTTTTTTCCTTGCATTAAAATAATATATCGATTACTTTGACAAATGTATTATTTTCACACAAATAAAAATATATTTAGATGACAGAACCTGTGGGTGCCGGTTCCAGTCCCGCCCGTGTCATCAAGTTTCTACAGCCTAAATAGATTTTCAATATACCAATTACTAGCAAATCAAAATTGTTATAAATATTTGAAAACTTAATATTTCTTCTCAGCTATTGATAATAATAAAAATCGAGATAAGATTTTTAAAAATTACGACCCGGGCAGGACTTGACCCGGCATTCACAGTATCCGTACTCTTGTGGCGTATTTTTTAAAAATCTAAAATCGATTTTGAATTATATAAATAGCTGAGCTTATATCACTGAACATAGGATAGCTAATTGAATAAACGCAGTTAGCTATCGTATACCGCTTACCTAGTTACATTAATGGTCCGTGCAGTACTCCAAGATAGTCTCTGAGTGTTTGTTATCTGTATCGAGTAGTACTGTGCTAGTGAACGTGCACTATCTATCCACGATAACCTCACTGCACGACTCTTGACTGAGTCTACAGATAGATCACTCGGCGGTAGGGGCGGTTCTATGAGAAAATGGATCAGATAATCGCATTGAATCACTTTTTATGTGGAGAAAAATAGTACTGTTAGTTTTTGTTTGCGAATTTTAAAGGAAAAAAGAGACAACGATATATAAGGCTGCTAGAGGCAGAGTAGCCTTATAGCAAAAAACACGAGTTACAATGAGGAGGAAAGTAAAAATGCGTAATTAATTCAGACGAAAATCAATTTATACTGTTATTTTTGTAATATCTATGCTAACAATTTTAAATAATTCAAGTCGTAAAAAATTGCAATTAGGGTCCTTAACCTCTATCGGCCTCATATTTCTTTAAAGTTTTTATTTAATATTTATAGTTCTTCGTAATTTTATTAAAATTATTTTGTTTAAGTATGGCAACTAGAGTTATATATACATTATTATAAATTAAGACGATTTGCGTTTATTAAAAAAAATATTTTAAACTACGACACGACGTATTGCATGCTATGCAGCAGCCGTTGTAAGTTAATATAGTATAATTCGCGTTTTAAACGAGTTATATTTAATATGCATCTACATCCATAAAAAAATATTACATATTTTTATTTATAAGGATTAAAAAAAAGAAATATAAAGTTTAAAACCGACTTTGATTACTAACGATTCAAAATACCCGTGAATATTATAAAATAAGATTAAATATTATTTGTTTAACAAATATGTTCTCACCTAATATAGTAAGAAATACAGAGTACACATCGGCGCCATAGGGGTTACCAGCTTTGCACTGATACAATGCGCCGTCACTCGTCTCCGTCTGCAATAACTCCAGAACACTTGTCATGCCTTCTTCTGTCTTCATTTCGGATATCTTAACGCTACAACGGAAGATTAAATACTAACAATTGATATTAATAGCATACAAAGGAATAAAACACAGTGTTTATTGTTATTATTGGACATTATAGTTAAGAAATTAAATATTTTTCTTATTAAATTACATTTTTTAAGTGGGTCGCGGGTTCGATTCCCAAAGACTCTGAATATTAAATAGATTGAATATCGATTTTTTTTCCGGATCACAAACCGCAGATAATAAAGCCATATCGCATTTCGGTCTCATTCTGTGGATTTTCGAATATCCAGAGTCAAATATGGCTGTACTATTTCACCTGAACTGCATGCTTCTTTAAACTCTGCTACCATTTAAATCAAAAACTAGCATTTATTAAAATATTACTGTCTAAATAAACGACAATCTTATTAAAAACATAGTTTAATGTTCATTATACTAAACCAATTCGTATAAAATGTTGCTTTACTTATAGACATGCATACATCTTCTTAAATAAAACACTTTAACGGTTTAAAACGCGATATATATAAGTTAACCTTATTTGAAAATAACTTTTAACTACGGCCCGACGTTTCGGAAGCTTTGCCCCGTGACCGAGTCAAAAATTATTTTCAAATAAGTTTAACTAATATATTTCACGTTTTAAACCGTTGAAGTGTTTTATTTGAATGTGTAATACTCGCGTAAACTCTCTTAATCTTAAGTTACTTACTAACCACTTGAACGACGGAACATTTTCCAATTCCTTCAAACAGTAAGAAGTATAGTAAGTATACTTGTTATGTTAGCTTTTGAAAAGGAAACTGATATTTACCGTTGAGTGAGAGGGTTGATTGGTTTTCCATTCCTCGTCCACATCATACGAATGGGATCGTCACCTTTCGCCATACACTCTATGGTCACTTGCTGTCCTAATTTGGCTGTTAAGTTTCGTGACGTCACATCGAAAGTTACCGGTTCTAAGAAACGGAAAATAATAATTTATTTCGAGATATTTAACTATCTGATCCGGCAAAGTTTGTAAATTGAATATTATTATGTTTATACAACTTTAACAATAATTGACATAATATATAATACAAATATTAATTCATTCCGGCCAAATTTGATTAGCAAAAAAAACGCTTCTTATTATTAAAAGATAAACATATACTGTCACAGACATTTTGCATACATTGTTTCGTTTTCAAACCCGTTTTTGCAGCGCAAACAACAAAAGTCCTCAAAGATTAGATAAGATATAAGCACAAAAGGAAAGTACTTTTTGACTGCCTGAAACTTTTTAAAACTCAATTTGCCTTCCAAAGAAAGATTCTTGTTATCTCGCAAGATTAATATGTCCGTACATCATTAACAATGCTAATAGCATATATACCTTATAAGAAATCAATAAATACAATACAACTTACTATTAACAGATATCCATACTGTTTTGCTTAGTGCTTCCCCTACTCCATTTTCCACATGACAGGTGTATAAGCCCGCATCTGATAACGACACTGAGTCGAATATAAGAGAACCGTTCGATAAACTTAGAACTCCACCGCCAGCGACCTCCAGCACTGGTCTCCAAGTTTCCGATACCACTGGTAGAAAAAATCGCACTTTAAATACAAAAAATAATAATTAAGTACTAAAAATTTTTTAATTACTGTACGATTTAAAATGCAGTATATGAGTTGAATTTATTTGCAAATCACTTTAACTACGGCACGACATTTCGGATGCTTTGCAGCGGTCGTGCTCAGGGGGAGACTAAAGATAGAGGGTGTCTCTAATGTAAAAACAAAGTAAAAACTTATACGCTAGCTCCATTCATGTGTCGTCCGTCGTTTAAGTAATAGGTCGCGTTTTAAACCGTTAATTATGTATTTTGTTCGATAGACTTAATAATTGATATCAGGAAAAAATGATTAATTAATTATATATTATATATATAGCTTTTCAATTTTCAAAAACAATGTTTAATTTTAACGCTAAAATCTGACCGAATAGTTTTGGCGAATATGCCATTCGTTGCATGCCTAAAAATAAGTGAATCGGACATACAAGTGCGTCAGCCTCACATAAGAGAAAAGATATTTTACTTTATTATTTTCAGCTTTTTACACAGATTAAGACTAGACCAAGAGTAAGACCCCGACATGTGGCGTCCATTTTCGATAGTATGTACAGATGAAATAAATCTTACCGTCTTTCTTTAACCAATGTGTCTGTGGTTGTGGGTAGCCATTAGCCTTGCATGAGACGTAGCCATTACGACCCAAAAGGAGTGATGTATTCTGTGGTTCTTCACTCCATTTTGGTGCAACTGTAAACATAATATAGGTATTATAAACGAGATTGGTTTTACATATATATATGTACAAAAAGTATCATGCGTATGTTTTGGTTAGCAAAATTTTAATATATATATATATATATATACTTAATAAATATTTTATTCACAACATTTTTATGTTGATAATTAAGGCAAATGTTATAAAATAATTCCTTTACCATTCAAAAATATAAAATAAGAATGTTTTCTTTTTAAAATTTGATTTAATTAAAGAGGTTCCACATTCGTTACTTATAAAATTACTTTTCTGGACACATTTTTGTTTTTGTGAATCATAAGCAAAACTAAATCAAATTATTTATTATGTGTTGAATTTAAAAAGAACTAAGTGTCTGGCATGTTCACTGGAAAATTTTTTTCTTTAATTGCTTAGAGCCAACGCAACACTGAGTATCATTTACCAATTATAGCCGCCCAAAAATTTCTAAAGGTTAAAATTAACTTCATCATCGCCGATTTTTATTAACTCAGAAAGTCCTTTCATTAGATATTAATATCGGCAGTATGAAAAATAACTTTTGTAAAATATTTCTGTGTTAATCCCGAAATTCATGAAATGGAGATATTCTCGACATAGATCGTTATGAAGGGTCGTTTCCCGCGTTTTATGGCTCGAATGGATTTCACAGATTAAAAACCGCGATGATTCACTTTTCGCTGTTGTCTTTTTAGATTTAATCCTGCTTTTATACTTGAAATTTTGTTTTACGATCTGATCATTTTTCAGAATGATTTGCCTTTAGAGTTAATTACTTACTCTTTATTGCGGAACTAGAATCGTTATTTTGGGCATCCAAAGACGTTTTTGCAAACGCCTTCATATTTATAAACTTAAGCTGTTACACACAACGTCGGTCGTGTCCCTTCTCGTAGTTCTTGCGAGTTAATCTTAGAAGATAGAAATATAGCGTCGCGGACTTTTTTTAGATCTTTTATAGAGAAATCATTCTTTTATACATATTTCTTGGTTATCTTAAACCGTTTTATAGCGTACGCCCCGGAAACCCACAATAATAAATCATTTTCACATTTCTCGCTGTATCTTCGCTAGCATTAGTCACAGGGCAATATTTCATAGTCTTCCTCGATAAATGCTCTAACCAAAACAAAAATAATTTTTCAATTCGAACCCGTAGTTCCTGAGATTAGCGCGTTCAAACAAACAAACTTTTCAGCTTTAGTTTAGATAGTTCAATGTAAAATTTCACAAAATACTATAGCCACCTTCAAATATAGGTCGTGAATATTCCCTAATTGGCTGACCTTACCTTTTATATACAAATTGACAGTCCTATTAACTTTTGCAACGTGGTTTGCTGCCACACAAGTGTAGGTGCCACAGTGATCGAGTGACACATTCTTAATTATAAGCACGCTGAATACTTCCAAACTTCTTTCTACGATCTAAACATAAACATTTTTAAACACATTTAATTAAACATTATACACGAGAACTTACACAAGATGTTTTTAAATTTTATTACTTAAAATAAAGGAACGCGATCTGTTGTTTTTTTAGAACAAGTGACGCCATATTGAAACACTATGACCAACCCGATTTACGTTTCCCGCTTTTTTATATTAAACAGAATATACGAAATAATTTCTATACAGACTCTACTTAGAAAATAGACAGTATTTTTAGGAAGCATTATCATAGTATGTATTGCGTTAATGGTGAAAATCTACTTCGAACCGTATCAGTTTTGAATAATTAATTAACTGATCAAATTGTAATTGAAATAATAATTTGATATAACATATATGTTATCCAATTACTTAGTTTCAAAAGTTTGGAATAGTGTAGAGCTAATATTGTGAAATATATTATAACTTATTCAGAACCATAGACTATATTAAAGACTTATAATAACTTTAATATACCGCCAATATTTGTGGTTCGTGGTGAAGAAGACTGCTTTAAGAGAGTTGCTCTCATTAATTTTAATTTGACGGTAAACTAATTGTATGTTTATAGAGCAAGTTCGTATCTGTATTAAGAGATTATTTTGTAATCTTTAAATAAATACTTAATACTATTTGAGATTCAAGTCCGCGTACCTAACATCTCAAAAGTATATTAACTTATAATGGTTAAAATAAGAAAACAGTTACCTTCAAATTAGGAGGAATCTTCTTCCCGTCCTTCAACCACGAATAATAAACCGGGGAATCCCCGCTCTTCAAGTTGCAGTGGATCTGAACTATTTGCCCTTCTTGTAAATCGGACGCTAGCAGTATTTCCTCAAGTTGGGGTGCCTCCACAACTTGCAGGTCAAACGATCGCTTCGCCATCTCCCCAGAAGGACTTCGGACTATACAAGCATATGACGCACCATTATCAGCTTTACTAACTTTATTCAGGTTAAGAATTCCGTCATTATTAACCGTGACGTCACGTTTTCTTAACTTCGGTTTGCGCCCGTAGATCTCTATTGAGAGTTTGGTTTTGTTCACGTAACGCTTGTAACGGTTCGTTTGTTCTGGCGTTATCTCTTTGCCTCTGTATTCCCATGTGATCTCTCTAAAAGACAGTTGCGTAAGTGATATTTGTGTGTAAATTTACTTGTTTAATAAAATGCTGTAGTTTCTTCGAAACACATGAAAAAGGAAGTTTAAATAATGTGTGATCAAATAATAATAGTGACACATTTAAATAAAACAATTTTAACGGTTCATAACGCGAATTTTATTACTTATTTAAGAAATATTTTTAACTGCGCCCTGACGATTTCAAGGACCCAACAAGTTTCACCACCTCATCATCAAATAGCCACTACGACCACGACGGAACAGATGGCGCTAGGGTAGCAGTTTTTTACTTTGATATTAGAGACGACTTCCTTTTTTGACAATTTTGGACACAGAATTATAGACATAGAATATGGACTAGGCATCTACTATAGATGATAGACTTCAATTTATAATGCTTTCCTCGGTAATCAAAATTGATTACTTTACCTTATAGGGTAACCATAATATGGGCACTTCAAAGTAACACTTTGTCCACTTTGCACTTTAATAGGTGGTAGAGTACGAATGTAGGGAGGACCTGAAAGAATAATTATATTTTTGCAGTTATACAATAGAAAAGTGATACATGGGATGTACAGTACCAGAGTTCTTGAACCTACATACATAAACAATAAAAAATTCAAGACCAATTAAACATAAAATATTGTAATCTTAATATAAAATAGAACTTAAATAAAAAAAAATCTATAAGAGTTATTAACCTAATTTAAATACGAACTTAGAACAATTTGTAACAACAACAAACTACTGAAGTCTTTGTTATCACTAACGAAGTAACTTCGAGTTTATAAACAAGAAACTGAATTTAAATACAGTCTCTTGTTTTTACTTGATTAGCATTTTAAAAGCTATTCAATTTATTGGATAACGCCTTTGATCCAGCGACAGAGGAAAATGAAATATTGCTTTATCTATGGTTCCTTTTCGTTTGTTATTCAAAGGTATTGAAATTTTTCTTCGATTCAATTATTTGCAAAATGTTGGCCAACAAAGAGTATTTTATTCGATTCTTACGTCACAAAATTTATTAATTTTATATGAATATAGCAATCTAAAGTATATCTTATCAAACATGAGGGTAATAAAAGTTTTCCAACAGATAAATAATAAGATTTGTACCATAAGCTCCCCTTGGAAGAATATTAAGTAAACAAGATGCGCCGTCGTCCTATTTCGGCCCTTAACAAAACACAATTTAACTTCACGTCTTTTTTATCTGTGGACATAGGTTCACGGCCTGAACGGAAATTAGATATCTATATCCAAACCAATTTAATATCCAAGTTTCCAATCAAAGACTAAAGTCTTTCAGAAGAATTATATATCGTTATTAAATTCGAAGCCCTGACCCGTTGATTATTAGCTATTCATTGCTACTATTGTCCGTCAATATTTTTACATATACATATAGGAAATCAATGTTAAGTATCGTTTGCACATTAGCACTTAGGCATTTGTTCATTTATTTCCTATATTATTTTATTCTTTTCAATTTGTATGAACATTTTATCAATTCACAGTCTTACCATAAACATTAATCCTATCTTCATGACTAATTATACTGTCCCCATGATGAGCTACACAAGCATATCTCCCACCATCGTCTACTCGAATGTGCGATATGTTTAAGTGAGTAACCACTCCGCCATCAGGACTTATCGTCTGGCCGATCGCGTATCTGAAATATTTTGCTCTTTAGTACTTAAATTGTAAATGTCTTAGTAATGTAGATTGTAAAGTTTTTTTTTTAATACAAAACTTTTAACCATTTAAAACTTGAAATATATAAGTTAACTTTTTACTTCCACTCGGTAGTCTAGAGTTGCTACATAGCATTTGAAATATCGGGCCGTAGTTAAAAAAACGTAAAAATGTAAATAATATATTTCGCGTTTTAAACCGTTAAAAGTGTTTTTTTTTATATTTGTACTATTCGCGTTTACCACATAAAATTAAGTGTTTACCTTTAGAAATTCTCAAGTTTATAATGCCATTACTTAAACGAACTTAAGAAATGTCAGTTGAGTCTGATGTACGAGTGTATTTTAAAACTGGTGGTTGTATGAAGGCTACTTTTAGACATACAAAATTAAGCTTAAATTAAGTGTTTATACAGCGTGTTCTCTTTTTCGCGATGGAATGAATGGGATAAATTTCGTTTCTTTTGATACAAAGGTCACAAAAGTTATCTCATGTTTATACATTTACGTACTTTGTGCGTAATATATATCCGTAAAACGGTCTTCGTGAGCAACTATGCATTTAAAAAGAGCATTCCTAAATGATTTATTTACTTAAACAAAATCACCCTTACCTTGAATCCGTATTCGAGGATATAACAATACCATCCCTTTCCCAAACAAATCTTCCTGGGTGAGGGCCACTGGCTACACACTGTAAATTCACCTATAACGAACGAATTCAATCCTTATTAATGTCTAATACGGTCCCTTTTTGAATAAGCATTAGCGTGAAATTAATTCGTAACTTATGAAAATTAACTCGTACAACAATGTCAAAGTGATATTGGACTTTTGAGTGAGATTTGAAATTAGACTTTTATAAAATTGTTCAATTTACTGATGTGACCATAAATTATAGAGCTAACAATTATTAAATGAATCTAATTAAAATGTCTCTATTTTAAAGCTATTTTTATCTGTGGAATTAATAGATGGATAAGATAAATGCATATTGGTTAGTAGAATGTTATGTTATTAATGCTCAAATCATTTTAATTTTTACATGATATTGCACATAATGACATATTTTAAAATACAAACCATAATGACACGGGCGGGACTTGAACCCGAATATAGCGCAAGAAGTGTATAATAAATAGATGGAAATGTAAATTAACTACGGACTGGATATAGTAGGTCGATAACTAGAGTTTTGTAAGCTACATCGTTAGTTAAGTAAAGTGTAATGAAAAATTAAATATAAAAAAATCAATCTATGCATGATTATGGACGCCGCAGACAGTGTAGCCTAACTGCAATTTGGTGACTGGAGTTATTTAAATTTTCATAGTCTAGAAATGTCAATCTACAAGAACACAGTGACCGAAAATTGTAAATATTATACACAAATAATTGTAGAAATTCATCTGCGCCTAAGTTAATAGCGCATTTTTATTTTGCTCCATATTGAAAACAATATTTTTTGTTATCAGGCCACTCTGCCTCTAGTAGCATCATATAATCTTAAAAAATGTCTTACTAGTTTTAATCTTACGAAGTAAAATGATAAAATTAATAATGAAATAAAAAAATATGTAAATTTGCATTTTATACATACATCTACTCCAGGCATGACCGTAGCTTCACTAAAATGTTGTGACAACATGGCTATGCTCCTTCTTTGACGGTGGAAGGCATTGCGTTGATCTGTAGTAAGGGTAACAGCATTTGATATAAAATAGACAAAAACTTCGACGTATTTGAAAACTTTATTATTTTTACACCATATTGCACATGATGGCACTCTGTAAATTAAATATTGACTTTAGATTTAAACAAAAATCGACACGGGCAATTGAGCTTATGTGTCTTACACGTCGTCATCATCAAAAAAATACGACACAGCGTGTCACACGGGCCGCTGTGTCATGTTTGTTTTTTAATTTTAAGAATTTGTTGTTGGAATCACTTAATAATTTAAAATATTTTCTGTTATATTTTTCTATTAAAATAACGTATAACACGAAATCGATATACTAACCATAGAAGCTTTCCGGAAAAACTGCATTTTCCGGTAACCTGATTGACCTGGAACAAAGTTCAGAGCGTCAATTATTTTTAATGAAAGGTAATCGACACTCGCTTTGTGTAAAAATTGGTGTATTTTGAGCTATATTGAGAAGGAAAACCAATTTAATAAGTGAATGTTTTTGATATATACAGTTCAGAAGATTCAATATTTTCATATTAGTTAAGTATTTTTATATCTCATATATATTTCTATTAAAATCTGCTGTTCCCAAATCTTATATGAAGGTTTAGGAAATTAATTTAATTTCTACTTTATTATAACTCGTATCTACTAGCTCGGTAGCATTATATTATACTAGCTGTGTCAGCGACTTTGTCCGCAAGAATCGTTATTTTGGCCATCCAAATTCGTTTTTGCAAATCCCTTCTTGTTTATAAACTTAAGCTGTCGGTCGCTTCCTTCCCGTCGTTATTGCAAGTTAATCTTAAAAGATAGACATAGAGCTTCGCGGACTTTTTTTAGATCATTTAAAGAGGAATAATTCTTTCACACTCTAACCAACACAAAAAAAAAATTAACATACAAACAAGCAAACTCATTGGTACCTATTAGTAAGTTAGTACGCAATAAGGTTAGCAAATCGATCACAGATAATATTAATCTAAATGTTAATAAACATGTTTCAATCCGTTAAAATTTTAGTATTACACAATTTATAACACGTAAATAAACTCACGATAATATATACGTCCTCTCTTTGATTAGTAGGCTCGTGTAAACCGACATAATATTTTTATTTACGAGACTACAAACGAATTCATAGCGTCCCTAATAAATCCTTATATTTATTTATAAGTTACGCTCAAACTTCAAAGAACAGGCGACCTTTACTTCAATCAACTTGAGATATAAACATTCGGTTCAATGAATATTGGATAGAACTTGTCGTGAATATTATTTATCCTGGTTTGTCGATTTTGTATCAATATTAAATACAACTCGTAGCTTTTGCGAAGGATTATAGGTACTAAGTTCGATTTCAAACTCTTAGTACGGCAAATTACATAAAAAAGGATCTTTTAAAACTAAGTAATAATAAGTTTAATCATGCCAACATTAGGTGAAAAGCAAAATAAGCTATGCAAATATCTTATAAGTACTAAAAACCATAATATAAAAGTAGAAGAGATGGATATTAAATAAAACACTTTTAACGGTATAAAACGCGAAATATATTGTTTAACTTAATTAAATTTAACATCGTTTCGGACGCTTTACAGCAGGCGTGGTAATGGGGGGGTAAAAAGATGGAGGATGTCTCTAACGTCAAAGTCAAAACTACGATAGCTTCAAAGCGTTGCAAATCGTTCTTGATATCGTGCCGGAGTCAAATTAAATGTTCCAACCAAGAGAAAAATAATGTACATTTTGAACTAGTAGTTCCTGAGATTAGCGTGTGCAAACAAATAAAACTCTATACGCTTTATATTATTAGTATAGACGAACAAGATCTGTGGTAGCCATACCTTTTCGGTTGTCTATGGGTTTATGTAATTTGTCCGACTCGCAACCATTAAGGTGACACATGGTAGGGGCTCCAAAACACCTCGTACAATTTTATAGCTACAATAAACAACCCTTGTGTGTACCTACCGTAGATAAATGTGCCGGTTTCATTGGTCCGATACGAACGTGAGATTGGAAAGACAATTAGAGTTTCAACCAGTATTAGATCCATAACAAGAATGTTGTTGAACTGGGATCATTTTTCGAGTGACATTTTACACTAGAGATACTCCTGGTTTTGTGTACAAAAATAAATATATTTAAATAAATTACTGAAGCTTTAAACGATATGTATTAGCTGAACTTAAGTACAGATGATTTTATAGCACGACGTTGCAAATAAATATAATGCTTAGGCGGGCTTTTTGGTTTATGGTAACAATATACATTAATGAGTAATTATTATTCATCTGGAAATTGTATTAAATGGGTGGTAGGAATATCGAGATTCCATCTGGATCACGAACTACCGTCCACAGTTAAATAAAACACTTTAACGGTTTAAAACGCGATACATTAGTTAAACTTATTTGGAAATGAGTTTTAACGTCGGCCCGACGTTTCGTAGCGTCGGCAACGTCGGACCGAAGTTAAAAATAATTTCCAAATAAGTTTAACTAATATATCGCGTTTTAAACCGTTAAAGTGTTTTATTTAAATGTGTACGACGAGCGGCTATACGTCACTTGAAAAACAATAAGTCTGTTGGAGTGGATGAAATCCCAATTGAGGTATTTAAAAGTATGGGAGAGACTGGTGTGGACCTTTTGTACGTCATATGTCGCTCGGTATGGGAAACAGGGATGTGGCCAAAGGATTGGCGGCACTCGATTTTCATACCGCTGCACAAAAAAGGCTCAACGAGAAAATGCAACAACTACAGACTCATTTCCTTAATATCGCATGCCAGTAAAGTGTTACTACATATACTCAATACTAGATTACAGGCGTACCTCAATCCGCAAATTGCACCAGAACAAGCAGGATTTATGAAGGGAAAAGGCACAAGAGAACAAATTCTCATAATACGCCAAGTCATCGAAAAATCCAGAGAATTTAATACCGCTGTCTTCATATGCTTTGTTGATTTCCGCAAGGCGTTTGACACTGTTATTTGGGACCGTCTTTGGGAAATCATGGTAGAAATGGGAGTACCTAAACACCTAGTATCTCTCATAAAAGCCTTATATGATGACAGCACAGCCACGGTGCGTATGGACAACTTCCACTCCGATGAGTTTAAAACCCAGTCAGGTGTCCGCCAGGGTTGCATACTATCGCCCTTACTCTTTAACATCTACACAGAATACCTCATGCGTATCGTCTTGGAGAATTGGAAGAAAGGAGTCACAATAGGGGGTCGACTGATAAATAACTTAAGGTATGCTGATGATACTACGCTTCTTGCGCAGACAAAGGAAGACCTAGAGCATCTGTTGATTCGTCTTGAGAAAATCAGTCTACAATTCGGACTTACTATTAATAGGGACAAAACAAAAATAATGATAGTAGACCGAGCAGGGCAATACTCTGCAATTGACAACATCGCTAACTGTCAAGTGGTTCAAAGCTACGTATACCTTGGATCTACTATCTCGAACGTCGGTGGATGTGAAGACGAAGTTATGAGACGATGCACCATAACTAGATCAGCAGTTGAGCGCTTGGGCAAAGTATGGAAAGACAGTCGTATAACGAAAAAGACTAAGGTTCGCCTAATGCGCAGCTTAGTCTTCCCAATTTTCCTATATGGCGCGGAAACATGGTCGCTCAGAGCGAAGGATCGTCGTAAGGTTGATGCTATAGAAATGTGGTGCTGGAGAAGGCAATCATTCACAAACGAACCACAAAGACATTGCAAACAAATTTGCGCGTACCTGCGACGCGGGTGTGAAAAAAATAATAACTAATTGTTCCAATCCTTTATTGGAAAAATCGGTATATCAGAGAGTGGCCGACATTAGTATACGCTTTAAGCCGGCGAATTCGAGTTCTGTAAAAAAAATTATTAAGTCGATAAGCACAAACAAAGCACCAGGCTACGACCAAATACGGGCTATTGACATTAAACTATTATGCGAGAAACTAAAAAATGTTGTGGCCAATCTTATTAACGCTAGCATCAAAACAGGAAAATACCCTACATTGCTAAAAACAGGTATCGTTAGACCAATATACAAAAAAGGTTGCCATAAAGACTACGATAATTACAGACCCATAACTATCTTATCAACTATTGACAAAATAATCCAAAAATACATATGTGGCCAAATACATAGTTTTTACGAAAAAAATAATATACTTACTACAAATCAATATGGTTTCCAACCGCGTAAAAATACAACACAGCTGTTATCAGCTTTTACAGACCGTATATACAAATACTTGGACAACAAGAAACAGGTTTTAGTAGTCTTCGTAGACTACTGTAGGGCATTTGATACTTTGAGACATGATAAAATAATACAAAGCTTGGACGACTGCGGAATCAGAGGGAACCTTCTAGAATGGTACCGCAATTATCTGAACGACAGGACTTACAGGGTTAGAGTATGCAACACGGATAGTGATCCAGTAAGCGTAACTGAGGGAACAGCCCAAGGTTCAGTTTCTGGATCTTTGCACTATCTTTCTTACGTAAACAGTCTGCCGAACGCAATTAATCAATGCGAAATATTTCAGTTCGCAGATGACACCTGCCTTGTCAGCGCCGGCTCAACAATAGGAGAGGCCATGAAAAAACTTCAAAACGAATTTAACGTCCTTTTAAAATGGTCACATGATTTCGGACTAGTCCTCAACACTAAAAAAACCAAATTAATGCACATCCGATCCAGTCGTAATTGTCCGTCTAGCGACACCTTACCTCAAATAATAGCGCACGAAAATTCTTGCCTCCATAGAGGGGAATACGACGATTTCTCTTGTATCTGTGAAGCTCTAGAAATTGTGGATACACATACTTACCTGGGCCTCATTATTGATAATCGCCTCAACTGGAAACACCACATAAATGCGGTGTGCGACAAACTTAGGGGAATATTGGCCAAGTTTGCAATAATTAAGTACAAAATACCATACACAACTCGCTTACTACTGTACCGGGCGCTAGCCGAATCGATCATTCAATACGGTCTATCGAGTTATGGGAGATCCAGTAAATCTCACCTTGATCGTATTTATTCTCTTCAGCTTAGAATCTTAAAGAAAATTGTTCCTAAAAACATTAAAACAAAATTTACACAAGATTATCGACAGTTATTCGCATTCTGTAAAGTAATACCTATACATGAAAAAGTAGAACTAAATATCCTAACTGAAAACTATTACACAAACAATTTCAATAAAATAGAGCAAAAATATTACTCGGCCAGAAAAAGGGACATGACCTACTTGCAAGTGCCATATTACAACAACCTATATGGAAAAAGAACACTCGACTATATCATACCCAAATTAGTTAATTTATTACCAAATAGGTTAAAAATGTCACTTACCACAAAAAATTTTAAAACCAAATTTAAAAAATTCTACTCCCTCCAAATATCTTCTAATTAATGTTGCGACTTGATTGTTTACTGCTTATGCGTGAAATTGTTTGTAATATAACTATATATACATGTATAAATGTAATGTGTGCTGAGATGAGGGCGTCACGGAAAAACTCGAATGAGTTTTTGTTGACGCTTATGTTAAAAATAAAATGTAAAAATTTTGAATAAATAATAAATAAATAAAATAACTTCTGAAAATACCATGGACTGCGTTTCGAACCAATAACTCTATTCTCCGGGAACTCCAGATACAGCAAAGACTGTCTTCGATCGGAATGACACGCATTCTGAAGTTCTTTGGTCATATTTCTAGAAATGAGGATTCCCTGGAGAGACTAGTCATACAAGGAAGAGTTGAAGGAAAGCGTTCACGTGGTCGTTCTCCTACCCGCTGGGCCGATCTTATCAGCACAACCACCGGATCTTCACTTGAACAGTGTAGCCGCGATGCAAAAGACCGTCAAAGATGGAGGAGGATAGTCCTTAAAGCATGCTCGAACACCGAGGACACCCCACGAACTACGACATCATCATCACAGACCACGACCACTCTAAGCTGAGTGCACGACTGAGAAGAAGAAGATTTAAATGTGTATTACTCGCGTAAACTGTAGACAGTATTTACCGTCCACAGATAAAAAACCGTGAAGTTTAATCGCGTCTCGTTTCAGTTATACAAAAAAACTTTAATATTTTAAATTTATTATTAAAGCTTTTCATTTGTATTGTTGGTCGTGTTCTTCTTTGTTATAAGCTGTAAGCAAGAAGGTAAATAGTAGGGGACACAATAGAATACACAAGACTTTATAGCGACGATAAACAACCTCTATACGTTCCAACTTGAGATGCGAGATAAATTGACTCCACTTGCTTTTGTTTGTTAAACAGATGTGGCCCAGCTATGAATATTATCCTTTTTAATGTCGTTGAGACACACTTTGATATTAGACACACAATAATAACATATTTATGAACTAAAGTTCAGGTTGTCATACATATATACATTTATATGTCCACATACTTGAAAAATAACATTATTTATCTTACGCTGGTTTGCGCTGTAGCATTTTTTGCCTTTGTTTCTTAGATATCTATACTAATATTATAAAGATTTGTTTGTTTTTTGTTTGAGCGCGCTAACCTCAATTACTGGTTTGAATTGATAAATTCTTTTTGTGTTGGTTGGACCATTTATCGAAGAAGTTATGTAACACCAGGCGAAGAAAAAGTAGTAAATGTGGAAACAATTATTCGTGTTTGAACGTTTGTCTATCTTTTAAGATTAACTCACAAGAACCGTTGTTGTGGTAGTCAGAAGGCCGATCGCGAGACAGCAGACACAAATGTATGTCTGATCTATGCTTCGCGTATTGGTAACAGGATTTAGCAAACATAATAAGGTAATATTTATTTGTATAAAAAGTAACCCCTAATAAAAGCCTCAATCAACAAAAAAGAAACAACTTGTGGTTGTTTAAATGCTTTCATGTGTTTTTCTTTACGATGTTAACGTTGATATTTTTATATAATACTAAAAATAATAGCAGAAAGGGAAGATGAAAAACAATATCAGAAAAGCTTTTAAATAAAACACTTTAACGGTATAAATCGCGATATATTTTAGTTAAACTTGTTTGAAAATTATTTTTAACTATGGCTCGACGTTTCAGATGCTTTGCAGCAGCCGTGGACACGGGGAGACTAAAGATGGAGGATGTTTCCGACGTCAAAGTAAAAAACTGCTACGCTAGCGCCATCTGGTATGTCGAAGTTGGTATTTGGCGTAACTGGCCGCGTCCTCGCAGAATGGACTCGCGGTGTCTTCGCTTTTGCGAGAAAAAAATATCGTGTTTTATTTAAATGTGTACTACTCGCGTAAACTACAGACAATAAGAAAAGCTATAAGCTTTTATTAGAAAGCTTTTATGAGAAAGTTGGTTAAGAACTAGTCATTTTAACAGTTTAATATAACTATAGCTCAACATACCAATAAAATCCCTTGAAAGCGTAAAGAATAGCCAATAATACAGCATTTAGCATATCGTACACGTGACGTCATTTGGCAGTGTTCTTGGCACCGATGCCAAGCAGTGCAGATTCGATTCCGCTCGAGTGTAATTTATTGAATCAATGCCGCTCCCTATTTATTGCTTGTTACGTGTTTCGTGAATATAGGCCAACCGGTTTCCCAAAGCTTTCCTGTATCGTGCTGTTTTTGCCTGTATCTTTGTTCAATAAACGTATATATCTTAACAATAGAAATAGTTACGTTACTAACAAGTATTTCGTAGCGGTTTGTTTTTATTCCGTCTTTGAGATTTTTTTGACAAAAAAAACATTGCATTTGAAAATAAAAATGTTATTTTATCTTTTCTTTTTTTTAATGATAGAGAAGGACAGTTAAGCATGGGGTTTGGATATTCGGAAATCCAGAGATTGAAACCGACCGACGTGATTAAGCTTAAATACTGTCTATAGTTTACGCGAGTAGTACACATTGAAATAAAACACTTTAACGGTTTAAAACGCGATATATTAGTTAACCTTGTTTGAAAATGATTTTTAACTTCGGTCCCGGATTTTTAACTCAGTCTCCCCATGACAACGGCTGCTGCAAAGCAGCCGAACGTCGGGCCGACGTTAAAAATCATTTTGAAATAAGTTTAACCAATATATCGCGTTTTAAGCCGTTGAAGTGTTTTATTTAAATGTGATTAAGCTTATATGATATTTAGTTTATAATCAACGGGTCGAGGGTTCGAACCGCAGTGGATCTAACATATTTCTAATCAATTTATTATTTCTCCGAAGTGTTGGAGTCCTCTGGAAATCTGGGTATTAAATGACTGGTAGGAATATCAAAATTCCGTCAGGGGCACGAACCATCGACCGCAGCTGAAAACGCCGTGAAGTTTGATCGCGTTTCGGTTTCAGTCTGTAGATTTCCTAGTATCCAAAGCCAAAATAGGTTGATCGCGCATCTTGTTTAGATGTTATACAGCTGGGGAATTAAAAAAAACAAAAGGTACAGAAAAGACAGAGTATCGCTGGTTCAAATCTCGCCTAGATTATTTAATCGTTCGTTATTACATTTGTAAAGTATTTAGACTTTAAGAAACATCATAAGCTGCATTCCAAATTCTACAATCCCATAATTATCCAAAACGGGCAAGACTCGTCTAAAGTTACAGTAATGAGTTTCAGAGAATTGTATGAAACAAAGGAGTCCACAATTTCAGTTACAAAGTTACGTTTACTGAATAGACAGTTAACGTTAGTCTGCTTGTTAATTAGAATTCTGAGACTCCGAGCAGTTGCCGTAACGGCTCCAAGCAGAAATGTCTTATTCGGCGCGGCGACTTATACTTTAAACAAAATCTCTACCATTCGTATAAACGTATTATATTTGAAAACTTTAATATTATTTCACATGTTATTGCACAAAATGGCTCCTTATAAATTAAAATACGATTATAAATTGAAAAAAAAATTACGTAGCAATCGCAATTTGGACAGGATTTGAACCGGGATCTACAGCATTCCATGCTGTTGCTCTAACCAATAAACTGTTAACACATGTATTATGTAGCTCAGTTGGTTAGAGAGGTTGGAAAAATCGATTTTCAATTTAAACGTATTATAACGTTACATTGCCTGGAAAAAATCGAATTTTCCTACAAGGCCGCTGCTTCTCGCTCTATATTATTGTAACTGCGAAAATGGTTTAAGAAGTCGACATATACTAAAAAAATAACTTTTCTTCAAACTTTGTTTTAATAAAAAATGTCAGTGATGGTATGTATCTATATTTTAAGATTAACTCGCAAGACCGAAGGGACGCGGGCGGCGCGTGCATCGTGGATAACAAATACGTATACCTATAAATGAAGCTGAAGAGTTTGTTTGTTTGTTTGAACACGCTAATTTCAGAAACTACTTGAAACATTCTTATTTTAGATTAGAACATTGATCGAGGGAGGCTTTAGATTTTAAAACAAGGCGTTGCGATTAGTAAAGCAAAGAAACAGCGGGATACGTAGTAGAAACGGACAAAACGCTGCGAAAACAAGGTACCCACAAAATATGTGTAAAAGAATGATTCCTCTTTAAATGATTTGCGTCCCGTCATTCTTGCAAGTTAATCTTAAAAGATGGACATATAGTGTCGCGGTCAGTGTTTTAGATCATTTAAAAAGGAGTAATTCTTTCATACATATTTTTTGCTTGTCTTGGACCGTTTTTCAGCGTTCGCATCGAAAACCCATAATAATGAATAATTTTCCTAATTTTCTTTTCACATATCTCGCCGTATCTTCGCTTGTTTTAGTCACAAGACGATGTTTTATAGCCTTCTTCAGTAAATGTTCTAACCAACACAAGAAGAATTGTTCAATTCGTACGCGTAGTTTTGGTGATTAGCGCATTCAAACAAACAAACTCTTCTGCTTTATATATTCGTATAGATTAGTGTTTTTAAATAAACACTTCAAAAAATATATTATAAAGAAGTAAAGCAATTTTCGCTACCTACAACTATGTAATGAATCTCGCTCGCACAGATTAATTCATTTTAAAATAACCCTTGACCTTTCCTTAAATTAAGTATGCGTAACCAAAAGCAGTAGACACATAATGCAGGGTTAACGAGATGTTAGGATTGCTATTTTACAGCTCAAACAGAACCCTTATTATAATAATTTAATCTTAATTGCTTTAAGCCTTTGGGACTTAACATTTATTATTTAGTTGCCATAGTTAACTGAAAATTGAATGGAGAAATTTCTTTCAAGTGTTCTGTGAAGTTTGTATAAAGGAGGTTTTTAAAGATTTTTGTTTCGAATTTCAAAGGTCCAATCCCTTTTTTAAATAGATGTTTTAATATAATGGCTTTGAACCGTTAAAACTATTGAGATAAGTAAGTAATTAAACAACGATAATATTTCATTCACCTTGTTTAATATTTTTTTCTATGTTGAACAGCAAGATTTTTTACAGGCTCATTGGTCTAATGGTATGAGTTCGATTCCCACCGGGACCAAATTTTTTTTAATTTTTTAATTTATATATTCTGAAACATTTGGACTTTGTCTGAAAATCCGGGTCGCTAACCACAGTCCAAAGATGAAAAAGGCCGTCAAGTTTAATCGCGTTTCGGAAGCAGACTGTGGATTTCCGAATATCCAAAGCCGAAACAGGTCGACAACGCATATTCTGTTGATGTTATATGGCTGGAGTTTTCAAGTTTTAAGTGGACATGGGCTTGTCTGTCCTACTCCAGCATTAAAAAAAAATCCTTACCTTACTGAGAGCGAAGAATTTTCTTGTATTTCATTGTTGCTATTATGCGATGTAAAAATACCTGAAACAAAAACATAAATATTATAAGATACTTAACCGACTGCTGTTTGTCTTATTATACTTGACTTATAATTACGAAATCCAGGATTCAGAGCCCGGGTCATATATTTTTTTTTATTTTAATATCGGTTTTTCTTACTAGGCGAAACTAAGTATAGAACAGTAGTAGCTAGCTAGTTAGCACTAGCACATGTAGAGAGATCGTCACCGGATTTAAATAAAACACATTTTAAACCATAAAGTGGTTTTAAATGCGATATATATTAGCTAGAACTTATTTGAATTATTTTAACTACGGCGCAGCGTTTCGGGTGCTTTGCAGCAGCCGTGGTCACGGGGACACTTAAAGGGCGTTTTAAACGTAAGTGTTTTATTTAAATGTGTACTACTCTCGTGAACTACAGACAGTAGGTCGATGGTAGTTCTCCAGGGCATTTAAGCGAATACGCCGATGCAGTTCTGTAACCACAAAGAACCCCACAACAAAAGTCGTAGCGTACGTCACGAGAAGTCGTTAAAACTTTGACAATTACACAAAGTTACACCTAGCGCGCTCGCGTCCTTCCGTCACTTCAAAGTTATATTGTCGTCTGTTCCCTGGGAAGTCTAGTGTTCTTTATGACACTTGTATGCGTGCTGAAAATGGATTTACGAGATCCTCGAAACAACGTACGATCTATATCTTCATATGAATTGTGATAGCTATGACAGTCTTCCTCCCACCAAGGAACGACACGCAGTTTTGCAATAATTCGGTGGAACAAACCGCGTTTGGCCTACTTGACAAAGTTTGGTTTAAAGTTTGAACACACTATGCGCTGAATTGTTTATATTTAGCTTAGTTAAGTAATATTTAGCCAAGTATATATTTCGTTTTGACGAGCTGGTTGGTGTTATAGTTGCAATGTAGGGCTAATAATCAACGTGACGTGGGTCAGTCGCCACCTAGGCCGACAATTTTCAAATTATTCTAAAAACATTAAATAAGTGGTTGGAATATCGAAATGATTTCCGGCTCACGAAACACCGTCGAAAGTTGAAAAAGCCCGGAAGTTAATTAAATAGCGTTACGGTTTTAGGCTGTAGATCCATAGCCAAAATAGGTCGATAACGCATTTTGCTTAGATGTTATATGGCTGGAATATTTCATGTATCATCACGAGAATCTAATACTCGTCTGTCCTCCTCTTTCATAAAAAAGCACAAAGATTGATATAAGTAAAAATTAAAAAAAAAACTAATAAAAGCAAACTGCATAATATTTACAAGTCGAAAAGCAACAAAAAGCTTTAAAAATAAAAATTACTAAACATTAAAAAACATAAACACTTGCGGGAATCAAACCAAGGAGTACAGTCTAGTACGGACTCTGCTTCCTTTTTAAGTGTCAGCTATATGTGCAAGAGGATTGAGAAAATTCGATGATCAAGGGCTGAATACACCAACTCAAATACTGTCTATAGTTTACGCGAGTAGTACACATTGAAATAAAACACTTTAACGGTTTAAAACGCGATATATTAGGTAAACTTATTTTGAAATGATTTTTAACTTGGGCCCGACGTTTCGGATGCTTTGCAGCAGCCGCGGAAACGCGTTTTAAACCGTTAAAGTGTTTTATTTAAATACACTAGCTCAGTTTACTTAATATAACAATAAACCTAAAATAACTTTTAAGCCTGAAAAGTGTAGCATAGATGCGAAAGCAGCAACAAAACAAGCAATACCCTCAAGACCAATTCACTATTGTATGTTAATCTTCAGAGTGCCGCAGCAGCTCATTTCTCGAGGGAGATTTACAAAAACCCTATCTAGGTTACATCTCATCCATTGAGGAGTTTCTTAAACCGAAAACTGTTAAGCTGAAAAGATGGGATGTTAAGAAAACTCCACTGAAAGAACGTCTTGAACGTAATTTTATTGTTGTGTCAAGTTATTAATATAAGTAATGGCTTTTTACCACTTTGCTGGCTAAGGAAACGAAGACGTTCTCAACTCAACGTGAATTATTTTTACTTCACTGCTCAAAGCTACCGATGCTGTGTGATAAAGACGCGGGAATATTTTACTCGGTTTTAATCTTACATAACAAGCTTGAGAATTCTATTGAATATGGAAATATTTATAGCAGTCTAAATTACGATGTTTACTGTACACTGTAGATCCAAATAAAACCTTTATTAACGGTTGAAAACGAAGACAACATTCGATCCGTAGTTTCTGGTGATTTCTGCAATCGTGGTCTCAGGAGGACTCGAAGAAATGTTTTGTGTTTAGAACGTGTTTAAAACTGTTAAAATTTATTTCATGTATACAACTCGATAACGACATATACATATTAGTAGAGAGTCTACGGATGTTTAAAAAGAATAAGACGAGTTTTATATTTATTTATTAACCATTTTTTAAGATTTTAAAAGAGCTTCTTGTAAATCATCTCTTTATGGTTATTGACATTGTTTCAAATCATTTATTCGAATCGATGTAACTTATTACTAAGGCGTATTTTCACTTAGTTAATTATATACCACTGTTTTTAGTGTGTTGTAAATACAGTTTTTCGTTAAATCATTAAATGTATTTATATGCTTGAATGAATTCTTTATTTATCTCATAATGATAGGAATGTACTTTGATGATAGGAATATAATATTTTATTACTGTGTAAAGTAAATGCCTTAATGAGTTACGATCCAGTACAAACAAGAAAAAATAATCAGATTAAATAATTTTAAAACATTGAATGGTGCATTTTTTTAAACTTACCACTTATTTTCACAAAAAAAAAACAAAATAGTCCATATATTTCCATCCATTTCGAAAAGTCAATTAAAACTTACAACATCACTAATGAATTGTTTGAAGCATTACAGAAATCCAAGTCCGAAATTCAAAAGTTCGCCAGAGTCAACGTAATTTCCCGCACTTTTGTAACAGGGACACGCGCGGACCCCGCCACATCCCGAAACAAACTAAAGATGGTGATGCTAAAAGCCCCTACCCCCGGTCAAAAGTAGCTAAACTCGAAAGTGAATTCAAGTTAATAACTGAAGCTCGATCATAGTTCAATTATGTACCTTTCAAACATGATTCAGGGATAATTCCTTGTAAAGTTTAGCTAAACTGTTTTAATTTATTGTCTCAACTATTTCTCACTATAGACGTGGTACGAACATCGTATACGAATTGAAATTTGTGCGTACAGAAGATATTTTAGTAATGGTATACCATTAAAAACAAAACTGTTATAATGATGCATGTGTAAGTTCTGTCTGTAGTTTACGCAAGGAGTACACATTTAAATAAAACACTTTAATTGTATATTTCGTTCTGTCACATTCTAATATACATTTTAAGTTAAAAATTGTTACTAACCCAACTAACACACATTATAATTATTAATTAATAAAAATGGATTTATGGTCTGAAAAATAAATTATTATTATTTTTTTTATTTAACACTCTAAAACGCGATATATTAGATATTAGTTAAATTTATTTAAACATTATTTTAACAACAGCCCCACTTTTTCCGAGTTTAAGTATTTTATTTAAAAGATGTGTGTGTAGAATTGTATATGTCACATTCAATTGGTGTCACATACATTTAATACTTCATACATAATCTCATACTTTCTGATACTGTCTGAAAATTTTCTAGTTAATCTTATCACGCTCAATTTAAATCTAGAATCGACTTAAGTAACCGGTAGTAGGGCTCGTATCCGTGCAGATTTCACTCGCTCCGTAATACTCTAGGGCTCCGAGCATTTGAAGAGATCATCTTTATAGCTCCCGCTCGAAATATTTCCAAGTTCCTCCGTTTTAGTCGACGTCTTGTCTAAATATTTACATTTACGTCGCTTCCTTTATGCTACAATTTACTTGTTTAGGAAAATTTATGCAAATCTCTCCGACGCAGACGTTTCGAGTTTTTATAATTTTGTTAAGCGAGTCTTTTAGTATTATAAGATGTCTTGGCGTCTTTTAGGGTTCAATTAGAGTTTTGTTAGCAGAAGTTTCTTTTTGGTCTGATGGCAGTGTAGAACGTAATTTGAAACTAGGGTGAATAGATATTATTTTTTTTGTAAAACTAATTAAATTATACGAGACTGATAGATCTATAACATCTTGAGCAGTACTATTTATTTATATAGCTTTATTATTCACAAACACCACACTTTATAAAAAAAACATGAATAAAAGCTAGTTCAGCTTATAAATAAGAGGCGGCCTTATCGCTAAATAGCGATCTCCTCCAGGCAACCAAATGCGAAGGGAAACCAATAAAGTACTATACTACTGATTATTATTTGTATATAATACAGTATATAGTTGTAATTTGTTTACAAATATACGTCAAAACGTCGTTACAAAGATGCGTCGTGTAAAACTTCTACGAGACTCGAACTCACGACAACAGCTGCTCTACCAACTGATAATATTTTTTAAGTTTTATCTGTAGCTTACTTAAGTAGCACACATTTAAATAGCGTAAACGTAAGTATTTAATAACGTAAACTCCTTTACGTCACGGTTGTGGCCCCCACAGTGACCGCAGCTGCTTCATGGCGTCCAAAACGTTGGGCTGTAGCTAAAATAAATTATAAACTAGTTGTTCATTATATTTCACATTTTAAACCTTTAAAATGTGAAATATAATAAACAACTTTGTAATTGTTAATGTCCTTTTATATTATAAAAAAATCTTTTTTATTTTTCTTCGTATTGACGGAAGCACAATGGCAGTTGAATTTCAAACAATGGATACTGAAGTTACGGTGAAAATATTTGGAGCAAAGTTTAAAAGCGATAAATACGTCCATTATCAAATCTGTCCGCAGTTCAAACGCTATGTAATTAAGCTGAGTACTGCAATATGTCGGGGCAGTGTGTTCGAGACCGCACAGTGGCTAATTTTGTGTACCAGATGGCGCACCAAGTCGCCCATTACTGTATGTCATCTCCGAACGACTAGAGTTGTAATCACTTTATCGATATACTAACGAAAACTTTTCTAAAATTTTCGAGGCGTAAATACTTTAAAAGAATAAAGTTTCTTCCAAACCGGCGTCCAAAGCGTTCAGTGTGGCTGTACTAATGACTACTAACTACTATGTCCATCATGTGCAAAAAAATATAATAATATTAAGTTTTCAAACAGCGTATTTCTTACTTATCTTTTTTCATCAGTCTTCAAAGAAATACTTTTAAAATTGTGCTTAATATTATAAAGATTAACAGAAGCCTTTCAAAATTTCGTACTCAAAGCATCATCCTAAAAGCTTATAGATATTTATAGTGGCACTGTATTAAAAATATTTTTACAGTACACAAAAGTCGGCCCATTAAATTATTCAATAAAATAAAGGCAGTTTCGCTAACTGCTATCAAAAGAACGAAATAAGCGCCGATTGAAATCTGGATATCCTTTTCATTGACGTTTATTTTGATTGCCATCCTTTTATAGTATTTTATCTTTAAAAATAGGATCCAAAATGTCAAGCTATAACGGGGAAATATTGAAGTAAAATCTACGAACAGATCGGATAGTAATTGAGAGCTTTGATGAATAAATTAAACAGGCTCGCTACGTCAATGTTTCATTTAAATAAATTATTGAATTAACCTTTGATGTGATTTTGATTCAGCCGAGAGATGTTTATAAATTTACGTCGCATAATAATTAGTATATTGATAAAACGAACACCTATTTATTTATCACTAATAAAAAAAATCTTTATGACGCAACGATTCTATTGTTTACGTATTTAAATGAAATTGTTGAAGCTTTATTTAAACTAACGATACTGAAAAGTTTTACTACATTAAACTTCGATGAACTGAATATCATGTGTTGCATGTAATGGCGCTTTCATTTAACAAATATAAATACCAATAATACGAAATTTAAGTACTGTCTATAGTTTACGCGAGTAGTACACATTTAAATAAAACACTTTAACGGTTTTAAACGCGATATATTAGTTAAACTTATTTGAAAATGATTTTTAACTTCGGCCCGACGTTTCGGATGCTTTGCAGCAGCCGTGGTCACGGGGAGACTAAAGATGGAGGATGTCTCAGACGTCAAAGTAAAGAATTGCTACGCTAGCGCCATCTGTTCCGTCGAAGTTGGTATTTGGCGAAACTGGCCGGGTCCTTACAGAATTGACTAACGGTGTCTTCGCGTTTGCTGGTATGCTGTTTATTGGGATCCAGAGTTTTTAATATGGGATCCCAGGTGTTTGATAGTTTGAGGCCGTCCTCCCTATTGAAATTTTGAAATTTTGAAACGTCGGGCCGAAGTTAAAAATCATTTTCAAATAAGTTTAACTAATATATCGCGTTTTAAACCGTTAAAGTGTTTTATTTAAATACGAAATTTACTATGCAGTACTTCACTGTGTAATTTTATATTTAAGTAAAAAGTCTTGAGTAATTTAATATAACTTATAAGACACGTTAAGGGGTTTTTAACATTATATTTATATCACTTATATTATTATTTAGAATTTAATTTAAAAATATTATATTAAAACTACTTAATATATTATAGTACGTTAATACAAAGTTACATAAAAGTTCATTTATTTTCCAATTTCGTTCGTGTTTCTTTAAACGGAAAAAGTATCGAAATGGTAACATCACTATTCGCTGTCTAAAAGCTATTAGCAGTTGCCAACGGAGCACACCTGCGACTGTCATTTCCTAGAGAGATTACTTACCTTCGTAGCATTAGTGTTGTGTATAACGTATGTCAATCGCTAAGTGATCTTTGATAACGTCACGTAATTATTTTGAAAGCATCCTTCGTGGCAAATATTGTGATCTTTTTTGGTGAGATTCAGAATTCTGTATCTTTTCTTTGGCTTTAGCTAAACATAAAAATTGATGAAAGGCTATAGATATGACAGATCTATATAAGTATAAAATTGTTACAAAATACACTGATTATATTTGGATTACTTATACCTTTTATAATAAAATTGAATACCTATTAAATCAAGAAATATTTAAGTAATTAGCTTTGAAAAAATACTTTCTTTAATTCAGTTATATTATTCTAACAAAAAATTCTGAGTTAATAAAATTATCATTTTTTAATTAATAAAACAAGATTGTAATTAACTCTGAGATGCTCTGAGAGGCACGTCACAGAATTAATTCAAAGTAAAATCTCTTAATGGTCTCAAAAATAAAAAGCTAGCTTTTGGCCAGGAAGTCTGAAAGCTGCATAAATCTGAGTCGAAGTAGCAGATTGTTTTCAATGGGATAGTGATTGGTCCAAGTGATAAGTGAGCGAGATAGAGTGTGAGATATTTTTCACGTGATTAGCATATTAGGGGTTTCGTGCTGTTCTTTAGCTCTCTACTTTAGCCATAATTAACCATACATCCACTGTCACAATGTAATTTGAACCTTAACATTTGAAAATTAAGATCAATGTATTGTGCTTTGCAGGTTTTTTGTAGTTTCAATAAACGCTATAGGTCTGTTGTAATGCTAAAATTTCATCTTCAGTATTAGATTACTCGACGGTTGTGCTTGCTTTATCTAATGCTAAGCACTAATAATCCCAGAGGAATTATTTTGATCAACAAGGGTAGACTGGATTTATTAACACTTGTATATAAAGAAAATCATTCTTGCACTCTATAACTACGGTTACCCTTTCTCTCCCCCTGGAGCATCTAAACTAAAAATAAGTTAAGTAATACGCTTTTTATATCATTACAACTGAAACTCTATTAAAATTGATAGTTTTATATTTATAACAGGCATTAATATTTAAATAAAACACTTTAACGGTTTAAAACGCGATATATTAGTTAAACTTATACTAATACTTCGGCCCGACGTTTCGGATGCTTTGCAGCAGCCGTGGTCACGGGGAGACTAACTAATATATCGCGTTTTAAACCGTTAAAGTGTTTTATTTAAATGTGTACTACTCGCGTAAACTATAGACAGTAGGCATTAATATGATCACTTTCAAAAAGACTTTGAAAAGAAAAGTCACAAAAACTGCTAACAATCGCCTTTAAATCTTAGTATAATCAAAAATCGCTAGTGCTTACAACTTAAAAGTAATTTTGAAGACATTTGCAACGAGCGGCAAAGTTGCTTCCGAGATTATTCAATTATTGCTGCAGTTAGAATTTCCACTGCTATTTAGTTTAAGCGTTCAATCTTTAGAATGTTTTTTGCTGCTATCATATTACTAGAAATTTTTTCGCGGTAAACTTTATAAGTAGTTCCTCTGTTTGTAGAATATTAAGTTACTTGTTTGTTCAATGATAAGTATTTTCTATATTCGTAATTATTGTTTAAGCTTATACTAGTTTTAAGCTTATATTTATAAAAATGTATCAATTTTTATTAATAAATAACGTAGCTTCAAATACTCAACTATTTTTTATAGTTATGTCATTACAGGCGTATGTGTTGAATGAAGTATAATTTGCAATATAATCTTCTTCCAATTTTTAATCACAAAACAGAAATTATTTCAATATAAACACATTTTATCGTAGGTTTAAAACAGATATACGTACAGAATATTTATACTCTTATAAAAATCTATTTTTTTGGTGTACAGAGTCAAAATATAAACTGGTTGACAGCTAGGTAACCAGGTAGGTAAATGTCATCTCAAGATCAATATATACTAATAAATTAACATCGAATCGAAAGTGGGGTTTCTCTACAGCATTTCTATAGAATACTAGAAGCAGAGGAAATAAAGAGAATGAAGTACTAAAGAAAGTTTCAGGCGTTTGTTAAAACTCGTAGCAAGTCGTGCCTACGTCGTAGTTTTCGTAGAAGCATAACGCGTCGTAGCCATAGCACATAAAAATCTCATAGAACGCTTGACTCCATAAAATTAATTTGAGTCAGCTCTATTTTAATAGCTCGACCACACGGCTCTTAAGTTTTTATGACTTTTTATATAAGTTAATATCATAAACTGGATAAAGTGTGATATTGAGTGGATTGATTATATTCTTATATCAAATTATTTTAAATCAACACAGTTATCATTTAACCATATAAGGCGTTGGAAAATTATTTTAAAATCACTTTAAGAACTTAGTGCTAGCTATGTACTTGATACATACACCTCTCGTGCCATGTAATTTGAACCTATTTTTTCAGACCTTTCATCTATTCGTAAATCTACTCAATAAAGCATGAATGACGTTGTAGCAAAATAAATTTTCGTAATCTATCAAATGTTTTGTCTTACTGCTTCTATAGACTCAGATCACCATGGGGTCCCATTCTTCGCTATAACAATGCCATAAAGCTTTATCGGATCGTTTTAAGTGATTGAAATCGGACCCCCATACCATTGTTCCTCTCTGACGGTAGGGTCGATAAACTTTTCAGAAGTGTTTTCAACACCTGTACAAGCCTTAGTTATTGAAGCAGAACCCCCCTCCTTTTTAATCTAAGATAAAGGGTACATTGAGTACTTAACCATCCTATCTCGGGAAAACCACTTTAAAATCAACCTTCGGTAGAGTCTTATGCTTTAGTTTTAAAGTTCATTTTCGAACATACAACTACATTTCACTTTGGTCTGTCATATCAATAACAATCTTAGTTTTTGCAGTGATTTTAATACTTAGTTCTAAAACATAAGGTCGAATTTTGTTTAATAACAATTTCGATAAGTTTGTACAATCGTGTCACTAGATACGGAACATGACAATAGCGCCTCTTGTTTTACTGGCCGTTGAACAAATGAGGTATGAACACGTTTATACGCAGAGGCGATTTGAACATTTATTCAATATTAGTTTCCTACCGAAGTAAATACATAATTATATTTTTTATATTATTGGCAAATAGAAACGTAATCATAGTTATACTTATTCTATTATATAATAGCAAATAAAACGTGTAACATATTTAAAAATGTTCAAATACGGTATCATTTGTCAGTAGCATCATTTGAAATATAATTTATCGTGAATGTCCAAGATGAAAAATGAATTATATCAATCAATATTAAATAGCTAGCTTATGGTAATTAAGCTATGATTTTTTACGCCGATGTAATATAAACAATCACTGCCCGTAGTTTACGTGAGTAGTATATACTTAAATAAAATATTTTTAACGGTTTAAAACAAGAATTATATTAATTAACTTTATTCTTACGTGACCACGGCTGTTGCAAAACATTTAAAACGAGTCGTAATCAATAATTTAACGAATATATTTCGCGTTTCAAACCATTAACATTGTATTATTTAATTCATCAATACCTATAAACAATTGCCGCTTTGTCGTAACCTACAAATCAGTGCCTTACTTTCCTCATCTCAACAGATTATCTTTAGATCGACCACTCCACTCCAGTTTTAATTTTATCCTTAAATATAACCTCATTATCGAGTCAGCTTGGATCTTTAATGGCTCTTTAATATTTGTATACGTTCTGAAGTGCTGATCATGGCTAAATTAAGTGACGAGGTTTAATTTTAAACATTGTCTACAGAAATTATACTTGATGCTTATTTACATACTTTGATATTGTTAAATATGATAGAAAGTACTACTAATATGTATTCTTAACATCTTATTAATATATTATGTATTTATAAGATCTCGTTATAGGGTGTACAGTATCAGAAAAATGCTTATGTTTTTTTTTATGAAGTTGTATGTAATAATAGTTTTTTTCATTTTGTTCCATCAATTTTCTCTTCTATACCTTATCATTTCTCTTACAAAAGGTCCAAAACAACATGTGAAGTGTATCTAATATTTGTTAAATCTTATCATCTTATCATTACAAATTTAAAACCTATCTACTTGTATATTGAATAGTGTTATTCAACATAGCTTTTGTAACAGTTTAAAATTTGTATATGCGCGAGAGGTACATGTGTCGATTGGTTGAAAAAAAAATCGATTATGACATGTAGCTAAAGTGGTTAGAGCAACAGCACAGAACGCTGTGGATGCCGGTTCAATTCTTGCCCGACTCTTATTTCTTTCAATTTATTATCGATTTTTAATTAAAATAATACGTGTTAACTGTTTATAACACGATATAATAAGGTAAACCTGTTTGAAAATTATTTTAACTACGGCCCGACATCTTGGATGCTTTGCAGCAGCTGCGTTTTAAACCGTTAAATGTTTTCTTTAAATCTATACCACTCGCATAAACTACAGACAGTATTAAATAATATTATTCAACATGCTTAAAAGCTTAAAAGTTTAAATTCAAAGGTGACTGTAACAAACTCATTAAACATATATCTACCTCTAAAGTGGCATTTTCTTTATACGATCTATTAATACCAGAAACGTTCCCTTAGTTAGCCATGTTAACAAAACATTGTAGGCGGATATAGCTAGGGAGAGGACTGAATTGCACCTTTGTATAGTGCTAGTGGAGGCATAACTAAACAATGTAGTCTGTAGTCTTTGTCTCGGCTCGCCTCGGGCCGATGCAAGATAATGATCTATCAAACACTAGAACATTCTCCAGCAGTATTTTAACAAAAATTGGGCGATCAATTTTGGCCTGTAATATAATATAGTAGAATTCCTATTGAACCACGAAAAATGTCTCTTAGTAAGATCATCAATGCCCAGTTGTGGCCAAGCCTTGTAAAGTACTTTTCTCAAATAATCTGCGGAATTCCAAACTAAAGTGCTTTTTTTTTACTAAAAGCATCCGAAACGTCGGGCTGTAGATAAAAATAATGATCAAAAAAGTTTTACTAAAATATATCGCGTTTGAAACCGTTAAAGTGTTTTATTTAAATGTGTCTACTCTCTAACTAAAACTACAGTCAGTATGTAGCTTTCTATGTAGAAGTCAGTTCGAAATTTAAATTAAACCTTTGATAAATAACCTTTTCGATCGCCATGTTGACGAGTAAAAAATTGTTCCATTTTTAAATTACACGGAAAATATGGTTTTGAATAGTTATTTGGCTACTGCTCGACCAGTACAGAAAGTTCAATTTACCTCGAAGAAGGTTGTCAAAATAATGCTTAAATTCAAAGCATGTTTGAGAAAAAGATGTTTTAGAACGAATTGTCATAATTCTTTTCCTTCTTTTAAATAAAAAGCCCTGTAAAGTTCATAAAACGTCAGAGTCGAAATTCACGAAGTAATTACTGTAAATGCGCGCAAAACCCGTAACATTTAAATTCTAACATTTCCCCCGGCTGTCGACGAATTAAAATAAATAAAAAGCCAAGAATATTATTATCACTCGGCGAACGTTTCCGGGCAATTAAACTAACGCAACGAAAATATTTATTTTCCATTTATAGTGGAATAAAGTTTAGGTACGAAGGTACAAGTTATTCCGGCGGATATTTGGCTTTGTGCTGATGCTTTTATGCCGGTGTTATGATTTATTCGACTTTTACCGCGCAGCGGAATGCAAATGATAATAAAAAATGCATGTCAACAGACTTTTGGCTGCGAAATGTTGTAGTTTTTTTCGTTGATGTTTTCGTGCACACAAGTGAATTATGTTAGTCGCCACCGGCGGTTGCAAAAAATCTCATTTGCTTAATTAATATTTAATATAAAAATAGTACATTTAATTAATACTAGGTATAAAGCTAGGTGTCTGCCTGTGCACGATGCATCAGGTCGACGCTTACATTAGTTCTAATTAATTTCTTATACTAAAATTGGTACGGCAACAGTAGCGTGACATACCGATCGCACGGCTATCGAATGCGCGCTGATAGTCATCATTTTCCCCGAAGTGGCACAGCTTATGGTTGTCGCCTAATGAAGTGCAGCTTAGGGCCGGCACCAGTGTTATTATTTATTTATTTATTAAGACACTTCTATTTATTTATCTCGACTCATCTTTACGTTCAAATAAAAAAAAACAAATCGACAGTGTCGTATAAAATTAATAAATCCAAATATTATGTAATTAATATTGATTTTCTTCAAATATGTATAAGCCTTAAGAAATAATGAATTGTAAACGATACTACTTTTGCACTTTGTTATCATTTTATATATCAGAATATTTGAATAAGCTTAGAAGTGATTATTTTATTATTTTATATATATATTTTTTTGTTTTACTATAGTCACTGTACACTTTGGGACAGGTAAAGAAAACTTGGATATTTTTTTGCCCCATGACGTAGCCACATTTATGTATCGTGTTGGTTTTATCTATACACCACGTAGTTATCGATATGTTGGGTTGCGTAATTCGTTTAACCGCTTAGCAATAAATGTAGCAATGATAAGCAAATTACAAATACAACTTAGACAAAATAAAGACAAGTAATAGAAATTCTTTGTATTCAATGTACATTTATTGCTTTTTTACAAGACATTCATCGCGTTACGACTATACAGCGCCTACTCCTTATTTGTTTTGAAGTAGCCTTTTTTCCAATTATAAGGACTCGTTCGCATGTACAATTTTAGCTGCACGACTTCGCGTAGATTTATTAAGGCATGTTAAAGAAAAATTTGTATAAATTAAAATGTGTATATTAAAAAAAACGAATTTATAAAATTGCAGTAACGTCTATATAAGCTGACTGAAATATAAATGCCGTGTTTACACAGTATTTAAAATACTACAATGAGATCCACCTACATATTCTTCCTTAATAGATCGCATACGAAAAATAAAATTCCATCACTGACGCTTAAAATATATTGTAAAATCTTAATGTAATAAATATAAACATTGTTTATGAAAAACTAACCTTTTAAATAGGTTTAAAGATAATAAACGATTATTATTTCTTATCTATTTCTCTGTCAACTAAATTAAGATAGATACTTTGTTGTTTAGATTTGTGTTTGTTGACTAGATAGCTATTTTGTCGTTCAATTTAGTCTTCTGAATTTCATTTGATACTTTTTTTTTGCGTACTTTATCGGCTTATATGGCCTTTTTTTAAACGATCTATTTGTAATATATAATAAACAATAATTTTACACTACATATTTATTGAATAAATATGTAGTGTATGAACACAATGAATGTCGCTGTATATATATGCTTCTTTCAACTTTTTTGCATTCGTTCAATGTTTGATGCAACATGTAGCTTGGATATATTAGCAAAAATGGTTGGTTGTATTTTTTCTGGCTCTGTGAACACGCCTTTACCTCTGGTGATATTTTTCTAGAACAATGTGAACAGATGTCAAGAGCAGATCCGTTATTGTATTTGAGATTCATTGTTCACGAAACGGCTTATCGTATGTTACTGCGTCTTCGTTTCGCATTGTCCTTTTGCGATACCAGACCGCCATGTTGTTTTGATGGTTCAATAGAGATTAATTAGAGGTTCCGCCTCCGTAGCCAAATGGTAAACGTATTGCTTAGCATTGCGTTAAACGCAAGAGGTCTTGGGTTCGAATCCCAGGGAAACTTAAAAAAAAAGTTTCGGTCGGGCAGGACACAAAAGTCTGATCAACTAATTGCCCGTCAAAAGAACGAATCCGTGAAACGGACACAGAAATGTGTTCGCCCTATGCCCCTCTAAGGGGAAACGGGCTTTCACACACAGTTCACAAGTTTAACTCGAATCGTGGTTTATATCAGTGTTGGGACAGTAGTTCCAATGTACCTTTGTAGGTTCCTTTTCAGAGGCAACTATATTGGTGTATTTATTTGAAATATAATTTCAAATAAGTTTTAATTGTTAATGTTGTTGTTGTCGTTTGTATGTTGTTTTAAAATAAACGTATTTCTATTTCTTATAAAAGTTGTTAAATTTATTTTAAAATTAGATTGTACTGTGTTAGAATTTAAAATACAAGAAACCGGGGCTGCTGCAAGACACCGAAAATGTCGGACCCTAGTTAAAACAATATATATCACATTTTAAATCGTTCAAAGTGTTTTATTTCAATTATATTACTCGCGTAAACTACAAACATACTAAGTTAAAACTTAAAAATTTCGCGTTTTAAACCGTTAAAACTGTTCTACTTCGATGTATGCTACTCGCGTAAACTACAGACAATACTTTGTAATGTATCCCTGTAAAAATAAGAAAGCACACACAAATTTGTTTTGTGTATCTTCTTTAAAAGAACTTTTATTAGTCCTTTTCAGTAAAATGTACCTCAATTTAGTGTTTCGAAAAGATCACATAGTAACCATAAACAAAGCTAAGTGAAATTATGCAGTAGAATAATATAACATTCGCAAGCGTTCCTAATTTCCTTTTCAATTTTATACTGTCGCGTGTCGCGTCTCGTCGCAGGCTGTCTCGCGAAGTAAGGTCGAAGTAACGGAAATGGAACTATAGATTTTTATTTAGTAACAGCAGTCGCTTCACTTCCGCTTTGCGATTTACAGATAAACAGCTTTTAATAGTTTTTTAAATCTTATAATATAGTTTTATCTATACTATAATATATAAAGCTGAAGAGTTTGTTTGTTGTTGTTAAGCGCACAAATCTCAGGTACTTTTTTGGAAAGGAAACTTTTCAGGAAGGTTTAAATTGAAAAATATTTTTGTATTAGTTAGAACATTTATCAAGAAAAGTTAGAGGCCATAAAACCTTGCGCGGTGACTAATAAGAGGAAATGTGGAATAAACGGGGAAAATTATTCATCTTTATGAGTTACTTATGACGCGGCGAAAACAGTTCAAGATACCCAAAAAATATATGGAAGGATGATTCCTCTTTTAATGATATAAAAAAAAATCCGCGATACTATATGTCTCTCTTTTAAGATTAACTTGGCATAACGACGGGACGTGATTGACGTCGTGAGTAACAGCTTAAATTAAATTTATAAATATGACACCTAGGAAACGAGAGTTAAATTAAGCGGTAGTTGCGTTTATAACTGTTATTTAGATCTTTCTCAACACACGTTTAAATTACAGTTTCATTTTTAAAATTAACAATATTTAAAATGTACATTTGACTTACTAAATATCTGGAACCATGTCTTTTGATTTTTATCATACTGGATGTCAAAGATAAATAAATATTGTAAAAGTCTAGTGTTTCTACCATTTGTCTAAGCAGGTTTACAATGCAAGGCCAAACTCGTAAGTTGTGCAAACGGTATAACAGCTACCGAGCTTTACCTAAATTATAAAAAAAAGGGAAATCCCGTTTCCTCCTCGCGGGGCATGGGGCGAACACATTTCTGAATCCGTTGCATTGATCCGTTCTTTTAAAGGGCAAGTATTTGGTCAGACTTCTGTGCCCTGCCCGACTGAAACATTTGTTTTTAGTTTCCCTGGGATTCAAACCCAGGCCCTCTCAACGCACTGCTAGGCAATAAGTTTAACCATTTGGCTACAGAGGTGGTCACCTAAATTATAGGTACAAAAAAACTATTTGTAAATAATTGTAATGTAATCGACGATACGACGAAAAAAAAGAATACAAAAAACCTGGAAGAAAACATAAAATAACAATTATTCTAGTATTGAATCATGAAGTTACTACTTAGTACTATATTGAAAATTTCAATTCTGCGGGTTTTCGTGTTCGTACGCGAGTATAAGAAAACATCTTTTCACACATGATAAAACCGGGCCATGTTTTACGGGCCAGAAGAAGTTTATAACGTGTAAACTTTGATTAGGTTTATGATGTTTTAGAAAATCACTTTTACCTTCATAAATTTTAAATATTCATATATCTTTATTTAACTATCATTACATATTTTTGGTTAATTTATACATATTTAAAATTGTATTTGAAAACATTTATTCTGCACATGTTCTACTGTATACAAATATATACATAGTATGCTAAAATTTAAATTTCTATAGAAAAACCAAGAAATGACAGATTTTTAGTGTTTTTACACGAATAGTAATAGGTTGGCTGACATACAATTAAAATACTTACATTAGACAAATTACATTTACATTAGACGAAAAAGGGCCGAACAGCCCGAAAAAAAATGATATGCTGAACGATGGCCGTGAGACCCTTACACAATTTATACCTAATTAGAATAGAATAGACATTTATTCGGAAACAACACAAGACATTTAACAAACACAATAAAAAGAAATCATTACAAATAAAATAAAAAATTAACTAATTATATATGAAATAATAAAAAGAAGTAGCGTTTAGTTCCGAAAAGGAATCCACTCAGCTACGTTGGCACTGATGTCCCAACACTGATATTCTGTGGCCCGTTTAAACCGTAATTTAACCGGATAATTTAAACCGTTTGTACTAATTATAATGTCTCGCGTATTTTAGGATTTATTTTTCGGTTACTTAAAAACCTGATCTCTTCTTATATTAATCAGTCATCGCTTCGTCAAGTACATCTCCTGACAGTGCCACCTATTTTTGACACCGAAAATGTCGAGACCGATAAAGCTTGAAAACTCAAGAAGCTGTACGAAAGGCTGCAAAAACTATCAAATTTTGTATTCTGCTAAAGATTTAAATTAAACCATTTTAACGGTTTTAAATGCAAAATATACTAACTAAATATCTACGGCCATTTGAATGCTTTATAGCAGCCACGTTTTAATTCTCGTGAAAAGTACAGAATACTTCCTTGAAGAACTGAAGTACAGGCATTTACGATATACATTGATATACATATACAGATATCTCCGGGCGCGTCACACGCAAGCCAGAAGATAATACACAGCCATGTTTTCACTGCCGCTGAAATTTTATAAGCCACGGCGCGACAATTTTTTTCGTTCGCCGAGCACTTCGCTGGAGTTTTGCAACGCTTAAAATCTGAGCTTAAACAGAGTACACAGTTTAAGGGGAAGTTTTATCAATTTAATTTTTTACTTCGAAAGTACGGTATAGGGGAGAGCTTATAACTTTAGCGAATCTTAGCAACTCGACCACATAATTATAGCGAAGTTTGATTATTTTAATAATAGTTTAACGAAAATATATTGTCAATGTGTTTACAATTTATTTTAATTACGGCCTCCCGTTTCGGATGCTTTGGGGCAGCCATGGTCACTGGGAGACTGAAGATGGAGGGTATCCCTAATGTCAAAGTCAAATCTGCTACGGGGCTATCTGTTTTCTTAGTCTGTTCTTAATAGAACTTGTAACTTTTTTGGAACCGTTTTAAATGCAAAACTTAAGCCGATTATAATCTGAAAAATTTTAAGACTTAAACCGGCATCCTCAACGTTTCGTGATGTTGCTCTCAGATGTGAGTTACCGAGTCGATCAATTTTTAATTTTTTTATTTTACTATCATCATGTGAAAAATATTAAAGTTTTCAAATATATTTAACCATCGAAATCTTAATTTTTTTTTTAAAGTCTAGTAATGTTAAATGCCTTAGAGATACAGATAATAATGTTTTCTTAGTCTTAATAATTGGCACGTCGATAAATAGGACTTGGCAGCTTGGCCTTAACGCGAAAGGACGTAAACCGTGCATAATTAATATCTTCTAGCGGACACACACTGCATATTCATGAATACGCCTCAGCATAAAACTAGATTATTAGACCGCTTTCAACTGTTTCTAGTTTTTTTCTCTATCTCTATTATTGAGAGGAGAAAAAGAAGGAGATACGGTGTATTTTTATGAGCTTTGCGATGGCATTTTGTGCACAACTAACAATATACAACATTAGCTGTGTCAGCGACTTCGTCCGCGTACATTAATTATTTTGGGCCTCATCTTTAAAAATTTAAAATTTTAACCACGAATATATGAAACATTTTCGTTAGTTGTTTTATTTAAAATTTTTAAGCAAGAACTAAAACAAAGAGTAAAAGAAATATTTAAAAAATACATTTTATTGTTAATTAATCGATTATTTATGAAATCGATGACTGGACCACCGTTCTATCATATATGATACGAGATATAGTAGGCTGGTCTGTTTTTTGTAATGAAAAAAAGCCAGACAAATCTCCCGAAATCGTCGAATACATATTCAGCAGCGTAATCCTAAAGTGGCTGTGCTTTTTGTGAGCAGCAATTTGCAGGTGTATTGTGCAATTTACGATGTGCTGAGACTAGTTAAAATTTTTGGCCTTTTTAATCTGTGGTACCCCCTTCCAATGTATTGCATCTATTCTCTTTCTGTAATATATACATATAGATTCTTTTTTTAAGTATATCCGAGTGTGAAAATATGTTTTCAGTTACTATACGAATATGACACAGACGAGACTCGAACTGGAAATGGTTCGTATAATTTATTCGTTCTAAATTTAAAATAACTTTGTTAGATATCTTATCTATCCTATATTATCACACGTATAAATTGTACCATGTCTAAACTTCAAAATAATTATATATACATATATTAAATAATGTATTTTTGTATATGTAACTGAATTAAAACGATTATAAATTAAAAATCACGCACTGGGCTGGACTTAAACCGGCCGCGGCATCCACAGCGATCCGCGATTTTATAAATAGTTGAAACCCGGATGTTGTTTTACGCCAAGCTATCGAATCTGTTAAGCAAGCAATTTCCAGATTAAATTCTTCGAAACCAGGTCACAGGCAGACGGAAAAAGTTGCCTTCCGAGGCATGCCAGCGCCACTACCAATTGTTTCGCTTGAAACTCACTCTTAATTCGTAAACTCGATTCGATCGAATTAGCTTTTAACATAACGTATTAGTGGGTTATTCTCTTTATAAGAGTAAGTTTGTTTCGTGTCCCTTATATGCAAATGGATGGACACATCTCTGTGTCTTTTTATGATTTGTTAGAGACTGACACATGTTTGAGTGGAGCTCCTTATTATGTTTTCGCCGGACACCGAACCCACTGTCTCTGGCGCTTAATACTGTTCGGTAACCATTATGAACTTAGATTTTTTCAAATTGGTTTTATATATCAGAGAGATAAATAAATCTATAGAACTTATTAGTTTGGTAGCGTGTTTGATTTATCTCCGTTGCAATCTTAAAGAATATATTTTTAATACTTTCCACAATTATTTGTTTAGAAATAGCAAACTCATCTCAAATCGATTTAAGTTCTTTTAAATAATTCCGATATATTTTTTAGTCAAAAAATCAAAATCAAAAATCTTTATTGTTTCCTTATATATGGTACAGAATCGAAAGTCCCTAGTCCCCACACTAGGGCAAGCCTGTGTCATGGGTGACTAGTCTCTTCTAGATGATGGGTTACAATAAATAAAGACATCTAAGCTAACTTATGTCTACTTACGATTAGTGTCTATTTAGGTGAGTATTTGCATTATGTGTGTTAGTGTATGTATGAAGTGAGAGCGTGTTACGTGTGTTGATATAATATAGGTATGTAACAGAATACGTGTGATAGGTGGATAATGTAAGTTTACAATGCTAACGAAATACGAAATAGACTTATTATAGTTAGTTACATTATAATGTAACTAACTATAATAAGTCGGAATAAACTTATTACAATTATTTACTTAACATTACTAACGGAATAAACTTAATACAATTAGTAACTCAACATTACTAACGAAATTAACATTTTACAATTTGACAATTACAATAGCATTTTGTTATAGACAGATAAAGTGCTAAACTATGCTTATTTAGGAATATCAAGCAAAGCCTCAGCTGAAGCGTAGTCCAGGCTTGACAGTAGGTTTTTTATTATTTTGTTTATCCTATATCTTGACAGTTTGACGAACTCTGTTTTAGCCTTTTTATGAAGTTTATTGTAGAGGTAAGGTCCTCTGAAATTGAAAAATCGTTGTCCAAAACTAGTGTTTTTTTGGGTGTTGTGAATTGAGAGTGTCTTTGTGTTAATGACATTAAGTTATGTGAAGTAGAGACTTTGTGGAAACGAAGGCAAGTACTAAGAATATATAGATTTCTGACCGAAAGCAACCCTGTCTCAGTGTGCAGTTGGGTTGTAGGAAATCGGAAGGGTTTCTTAAAATGGCTCTTTGAGCACGCTCAAGTTTAAGTATGTATTTTGCGACAGTCATATCAGTAGTTTGCGTTATAACACTAAATCTGTCAGTGAACTGAAAATGAAGAGAATGTCAAATAGTAGGGCTTTCGAAGAGTAATTTATCTCCCGTCAAGGCTTAAAGCTACTAAGTATGACTAGGTAGATACCGTTCTGTTATCCTTTTGGTTCAGGAAAATTCCCTTCAAAATTAACTTTTACGGCTATCGAAATTCTTTTAAACTGTCTCATATTTTAAAAATAATGGACTTGTCGAATGCTGATTAAGGTGAATTAGATCATCTGTAGTTTACGCGAGTTCACAAATGAACATGTACACTTACGTTCGCAATATTATATGTTTACAATTTCAAGCCGTTAAAGGTGTTTTATTTTCATGATCGTGTTCCTTTATAATATTTTAAATAAACGCAATGAAATATTTTGTTAGTTTTTTAAATTTTTTTTTCGGGAAAAATATCGAAAATACATAGTTTTTAAGATTGTATGTTGTATAAACATCGAATTATTTATTACTTATGATGTTTCAGAGCATTAAAAATCATAATTTCAGAAGTAAGTTATCCTAGAATATCCACGTTTTTTTAAAGATTATTATATACAAATAGTAATATTGGATTTTAGCAATAAATATAATTTAATACATTGCTTTATTAAATAATTTAAAACTGGATAATTATGAGTAAACGTCACATATAAGTAGCTGAGTAAATAAAAATAACTTTTAGTACATATACGACCATAAATAAAATAAAATATCAAAAACTTTAGCAACACAAAACCTCATTTCTGTATGAGTATCAATTTCAACGTACAATTCACCATTCACCATTTGACAACGGGACTTCACTGGCTTATCATACTAGGGGAAAGGTTATAACTTTTAACCGATCAATGAGATACGTATTCTAGATCAGGCCTATTAATTAATTATATTAATTAAAATTATTGCAAAGACGGGGCCGTTAGTGCAATAGTAGCAACGTATAATAATAATCAACAGAATGTGAGTTCGATCCCTACCGGGTCTAACATTTTTTTTAACCATTTATATTTTTTATGAAATATGGACTTCGTCTGTAAATCGGATTATAATGAATGTTATGAATATCGATATTCTGTCCAGGTCACGAACAACCGTCAAGTTGCATCGCGTTTCGGCTTCAGCCTTTGGATTTCCGAATATCCAAAGCCAAAATAATTCCGCGCTGGGGTAATTAGCCTACCATTAAGTGAACACTAAGCTGGTCTCTGCTCCTCTATCATAAAAAAAATGCATAAATTTACCAATGAATAAGTAGTTTAAAATTAGGATTAAAATATATCTTTTCCCAGGTGAGACCTAAACCTGGCACAGACGGCCGCGGTGTTTTTTTTATTGCCAACTGACCTAGAGGTTCGACGCTTGCGTTTAGAACATTCTAACATTTGTATGTACCATAAGCGATTACTTAGAAAGAAACAATTTTTAATGCGTTTTTTTATGAATTTAATGGTGTAATTTAGGCCCGCATTATGATATTTACATAACAATTAAATGTAAATGTATACACACAGATAAGATGAAGCTAAGTGCGCAAGTCTGTTTTGTAGCTAACTTCCAGTTCTATATATCAATGAAGGGGAATACCTCAAGCCATGTATATAAAATGATAGCTCATTGTATTTCTTTATCACTTCAGTGTCACTTGCAAAATGTACATCTTCGCTCTAATTCTTATCACTGGTGTTCAAAGCCGGTTTGTATCCAAACACGAAGAATGGATACCACCCCCGTTCCACAGTGATTTGGAAGACGTGTACTTTGAGAAGAATTTTGAATCTGTTAAGCCGGTGTATTTGAAGAGGATCCCGCGTCAAGTCCAGGGTGTGACCAATACAAATCCAGACGGAAGTTCTAATTGGATAATAAAGACACCAATAGCTGGTAATGATAAAAATGTATTGAGCGGTGTGGGCGGTATATATGGCGTGAAAAATGGCGATTTCAACGCAGCGTTAGCTGGGCTTTCTTTAGATAACTTGTAAGTAAAGTTATATTAAATAATATATAAATTTAAATAAAATTTCACACACAATTTAACACACAAACACGCAGGTCTTGAACCCACGACGTTTTCCAACTATAGAAACTCATTAAAAATATTCCATTAACGTCAAAAGTGTTTAAAATAGCTCCATTACCTCTTATTTATATTAGTGTTTAGTCTGGTCTTATCTGTCAAGTAAAGTAACTTTGCAACGATACAATTATTTATTCAAAGCTTCAGATATCTCTAATTGACACCTGTCTTTACCGTTCGTACCTCTTGAATTTCTATAGCGAAGTTAATATAAATCTTAATAAAAAAATATGGATTTAGAATATTCAACAAGGATTTAATAATTTTTATTTTTATGATAGATATAATACATATAACAATTCTATATATATCATTGTTCTCTCTCTTCACTCTTCTCTTCACAGGTTCTGAACGTTTCGCCATCATGAGCGGATGGCATCATCAGATGTAGTTAGCACCTCGTTTGCTCGAAGAATATATTCTCGCGAAACGTCAAAACACTCTTCTAGCTTACGTCGGCCGAACAGCCCATAAATTTTATGCTGAACGAGGGTCGTGAAAACCTTACACATTTATTTATAATTTTTAACGCATTACGTTAATCTCCAGAAGTACCGAGTTCGAATGCTGGAAAGAAATAGATCAGACCCTTGATTTATAAATGTAATAAGAACTACAACAATTGATAAATGAATTTATCAAGTTAATAAAAAATAATTAACTTTCTTTACCATTGCAGGCATGGCCACAGCGCTAGCATTACCGGAAAACATATCAAAAACTTCGGAAACCAGCTGACAGCGGCTGGAAAATTAAATTTATTGCACAATGATAGACATGATTTAAGCGCACATGCTTTTGGTACGCGGACGTTCCCAAACAATCCCATGATACCAAATTTCAACACTGTGGGAGGAGGCGTGGATTACACCTTTAAGTAAGTTAATCTTTGTGTCCTGACAATAAGTAAAGAGAAAATAAGTTTCCATCTACTCTCTCAATAATATCTAAATGTGTATATTCAAATTCACGTATCGGAGATGACGCTAAAACATGGGGCCAAGAAATAAAGGTGGAACAAATAATGAAATTTTGTAATTTAAATCTTATCTTAGAACATAAAACTGAAATAAACACGAAAATCAATATTATCGTACGTTTCTCTTGTAGACATCACAGACAACAGCACTGAGATATAAATAAGGTACCAAATTCAATTGTCAGCGATAAAAATTATTTATTTAAATATATTAAAGCGTGTAGAATAAAAATAATACAAAGTGCAATAGTTTTCGAGTTATGTGAAAAATAATCTAGTTCTATTGTTAAATACTGTGTATAGTTTACGCGAGGAGTACACATTTAAATAAAACACTTTAACGGTTAGAAAGTAAAAACGCGGATAGACTGGCTGCTTTGTTGATTACAATATTAATCAATAAAACCGCCACATCACATCACGGTCTGCCCCATGCCTGTGGAAATCTTAGTCATCTATTTTGTAGCTGGGACTCTTCCTGTTCTAAAAATACACGTTCCAACGTATCCTTGGTATATGGAGTTTGGAATATCACAATTTTGTTTTTGTTACAGCAATAAAATTGGCGCTTCGCTAGGGATGTCACACACAGATCTCCTGAAACGCACGGATTACTCAGCGATGGGGAATTTGAATATTTTTCGCAACCCTACTAGCTCTTTGGACTTCAACGCCGGTGCCACGAAGTCGATATCACCGTTTTTACCAAAAAGTAATTGGCAACCGAACTTCGGGATATCCTATATTAAGTATTTTTAGTGTGATAATTGTTATCTGTATGAAATAAGAGTATTGAGTGAATAGTATTAAGTTTACTTGTTATAATGCTTTGGTGTATGAGTTTAGATATATAAAACATACTAGCTGTGCCTGCGACTTCGTCAGCGTGGATTAATGACTTAGGGTAGAATTTTTAATTATTTAGGCCATTTATTGATTTATGTAAGGGCTCATTTAAGGCAGCCAATCTATGTTGTGAGTGGTACTTTGCCCCAACACTCTCACCTCACATCACTCCTACTCTAACTTCCACTCCCACTCCTCTTCCCAAAAAGCCGAAGAAGAAAGTTTCGTTGTTATAGCTTCAAAAACCACAAATTTCCATACAAAATTTCATCCCCCTTTTCAACCCCCTATAAACCCTTATTTGGCATTAAAAGCCTATATCCTTTCTCAGGCTCTAAAATATCTGTGTACCAAATTTCATTTAAATCAGTTCAGTAGTTTCGGGGTTAAGGCCGGACAGTAAGACAGTCGTTTTCTTTCGCATTTATAATATTAGTATTGATTATGTACCTACTCTTTTCTAACAACAAGTGTTTACCTTCAATTGTTTAATTACAGTTATCTTTTTATTTTATGAAACGCAATATTTAGCGTGTAGATTGTAATATAACGTTGGAGAACCTATCTAAATAAATAAATATGTATAGATATAATGAGATGATTACAAAAATTAATTTAAAGTACGTAATTTGGATATAGCTATGTCCGTATTACTAGGTCTTCAATAAAGGTTTATATTTATGAGTTCTTTCCATTAACTTGGCCTTCGTTCCTCATACAACCGTCTCCTTTCTATGCCTGCCCATTCATCTAAATGTTATGACATGTTTTTCTGTACAGGCTGTTCGCCTATGAAATAAGCTGCCACCCGCGATCAGGCTCTCACAGTCTTAACTCCTTCAAGACCATAGTCAAACAATATTTTCTTGAAAGTCTTGATTTTGTTGACTTATATTTTTATTATGTATACAGTTGCATCTTTGTAAGATCAAAATTGAATCTTAAGTTTTTACATATTAGTGTGTTAACGTTTTCTGTTGTGTTAGTATTTGATATAATTGTAAATTACAATTTATTGCATATTCTCTCTTATTCTCATTTATTGTTATTTTGTTATCATTTTCTTTATATAGAGGTTGCCTGGAAGAAATCGCCAAAGGCGATAAGGCCGCTTTTATATATTAATAATTAATTTAGTATTACTATATTTGTATTTTATGTGTTTATAGCTATTTTGTCTGAGATTAAAATGTAATAAACTATAAAAGTAAGAGGGACTATTATTTTGTAAGGTATCTTATTATGATAGAGATGACCAGACCCTCACTTGATGCAGAAATACCTCACCCATATAACATCACACAGGATGCTGTGTCGAATCGATGTAGGCTTTGGAAATAGACATGGGATTCAAATTTTTATATCTATTATATTTACAAGCTTATTTTTAAAGATGATTTTCCTATCTAGTAGTAGATCATATAAATAAATATACGTTATTTATCGCACGTATAATTAGATTTACTTATTATACTTACTTTAGTTCTTAGAAAATAAATAATTAAAAAAAAATACCTCTTTTTCGGATGTTTGAAAACAAAAACAATTACGATACGTAAGTCTCTATCATAATTTCCCTAAGTTAGCGTAAAACAGAGCCACCATAAATACGCCGACTTTACAACAATAATAAAAGAGAGAGAGTAGCAAAACGATAATGTCCGTACTTAATGTTAAGAGAAAAACGGCGGTACTTTGAAATTTATCGCAAAATAACGATCTAGGTTGCGAACCGTGGCCTCGATTTGGTTTTATTTCAAAAAGACGGTAACACATTTATGCTGCTCGAGACAAGCTTACATTTAAGTCTAACTAGCTGCCCTAGCAAACGTTCTTTTGACATATCGACGAGTTCGTTGGTGTAATGGTAGCAATTTAGCTAATAATCGACGCGCCGTGGGTTCGATCCCCACTGGGTCCAACATTTTTAACACACTTGGACTTCGTCTGGAAATCTGGATATAAGATGAGTGGTAAGAATATCGAAATTACATACGGATCATGAACCACCGTCCACAGATGCGAGATCGGTTTCTGTCTGTGGATTCCCGAACATATATGAGGCCGCTAGAGCCAGAGTGGCCTAACTGCCATTTTTTGTGACTTGACTTATTTATATTTTTATAGTTATAAACTGTTAATCTACAAGAACACAGTGGCCGAAAATTATTAACATAATTCTTCACAGATAATACTACAAATTCATTTTCGCCTAAGTTAATTACGCATCTTTATTTTTCGCCTTATTGAATATCACGTTACTTTTTGTTATTAGGCCATTCTGGCTCCAGCAGCCTCATATAGGTCAACAGCGCATCTTGTTAAGATGCGATAGGCTGGGGTATTTCACCTACAAGTAAGTGAACAAAAACAGATCTTGTAAGTTTATAAAAAACGATAGGCATATATATAAGATGCTCCTATTGGTCGCACCGTAATTTTTTATCAACCTTAAGCCTTCTTCAATAAGTGGTCTAACCAAGACGAAATAATTGTTTACTTTGAACCCATAGTTCTTAAGATTAGCGCGCTTAAACAAACGAAGTTTTATAATATTAGCATAACAGTTTCCAGTGACATTCATTAATATAGATGTGACGAACTCTTCTAAGCTCAAACGGCTTAATATTTAGTCATCATCAAACAGCGGGAATGTTGTTATTCCAATCAAGATACTATGAAACCTCCATAATTATAAACATTTTTTCGAGCTAAAACATTATTTAAGTAGAGATTTTAAGCTCTATTTTAACGTACACTAACAGTATTTTCACCTTTCAACAAAGTTATTACATGCTTCTGAAAGGTTTGCGAGAAAACTCTTTTTAAAATCACTTGAATAAACTTATATTTAGAATATTTAAAAGACACGTCAAAAAGTTATTTAAAACTAGCGTTAAAAGACTCGAAGTTCGATTTTTATGTTACAACGATGAATTTTCAAGTCGTTATTATAGAAAATGGTTAACCGCATTGCCTAACATTAACAAGCACGAGAGGTCCTGGGTTTGAATCCAAGGGAAACAATAGATCGTTTCGGTCCAGTAGGGCACAGAAGTCTGATCAACTAATTATGTGTAAAATAAGTAGAGGAGTGAAGCGAGATCAAAAGTTTAGTAGCCGTTATTTTGATCGCTTTTGCTTTAAGTACTTTAAAATACTGTACTTCTGCGAGCCTGTTAAGCCGTCCGTGTCGGATCGGGTTATTATCTAGAGGTAGTTCGTAATATAAAATGAAAGTTTCGCGACATCGATATTATTAAACAACAATTTAAAATTAAAACCTTATAGATTGACATTGAATTGTTGTTTTTTTTTAAGTTAGTAACGGTAAAGTTTTGATTTGTTTGATTGTATTTGATTCTAACTATTAATTATTATTAATTTCCATACAAAATGTAAAATTGTACTCGCGTAAACTATTGCCACGAGTTTACGCGAGTACACACTTAAATGCTTTTAAAGGCGATATATATTAGTTGAACTTATTTGAAATTATACAATAAGTTTAACTAATGTATATCGCGGTATAAAGTGTTTTATTTAAACATTTTCAACGTTGTAAATTGATATAGGGGTCAGTAACTTTTTAATTCGTTTACATATATTAAACTTGTGTTAATTACTACACAATTTATAATTAAACTTAATGTTTAGAAAATGTATACGTACAAATCCTGAACATACAGAGATCATAGCTTAAATAATGTAATCATTATTAAATACGTAAGCTTAATTTTGCCGAGCTTTCAAAATATTCGGATAATTCAAGTATAATGAACGCGGTAATGTGGACGCCACAATTATTCGATGTGTTCCCGATAAATCTATGTTTGACTATTCGCATTATTTATGGACGATGTGAGGCTGTGGTCTCCTATCAACAGCGTAACGTGTTGCGCTTAAGTGCAAATCTTTCAAAATCAAAATATAATAACATATTAAAAAAAATGCGCGAGAGGTGCATGTATCAATAAGTTGAAAAAAATCGACGATGTGGTGTAGGACTCGGTAGCTCAATTGGTTGAGCAACAGCACGGAACGCTGACGATGCCGGTTCAAGTCCTACCCGAGTCGATAATTTTTTCAATTTATTTTCGATTTTTAAATTATATAGTGCCTTCATGTGTTCAAAAATAATAAAGTTTTCAAAAAAATAATATCATAGTTCTGACTCAAGTTGGACTTTGTAACATGTAAATATTAATGGGAAACTCTAAATGCCATTAAAAAATTAAAAAAAAACCGGTTTTGGATTTACTTTATTGATTTGCGAATGTCCAAAGTCCAAAAATAGTTCGACATCGCATTTGTTAAGACGCTATATAGGTACTTCATCTTGAATACCATCCTTTTTGTCCCCCGGTCAAAAGTATTTTGCGAAGTAACGATTGAAAATAACTAAATACGGGGCGTAAATGGTTAAACATTACATTTCCATACGACACTAAGTGATTTTGAAGCAATAATAGGAAACCGTAGCCTTAATATTATCTACTAGTTATCTATTAATGAGTTTTTGATAGGGTTGCCGTAAGCAATTCGATATTTGTTGGACGTCATTATAACAATGTTAGTTTGAAGTGAAAATCAATTAATACTGTAATTCAATATATTCGTTCTCTATCTGGTCCAATATTTACCGGATCGACAATTTTTAACCGAATATAAATAAGGATTTATTCCTAATTACTTTTGTAGATTAAGTATTCAGCTAGAGATATATTACACTATCTAAATAATGTGAGTAGTTAACGCGAGTAGTACATATTTAAGTAAATGACTTTTAAAGGTTTTACGTGAAGTATATTTTGATGCCATGCCGTCGTCGTTCCCTTTGGTCAGAGTCGAAACTTCGAGCCGTAGTTAACTAATACTTCGCGTTTTAAATCGTTAAAAGTGTTTAATTTATTATTTTACTTTCTATACGTTGCGTAGCATATTCGGATATGTCATTCCAAATGATATTAAAACGCAAAGAATTTAATAATATTTGTATTGTGTTGAATTATCGATATTTACTTTTTAGACAAAAATATCGCTTTTCTAAAGAGTAAAAACTTGTAACTGTTACGGCAGCCGTAATTAAAACAGTTGAAATCTCAAACGCGCAGTTAGGTAAGAGCAAATATCAGAGTTAGCATTTGAAACTTAGCTAACACAGTGCCTATTATGTAACCTGCTTTATATACCTAGATCTAGTAAATTTGGATGCTCGCCAAATGCAACGCTCATCCATTATGTTGACTCAGCACTGTATGGAGAGTGCGTGTTTCCATTAACACGCGGTTTTTAAAGGATCACAATTAAATAGAATTTATTTCGTTAAACGTATAAAATATCACGTGATGTTTTAGACACGTGACGTATAATAATACTTAGTCAGAGCATTTTGACGTACAGCAATTCTTGATGTTTTGTGTACCGAATCTGCACGACAGCCACACGGCTCAGAGGCTTAATATGTTATCCCTGGGGAAACAAAACAAATAATTCAATTCTTTCTGATAGGTTATTAAAATTTGGTCAACTAGTTGGCTGTGAACAAAAATACATTGAAATGAATCAGTCCAATGTAGGAAATCGGATTTTTTTTATTTTAACCACTCACGTTCTTATATATATCGTAGTGGCTAAAATCGATGTAAATTAAACATTTTTATAAGTTTATATGCGAAATATATTAATACATTTATTTTAACGGGTAGTTACAATACATTAAAACTATGTTAACTAATATATTTCGTGTTTTAAATCGTTGAAAGTGGATGTGAATGTGTATTACACGCGAAAACTACAAACAATAATTACTTGTAATGTAATTTAAGAAGAGTAAATTATAACGTAACGGTCGACAATGGACACACGCACACTCCGTTCAAAGTAAATAGAGCCCTCTGGAGTGTGCTGTGATTGAAGCATGTTACATGTCCGGTGGGTCTATTCCCCAAAATGCATGGATTTGGGTTAGGTTCGCCTTGTGAGCTATGCGTGTATAAATTGACTGGTTGCACTTTCGACATTGGTGTAATTCATTGTAAAATCCATTTTATTGTTGAAGTCTTCTAACATATAAACCACGGCGAGACTTGGATGTATAATGCCAAGTATTTCTGTTCTGGTGGAAGAAAAGAGAAATAACAATGTTTTGTTTACAAATACATCAATAAAAGTGGTAAATAATACGGGTATGTAAAACACTTTAAACTTCTTTAAACTACTTTTGTAGTACAAGCTACGTACTTTTGTAGTACGTAGCTTGTACTACAAAAGTAGTTTAAAGAAGTCAATATCCATATTAAATTGTCCGATCTGAAATATATACTAACATAGTTATTATCACCGGTCGAAAAAATAACGCACGTCTTCGGGAGTACTAAAAACTTCAATAAAACACTTTTAACGGATTGAAACACGAACTATACTAGTTACTAATTTTGAATTCACGCCAAAAAGGAGGCCGCTGTTTTAAAGCATCCAAAAACGTCGACTTGATTAAAATATATTAAAAAGAAACTAAAAAAATCTTTGATAAACTTGTTAGTTCCTTGGTAAAGGTACTTGTTACACATAACTTAGTGAAAATCCCAAAACCTTAGTTTCTAACTTATACAATGAACTACTAACGGTCATAGTTTGATCTTAAAGCACACAATCTCTTGCGCAAACGACGCGTAATCACGAAACATTCATTACGTTAGTGTTCAAATGAAAGTATCTAAAGAGTTTTAAACAAAATCACCGAGTCGTATACGAAATACGTCTGCCTTAATTATGGATTTTGTCAATATTGGCGTTGCACTCGGCTTGCAACTCTTTGAGTTTTCGCTCGCTTTGGAGTTTACTTTGCCCTAAAAGATTGTATATCTCGCGGTGCCAAATTCTGGATGACTAGGAATCCCTAGAATGTATACGTAGCGTTTATTTAGTTTTACAACCTTTAACCATTTGACAGATTATTAATTAATTTTTTAATGTAACGGTTAAGAAGTGTTATAAATAATAAGTGTTAAAAAATACACAGTAATAATAATACAAGTAATAGTAATATATAAAAGTGTTCAATAGTATTAACAATAATCTGTTTTTATTTTTTAATGTTAAAGGAAGACAGACAAGCACGGTGTTTACTTGAATTGATGTTCAGACAAACAAACAGTTGTAGTAAATATTTTTAATAATACTATTATATACTGTTGCAGAATATATCAGTCTCAAGAATCTCTTCATTATAGCCTGATAAACAGCATTGAAGCATATATAAGGGTTAGTCAAGTCGAGTCTAGTATTTCATCAGTTCATGTTTGTTCCTAGCGGGATTTCCTCCTTACACTTTCTAAAACCTTTTTTTTTATTAAATATTTCTGACTGATTAATACTTGAATTATTGAATAACAGAACTAATTGAAATAACACCACTGCAATTCGCAAATATGTACCGAAATTCTTAACTTTTTAAATAGACCAGCTGTTTTAAGAGCCGGCCCAAAATGTCCCCCCTTGCTGCCCCCCACATGTGCACGCACGATGATATGACTCCTACTAGAAATTTTATTGCGTGTTTTAAGTGACGTCTTATAACTAGCTATTTTATAATATTTATAGAAAAATCCTTTGCAATTCGAGTCATACTATTATTATTTATTGAGAGATCTCTTGTAAAGCTTTCAGTTTCAAAGCTCAAAGGTAATAAGTGTAATCATGAAATCATATTTCCCTACAGCTACGTTGTAGTTGGTACAATTTGTATCGTCAAATTCGTGTAAAAGCACTCGTAGGGCTGTCAGCCGTGTCTAATTGGGACAAGTGGACCTCTTGAGTGCTAGAAACTCTTGACTTGGTCGTTTCTGAGCCGGTAACATGCAAAAACGCAGTAAATATCGTTTTCTCACTAAATATTGTTTTTCTGAAAGTTGTATCTTACGTAGATAGAAAATATTAAAAACCAAAATAAAATACGTCAACGCGCTTGCGATGCTATTGCGAGCCCGTTTTGTGGGTAATGATCAATTGATCGTGGTTTGGATCCCCTCAGGTTCCAAAATATTTTTAAGATTTTTTTCTGAAATATGTTGTAATTCGTCTGGAAATCTGGATATTAAATACATAGGTGATAGGAATATCGGAAAAGCCGTGATGTTTAAGCACGTTTCGGATTCAGAGGATTTTAGAATATGCAAAGGCAAAATAAGTCGACAGTGCATCCTGTTTAGATTTCACCAACCATCAAATTAACCTCATGCCTGGCTGTCCTGTCTTCAGGTTCTCAAACCAAGGTAAAAAAATACTAAAAATATAATTGAAAACAACTGCTACGTAAAGACAATTAATTGGTAAAGTTAAGTTTGTAAAGCTATAACTTTTAAATAAAACACTTTAACGGTTTAAAACGCGATATATTAGTTAAACTTATTTGGAAATGATTTTTTACGTCGGCCCGACGTTTCGGATGCTTTGCAGCAGCCGTGGTCACGGGGAGACACACGCTTTTTATTTTTATTTATTATTTTATTTTATTTACTACTCGCATAAACTATAGACAGTATTTAAGCTATAACTTATAGCTCGACTACGCAATAACTACACAATACTCAAAATTTTCAAAGATCTTTTTTACGTTTAGAAAATTTTACTTACTACGAATGAATTGGTATTCTATTAATTTAAATCAAGTCTTAAACATTAATGGAAAATCAACTAAAAAAACCGTTAAGCTTGTTTTTGGCTTCGTAGTTGTGTACAATTAGAAAATAAATCAGAATACCTATTGACAAAATTGCGCATGAGGTACATATATCAAAAATTCGACGATGACGTGTAGGATACAGTATCTCAATTGGTTAGAGGAACAGTGCCTGGGGATGCCAGTTGTCCTGCCCGTGTCGTAATTTTTTTTTTACAAATCGATTTTTAATTTAAAATTGTGGATGTGATAGCCCTGACTCCAGTGCTACCAAATCTAGGGCGTCTCGCATCCCGTATGCCAATGTTTATACAAGTCTACAAACAATTCCGTAGTATTTGCGTAGTTGAATCGATAGTAAAGCTATGTTAGCTCGGTTCGAGACAAAGGGATTTTAAATTGTGTTATTTAGCTGCAAAGACCGATGAAGCAGTTATATTTTCGACACAAATCAGTATTTTCTTATATTTACTTCATCAAGCGACAGATAAGCTCTGAAAAAGCAAGTAAGTAACATCAAATAAGGATAAATAACATAATTAAGCAAAGCAAATATTTTAAACCATAGTTGAGTTTGAAAACCATTCTATGCTGATGTATTGTAGAAAGTTAAAACAAATTTGGATTTTTTTAAAATATAGTATGGCTAAATTATTCTGTTTAAAATATTTATAGTAACTACGACTAGTATTACAAATTACATAATTAATAAAAATATGAAAAGTGATTTGTTATTAATGACATCTAGTAATTTTCTTAAGAACTATCAATGTTACAATATTTTTGTAAAAGTGACATCTAGGCACTAATATAACGAATCTAATTGCTACACACCTACCACACAGTCGTAGCTTATACCGGTCATTAAGTTCAAAACCTTGAAGATAGATGACTCTTATAACAACATAATTATTTAAATAAAACACTTTAACGGTTTAAAACGCGGTATATTAGTTAAACTTATTTGTTTATTTTCAAAGTGTTTTATTTAAATTTGTACTACTCGCATAAACTACAGACAGTACAATATATTTAGTTTAAGTTTTTTTTGTAAAAAATTTTGACTATGTTAAAGCAAAGTATGCATTTTTATAAGCTTCAAAGATAAATAAGAAACTAAAGCTAAAATGTTTGAAATTAAATATATTATTTTCATGCTATTATTTATAAATTAAGGAAAACCAGTTACTAATATAATATCAATCCAAAATTATCTTTATTTGCTGGTAATTTTAATTAGGTTACGCACAACACTTGATATTGGGTTATCCCATGTTATTATTAAATAGATATTGTAATAACAGGTAATTAGTAGAAAATTATGTAAAACTGGAATTGCCACTTAGTTATGTTAGGTTCCTACTTCAAACATACTAGTATATGTCGAAGTATGTGATCCAGAATTGTTTTTAAAATTGGTGACGTCGGCAGCACCGACGTCATAATTGTCAATATTGTTAGAGTGGTCCATTTTTACTATTGAAACACTTTTATAATTGAATAATAAAAATAGCTATAGACTAGACGTTCGCTCTCAGAGCGCCGTCCTTCCAAAAGTGCCCTGCGCTACAACGGACGGCCTTATATAAGCACGTAGTGGGGGATTTCAGTGGAGCGACCGACGTGAGTCACTTGTTTACGCCTTTAGGAACACGTGCAGCGATGACGTAACGCATTGCCTGTTTTGCGCCGATACGACCATCCTGACCGGCTGTGCGCGCTCTGCACTAGCCGTTTTGGTGTTTTACTGAAGAATATTAATTTCTGAAACTGGTAAATTTTAATCTTTGAGATTGGTATCAGTGAACCAGGTTGCTAATAATTATTATGGTCAGCAATAAGATTCATATCTGACTGAGTTTAGTGTATACTGTAGTGTTATGTTGTCACATACACTGTGACACCAAAGTCACGCACTCTGTGGTACTATTGTCGTGTACCCTGTGGTACTATTGTCGTGTAACACATCACAATAGTTACAGTGACAAATTATATTGGTAAAAGGTCATTTTAATTAACTGTTCATTCCACATGACAACAGTTTAAATCAATTGCTATTGTAAACGGTGACTTATTTAAGTAAACTGCTCATTCCACATGACAACAGTTAAGGACTAATGATATTGGTGATCTTATATTTTAATTTTATTGAACTGCTCATTCCACATGACAACAGTTTCGTATTTTTAATTTTATTGAACTGCTCATTCCATATGACAACAGTTTCGTATTTTTAATTTTATTGAACTGCTCATTCCACATGACAACAGTTTCGTATTTTTAATTTTATTGAACTGCTCATTCCACATGACAACAGTTTCGTATTTTTAATTTTATTGAACTGCTCATTCCACATGACAACAGTTTCGTATTTTTAATGTGTAGGCGGATAGCGAATACAATTATAGACAACACATGGTAAGGATAGGTTGGAGACAGGGCGATGCTGCATAAAGCAGAGGCTCTAAAGGATGATTTGACTAGGTCGATGCTGTGATCTAGGCGGTCCTGAGCGCCGCGGACACAGGGGAATAAATTATTATTATTTTTTTTTTTTCGGATAGGATTTCGCTACCGCTGGCCGTTGGTGGGCTCCAATACCCCAACGTGCATCTTTTCACATTATTATTATTATTTTTTTTTTTTGGCCGTTGGTGGGCTCCAATACCCCAACGTGCATCTTTTCACATAATATTTATGATTGACTCATTAACGATCAGTCGCTAAGAGCAATAATATTATTAGGATTAGTCAAAGGACTAAATGAAGTGAAGAATAAGTATTGCGCCTCGCTAGGTTAACAGATTAAATGGAACTCACCGGGATTTGTCAGATTGTCTCAATCTGAAGACTTTTTAATTTTTAACCAGACAAGGTCATAGGTCATTACATTAACTGTAAATTCTGCTGGGTTCTTGAACCCCTGAACCCTTGTGATATTCAATATCGAAATCATAATTTTGTAGAAATGTCCACCATGGATGAATCCACTGCCAAGGTTTCTAACTCTTGAGTTTCTTTTTTGACAAAGTGCAAGTGTTGGAGCTGAGGTTTCCACCGGTATTCCATCATTGCCATTTCCAGTATGAAATTTCCTTGTATCAGGCTATTAAGCGGAGAAGGTAGGTAATCCCACTTCTGATGTCGAAGTATGTGATCCAGAATTGTTTTTAAAATTGGTGACGTCGGCAGCACCGACGTCATAATTGTCAATATTGTTAGAGTGGTCCATTTTTACTATTGAAACACTTTTATAATTGAATAATAAAAATAGCTATAGACTAGACGTTCGCTCTCAGAGCGCCGTCCTTCCAAAAGTGCCCTGCGCTACAACGGACGGCCTTATATAAGCACGTAGTGGGGGATTTCAGTGGAGCGACCGACGTGAGTCACTTGTTTACGCCTTTAGGAACACGTGCAGCGATGACGTAACGCATTGCCTGTTTTGCGCCGATATATACATATAATTTGTAATTGAATTCGATATAAATATTATTCTCCTATTTATTATGTTCATCATTATCTGCTTTCAAAATTCTAGAATAGGAACACAGATTTCGTTATCGTCAGAAGATTGTTGTCAAATTGGCCTTTCACCTGATAACACGGAAAGAACACAAGGTCACAGAGATAATGTTTTTAAACACGATGGTGGATTTATACTCCAACGTCCCGATAACAAGACTAAAGCAGTTGTCACTGGACAACAAGGCATTGATAAGCTTAAAATAGAATTAAACTTTTCCTTATTCATTAACACACTGAAAAATACCTATAAGTCACCCTATAATAGATAAGTTATGTAAAATACTGAATTTAATTCAGTCCAGTGTGGACAAGCGACAATGAAGTCGATTATAAGTTTTGTTTTGTTTTTTACGACTTTCTCATTAGTGCACGGTCAGCTGTACGATGACAGAGCAAATAAGTTTGGCCTGGAACTTTTATACTTCACGCAAGCTGAAACTAGTGGACACGCTGTGTTAACACCATGGAGTGTCTGGGATTTGCTTACGCGCATTACAATAATCACGTGTGGTGATACTAATGCACAGTTAAAAAGAGCGTTGTTCCTACCCAACAACTCTGTAGAGATTATAATGGGAATTAGTAATCTGGAAAAATCTATAGAAAGAAAATCTGCATCGTTTCCATTATCCATACGCAATTATGCCATATTAGATACAGACGTCGATAAAAGCATTCCCGTGTTCGTGAGAATATTAAGAAAGCTGGAAGTAGAATTGATAGTACTGAATTTAAAGGATCCAAATTCCGCCGTTTTGGTGGCGAATCGTTTTATGTTTGACGCAGGGAAGGATGTACATAAAAACCTACTGCAAAGTACAGACGTGGACCCTTCGGGAATTATATTAACAAATACAAATACCTTCAATGGGATCTGGAAGCATGCTTTCGTTCGATCAAAAGATGATGAGCCCTTCTTCGACATTGATGGTAAAAAAGAAATCGGTAGAGTTAACATGATGTCACAAACGGCAACTGTATCGTATTCTTACAATGGCCAACTGAACAGTGAAATAATAGAGCTTCCTTATGCTGATGAAAGATATGCGCTAATAGTTATATTACCGGATAAAGATATAGGAATAAGCGATATGTATCAAAAGTTCGAAGTGGAAAATATTGACTCCGTTATACAGATTCTAAAAATTTTCCGTAAAGTCAAGCTTCGAATTACGTTGCCGAGGTTCAAGATAAGTACGAACTATGTTCTGAATCAAGCCCTAAATAACATGGGTGTGTTTGATTTATTTGAAAAGCAATTTGCCCAATTCTATGATGCTCCGAATAAAAGCATATTTGTACCTGTAATCGTTCAAAACACAAACTTTGAGGTAAACGAAACGGGAATCTTCACAGAAAACCTAAATAGTGATTCGACAAGTACGCAAATTTTTCGTGCGAATAGACCATTTATGTATTTAGTTCTGGACAAAATAAGTAGTACTATTTTAGTAAGTGGTATATATTCTAAACCAACTGTATATTAATTCTAAGAATGTTCCATCAAAAATACAAATATTATTGTGTGAACAATGGCGATTACCAAAAGTTTTATATAATGTCGATAAAAATTGTATTTTCTTATGTCTTAAGTATTAAGGTGCAAAGCAAATTCTATTATCACAGTATAATATTAAATGTAAAATTATTTAATTAAGCGTCTTCTTGTATCTTGTCTCCTTCCTTCAAATAACTAGTATCTGGAACAGCAGCAGGCTTCCATAATTTTTTTAAAGATGGCATTGATGTCTAGTTCGCAGATCTAAAGAGACTAGGCACACCTTGGGCTTGAGACTCGCATTGTAAAAGTAGTTTTTGTAAATTTAAATAAAAAGTATACCAAAAAAAAATGACGAAAATGGATCTTGGAGGTGGGCATAGCGTAGCCTCCTTGATCCCCGTCATTAGACCCCATCTGTCTAGCTTTTTCGCCTCCTTCTGCAACATCATCAGCTCGCAGAAGGAAATTTTGAAATACTAAGACCAGCATTGAGTCTATACGTTATTGAAGACAAATAATTTTAAATAGGTATTGTTAATATTAGAATTCTGAGCTCATTATATATCAAAAACAACTGAAATCGAATCAGTACATATTATTAACATTATAAATTGATAATTATTATTGCCTTGTTTTTTATTTATGAAACAAAAGAAATTAAATGTAAAAAATTGTTTCGATTTTAAATTTGACGAGCAAATCAATGTTTTTGTATTTCAATTTTGATGTATGACAGCAAATTATAATTTCTACAAATAAAGCGAAATTATCAGGCTATTTGAAATTTTATAATAACTTTAAAATTATTACAACATTATTATTAATATTAATTATTAGTTATATTAATTTCAAAACGCTGGGAATACCTTAATAGTTTAAACAATAAATGTACTAATACACTCTGTAATTTAATATGTTCAATCTCAATAGATGTTTAATTTATATAATGCCATCATATGCAAAGCAAAGTTTCCAATTAATATCATTAAAATAAAGGAATATATTTCACGAGCCAAATTTTACAGATCACATTATCATTGTGTTTTTAACCGACCCAAATATGGTCAGCGCGGAAAATTAATGTATAATTAATATACTTAATTAAATGGCGGATGACCAACAATTGTAATTATTATAATTTTACCTGATGATATAATGGGGATTAAATACTGTCTATAGTTTACGCGAGTAGTACACATTAAAAAAAAAAACACTTTAACGGTTTAAAACGCGATATATTAGTTAAACTTATTTGGAAATGAATTTTAACCTCGGCCCGACGTTTGGGATGCTTTGCAGCAGCCGTTTCCCCGTGACCACGGCTGCTGCAAAGCATCCGAATCCGTGTACTACTCGCGTAAACTATAGACAGTGTTTAACATACGCATTGTTAAACAATTATACATTTTCCTTCTTTTATTTAAACGTTAAAGGTAAGAATTTCGTAATTTTGTTCAAGACACGAATCGACGTCAACGAATGGATTAGCCGTCAAGTGAAGTCCGCGTTTCGGCTACAGTCTTACGATTTCCGAATGGCCAAAGCCATAAAGAACATGAACCGGTTTCCTGTCCCCTTCTGTTATAAAATTAGACATAAGTTGGCTTCATTGTTAAAAGTTGCGAATCGTAATCAGTAAAATTATAACACGAAAATCAAACTTTCATTAGTGTAAACCAAGAGACTTTGTTTCATTTCCGGTCTAGTAACTTTTAGCTTTCATTATAACTATAATTTATTGATAATAATAGATCAATTCTTTTATATAATTTAATAGCCATAATGTATTCTTATTCAATATATTTTACTGTTACATAAATTCTACTTTTGACAGACGTTGTTGTAATGGTAGCAATGTATAATATAACAGATCCGTCCGGGTCACAAACCACCGACCACAGGTGAAAGAGCCGTCAAGAATAATCCTCTTTTGGTTTCAGTCTTTAGTTGCCTTAATATCCAAAGCCAAATTATAGGTCGAAATCTCTATACTATTTTATTGTAAACATGGATTTTTTAATATGAAAAATCGGAGAAACCGTATCGAATATGAAAATGGGAATAAAATGAAACACGTTTAACGATCTACGACGGGAAATATATTAGTTAAGCCATTTTCCCCCTACAGACACTGCATAGCATCTGAAACTTCAGGCCGTAATTAAAATAAATCAAAAACAACTTCAGTATTAAGTTTCGCAATTAAAACCAATAATAATAGTAGTATATTTAGATAAAAAGAAGATAGAAACTATAGACAATGCTTAACTTTTAATCTAAAGATGAGTAAAGTATAACGTTTACAGACAGTACGATAGTAAATAATTATTCATGTAATTATCAATATAAATAAACACACAGTAGCTCGTTTGGTTAGAGCAGTAGCACAGATGCCAGTTCGAGTCTCGGCCTAACATCGTTTTTTTTTATTATTTTAAGTTAATTTAAGAAAGTTTCTTACTTTTATACCCCTCTGTGACTCATTGGTTAAACGCTTTGCCCAGTTCATAACGGTAAATGGTCACGGCCAAGACCGTGTTGTATAAGACATGGTTCTATTTGTTAATACCTAGAATTTGATTAATAAATTTGGTATAAATATAATGTACTAGGAACAGGATTTTTCATAAGAGATAGGGCTTAATTCATAGTGCTAAGCTCGAGATACGTGAGATCTGTTTCAAAGTAAATGTAAGTGTACATTTATTTTGAAACAGATGACACTAAATCTTTTTGCTTAAAAAATTGAAATTTTCAGTATTAAATACTGTCTATAGTTTACGCGAGTAGTACATATTTAAATAAAACACTTTAACGGTTTAAAACGCGAGTTAAACTTATTACTTACAGTCTCTCCGTGACCACGACTGCTGCAAAGCATCCGAAACGTCGGGATGAAGTTAAAAATCATTTTCAAATAAGTTTAACTAATATATCGCGTTTTAAACCGTTAAAGTGTTTTATTTAAATTTTCAGTATTAAATACAATACATATCACTAAAAATGGGAGTCAAACGTGATACTAGTCACTCGATCGAAACAAACGTTACACATATATAACTTATGTAGATGCAACCAGAGCATTAAAAAATAAAAAAGTTGCAACCGCTCTATAGAAATACGAAGCCTTTCTTGCACTAACGACACTCACTTCCGGGCTCTATAAAAACTAAATGCATCACTTACACCGCAACATAACGATAGGAGAGCGCGATCTTTAAGCTTACCGACATGAAGACATTTGTAAGTTTCCACTTTTTTAATTCCTCGTTGTTCCTGGAATTTTCCGTTCCATTCGTCTACCGGTAGTGTGCACTAATTACAGTGTGTGTAATTAGTGCTTTAGAACGTTTGAACTACCGACTTTGGTTATGTTATTTTCATCCAGTAACACAATCCAAATTTCAGTAGTCAAATCTGGCTTAAATAATTATTTTTTTGCTCGATGGTGTGTGGTTCTTGTGGTCACAAAAAATACTAAGATAATATAACTGATATTATTATAATATTAAAAAAAAACTTTTAACGGTTTAAAACGCGAAATATATTACTTCGCATTTTAAACCGATTTAAGTACTTGTTTAAACTTGAGTAAACTAGAAAAATTCGTAATATTAAATTATTTGCGTAAAAAGATTACAAATCGTCCGGTCTATCTTAAATTATTAAAAAAGATAACTGATATATTGCGCGTTTTAAATCGTTTAAAGTGTACTACTCTCGTTAAGTACAGACAGTTTTTAAAATAAAATTAATATGCGAAAATGGACCACTCTGGAATTGTAAAAACGTTCTCCGATAAAATAACGTCGATATAAAGTTAAGTGAAAATAATTACAGTGTTGCAAAAAGGTTAAGCGCAAAAAACTACCTACCTTTTTCAGTTTACAATTCAAATATTATTGAAAATAATTGGTTAGTACAGTGTGTAGTGTATATTATGAACTACGAAAATGTTACAAAATTTTGACGGTTTGTATAATTGAGGCGACACACGGGAACAGGCGGTGAAAGCCTTTCACGATTCACTAGAATCGATTTTACAAAGGAAAATGATAGATTTTATTGTTTACCCTCAATTTTTTTTTGTATCTTACATAACTAATAACTGTATGTACTTATAAAAGCTCTTCCTATCATAGAAAAGTCAAAAACAGACATATTTTACTCTCACTGACGCTATTGTGACATTTTTATGGTTCATTGTTATGACGATTTACTATGTAGACTGCTTAAACTCATATATTTTAATTTTCTCATATTTTAATTTATATGAGTTGGAAATTAATTTACTACTGGTCTATTGAATTGCTCTAGTTAATCTAAGATGAAATACATTTTTAGTGTCGTTATAGAGTAATTGTATTGAGTCTGTATGTAATAAATTAACTTATAATAATTCCTAAGAAAGTGAACAGGAATTTATTTTAAAACTTGTCTTATGGTAGCAATGTATGGCTAAAACTAGGGGGTCTAATCAATTTATAATGAATCTGAAATTTGTTGGACTTCGTCTGGATATCTGGATATTAAATGGATGGTAGGAATATCGAAATTAATTCGGGATCACGAACCACCGTGAACAGAAGAAAAGCTCGAAAAATATAATCGCGTTTCCGTTTTAGTCATTGGTTTCCAAATTTCCAAAGAGGTTGACATCTCGTTGAGATGTTCTATGGGGTACGTTCCATCCAGTGAATCATATGCTTGTTTGTCCTCCTCTATCTAAAAAATGTTTATTAAAACAAAATCGAGTGACTCTAATTCTTGCTCTGCAAAATTGACGCCACGGGAAAATTAACACGTAGAACAATAAACTCCAGCATATGTGCTATCTAGCGTGATAAGCTTGTCCCAGTCCCAGCCGTGGACTTATACAGAGCTGATGCTTTACACATATATTTTGCATGCATATAATAGAAGGTTCAAATTTAGTAATCTGTAAAACTCTTTAACGGTTTAAAACGCCAAATAGTCAATAGGTTAACGTTGGGTCGTTTATGTTTAAAAGTTTCATATTTTTCATATAATCTAACCCCATTCTACATAGACTTATTGACTTAATGAGTCATTAGCGAACCGACGCTTCACAGCTTAACTACTAAAACTGTACGGGCTAAAGTGGCCCAAATTGGTTAGCGATAAGGGCGACTATCGCTCGTTACAAAATGTACGTTGTAAGTGAACATTTGTGCCGGCACATTAGTTGGGAGCTTAGTACTGATGGGATGCGATATTAGTATTCATGTGAAGGCAATTCCGTGCCCGATAACTAGTTCATTAATAGCGTGGTTGTTTGCCGCGTGATAGTTTTACGATTCAGAGCACAATCTATAGTCCTGAAAATGAAACGCCTTGAGATGGATTTTTTTGATAAACTAGCTGTGTCGGCGACTTCGTCCGCCTGGAATAGTTAATCTTTAGTAGATTAAAAAAATAAATACGAGAAGGGCAGTATTTGAATAGCATCCACAGTGTTACTTATGTGTCGGTGCTCTCACCAATTGACGTGCAGGAGCACGGAATGCTGTGATGGCAATGCAAGACGTGCGCGTGTCGTATATTTGTTAAAATCCGAAACCGAATTTAAATTTATATAATGCCATCATGTACTTGTGAGAATACTATAGATTTCAACATTTTAAACTTCTAAGTATTCTCTGTAGTTTATTTGAGTACAAGATTAAATAAAACACTTTTAACGGTTTAAAACGCGGAATATATTCGTTTACCACGCGGCATTTAGTTATGTATGGCTAATCAACGGGTCGTGGGATAGATCGCGCCCAACATGTTTCTCATCGATTTATAATTCTTCTGAAACATGTCGGGCTATGTCTGGCAATATATTGGCGGTAGGAAGATCGAAATTCCGTCGAATACGAATCCAAATATAAAAAAAAGGATGATATGGGGTATTTAAAGTCGCATTAAGTCGCATTAAGACCCCATGTCTGTCCACCTCTATCATATACACGGAAAACTGGACGTTAAAGTTAGTAACCGGCATGTAATTTTTTTTCAAATGTATGTAAATTATTGTACACAGTTTTTCTTTGAAGGCCTTCCAAAGACCCTTCAAGCACCCTCACTGTCCACTTATGTCCTCAATCCGTGTACAAAACCCTTTTCTATGAAGGAACCAATAGAGCAAAATAGAAAGCCTTCAAAATCGTCGGAAGTCGATTGGACGATTACTGCGCCCGTTTAGACGTAGTCAGATGAATATTGCTCCACAATTCAATTTCTGCGTATTTGCTTATGTGCCTAGGGATGTTCATTGTTAAGAAATCTTTATCGATAGTTTTCAAACGGCTAACGTAGCTCGACTTTTCGATTGTTTAGATCTATTAGGTAGCTTCGCGTTATGCCCACAAAGTACTGGGTTCAAATCTACACGGAAATATTTCGGCATAATCTTTAACTTTGCTTGTGAAATTAGTTAGTGAAGTAGACACATTATGCTGTAAAATTACAGTAAACAGTTTACTGTAGTTTTAGTCGTTTTTTAATCAATTGTAAAGTTTATACAAAAACCTACAATAATATATATTATTGTAGGAATCCAAAACCAAAGAAAGTACATTCTAACTTTTATAAAAAATATATTACATGTCTTCGGTTGTTAATGTAGCTTTTTTATTTAATTTATTAAGTTTCAACTCACTTATTTTAAAAGAATCATCTCTTTTGGATGTTTTTTCTTCAGTCTATCCGTAATGTTTTCGTAATTTAATACAAAGCATATGAGAAACGTTTTTACTCCCATATAATACTTAATACGCTTATAAGATTTGTACTGGTATTCTAGCACAAAAGTTAAAGACTCTAAGGGAAAGAAAACAGAGTGAAAAGAATTTTAGCTTTGACAATATTGCTTTTCTGACAAACTTGAAATACAAACTTATAGAAGTATATCAACTTAGAAAAAAAAAAACAATTATGTGGTATGTTTGTTGGTTATTATAATGTATTTACATTAACTTAACTGAAAATCTTGATTTTGAGGAGCAATGTTTTGAAAATAGATTGCTCACATAATTTCGCTCTTCATTAACTTGTTTTTTATAATATCTCGTGATAGTAGCTCCATCTATGTTTTACAGAAAGCAAGTCCTAATAGTAATGACTGAAAAAAATATGTATGTCTATTATGTCAATGTTGAATGCTGAAATATAATTGTGTCTGTTTGTAGAGACTAGTTTATTACCCCGACTGCAATACGCACAGTAAAAAGAAATGTGAATTTCATTATACTGCAAGTATGAATAAATAATAATTTTCAGCTGAAAAATGGTGAAGTTCCTTAGGGATAGAAGCTCCAGTGTTTCAGTAACGAGTTTAAAATTGCAGTGGCTGCTTTTGGTTTTCTTGACTTTAAAATGTAGCATCTTGTGTTTTAAAAGTGTTGAATTTATGACGAGAGTTTAAAATTCTGTTTTATTTATAACATCATTATCTTAGTCTTGTGAGACTGAACTTAACTAGAAGATTGTTAAATACTGTCTGCAGTTTACGCAAGTAGTACACATTTAAATAAACACTAACGGTTTAAAACTCGATATATCTTAAACCACTTCTGCTGCAAAGTATCGGATATCTCAGGCCATTTTTGAAGTCCAAAAGTTTTTATTTAAATAGAAGATTATTGTCTACTATAAAAATAGTATTACAAGTTACAAAGACATCATTTAGACATACAACATTAGTTTAGAAATCGAAACAAAATTGAAAAAAAATTCGACTCGGGCAGGACTTGAACCTGCTATTGTGCTTGTTCTGTCTTCGTGCTTGTTGAGCAACAGCACGGAACGCTGACGATGCCGGTTCAAGTCCTGCCCGAGTCGAATTTTTTTTCAATTTATTTACGATTTTTAAATGATATAGTGCCTTCGTGTGCAATAACATGTAAAAAATATTAAAGTTTTCAAACGATATAACATTAAAACAAAATGCGCTATCCACCAATTTTAGTTTTGGATATTCGGAAGTTCACAGACTGAAACGCGACTAAACTAGACGGGTATTCATTTAAGGACGATGGTTCGTGACCCGGGTGATTCGATAACACGATTACTGTGTAATTAAGAATCTCATGTAAACATCTCGTGTAGACGTTATATTCAATATGAAAATATGCCTGTACATTAAGTATTAGATAGTAAAAAAACTTTAAATATTTTATATTAAGCAGATATCTTATTAAAAAACATAACGCATAATGCGCAAGATTCCACAGATAACTAACAAAACAGTAATTTATATATATATTAAACTGAAACATAAAATAACGATATAATAATAGCACATCCTTACCAACCCGTTTCAAGAGCTTATTTACAAATAGTTCTCATGTTTGCGCGCCAAAATCAAATATTTGGTAAATTTTATCCATTACCATAGTCGATTTATGAAATACCGTACGAAACGAATTAGAGTTTGCATCAGAAAAATAGAAGAAAGATGTAAAAACCAATTAAGTTGTCGAGTTTGCATTCACTTTTACATCTTTTTCAAAGCAACTGTATCAGAGATATTAAAACTAACAGGAAGCTTAATAAAACATGTTAAAACGCGAAATACATTAGGTAATCTTATGTTTTATGTATTTAAACTGCGAGGTACTATTATAGTACATTTAGTGTTTTAAACCGTTAAAAAGTCTTATATTTAAATGTGTACTACTCGTGGATTCAATTTAATGCCGTTAATTTTAAAAGGGACAGGGCGAACACATTTTTGTGTACGTATCACGTTATTTAAAAGACTGCCCGATCCAAACAGTTTGTTGTTTCCACAGGTTCGAACGTAGACCTCTCGTGTCAAAGGCAAAGGTATTTAACTATCGAGCTATTGAGGTGATCAATTTCATTTCAGGAAAACTTATTTTAAATTCTTGATCATGATTAAACTAGAAAAGAACTAGGTAACCACCGAAGTAACCTACGAAACGTTTCTCTCGATAAATTGTTTTGTTTTATATCTATGTTATAATTAAATCTAGTCTGCACTTACTGTCTGCCCATAGAGAATGCAATAACCCAATCTGCGCAATTATTTTGATAATTGAAAGCAATGATAGTGAATGTTCTAGACTTTCACCTCAGACATGAACTAGAAGGTACGTGAAAGTATTTTGTCTATTTAGGGCATTGTAATCTCAATTCGATAATGTTTGTAAGTTATACTAAGTATTGAATAGAACAATCTATCTATCTATACTAATAAATAAGCTGAAAAGTTTGTGTGTTTTAATGCGCTAATCTCAAGAACTGCGGGTTCGAATTGAAAAATCTTTTTGTGTTGGCAAGAACATTTATCGGTGAAGGTGACTAATAAAATGCGAAGAAACAGCGGGAAATGTGAACAAAACGGGGGAAATTTTTCATCTCTGTCGTACGCTGCGAAAACGGTTTAAGACACCGAAAAATATATATGATAGAATGATTCCTCTTTAAATGATAAAAATATCCGCGACACATATATATGTGTATCATTTAAGATTAGCTTGCAAGAACGAAGGGCAGCTTAAATTTATAAAGATTTAGAGGTTTGCAAAAACAAATTTGGATGTCCATAAATACTATTCTACGCGGACGAAGTCGCTGACACAGCTAGTATAATATTAAATGGTTGGTAAGAATATTGAAATTGCATCCGAATTACGAATCACCCGCAGATAAACCGTGAAGTTGTATCGCGTTTAGGTTTCAGTCTTCTAATCTCGAAATGCAAAATAAGTTGACAGCGTATAGTGTATGTTGACATATATACATATAGCTGTGGTATTTTACCTTCCATCGAGTAAACCCCATGCTTTTTGCCCTCCTCTGTCATAAAAAACCATATAATTCGATATGTTATTGCGTATAAATTATATGTACATACATTTTTCGTAATATATAGGTGAATAGCGAGCGGTAAAAGTTGGCCAATATCAAAAATAAGATAACGTCTCGCTTGACCGACTTCCTAACAATATCAGGTGTACAATGCCATCTTTTACATAATACTGGTAACGGATTCGCATCAGTGATCTTTGTAACCAGAAGGCTGTGTTTGAGTTGCTTTTTATTGGCATTAAACTCTGCATAAGACCACGTCCAGCTCCGTTACGTAATAAAATTTCAAACAGATCGTGGAAATTAATTCATGAAATAATTACCTCTTAACATAAACTAGAAGTGCAGTAAGCTAGAAGCTAGTAGTAGAACACTACTTTCAAATGCTTTAAGCGGAATAAAACGCGAAATATATTTACTTATTACAATATGACTGCTGCAAAGCCGAAACATCGCATCGTAGTTAAGAATAAGTTAGCTAAGATAATTCGGAATTTAAACCGTTAAGTGTTTTATTTAGTACTTGTATATCTGAGTAAACTTTTTGACAAATTGTTTAAATATTAACAAAAATATATTATTCTAAACCCATATAAGTGGATGCATCGCTTGGCTGTTATAGTTTTTGATTCATTATTATTTTTAAAAGAGCACGATATACTATTTTATTGAGATTGGAATTCATGCTACGGATTAGACTCGAACTCAAGACCACAGTGTTCAGAGGTATTATTTTACTCTAATAACTTATAAAAAAAAAAACTATTTTATTTGCTATTAATTTTTTTCCATAAGTGCGGCATTCTGAAACACAAACACGACAAAACTACTTTCACGATAAGGAAAGGATATAAAACTAAATAGTTATATATGTTCATCTACATTACATAAGAGTTAAAGATGCGAGTGAATGTATGTGAAAGTAAGTACACTTTTTTGCAAATAAAACTGGATTGAGCACCGCTCACATAATCTGTGGTCAATCGTAATAACATAATTATACTCTGTGGTAACAGAAACTAAATGGAAGATGCGCAGGAGTTCTTTGATTGCTAGAATATTTATCTAGAATTTGTGTACTAAAGCTTTAGGGGGAAATGTAGATTTCTAGTTTTTGTTGTTTCTCATATGTTTACTTGGTAATATAGAGCACAAATTAGTCTTTTTCTGTTTAACAAATGATTATAAAATAAATTAGCATATCATAGTATATTTTGAGTTAAAGGTTATTTTGACATTGTAGCTCAATGTGATCATTGCATTAAGCTAAGGTGTTTCGGTCAGACAGGGCACAGAAGACTAATCTTGCTGGAAGGGGAAACAGAATAGCATACTTTTATTGTAGGGTTAAATTTACTCCAAACTTCACGTTTTTACATTTGTAAGTGATTGTTACTAGATTAACTTATTATTAGAACTAAATAAGTGCACATAATCGTCGTATTTAAATTTTTCAGTAATATTTTCCAAAACCGCTTGCGGACGTGGGCTGTTATTTTCACACAATTTTTCAGCGTCCTCATATGCCGTATATTAAAAAGTTTCACACACTTGTTATTCCTACGAAACTGGCATTTTTAATGTGATCCATTTTAACTAGTTATGCGGTTTATCACGGAAAAAAATCGCTTAATGTATTTTAATTAAATTCACTTTTCGCAGAATAATTTTACGATAAAACATTATATATACAATAGTTATTATCTTCATTTAGCACAATTAAGGTCCAAATTTTGACAAGCTCATATAAATTATGACAAAGTTGATACAACTACTGAGCAAGCGATGAAGAATTATTTACTTCTATATTATATGCTTCTGCTATATGTATTTACCCATTAGGAGATATATATTTTTTAAATAAAATGTGAAATATATTAGTTAAACTCATTTTATAGTTTTAGTTATTTATAAGTTTAACTTATATATTTTGACTTTTAAACCATTAAAGTATTTTATTTAAATGTGTAATCCTCGCGTAAACTTTAGACAAATATATATTAATCAGTAATCTGTAATTTGATAACTTTGAAATTCTCTTCAATAGCTAGAAATTTGAAAACGTCTTTATAAGTTTTTGTAAGACATAAAAGTGACTCGATAATTAGAACTAATAATATTGTCTTCTTACAGATATGTTTATTGGCTTTGGCAGCCACTTGCCAAGCTGGCTTCGAAAGCCTCGACGGAGGCCACGGCCAAGACAGCAGCGGGTTTCAGTATTCGGCGCCATTAACCAGCGGAGGGGGTCACGACTTTTCCAGCCAGGGTAATGACTATTCTGGGCAATCCCAGGACTTCGGTGGACAAAGCCATGGCGTTTCCGGTGAAGGCCACGATTTTTCTGCCGGCCAAGGGAACGACTATACCCTAGCTTTAACCCAGGGGCACGGGCAAAACTTCGATCAAGGCTATGGACAAAACTTTGATCAGGGCCACGGACAAAACTTTGACCAGGGACACGGGCAATTTAACGTGGGACACGGTCCGCTCCTTGGTAACTTTGGCGGTGATTCGTATCTGCAAGCAGCCCACGATTTGGGGCAGCACCAGGGAGATTTTAGCGGTTCTGACGGAGGCCAGCAGGGGTATGGACACCAGGGCTTTCTCCTAGAAGACGGTGGTCACGACTTCGGGCACGGCGGTCACGATTTGGGTAACGTAGAAGCGGTCCCTGTAGGAGAACACATCGACGAAGAACATCCAGTTGAAGTACCGCTTTACAAACACGTGACTGTGCCTATTCATAAACCTCTTCACGTCAACGTGCCTAAGCCAATTTTAGTGGGGGTACCACAACCTTATCCAGTAAAGGTTCCAGTCCACAAGCCAGTTGCCGTTCCAGTTGAGACGGAAATCTCCATCCCCATTGAGAAGCCAGTGCCGTATCCAGTCGTTAAACACATCCCGTACCCAGTAGAGAAGCATGTTCCGATCAAAATAGAGAAGACAGTCACTGTCCACGTGCCACAACCTTACCCAGTCAAAATCCCCGTTTACAAAACGATCCACCATCACAAAGACCACCATTGATTCCGATGATAAAACTGTGCCTTGTAAATATTTAATTTAAGTCATTTTCAACTGTCTTCATGTTGTAGTTGATTTATTTATTTTGTTGTTGTCTGTTTGTTGTAATTTCGTTGTTGTTATTTTGTGTATAAACATTGTTACGAAATTTGTGACTTTTATTCAATACTAAAATCACCTTTCATTTTATGAGTACTCTCAACACTTATTAAAAATTATACCTTTACTGATTATTTAATCACGGCTCTCTAAAAGCAATTAGATCAATTTACTTTGTTATACATTGTGTCACGATACTACGGAATTGATTACTGTAGTAATTTATACAGTAACGAATAGAAACATCAAATAAAAAATAACATTACATTAACTTTGTATAAAATTTTATGATATGGTTACATAAAACATATTTTGATTCTAAATAATGGCTGTTTTAACATATTAACCTGAAGTTAAATTGTTAAATTAACGATCATTATAATTATTAAGTTTATGATAAAATACTACATTTATTTAAATAACACTTTAACGGTTTAAAACGCGATATATTAGTTAAAAATCATTTTCAAATAAGTTTAACTAATATATCGCGTTTTAAACCGTTAAAGTGTTTTATTTAAATGTGTACTACTCGCGTAAACTATAGACACTACATTTATTTACAATGATAAATAACAGTAACCATTTGAATAAATTTACAAACGCCTGCGAGAATAAAGAGAGCAAAATGTACGTAACAATAATTTAAATGCGTTTGTAAAACGCGTTATTTATGAAAGAAGAGGACAGGCAAGCATGGAGTTGAGTTGTTTTTAAGAATGAAACACCCCAGCCAAACAATATTAAAACTAATTATGCTGTCGACTTTGTTACTTTAAGACATTCAGAAAATGCCTACCATCCATTTAATATACCGCTATTACGAAAAAAGTATAAATTCAGTACAAAAATTAGTTGGATGGTGGGAGTTACCATTGACCTGTTAAAGATTAGATCATCTGGCACCATTCGACCAACGATCTTGTCAGAAATTTAAATTTGACAATCGATCAAAAGAATTGGAGTCATGCTATAGGTGCATGTAAGATACATGCTGAGCAGTGTGGTATTCTTCCATGAAATAATTTTTTGGTTAATTGAATAGTTTTCGTAGCGCACGCAACGGAAACGCAACTAAAATTATGTTGCAAAAATTCTTACTGGCAAAAGCTAGTACTTACTTACAGTGTGTCGCTAAAAAATAAACACATGCGACGACGTAACAGCAAATCACGTATTCCATTTGCAATGAATTTTCGAATATCGCGTTATACCAGAAATATAAACAGTAACGCGGCCATTATCTGAAGCAACACGAGGAAGATTGTTATTTATTTTGAGTCGTGAATAGGGTGACCATCTTCTGTTTTTGACAGACTGATGCAGAGTTTATGTCACATACAGCTAAATTCGATTATTAGAGTAAGCATTATAGTTATTTAAATATATTAGACATTTTCTTATGATAGGGGATAGACAAGCGTAGTGGTAATTTGAGATCTCCATAGACACCCGGACGGAATTATAATATTACTACCACCCAATCGAGAGGCCCAGACAAAGGCTAATATGTTTCACAAAAAATATACTGACTGCATCTTATAATAATCAATAGTGTTTTTTAGCTTTAAAAGTTTTTACGGTACTTGGATAAAAATAATAATATTATTCATCTTTGAGGGCTTACATTATGTGCGTTCGACAACGGTAGAAAAAATGTATGACAGAATCGTTCCTCTTTATCTAAAGCTCATCAGCTTGTTTTAAATAGGAAATATGACGCCTAAAATAAGTATGCCTTGAGTAAGCTAGTATATACTTGAGTCTTAACTAATAAAGATCAATGTCCATAAGTAACGTTTCTCCATGTTAATTTGAAAGTAGTTAGTATTTTCCTAGAGCCTTGCTTAGAGCTCTTAGTAAAGCCATGTACATGCTATATCTATGTACTTAAAGTTTTATTATATATTATATTTAGTTTAGTTTTAGTATATATTACTAGTCATGTTATTCCCGATACTAAATTTATTATGAAGATACAGTTGCATATGTAGTGAAGAGATAATTCCTGAAATAGTTTAGGTTGATTCCTGGTTTCCTAAGAAGATATCTGATGAGAAAACCAGGTATGTCTTTTTTTATAGTCTTGCATGTGGATTTTATAGGTTGAGGGTATATGTAAATTAGGCATGAGGTGAAATTATTAATGTTTCCATTTTACTGATAGTAACAATAGATGTTAAATACGAAAATCGTTGTCGCCCTACTAGAATAATTCTTATTTGTACAAGATTCGCATGGTTAAGCTGCATAGATCCGTAGAAGAACCGTATTTATTCAGCGTAGTTTATTGGGAAATTTATAGATTGTCGCAGTAACATGATCTTATTGACTGTGAAAATGTTATGGGTTTTCCTATTGCAAATTTAGTACATAATGTTACTCGTTCCTACGGTTTTCAATATTATGTTTATAAGATAACGACTAGGTAATATTAAGAGTTTGAAAAAAGAATCCTATATTTTTTAATTTTTACCGAATTTTAAATAGTTCTATCACCTATTAAGTACAATTTTATTTAGTGGACTGTACTTAAACAACTTCAAAAAAAGTTCAAAAGAGGTTCTATGTTTTTTTTTAATTTAAATATATTTGCAATAAATTTAAGTAACTTAGAATATTTTCTCTCAACATACCTACTTTACTCAATTTCTATATAATACCTTACACATCCGGGATTGTAAGCCTTACTAATTACACAAAGCTTACACGCGACATCTCTAAGTGTATTTAATTACATAAAAAAATATCCATGTTGTTTTGACTTTTTCAACCTATATAGAGCAGAAATGTTATGGCTTGTTTTTTTACAAATACAGAAAATGTCTTTAAATTAGTATTAATTATTTATTTTTCATAAGTAATAAATAGATTTAAACTTTTATAATTGGTAAAAGTAAATACTAAAATTAAATAATTAGCTTTACATTGTATTTAAATGAACACTTTACTTAACGGTTTTAACAACGCCCCGACGCGAGCTTCCAAAGGATGCTTTGCATCAGCCGTGGTCACGAGGAGGTCACTGAAGATGGAGGGTGTCTATGACGTCAAAGTAAGTAAGACGGGAAAGATTTCGTTAACTGCTACGTTAACGAAATCTTTCGCCTACGTTGAAGTTAGTATTTAATGAAAGTGGCCGGATTCTTAGAGAATTAACTAACGATGTCTTCGCGTTTGCTAGTTTGCTGTTTTTTGTAGTTAGAATTAGTTTAAATTTCAAATAAATTTAACTATTATATATTGATATAGCGTTTTTAACCGTTAAAGTGTTTTATTTAACTACTCGCGTAAACTACGGACTTGTTTTGTATTTATTTTTTTTTCCTAAATATGTCCGGATTGTCTTTAGTTTTAAAAAACATTCTAACATCCCTAAGAATCTAATTATTGATGAGCTTTAACGGTTAACCTTCTCTTCGCTTCGATCTCGCGGCCTGAAAAAATAATATAAAGATTTTAACAAAGAAAATTTCCTCACATATTCGTAAACGCGGTTTCATTGCATGCTCGAGCTATAAAACCGCCAAAATTGCTCGTACGAGCTTTAAGTTACAATATGAAGCCATGCAGCAAACGTGATCGTGTGAAATTATTAAGGTATATTCAGACGAGCTGCGTGCATTTTGAAAATAAACCCTGTATATCGCGACGCGTCCGTATCGTGTGCTTTGTTTTTTACTCACTCACACTACAATGTCGACTAAGAATGTTTATAGCAAATTTTACGTTTGCTCTTTTTATTTAATAATTATATATAAAAACGGTAATTTGGAAATATACAGATTGAAACTAACAGCGATTAAACCGTGGTTTGTGATCTAGACGGAATTAAGATTATCCTATTATTTATTTAATATCCACATGAAGTCCAACATGTTTCATAAAAATTATAAATTGAATCCGCGACCCATTCATTGCATCCGTCAAAACTGTCACTACAAAATCTGGAGGGATTGAATAGCTATATAAAGTTCTAAGAAAGTAAATACTGATCATTCAATTAATAAACAAAATAAAGCGTTGTAACCAATCTATTAAATTGTGATTTAATAAAAAACGCCACTGCTATAAAACCTCCTTACAGATATTACGATGAAAGCACGATAACTAACGTTAATAACGACCATAAATATACCGGTTTCGATTACACAGCACATAATAATATCACAGATAATATATCCCTTTGTGTATTCAATAACTTATGGGTGCTAAGATGGAAGACCACAGATTATAGAATCCAATTTCCATAATGTTATGAACTTTTAAACTGTTCGGAAAGTTTATATTTATCGTTATTGTATGCCCTTTTCCAAGATTAGAATAATTAAGGTGAGATTTTCCATTTATATATTTTTCTATATTGTGTATAGTGTTATAATATATACTGCATTAACAAATTATATTAAATATCATATAAAACTGATCTCATTTAAATATTTTTTTTTAATTATAGACGAGGACAAACAAGCACGGAGTTTACTTGATGGTAGGTAAAATACCCAAACTTATAGCATCTAAACAATGCGCTATCAACCTATTTTGGCTTTGGATATTCGTATAATAATACCTCCTAAATCCTGGACGACCTCCAACCAGGTGGACCTACGACCTGGTCAAGGTAGCAGGGAAACCCTGGATGCAACTAGCGAACGACCGGTCGTACTGGAAGTCTATGGGGGAGGCCTATGTCCAGCAGTGGACACTGAACGGCTGAATCGTATAATAATTCCACAGACTGAAACTGAAACGCGATTAAATTTTACGGCTTTTTCATCTGTGGACGGTGGTTCGTGATCCGGGCGGAACTTCGATATTCCTACCACCCATTTAACATTCTGATTTTCAGACCAAGTCCATCAACGTGTACCAACAAATTACAAATTATTGAAAAACGTTGAGATCCGAACTCACGGCCCATTGATTATTATTAGCCATATATTGCAACCGTTACACCAACGCGCCCGTTAAAATAAATTAATTCGTAACAAAATAACAACGCTAATTTACTGTAAAGTCTAAAAAGTTTTAAAATACAACTCAAACAAAAGTGTCAGCTCTACTAACTTTGTTTTAATTATACGCTGTATTGCTATAGCAATAAGGTTTAAATTGAAGTTTGAGCAAAGCGATTTTAAGTGAGGTTTCTAAAGCCGTGGGGTATTTTAAAATTGGATGTGTGGAACCCTCTAGATTGTTTAGTTTATGTAAATATCAGTTTACAAATTTAAACGGTGGAATAATTATAACTTTCATCGAATAATTAAAACTACATTTTATATTAACTGACTGTGTTTGCATTTTATCCAGGTTTAACTAATGAAAAAGCCTATGAAGTAAGATGGAATCCTAGCATTGCCTAATCACGAGAATCCTTGGGCTTGAATCCCGGGTAAAGAATAAATTGTTTCCGTTGGGCAGGGCACAGACGTCTGATAAACTATAAAATTGTGTTCGTCCCATGGACTACAAGGGGGTAAAAGAAGTTTCTTACATTTAATCCAAAACCGACCGGTATTTCTCCTACCATCAATTGAATGTTCGTCTGTCCTCTATCATAAGATAAATATTTGCGAAGCTATTTTGATGACTATAATATAATAAATATATTTTGAAAATCAATCTGTTATGAAACTTTTAATCAAAAAGGATTTAATAAAATTTAAAAGTCAAAAAGACGGCAAGAACAAAGCCATAGGCAATCCATTGGGTCTTTAAAATTAATGTTCGCTGTATCGTGGTTTTCGCGTACTAAAATCCCGGTTATACTGGAAGTCATACTTCGCATTCGATTTTTAAACTGAAGAATTTTATTGGCTGGCAAGCACCGGAACGGTTCTAGATAACGGAATTGAAATGGAAATACTGCGACAGCTGTTCGTATGCAAATGCAGTGGACTATTTAAATTTCGAACGCTCGCATCGATTATGATTCCGATGCTTTAGACGGTTACGTGATACAAGCTGTATCTCTTCACGAGCTCTTTGGTTTAATGGTAGCAATTTATAACTAATAAAGAACGGGTTGTTTGATCCCCACCAGGTCCGACAGTTTCTCATCAAATACTGTCTATAGTTTACGCGAGTAGTACACATTTAAATAAAACACTTTAACGGTTTAAAACGCGATTTATTAGTTAAATATATTTGAAAATAATTTTTAACTTCACGGGGAGACTGAAACGTCGGGCCGATGTTAAAAATCATTTTCAAATAAGTTTAATTTAATAAATCGCGTTTTAAACCGTTAAAGTGTTTTATTTAAAAGTTTCTCATCAATTTATAATTGTCGAAATTCCGACCGGAACACGGTTGTCTGTCCCCCACTATGATAAAAGAAAAACATAATAAAAAAAAACTTACCAAAGCTAATTGCTAAAGACAGCTTGACTTATCGGTTGTCAAAATTTTACATCTTTAAACAGCGAATAAAAGTTTTGCTTATCTATAGTAATATTATGTAAAGCTGAAGAGTTAGTTTTTTTGTTTATTTAAACGCGTTAATCTCAGGAACTACCAGTTCGAGTTGAAAATATATTGTTATGTTGGTTAGAGCATTTATCGAGGACGGCTACAAGCGAAGCGGCAAAGATACAGATAATTATTATTATTTATTGATAAGATCCAAGTTACCCCAAACATATGTATGAAAGAATGTTTCCTCATTAAATTATCTAAAAAAAAGTCCGCGACGCTATATTATGTCTATCATTTAAGATATATTGCAAAAACGACGAGTAGGGACATTATAAAGATGAAGAGGTTTGAAAAACGAAATCGGATGCTCAAAATAAAGATTCTCGCGGACGAAGTCGCTGGCACAGCTAGTATTTAATAGGCTTTCATAGCGATTGTGACGCTTTTATAGTCAATAGTGTAAAACCCCACTACAATATTTTTTGAGTAATAAATTATTAATAAATATGTCGCAGTCTAAAGCAGCACTAACAAACTTTGTTAACGAGGTTTTTCAGACTAAGTGTTGCGTAAGTTTGAGACTGAGTTTACAGCAAAACAGCTCCAAGTATTTTCCAACACTTGAAGTAATTTCGTCAATCTAAGAATTGTGAGGTGAAACAATAAAATTGTAGGTATATTTTCTGAAAAGATTTCCTTTTGTAAGCTGACATTATTTATTGTTATATTGAAATCTATTGTTGCATAATTTAACTATAAAACAATTAATATATATAATTTTTTAAAGGTCACACGGATGCACGGTTTGTCCATAACTGGTAGTGGGCATTTTTCCCACTGTGTCCAACAACGTAGCTAAGTGGCTGCCTTTTTAGCTTATTAAGTATTTTATTTTATACTTTATGTTCTGTATTCTATATTTACTTCTTCTCATTTATACTAAACTTAGTTAGAATAAGATAACTGTTACTCTCATGTTGCTTCTCAATAAACGTATTTCTATTCAACGTTTCTAAATCATTTTCAAGGTATTTCATCTTTAATCAAGTGGCCAAATGCCAAACTGTACCCATCTGTCTTAAAAAAGAAAAATACTTATCAATTTAATCACATTAGTATCTGACGTTTCTAGACAAACATTGTAATTATTGGAGTAGTACTTCCATTTTCCCGGGAAAACAATATTTTAAAAATAGAACACAAACTGGGTGTCGTAAATCTTTTAAATACACCGACACTGCACGCGTGTTGGTCAGTAGAATAAAGAATTATTATCTCAGTATGCAATTATTTTCTTTGATTTATTATTCCGTGATTCCTATTGAAACACGGATATGACATTTATTCGTGAATTATTATTTTCCACTTATGCGGTTATATAAGGCTGATCTGATCTTTATTGCTGCACCTTGTTACTTTATTTATTATAGAGGACGACAGACAGGCATGGGGTTCCCTTGGGTAGGTAGTCCCATATAACATAGCGCTGGCGACCTATTTTGGCTTTGGATATTTGGAAAACTACCACCATTTTACCAACCTTTAAATCTTAAGATTTCCAGATGGCTCCCCTGACACAGGTACCTACTATAACTCATAAAACTGCAATATTTAGAAAATTAAAATACGGAAGTTTTAATTTTTGTTAAGTTTAAATCGATGATTTCTGGAAAAGAAAGTAAAATTGAAACTAAGCGTAAATCAATATTATAATTTATATTAAACATGACATAATTAATTTATTTTACCCTTGAAATAATATTATATTTGTAACCCTAAATAAAAAAATATATATTATATTACATATTATCCAGATTCCGTTTATTAATGCAATACAATTAATATTTGACTCTTTGAAGATATACACATACGAAATACAATAGTGATAAAAATCCTATAACAAGGCAAAACGATATTACTAATATGAATACAATATCTATTTCAAAATATTCTGCCCATGGCATGTTAGCTGCAGTTGCTCGAAGATGCTTTGCCCCTCTACATCGTATTACATACTCTGACCACCAGACAGCGCGTTCCAACGCGCTGTCAAACTGGTCTCTCATCAATAAGCGAAGTAGTTTAATGTTATCTTTATAACTGAAATATAACACGTAAATTTAGATCATTCGACAATTATTCTTTTAATAAGGTATGGGTACGATAAGTAAATAATTGCATTAATAGCATCGAATAATTTTTCTTCAGTTAATATTTCCAGATCCAGTTTTACTCCAATTTTATGATACTCGTATTGCTCTACATTATACGACTGATATCCGAGCATTGGTATACCAATAAGTGGAACACCTGCATCCATCGCTTCATCAGTTGATTGAAGGCCACCCTGGGTTATGAATAACATAATCTTTGGATGTCCTGCAATTATTCTAATTTCATTATTATACTTACGCAGGAGGTCCGACTGTGGAAACCATTTAGATATCTTGACATTTTTTTGGTTTTCTTGGCAGTTCATCAAGCTCCCATTTCCACAGAATGTCGAATGGTAACTTAGACAATACATTAATTAAGATCTTTATTGTGTCAAGTGGTAACCGTGACGACAAAGCGTTTGTTCCGAAACTCAAATATCCATTTAAACACCATTTATTGACGAATTTAAATATTTTTGAAGATCCTAAAATGATGTCATAAATTTGTTAAGAAGTAAAATTTCTGTAACTATTACATATAGTATAACACTATTGTACTTTCTTATTATATACTTACATCCGGTAAAGTTTTTACAGGTTTATTATGTATTCCCCAAACAGAGATGATATTTGGAGGTAAAGGTTGCTTATTACACCATAGTGGATGAACATTTAAAAATAACATATCTACATATTTATATAGTTCACAATAAGTAGGCATTCCCCTACCAAAATATTGTTCCAAATTTTGAAAATCTGTACGTTCATAAGATTACTACTCTTTGGTAATCCAAAAATACTTGTAAAGTTCGTAAAATCTTTCGGAGAAGGTCAAATTAAATGTTCTGTGTTGTGCTAATGAAACTACTAAGAACTTATTTGGATTACCGGTGCTACAAATATATGGGAAAACATTATAGCAGATCGTCCAAATGGCTCTACAAGTAATAAGTCATAATGTTTTTTATCTTTTTATTACAGATAATATCTAGTACTTCCTCAGTTCTTAGTTGAACTTCCATATATTTACCGATAGAAGATAAAAAATCAGTAGCCTTTGTAAATAACCGTTCTTTCTGGCCGAGTTTTAAATCTGTGTTTTTGATTCTGCTTCGCCAAAAATTGTAAGCCACATCATGTACATCTATTTCTGTTAAATTGTTTGGTCTATTTTCGATAGTGAAAGCTGGATCTGTAGTAATGACGGTAACTTCATGACCTCTCTTCGCTAATTCCTGGGACAGTGGTCGAAAAACGACTTGATGACTTATTGATGGCGTCGGTACCACTACCAAAACTCTGGCGCCTTTACTTATAGAAAGGAACAAAATATTACCTAGTATTAATTGGACGCATAACATTTTGTATAAAGATTTTTATTGTAATGAAATAAACACCGCAAAGTTTAAAAAATATATATCTAAAGAAGGTGAAAAACAGCTGTTTAATAAACTAAAGTTTTAAACAATATAAAAATTATCAAACGGCCATTATGTCAACATTGCTGGAGACACAAACAGCTTGTGTAAATATTTTACAAAAATCAATAACACTGTAACTTATTGTAAATTAAAAATATTAATTCAATATTGCAACGTCACATGTTCTGTGACGTTGCAATATATATACTTAACATAAAAACTACTGTAATTGTACTCTACTGCAAAATAAGTGCTAAGCGTGGAACATGATTTACAAATGACTTAAATTCTGAATAACAATGAAATCTTATGCTAAATAGGTATACAAAAGATAAATTGAATTGACCTTGTAAAATTCTCAATTGTTTTGTAAAAGTAAAGACTACACCAGTGAGAGACAATATAACATTTTGAATTCCACATTTGAAAATATCTACCAAACAATGTTGAGAATATCAAACAGTGATAATTTTTTCTTAATCGAATTTCTTTTTCTGAATGATCATTCAAAGTGAATACTTTTAATGTTTTACTCATTGAAAAAAAAATAGTATACGATAAATTAGATATTTAAAAGTTTTAAAGAATTTCCATTCCTTTTAAATCTCTTCGTTCTCGATAATAATTATTTGATTTAAAATGATTTTTGCCACTGAAAAATCTTTAAGCTGGCTAGACAATTTTATAAACAGAATATTATGGAAAAAATACTATTATTTCAGATTGACTATTCAAGTATTTTTTTCTAATTATCTTTGTGTTTACTTTTTGGTATTGATAACTGTTTCCATACGAAATAAACTACTAATAATGAGGTGACCAGAGCGACGAACACTATTGAAAACAGCTGAAGTACGAATTCTATCTCGTAGTATTTCGTCCAGTGCATGTTGGCTCCAGCCGCGCGAAGGTGCTTCGCCCCACCATGCCGCAGCACGTACTCGGTCCACCAAACAGCACGTTCTAATGCACCTTGCGGCTGGTCGTTCATTAGCTTACGAAGACGTACAATATTGTCACGGTAACTGAAAAAAAAATGCCACTAAATTTCATACAAACTGTGACATAAATGTGTTTCTTTACTTAGATTTCATAAAAAATTGCGGGAAATTATATTCGTATGTACAATACATTGCCAGTTGAGGTTTCAAATTTATAGATAAATAAACTTAAAAAAGTTATTAAACTTAGATTGTCTCAAAAGGCATATTATTGTCTGAACGATTTTTTTAATGACAAGACCGCCTGGCAGAAATATGAATTGTTCGTTAGGTTAATAAATTCAAAACAATATATTAGTTTATAAGACATGTTAAAAAAAGTTTCTTGGGTGTTCTCAGTTAAGTTGATTGTTTCTCTTTTGAACAAAACAGACAAACAAAAAGTTTTTGACGTATCTTAATATTTTATAAAATTTTAAAGAGAATAAAGTTATTTTAATTTGTTTAAAACGTGACACGTATATTTGATTTAGTAAAACTAAGACTTAACGTTTCGGATGCTTTAAAGCAGCCGTGGTCACGAGGAGACTAAAGATGGACTGCTACGCTCGCGCCATCTGTTGCCTTCTAAATGGTATTTGGAACTCTTAAAAATGTTTTCTTTTTGTCAAAACCTATTATTAAAAGCTTAATCTATGGCATATCTAGTGTTATCGAATTTATCATTTTTGCCCATAGCGGAGAGCATAATATATACAAAGAAATTTTGGCGCTAATATTATGACAATATAAGACCAGCTATCACTTTTTTATAGCAATTGCGAATTAGTTTTGGAAACACAATTTCTAATAAACCGATTAAGCAACAAATAGATCGGAGATATTTTCAATTAATCTTTTACCTGGTATCGTTTATTATAGTTTGAATTGCTTCTTCTAGTTCTTCTTCAGTAATCGTCTCCATTTCAATTTTAATGCCAATTTTGTACAATACATATTTCTCCACATTAAACCACTGGTCTCCAAGCATAGGTATTCCTATCATTGGTACGCCAGCACTTATGGCTTCATCTGTCGATTGCAAGCCGCCCTGTGTTATGAAAAGTTTAATTTTGGGATGTTCTGTAACAGAAAGTAAATCTAAAGTCCTATTCGACTACATAAATGAATGATATTTAACTTTGACTTTGTACGAATTGTATGAAAGAAAAGAAATGTGACTCGATCGCTAAATAAACGAAATATACTCACTCAATAGGTCTGATTGCGGCAACCATTTTGAAATTTTTATATTCGCCGCTCTATTAGGTAGCACATCTGTTTCCCATTTCCACAGAATGTCATAAGGTAATTTTGAAAACACACGGACGATTGTTTGAATTTTCTCAGGAGGCAAGAACGATGAAAACACATTAGTTCCGAAACTCAAGTAGATCACTCCGTTTTTGGAAGAATCAAGGTAACTGTAGTTCCTGTAAAAAGTACGCTTATATATTTTTAGCAAAATGTATCAATTTAAAGTAGACTAGATTGATGAATGCTGAGATGAATGTCATTCTTTATTGTAGTAACAAATTTTGTTTAAATAACATATTATTAACTTCATAATATATTAAAAAAACAGTAACGTTTACAAAATTAGATATTTTTATCTAAATAAGCAATTTAATGACAAAGGCTTTTTCAGTTCAATTATGTGATTACTTATTAGTATATGCATAAGCGCTATTACGCACTGTCGACGTGTCGCCGGTGACTGAATCTCAAGCGACTGTAAGTTACTATGGTTTAATTGGCGCCTACGCACTTGGTCATCGATCGCCCAGGCATCGCGGCGACTCGCCGCGTAGTAGCGACGCACACTTTGATCGCCGAGACTGAGTCGCCGGCGACGGTCTACTGTGCGTAATGGCCCTACGTATACGTCAATAATTGAAGTATCATTATCTTTATCATTCCAGTCATCGCGACTAATAAGGTAATATTAGTTTTTGTGTTGCCACAATAACCATTATGTTTATTTTTTTAGAAGCAACACTTATCCTATAATTAATGAAACTACAGAGCTGGCTGTTTTATTGCCTTTTTTGTGTTTATCCTATTCTATTGAAAATAAAAATCTATATTAGTTAAAAAAATTGAGAACGCGATGCACAACGATCTTTGCTACTACCCTGACTAATTGAACTACCTTACCTCGCTTGTCTCCTTCTTCAATAGTTACATTTGGTAATTGTATCAAATGTAACTGTAATGTTTTAACACATTTAGTCTTAATTGGTTTATACAATAAATGTGAATGATGGTTCAAGTCTCACATGTGTTATCGACATTTTTCAATCTAACAATTGTATAAAGCCATCATATACATACATGTAAAAATAAAAATAAAAACTTGTTCTTTTAACCCTAATAAAACTGAAATATGATTTGTATTCTATACTTACTTTCGGTAAAACTCTTTCAGGATTTTTATAAATTCCCCAAATTGTTTTTACGTTTGGTGGCAACGGTTGATTGTTAATCCACATGGGATGACTGTTTATAAACAACATATCGATATTGTCACTCAGAATGTCATAATTGGGTAAATCGTTACTTATCTTCTCTCTGAGGATTTCGAGTTCATTAGACTCTTCAGCATAAAAAAATCTATCAAACCATAAACGAAACCTTAACTCCTCTATTTTATCCCAGAATGTATGATTGTAGAGTTTCTGCGATATCGTCATGGGAAACAGGAAGGGGTGTTTTGGTGCACCAACATTGCCTTCGTCTCTCCCAAACATAGATCCCAACGAACTAATCTGAATTACGGGCGCTTGAAATAAGTGACTATATACCAAAGTTTGTCGTGACCACGCTTCTAACAAAAGGAGGTCATACTTCTCGCGATCCTTAATTATACGTTGAATTTTCGGGTGTTTTATTTGCAAACATATCACTTCTGTCATAGCCGACAATAGCGTTTCCATTTGCGGATAAATGCTCTTCTTCGTTCCAAATTCTATATTGTGGACGACCTTCTTCTTCCAATGTTCATAGGATACTTCGTAGACGTCAATTTCCGTGTAATTTTCTGGATTTTTGGACGCGTAGAGAGGGTATGCTGTGATAACTGTGAGTTCGTGGCCTCGTTTCGCTAACTCTAATGTCAAAGGTTGCAATACAACTTGGTGGCTCACGGACGGAGTAGGAAATACGGCGAGTATCCTGGCCGAGTGTGTTCCTGTTATCGCGCAGCATAATAAAATAAATACCATAGAATTCGCCATCGCGAAAATCTAGAATTTCTTTTATTTCCAATCTTACAATTTATATATCGTCTGGGTAAGATGTATGGCTAGGTTCAACGATTCATCTGTTGTTAAGAGCAATCTTGTAATAGGAGCAATGAACTGAAAAAGAGCATTACTTTAGTTCGTCGGATAAAAATCATGATCTGAATGATATTTATTGATTGATTATGAAATATATCAATATTAAGATTTATGTGCGAACAAAGAGTAAAGGACTGCCCACGTTTTTGTCTGTAAAATTCTATAATTCTCCTTGACAATTATCAAAAAGTATTAAAAAATAAAAATAATAAAATACCACGGATTAAATGCGAACACACAATGTGAAATTAAAAAAAACGGTGTTGCTAAGATTCTGACAAAGAAGATGAGATATGTTAAGATTCTACACATGTACTTCGTCGGCAAGCCTTCTTCAATTACATAGAATATAAGTAAATCGAGATTTGAACCGCTAAAAACTTTTTTTTTAATTTTCAATACTTTGACAAACAATTGACAAAATGCCAGTCCATATTGAAAAGTCGAACACTGTTTTGTCCAGAAACTACCTGCAGGTCCAACTTCGAAACTTTTGTTGAAGTCGCAAAGTAACCAGTTGTCACGGGGTAAGTTATTTGGTTTGAGTTTAAACTTTTACATGACACAGAATGATAAGAACAGTTGGCAAAATGTGAATTACTTGCTAATCTATACTAATATTATAAAAAGGAAAGATTTGTATTTTTGTATGTAACGGATAAACTCAAAAAGTACTGGCCCGATTTTAATAATTCTTTTTTCATTAGAAAGCTACATTATCACTGAGTAACATAGGCTATATTTAGTACTTGATTACTATAGGCATCTATAGAAATTCTTATTAAAACCAACGGAAGGCGTAAAAATTAGCCGTAAAATGTCGCTTTTTTGTATCATTAATACTATTCGCAGCATACGCTGCGAAAAGTATTAATGATAGGACAATGTCAACAATCTATGTCACTTTGCATAATGTTTGATTTTTCTGTTTTAAAACAAATATCCTTCATAGCAATATGCCTAGAAGAAGAAGGTCGCAGCTATCTAAGAATAGTTTCTAAGCGAGATTAGCAAAAGTTCGTCGTATTGGAGAGTCTTCTTCCTAAAATGATGGTCTGAAAAGTATTAGAGTGCAAAATTAGAGCGTCCCAATCGCGAGCCAGAGAATCTATCGTCGAACGTTCAGGTTCGTCTTGTAGAACAAAAGGCAAGATCGTCGCAGCGATTTGAAGGAAATAGAGCTAGGAATTCGCAAACGCGTGCACGGGAGCAGCTGTTGTCACGGGGAGACCGTAACGTCGGGCCGAATTTAAAAATCATTTTCAAATAAGTTTAACTAATATATCGCGTTTTAAACCGTTAAAGTGTTTTATTTAAATGTGTACTACTCGCATAAACTATAGACAGTATTTAGTAATCATACCGTTACTTTTAACTTTAAGGGTCGTAAGATAAAAAATTAACACTCTGCCTGAGTCGGTACCATTCGTCATCTGAAATCCGACAATTAATAGGGCAATTTAAAGTAGCTCCAGCCTCAACCACGAGCAGCCCTTCGTCTTGTTCTCAGTTGGTATTAGCTGTAACGAGCTAAGTTTTTAGTTGGCTAATTAATTCACGCGCGCTATCTCTGCCAGGAATTTGGATTGGTTATGCAAACGGCACCAATTTGTACTATTACTAGGAGATGGTGACGATGGCATACAAAATATGGCAATTTCAAAATGCCAAAAACAAATATATCTGAAGATATTTCTAGGAGGATGAACTACGTAAAAGAAACGTCAGTTATTTTTTTAATGTCTAATGTTGTAATTTAAAAGCAGTAATAAAGGTTTTCCCACTGAAAAATGTATCTTGTTCATAGTATTTTTTCTTTTGTTAAGAGTAGTTTAATTTAAAATTGATACCATTGAAAGTATATAATAGTACCCTACATTTTTATTAGTATTTTTCACGATTTTTTTTAAATCTCCAAAATTATACTATATATTAATAAATACTTCTCTTCTTAATTTATATCACCTTTTTGTCCAAAAACATATTTATTAAGCAAACTTGTTCTGTTTGGTATAACGCCGTTATAAAATGAAATATTGACTAAAGCCTTCTTGAGCGTGGTGTATCGCGTATAAGATGCAAACAATTAGTATACTCAAGACAACTGAGACTTTGAAACATTACTCCTCCAAGTAAGCATACATTAATTGTTTTTGGGTTCATTTACTCTATTTTCACAATTAATTTAGCATTTTATGGTAAAAGAAGTTTATAAGGCTTTCGTTGCTGACTTAGTAGCTTAATTATATATGCTACTTGTCTCACGAAGGACAGTGGATTCGAATACCGGTGAAACAGGATACAACAAGCACATATTAAGAAATGTAAGAATTACAACACTCACTGAAGTATCGCGGTTTTAAGCTCTTGAACACTTTATTTTATCAATATTTACCTTCACACTTCAATATTGGTAGACTCAACAAAGTATACGTTTCGGATGCTTTGCAGCAGCTGTGGTCACGGTAGGACTGAATATAGAGGTCTGTAATTTCAAGATCAAATCTGCTTCGGTGTAGATGTCTTTGTCGTATTTGAACTTGCGTGTTCGTTAAAGAACTGCCTCACGGTGTCCTTTCGTTAGTTAAAATTATTTAAAATCGAATGTTACAAGTGTTTTATTTAAAGGTGTACTACTTGCGTAAACACTACACACAATGCTCGACTGAAAGTTATTTAGTGTAGTGTCATGAGAGCTCATTAAATAATTGTAATTAATGCCCACACAGATGCCATGAATAAATTTAGCGTTTGAAACACAACTTATTTGCATAACGTAATAACTTCACTTTTGATGCAACCGTATAACAGGTATGTCACCCGCTGCCCGGAAAAAACTCATAATGAGATTTGCATCTAAAACCTGGAAATGCTATCCGTATAACGGTTATAGTTATGTTCTCGTTACATGAAGTACAGTACAGTAAAGGTACTGTACCGCTTGCTTTTAAATATTCATTAAAGGTTATGAAAAGATGATATGACAGAGAATCATGATCTTGATAGAAGATCCAAGCCATAAAACATTTTCACACGATGCGCTGTCGACTCATTTCACATCAAAGAAATTATTCCACGTACAAAAAACAAAATGCAATACTTAATAAAAAAAATTAATAAGCATTTATTAATAAAACTTTTCCAGCAATATTTTTTTCTGAAAAATATTTTTTTTTTAAACTTTGTTGGGTCTGGTGGGAATCGAACGAACGAATGATTGACCAATCCGTTTATGTGTATTTTCGAATCATTGATCAATGTTTTCATGCGCATTTTTCCATTAGAGCCATTACGCACTGTCGACCAATGTCGTCGACTCAGTCTCTCAGCGACCAATACACAGTCACCCGAACCAGGAGACCAAGCTGAGCGACAATATTCTAATTACATTCGTCCAAGTGGATGTCGATTATTAACTCTACTAAGAAATAAAGAAAAAGAAAACCAGCGTGATGGGTACATCCTATGTTACAAGAGGGGAAATCAAAATGAATGTTTATTTTATGAAGACGTGATAAAATACCTTCGTATTTTTTTTAAATCTTCGTGAATCTATTTTAATCTTGATAAGATTTGACTCAGTAAGTCTCAAATTGATTTTCGGGACTTTTATTTTCAATATAAATTTCTTAGTATCGAATATCTAAGCAACCGGACATCGCGTGCAAAATGTACGCGATGTCCGGTCGCCACAACAGTTGCTCGCCGTGTGAACGCTCGCGTTTGAAGCCGTGCTTCTATTGGTATTAAACCGTGTGTCGCCGCTACGCGGGGAGTCGCCGAGTTGCCTGAACAGCTGACGACAGTGCGTAAGCAGCCCTAGTAAGTTGTAGTCGCCGGCGACCAGCCGGCAGTACGTAATAGTGCTTATACTAACAAATACAAAGCAGTTAGATTCACAATATTAGAAGGAAATTCAGTAGAAATTTTCCAAAATTCAAGTTCCGCCCTTGTCATCAAAATGTTTCAATCTTTTTTTTAAACTCACTCGTCTACGCTTTAATTGTATCCAGCTCAGCCGTTTATACATATGCAAATGAAATCGAGTACTTTACCAACTTAAATATTATCATAATCGCTGGAATTGTATTATCTCAGTCTACTTGAATATCCTTATCATTTAAAGGAAAACTTCCGAAGCCTAGAAGTAGAATATTTCGTTTAACTTTGTAAGTGGTTTGTAAGGTTGTAACATAAACATAACGTTTAATACTACGAAACCGCATTTTGAATCCGATGTTCACATGCTTATTAGATCAACACGATATTATGATCATAAAAAATATTTATATTTATATAAAGGAGAACCACTGCCCTTTAGTAATAGTGGAGTAGTTTCCCTTCTGTTTAAGCGATAGATTTTTTTATACGATAATAAATAATAAATATCTGACAACGCAATGTCAATAGATGACATCTGACATCTAATGACATTTTCGGTGGTTAAATTGGCAAAACTTGTGTTAGTTTGTGAGAGATAAAAATACAATAAAATTTAATTTATACCTGAAGAAAGGGCATTAAGTGTTGTTTCTCGTTTTTCAGGTGAGTATTGTTCTATATTAAATAATTTAATGAATAAACTTTCGAGATTAATTGTAAATAAAATGTCTTGTTTTTTCAGAGAAACGCAATTACGTCTTTACTTTAATAAAACCCGTAAAAGCCATTCTATTTATATTTATTTCTGCATGCATAATTGACCGCCTCAGAAGTGATAAGTGTGTCCATTTTGACGGTTTAAACACTTTGACGGTTTAAACCGCGATAGGTATTTGTTAAACCTATTTAAAAAAATATTTTAACTACGGCCCAACGTTTCGGATAATTTTCAGCCGTGTTCACGGGGTGACAAAATTATTAAAATTCCGACGAAACAAATTGGGTAAATAAAAAAAAATGAAGAAATTTCACTTAATACTTATACCTATAGCTATATTTTAATATATTTCAAATAACATAAGTTCTTAAAAAAATCATTGTGTTTTAGTTTTGCGTGTGATTTTTTTACACAGATATATAATTAAACTTAAAGCCAATCCTATGAAAAATACTGATATAGTAAGAACGGACAATATCAATTCTATCTCATAGTAAATATTCCAGGGCGTATTGACAGCGGGTGCTCGAAGGTTCTTTGCTCCCCTATGTAGCATAACGTACTCCGTCCACCAGACAGCCCGCTCTAACGCACTTTGCGGCTGGTCGCGAGTCAAATGTCTTAATTTTTTCACGTTTTCTCTGTAACTGAAAAGAACAAGAAGAATTTAAACACCGTCTGTAGTTTACGCGAGTAGTACACATTTAAATAAATGCTTTATCGGTTCCCCGTCGTTCGATACTTTGGGCCGCAGTAAAAGTAATTTTCAAATAAGTTTAACAAATATATATTATCGTGTATTTAACCGTTAAAGTGTTTTGTTTAAAAGAAGTGTTTATCATTGAAGGGTTTAAATATAACGTATGACGAAACAGTTTATTATAAAATGTTCATTTCCGTTCACAAGCCGTCAAAATAACAACCGGAAAAAATAACCGAAATAATGTTGATTAACTTTTTTATCAATTATTAGTTTTATAATTTAAAACTCAATAGTATTAAAATTATATTATATGAATAGAGTTTTTTCTATTGAACCCATAAGCTTATAAATAACTAGCTGAGTCAGCGACTTCGTCCGCGTAGAATAATTATTTTGGGCATCCAAAACTATTTTTGCAAACCTCCTCTTCATCTTTATAAGAGATATCATTCTTTCATATATATATATTTTGAATGTCTCAAACCGTTTTCGCAGCGTGCGCATCGGAAACCCACAAAAATGAATAATTTGCCCCGTTTCTTTCACATTTCACGCTGTTTCTTCTCTCTTATTAGTCAGAGCGCGTTTTATAGCCTAATCTTCCTAAATAAATTTTCTAACCAATACAAAACGATCTTTCAATTCGAACCAGTATTGCATTATATTAGTGCGTTCAAACAAACAACCTCTTCAGCCTTATATATTAGTATAGATTAGACTAATATTAGTCATAATGAAATTCAGTCACTCTCTGTAATAACGATGTGAAATGTGAGTATTTTCTTTGTAAGGGTGTTTACATTATAACGAGTAAACATGAGACAATAATAAATAGTAATTTGATGGAGTTTCAAATTTAGAAGCATTTTGTATTTGACGGTCTCGTTGGTCATGGCAGCAATGTAGGGCTAATAATTCAATCAATTTATAATTATTTTGAAATATTTTAGTGTTCGCCCGGGAATTTGGATTTTAAGTGGGTGGTAGGAACATCGAAAATTTCGCCCGGGTCACGAGCCACTGTTCACAGATGCTTAGGTGGATCGAGTAAACCCAATGCTATGTCTGTCGTCCTCTATCATTAGAGAAAAATGAAATTCAGTCACTCTCAGTAATAAAGATGTGAAATGTGAGTATTTTCTTTGTAAGGGTGTTTACATTATAACGAGTAAACATGAGACTATAATAAAATAGTAATTTGTTGGAGTTTTTCTATCCAGAAGCATTTCTTAGTATCTATATAGCATTCTTTAAATCGTCGAATCAACATTTTGCTGTCCCACTACCAAGCTCAGGTCTCCTGTTACATAAATGGGGGTTCTAAGACCTTCGATCTACCATAATGCTTTGGTGCGGATTGCTTGGCTTTAAAGCTAAGTAATCGTTAACGATTACGCACTCGGACTAAAGTACTGACTGACCGATGACATTTCCTAGTCCTAAACTCTAGGCCAAAATCTAGATTTCACGGTTACATATCGTCTGGTCCAGAACTCTAGGGTGTAGGGCGCTTACTACTAGAGCAACGTGACAGCAATCTGATCCGTTTAAATAATTAATCTATACGCACACGCTTAGGGAATCTTTGTCTAAACTAGAGTTAAAAAGTAAAAGAAAAAAAAAGATAACCTTCAATTTTTTTTACGACTTACTACGACGATTATTGCTACAAAGCTTTCTCGTTTTTGACCGTTGTAAGGGGTTTATTTAATTTATCACATAAAAACCAGAAAACCACTTCAAATAGAACCTAAAGCACCAGCTTTAGGTTCTATTGCTATTTGCAAGCGCACTACCTTCTACCAAGAAGGTAGTGCGCTTGCAAATAGCACGATCTCTAGTATTAAAATGAAAGAGTATATCCCAGATTACCTTCCATCTTCGATTAGCATAGTGATTGTATTCTTCAATTCGTCTTTTGTTAGCGTGTCTAAGTGCAGTCTCTTCCCAATTTTGAAATATTCATATTTCTCTGATGTGTACCATTGGTCGGCGATCATAGGTATTCCTATTAATGGTACACCAGCACTAATTGACTCTTCAGCTGAATTAATCCCTCCCTGTTGTATAAAAAGTTTTACGTTTGGATGTCCTTAAAAAGAACAGATTATTTTTTTTAAATAAACAATATTTAAACACTGTCTGTAGTTTACGCGAGTAAATGTAGATAAAACAATAAAACATTTTAACGGTTTAAAACGCGATATATATTACTTAAACCTTGCAGCCGAAACATTGCCGAAAAAGTAATGTCCAAATATGTTTAACTAATATATATTGCATTTTAAGCCGTTAAAGTATTTTATTTTAATAAACAATATTTTATCATTATGATGTAAACATGATTTTTTTATGACAGAGGAGGAAAGACAAGCTTGGGGTTCGTTCGATGATGGTGAAATACCACAGCCATATAATATTTAAATGTGTTGTACACCTATTTTGCCTGTGAACTTATAAGAATAATTTCAAATGAAAAATTTACTAGAATTAAGTTAAAATATATTTGATATATGAAAATATTGAAGTTGATTACATATAATATATATATATACAATCAATTAACTATAAATTAAATAATAAATATACTATAAATTTAAAGAAACAACATGAACAAAACATCGTGATGGTTACTCACTCAGTAAATCACTCTGCGGCACCCACCGTGTTAATTTCACATTAGACGAAATACCGGGAATTTCAGCGTCCCACCGCCACAGAACATTGTAGGGTAGTTCGGAAAATGTTTTAGTCAGCATTTCAACTTTATCGACAGGCATAAGCGACGGCTTTACGTTGTTACCGAAGCTTACGTAAATGATTCCAGTTTTGCACGAGTCTAAATAGGATTTTAGGTCCTGGAAAGATAAATGTTATAGTTAAAATTATGTAGAAGATAAACTTTAACGTTATAATGGCACTTCAACTATCTAAAAACATTAATAACGTCTGGTTTAAAATACATTCACATGTGTTACTCACATCTGTCGAAAAATAATATTAAAATTAGGCTTAATTAGCCTAATTTAGTAGACTTAGCAATTATAGACCTTAGTTTAATATAAGCATGTAACTTTTAATTACCTCAGGCAAGTCTTTTTCAGGCTGAATATGAATTCCTCCCACATAAACTAAATTCTTAGGAACTGGCAATTTGTCGCACCAAAACGAGTAACTATTAATGAATATCATATCCACGTTGTCGCTCAGGTCTCGCAACGAAGGCACATCTCTTCCAAATATACTCTGCAGCATTATATCTTCTTTTAATTCCAAATTTATATACAAGTTGTAGATGTCCTTATGTTTAAATATCTCTTGAAACTCCTCCCATAATGTTAGGTTGTATAATCTCTGATGTAATACCCAGGGATATAGGAAAATATGAGAAGGGGCACCGACCACATCATTACTATTCAACATAGGTCCTGACGTTGACATCTGTATTATGGGAGCTTTGAATACGTGAGAGAAGATTAGCGCAGGCCTAACAGACGCCTCTACAATTATCACATCAAACCTTCCTTCCCCTTCGCGTATTATTTCCTGTACTTCTTTAGTTTTCAACTGTATTTCCAAAGAGTGACTGAACTCTATTAGAAATAGTTCTGCTGTTTTGTATAGGTCCTTTTTGCTTCCGAATTCCGTGTTGTTCATGAAATTTGTTTTCCACGCTGCGTACGTTACGTCTCGTACGTCGATTTCTCTTAGATTTGGGGGTCCATCTTTATTTTTGAATACAGGATCGGTGGTTACTACTACGACTTCGTGTCCTCTTCTTGCTAAATCTTGGGTGAGAGGACGAAAAACGACTTGATGACTGAATGAGGGTGTCGGTACTACAACTAATATACGCCCACAGTAGACATACCCTGAGAGAAAAGTTAATATAAGTAGTATGTCTTTCATGACTAAAATTATTCTGATATTCTGGAAACTTTTTCAAGTCAAAAGACATATGACTTGGAACACTGTTCCAAGTGCACAATATTCAATAGTCAAAACTAGCACTTTAAGTAGTAAAATATCTTAACTGTTAAGCATTTGCACACTATTATTTTAATCATGACTTGTTTGTGCCATTAAATTTTATCTGCGTAAATATTTTTTTTTTTATAAAATTCATAGACATTTATACTACATTTTTTCTTTGTAATGTTTTAGTTCACTTAACATTCACCGGATGTAACATGCTTAGATTTCTCATTCCATCCAATATACTTTTGTCTAAATCTATATAAATTTTTCGGACAAACATACCTCTTCACTTAATAACAGTAATATTCTTCATTCTTTTAGGTCATGGCAAAATATTATACTAATGCATACACCTGAAATAATATTGAATATTACGTGAATATTGTATATTTTTTTAATTCGGCTCCATGTTCGTGTTTTTAAGTGCGTGGAATATTTAAGAAATTGGGAGTTAATTTTCGACTTATTTTTCATCATTGTATTATACTATTCGAGAAGTAGAGTAGCAGAGAAAAACTTTGTTAAATATATCTCTTGAAGTTTATTGGCTTAATACAACCAAGATCGATGCCACACATAACATTATCTCGTCAAAGCAGTAAGATATTTAAAGCGCAGATGATACGTCATCCCATACATTTTAAACTATCCGAATCCCGGGGAAACGGTAAATTGTTTCGGACGGGCAGGGCACAGAAGTCTGATCAACTATTTGCCTGTAAATAAAACCGATCACAGAAACGGACACAGAAATGTGTTCGCCCTGTGCCCCAAGAGGAGAAACGGGATTTCACACATAGATAGATAGTATTTATTACCCTTTCTCAGGTGAAACTGAAATGCATTATAAACGATTAAATCGAGTGTAACTTAGCAATAAAATGGGAGCTAACATTCGGAGTGACGGGAAGTGGCGCGGAAAGCGATAAGAGCTATTTATGTGTTCACCATTGGGATTAGTTTGTTTTGGCACGGGTTTGGGCCTCACACGGATTCTATTGAAGGATAGCTTCATTATATTAAAATTATTAACCAACACCTGCCAATATTGGTTCACTGTATTGACTCAGCAGGCCACTGAAATTGTGTTATTATTTATCTAGAATTATTGCTAATATAAGTATTGTGTAGGTAAGAGGATAACGTACCTAATCAACGGGGATTTAAATAAAACTTATATATTTCTTTCATTTTAAGTTACTATTATTTACTTTTGTAAGAACACTAGAAGTACTTATCATCTATACTAGTAAATAAAGCTGAAGAGTTTGTTTGTTTATTAGTTTGAACGCGCTAATCGCACGAACTACTGGTTCGAATTTAAAAAAATATTTTTTTGTTGGTTAGAACATTTATCAAGGAAGGCTATATTGCGCTGTGACTAATGTGAGCGAAGAAACAGCTGAAAATGCGGTGAAAACAGGGAAAGTTATTCATCTCTGTAGGTTTCTGATGCCTACGCTGCGAGAACAAATTTTGGATGCCCTAAATAATAATTCTACGCGAACGAAGTCGCTGAATCAGCCAGTATAATATCAATTACATAGTATTAAGAATAATGTAATTAGTATCTTCTTATTGGAAACTAAAAAGGAATTTGACAAAGGCTTGTCAAAAATCGTCACCCTGTCTTTTATTTTTCTTTCAAACGTTAGGTAAGTTAATTAAAATGCAATTAAATGCGTGTAATTAAAATGTGTTGTAGTCTTATTATGTGTTGAAGGATTGAAAAATTACCAAACATACCGAAACCTGAAGCCTGGCTTTCAATAAATAATTTGTTAATGTCGAAAAATTTTATTTTTTAAACAAATATCTCAGCAAATTAAGTTGGCGAGATGAACACACTGAAGATAGTATCAGGTATTTGCGCTTTATTCTGAATACTTACCAAATCCATATCGCGTTTTAAATCGTTAAATATGATTTATTTAAAAGCCTTAAAAGTTACGTTATCTGTACCACCGGCCAGTACTTTTCATGTCCAAACATAACCGTCAAAGCCAGAAATGGGTGCGAAATTGTCAAGTTACCAATAAAATGACTCTTAAACCCGCATAAATTGCAGATATTAACAATTGAGACTATCCTAACCGATGACCATTCGAGGACTCTTTTCGCCAGATGTTGGTGCATAGATAAATTTGTTTTGATAAGGGAATTTAAACTCTAACACTTTGAGTTAAACGCTACGAGATTGCTTAGATAATGTGATGGGAAATGTAAATGATGGACAGTATGGAAAAATGAATAGTCCTTAAACCGAATTTCTCGGCTTCATACAGGCTTAAGTAAGTCTTTCGAACCGCGGCATCAGTTAGTTGTAGTGTGTATTACCTAATAATAGTTCCTTAAATTAGATTGCATTGAATTATTAATATAACATTAAATATCTTAGTTATTAAAAACTTTGACATAATCTTTAAAGACGGTGTGAAATACCCCTTGCCCCCATGGGGTATGGGGCGAACACGCATCCATTTCAAATATCAGTTCTACAGGCAAGTAGTTGATCATACTTTTATGCCATGCCCGACCGAAACAATCTATTATTTCCCTGGGATTCGAACCAAGGACGATTCGCGCTTAACGCTATGTTAGGCAACATGTTTAACAATTTGGCTATAGAGGAAGTCTAACCAACCATATTGCTGGAAGTTACTTCACATATGACATCGAAGTTCTACATTGGCATCTTTTCTTAACCAATGTCATTAATATCTGGTGGAATTAAGCTCTAATCACTTATTTAGAAAAATAGATTTAGAATCGTAGATCTCTAATATCCTTCGAAGTCAACAAAAATGAACCAGCCAGTGCAATTAAAATCGTGTAGTACTACGCGTTTCTAACTAGAAGCGACAGCCCTGTGTTTGGGTGGGATGCAATTTGCGATGCGGTCGGCCCCCGCAGAGCCTAATTTCAACACGTTACTGCACACTTCGGTCTTCCATTCCGTTTCTGCCCTAATTACGTATTCCACTCTCACGGATTTGTAACAGAATTGTTTTCGAAGAATATTCCGGTCGTATTTATCACTTCTGTTCTTGTTTGTCTGTAGTTTACGCGAGTTGTACACTTTAACGGTTTAAAACGCGATATATATTATTAGATAAGCTTATGTATTTGAAAATAATTTTAACTACGGCCCGACGTGTCTCCCCGTGACCACGGCTGGTGCAAAGCACGTGCTTCCGTACCGTCGGGCCGTAGTTTAAATAATTTTCAAATAACTTTAATTAATTTATTAATTAAACTTTTTTGAAAATTATTTGTCACGTTTTAAACAGTTAAAGTGTTTCATTTCAATATACACTATAGTACATATTTTGTTAACATACCCAATTCTATCGTCAAAGTAATTGAATCTAGAACGAGCTATTATAATGGAGTGACGTCATGTCCAGTTAGTTCAAGTTGGCAGTAAGTATAACGAGCATTATTGGCATTGAACGTTAGCTATCCCGAGTCTATCTGTCTGCCAAATTACAGAATAATCCCGTGAGGCGGCGCTCCTAACTCGGAAGCTTGATTTACCTCGTGAAGGCCAGTTTAGGACATCTATACGGCCAGAGTTGACTTAAGGCTTATGGAATATCAATGAGATTATCTCGTTCAGTTCTCTTAATTATTTCGTTTAATAACTTATGAACAGTGGTATCTCTAAGCATATGCTATCTATCCTAATGTATAAGGCTGAAGAGTTTGTTAGTTTGTTTGTTGGAACGCGCTAATCTCAGGAACTGCTAGTATGAATAGATTTTGTGTTGGTTAGAGAATTTATCCAGCAAGGCTATAAAAGATCGCGCCGTGACTAATAGGAGCGAATAAAAAGCGGGAAATGAAAATTTAGTTTTGTGAGATTCCGGTGCGTAAGCTGCGAAAACGGAATGATTCCTTTTAAAAAAAATGTCGCCGACATTATGGCGGCTATTATTTACGGCTATATGTCGATCATTCAAAATTAACACATTTTTGAGCCCGCTTACGGATCCGTTCTTTAAGAGGAACTATTTTTTTGTTTCCCTGGAATTCGAATCCAGGACCCCTCAACCTCGACCGCGCTAGGCAATTCGTTTAACCATTTGGCTACAAAGGCGGTCATGGGTAAAAGCTTAAATTTGTTAAAATGAAGGAAGGAGGTTTGCAAAAACGATAGATAGTTTGGATGCCCAAAATCGGACGAAGTCGTTGAGCACAGTTAGTAGCGCATATGTTTAATCGAAAAGCCAATATAATTGGCATTTTGAAATTAAAATTCTACGAATGACTTTTATAACGAAAGAACAAATAAATACTGTCTGTAGTTTACGCAAGTAGTTCACATTAAAATAAAACACTTTAACGGTTTGAAACGCGTTATATAATGCTAAAGCTTATATGGAAATTATTTTAACTATGTCCCGACGTTACGGATGCTTTGCAATTTAACACAGTTTAACTAGAATGTATCGCGTTTTAAACCGTAAAAGTGTTTTATTAAAATTCGAAAGAACAATTATTGCGTATCGTTAGCTATTAATCTAATGATAATAATTGTATTACATGTGTTAAAATTAAGACCTGTTTTTTTCAAATATTATGAGAATATTCATGTTATTGTACCGTAACCTTGAGATTTTTACGTAACGTACGTCGTTAGATAATGTACATATAATTGCTAGTTTCTTGTCGACATACATTAAAATACAAATAATTTTTGTTTGTGTACTTATAATTTTATATAGCTTATTCAATCTAAGTGTACGAAGGAGTACAGCTTATCGAAATACTGTTTTCAAGCCGGAAAAAAAAAACAAATTTATCGGCTTAAAACGTGATATATATCTCATAAGTATCGCGTTTTAAAGCGTTAAAGTTATTTATTTAAATATATGCCACTCACGTAAACTACAGACAGTATTTAATCAAAAAACAAGAAAAAAGATTAAATTAATATTTGAAATTCAAATTTCAATATTTTTTTTCAAACAGCGCTAAAACCACTCTGATATTAGCTTAATGACTTATTTCTTATACCTATTAGATTATGAAGCACTTCCCTAATTCAAACTTCCATGATGGACTTCGGAACATCGTAAAAAATTAAACAAGTGGAGTTTTTTGATAATGAATCGTTACGGTTCAGTTACTTTGTGGTTTACGAGTGTCTTGAAGTCCGTTTTTAATGATGGAGGGATACAGACGAGCATGAGGTTTCACTTGAAGGTAGGTGTAATACCCCAGCCTATAGCATATATGATGCGCTATCGACCTATTTTGGCTTTGGATATCTACAGACTGAAACCAAAACGTAATTAAACGAAACGATGGTTCGTGTGCCGGACAGAATTTCGACATTCCTACCATGTTGACAAACATACAATTTTAAACCTGCTTCCGTACAAAAATGTTAGTATACAAAACAATTAATGAGTTCTACAAAACCGTCTGTTCTTAGTAAGAAGTTGAAGTTTAGTAAAGTTTCCTTTGAAAGACATGACTCATGAGACGTCCGCTTATGTTAACTTTAGTCCTTTTTAAAGTAACTTGGATCCTCATATTTCGTAATAGATTTCTCGTTATAAACTATAACAATTGATTTACTAATTTTACCGTCAAATTCGGGTTTTATTTAAAATAATAACTCCTTAAGAAAATAACTAGGCATAAAAAGTAAATAAACATTTCCATACAGACTAAAATTTTTGCGGTGATGGGACCTAAAAAGCGCAGTTTGATCTATGTTCGTAATTAATTTCTCCTAATAAAGGAATAAGTACGTCCCACTACTCTAAACTTTTAAAATACTTTTCTGAATGTCTGTTCGTCTATATATTGTATTCAAGAACCCGCGTTAGCTAAACTCGTCTTTCTTTCTTTTCTTAATAGAAAAGATAGTTCGTATAGGTACCTGCCCTATTTTTTATGTCATTCTACTAACAACCAGGAATATCAATTGCCAGTATTAAAATGATTTACAAAAGGGGCTTACTTAAGATGTATTTTACTTTGTTTGATAAAGGACAATATGGACACAATCTTCGAAAATAAAACTTATTTTGAGAATTCCCTGGGGCATATCGTTATAGAACGTATGGTAAATAGCTTTTGTGTATCATTTTATTTAATATTGTCTGTAGTTCACGTGAGTAGTACACATTTAAATAAAATACTTTTAACGGTTTAGAAGGGAAATCAGTTAACTCATTTACAATCTATTGTAACTACCCGTGGCTTCGATTGGTTTGCAGCAGGCTAAATCGTTAAAAAAAATTAATTAAGTATAATTTTATTACATATTAAAATAATGGTCTTAACAAACTTAGTTTTTAAAATTATTATAATTAACTTTCCACAAGAAAAAACCTGTAATGCAAAATTATTTGCCATATGCTTTATAAGTAAGTAGTTGTATTTCATCTACAATTGGAGACTTATGACTGTAATTTAGGAACGTAGTTAATTTCGTTTCAGAAATACAGACCTGACTATTATTATAATAAGTCTGTAAGAATTCCCACCTGATAAGAATACTGCCTATAGATTCAATTCAATTTCTTTGCTTTATAATTTCAATAGGCGCGCAAAATTGAATTTTATAATGATTTGAATTGATTACTAATTTAAATAAAACACTTTAACGGTTTAAAACGCGATATATTAGTTAAACTTATTTGAAAATGATTTTTCAAATAAGTGAGCATTCGTGAGCCGTGGTCACGGGGAGACTCCCCGTGACCACGGCTGCTGCAAAGCATCCGAAACGTCGGGCCGAAGTTAAAAATCATTTTCAAATAAGTTTAACTAATATATCGCGTTTTAAACCGTTAAAGTGTTTTATTTAAATGTGTACTACTCGCGTAAACTATAGACAGTATTTGATTACTAATGATTGTCTATTAAAGTAAGGAATTCATCTTTTCTGTAACAAAAATGAAGAAAGCGTTTGTGTATAGCCTATACTCGGCTTTGGAAAGTGTTTTAATAGGCACTTTGGACCTGGCTAACATACATTTTATCTCTACTAATATTATAACTAAAGCTAAAGAGTTGGTTTTTGTGTGAATACATTATTTTTGTGTTGGTCCAACCATAAAGTAAGAAATGCTAAGACTACAAAATATCAGGCTGCGACCACTAAAAGCGAAACAACAGAGCGAAATGTGAAAAAAACGAAGATAATTGTTAAAGCGGAGGAGATAGTTCCCAAAAATAAAAAAATACTAACTATTCGAGGTGAACAAAGTCGCAGCCATAGCTAGTTTACAATAATTTTTCAATTCTATGATCTACCAGCGAAAGGGTATAATAAAATTGAATAGGAAATAATTAACATGTATTTACTCGATCTTATACCTCTTTTAAACAAAGTACTCGTGTATGTACTGTTATCTATCTTCATATACTTTCCATTATCTACCAATTTAGTTATGTAGTATGCATCAATAAATAAAACATCTTTCTTGCACAATTAAGATAAATTGCTATCATTTTATTTACTTATATATTTATACTTACACACACATTATACTTAGGTACAGTATAGTTATAATTTTATCATCATGATCTTCAGCTTATGATTGCCATATATGGCATGTACTATAATTTGTATAAATTTATAAAATCATCGGTAAAAAACAGTAGCGTCATCTCTTGGCTTTAATTTGGGAGTTTCTAAGATTACTTCACTCTTCTCCCATGGAAAAACATAGATCTTTAAACTTTAGAAATAATTTTAATGACACTACATCACAAAAAAAAACAATGTTAAACCTCATGTGTCTTTATTATATTTTAATATAAGAAACACTGAACAAACCAATATAGTTAACTAGCTTTAAGTTTTTTAAAGACCAAGTTTTTAAATACTCTTACATACAATTTGTGGCTTATAAGGAAAACTATTATGAATATAGATAAAACTATCAGTCCTGATTTCAATAAAAGATCCATCTCGTAATAATCCCACCAGGACATGTTGGCTGCAGCGGCTCGAAGGTGCTTCGCCCCACCATGTCGTATTACGTACTCTGTCCACCAAACAGCCCTATCCAATGCGGTTTGAGGAGAATCATTCATTAAGGTTCGGAGCGTTGCAATATTGTCCCTATAACTGAAAACAATAACGATGAATGAATAAACGAACGACGAAGCCACGAGACTTGCAGTAGTTAATCGTTAATATAATAAAGACATTATGTTACAAGTAATTCTGCAAGGACATCGACGCGAAATCTGAGTTGAGCCATTAAAATAAGATTTTATTATTGCTGTAAAATCAGTATTTTTATATGGTGCCTGATATATTAGTACAGATATTTGTAAAAATTAGATAAATCGCCTGTGTGTAAAAAATAATAAAACATCGTAGCTAATAGATTACAACATTTGTTTAACTTCAGTAGAATAAACTAATAAAAACCGTAAAAACAAACCTCGTATCGTTTATGACCGAATTAATAGCATCTTCGAATTTATCTTCAGTTATTGTTTCCATGTCGAGCCGGACACCGATTTTGTGCTTCTCGTATTTCTCCACATTGTACCACTGGTCACCCAGCATCGGAATTCCGATAAGTGGTACTCCGGCCGTTATGGCTTCATCCGTCGACTGTAAACCTCCTTGAGTTACGAAGACTTTGACCTTAGGATGTCCTGAAATTTTGATTAAATGACAAACAAATAAGATTTATATAAGGTGATAAGAGATCTGTTGATGTCGCATAATAGGTGTACGAGATTTTTAGTAATATTCTTTATTTAACTTTATAACTTCGATTAATTTTCAAAAGTTATGTAATACATGATATTGTATTCAAATGAAAAATGGACTACCTTTAAAGCAGAAAACGATGTTATATATGGAAGAACGTTTATAATTTGGATAAGCGGTAAAACAGCCTATTGCTACAAGAACAGGTATAACAGCCTAAACCATAGATTCTTCAATTCATTGAAATATTATCTTATTCAATAATATAAACTATACTACAGTCAGTACAAACAAGAAATGCTTCAGGAGAGAGACGGGTGACATGTAGAATTTCAACATTATTTACTCAGAAGATCCGATTGCGGGAACCACTTTCCTATTTTAACATTGTCGGGTTTTCCCGGCATAACATCCTTTTCCCATTTCCATAAAACGTCATACGGCAACTTTGAAAACACCCGGATCAATAGACGAATGAAGTCAGGTGGCAGAGTAGTTGACGGTGCGTTCGTTCCAAAGCTGATATATATGACACCATATTTAGAATCGTCTAAGTAGGACTTCAGACTCTAAAAAAATATATATAGTATATAACTGTTCAGGTTAAAAATCAACGACTAAATAATATTAATTCACAATCTATACGTTCGCGTTTCATTTAAATAAATTAACGAGAAAACTATTATCATTGTATCAAACTCAGATTGCTATTATAAGCTCTCTAGAAACTCGTACAAGCGGACAGAATTAAACGTATGTTTTTTATCTATAATTCTTTCATACATTAAAAATACTTTTTTTTTTCTTGCATTTTAATTTAACACTCACATGCGGCAATTCTTTTTCAGGTTTCTTATGGATACCCCAAATTGATATGACGTTTGAAGGCAAAGGCTGGTTATCTATCCAAATTGGGTGAGTGTTTAAGAAAAGCATATCAGCATTATTGTACAACTCGTTATATTCAGGCAAAGAAGGGCCCAAAACCCCTCGAAAAGCTTCAATTTCATCTGCCTCCTTAGTTGACCACTCCGACCGGTACCACCAGTTTTTGTACAGTTCTTCTAGTTTCTCCAAAAACGTTAAGTTATAAAGTCTTTGTTGTAACGGTAAAGGGTATTTTAGGGGGTTATTCGGAATCCCAAATGTCTCTTCGTTCCCCATCATTAAGCCAAATGAACTAACACAAATCACTGGCGCTTTAAACACATACGAATATACAAACGTTTGCCTAGTCCATGCTTCTAGAAGTATGACATCAAAATGTTTTGTATCATACTTCAACAATTCTTGTATTTCATTTTCCATTAATTGCTTTACAGTCAATTTCTTTAGAAGTTTAACGGCGGTACTGTATTGATGGTAGATAGTATGCCTTCTTCCAAACTCGAGGGCATACACGAATTCTTCTCTCCATATTTTGTATGATACATCGTGTATATCTATTTCCGTTAAGTTATCTGGTGGTTTTGTATTTTTGAAGACGGGGTCTGCAGTAATTACTGTCACATCGTGTCCGCGTTGAACCAGTCCTTGAGTTAATGGCCGAAAAATTACTTGGTGACTGATCGACGGAGTAGGAAATACAGCAAGAATTTTTGCAGCATCAGCAACGCTACTTAAACACAGTGCGATTAACGTCACACTAGCTGTAGATGCCATCATGAAAGATGGACCTTTACTGATGGAACGATTTACGTGTTCTGTCGTCACAGTAAGTTTATTTGTTTGCGTATTTATACAGTTCAGAACATATACTTAAAGTAATTGAAAATAATCAACCGGTCTATCATCAATCATTATAATTTCCGGACTAATGTTACCTTGTGCACCATCCAATCTCACAATGACGACTGTTCCTAGTTGTAATGAAATTAATAGACACGTTTCTTTGTTTTTGTTACATATATTTAACTATTTAAACCACTCTCATAGGGAAAATCTAACTAAGTAAATAATACAAGTATTGTACATAAAACACGTGCTCTTGCGAAATCACTTGTTACGTTTAGTAAATTTTCCCTTTAATAAAGAAACAATAATTTTTAAGGAAACTTCACATTACGTTTGCCTTGATTAGAGTTAGCAATGTACGGCTATATAATTAATGGGTCGTGGGATCGATGCCTACCGCGACAAAATTTCTTTCATTATTTTTTCAGTTTTTATTATTTTAGTAACTATCAGCATTTACCATTTCGTGACTTGTGAGGTGGAATTTAAATACTCTACCACAAATTTAATGTCCAGAAATATTATCTACCCTATTGTAATTCCAGTTATTAGCTGTAAACATATACAAAATGCGTATTAAAATGTTATTACTACCGATTATAAAAATTTTGACAAAAAATCTTCGTGATTTTTCAGGAATTGTAAAACGTACGTTGTAAGCCTTACACAATTTATTAAAGTATACAGTTGTTACTATTATTATATTTATTTATTTAAGTATTTCTTGGGACAAAAACTACTTTCCACCTAATAAGAATATGCCTATAATACAATATTACTAAATTAAAATTAATATATTTTGCTGTGTAATTTCGATAGGCGTTCTAAATTTAATTATATTATGATTTGATTTCATTCAACTAATGATTGTTTTCAAAAAAAGGAATTTTATCTTTTCTGTAACTATTATTTTGAGAGCGTTGGTACATGTAAAACGTATACTCGGTTTTGGCAAAAGAGTAACTGAACTGTACTAAACGGAGATTTGGACCTGGTTAATAGAAAATTTTGTTAGTTATGTAACTATTAAACTTTAAGCTTTCACTTAAAATAAGTGAAAGTGCAGTTTTATGTTCTGACCATAAATTCCGTTGACCCTTTTTGACAAGACACAATACACTGTCCGATTGAATGGTCCATTTTCTTTACTAGCGAATACTCGCCGTGCCCTCACAGACTGTATTTTTTTTCAGCACTTCCTAAGGTTTAAACAAAGGGACAGTCTTGGTTTTTTACTCACCTTGGCAAGATGTTATTCAGCCGACTCATCATGATCGCTCAATAAAGAGACAGCTATTATCATAGTTAAGTTAAATCCGCTTTTAGCTAAAAGTTTTAAAAATCTAAATGGGAAACAACAAACACGTTTCAACAAGCTTTTTTCTCTATTATAAAAATTACTTGTGTTTGTTATTATCTCGGTGAATAAAATGGAGGTGTATGAAGTATGCGTTATCAATTGATACTTGTATAACGTCCTTTTTGCACAATTACAATTTGATTAAATTTATAAATATAATTTCAATAACACATAATGAAATTTCTAAGAATGACATTAAAACTAAAAAAAACATGAAACGTCATACCTATTTTAATATAATATTGGAAAAAACCGATATAGCTAGCTTTCACTTTCTTAAAAACCAAGTTTTTTAAATACTATTACATACAATTGGTGGCTTATTACTAAAACTGTGATTAGTATAGATAAAACTAACATTGCTAGTGTTAACACTAAATCCATCTCGCAATAATCCCATAATGGCATATTAGCTGCAGCGGCTCGAAGGTTTTTCGCCCCACCATGTCGTATTACGTACTCTGTCCACCAAACAGCTCTATCCAATGCGGTATGGGGGGAATCATTCATTAAGGCTCGGAGCTTTACAATATTGTCCCTATAACTGAAAACCATATCGTGAAAATCATTATGCTAATCGACATAATATGTTACAACTCATTTTGGAAGTAAATGGACGTGAATCTCTCGAATAGAACATGATGTTATTATTGCTGTGGAACTATTATAGTATCTGTGAAACTTGAAGAAAAATAAGATGTTACATATATAACACCGCAGCTATTAGATTGCAACGTATTTACCATTAGTAGGACGTAACAAATAAAAAAATGTAAAAACAAACCTTGTATCTTTTAAGAACAAATTAATAGCATCTTCGAATTTATCTTCAGTTATCGTTTCCATGTCGAGCCGGACACCGATTTTGTGCTTTTCATATTTCTCCACGTTGTACCACTGATCACTCATCATCGGAATTCCGATAAGTGGTACTCCAGCCGTTATTGCTTCATCCGTCGACTGCAAACCTCCTTGAGTTACGAAAACTTTGACCTTAGGATGTTCTGAAATATTGATTAAATGACAAATAAATTAGATTTATATAACGTGATGAGAGACAATAACCTGTTCGGTGTCGCTTACAGAGTTTAAGAGATTTTGTATTTATTAAGTGTTGCTTGGCAGTGATTAATTAAAAAAAGCTCGTTACTCAATAAAAATAAGAGTAAATGCAAGACTGAATTTGTATTCTGTTTTTCAGATCAAACCAGAAATGCTCCGGGAGAGAAACGCGTGACATGTAAAGTTTCAAAAATATTTACTCAGAAGATCCGATTGCGGGAACCACTTTCCTATTTTAACGTTGTCGGGTTTTCCTGGCATAACATCCTTTTCCCATTTCCATAAAACCTCGTAAGGCAACTTTGAAACCACCCGGGTTAACAGACGAATGAAGTCAGGTGGCAGAGTAGTTGATGGTACGTTCGATCCGAAGCTGAGATATATGATGCCGTTTTCAGAATTGTCTAAGTAAGACTTCAGATTCTGAAATATAGTATAAAACGATCTTAATAACGCATAATAATGTTAAAGTAAAAAGAATGGATATCTTTATAGGATAGGTGACCCCTGGTTGAATAGTCAATGTGTCTTTCTTTCAAATAATTCAGTGTAGTATTATTTGTTAATTTGAAAATAGGGTAGATTTTTGTAATTTAAATTAATGTAGGAATGGAATCATTTTAATATTTTATTGTATTCAACTTGTGTTCTCTCAAATACGCATGCGATTTAATTACGATTTAATAAAAAAATATAATACATAAAATATTCATACTTACACGTGGCAATTCCTTTTCAGGCTTCTTATGGACACCCCAAATTGATATGACGTTTGAAGGCAACGGCTGGTTATCAATCCAAATTGGGTGAATGTTTAAGAAAAGCATATCAGAATTATTGTACAATTCAGTATACTCTGGCAAACCCGGACCCAAAACCCCTCGAAAAGCTTCAATTTCATCTGTCGCCTTAGATGACCACTCCGACCGGTACCACCAGTTTTTGTATAGTTCTTTTAGTTTCTCCAAAAACGTTAAGTTATAAAGTCTTTGTTGTAACGGTAGAGGGTATTTTAGGGGGTTATTCGGAATCCCAAAAGTCTCTTCGTTCCCTATCATTAAGCCAAATGAACTAACACAAATCACAGGAGCTTTAAACACATAAGAATATACAAACGTTTGCCTAGTCCATGCTTCTAGAAGTATGACATCAAAATGTTTTGTATCATACTTCAACAATTCTTGTATTTCATTTTCCATTAATTGCTTTAGAGTCAATTTCTTTAGAAGTTTAACGGCGGTACTGTATCGATGGTAGATAGTATGCCTTCTTCCAAACTCGACGGCATATACGAATTCTTCTCTCCATATGTTGTATGATACATCGTGTATATCTATTTCCGTCAAGTTACCAGGTGGTATTGTATTTGTGAAGACAGGGTCTGTAGTAATTACTGTAACATCCTACCCGCGTTGAGTCAGTCCTTGAGTTAATGGCCGAAAAATAATTTGGTGACTGATCGACGGAGTAGGAAATACAGCAAAAATTTTTGCAGCATCAGATACGCTACTTAAACACAGTGCGATTAACGTCACACTAGCTGTAGATGCCATCTTAAAAGATGGAACTTTACTGGTGTACAGACTTTCTTGTTCTGTCCTCGCAATAAGTATATTTGTTTTTGTATTTATACAGCTCTTCAGAACATATGATTAAACAAAAAATTTAAAGGTTTATGATATAATAAAGAAATCTATGTATTTGTTACGTGTATTTTATTTATTAAATCACTGTTATAGGGAAATATCTCTTGCGAAGTTAAAATATCTTTGAAAATTAAAATGAGAAGAACTCAAGCGAATAACTTTATTTACTCACTTTACATTTTTCTGTTTCCTAAATTATCCCCTCAAGAAACAAACGATAATTTTTAAGTTGTTAATAATCATAATACGTTATTTACTATCGGGTCTTCGCCTGTATGTTAGATTAGAAGATGCACGTATCTATTAATTTCGCCAACTTACAAAAATTCCTCTCAATCCATGTCATAATCGTACACATAACATAACGAATATTTTTTTCTATTTTTACTATATCGATAAAGGTATTGGAATTCATTATGAAATGCATCGTTCAATTGACAATCACAGAACTTCCTTTTTGTAGAAGAATTATAAAATGCTTGATTGATTCACTGATTCAGTTTCTTTACTAGCGAGTAGCCGGTGTTCCCTAACCGATTTTTTTTTTTGCATTTCCTAAGGTTTAAACAAAGGGCTAGTCTTGGTTTTAGCTCACTTTGGCAAGATGTTATTCAGCTGACTCATCATGATCGCTCAAAAAAGAGACAGCTCAAACGTTGTCATAGTTTAGTTAAAACCGCTTTTAGCGAAAAGTTTTAAAAATCTAAATGGAAAACATTAAACACGTTTTAACGAGTTTTTTCCTCTATTATACAAATTACTTGTGTTTATTATTATCTCGCTGAATATAATCTATACTATCTATACTTCTTGTTAATTTTTCCTTCTTTTTCTCTATAACCTCTCGTAATTGCACCGTGCCGCGAGTGGTATGCTTAACAAACTCCGGGAGTGGACTGCGGTCTTTTGGCTGTCTGTCCGTGGCGGCATCGTTTTCCGCTTCCCTTATCCTTCCTACGCTTTCCTAAGCCCTTGACACGGGCGGGCGACGGCCTTTGATCCGTGTCCATCAGGGTGTGTTGGCGTAGCATTTAGGCCTAGGAGGCAAGGCTACCTCGCTTCTAGATTGAGGCTGCCGCTTGAGCAGTCGTTAGACGTGTCAGCTTAACACACAACCGAACCCAGGGAGGTATTTTCCGAAAGTAAAAAAAAAGGGGATGAAAGTTTGCATGGAAATTCGTGGTTTTTGAATCTAAAACAATGAAACCTTCTTCTTTGGCTTTTAGATAATAGGAGTGAGAGTGGGAGTGGGATTAAGAGTGAGTGTGGGAGTGAGTGTAGGAATGAGAGTGGGTGTTAGAGTAGGAGTGATGTAAGGTGAGAGTGTTGCGGCAAAGTAGCACTTACAACAAAGATTGGCTGCCTTAAATGCGCCCTTACATTAATTAATAAACAGCCAAAATAATTAAAAATTCTAAGCCCCCAAGTCACTATTCCACGCAGACGAAGTCGGGGGCACAGCTAGTAGAAAATATATGAAGTATGCGTTATCAATTGATACTCTTATAACGTCCTTCTTGCGCAATTAAGATAAATTGCTGTCATATTATTTATTTACTATTAATATAACCACATAATACTATAGATATTATTGTGTGGTTATTTTTTAAAGTTATATTTATAAAAATGGTGATAACACCATTGTTATCATCAGGCGTTTTCGATTTCAACCGTTGGGACTCGACACAGCTGATTGAACAATGATTACATGCCATTCTTTTGGTTTGTAATCATTGTTGGTAAATTTATAAATATAATTTTAATAAAATACAATACACCTTATATAATTTAATGACATTATAACTACATTAAATTTAATATTGTTTTTTTTAATGTAAATAAAAACTTTTTTATTTTAAAATAAGACGTTTCGCAAAAACCAATCTTAGCTAGATTTGAGTTTCTTAAATACCAACTTTTTAATTACTCTTACATACATTTGGTAGCTTATAAGTAAAACTGCTATCAATATAGATAAAACTATTATTTCTAGTTTAAATACGAGATCCATCTCATTATAGTCCCACCAAGACATGTTGGCTGTAGCGGATCGAAGGTGCTTCGCCCCACCATGTCGTATTACGTACTCTGTCCACCAAACAAATCTATCCAATGCGGTTTGAGGAGAATCATTCATTAAAGTGCGGAGCTTCACAATATTGTCTCTATAACTGAAAACAAATAATGGCTTGTATTCCTAGTACTTAATCATTATTATATTCGACATATGTTAAGACTCATTTCAGAAGTAAATCTACGCGTAATTCTCATTAATAGAACCAGTGTCTGTGGAGCTTTATAAAAAATAAATACAACGCTCGTGTGTGAAAAAATAACAAACACCAAAGCTAATAGATTACAACGTTCTTAACGTTAGTAGGACGAAACTAATGAAAAAACGTAAGAACAAACCTTGTGTCTTTCAAGACTAACTTAATAGCATCTTCGAATTTATCTTCAGTTATCGTTTCCATGTCGAGACGGACACCGATTTTGTGCTTTTCGTATTTCTCCACATTGTACCACTGGTCACCCAGCATCGGAATTCCTATAAGTGGTACTCCAGCCGTTATGGCTTCATCCGTCGACTGCATACCTCCTTGAGTTACGAAGACTTTGACCTTAGGATGTTCTGAAATATTGATTAAATGACAAATAATTTAGATTTATATAACGCGATTAGAGACAATGACCTGTTCGGTGTCGCTTACAGAGTTTAAGATATTTTGTATTTATTTAGTGTTGCTTGGCAGTGATTAATTTAAAAAAGCTCACTACTCAATATAAATAAGAGTAAATGCAAGACTGAATTTGTATTCTGTCTTTCAGATCAAACAAGAAATGGTCCGGGAGAGAAACGCGTGACATGTAAAGTTTCAAAATTATTTACTCAGAAGATCCGATTGCGGGAACCACTTTTCTATTTTAACGTTGTCGGGTTTTCCTGGCATAACGTCCTTTTCCCATTTCCATAAAACGTCGTAAGGCAACTTTGAAAACACTCGGAGCAATAGACGAATGAAGTCAGGTGGCAGAGTAGTTGATGGTACGTTCGATCCGAAGCTGAGATATATGATGCCGTTTTTAGAATTGTCTAAGTACGACTTCAAATTCTGAAAATATAGTATAAAACTATTTTACTGTCGTTTATTTAATTATATAATATATAAATAAATAAACGACGATAAAATAATTAATAAATGTCAATAATATATAAATAATATGAAAGACGTTTTTAATAAAAAATGTAGCATTTTACCACGCAATAATCAGAAATTGATTGATTATAAAACTTCTATATACCATCACTTTGCGATCAATAGACGCGAAAATGTGGGAAACAATAGTCATCGCTGCGTGTGCTATGAAAACGGTTCAAGGATAGAGAAATTTGTTTCGAAGAGTGATTACTCTTTATGACCTAAAAAATTTATGAAGATTAACTCGCAAGACCTATTTTTAGGGTAATAAAAATTGATCAAAATTATACAAGGTTATTCGTTGTTGATACTAAAGCTGAAACACGCCAAACTTTTTATTCGCAGAATCAGGATAAAAAATCCAAATTAAAAAATAATGAAAACTCACGAAGTTATAATTTTTTTTCATGCTATTGTTATTTGTTTTTCCCGCATTATCACGGTCACTGAAAAGGCGCCGACGCGCTATCTCGCAAGGGGGTGCGAGGCCTCTTTGCGAGATAGCATGTAAGGTGCAGGCCCTCACCTCCGCTCCGCGTCCTGCACCTTACACGATTTACTACTTTTATGTTCCTATTGTCTGCTCACAGAATGTATTGGCGACGGCTTTTGGCAATAACATTTGCCATCACACTTACAGGCTTTGGAATGTCAGAATGGTTAAACGGCATGTAAGTCTAGCGTTAATTATTGAGACAAAGAGAAAATTTTAATCACCATTATTTACACTAATTTATCGAATCTTTGGGCTTTATCATTTTCGAGCAGTTCTTGTGCTCGTCTAAAATGTGGTGTTGGTGCTCATTCCTTAAAGTCCACCATACGTAAGACTGACCTATGTTGAATAATCTCCTCGCCTCTTTCTACTGCGACTGGTCTGTACTGGCCATGATCTCGTAAACGCTGCGTAACGCCCAGCATTGTGTTCAATGATACCAAGATGCCAAATTATTCATGGTAACATATCACTGCTTTGGCAACATTATCACCAAACAAAGCAAATGTTCGCACCATTTCCACACATGTACATTGGTATAGTTGTGAAACATGTTTGTAATTAACACACTTAAAAAAACACCGCGAAACGACGAGACGCCCGTGGAATGCGCTATCGCTTGCTTGCAATTCGGAAAAAAGTTGTTAGGTAATCACCGCGAAAGGGTTGCGCACGCACTGACTCTAGTAGACAAGAGAGCGGGGCGGCGCGCGCGCGCGGCAACGGTTAGTACAAAGCGACAAGCCGCGGCCGCGGATTCCCTGAATTTTTAGACCTATTTACTTATACATACTTATGTAGGTACATATTTATATCGTACGGTGTCCAAGATTTTAAAAAATTCATGTAATTTTGACAAAAAATATAACGTAGTATAAAAACTATTGGAATGGATTCTGCTACCGATTCTAAACAAACTACATTCAGGTTTCGCATGAAGTATGAATAACCTTGTATATATAACACATTATTAACAATTATTATATCAACACAATATATTAATGTTGTAAATAACATACCAATGTTTGTTCGATCAGCTATTACATTTCAATATATATTTATTAAGTAAAAACTTCAAAGAAAATCTCGAGAAAATTATTATTATATCCAGATTGCTGTCGCCTTCAAGGAACTAAACTTCATCCGAACGGACAAAGTTATATTCTTAGAAAAAATATATACTTATACTGCTAATAAATAAATATAATACATACATACAAGCTCTATTAAAGTTGTTCATTAAATGATTTAACACTCACGTGTGGCAATTCCTTTTCAGGCTTCTTATGGACACCCCAAATTGATATGACGTTTGAAGGCAACGGCTGGTTATCAATCCAAATTGGGTGAATGTTTAAGAAAAGCATATCAGCATTATTGTACAATTCAGTATACTCTGGCAAACCCGGACCCAAAACCCCTCGAAAAGCTTCAATTTCATCTGCCGCCTTAGATGACCACTCCGACCGGTACCACCAGTTTTTGTATAGTTCTTCTAGTTTCTCCAAAAACGTTAAGTTATAAAGTCTTTGTTGTAATGGTAGAGGGTATTTTAGGGGGTTATTCGGAATCCCAAAAGTCTCTTCGTTCCCTATCATTAAGCCAAATGAACTAACACAAATCACAGGAGCTTTAAACACATAAGAATATACAAACGTTTGCCTAGTCCATGCTTCTAGAAGTATGACATCAAAATGTTTTGTATCATACTTCAACAATTCTTGTATTTCATTTTCCATTAATTGCTTTAGAGCCAATTTCTTCAGAAGTTTGACGATAGTGCTGTATTGATGGTAGATAGTATGTCTTGGTCCAAACTTGAGAGCATACACGAACCCTTCTCTCCATATTTTGTATGACACATCGTGTATATTTATTTCCGTTAAGTTATCTGGTGGTTTTGTATTTTTGAAGACGGGATCTGCAGTAATAACTGTTACATCGTGCCCGCGTTGAACCAGCCCTTGAGTTAATGATCCAAAAATTACTTGGTGACTGATCGATGGAGTAGGAAATACAGCAAGAATTTTTGCAGCATCAGACACGCTACTTAAACACAGCGCGATTAATGTCACACTGGCTGTAGATGCCATCATGAAAGATGGACCTTTACTGATGGAATGACTTACGTGTTCTGTCGTCACTGTAAGTGTATTTGTTTATGTATTTATACAGCTGCTCAGAAGATAGTCGTTAAAAAACTGAAAATAAGCAACCAATCATCAATCAATAAAATTTCCACATTTATGTTTTATTGTGCATCGACCAATGTTATAATGGCCACTGTTTCTATTTGTAATCAGATTATAAAAGAAACTATGTATTTGTTTAATGATATGCGTGCACTATTTGTAATTATATCTATTACTGCAAATCATGTTATTTCTTTAAAGTATCTAAACTATTCGAGATTATTTATTGATAAACCTCTACAGAACACCTACATTTCTATATATTTATGAATACGAATTCATTAATTTCCATGATTGTAGAATAATTTTATTGTAATCTTAGTGAAAGAGGAAAATCAGTAGAGGGTTTACCAGTGAGCATAAAACTAGGAAAGCATAGAAATTAATGTGTAGGTAATGTTTTAAAATATACGACGCCATCCTTTTGAATAAATTACCAAGCCATAGGCAGGCTATGTTCTTCACATAATATTTAGTAAATACTACGCCTCTTGTCCTGTACCTTTGTGCAAGTAAAATATTTCATAATGAATCAAATTACAACGCGAATTTTCGCAACTATAAAAATGTTACACTATACTATATATCTTGTTACTACTGTTATAGTGTATATATAAATACTAATAAAACAAATAAACTACTATTGAAAGGGATGCAAATTCAACTAGTACTCTGTTTCGAGTGCTTTTCGGTTCGTAACTTTAAAAAAATACATATGTTTCAAGCGATTTAGGCCTATTCAAATAATTTTATTTTTGGTACGTATACTACTTCAATAAACGACATAAAACAATGCTCTTATAATATGTAATAAATATAGTTTGTTTTTTACAAATAATAAACAAAATTCAATTAAGTGAAAACAAAAATATATTTTATCACGAATCGGATTGATTTTGGTTAATTTAAAACAGTTTTTTAATTTATTTACACCTAACAATTAAGTTTTATATTCAATGATTGGTGGAAAGCATATATTAGTGAACTTCATCGTGTAAATATTAAGACTGAAATTACTTTGGATCAAACAAAAGTACGTTACGTTGTAGTATATACAACTGGTAGCTTATAATTAAAACTGTGAAAAGTGTAGATAAAATAATCACTCCGAGTGTCAGTACGAAGTCCATCTCGTAATAATCCCACCAGGATATGTTGGCTGCAGCGGTACGAAGGTGCTTCGACCCACCATGCCGTATTACGTACTCTGTCCACCAAATAGCCCTATCTAAGGCGCTTTGAGGCTGATCATTCATGAAAGTGTGAAGCTTCTTAATATTGTCTCTGAAACTGAAAAAAATACATTTTTTTTTTCATAAATTTCCAATCCGAGTTTGAAAACTTAACGGTTATTAATCGCATTCACACGCAACAGTCAAGAGAGAGCAAGCTATAAATACGGTGCTGGCATACAATCGAGCTAGACTCGGGGCATGGACTCAGGGGAGGTAGACACTGGGTTTCTCCGAGTAGTATTTGAACTGAGCTGAGTTTGAAATGATCCCTGCTTGTTTTCACTACAGAGCTGCTGTGGGTCTAAAGATTGTATAGACTACACTGAAAATGTACCTCACAAATTCAATTAATCATAAATTATGATGAGTAACTACACTAGTTTGCCAGTCTAACTGGTAAGGGGTGTATTGAGTCTCATGATGATATTTAGTCTAATTATTAATATGAAAGGTAAAAGCTTAAATACAGGAATGGTGATGGTGATACATGATACGTGAGAAAATGTATATTATAGACTTGGACTTAGTATTGTATGAACTTCTTATAGCTGTAGTTTCTTATAGTAGTAGTAGTACGGTTTACCTAAAATTCATAAATTAAGCAATCCCTTACGTCAAATAGTCAGTCAAATAGATTCGCCCACTTATAAACTAGCAAAACACTTATCTAGAACATTTGCCCCCCTCAGGGGAAATATAAATGCTCAAGTCGAGGTTTTGTATCGACATCACATCACTCTTTACAAACTTACCTATAGCTGATTATATCAAAATTATAAAAAGCACACTTATTAAACACAACATGCCTATAGAATATGCGGATATCTTAGAACATTGCTTGACAACCGGGTACCTACTTTGAAATGGGGATTTCTATGTTCAGGTAGATGAGGTAGCCATGGGTTTTCCAATTTCACCCTAAGTTGCTGACATTTTAATGGAAGACTTTGAGGAGAGAGCCCTAGCTTCTTGCCCGATTAAACCTAAACTTTACAAGCAATACGTAGTGATACCTTTACCATCTTACCCAAAGCACAAGTATCTGCATTTCTTACATACCTTAACTCAATTCATAATAACATTAAGTTTACAATGGAAGAGGAGGACAATAACACACTACCTTTCTTAGACATTTTAGTAATTTGTGACGAACACGGTAATATCGGGCATACCGTCTTTAGAAAAACGACCCATTCGGATAGGTAATTGAACGGTGACTCACATCACCACCCCAGCCAACTTAGTTCTGTCGGAGTATCTTTGTTTCAGAGAGCCCGCCGTCTCTGTGATGCTGCCCACTTAAATGAGGAGTTACAGCATGTCAAGCAGGTCGTATGCAAGAACAAGCTGAGAGTCCCTCCGCAGCATTCCAGAAACAGGAACAAACAACCCACAGTCAAACGTCAGCCCGTTTACCTACCATATGTGAAGGGAGTTACAAATAAAATTAGCAGAGTCCTAAATCAAGCTTCTATTCACACAATTTTCAAGCCGCACGAGAAGATTCAGCAATTTCTAAAACCAAACGAGTGTACTACCCCTTTACAAGATTAGAAGCAGGCGTTTACAGACTGCATTTTGATTGTGGCCTATCCTACATCGGCCAAACAAAGCGTAGTATCTCAAACAAAATTAAAGAACACGTCGCGGATATAAAACATAAACGTCTCTCCAAATGTGCGGTATGCCAACACTCATCGGAGGGGCTCAATCATTACATTCGCTTTGACCAGTCAGAAATCCTCGCAAAGGAGAGTCGATTTTTTCCAAGATTGATACGCGAAGCGATTGAATTAAAAAAACACCGAAATTTCAATAGAGATGACGGCCTCAAATTATCAAACACCTGGGATGCCATGTTAAAAACTCTGGATCCCAATAAACAGCATACCGGCAAACGCGAAGACAGCGTTAGTCAAATCTGTAAGGACCTGGCCAGTTTGGCCAAATACCAACTTCGACGGAACAGATGGCGCTAGCGTAGCAATTTTTTACTTTGACGTCAGAGACATCCTTCATCTTTAGTCTCCCCGTGACCACGGCTGCTGCAAAGCATCCGAAACGTCGGGCCGAAGTTAAAATCATTTTCAAAGAGGTTTAACTAATATATCGCGTTTTAAACCGTTAAAGTGTTTTATTTAAAAATTTAGTTATTGTAAACTGGAAACCAAGTTTTTTTTAATCAATTAATTTGTCTTGACATTTAATCGAGTTTATCTATGTTTATTATTCAATACCTTTATAATTTTTTTGACGTAAAGCCTAAAGAATGAGAAATGCAAAGAAAAAAATACATATGTTAATAATTACTGCCCTTACAAAATAGATAACCACAAACAGAAACAAGAAAAAAGGCAATATACAAATTGTCTGGATTAGTAGAAAGGAGTTTATTAACAAAAAGTACAAACCTCGTATCGTTTATGACTGAATGAATAGCATTTTCGAATTTATCTTCTGTTATTGTTTCCATATCGAGCCGGACACCGATTTTGTGCTTCTCGTATTTCTCCACATTGTGCCACTGATCACCAAGCATCGGAATACCAATAAGTGGTACTCCAGCTGTTATGGCTTCATCCGTCGACTGCAAACCTCCTTGAGTTACAAAGACTTTGATTTTTGGATGTTCTGAAAACAAAATAACCTTCGAGATAAGTCTAAAGATTAAAAGAACAATGTATGACTAGCTGCGTCTATAATAAAAAACATATATTAAGATTTAATTTCTCAAAAAGATTTCAAAACTATTTACTCAAAAGAGCCGATTGCGGGAACCACTTTTCTATTTTGACGTTGTCTGGTTTCCCCGGCATGACATCTTTTTCCCATTTCCATAAAACGTCGTACGGCAACTTTGAAAATACCCGGATCAAAAGACGAATAAAGTTAGGTGGCAAAGTAGTTGATGGTGCGTTCGTTCCAAAGCTGAGGTATATGACACCATTCTTAGAGACATTCAAGTATGTCTTTAGATCCTAAAAAAAAATATTTTAATATCAATTCAGAAATGTCTCAAAAAAGTATTCAATATACAGATTACCTAGCTGTGGTAGATGCTTTTTATAATAGAGGAGAACAGACAAGCGTGGGGTTCAAGGGGGTAGTTGAAATACCCAGCCACATAAAATCTAAACAAGACGCTGTTAACCTTATTTCATTTGGATATTTGGAAATCCTCAAACTTAAAGCGACAGCGATTCAATTTGACGCCTTTTTTATCAATGGATGGTGGTTTGCGACCTGGACAGAATTTCGATATTCCTACCACCCATTTAATATCCAGATTTCCGAACGAAATCTATCATGTTTCAGAAATATGGTAGACCAGGTGGGGATCAAACCTATGACCCGTTGATTATTTTCCATATATTATTGCCGTTATATTGTGATATAAATGAAATAATTTAAGAGATAATGTTTAGGGCTCACATGCGGCAATTCCTTTTCAGGTTCCTTATGGATACCCCAATTTGATATCACGTTTGAAGGCAACGGCTGGTTATGCATCCAAATTGGATGTGTGTTTAAAAATAGCATATCAACATTTTGGTAAAGTTCATTATAATTCGGTAAACCCGGGCCCAAAACCGTACGAAAAGCTTGAATTTCCCCTGCTGCCTTAGACGACCACTCTGAATGGAACCACCAGTTTTTGTATAATTCGTCTAGTTTCTCTAAAAATGTTAAGTTATACAGTCTTTGTTGAAACGTTAGAGGATATTTTAAAGGATGAAACGGAATCCCAAAGGTCTCATCGTTGCCCATGAACAAGTTAAATGAGCTCACACAAATCACTGGTGCTTTAAATATGTGTGAGTATACAAACGTCTGTCTTGTCCATGCTTCAAAAATTAGGAGATCGAAATGGTGTTTATCATACTTCATCAATTTTTGAATTTCTTTGTTCGTCAATTGTTCTATGGTCAAATTTTTAAGGATTTTTATGGCGGTCCCTACTTGATCGTAGATAGTATACTTTCGTCCAAACTCGAGTGCTAACACAAATTGTTCTGTCCATACTTTGTATGATAGGTCATGGAGATCTATTTCCGTTAAATTTGCTGGCGGTTCTGTGTCTTTGAAGACAGGATCTGTGGTAATCACAGTGACTTCATGTCCTCGTTGAGCCAGTCCTTGAGTTAATGGCCGAAAAATTATTTGGTGACTGATCGACGGAGTAGGAAAAACAGCAAGAATTTTGGCAGCATCAGACACGCTACTTAAACACAGCGCGATAAACGTCACACTAACTGTAGATGCCATCATGAAAGATGGACCTTTACTGATGGAACGACGTATGTGTTCTGTCGTCAAAATAATGGTATTTGTTTATGTATTTATACAGCTGCGCAGAACATATAATTAAACAAAAAAAAATCTAGGTTAATATTTCTTTGTGCACGAATATTACAACCTCGGCTGTCTGTATTTGCAGACATTTGATTAATAAAAATCATAGATTTTGTCTCTCTCGTTATTTATTATTAATTAAATCACTCTTATTAAGAAATATATCGCAGTAAGCCCTGTTTTGAGTTTGTCTTAGAACTACAAATTCCATTATTGCTACAATCATATAAGAAGGTTTTTTTGTTTTATTAATATAATAATACGTCCACATAATGTATAAATTTATTATAACTAATTTTAATTTATTTAATATAACTTGTATTATTCAACTATCTTAAATAAAGATATTTTATACCTATTATAATGGTTGTTTTGTTATCTAAATTTGGTAGATCTGGAATAATTATTTGAATTAAATTGTTTTAAGAAAAATAAGAATAGTTTGTCCAACCATAACCTGAAAAATCGATACTGCTGTTTAATAATTATTAAACGCAACGTATTCTCTGTAATGTTATATGTATTTATATACATGTAAGAGGATTTAAATTTCTCGCAAATTCTAAAGATTTGACATTATGTGTGACATTCCACCACGTCACACATAATGGATATCCATCCAAATTGGGTGAATATTTAACATGTCAGCATTATTGTACAGCTCGGTGTACTCAGGCAAAACTAGTGCCAAACCTTTACGAAGAACGTTAAGTTATACAGTCTTTGTTGTAATGGTAAAGGATGTTTTAAAGGGTTAATATTTTTTCAATTCGAACCAGTACTTCCTGAGATTAGCGCGTTCAAACAAACAAACTCTTCAGCTTTTTGTATTAGTATTAGTATATAGATGAAAGTCAGATAGAGGGTTTACCAGTGAGCATAAAACTAGGAAAGCATAGTAATTAATGTGTAATGTCTTAAAATATACGACGCCACTCTTTTGAATAATCTATATTCTCTCTAAATTCACATAATCTTTACTAATATATAAAGGTGAAGAGTTTTTTTGTTTGTTTGTTTGAACGCGCTAATCTCAAGAACTACGGGGTCGAATGGAAAAAACATTTTTGTGTTGGTTAGAGTATTTATCTAGGAAGGCTGTAGGCTATAAAACATTGCCTTGTGACTAATACAGCGAGAAATGTGAATTAAATTAGAAAAATTATTCATCATTATGGGTTTTCGAGGCGCCGTGTACGCCGTATTCGCCCTTCTTTCTTTTATACACGGTTCAAGATACCCAAAAAATATGTTTAAAGAAGGATTCCTCTTTAAATGATCTAAAAAAAAGTCCGTGTCGCTATGTCTGTCTTTTAAGAATAACGTTCGCGAGCGACGGGACGATGACGGTTGATTTCAAAACGAAACCTAACCCAAAATAACTATTCTACGCGGACGAAGTCGCTGACGCAGCGAGTATTTAATAATAATAATAATTTAATTTCATAAAAAATTGTTTACATAGTGTTTACAATAGGCTAGAGAACATGATCCAAACAATTGAAAACAGCATCCGTTGCCGAACTAGGTGAGAACCTGTATTTCAGCTTTCGGCGCCACTCCCCGAAACATTTTAATTTTTATTACTAGCTAAACTAAAACTATTTACTATTAAACAATATCAGTTACCATAAAGTAATTAACATGTAACCTCATATGATAATATTTAACAGATCCTCTCTTTGTGTACAGTGAAAATGTACGTGTGTGTGTGTGAGAGGGTGTGTGTGAAAAATTGAAAAAAAAAAAATATCCTATGAAAATTATTACATAAATAGAAAATCAAATAAAAAATCATGTACCATTTAAATTCAAGATATATTGAACAAACTTACGCAATGATGCAGGTTATCATTATCTCCCAAATATGTAGGTACTACACTTTTGGTATTAGTCTGTGTAGTACGTTTCCAGTACATTTGTGTGAGTAAATTATATAAAATTACAAATCGAAATTTAATTGTTAAAACTTAATTGTATTTTTGATATTTGTGGCTTGTCACAACACATAAAAATATTCGAAAACTTTATTATATTCTACATGTTATTGCACATGAAGGCACTATATAAATTTAAAATCGAAAAAAAAGATTTCGACTCGGGCAGGACTTAAAGCAGCATCGTCAGCCAGAGCAACAGCACGGAACGCTGACGATGCCGGTTCAAGTCCTGCCCGAGTCGAAAATTTTTTCAATTTATTTTCGATTTTAAAATTACATAAAAATGTTTCATATATATACTGTAATAGAGTATACATATATAAGTTCTAATAAATCAAATAAAGTACTGTTTAAAGGGGTCAAAATTTAATAAGTACTCTGTTTCGAGTCCCTTTAGACGCGGGTTCGTAACTTAATAGATTTGTTTCATTCGATTCAGACCTATTGATATATTTTTATTTTACATATGCTTAAATGGATATAAAACAATGCTCGTGAGCCGGTCGTAATTACGATAATCTTAAAATCCAGTTTTTCCAGGCGAAGTTTAACATGTGTTTTTGATATAAATTGATTTTAACCATGCTATTTTTTAAATTGATTTTAGAACGAGGTCCGACGGGTTTCAGGAAAACTATAAATTGATTCTAAAAAAGGCTGGACTCAGTGGGAATCAATCCCAGGACCCGTTGATTAATAGCCATACAATGCTTCAATTAGACCAAAGAGGCAGTTCTGTTCTTGATCCATTCACACAAAAAAGTTTTTTCCTTATAATTTCGTTTAATTTGTAACACACCTTTACGCACCGTACGAGACGATGAAAAAAAAGGAAAAAAAATAAGAACGATAAACAAAAACAAAATTCAATGAAGTTATAATAAAACATGTAATTTTCAAATTACACGGATCGTATCGTTAATGTTAGTCAATCTAAAACAGTTTTTAATTTATTTACACTAGTGTTTTAAGTTTTATCTTCAATGATTTCTCCCTTTAGAAAGCATCCAATATTGAACTTAGTTACGAAATTATTAAGGTTGAAATTGTATAACTAGGAGCGGCGCAAGTGTCAATAGATCGAACACAGGATGTGTCGGATACGATAGTTTACTTTGTATGTATCGCCGTTTCGTCAATTTCAATCCAAAATTGATTTTAAGCAAATACAAAAAACATAATACGTTATAAAATATAACTGGGGATTATACTTAGCTAGTTTTCATTTTCCTAAAAGTAACATTTCTAGCTACTTTTACGTACAATTGGTAGCTTAAAATTAAAATTGTAAAAAGTGTACATGATAAAATCACTCCTAGTGTCAATACGAAGTCAATCTCATAATAATCCCACCAGGACAAGTTGGCCGCAGCGGCTCGGAGGTGCTTCGCCCCACCATGTCGTATTACGTATTCTGTCCACCAAATAGCCCTGTCTAAGGCGGTTTGGGGCTGATCATTCATCAAACTGTGAAGTTTTACAATATTGTGTCTGAAACTGAAAAAAGAAATACTTAAAATTAGTGGCTGATAGCTTAAATAACTTTCAAGTTTCACTAGATATGTCACATACACCCTGCCAACACTTTGTCCTGTATCGACGTTCGGATGGACAGAAAAACCTGAATAGGTTTATGTTCTATCTTATAATATTGTGAATTCAAATTTTGAGAAAGAAAAAAAAAATACGAATTTAAAATTATTATTAAACCTGACTTAAATTAAATTAATTAATTAAAAACTGTTAAGCTATTGTAAGCTGTAATACTAAAATAAAAATAAGATAAAATATACATTCTCTTTAAAATTTTAAAAATTGTTTAGATTCGTCAATTTTTTTTTGTCTGTCTGTTTGTCGTGATTCTACAACATTGTACGTGTTCAAATTTTATGGAGCCTTTATTTGGGGATAGCTACTAATCTTGCTAAACTTGCTTTTATTCAATACATTTTCATAAATATACTACGAGTACACAATAAGTATGCCGATATTTTTAAAGGTATCTCTTAATGACTCCCGAGATCCCATACCATAGATAGCCCGGACCGCCCTTTTTAGCAACACAAAGATTTTTTTTACGGCATAGGCTGCAGAACTGAACTTGCTCGAGGTTTTCCGATATGAGATCCCCATTGTAATTTGAAGTCTAACGCTATACCCAGAAAGAGAGTTTCATTGACCAATTCTATCTCGTGGTCCCTAACCTTAACACTGGTTTTAGCTAACCTAACTTAGGTAAAGTAAATCTGATACATTTTGATTCAGATTGGTTTTGTTGCCATTTAAGAGTAGGTTATTAACACTAAACCAGTGGACTACTCTCGATAGGGCATTGTTTACATCGTCAAGCTCGCGTTGTCCACGTTTAACTTTAAATATTAAAGACTTATAATCAGCAAACAAAACTATCTTGTGATCGTCTCTTATGAGGTGAGAAAGATCATTTATGTATACCAGAAACAGAAAAGGTCCCAAAATTAAGTTGCGACACCCCCTTCGTTATGGCAGAACCGGATAAACAACTTTTTGGACTCTATTACTAAGGTAAGGTGATATAAAATCTAAGGCCTAATTCTAATTAACGTCTGATGCTGGACACAATCAAATGCTTTAGATAAGTCACAGAACATACCATAGATATTATATGACTCATCACAGGCTTCGGAAATACTCTCTAATAAGTTAGTTCCAGCATCCGTCGAAGACCGACAGCGAGTAAAACCGAATTGTTTTGAATGCAAAAGTTTATTATGTTAAAGTGAGCTAGCATTTGATTGGGCATTATTATTTCAAAAATCTTACTAAATGTGGGCAGTACAGAAATTGGACGGAGGTTCGAAGGATCTGAGGTACTTCCCGATTTGAACAGAGGGGTTAATTTACAAAATTTCATTAAATTCGGGAACACATCACAATCGACACACTGTTTTCAATGATTTAAAAGATTTCAATATGGTATGTTTATTAACATTACTAAATTTAAATATAACATTACAATAAGGAACGATGCTTTTAACAAAGTTTTTGCAATGATTCTGTGGTTTTGGTTAAATCTACAACAATTCGCGAGAAAATAATTCATCTTCGTAAGCTACTTCGGCGTCTGCTGTGACTATTTTACCATTTATATGAAGTTTAAAATTATTCTCTTGTGATTTTACTTTGTTAGTTTCTGCATTAATAATTTTCCATGTTGATTTAACTTTCTACACTACACTATTACGAATTTTATCACTTATATATTTAAATTTGTCTGCTATGAAAGTTTACACGTGGTCACGTGTTATCGGTCTACACATTATTTTACATTTTTTAGCCTTCTTCTTAGCCATTTTGAAAACTGCTAATTGCCCGCAATGGTTTGAATCTAGCTTATATATAATGCTCTTACTTTCTGGCAACCTATCGCTATATATATTATCTAGGCACGTAGCTGTAATATCACAGTATCTCGTAGGCTCCAAAAATAAGTTTCTAAGGTTATATGATTTAAATACATTTTTTTCATTAAGTATTCAGGACTTTATATGTTTAAAATACAATTAAACTAAAAACCTAAACAAATTAAATCGAATAAAAAAATACATTAAAAAAATGGATTGCGGCCATAAAAAATCTATTCATTTATATGGGTCTCTTAATTTAGTTTCTCTCTAACTTGCTGTGTATACTTTTACGAAGTAATAAACTAAAAGCAAAATTATAATAATAAGTGGATCCTTAATAATCCCTATTTTAAATTTCTTTTCTCTTGTACTTCAGGTTGCCTGGAAGAGAACGCTGCTTAGCGATAAGGCCACCTTTTATTTATAAGTTAGTACGTGATTTTTTTTTGTTTTGTTGTTTATGTGCTATATATTATATAAAACAAATAATTCCCACCCTCAGAAATAATAGAACAGAAACCAGAAAAAAATATAAGTACAAACCTCGTATCGTTTATGAGTAAGTTAATGGCATCCTCAAATTTATCTTCAGTAATTGTTTCCATGTCGAGCCGGGCACCGATTTTGAGTTTCTCGTATTTCTCCACATTGTACCACTGATCACCAAGCATCGGTATGCCAATAAGTGGTACTCCAGCAGTTATGGCTTCATCCGTCGACTGCAAACCTCCTTGAGTAACAAAGATTTTTATTTTCGGATGTCCTGGAATTATACATTTTCGCTACATTATATTTGTTTATAAAGTAATTTAAACTCCAGGTTCAGCAATTTATATATATAACAACGCAGATCTCTGATATATAACTACTGACTAAAAATCTATAGTTATTATAAATTTAAATTAAAATTAAATTATAAATGTAATTTCTCGAAAGAAGATATTTCAAAATTATTTACTCAGAAGGTCCGATTGCGGGAACCACTTCATTATTTTAACGTTATCTGGTTTTCCCGGCATGACATCTTTTTCCCATTTCCATAAAACGTCGTACGGCAACTTTGAAAATACCCGGGTCAAAAGACGAATAAAGTCAGGTGGCAGAGTAGTTGACGGCGCATTCGTTCCAAAGCTAAGATATATGACGCCATTCTTAGAGTTATCTAAATATGACTTTAGATCCTAAAAAAATATAGGTACATGTTACTTACTACTTCAAAAAATATAAATTTCATAGAAAAATGGTAATCAAGTTTGGGAACGAACCCACTAATCGTCGTTTTATTATTTATTGCTTCCATTACACCAACGAGCCTTTTATTATATTTTTTAAATAAATAAGTTAAACTATAAAATTTATGACTCACACGCGGCAATTCCTTTTCTGGTTTCCTATGGATGCCCCAAATTGATATCACGTTTGATGGTAACGGCTGGTTATCCATCCAAATTGGATGAATATTTAAAAATAGCATGTCAGCATTTTGGTAAAACTCATTATAATCCGGTAAACCAGGGCCCAAAATCGCGCGAAAAGCTTGAATTTCGTCTGCCGCACTAGACGACCACTCTGAATGGAACCACCAGTTTTTGTATAATTCGTCTAGTTTCTCTAAAAGTGTTAAGTTATACAGTCTTTGTTGAAACGTGAGAGGATATTTTAGAGGGTGAATCGGAATCCCAAACGTCTTATCGTTGCCCATGAACAAGTTAAATGAACTCACACAAATCACTGGTGCTTTAAATATGTGTGAGTATACAAACGTCTGTCTCGTCCATGCTTCCAAAATTAGGAGGTCAAAATGATGTCTTTCATACTTCATCAATTGTCGTATTTCTTCGTTCATCAATTGTTCTATGGTCAAATTTTTAAGGATTTTTATGGCGGTCCCTATTTGATCGTAGATAGTATGCTTTCGTCCAAACTCGAGTGCTAACACAAATTGTTCTGTCCATACTTTATATGATAAGTCATGGAGATTTATTTCCGTTAAGTTTGCTGGATGTTCTCTATCCTTGAAGACAGGATCTGTGGTAATCACTGTGACTTGATGTCCTCGTTGAGCCAGGGTTTGAGTAAATGGTCGAAAAACTACTTGGTGGCTGACTGACGGAGTAGGGAACACGGCGAGGATTTTTGCAGCATCAGACAAGGTACTTAAACACACCGTGAATAACGTCACACTATCACGGGTTAGCATCACGAAGAATGTGTGTCGGTGGAACGACGTATGTGTTCTGCCGTCAAAATTATTTATTTATTTACTTATACAGCGCGGAACGGACTTCAAGTAATTGGCAATCAACCGGTCTATCATTATAATTTTCAGACTTAGGACGTCTACCAACACGATCTTACGATAGTAAAATTGTACTTCGTTTGGAAAATGAGATAATTAGTAATTTTCTTATCTAAATTCATGTTTCCTTGGTAAACCACTTTTATTGTTAAGAACAAACTTATTTTTTTTTATTGACGTGGCTAATTACTATCATTAAATTTAAGCACTTCATAATACGAGTATTTGACAAAAACACGTTTTGTTGCGGAATAAAAATATCTCTAGACGTACAATTTTTTATCACGTACTTATCATTTAATGTACAAACGGAGTGCACACTTTGAAATTATATTTTTTGCTGTAAAACATGTTATTTTAAAAATTTGACCTTTGGATACAACTAAATTATTAAAAAACTTTGTATTTCCATTTCCATTTGTGTAACCAGTATTTTCTGCGATGTTATTAAAAGGAAGAAAGGAAAATCATATATTTTTTCCTAAGACAATAGCCAAATTAAAAAAAAAAACCATTAGGCCAATACAACTTTTTACACGTTAAAAAAATATTTTTGATTAAGTTTTTAGAACTTGTACCGGCCATCCACATCGCTCTAACCAACTGATCCACGGTGTGCTACACGTCAGCGTCCATTTTTTCAACCTATTGATAGATGCACCTCTTGCGCAATGTAATTTCAATTGCCTGTGTGGTAATTTTTTTCTGATTTTGTGATGTGCAGTAACATGTAAAAAATATTAAATATTTCAAATATTTACAGGATTAACTATCACCCACGTACTCTTTGCTAAGCGACATTTTAAGTTAATTTTGTATTCTTATCGTAGTTCAATTTAAATTATCATTGTTATAACACTGTTTATAAAGCAATAACAAACAAAATTATTTAAACGTGTAAAAACCGAACTGTCTTCAGGTTTTCTTCAATGTATGTTTTAGTTAAAAATTAATAAACATGAGTATAGTCTTACTTTTGTAATAACGTATGTAAATAAGTATATACTATTCTAAGACAATAGCTTTATTATAAACCTTTTTTTTATTTGCGTTTAGAGTACAAGGCTTTATAAATTTTCCCACTATGTACCCACGAGAACACTCGCAGGTCTTAACCGTAATATCCAGATAGTTTCAAAAGCAGATAAGCTAAAATGTGAACCAAACTCTTCGTCCGTGTTTTGTAAATCACAATATTGATTAAATGGGATTCTATTTTTTGTTGTAGCTTTTCAAATCTTAATCTATATGCTATAGATTTCCGGTGTATAGATTTTGAATACTGTATATAGTTTACACGAGTAGTACACTATCAAATCATACGTTTAACGGTTTACAATTATGACGAAACAGATGGCACTAGTGTAAGAATTTTAACTTTAACCCAGATAAGCCTACTGTCCTATATTTAGGACAGTAGAAATAAAAAAAAATATCAGAATACCCTCTTTATCTAAGATTATTTAGTCTTATGATTTGCAGTAAGAAACGTATCAGCTTTATTAGAAAAAATAAAAAGACAGTTATTTTAACAGTTTTTACCTTATATTTTACCTTATAAGTGTGTAATAAAAGTGCGTTGCAGACATGGCAAATGACAGGTATGTGTAAAAAGTTATATTTTACTCGTGTGTTGTTTTTTTCTGTGTTAATATCTAGTTGATAACCTTAACTTTTGTACTAAATAAATATTCTAGCAAAATAATATAAATAAATTACGTATAACTTGTTACAAATACTAGCGTACTATATATAGGACAGTAGGATAATATACATGATTTTAGTACAATAATACAACTTTTTCTTTACAGACCGTTAGCTGCGCATGAAATTTTAGATGCTTTAGAAAATGTTTCTGATAATGAAGAAGATTATAGAGAACGACTGATATGTATTCTACCTCCTCCTGTTGATCCTGACCTTCTCACTGACGAAGATTCGGGTGAAGAAGATAATGTAACTTTGAATAATTTGCCACGAAACATTCTGCTTCAACCGGCTGAAGTAATGATTCAAGGGCAGATTATGGTGAGTGATACAGAAGAAGAACCTTCTGATTCTACAGGTCGAACTAAACGTAGGCGTACCTACGCATGGAGAAGAGAAACATTGTCATAGAAGAACCACATATGGTGTCCATCAATAACAAATATATGGGAGGAGTGGATTGGTCTGATGAAAATATTTAACATTACCGAATTGGTATACGAGGTAAGAAATGGTACATGCCGTTGCTCACATGATTGATCTTGCCGAACATAATGCATGGCAGTTATATAAAATAAATCATGGAAAACTGGATCATCTTGGCTTTCGCAGAAGGGTAGCAATTGCTTTGATTGAATCAAACAGAAAAAATGCCAAAAGAGGGCCTAGCCGACCCTCCCATCATGAACATGCTGATAGTCGTAAAGACCAAATGAATCATCTGGTTATTCCTCAATCGAAGCAAACACACTGTCGTCAATGTCACAAAAAATGTTTGACACGTTGCAAGAAATGTGATGTTGGAGTGTGTGTCAAGTGTTTTGAAACATATCATTCATAAATAGTGTTAATCTAGTAAGTTACATATAGCAATGGGTAATATAATCAATAGTTATCTAATAAACTACACTTTTTGATTACATTCTGTTTTGTCATAAATGGTCTTTTATTTCCTCTTATTATCCTACTGTCCTACATATAGGACGGCTGTTTCCCTGAAAGCCTTACACTTAATTTTTTTTTCATAATTTTTTTTATGTTGCATAAGATCTAATAAACTAAATAATATAACTTTTTTCAAAATTTTCAGAAAATTTTAGTTTCAGGCTTATCTGGGTTAATATGAGGGGCACCGTCCATCTTCTGATAATGTTCTGAAATTTCTGGCCGTAGTTAAAACAAATTTTAAATAAGTTAAGCATATTTCGCGTTTTAAACTTTAAAAAAAAATACATTTATTAAAGAAATAGAAACTCCACAGTGATGTAAAATAATATTAATATTTAATATGAATACGCCATTATCAGAAAAACTACGTAGTAGAAATAAAACTAAGAATTAAATAAATTAACTAGCTTTTATTTTTCTAAACGTAATATTTTGAAATACTCTCACATAAAATTTATAGCTTAGAAGCAGAAATGTGATAAGTATTAAAGTCAGGATCATTCCTACTTTCAATACGAGGTCTACCTCGTAATAATCCCACAAGGGCTTGTTGGCAGTAGCGGCTCGGAGATGCTTCGCCCCACCATGTCGCAATACGTATTCTGTCCACCAAACAGCCCTTTCCATAGCAGTTTGGGGTTGATCATTCATGAAAGTGCGAAGTTTCACAATATTATCTCTGAAACTGAAAGGTTTTGTCTTTTCACTTTCTAATCTATAAGAAATTATTATACAAGTCCAGTAATTATTTACAGGAATTTTACATCAAAGCGATGCATTTTTCGTATCTGAGATAGGTAAGTTAATCTTCTATCGTAGATGATACAAAATTCCGTCTTAAAAACAATTTTGACAAAGATTTATTTGTTTATTGGAATTAAATAAATCAAAAAAAGCCTCGATCCTCGTACCGACCTAGTATCATTCAAGACCAAATGAATAGCATCTTCGAATTTATCTTCAGTTAGTGTTTCCATGTCGAGGCGGACACCGATTTTGTGCTTCTCGTATTTTTCCACATTATACCACTGATCACCCAGCATCGGAATTCCAATAAGTGGTACTCCGGCCGTTATAGCTTCATCCGTCGACTGCAAACCTCCTTGAGTTATGAAGACTTTAACATTCGGGTGCCCTGAAATATGAATTATAAGACAAAGACGGTACATTTTATATTTGCAATAATTTACTTTAAATTCTGAAATTTCAATTCAAACAGCGTTGCTAGATAAACATTTGTTTTGAAACAGCTACTTCTGCTACTAACGACAAAAATTCTTGTTTAATTACAGTCAAAATCATCATAATTATTCATTTACCAGACTATCGATCAATTATATATGTAATAAGAGTACGAGTAGGGTCAGTAAAAATTTGTTTTCTGTCGTATACCTACTAGTACTAGTATATGTTAGTCACTAGAATTTATGGAATAAATATAATATAAGAACATAATTTAAAGTTTTCATAAATTTATAAAAACTTCAACTTATGTTCTTAAAAGATGGAGAAGTTCATTGACATTAAAAATACTAAATTGTTTACTCAATAGATCCGATTGTGGAAACCATTTTCCTATTTTAACATTGTCGGGTTTTCCTGGCATAACATCTTTTTCCCATTTCCATAAAACATCGTAAGGCAACTTTGAAAATACTCTGATGAGTATACGAATGAAGTCAGGTGACAGGATAGTTGACGGCGCGTTCGTTCCAAAGCTAAGGTATATGACGCCATTTTTAGAATTGTCTAAGTACGATTTGAGATTCTGAAAAAAGGGATAGAATAATGAGATGAGAATATTTTTTCTACACCATGCACAAGTTAAATTCCTTCTTTATCTTATTTAGATCTAAATATATTGTTACTTACATGCGGTAATTCATTTTCAGGGTTCTTATGAATACCCCAAATTGATATCACGTTTGAAGGCAACGGCTGGTTATCTATCCAAATTGGATGAGTGTTTAAAAAAAGCATATCAGCATTATTGTACAACTCGGTATATTCAGGTAAAGAAGGGCCCAAAACCCCTCGAAAAGCTTCAATCTCATCTGCCGCCTTAGATAACCACTCCGACTGGTACCACCAGTTTTTGTACAATTCGTCTAGTTTTTCCATAAAAGTTAAGTTATAGAGTCTTTGCTGAAATGTTAGCGGATATTTTAGTGGATTAATCGGAATCCCAAATGTCTCTTCGTTTCCCATTAGCAAACCAAATGAGCTCACACAAATCACTGGTGCTCTAAATACATGGGAGTAGACGAGAGCCTGTCTTACCCATGCTTCTACGATTATAAGATCAAAATGCTGTCTATCATACTTTATCAAATCTTGTATTTCCTTAGTCTTCAATTGTTCTAGGACCATATTCTTTAGCATTTTTATGAAGGTACCAACTTGACTGTAAATAGAATACCTTCGTCCAAACTCGAGGGCGTATGTAAATTCATTATTCCATATTTTGTATGATACATCGTGGACATCTATTTCTGTTAAATTCGTCGGTGGTTTTGTATCCGTGAAGACAGGATCAGTTGTAACCACTATGACCTCATGGCCTCGTTGAGCCAGTGCTTGTGTTAATGGTCGAAAAATTACTTGGTGACTAAGCGATGGGGTGGGAATCACTGCTAGAATTTTTGCAGCATCGGTAATGCTGTTTAAACATACGACGACTAACGTCACGCAAGCTGAAGATGCCATCGTGAAAAATGAACCTTACTGGTTTAACGACTTATGTCTTCTGTCGTCACATTTGTTGTTTATTTTTTTCTTTATTTAGTGCAGAACGGAAATTGACGATAATTACAAATAATCAACCGGTTGGCCATTATAACGTCCAGACTTTACATGGCTCTCAAAAACGATCTTACGATAGCAAACGTCCACTTTTATAGCTCACGAACTTTGAATTAATTTTTCTATCTAATTTCATGTTAATTGTTATTGTAATATTGTAATTACTAAACAGTGCTTACAATAATATCATTTATATAACATAAATTGCAAATTAATCTGCAACTATACTTACTACTGCGTAAAACGATGTTTAATTCAAACATTGGAGATAAATTGATTTAATTCAAGAAACATTTAAATCTTAGCCATCCTTGCATGAAGATTGCTCTTCTATCATAAATCCAGTGCCTTAATTCAAATATATAACACTAGCCGTGTCAGCAACTTCGTCTGTGTAGAATAGTTATATTAGGCACCGAAATTTATTATTGTGTACATTTTTTGGGTAATTTGATCTTTTTTCAGAGCGTACGCATCGGAAACCCTCAAAAAGGAATATTTTTTCCAGTTTTCTCTACATTTTCCGCTTTTTCGTCGCTATTGGTCTCAGCGTGATGTTATAACCAGTAGTTCCCGAGATTAACGCGTTCAAAAAAAACAAACTCTTCGGCTTTATATATTAGATGTTAGGTGGATTTACGGATGGTATATTATAAGAATTACGGAATCAGTAAATATTCTTGAAGATTCTACTAATTTGCATATCTACATGAAATGTATAATAATATACTACAATGGTTAGTCACAAAATTAGAAACCTTATTAAATAACGATTTATTGGATTCATACAAAATGTATTTCTTAAATTAGATCATATTCTTTTCTCTAGTTTATGTCTACAATAAATTAATTTATGAAATTTTCACTTTAGTGGTAAATGTTTTTACTATTCGCCTGTATATAATATACAAAGTGGCAAATGCGATTAAAATTAAAGAAGATATAAGAGATATAAGCTTCGTTATAAATTCTATCTCATAATATTCAGTCCAGCTTAGGTTGGCTCCTGCTGCTCGTAGATGTTTCGCCCCACCATTACGGATTACGTACTCAGTCCACCAAACAGCTCGTTCTAATGCAGTCTGTGGCTGATCACTCATCAGATTTTTAAGCTTTACTATGTTTTCTTTGTAACTGCAAAAAATATATAATTAACTGAACTAACTAAAAAACTACTAACTAGATAGAAATAATATTAGAAAAATAATCATAATATAATTGTGATTTAATTTGGTTAAATATTTATATTAAGTACTGTCTGTAGTTTACGCGAGTAGTACATTTAAATAAAACACTTTAACGGTTTAAAACGCGTCATATATAATTCATCCCAAACGTCGGGCGTTAAAACAATTTTCAAGTAAGTTTAACAAATATATATCACGTTTTAAACCGTTAAAGTGTTTTATTTGAAAGATATTTATGTTACTTTTCAAATAAATTTTTCACGCACCAGCTGTAATAATTAAGCAGAGTAAAAACCGATGCGTGGACGATTACAATACATTAATCAGATAAAAAATATTGGCAAATCTCGTTCACCAAGATTAACTTTTCTTTAGTATTTTGTATTATAATAAATTATATGCGGACTACATAATAACGAACATTTTCAGACTCATTTAAATGTAGTTAGCATTCAACTGTGTTTAAAAACTATGTAATTATTCTTACCTTTTATCAGTAATGACTGTTTCAATGGCCTTCGTCAATTGTTCTTCAGTTAGAGTTTCCAAATCCAGCTTGACTCCGATTTTGTGCTGTTCGTATAGTTCTACATTATACCATTGGTCTCCAAGCATGGGAATTCCTATTAAAGGTACACCTGCATTCATAGCTTCATCTGTGGACTGAAGACCACCTTGAGTTATAAAAGTCTTTATCTTTGGATGGCCTGGAATAGGAAATTTGGAAGACGTTTTTAGGTATGATCCCCGTAAAGTCCTAAGATTAATTGAACAGAAGAGGGTAATTTCCAAAAGGGATAGAGCGATAAAAAATAATTTTTATCGTTTTAACTTATGAATATCGTAGGATAGGTTTGTTTCATAAGCGATAAATTAGGAGTTAAACCCACCACGGATTATATTTTTTATTGCTAAATGTTTAAATCATATCTTGCACTATTGTGGGATCTTTACAAGCGCGCATACTATACATAATTTTATAATAATTACAGAAATCCATTAGATTAAGTTATCAAATAATACTCCAACATTTATATGTATCGTGATGTACATCAAAACTTCACGCGGATAGTACGCGCAAGATAACGTACGGATAACATATAGTTTTTATTAATTGACATTAATAAATAAACATCATATTTTTATTGTCTGTGGGTGAATGTGTTCCAAGTGCCATTAATTAATTCACTCACGTAAAAGGTCAGATTGGGGCAGCCATGTCGATACTTTGATATTTTCTGATTTCCCAGGAAGCTCCTCGCTTTCCCATTTCCATAGTATATCATACGGCAATTTTGAAAATACGTTAATCAGCAGCGTTATTACTTCTTTCGGCAACATGATTGACTTTGCATTGGATCCAAAACTTAGGTATATTACGCCATTCTTTGAGGAATCCAAGTATGTTTGAAGGTCCTATAATGAAACACGTGTTTTTATAACAAATGGAATGAGACCAACGTAGATAAGCCCTATTTTGATTTATATAACAATATGAAACTATTACTTCGCAGGCAAAAACATGTTATTATAAGATTAAATAGGATATATAAATAGCATACCTTTGGTAGTGGTTTTTCTGGATTCTTATGGATACCCCAAATCGAAATAACGTTTGGCGGCAGGGGCTGATTATTACTCCACATTGGATGAATGTTAAGAAACATCATATCCACATTTTTATGCAATTCTCTATAAGACGGCACATCGTCACCAAAGTATTTTTTTAAAATTTCGTACTCCTTCGTTTCACCATACAGCCACTGTGACATCACCCAAAAATGCGTATATAGTTCATAGAGCTTCTCCCAAAACGTCAAATTATAAATTCTCTGTCGCATAGCCATTGGATATAAAATAGGATGCGATGGTGCACCGACAATTTCCTCGCTGCCAATCATCATTCCAAATGAGCTTATCTGTATAACTGGTGCTTTAATCAAATGTGAAAACATTATGAATGGTTTTCCGCAAGCTTCTATAAGCAGGAGATCATATTTCTCATGCTTATTACTTAGAATCGCTTGTACTTCCTCCGCACGTAGCTGCATTTCTAGTATATATGTAAAGAATATTGTCATCTCTTCCATCATTTTGAAAAGCCCAGTTCGTTTACCTAATTCTATATCTTGTTTTTTCATCGCTTCCTGCCATATTCCGTATGAAACATCGTGTACATCTATCTCAGTCAAGTTTGCTGGTCTATTTTCCTTGGTGAAGGCTGGATCGGGCGTAATAACAGTCACTTGGTGGCCGCGCCTAGCCAATTCTTGTATGAGTGGTCTGAAAACTACTTGATGGCTGATGGATGGTGTTGGAACTATTGTCAAAATCTTTGCCCCAAACACGTCCGTTACAAAAAGAAATGAAATGATCAAAATTATTACTCTCTGCATTCTGTCTATTTACAGTTATTAACTTCATTGGTAGAGTGGAATCTGTGAGGCAAAGGCTCATTTATTATTCAATTCTATTATCAGATACTGATAATACTTTGATAGCCAATATATTAATGCAATGTTATCTTGTGACGAAACGCTAGACACCCAAAGATGTCTACGGGTTATGTACTCGCCCTACTAAGAATCTAAGTTATTTCAAATTTTTTTTCGACAATAGTGATGTTTTAACCAGCTAAATTGCCATAATTAATTTAATAAATTGTTTTCAATATAAGATTGTAACATTTTAATCAAAACTATTTATTGTAAATAAACATTTTTTAAATTTAAAACACCAACATATTAATTATATTTTATAATAGTTTTCTCAAAAGCCAATTTTCGAGATAACGATAATGGATCAGCTGGTTGATATGAGTCATGTAGATTATAATTTAAATTAGATAAATATAGTGTTTTGTAAATAGCGCATTTTGTTGAAATATAATAGTTCTGGGGTATTTTACTTTCCATCAAACGAACCCCATGCTTGTGTGTCCTCCTCGATTGTTGTATTGTTAGTAGGTAGTCAAGCCTACCCGCTTTTAGTATAGTAGATGTAAGGTAGCTACAAGAGATAATAAAGTAGTTGTAACTGCACCTTGTCTTTATCCAGTCACAACATGGTGTCAGGTGTAATTTTAATTCGTTTATAGTTAAAATGTGAGTTTATTCAGTTCAGTAAATTGTTAGAAACGTAAAGTGAGTAACCAGTAATCGTCTTAAATCGAAAAGTTAAGTTGATAACGACTAAACGGGTGGAAAAATGGAACACGCACGGCCACCAAGCGCGTTAAGTATGGCGGAAGGCGGTCCCGTGAGTCGGGCCCACGCCTGGAAGCGCTGGAAGCAGCAGTTTATGATATTTTTAAAGGCTTCGGGTGTACAAACGGAACCGGCGAGTGTTCAATCTAGTTTATTGATTAACTTAATTGGCCCAGATGGCTTCGACGTATATGAAACGTTCACATTCGAGAAGGAAGAAGACAAAGACGATATACGCGTACTATTAAAAAAATTTGATGCATATTTTGATACGAAAGGAAACATCACGCTTACGCGTTACAAATTCTTTACTCGCGTACAAGAGGACGGCGAGTCGATACAACAGTATGTTACTGCTTTACGTTTAATTAGTAAATATTGCAATTTTGCCAGACTTGAAGAAGAATTGATAAAGGACCGCATAGTGTGTGGTGTCCGTAATCATGCGATCAGGGATCGCTTATTGAGATGTGAGGATTAATCGCTCGACAAGGCAATTAAAATATGTCAAGCAGAGGAAGTGTCTCGAGAGAGTGATACCCAACTAAGTGCAAGTGTCAGCGGGCAAAGTGCAGTTCAATGTGATCGTGTGGCAGCGCGGCGCAGACTCGCGCGAGCGGCGCGGGCGCCTCTGTGCGTGCTGTGGTGAACCGCTGCGACGCGTGCGGTTCGATGCGTTGTGCGGAGGGGCGCTGTTCGGCGGCCCGTGCTGAGTGTTTTGTGTGCGGTAATAAAGGACATTTTGCTCGAATGTGTAAGTTGAAGCAATCTAATTATTATTCAAAGAACAGGCGCGTGTATGAGCTCGAGTGTCACAATAATCATAGCGACGATAGCGCAGACGGTACCTTGCTTTATGTTTCCGCTATTGAGAAAGATACTGATCACTGTGATGAATGGTTTGAGCTCTCCGGCATAATTGTTGATGGGTCGTAGGCTCCGGTGTAAGTTGCCCGTTCACCCGAATGTATTAAAGCCACAACCCGTAGACCCAAAAGAACATGTAAAAATGTTACAAAATCAATGTACATCGAAAATGTATTATGACCGAAATTGTAAGTCTTTGCCCGCACTCAATGTAGGAGACCCCGTCATAATATGTGATAATAATAACAGTAGATGTCGGGGTACGGTGATTGGGCGAGCAAACACTCCTAGGTCTTATATAATTGAGAACAAATTTGGATCACGTTATCGGCGCAACCGGCGCCATTTAAAACAAATTGTAAAACCTGATCCGCTGTTATCTAAAAATGAAGATCATCATGATCAAAATAATTTAATAAGTGAGCCTGACGGTGACGACAGTTCACCAGATGAAGTGGAACGCACTTCCAAGGAGCGTTCCATAATTTTAACCAGAAGTCGGGCGAAAAAACTGAAAAATGTTTGTAATTAGTGTGTTTTCTTTTTATTTTCATATTGTTCATATTTTTCTTTAAGGGGGAAAAGTGTGTGGTAGTGCATAGCGGGTCTTATCTTTTAAGGGGAAGATGTTGTATTGTTAGTAGGTAGTCAAGCCTACCCGCTTTTAGTATAGTAGATGTAAGGTAGCCACAAGAGATAATAAAGTAGTTGTAACTGCACCTTGTCTTTATCCAGTCACAACATCGATCATAAAAAAATCCATTAACATGATGATATGAAAAGTATTTACGAGAACAGGTAGCTGAGAGACATAGATAAATTTATTTTTTAAGATTCGCGCGAGATCTTTTAATCAAATTTAAACATTAAATCGTTTTATAACTTTTATCTTACATCAATTACAAGTTACTGATATCAGTAACTATACTGCTCTATATACGGCTCTACTTTATTTTATAACATATAATGCACAATATTCCGTTCTTGGGATTTATGTAATTTTTTAAAGCAGAATAGCTAAAATAAGTCACAATTTAAAACATTAATATTTTTCACATGTTATTGCACATGAAGGCACTATATAATTTAGGACTCGGTAGCTCAATTGGTAGAGCAACAGCACGGAAAGCTGACATGTTCATGTCCTGCCCGAGACGAAAAATTTTTTCAATTTATTTTCGATTTTTTAAGTCACAATTTAGTATTTTTTGCTAACGATTAATAACTTGATCACGTGGTTACTCGTTGTATTTTATTATTGCCATTTTTAAAATTGCTAATCTAGATAAAAAACGAATTCCTAATATAACTCCTCTTATATATTTCCTGAGCGGAAGCAGTTCTGATGTTCTTTTTTTCTATCATAATATATATTTTTAATTTATATCGGGTCTTACAGTTGTGTTTGTATAAAAGCATTAATTTGTGTTCATTTAAAGGATACAAGTGTTCTTTAATTTAATAGTTTAAAGCTGTTTTTTCTCATTAATTTGCCTTTTAGCAGATTTTACAATTTTTTTGTTGGTTTTAGACATTAACAAATAGCTTAAAGTCATAAGGGACACAGATGGAGCATGGTAATTGTCTCATCAAGCATAGCATGAAATAATGTATAGATAGATAGTATCTATAACTTATTCCAATCGAAATGCAAATTATCTTAAACGGCATATAAAGAAAATGAGTTTTCACTTTGTCATATCTGTTGTCTGTACATTCGCTGAGTATACTATATCCCAACTGACATTGTTGAAAATGTAAACAATGATTAAGTATCTAAATTACCATCGCACGATTGTCTTCCCATTACACACTATCCATCTTAAATATTGTCACGATTTTTCAGTAACTTTAGAGTTATACAATGATATTAAAATATTAATGTCTCAAAAATAGCTATCAATACCATACTGTGTTGTAATATATATTCAATTTAAACTTTTTAAAAATCAATAATCGATACATTAAATTCACAAAAAAAAAAAAATCAAACACGGCATCGTCTGTTCATAGTGACTATAAAGCAATAAATACAAGAGTCTTACAGTTAAATGAATTACCTGGAAAATTCGCAATACTATTTTCAGATAGAATTTGCAATTCTATTTGTAAGAACGCCAACTAAATTATGTTCAAAATAACATACCACAAATTTTGCTCAGAATACAATTGAAGACATTTTTCATTGATGTGGTATTTGTTCTGTAAATAACATAAAAGGGCGTACTACTTAGATAAATAAGGTATATAATCTAATATATATCAAACATATCATTGTAATAGTAAGTACTAGACATAATCATTTAATTAAAATGTCTAGCTTGTAGTATTTCGGTTATCCTGGTCAGACTGGCTCCGCAGAGGTGTTTGGTTACTCCGTTTCGAATTTTGTAGTCTCTTCAACAGACAGCGCGCTCTTATCCACATCCTCACCGACCCCGATGACGACTTAACCAAAGCCGTCGACTTACTTATTGCTATGCGATCGGCCGACACCGGTGCCGATCGCCCGCAAAACCGCCTACGCCGGCGTAGGCGAGGTCATTCGCTTCGCGTACCGCTCACCCGGGTGAGCTTCCGTCCAGCTCTTCTAGCTCCCACCCGCATTGCGGCGGTCCAAGCCGAGGCCGATGCCCCCCTCGGGGCACCCTTGGTCTAGCCGCAAACACGGCGAGCGTTATCGCGCTCGCCCAAAACGTCCGGTTAGTATTCGTGGCTCCTTAGGAACACAATACGTAAGAATCCAATCAAAAAAAAAAATCTTATCCACTTTCGGGTTTATGTGTCATTAGATTTCTTAGAAATTCATGTTACCCTAGTAACTTTATTTCTTATATCCACTTTACTATGAATAAATCATAAGTTACATCCTAAGTATATTAATATAAAGTAGCCTATGCATGCAATATATTAAACGGAAATCTTTAAAAATTGCTAATCTGTGTGTGTCTGTTGTATTTAACACAATTTCTACCAGTAAAGAAACCGTCTAGCGGTTTATGCGAACCGGTTTATATATATAATAAAAGCTCTTTAAAATCCCCCTGCATCTATCCGGCCTGTCTAACAGCATCTCGTGCGTATTACTGTCTAAGTCTGAACAACTTAGACAGTAATACGCACACGCACGCAATACAGAGGTAACATGTACTGCCAGGTACGTTTGCCATACGAATTTCTCATACCTGGGTATATAATCAAGTTTTCTTAATTTTTCCGGTCTAACTCTGTACTTGAAAAAAATTCTTCACAAAATATAAAATATTTGACTTTATTGAAAACGTTCAATACCTTGCAGTGCTTAAACAAACCCTCCTCGCTTTCTATGTACTTCGCCGTAAGCGATTTTGGTACAATTGGTTTGAGGATACGCACCTGTAGGGAACATATATCTTATAAAACTATGTAATAGTTTTATAAGATATATGTTCTTGTTTTTGTAGAATTTGGATAAATTCGTAATAAATTTAAGCAGTCCGCGACATCGATCGCGTCCCGTCGCTCGCGACTCTGACATTAGCGCGTTCAAGTAAACAAACAAACAATTCAGCTTTAAATATTAGTATAGATTTATATCAAAAAATGAATTTGTTTCTGCTGTATTCCAAAATATGTTTTCCATAGTTGACGCAAGAGTTAAATATTAAATAAAACACTTATAACGGTATAAAACTACGAACCGACGTCCGCTTGTTTTATTGTAGTTTATGAGGACAGTTTTTCACATTTTGATCAGTTAAAAGTTTTTTTTATGATGGAGGAGGACAAATATGGGATTCACTAGACGGTAGGTGATAATATATCCCAGCCTAAAGCATCTAAACAAGATGCGCTATCGACCTATTTTGGTTTTGGATATTCGGAAATCCGCAGACTGAAACCGAAACGCGATTAAGCTTCACGGTTTTTTCGTCTGGTGATTCGTCACCCGATCGGAATTTCTATATTCCTACCACCCATTTTATATGCAGGTTTTCAGACGAAGTCCAGTATGTTTCAGAAAAATAGAAATGTGTGGGACCTGGTGGGGATCGAACCCACGACCCATTGATCATTCATACCTTGCCACCATTAGACCCACGAGGCCGTCAAGTGTGCAAAAATGAGAAAAGAAACTATGATTCACCAAGACTAGTTAGTACTAGTTAATACTATTATGTTAACTGATAGTAAATTTAATACTTTTATCAAATGATGTGAAGCGTATCATGTTTGCGGTAAGCTCTAGTGTCTTTTGTAAGACTCTTATTGATAAAACTATTTTTGAACAATCATTATATACATATGATAATTTGCAGTTTTAGTCTTTTCATTGTTGATTGTTCAGAAAAGAAGATATGGTATTTTTGTCATATTTAACTTTAGATTTTGAAATAAATGTTGATTAGTTGCCATCACCAAAAGGTGATATGGTCAAATCAAATTTATTTCTAGATATATTACAAAATTTGTTAGAAAATGATATTAATTTTTGTTGGTACATTGTTAGTTTTGAAAAGCTGTGATGTGCACTAACACGAGAAAAATAATATTGTTTCACGTCAATGAAATTATATTATACTGGGCTCTACTTTATTTTACAAACTCCAAATGCTATACTATATATAGAAAGAGAAAAACGGATACGATTGTTAAAAATAAAAAAGGTAGGCAGTAGGTAGATTAAATTCATGAATGATGGTCTTTTTATCGTTTATTAGCACCCGGTGTTATGTTATATAAATAATTGTTTTTCTTTTACAACAATACATGTCAATCTCTTCGTACGTCTAGAACCTCAGTCTTCAAATTGTATCTTTTCAAATCTCAATTATTTTTTATTTCTCTCTCTTTTCTTTTTCACGTTCTTCTCTAGCACGATCTACCATAGTATTTTTTTTCTTGTTTTCCCTTCACATTTGGTTGCCTAGAAGAGATCGCTTTTTAGCGATAAGGCCCTAAGCTAGTTATAATAAAATAAATATACATTGAGGAATTATTTACAACAAATCATTTAACTGTAAAACCTTCCCTTCTAACACTGCTGACAACTTCAATGGTTTAGTTACACGCTCTTCAATTAGAGTTTCGTAATCAAATTTGTCTCCAGTTGCATGATGTAGATACATTTCTACCTTATACTGTTCATCTCAAAGCATCGTAATCCTATTGGACTTCGTATTAATGGTACACCTGCACTTACAGCTTCACCCGTTGGCCTACATAAGTGTAGGGCAAACAAATGTTCTTGGCCCATCTCTCTCCTAGTGGTATCGGGATATAGCACTAGTTTTAATACAGCTAATAGTGTGCATGACTTTGCTTTTTTACTATCCATAAAACATTTATGCTAACTTCCACTTGAATCGTCTCAAACTTTAAGATAAGATAGTAAAAGGATTTTATCAAATTCAAGGTTGAATATTTTCGTCTAGAAAACGGTAGATAACATACTTATTTTTAAAATTATTTTTATTTAATATTTAATTACTTAAAGGTCGGATTGAAACAATTCATGAAAATATTAAGCTTCAAAACCTGATACTTTCCGATTTCAGGAAACTCACCAATTTCCCATTTTCAAAGAATGTTGTATGATAATTAAGAGAATATTTCAAAGAATAATGCCAATTTTCTGGGCGTTATTCGAAAACATAAACATTCCATTCTTTCATGACTCCATATTTGTTTGTTGACCCTATAACGAAACACGTTAATTACACTTATTATTTACTTTTCGCAGAGAATTTTCCAATTCAAATAACGGCTTGCTTTGCGGCAAAGAAAAAGGAAAGGATCCTCTACTCTACTGGTTAACTCCTGTTTTTTACTACTAACACTAATCTGAGGTTTTGGCTAGCAGCAAGAGTGCCCCGAAGGGCCATCGACCTCATCTTTACTACGATACGATATAATAGCTACATATGTGTATATATACAATATTATATTATACTAGTGTAAGAAGAAAAGGAAAATGCCTTTTTTGGGGTGTGTTTAGTAACAAAAAACAAGTAACATTTTTATTAATTATCAATGCCTTAAAATACCTCTATGATTCAGTTCTAAGAAAATACAAAACCAACATTGTATTGCTTATCATCATGATATTTTAAGTTTAACATTAGATTTAATTTTTTGGATAAAATATTTTAAAACGAAATAAACTATTAATAATATGCAGATCATAAGAATTAGTAGTGTTAATACCAATTCCACTTCATAATATTCTGCCCACGATATATTTGCTCCAGCTGCTCGAAAATGCTTCGCTCCTCCGTGACGCAGCACATACTCAGTCCACCATACTGCACGATCCAACGCACCTTGTGGATGGTCACTCATCAACGTACTAAGGCGTTTTATGTTCTTCTTGAAACTGAAAGTAATTACAATTATAAAAGTCCAAAAAATCACACTCTATATCCAGATATGTATATCTGTACAGTGCCTAATTAAATTTGTCTGATATAGAAAGATAAGTTTGACAATTATTGCAAGAATTATATTATAACTATTAGTGTATGCTAACATTATATGTAATTAACCATAACCAAAGGAATGACGCAAGTGATTAAAGATGAAATAAAAAGTACGCATACTTCCCCTTCTTTTATAATATATAAAATAAGAGGAAAAACAATAATACTATTTTTATAAACTTACTTTTAATAATGATATTATTAATTAAATCTTAGTAAAATTTTTATATGTTAAACTAGCTGTGCTTCGTCCGCGCGGAATTCTAAAATCGTAAATAACTCCTCAGCCTTACAAATTAAAACTGTTTCAATTGGACGCAGTGGTTCTTATGATTAGCGCGTTCAAACAAACAAATTCTTCAGGTTTATAATATTACTTATAGCATTTTTTATATATTATCGAATATATTGAATCATTCGCAGGGACTACGTAATGCTTTTAGTTACAATAATAAAGGGCAATTTTATGTATAATATTAAGTGTACCTTGTGTGTGTATGTACTTTCTATTATATACTCTTCAATACTTCATAAGAGTGATTTGTACCACTTATTATCCTATATAAAACACGATAACCAATTTATAGAACTGCATTTTGTTTTACATAGAAAATATTAAACCTTTGATCATTAATGACAGTCATTATTGCGTTAGTTAGCTTATCTTCGCTCAAGTTTTCCAGTTCCAGGCCCATTCCAATTTTATAAAATTCATACTTTTGTAGATTATACCATTGATCTCCAAACATCGGTATAGCTATGAGCGGTACACCTGCATTGATGGCTTCCTCTGTGGACTGAAGACCACCTTGTGTTATGAATAGCTTTACTTTGGGATGACCTATAAATAAAACATAAAATAAATAAATTTGTTTCTCCTCATAGATACTCCTGGTCTTCTACTAGATTTGTGTGATTTACGCGTTACTAGATTACGTACGTTTCATTCATTAAGTTTAGGGACTGCCTGTGTATTAATAAGTATATTATATAATTTTAATGTTGATCTAGTCTTATTTTCTTCTTTGAATATTTTAATATTGTAGTACTCACGCAAAAGATCAGACTGCGGTAACCACTTAGATACTTTTATATTTTCCGATTTTCCTGGTAGTTCATCCTCTTCCCATTTCCATACAATGTCAAACGGTAATTTGGAAAAAGTATTAATCAATATCTGTATTTTTTCAGCTGGCAACATTGATGATAATACGTTTGAGCCGAAGCTCAAATAAATTACTCCATTCTTCGACGAGTTCAAATATTTTTGAAGATCCTGCAAATGTAATAGTTAGTAGCTATTTCAAATATTTTTAAACCATTACTTGCATCACATTCTATTGTATATTTTGTTCACAAAGATCATTATTAGGTAGACGGTACCGGCTTTGTTTGTGTACCCACGCGAATTTAAACAATTTTAGGCGTAAACTGTCCGTATAATATCCAATATAATATAATGTATACAAACTTACTTCTGGCAAAGGTTTTTCCTCTTTCTTGTGTATTCCCCATATCGATATAACATTTGATGGTACAGGTTGATTATTTGTCCAAAGTGGATGTATATTTAAAAACAGCATATCGACGTTATCATAAAGGGTCCTATAGCACGGTACATCGTTACCAAAATATTTTTTTAATCTGTTCACTTCCTTATCTTCACTTTTATACCACGTGTATTGGATCCAATAATGTTTGTATAATTCGTAAAATTTCTCCCAAAACGTTAAATTGTACAATCTCTGGTGCATGAATGTTGGATATAAAAAAGGGTGTGTTGGCACACCAACAATATCTTCATTTCCAAACGGCATACCCAAAGAGCTTATTTGAATAACCGGTGCTTTAAATATATGAGAAAACAATATAGTTGGTCTTATGAAAGCCTCTATCATTAGCAGGTCGTAATAAGTTTTATTTTTATTCTGAATAATGTCTTGGACCTCTTTCGTTTTCAACTGTGTCTCCAAAATATCACCCATACCAGAGGTAAGATCCCAAACGACTTCAAAGAGTCCGTCCTTATTTCCAAATTTTGCACTATTTTCTTTATTCCTACCTTTCCAATGACCATAAGTGACATCATGAACGTCGATTTCCGTCAAATTGGCTGGTCTGCTGTCTTTAGTAAACACTGGATTTGGTGTAATAACTGTTACTTCGTGACCTCTACTAGCTAACTCTTGCGTGAGTGGTCGAAACACAACCTGATGACTTATAGATGGTGTAGGCACGACGACTAAAATTTTAGCTCCACTACTGCAAGTTACTATAAAAAGTGAGGTTACAATCAAATAATGTAACGCCATCCTAGACGAAATATAATAGAGATACTAAAAGAACTTGTATTTGATTCTCTAAAGTTGTCTTTAGTGTTTATCGGACTTATCACGGCGAGATTATTATTAAGCTCATTTATTAGTTTATTTCCTGTTATACAGACATGACGAACGTATAAAAAATATATAAATTATGTAATAACTTTGGAATTGTAGTTTACTCGAGTAGTACACATGTAAAATGATTTTAAACGCGAAATATATTAGACCTTATTATAATTATATAGCGTAGATGAAGTAATTAAAAATAGAACCACTTATATTTTTTTCCGTTTTAAAAGTGTTTTATTTAAACATTGCTATTTTTATGACAAAGGAGGAAAAAGTAGTAATGTTAGTCACCTTTTGGTGACTAACAATTAATTAATATGCTTTGTAGCGCAATTTTACCTATTTTGAATATTGCAGATTTTAATTATTTATTTTCAATAAATTGTGTAAGGCTTTCACGGCCATCGTTCAGCATATCATTGTCTTTCGGGCTGTTCGGCCGATGTGAGCGAAGAATTCTTTGAGCAATCGAGGAGTCAACATCTCCTGATGATGCCGTCCACACGTGATGGCGAAACTTCGAGAACCTCTTCTCGCTCACATCGGCCGAACAGCCCGAAAGACAATGATATGCTATATTTATTTTCAGGTTTTCTCTAAGTTTGTCTTTGAGAATACTATTAGTATTGGTTTTCACTGTAGATTTAGCACAGTTAATAGCATTGTTTTAGTGAAACCAATAGCAAAAAAAAAACTTTTTACGAAGTCCCAATGGGTAGTAAACAGTACACTATGTAATTCACAATAGTTAAGCATATACGAGTTTAGGAGTATATTCCAAGTATGTCATACAAACATTTTAATTACTTTAGGAACCAAATATTTAACTCTTCACTATCGGACGTCAGCTCGCCCAGCAACAAGTTTTAATATCTTTAATCAAATAGTACAGGTCATATACAAAAATATTACTGTATGATATTTTAATATTACAACCGTTGATCTAAATATATAGTAATATGATAAGGCTGAAGAGTTTGTTTGTTTGTCTGTTTTAATACATTAATCTCAGGAAATCTGGTTTGTTTAAAAAAAAACATTTTTTTTCTTGGCTTGGACGAGGTAGGCTTAAGCATCATCTAATAAAGCATCAGGCTGTGATCCATAAGAGCGAAGCAACAGAGGGGAATGTGGGAAAAGCATTCAGTACCGTGAGTTTTCGTGGCGTGCGCTGAGAAAACGGTTCAAGATATTTAAAAAAAATATGTATGAAGGCATTATTCTTCTTTAGATGATCTAAAAAAATTTCCACCAAGGTATACGTTGTTGTGACAAAGAAATTTTGTCAAAATACTTCACATAACAAAAGAAAGTTTGCCAGGTCAGCTAAGGTCTAATATTTATGTCACGTAAATAGATCTAACAGTTTAAAACGGTCTTAATCCTCTCAAAAGCCTTTTTTTAATATAAACAAAAGATTTTAACACTTCATTTATTCGAAAACAAGCAAAGTGCCTTTCTTGTGAAATCACCCAAACAACATTTACACATTCTTAATAACAAGGTACTTCAAATAAAATATAGATAATTTTAAAAAGACGTTGTTTGATTTTTGGAATATAAGTACATACTATGAATGTTTAATTTTCCATAAAAATATGAATCTTTGCATAATATATCGGTACGTAATATAAAATATTGATAACAGTACTAATAAAGAACAAGTCGTTAGAATAATAAGTTTAAGAACGAATTCTGCTTCCAGATATTCTAGCCAGGTCATATTAGCACCAGCAGGTCGTAGGTGCTTTGCCCCTCCATGTCGCAACACATATTCAGTCCACCATACTGCGCGGTCCAAACCCCCTTCTATCTGGTCATGCATTATGGTTCGAAGAGAAATGATATTATCTTTAAAACTGAAATTATACATAAAACATACAAAAATGAGAAAAAGTGGAAATTAAAATAACACTATTTAATTTAAAGCCTAAATCACTACATAGTCACTTTTTCTGTTCCTATGTTCGTTTAAACTTTAAAGCTTTAAAACTAGGCATAGGACTTTGATGCGGTTTTTAAATAGCTAGCGTGCTTCAAGAGAAAGGTTTTCATATAGGTTCACAGTATTTCTGTAATGTATTTAGTATCAGCATTCTCCTGTTGTTCCAATAGAGGTTTTAAAAGTGTTATTTATTAAGCTTTATCTAATTAAGTGTATAAAAACATTTAAATTTTAGAACAGTAATAGTAATTAAGCTCACAGATAGGAAATATATTGTCACAAAAATCAAAAGTTTTCGGTGCACTATAAAAATTAGTATTGGTTTGAGAGGTGTCAGAAACATATAAACTGCTTTGATGCGGTCCTCTTTGAACAGTTATTTATTTTCTATATTTATTTAATGTTATCTCACCTGTAATCATTGGTCATTTTAAATATGGCATTAGTTAATGTATCTTCAGTTAACACATCTAAGTCAAGTTTCAATCCAATTTTGTGATATTCAAATAATTCTGCATTGTACCATTGATCCCCAAGCATTGGTATGCCAATAAGTGGTACACCGGCATTTATCGCTTCCTCCAGAGACTGAAGACCACATTGCGTTATAAACAGCTTAATATTTGGATGATCTGCAAATGAAAACGGAATGTTTCGTTATTTTTCCTATGTGACAGTTACATGAGGCACATAATATTTTGTTTACTTACGTAAGAGGTCTGACTGCGGAAACCATTTTACTATTTTGACATTTTCCGGTTTTCCCGGAAGTTCATCTTGCTCCCATTTCCATAAAATATTAAAGGGTAATTTTGAAAATGCATTAATTAATATCTGAACTTTTTCAGGTGGCAACATTGATGATAATGCGTTCGTTCCAAAACTTAGATATATTACGCCATTCTTTGAAGACGTTAAATATCTCTCGAGATCCTGAAATTAGTTCAACAAAAGACTCAATGAATTTTTTATTTACCCTATATTACCTTTATAATAAAATATACACTTACTTCTGGCAAGGACTTCACCGGTTTTGTATGAATTCCCCAAATGGAAATCACATTTGGTGGCAAGGGTTGGTTATTGCTCAACATTGGGTGTATATTTAAAAATAACATATCAACATTTTTATACAACTCCTCATAAGGCGGAACGTCACCGCCGAAATATTTTTTCAGTGAAATAAGTTCCGTTTGTTCAGTGTCATACCACATATTTAAAATGCAATAATGTTTGTACAGCTCGTACACTTTTTCCGAGAAGGTTAAATTATACAGTCTTTGATTAATCATGTTTGGATATAAAAACAGATGTCTTGGAGCTCCAATAATGTTTTCACTGTCCAACCACATTCCGAAAGAACTTAACTGAATGAGAGGTGCCTTAAAGATGTGCGAAAACATCAGAGCTGGTCTACTAAATGCCTCTGTCACTAATAGATCGTAATATTTTTCATCTTTATTGATAATATTCTGTACCCCCTCTGTTTTCATTTGTACTTCTAAAAACATACCATTCAATAATGAAAGTTCTTTCATAAATACAAATATTCCTTCTTTCTGGCCAAATTTTAAGTCCGTTTCTTTAAGCTTGTTTTTCCACAGTGAGTATGTGACATCATGTATATCAATTTCCGTGAGGTTCTCTGGTCTATTAACATCTGTGAAAGCTGGATCTGTTGTTATAACTGTAACCTCGTGACCTCTCTTTGCTAATTCCAGGGTAAGCGGTCTGAATATAATTTGATGACTTATCGATGGAGTTGGTACCACTACTAATATTCTTGCGCCTTTACTTTCACGAATAGTAAGCACGACGATTAAAAGAAATAGTAGTTTGTCAAACATTGTGCATTAAATCTCCTCTGTCACTATAATAATGAAATATAAGGAGTCACGACGACTTAAAGGGTTTTATCAGCACTTATCAAATAGGTAATATTCTGATTGTTAAAATGAAAGGTGGTTTATTTGCTTACTACTTGCATATTCTGAAATATCATTAGAGCAATTTAGTAAAAAACCAGAAAGTATATTTATTAAACTAACAAAATTTCGACCGTTATCTAAACAGATGTTTAGATAACGGTCGAAATTTTTTCTTGGTCTAGACAAATCATTTAAGCGTCAATAAGTTTGTTATTAGATAGGTCGATAATTAGTTAAATATGCACAGTATGTGTGGTTAAACAAACAAATAGCCAATGTAACTTTATGGTTTACGCTCCATGGACTTTTCCATTTAATGTGAGCAATAGATCAGTAGTTTACACTGGTTCCTTCACAAGGTGAGGCGTCAAAGGAGTAAAATTTTTACCCTATTTTCGTATACAGCGCACATAAGTAAGTACCACTTGTCTCAGCCTATCATTTAAAAGTGACGTTAAATAGCTTGTTAGTAGCGTGAATTTATTAAATGAGTTCAAATTAAACGATAATAATGTACAATATTGCTTATCAGACAATAATATGGTGTGTTTTTGGTTTTATTTATTTATTTGTTTATAACAACCTAATCTACCTTTACATGATTATCCTAATGATAGAAAATGATTACATTAAAAATTCACATACAATAAAATATCAAAAAGTGATGATTCATCACACCTTAAACTGGTAATTGAACATTTCGAGAAAAAATAGCAAGTGTGTATTTTGCTGGTGTCAAATCATCAACACTTAAAACTCTCCCCTTTGCTATCGTCATCACGACAACGTGACACGTTGCTGTGATTACATTGAGATAAACGATTAAAAAACACAAAATCCTGACAAACTAAAGATGTTATATGTGACCTAACTTCAACATAGTTGGGATGTTCTTACGAGTTTTTTCCTCATCATCCACCTAGAATTCCATAATGACAATCTTCGAAATTGTCACGTTCCTGACAACGGGGTCGTTGCCTACATTTCGAGTGATATCCAAACCCGGATCGTTCGGATGCGATGCGGCTTTTTCCTTCAGTACTTCAAAGTTAAAATCAGCAAGCACTGACAAAGCACTTTTGATGCGCAATTTTGAAATTTTAACTTTTAACGACCGTTGATTATAACTCGTTGTTAAAAGGAATAATAAAACTGAATATGCATCCAGCATATCGGTTATGGTTATGGGGTAATCGCTGGCCGTAACTTATTTTTGAAGAACGTCGCGTCACTTGCATGTTACGTAGAATAATACGTCTGGTTCGTTGCAATTTTTGTAAATAGTTCTACCTTGCGGTGGACTGTATATGAAATATAACGTTTCATTTCACATTTAGCGTTTAGTGGCGGAACACGGAATCCGATTCGATTTTTATCAATCAAGACGAAAAACGTTTCCGTTTGGTCGGTTCGTTAACGCCATTTTTGTAAGACATTTGCCCTAAAACGAATAAATTATAATTCTACTTACTTTTAGATCGAGTTAAATTCATTCTGGAGCACTTATGTTTAATAATTATTAATACTTAACAGGTCTAACTTTAAAGATTATTTACTGTTCGAACTGCACTGCTAATATAAATAAAAAAAACAAAGAAACATTTGAACGTGTATAGATAGATCATAATATTATCTCTCGTATTACTGTTTTGTTTAAAGAGATTTTCTTTTGATCCAAGGACTTTTTTCACATTGTAGCTCGTGTAGGGACACACATTACATTCATTATACAATACTACTTATTCACTTACACACTTGGTACTCACTGGCATTTTTAAGTAAAATATTTAATTGAAAATACGGTAAAACCAATTAATATATACTTGATAACAAGCACACCGATGAACTGTTTAAGACGCACCTGTGCAAACTGATTTTTCAGTTTCAGGGAGTCAACTTATTAAACGCGACAAATTTATCACTAGATTTTGGCCCACCTAAGCTCTTGGAGGTTCCCTTTAAACTAAACAAACGAAAGAGACAATTTGTGTCATGACCAAATAATTAAGTTTTATAATTACTGCTATCATAGACGAAACATGAATAAACACTATTACGTGTTCATTTGAAATTCAATTAATATTTCGAAGACATCTGCCTTGGGTCGAGGCAAATATATTAATAAAGGTGCTACATTAGTCTTACTTCGATTTTAATTCGATTTCAAGGATTTCAATATGTGATAAGTAACGAAAACATTACAAAACCCATGGCTGGTTCATTGTCAACTGGCAAACAATGCGATTTTTTACTATTATTACTGTTCTAATACGAATATCATAAGATCTCACCGCTCGCTCCGTATACAGGTTGCTTTTTCATTAATTTAGTCTAAAATGATTTTTGAGAAAGTATAGAATGTATTGTAAAAGCCTTTTCAAATTATTAAATGAATTAGTCGCCAGTACATAAAACTCACTAGTGTTTTTGTCTCACCAACTAAATTTGCAGCTATATGTTTTTAATCAATTTAATGTTTTTAAAGAAACATATGTATGCAGTTGAAAAAAATGGTTGCCCGCCCTCACTTAGCTGCAAATCCTTAGGTGAAAATCTGCATGTACCCGTTTTTTTTTTAATTGAAACAAAGTCAAACTTTACTCGTATAGTCTGACCTGTGTTCTCACATACAAATTATTATCACTACTTTCTAGCAGCGAACCAAATTTTTGGAGTAATAAAATAAGAACCGACAGTAACAAGTTAAGAATTTGCGAAGGTTTTAATATTATTTCTAGTAAAAAGCTAGCCAAGTAAAAAATATGTTAAAATATATGTTGCTAGACGCAAATATCGAGATTAATCGAAATTTCACATTATCCTTACATATTATATTCCTTGAAGTACAGGGGTGGATCTTACTCAAAGTAAAGTTTTAAAAAATACTAAACAACAACAGTACTACATTACGTAGAGACGTGAACTTATCCGATCTCTAAATTATTAATACATTACCGTTAAATAATTAATACAGGATCCCAATTATAAACATACACTCTGGAATTAATACCAAAGTCGATAATTCTCTTAGAATAAGTTAAGTAGAAAAATATGATACGATAAAAAAATCGAATTTGAATTTTCCTTTGTCACCTATCTAACTTTACATATTTCGTTTTACTTAATAGAAAGATATATAAGTATTACACTGTAATAGAGATCTTTAAAATTATTAAATCATTTTCTTGTATGTATAGGTAGATAAATACTCAAATTAACCAAATCAATTTGCAAATAAAATATTAAGAGAGTCACTTATTACCTTAAATTTTTGTTACTTACTAAATTCAATTCTTCTAATTATCTTTGAGTTTACTTTTTGGTATTGATAACTGTTTCCATACGAAATAAATTACTAATAATGAGGCGACCAGAGCGACGAACACTATTGAAAACAGCTGAAGTACGAATTCTATCTCGTAGTATTTCGTCCAGTGCATGTTGGCTCCAGCCGCGCGGAGGTGCTTGGCTCCACCATGTCGCAGCACGTACTCGGTCCACCAAACAGCGCGTTCTAAGGCACCTTGCGGCTGGTCGTTCATTAGTTTACGAAGACGTATAATATTGTCTCGGTAGCTGAAAAACAAATTCCCTTAAATTACATACAAATTTTTACATAAATATGTTTAAAAATAACTTAAAAGGAAGTTAAATGCTATATTAGGCTACGGCTAATGAAATAAAACTGTGCTTCAAAAGTAATTTAAAATTAACGGGTTAAAATACGAAATATTTCATATAGTTAATCAAAAAATTTTAAAAACTTTCCAATATAAAAAATTTATGAAATCGAGAGCTATCTCTCACTTATTCTCTTTTTATAGCGAATTCGTTTTAAAAATAACATAAATAATAAAATTCTAATAAACGGTTTGAGCAACAAGAAGATTAAGATGCATAAGTCTTTTACCTTGTATCGTTTATCACAGTCTGAATAGCTCCTTCTAATTCTTCTTCAGTAATCGTCTCCATTTCAACTTTCTTGCCGATTTTGTAAAACTCACATTTCTCCACATTAGACCATTGGTCTCCAAGCATCGGGACTCCTATCATTGGTACACCAGCAATTATAGCTTCATCTGTTGACTGCAAGCCGCCTTGTGTTATGAAAAGTTTGATCTTGGGATGTTCTGAAATAGAAAAAACAGTTCGAAAAGGCTTTATTCAGACTTCGCTTTAACTTAAGTCTACATTACGATCTGTCCCTATAATTCAATGGTAAGCATCGTTATCAATATAGTTGATAGCAGATCATTATCGCGCACCAAACACAATTGTACCCTAAACATTGTAAATACAACTTCCCTCCGTTGTAAAATATTATCAGTGCTAAGATAAGACCTTGTGCACTAGTGACGTCAAATTAAATTTAATAATATGAAATGCTATCTGCTACTATGCTACTACTATATAAAGCTGAAGATTTTGTTTGTATGTTTGAACGCGCAACTTTCAGGAAATACTGGTTCGAATTGAAAAATAATTTCTGTCTTAAAATGTGGAAATACTTGGAAAATTATTCGGGTTTCCGATACGTACACTGTAACACATAAACGTTTCAAGATACCAAGAAAGTATGTATGAAAGAATTGTTATATTTAAATTAATAAAAAATGTCCGCGACACTATAGCTTTTAATATTTAGCTGCAAGATCAAGGACGCGACCGACATCGTGGTTACACAACAGCTCAAACGTGAAGAAGGGGTTTTAAGCCCAATATACCTTTATTTCGCGGACGAAGTCCCTCACACAGCTAGTTATTAATATTAAGAAACACGTAAAATGGTCGTATTATTTCACTTAAATACCTTATATAAAATAACTATATACATTACTCGCTAAATAAACAATATATACTAACTTAATAGGTCAGACTGCGGCAACCATTTTACAATTTTTATATTCTCCGCCCTATTTGGCAGTTCATTAGTTTCCCATTTCCACAGAATGTCATAAGGTAATTTTGAAAACACACGGACGAATATCTGAATTTGCTCCTGTGGCAGTAGAGATGAAAACACATTAGTTCCAAAACTCAAGTAGATCACTCCGTTCTTGGAAGAGTCAAGGAAAGTCTGAAGATCCTGAAAAATAAATATACACAATATACAGTCTATAGTTTACGCGAGTTTTAAACCGTTAAAGTGTTATATTTAAATGTGTACTACATTTATTTATAACACCTTGACGGTTTAAAACACGATATATTAGTAAAACTTATTTGATAATAATTTTAACTAATATATCGCGTTTTATATCGTTAAAGTGTTTTGTGATACCTCTTTAAATGATCTAAAAAAATGTCTGAGATAGTATATGTCTATCTTGTCAGATGAACCTTCAAGAACGACAGGATGCGACCGACTTCATCGATAATAAATAAAATTTATAAAGATGAAGAGGAGGTTTGCAAAAACACATTTTGATGCCCAAAGTACCTATTTTACGCGGACGAAGTCACTGGCATATTTAGTATTTAGTAAAATTCCATTCAATTTCTATAAAAAATAATAGTCTTACGAATTAGGCGTTAAAAAACAGTAAGCTACTTTAACATTGAAACTTGATGTATTTTTTAATAATCGAATGTTGCCATATGGGTAATGTCTATAGATTTTTTGTCACGACGACGTCAATATTATGAGGGACTATAAAGTTTTTTACATTGTGTTTAATAAATCTATTTTTAGGTCATGATTCACAAGAATCACAAGGCATTTGCAAAATCTATTGTTTGTTTCTTGGAAACCATTTATCGAGAAAGTCTTTATGCTATATAACATCAAGCTTCGGCCAATAGGAGCGAGGAAACATTAAAAATGTGGATAAAAGGTGTAAAATTCAGTTCAATAAATAAAAAATATGTACGAAAGAATGATTGCTCTTTAAATGGTCTCAAAAGATGTCCGCAACTGTGTATGTCGACCGTTTCAGTTTAACATGCCAGAACACGGACGACGCCGTGGGTCACAGCTAGAGTTAAAATAAAACTTAATACATTTTTTTTTATCGGTTACCTAATGTTTAATGTCAATATGAATCATGTTAGACAATATACCACGATTAGGTATATACGTGTTTAGATTATAGGCTTAAAAAAAATTGTACATAATTAAAAATTAGACTAAAGGATTTTTTAAAAAATATTCCTTAATCAATAACTCGTGATATTCTTCTTTTGTTTTTTTTTTTTCATTTCGTTGTTGAAATAAGGAAATATTTATCGCATAACATTGTCATAAAAAAAGACGTCATGTTTACAAATGGAGATCTAAACAAGTAATTTACAAAGGTTTTTAAATTCAATTATGTGATTCCTAAATTACATATACTGTATATTAAATGTATATGTACATAATTGAAGGTATCATTATCGTTGACATTCTAGTCATCGTAACTAATAGACTAATATTAGTTTTTGTTTTGCAAAGATTACCGCTACATTTGTTTTTTGATAAGGGGAACTGCACAGTTTTCCTAATTAAACCGTAGAGTTGGCTGTTTTAATGTCTTTTTATATACAGGTACCTTTGGTGAAACTAAAAATCTATATTAGGTTTAAAAAATTAATGTTCCGGATGCTACATATACCGATATCCATAGTGATGCAGATGCCCTTCAATTGATCTACCGCGTTGCGGTCGTCTCTTAAAATTTCTTATATTTTTAAATTTGATGCAATGTTCACATCTCTTAATTGGTTAATATATTGAATAGTGGATGTCGGTTTAAGTCTTATTTTCAAGGCCTTTATGTGCCTTTATGTACATGTACAAAAAAACATATTTTTCTTTGATATTTTTACTCTTATACAAATAAAATTATAATTATTAGTATTCTATACTTACTTTCGGTAGAACTCTTTCAGGATTCTTATGAATTCCCCAAATTGTTATCACGTTTGGTGGCAACGGTTGATTGTTAATCCACATAGGATGAGTGTTTATAAACAGCATATCGATATTGTCACTCAGAATGTCATAATTGGGTAAATCTTTACTTATCTTCTCTCGGAGGATCTTTAGTTCTTTAGGCTCTTCATCGTCCCAAATTTTATTAAACCATAATCGTAATCTTATTTCCTCAATTTTATCCCAAAATGTAAGATCGTAGACTTTCTGCGATATCGTCATGGGATATAGGAAGGGGTGTTTTGGTACACCAAAATTGTTTTCGTCGTTCCCGAACAAAGCTCCCAGAGAGCTTATCTGAATCACAGGCGCTTTAAATAAGTAACTATACATCAAATTTTGTCGTGGCCACGCTTCTAACAAAAGGAGATCGTACTTCTCACGATTCTTTATTATACGTTGTATTTCCGGGTGTTCCACTTGTAAACACATGATGTCCGACATAATCGTCAATATCGTTTCCACTTGTTGGTATATACTCTTCTTCATTCCAAATTTTACATCGTAGACGAACTTTTTCTTCCAAAGTTCATACGACATATCGTGGACGTCGATTTCCGTGTAGTTTCCTGGGCTTTGAGATCTGAATAATGGGTCTGTTGTGATAACTGTGAGTTCATGGCCTCGCTTCGCTAACTCCAATGTCAAAGGTCGGAATACAACTTGGTGGCTCACGGACGGAGTAGGAAATACGGCGAGTATTCTGGCCGAATGTATTCCTGTTATCACGCATAAGATAAATACCAATGAACTCGTCATCGCGAAAATCGATCTCGAACTAGTTGTATCTCCATGCTTACAGTTTATATATCGTCTTGGTGAGATATACAGCTAAAAGTATATCAATTTAAATTATATATCTTTGACTGAGAACAATGTTATGATAAGAGTCATATGAGCAAAGAAGTCAAAAAGAGCTCAGTTTATCTGATGAGAAAATGTGGTCTGTGGTTTAAAGTTTATGAAACAAAAACTGTCCAATATTTTGTTTAATTCTATAACTTTCCTTGACAAGATAATAACAGCAGGTGTGTATATTATGTTTATAATAAAACTATTTTGTGTATATAGAAGAAATGGTCACGTACTTTGAAGTCGCGAGGTATAAAGCGATGCTACTTAAAATGGTTAACAGCCGTAAATAAGTAAATTATCTTGACCTTTTTCTTTCACTTAAAAGCAAAGCACTTAATTGGTATAATCAAATTTAATCGGTGTCTTTATCTCGTCGCAATGTACGGCTGTCGCCGTTTGCTCTTCCATTTTTCCGTTTTCAATCTCATTATAATATTACTGAAGTATTATGGTCTCCACCTTTAAATCTGGATGGTATTAAATGAATGGAAAGAACGTCAATATTTCGCCTGGTTTCAAAACTACACTTCGCTTTTCTGACTACTAAAAATGTGTACGAGATTATCGCTAAAACACAGTAACTGGGGTAAGAGCGTAAAATAATAATTCGATAACAGTATAGATTCTTATTCTTCGTTATTCTAGTCCTGGAACTTGTTAGACTTCATCTGGGTTTGAGTGGGTGGTAGGAATACTTAAATTCCATTCGGGTTACAAACCACCGTCCACAAAACGGGAACTGTAAATTGCAATGGCGTTTCCGTTCGAGTCTGGGGATTACTGAATAGCCAAAGTCATAATCAGTCGATAGCGCATTTTTGGAGTTCGCCTGGGGTGTTTAATTTCCAATTCACGCTCCCCTTTTTTGTATTACGGAAAAATATATTGTCTTAGTAAACTATAAATAATGCGGCATTGTCTAATATTAGTATGTTACTATGGACTATTTTTATAGTAGAAAAAAAACGTCATAACGTTTAAATGTCGCTAAATGTATTTTTATAAACTCGCTCAAAGCGAGGTCGTCTCCAAATCACGAGGTGAACATACAACTAGAACGTGCCTGTATCGGTTTGTACAATAATATTTACTTACTAGCTTTTGCCTGCGGCTTGACACACAAACATACAGGTGCGGAATAACCTTATTGGTGGCTTACATGATACAAAGTGAAATATCCCAGCCATATAAAGTCTCAACAAGATAGGCAAGCAACAGACTGAAACGTGTGAAAGAAATAACACGGCTTTACATAATTATGTAAAACCGTGATTTTTTCTAGTTTGATCTATAGTCTGTGGTTCGTAACCCGGACGGAATTTCGATGTTACTACCACCCATTAAACTATAGTTTTTTCCCGTTACTTAAACTTATTAAACTTATTTGAAATGATTTTTAACTTCGGCCTGACGTTTCGATCTTTGCAGGCGGGGCGGGGGCACGGGGAGACTATAGATGGAGGATGCCTCTGCGTCAACGTAAAAATTCGAATTGCATCTTGGAACAGACGGCGCTACCATTTGTTCCGTCGAAGTTGGTATTTGGCGAAACTGGCCGGGTCATTACAGAATTGACTAATGGTGTCTTCGCGTTTTCCGGTATGCTGTTTATTGGGATCCAGAGTTTTTTTATTATGTGATCCCCGGTGTCTGATAATTTAAGGCTGTCCTGCCTATTGAAATTTCGGTGTTTTTTGATTTCAGTTGCTTTGCGTACCATCTTGGAAAAATCGACTCTCTTTTGCGAGGATTTTTGGCTGGTTAAGGCGAATGTAATGATTGGGCCCTTCAGATGAGTATTGGCATACCGCTAAAACGTCGGGCCGAAGTCAAAAATCATTTTCAAATAAGTTTAACTAATATATCGCGTTTTTAACCGTTAAAGTGTTTTATTTAAATGTGTAATTTTGGGTTGTTAATCCCCCCCTTTATATAAAAATATTATTTACGGGTAGACAATCTTACCTACCTCAATTATGTATGTATCATTTTACTGTACAATGTAGTAGCATTAAGTTGTACGTTGATACTTATCATAACATTTCATGATCGTATTTTTTTCAGAAGTATTTTTTATTTTTTCGCGTTATTGAATTTACGTAATTCCTATTGTTGTTTTCATGAGTAAACAAAAACCGTGAGAATAGTTGATTTTATTTCCATTGATCTCACACAAGATGTATTTTAAATATAGTTTAAATAATATATTAGTCAACTTATTTGCTAGTTATGCAATTAAAATGAAGCCAAAAATAACTAGTCCTTTACATTATGGTCAAGATTAAATAAAGGACAAATAACGACTTATCTTTGCACAGATTACATGGTTAGGGTGATTCCAAATAACACAAAAATAATTTTCCAATTCGAACTAGTAGTTCATAAGATTAACGCGTTCAAATAAACAAACAAATAAACTCAATAAAGTAGTATAAACACACAATGAATTGCGTTTGCTTTTTTAAGTCTATATAATAAAATTATTTCAACAGGATCTGAATTATTTCCGTGTTAGTTAAGAGTGAAGAGTACCTTTTGAGATAAGAATATCGTAAGTAAAGATAATAACATTGATTCAAACGCACTGATTCAAAATTTTATCAATTTATATTTAGTACAAGTAAAAAATAGTAAATAAAACGGCAGCATTGTATCGATTACCAACGGATCGTTGGTAATCGATATTAACGGGTGTTTCACACCCGTTTGATAATAAATGGCTGGTAAGATCAAAAATCCCATTGGGTTACAAACTAATTACCACGGATGTAGTCGTGCAGTTTAATCAAGCCTACAATATACTATACAATATACTTTCCATCAAGTAAACCTTGCCGGTTTGTCTTCATCAATCATAAAAAAAAACTTGTAGCATTCAATTAAGTAGTGTTACCTTCCCATTTTGTTATTGGCCATTCGTAAATAACGGTTATAAATAGCCTGGGGATTACATTCCTTTATGTATAATGAGCTAATATTTACACTGGCATATTGAGCCTGAAACATCAATTTTCAGCGCTAATGTAGTAAGTATCGCTGTTACATGAGTGTAACATATCAGTTATTGAATCCGTGTAAATACGCTAATACAATACTACTACTATATAACACAATACTTGAGCTGTAATCCCACATTATTCATTTTGTGGGATTCCACTGCGTACGCTGCGACATTGATTTAAGATAAGCAATAATGTGAATCTAAAAAAATGTCTGCGATACTATATGTCTTTCTTTTGTTAACTTGCAACGATGGAACACGACCGATGTCGTGGGTAATAGCTTGTATTTATAAAGATGAAGAAAACGTTTGCAAAAACTAATTAAGATGCCCAAAATAACTATTCTACGCGGCGAAGTCGCTGACATAGCTAGAATAAAAAGATTGGTTCTAGAACCACAAATTTAATGATTTATACTTGATAAGATAAATTCACATTATGTTTGCGAAGCATTTACACATAGCTCTTATACTAAGGTTGCCACTTATGGAACTTCGGCTAAACACTGTACTGTAAGAGAAATTTTCCTAATCAATTTTTTTTATACAGAAAAGCGAAAGAGCGATATGTTATTTTCCGACAATAAATTCCTCTGTTTTAGCCTCTAAACCTGACTTCGCTGGCTTTACTAAGTTAACGTTATATTGTGAGTTTTCAAAGGCTGTATGGAGGCTGTACTGACAGTGCAGGGGATGACATTTTGAACAAGTTATTTTAAAATAAGTTCTTTATTATTAGATAACGTTTTCAGTTGACAACCATCTCATAAGAATTCCCCTAACTTTTTTTTCTTTTTTCATGAAGGAGGAGGGCATGCATGCATAAGTTCACTTGATGGAAGGTCATATAACATCTAACGCGATGCGCTATCTACCTATTTTAGCTGTGGATATTCTGAAACCCACAGACTGAAACTGAAACGCGATTAAACTTCAAGGTTTTTTCATGTGTGGACAGTGGTCCGTAAACCACTACGGTATTCCTACCAACCATTTAATAACCAAATTTCCAGACGGAGTCCAACATGTTTCAGGAAAAGTATAAATCTAATTCAAACATGTTAGCTCCGGTGGGGATCGAATCTTCGACAAACATTGCTACCATTAGACCAACGAGCACGAAATCATTTTAATTACCGATATAATTCTATTTTAATTTATAAGGAAGTACACGAATGTTGTATTTTCGACATCTGTTACCAAGGTTATGTATCTTTACTATAATAAACCCAAAAAAACGAGTTTAAGTGATAAAACAAGTATAATATAGTACGACCGGTTCGAGATTTTTGTTTGTTTGATGCAATTGTTCCCCTAAAGATCTATACGAAGGACTTTCTAGCAGTTAAACTTGACGGTACGCTCTTATATATACACAGCTTGGGTTAAGTACCTAAGTAGTGTCATAAGTGAGAAATTCTCGACGTTTCGAAGGTTAGCTACAACAGAGATACATATGTTAATATTTCAATAAAACACTTTAATGGGCTAAAACGTGATATATATTAGTTAAACTTATTTGAAAATTACTTTAACTACGGCCCGACGATTTGGATGCTTTGCAGCAGTTTAACTGATATATATCGCGTAAAAACTTTAAAGTGTTTTATTTAAATGTATACTACACGCGTAAACTACAGACACTATGTAAGTAAGTTAAATTAAATTTATCCAACTACTGCGATTCTTAAAATACGGGCTGTTGACAGACAAGGCTTTTACGATCGATTTTTAGTTATTGATGCAAAAAAATGGTATGTGTATATTTTATGTTCCGAATTTGTAAATATTGTTGTTATGTTAATGTTAACTGTATCTACTCCATCTTTAATATGATTATAATCCCCAATTAGATTGATTAGGAAAATTCAATCAGGAACAATTTATCCGTAACCAATAAGATCGCAATATACATTGCGGGGCCTTCCAACAACTGAAGATTTCGGGGCTCTAGAAGGAACTTATTTCTCCCTTAGAGACCATAACTGCTGCAAAGTATCCTAAACATCGGGTCGTAGTTAAATTGCAAAAAGATTTACTAATATAATTCACGTTTAAAATGGTTAAAAGTATTTTATTTAAACATCTTAGTATAAAAACATAAAAACAGCGCTATCATATCTTATATTACACCTTCCATCAAGTGAACAATGTCTGTTCTTCTTTACTCTGCCAAATTTACTTTGCTAATTTTTATGTCCCCAAATATTGTTACCGTAATCCATCCCTGGACTCATGTGACATCAGTGGTTTATGGGAAATGCGTAACGTGGTGTAACGTGATTAAGATAGCTAATGAACAAACCTTCATACGTGACACAGGATAAAAACAGTAGGAGATACGAAAAAACGCTCAATCATATCTTGTATAACGAACAGGCTAAACATATTGACACATTTAGAGTTATAAAGTCTTAAACTCAATGCAATGAGAAATATCTCAGCCGTACCTTCAAGTTAAAGAGATGTCTGTAATGTGACGAGATGGAGATTATCATCGTATGGATGTATTTTGTCCGAGCTTGCACTCAGGCCTTTCTTCTCCATCTTTCACGATATTTTGCATCACGACTACACAGTTCATGAGAAATATATTATACAGCAGCCGCAGTCTCCCCGGGACAAAATCTACTGCAAAGCATTCGAAACGTCGGGCCGAAGTTAAAAATATCTTTCAAATAAGTTTAACTAATATATCATTTTAAACCGTTAAAGTGTTTTATTTAAAAGTATGACAATTATTACCAATGCTTGTCTTTCCTCCTCGATCAATAAAAAGTAGTTAAATAAGGTTAGTATTGTTTTAATTATCGCGTGTAATAGCAAATAAAATAACTTTTTTTTATAAATAATAATCTGAACGCAACAATAAAAATACATAATGTATATTATGTACTATCTTCGTAATCTATAAGTAAACTTAATTCCATGATGTGTTGTGGTTTTTAAAATTAAATAAGAAACTTCATTCCTTTATTAGAATGTTGTTCTCGCTACTGTTTGTTTCATTCAAAGATGGAATGATTACGGTAAATGCTTCGTTGAGCGAGTTTCTGGACCATTTATTCTAGGGGGTTTATTTTTCTCTAATTCACTGCAGTGCCTATCTGGGTATAGTAATCAAACTCCTTCTTATCTTGAGGTACTTTTTGAATCATATTAATGGACTTTCAAGCCAATACTAAAATTATAATTTATATATGTATTCTTTATTACACACAAAAATATAGAACAAATTAAATGCTAGAATGGAGCGCAATGGGCGGCCTACTCGCTAACAAGCGATTACTTCCAGGCAACCTAAAATTAAGGAGAAAATAAAAAAATACGCCTGCAAAAATTAAAAGCAAATCGTCAATTGCTATGAATTGCTTAACACAGCACAGTCCTTTTACAAAAGACCTACAATTTTTGATATTGTTTAAACCCATGTCCCATTTCTGGGCTCAAAGTTTAGAAAGGCCCACCATGCTGGTCACACGCAGGTTGGCAGGTGGTCACTAAACTAGTAGTAACCACCGAGATCGTGGAATTAGAGGAACTGTAATGATACCACTTCCTACTGGTTTAGAAATATGTTAGATCGAGAATTCGAACCCGGGACCTCTAAATGTGCAGTCTAGTTCACTACCAATGAAGCAGTTGAAGATATACAATGTAAATACAAAATTAATATAAACAAGATTATTTATCTACATATGTATTTATAACATAATGGTGATGCATTAGTTATTTCTCATAATGTTGATTAGTTTGGGGACAAAGACTGCTTTTAATACTTGTTGTGGACATTCCAGCATTGGAATTAGATTCATACAATATTTTGCCTTTGTATGTTATCATACAATAACGCTAAGTAACCGGGTGTGAATGAAAGAAAATGGGAAATAGACAAGGCATTAATAAAATTAATTATTGTGCTCTCACGCAATTATGCATAGCACTATCATGATATTATATGAATATACTCGTTTATAAATTACAAGGTCAAGACACTATCTTCTTTTAAATACTGTCTGTAGTTTACGCCAGGAGTACACATTCAAATGAAACACTTTAATTCATGTCATGACTGCTGCAAAGCATTTAAAACGTCTTGCGGGAATTAGACTGAATTTTAAAATATGTTTTACTAATATTTATCGCGTTTTAAACCGTTAAAATGTTTTATTTGGATTTTCTTTTGATCAAAAATTTTAAATAGTTTCCTGTAGGTATATTCCTGTTTATTTGAATGTAGTTCCAACAAGCCTTTAGGGCGAATTGAACTGGGGCATGAATGTCATGATCAGTGTAAAGACAGAAAGATATCTTAAGTGTTCAAAATTAAATAATGTCTTACTTGTTGTCTACAAAATATTTTTTAGTCTTAGATTATATAGTAAATAATCTTTTGTGGAATTTCAAACGCAGCAAGTGTACATAAGTGTCTTTTTACACTATAAGTTGGATGTTAGGGCTTACACACTTTGGTAGGAGCGCTGCGACGGTGTGTGTACACTGAAGCCTTTTATATTTATATTTTCTATTATAATCACGAGGGGGAAATATATCTTTTAATTGTATACATACACACCAAAAATTACGTACTCCCTAATTATTTGACCAAAACAGTGTCGTTTGCGTTTGATGACCATCAACGTCTCGTTAAAGTAAAAATCATTTAAAAGCTATATGAATTGAAATATTTCTCAATTTATATAATTTTATATTTATTTAATAATTATCTTATTTAATTTATATAGTGCCATGTTGTGCAACAACATGTGAAAAAATATTAAAAGTTTTCAATTGAAAAGCTACTTAGAATTATATAATTTAATCGCCTAATTAATATACACGTTAGTGTTAATAGATCTATATATTTTCTAATCATTTTTTTGCTTTCGTCTAACACATAACCAGATCCATAACAAATAGAAAATAAATAATATAGACACTAAAACGCCAAATGCAATAGCAGCCAAGTTGAGTAAGAATTCTATCTCATAGAATTCTGTCCAGGGCATATTTGCTGTAGCCGCACGAAGGTGTTTCGCCCCTCCATGTCGCAGCACATATTCAGTCCACCATACAGCGCGTTCCAATGCACTTTGGGGCTGGTCGACCATTAGTTTACGAAGACGTATGGTGTTCTCCCGATATCTGTAACACATAAGCATTTAAAATATTTTCTTTCTTAACAATAGAATTGTTCTTTGCTACATCCTAAGATATAACAGTTTTCATCTAAGATAAGATGCGCCGTCGACTTATTTTGGCTTCTTATATTCGTATTTTGGATAACCTGAAATAATCTACACTTGCTTTATCATCTATATATGGTGAATTCGTGAACATTCCTAGCCATTTAACGTCCAGACTTTCCAGTCGATGTCTGACATGTTTCAGAAAAATTGGTTCCAGTGGGAATGTAACCCACGACGCGGTTATTATCAATACGTTGCTATCATTGTACAAACATCAATAAAAATCCAATCATTTATTTAATGTGAACTTAATAATATAAATCTCGTTTAAACCAGTTAAAGTGGTTTCATTATGATAAGACTACTCGCGGAAACTATAGATTCTTATTGCGTTTATCTTTAACTTATCAATTAAAGAGGTTAATAACGTATTTAGATAATTATGTTTTATTATTTCCTTCAAACAGTAGTTATAGTAAGTCAAACGTACCTGTCTCTATTACTTAGCATATTTTGAATAGTTTCTTCTAGAACTTCTTCTGTTATAGTCTCCATATCAACTTTAACTCCTATTTTATAGTAAAGTATTTTATCTATATTAAACCATTGGTCTCCGAACATGGGAACTCCTAGTATTGGTACTCCAGCGCTTACAGCTTCATCAGTTGACTGTAGACCTCCTTGCGTTATAAAGAATTTGATTTTTGGATGTTCTGTAATAATAATAGATAACATGTACGCAGTATAAAAAGAAAAATAAATCAATAAATCTTGAGTAATAAAAAACAGTATGACGGAAAATAATAAAGTATAAGAAAGTTAAAACTCTAAATAGTTATTACTTATTTATTTAAAATCATATTCTACTATCACAGAATATACGTAAAAATGTTGAATTGTTCATAGCACGAAGAAGAGGGGATTTCATCAGCAATTTGGTGTGTGAGGACGGTAGTGCAAGTAACGGTGGTCGTAATCGTCTGCACACGTATCGGGCCGGAGCAGACAAGTGTAAGGACTGTTCAACTCTCGACCTCGACTGTATATGTTTTTTTTTAGAGAGTATGTTATATAACAAAGCGCAAATAGCCAAGCAAAATCTTATACCAATAAGTTTTATTTCAACGGTGATCATTTTCTAGCCTTCAATATTATAGATATATGTTAACAAAATTATTAGTTAATTAACATAACACTTACTTAAAACGTCTGTCTGCGGCAGCCATTTTGATATTTTTATGTTGTCCGATTTATTAGGCAATACATCTGTTTCCCATTTCCATAAGACATCATATGGTAACTTCGAAAATACACGGACGAACACTTGAATCTTTTCCGGTGCCAGCAACGACGAAAACACATTCGACCCGAAACTTAAGTAGATCACTCCATTCTTTGACGAGTCCAGGTAGTTTTGCAGATCCTAAAATATTAGACGTGTTGATAATACAAAACAATTACCACCATCTAAGTTAACTCGTCTATTTATTCATGGTATTTTATTCTTTTTTTTCTTTATACTTACACTGGGTAAAGTTTTTTCAGGGTTCTTATGAATACCCCACATTGTAATCACGTTAGGCGGCAACGGTTGATTGTTCATCCACATCGGATGGCTATTCAAGAACAGCATATCGATATTATTACTCAATTCTTCATAGCTAGGTAAGTCTGCACCAAGTTGTTTCCTAAAAACTTCCAGTTCGTACGCTTCTAGAGCGTCTAGAACTCCGTAGAACCAAATACGTTTGCTTAATTCCTCAATTTTCTCCCAGAAAGTTAGATTGTAGATTTTTTGTTGCAACATCATTGGATATAGGAACGGATGTTTCGGTGCACCAACATTGTCTTCATCTTTACCGAACATAACTGCTAAAGAACTTATTAAGATCGCGGGTGCTTTAAACAGGTAGGTGTACACCAACGCTTGTCGTGGCCAAGCTTCCAGCAAGAGGAGATCATATTTTTCCTGGTTCTTGATAAGCTGTTGTACTTCCGGCTGTTCCAGTTGCACGCTTATAACCTCCGTGATCATCGTCAATAGGGTTTCCATTTGCGGATACATGTTCTCTTTCATTCCAAATCCGACATTGTAAACAAACTGACTCTGCCATATTGAATACGATATATTGTGGACGTCGATCTCTCGGTAATTCTCAGTACTTTTGGAATTGAATATTGGGTCTGGTGTAATTATAGTGAGTTCATGACCTCGCTTTGCCAATTCTAAAGTCAGAGGTCGGAATACGACCTGGTGGCTCACGGATGGAGAAGGAAACACTGCCAGTATTCGTGCTGTGTATGACTCAGTTATTACGCAGAATAAAATAAATAATGCACTTGACATTGCGAAAATCAATTTATAACTGATTAAATCTCCACTATTACAGCTTATTTATTGACTTAGCTGGATCGTATATGGTGAGATTTTATTTGTATTTAAGCCATGTTTAACTGCAAGTAATTTATATCCACCAGAAATATATCACTGTGTCTAGGAGTTCACGACATTGATAAGAATATGTAAAACGAATCAAAGTGTATTTATGCTAATAAAATAAAATTTTAGTGCATGATGGTGCATGTGCATGGGTTTGAGTACAGCACGACCTGAATTGGAACCTCGTTCTGTTACTATCGATACTCATTTAAATACTTAGTTTTATGAAAACTACTTAGTTATTATAAATAATCTAAACTAATATATTATATAGGAATCACTGGTTTGAATTGAAAAATACTTTTCGTGTTAGTTGAAACATCTATCGAGAAAAAGCGGAAAATGTAAAAAAAACCGGATATAATATTCATCTTTGTGGGTCTCCGATGCGTACGCTGCGTAAATGGTTCAAGTTACCCAAAAACTATGTATGGAAGAATGAGTCCTCTTAAAATGATGTAAAAATGTCCCGATAGTATATTTTATCTTTTAAGGTTATCTTGCAAGAACAAGGTGACGTGGACGACGTCGTGGCTAACACTTGAGTTAAAGTTGAAAGAAGTTACATTTAAAGTTGGTTTGCAAAAACAAATTTGGATGGCTAAAATAACAGTTCTTCACAGACGAAGTCACTTAGCTAGAATATAATAGTTTACTATTGTATTTATAGCCCCGTTTCTATGTTTGTGTTATTCTGATTTTCAAATATGTTATTATCATCAGAAAATGTATTTATATCAAGTTTAATATAATAAATTTCCATCTAATATATGAAATTCTCGTGTCACGGTGTTCGAAGTTGAACTCCTCCGAAACGGCTCGACCGATTTTCACCAAATTTCATATATGTATTCAATAGGCCTGAGAATAGGATAACATCTATTTTTCATCCCCCCTAAGTGATAAGGGTGGTTCACACTTAAATTTTTATTTTTTAGATAAAACTTTTAATTTCTATTTTTTTATGATACAACATACAAAAATACATACAATCCTCAATTTTCACACTTCTACAATTAACCCTTATTTTTTATTAGACATTTTAGTAAAATTATTTAAATGGCAAAACAACGTTAGCCGGCTCAGCTATTTGCTCGGCAGTCTATTTATAAAAAGTGTGAACTAATCCATTGTTAATCGCGATAAACGGTTGATTGTTATTGTATGTAGTTACTATTATCTTGAGAAAATCTCTTTGAATATAATAGATTATGTATATGCAATTAATCCACGTTGTGTATAACACGATAGACAATAGAAAATACACGTTATATCAATCTATAAAGCCTTAAAGATTCAAGAGTTTAATAAGCTATAGATCGGGAAATTGGTTTTGAATAAGGTTAAGTAAAAAATCTATCTCTATCTATACTAATATCACAAAACTAAGAGTTAAATACCGTGTAGTTTACGCGAGTAGTGTTTAAATAAAACATTTTAACGGTTTAAAACGCGAAATATTTAAGTTAAACTTGTTTGAAAATTATTTTTAACTACGGCCCGACGTAATATATATAGACAGTTTAAACAGATTGTATTTTATAAAAAAATTTGAACGACGAAGACAGACAAATATTGAGTATTTAAATAAAATACTTTAACGGTTTATAACACGATATATTAGTTAAACTTATTTGAAAATGATTTTTAACTTCGGCCTTCACTTAAGTTTAACTAATATATCGCGTTTTAAATCGTTAAAGTGTTTTATTTAAATGTGTACTACTCGCGTAAACTATAGACAGTATTTAACATTGAGTACTTTACGGGTGAAAAACCTGCAATATAAAATTTCTACAAAATGCGCTACCAACCTAAATATTTGAAAAAACACAAATTAAACTGTAACATAATTCAACTAACCAACTTTTTAACTTGTGAACGGTGAGTCGTGATTCGGATGGAATCTCGATATTCTTACCACCCATTAAAATGGGAATTCCATACGAAGTTCAACAAGTTTTTGAATAATTATAAATCAAATGGAAACATGTCGGTATTGATGCGAATCGAACTCATGGCCCGTTGATTGTTACATGCATTGCTTCCATAAGATAAACGAGCCCTTCGACGTAAAGATATATTTAATAAATGCATCTAGAAGCATTCAATATAAACCTAGCACTTAACAATAGTTTTAATGTCCATTGTAAAAAAAACCGTATATGACAAAGATTTATTACGTGATAAATGTTCACCGTATTTGTAATTATAATAAAATTTCTATTGTAAAGTCGGGATGTTGCTGTCGTTGGCAGATTAATTAATTAATCTATGAACGGAAATCGTAACTTCGTATAAAAATATAGCAATTATTTGTTATCTTGTAATATTTTGGGATCACTTTTAATAGCTCGAGGACCCCATGAGGAAGAGAAGTATAATTATCTATACTATTGAAAAAAGTTAAATTCAGGGAGTACTGTTTTGAAATGAAAATCTATGTTTGTGTTTGTTTTGAATCTGATTATCTATCCAATCGTTTTCAGTTTTTTTGGTTTAAATGCGCCAATCTCAAAAACTATTGGTTGTAATTGGAAAATTGTGTTATATTGGTTAGACCATTAATTGAAGAAGGCTATAGACTATAACTCAGCCTGCGACTAAGAAGCGAAGCAACATTGGAAACTGTAAAAAACGAATAAAAATCGATCTTTAATTCATTTTGTATTTCTTATTGTTACCGTTTCATATAATATATATAATTACTTACTAGTTTATATAACACTTTCAAGAAGTCATTTATTTAAATAAAACACTTTTAAAGGTTTCAAACGCGAAATATTTTAGTAAGCTAAAATGGGGCTGGGAAAAATATTAAAGTTTTCAAATCAAAGAATTCTCACCAAGTCTAAAAGTCTAACATAATTCGAAACTTATAATTATTCGGAAACATTTTAGACCTCATTTCGGAAATATGGAAATATGTGGTAAGAATATCAAAGTTCCTTTCGCGTCTCGAACCGTACCGTCATCCTACGAAAAGTACGTTTACAAAAAAATATATATATTATTTATGTGCGGATTATCAATATATACAAGTATATCCTTTCTGTAACTGTACCATCGTATCTACAATTAACAGCAATTTCACCAAACACAAATTGAACAGCGCCTGGGGTTACATTAATATCGTACAAAATTATTGAGACTGAACTACATACAATTAGTACATAATACAGTTGTTATATATATTATTGGATATCTTAGCGAACTTTGTACTAAGCGAATAGTCCAAGGATTAGGCCCTATATTAAAATAAAACAAATTATATTTCGAATGAAGCTATGTTAATATGGTTTGACTACTCGTGTAGCTCAATGGTAAGGGATATTTATTAAGAATAATGATGAGAAGTCTGGCATTCGAATCCTGGGACAAACAATGTGTTTTTTTGTCGGCCTAGAAATGAAATACTTGATTTTAAAATTGAATAGCGATAAGGACACAAAAAAATTGTGAGACCATGTCTCACTCTTGCGATAAGGACCTATACATTTAAAAGTTATTCTAATTTCGCTTAATAATAAACCAGAAAAATCCTTCAAGTATGAGTTTAAGCTCGTAATGTTTCAAACACTACAATAAATCATTCCAACAACTTTTCTACTACCTATAATAAAAAAATGTACTTAAAAATATATCACAATTTCGTTAATATATTTGTAACAATACCTCACGTATATATTACGGCCTACTGAATAAGCTATTGCTTTGTACTAACCTGTTTTCAGGTAATAAGCTTACATCCATGTGGTGTATACCTACTTATTTTTCACTCAGCCCGTTTGTGTGTGTACAAAACAAACTCTTAGCTTCAAGGGCCCTGTGCTAGGGCCTCAATTGTAGCATAATACATCTCTGGAATAATACAGATCACTTTGATTACATGAATATTATATTTCCTTGGAGATCAAAGTTCAAAATTCAGAAACGGATCTCGAACAAGTTATCTTTTGATAAGGCAAGATTGTTTAATGGAATGGGTTTCCAATTATGACTGTAATTAATTTAGACGCAGTGTCTGCGCGTCATTAGTGGCCCTTTAGTAAAATCCCACAGCTGGGACTTTGTTTGAGTCGTTAATGTACTGCTGTGGTCGGTCACAAGACTTGTGTCTAGTGACTCGTCTTCACATTCGTTCTTAAAACTTAATACATTTAGATAGTCTTAGATGGAAATCCGGAAATTGTCGACTGATTGTATCTTTAACCAAAATATTTATTATATCATTGGATATAACTGAGTGAGTAGTTTTTATTTTTACATATCCTGATTGATTGTTTACTCTGATGCATTCTTTACTGTGACATTTTGTATTTTTGCTATAATTACCGTCTACCTTGATCTACTAATACCAACCAGATGGACTGTAGTTTCACAAATCAAGGTGAATTATAATTGAATTACTATTAAGCTATTAAAAACAATGATAGTAAAAAGTAAGAAATGTGTTCAAGACGTTTTCCTCAAAGACATCGAGTTCAGCTCACCATTATTTTGATCACATCCGTTGAGCTATTAACCGAGCTACCGGTCAGTGATAATAAAAAGCAACAATAGCCAAGTTTTTGATGTAAGCATACTAGTCAGTTAGTATGAGTCGAAATGTCTAGATTACTTTTGAATTGTTTACTGTTCTTAGTAACAGAAATCGATCAATCACGCAGTGCAAGAATTTTAGCAGTATTTCCAACGGCCTCATTGAGTCACCAAGTTGTCTTCAGACCCTTGACTCAGGAACTAGCAAGAAGAGGCCACGAAGTCACTGTAATCACACCGAACCCCGTGTTTAATGTGAAGAATAGACCAGCTAACTTAACGGAAATAGATGTACATGACATCACGTATGAAGTTGCGAAAAATAATGAAATTCACTTCATTGCCAGCTTCGGGTATAGAGAAGGTATCTTTAGTATAATGAATGCATTATCAAGAGTTTTTGCTGCGTTCACTGAAGCGATGATAAAATCAGAGAACGTTCAAATGCTGATTAAGACTAGAAGCAAAGATTACTTCGATTTAATTCTTATAGAGTCGTGTGGAAAACCTTACATAATGTTTTCTCATTTATTCAAAGCGCCTGTCATTCTGATAAGCTCATTTGGCATGATGCTGGGGAACGACGAAGTCATTGGCGCCCCATCGCATCCGTTTTTGTATCCATCGCCAATGAGAACTAGAGTATATAATCTGACAGTGTGGGAAAAATTCTACGAACTTTATACGCATTATAGACTACCATATAATTGGCATTCTACTGAGCACGAAGAACGTGAAAAATTAAAAAAATATTTCGGCGCAGACCTACCAACTTACAGAGAATTGTATGATAATGTCGACATGATGTTTTTGAATATGCACCCAATGTTGAGCAACAATCAACCTTTGCCAGCAAATATTGTTTCGATTTGGGGTGTTTATACGGAACCAGAAAAAGATCTACCTCAGGTATGTAGGTATGTTTTACAACGTATCTCTGTCGCGAGTGTAGACAACCTTGACTGGAGTGGAGACGTCAGATCAGATTGATAAAGAGAGTCTGATAATAGACAGTATTATTTCTAATTACTGTATTCGACTTTATTGTATAGTTCTATCATCAAAAATTCTATGAAAAAATATTTTAAATAAATTGATAAAATGAAAAAAAATCTACTAGAATAATAGAATGCAGAAAATGAACCTGTAGTGGAAAATTATTCTAATCTCGAGCTTTTCTATATATCGTAGTCATATATTTAATGAAGAAACCCATTTTTCATGCAGTCTTAGGTCATATAAGTAGTCATTGTTATTGTATGAACCATTTGTTTTTATTTCCGTAGCGTTCTTTGAACGTTTATATAACGCATAAATATATTGACAAGAAAAAGTTGTCTGAAATTAGTATATTTGCTTTTACAGGATCTCCAAACATATTTAGACTCGTCGAAAAACGGAGTGATATATTTAAGTTTCGGATCAAATGTTCTATCTTCCACGCTGCCATCAGAAAAAATAAAAGTGTTAGTAAATACATTCTCGAAATTGCGTTATGATGTTCTGTGGAAATGGGAAACCGATGAGCTACCAGGAAAATCACAAAATATAAGAACATCCAAATGGTTACCGCAAGCTGATTTGTTAAGTAATCACTGTTGTCTATTTTCTTGTTTTTGTGTAATGTAATACTTTGCATAGATGCTCGATTATAATGCTGAAATTTCATTTTGAAAAGCTAAAACCAACTAAGGAAGTTGTCCTATAGTATAATAATGAACGTCAGTTGTTTTCGTTAAACCTATAACTGTCCCACCGCTGGGAATAGGTCTTTTCTATGACATAAGGGGTTCTATTAAAAAAAACTGTTTTCATAAGGTTAAAATTAAGCTTTGCTTTAAGTTATTTACCTTTTTTATGTTGTTTACTAATGCAGGGCATCCAAATGTAAAGTTATTTATCACACAAGGAGGTCTCCAGTCCACTGATCAAGCGATTCAAGCTGGAGTACCCCTCATCGGCATTCCAATGTTTGGAGACCAGTGGTATAACGCAGAAATGTATGAACATCACAGAATTGGTATGAAAATTGAATTTGGAACACTCTCAGAAGATACTCTAAGAGAATCTATAGAAACGGTTATAAACGATAACAGGTAAAATTTATAATTACTAGGAGTGAAAAATGTAAATAAAATATTTGTAACGGTTAAAACGGCAATTCGGTACTTATTTAAATAACTTGTTTTAAACTCCGACTGGTATCTGGCGCTTTCAGCAGCCGTGGTGACGGATTAGTCGAATTTACAGTTATCGCTTATATATCACTGTTTAAGCCGTTAAAAGTATTTTATTTACTAACAACGGTCGCGTAACTTACACATAATATTAATTGGTAAACCAACTCTTCTAATGTTGATGTAAATTGTAATAATTGTTTGTTTATACAAAACCAACTTTGCAGCTATCTAAAAAATGGTCATATCAAGTTAAATTTTGCCATTTTAGTAATAAAGATGTACATATCGTTAATCTTTAACATTTTATCTTGGTACCAGCTTCAAGAAAAACATTATGTGGCTTCGTTCAGTCATGAACGATCAATCTGAAAGCGCATTGGAGCGAGCTATTTGGTGGACTGAGTATGTATTACGGCACAAGGGGGCAAAGCACCTTCGAGCACCTACAGCCAATATCCCATGGACTGAGTATTATGAGATAGAATTTATTTCCACGCTACTCTTTGTAATATTTTTAACTTTAGGCGCCATCTTTGTTGCAATCTATTTAATAAAAACGCACATACGTTTACGATTTAGAAAGATCAAAGTTTTATGAACTTAAAATATATGGATCTTGGAATTATATTACTTTACTAAACTTCATTCCTTTCCTTCTGCCCGGGGCAGTCTGAAAACCAGCGCTGCCGAGTGTGACAAGAGTTCAGCAGCATAGCTGACACTGGTACCGATTGCTATCTCTTATACATATTTATTACTTATATTTTTATGCACACGATTTAGAAATAAGTTTGAAAATATCTTATTATGCCTATAAAAGTTTTGAATTTGAATTTGAAAATGTACTCAATGTATAGAGAACCTTATTAAACACTTCTAAACATTTTCAATTATTTCCTTCCATTTTATCGTCTAACACAATTGCAAACTTTTTTTCGCCAGGATTACACCGACGCAATACTCAAATGAATGCATTTTAACCTACAAAGCACAGCTAATGAACTAAATAGCTGTATACTTTTTTATGTTTAATCATATTTTTATTCAATTGGATTGTTTTAGGAAGTTAAAGATTTCCAATGTTTTAGGAACTACGATTTCAAATTGAAAAATTATTAAATTATATTATTTTTTGCGTTGGTTAGAACAGAAAATTATAGGCTATAAAACATCGCGCTGTGACTGATAGTAGCAAAGATACAGCGGAAAATGTGGACAAAACAGGGAATTTTTTTAATCTCTGTGGGATTCAGATGCGTACGCTGCGAAAACGGTCCAAGACACCCATACAAAGTATATGAAAGAATGATTCTTCTTTAAATGGTCTACAAAAATGTTTACGACATCATATGTCTATCTCTTAAGATGAACTCGCAAGAACGACGGGAACCGAACCGTGGGTCGCCCATGACGTAGGTAACAGTAACAATTTTGCATGCCCAAAATAACTATTCTACGCGGACGAAGCCGCTGACTCAGCTAGTAATGAAATAGTCTTGAGCGTCTTATTTGTCGATAAATCACTTTTCAAAGTGATTTATCTACAAATAAGACGCTACGAAGCGTGTTATTTAGAATTAAATAATATTTGCAAACACTCTCCTAATGAGTTAGTAACAAACTTTGGACCCTAACGACTTCACACAATAACGGTAAATATGTTGCTTTAAGTTAACATTATTTAAGTGAAGTGTAGAAGCACAAACAACATAATTAAATCGTTAAAACGAAGTGTTGTATTATACAAGAAATAAACAAATGCGGACCTGAATCACAGATATGCTAATTTACGACGGTTGCTTAAAATTAATGACATCGTTCATCATGAGCGGAGCGATAAGCGTTTCGACGAAGAAATAAGGACAAAGGTAACTAACAAAAAGAATAAGACTTCGTATCTTTGTATCGTGTGCCAAATTATGTCTTTCATCTGTGGTTTTGTTGAAATTTGGCTCGTAGTATTAAAATGTTTTAAACTTTTAAATAAAACACTTAAACGGTTAAAATGCGATATATATATATTAGGTAAACTTATTGGTTCTGTAGCAGTTGTAGTCTACTAAGCATCCGAAATGTCGGGCCGTAGTTAAAATAACTTTCATATCAGTTTAACAAATATATACCGCGATTTGAACGTTTGTGTTTAATTTAAATGTGTACTCGCGTAAACTACAGACAGTATTTATTTCAAACGTGTTATTTTTATCTATAAATGGAAACCATAATTTAGTCAAATATGAACCCTTTCGACTTTTCCTTGATATTAAGTATTTAGAAAATAAGCTATATTTCAGGTAGGCCTTACTATCTTGTACAAAGTATGTACGTTGTTAAAAAAGATTTAGCTGAACCCCAAAATCATAGTATTAAGAAAACAAAGAATTGGAAAATGCCTGAATATTTTTTTCAGTTCATCGCGCCCGCTCTATTTCGAGTCTAGTCCCGACAAAGCGTACATTTCGAATAAATTGTCGCCTCCGCGTAAAATAATCGTATTTTCGCTTCATTTGTTTGCTTGTTCCAAGTAATTTTCCTATCTTCGTTTCTATATTCGCCTAGGTGTTTCATGAGAATTTCGGCACAGCTTTTTTTAGTTCTTACATTTATTAAAAACTTAAGTTCACTAATTTTTTTTAAACCCCCAAAACCAAAAAAACTTGGTTAATTTATTCTAAATTTAAAATCGTAGAAGTCAGAAATTTATTTAAGTATATTTACGTTTAAATAAACTCTTTTAACCTTAAAATTTTTTTTAAATCTTACTATTCTAACTACGACAATCTTTATAACATATTTCTTTAAATATATATACATTCTCATCATAAAATTTTTCTTTATATTAATAAACTTTCTAAGATATTTCTAATTAATTAATAATTTTTAATTTATTATAATATATAACTTATACACTTTTTTTTTTTTTTTTTGAAAAAAAAAAAAAAAAAAACACCGGGTTGGGAAAAAAATTTTGGGGGTACAAACTTTCCGGGGGGGGGGGTTTGGGAAAAAAAACATCGTCCTGTGACTACTACAAGCCAAGATACAGCAAGACACGTGAAATAAATTGTGATTCAAATTTATATCATTATGGGTTTGACGACGCTGAAAAACCTCTCAAACAGGGGGAAAAAAAAAAAAAAAAAAAAAAAAAAAAAAAACCAAAATCCCCTTTTTTTAAAAAAAAAAATGAAAAAAAAGGGGGGGGGGGGGGGGGGGGGGGGGGGGGGAAAAATTAAAAAAGAGGGGGGGGCTGGAAAAAAAAATTTGGGTGCCCAAAAAAAAGGTTGTCAGGGAAAAAGTCGCGGACATAGCTAGTCTATTATAAAATTTATTTATAAGATCGGAAATATTTTGTCGCAACTCTTCTTCTGTGTTGTTATTGTTGTTCGGTATTGTTAGTTGATATTAATTTTGAGTTTGTTACTATACTTTAGTTTTTACTTTAAATATTGCTTCGATTTTCAAATTAAAAGCTTATCTGCAACACAATATTTTCGACGTCTCTCGTGTATATTTTGTATGACGTCTGCCATAAAATTCCTTAAGTGCTTTCCACTTTTTACGTCCCAAATTATGGATGGACGAAAAGTTCCACTTGATCACACTACAAAGCTTGTACAATGAACCGCAAAGATAAGAATATTGGCAACGTTCTAAGTATTAAAAATGCCTTTGTGGATATATTAAAATTTGTACGGTAATAATTAGGTTAATTTATTCAGACTTACTAAGTAGCCGACGGTTGGGGCTGTAGATAAACTAGTTGTGTCAGCGGCTGTGTCCGCGAAAATAGATATTTTAAGCATTCAAATTTGTTTTTGCGAACCTCCTCTTCATCTTTATGAACTTAAGCTGTAACTCGTACCTACGACGTCGGTCGTGTCCTGTCATTTTTTAGATCATTTAAAGAGACATCATTCTTTTCGTTTTTGGAGCGTACGCATCGAAAATTTACAATGATAAATAATTTACCCCATTATTTTTACATTACACACTATTTCTTCGTTTCTATTCACGTCATAGCACGTTTTATAGCCTATCCTTCCTCGATAAATGTTCTAGTAACCACAAAAAGAAGTGTTTAATTCGAACCTGTAATTCTTGAGGTTAACGCATACAAACCAACAAACTCTTCAGCTTTATATATTAGTATAGATATTATATCAAATAAAATTTTAATTAACTTCGTGTTTTTCATTCAGACCTTGTATAATACTATTCGTTTACTATACTTGGAATAAGCTGTCCTGGCTAAATATCGAGGTGAACACGACTCAAAGAGGCCTTATTCTCGTTTAGAAAGATCACTTTTATGGTTCTAAACGTTATACTTATTTGAAAATTGGTTTAACTACGGCCCTACGATTTAGATGCCTTGCAGCAGCCGTGGTCACGGGGAGACTCCACATTTCTATCCGAAACGTCGGGCCGTAGTTAAAATAATTTCTAATAAGTTTAACTAATATATATCGCGTTTTAAACCGTTAACACGTTAGTTTACGCGAGTAGTACAAATTTAACTAAAACATAGTTAAATGTGTCCTGCTCGCGTAAACAACTAAAAAACTACAGACAGTGTTATAATCTCGTTGGTTCGTTTAGATAATATCTGAATTTCCCATAGCAATCAAATACCAGTGAATACATCCTTCATAGAATTCGACAGGTCTATTTACGTAAGGTTTGACTACACCCAAAGACACGATTATCCCAAAAGCTCTATCAGCAAATTCACTCGATTTCCATTATGGGATTTGTGAATTTGCCTACGTCGAAAGTGACGATATTTTGTAGGCTAAAGTGAGTTATACTTTGGTTGAATGCGATTTATGTTAGAATTTTTCTGAGTGAGATGAGGTAGATTTTTCAAAAACGGAACGTATTGTGGTGTATGTGTAAATAAAAATATTTAAACCATATAAAATCTACAGAAAGTTTGAGTAAATTAAAAAGATTTTTTCTTGTAAAAAGTAGTACATGAACTTAATAAACATAAAATAATGAATTAAATAAACGGACACAGAAATGTGTTCGCTCCATGCCTACGAGGAGGAAACGGAATTTCACACACACTTTTAAATAAAGCACTTTAACGGTTAAAAACGCGATATATTTTAGTTAAACTTATTTGAAAATTATTTTAACAAGGGCCCTTGGGTCGTCGTAGTTAAAATATTTTACAAACAAGTTTAACTAACATATTGCCCGTTTTAAACCAATAAAGTATTTATTTCTATGTTTACTACCAAAATTGCGTTAGAGTTTTGCTTGTTTAGCTTAAATTATTATACGAAACCTAAATAAATAAAAATAAAATAAAATTATAATATACTTTATACTCTCAAAAATTATTTAATTTCGTTCATTTTTTTTGTTTGTCTGTCTGTTTGTCGTGATTCTACAGAGTGTTCAAAAAAGCAACGTAACTGAGAAGAACACCCATGAAACTCAGTCCGTTTTTTTTAACATTACTAAAAGATATAAATAATTAATGTGTTTCGAGAAAGAGATTATTCATAACCAATGATGATAGCATATCAAAATAAAAACCTTTGAATCAGAGATAAGGAATTATTACGATGTGAATACGAATTCAATCGTTCGATAACATATCGTGAGCATCAGAATCGACCATCGAATATTATACGAATCGTAAAACCATCATAGTTAAAAGATCGCAGCGTGCGTTGATTGATAGCATACAGAGGGGTAAATAATATTGATTGATGGAACTTAAAAGTCAAAGGTTACTGGTCTGGTGGGTTACACAAATATTTTTTTTGGTAAAGGTTACACCGATTTTGTTTAAGTCCACCTAAAAGATATTTTTGATAAGATAATTTTTATAATACGAAATAAAAGGCATAGTGCAAAAGGGCCAATAAAAAGCGAATCAGGAAATCAGCACTTGAACTGGCATCTTCAGCGATCCGTGCCGTTGCTCTGACGTATGCCGGTTCAAGTCCTGAGAGTCGAAATTTTTTTCAATTTATTTTCGATTTTAAATTATATAGTGCCTTCATGTGCAACATGTGAAAAGTGTTAAAGTTTTCAAATATTTTGCACATGTTAACAATATTAAAACCCATCGATTAGATCAGCAGCATGGAAGATGTATGTTTTCAAGTTACGCTCGTATCGACATTTTTATTTAATTATTGATTTAATTATTTTTACTGTATTTACTTTGAATTATTTTCTGCAAATATAATTTATTTAAATATCAGTCATATTTTCCGGTAAAACAAACCTCACAATTTTAATCGTATAAAAATTGAATTTCTATCTTTCTTGCTATGTTGTTTTATTACTTGTTGATACAATCAAGTAGTTTACCTTTCTTGTGTCCAACTTTTTTACATAACTTCGTTTTTATATAATTAAACTAGCAGACAAGTTGCTGATATTTCTCCTTAACTAATATTATGTTTCCACATAATTCCATCCTACACAGGATCACACCAAATCTTCTACATTAAAGAAAATGTCGGGTAACAACAAAATTTAACCCTTCGGCTATCAAGGAAGTTAATATGACCTAATTAGGAATATGCAAACTATTCGTACATTATCTGTTTAGATGCCTTGTCCTAGATATGGGCTGCGTAATGAAGAAAGTTTTCAACCATATATAACTGTGAAAGCCTAAAACCTTTGTCTTTTTCTCGGTTAGAAAAATGCTAACGAAAATAATAAGAATACTTCGAACAATACCAAAACGCGAAATACATTACTTAAGAATTATTCACTACAGTTCCGTAGCTTCCGATAACTTTCAGCAGCTGGTTTCACGATTTTAAATGAATATGTTATGCACATCTTGCAAGTCTTTTTTTTTTTGCTCGAGAGAGATCGCATCGAAAGTCTGTCTCTCGTATTTTATATTTTTCTCCTTTGTCTATCTGGTTGCTATCTATATTTTCTTTCAGAACTGATTTTGGCCCTTTTTTCAGATAAATGTTCATTATAATACATAGTAAGGCCTTTAATCTTTAACTACATAGTCTGCTACAAACAGAATATCGGATTGTATTGTTTGATTTGATTGATGTGAACGACAGTTCGTAATATATTCAACAGATTTGTTTCAAAGATTCGGCTTTGTTCATATTAAATTCCAGCTTATGTCAACTACAGTTCCATGGAATTTTCATTACTCCTTTATTGAATTCAACATTGGATCCCAATTGATACAAATTGCTCGATTTTCGTATGAAATTGGATCTGCATAAAAGGCCTATTCCTAATCTATATACATGAACAAATCTGGAGGGTCGGTATATTATAAATAAAAAAAATTAAGGTCATACAGTACGACACTTGTGTGGCTATGTTAAACATAAGTAGCTTTATAATTATTAACCAGCTTATTATTTAGCTAGTTCTTCTAAAATTACATTGTAACAACATCTTCATGTTTCAATGTATTTGGCGCAAGAAAACCTATTTATCACCACCATATACACCGACATTATGTCAAAATATAATAACAAGTTGTCAATAAATATTTGTCATCCCTTAATGACAGTTTGTCAATCGTCAATGCCGATACTATGATAATGAAACTGATCAGTATAATAATTACAGAATTAATGCGACTGTCGTTCAAACAAATCCACGAGTGGCGCCGCTGAGCGTAGCTAGTTTATATAAAAATCAAAGTGATAAACAATTGAAGCCCTTTGAAATTGACATTTTATTACTACAAAGAGATGTATCGACCTTTCTCCTGTTACCAAGCAGTTCAAGTACATATTTTAAGTGTAGACTATAATAGACATCAAGGACGTAAATCGACCTTAATTTTTTTTACAACAGTATTTTGTTATGTACCTTCTTATTTTTACTGAACTATATTACAAATGATTACAAAAACAATAAAACGAAAATTTAAATAAATTAACTAAGTACAAGTAAAGTATTAGTATCTTTTAGATGTTATTAATAGATGACTGATTTTATATTAAAATAACACATCTAATTGCACTTCTGAAATAAAAATAACGTTTTCTGGCGGAAAACCCAGTTACATGTAATAAAATGTGTGTATTTTTGTTGACACATAAAAAAATACTTTTAATTAACTCGGTAGCTCAATTGGTAGAGTAACAGCACTGGACGCTGATGACGCCGGTTCAAGTCCTGACCGGGTCGAAATTTTTATCAGTATATTTTCGTTTAAATAAAACACTTTAACGGTTTAAAACGGTACTACAGGTTTTTCGTACTACTCGCGTAACTAGCAGTATTTAATTTATTTTCGATTAAAAAAAATATATCAAGTGCCTTCATGTTTTAACATTTTACGAAAATTCCCCGGGTTTAATGTACGTACCCTTTTGTATAAAATAAATGTATAATAAATAGATTATTGTACTCTAGTGAGAAATAAACGTTGTAAACTGTCTTTAGTATTTTATAGCATCGGGTTCTTAAAAAAAAAAGTGAACTTCGACTCGTAGAGGATTTGAACCTCCGCCCTCCGATGATCAAGTTTAAACTATATCGGCGCTCTAACCTACTGAGCTAACGAGTCTTGCAACTTATAAGTGAAAAACACCACCACTATTGAGGAACTATGTACTCATCAAACCAAAATACACTCTATTCTTATGCCCGAGAGTTGATATTTCCTTGTGAATTTGCTATGAGTCAACTGGCATGCTACCAAAGAATGACGTAATGATGACGTATACAATTGCTGGCTATCTATTGAAAGGAATTCAACAAATCTTGACTTGCATGTCGTCTTCTATCATCTTTACAATTATTTTATTTAAAAATATGCAATTATTAGATTCCTTTGTATAATTAAATTTAGAAAAGTATCATTGTTATTACAAGTATGTAATGTAATTTATACTAATATATAAATTTAAAAAGTGTTTGTCTGAAGGCGCTCTCAGCTCTTCGATTGAAAAAAATATTTTGTTGTTAGATCATTTATCGAGGAAGGTTATAGGCTTAAAACATCCCTGTGACGAATACAGCGTAACATCGAAGAAGTAAAAAATGGGGAAATTTTCAACATTTTGGGTTCACACTACAAAAAGGGTTCCAGATACTTAAAAAATATGTATGAAATAATGATTCCTCTTTAAATAATCTAAATAGTCGTAGGTAAAGCTTAAGTTTATAAAGTTAATAGGATTTGCAAAACGAATTTGGATCTATACGTTTTCGCGGACAAGTTGGTGAATATAGTGTTGGACCATGTAGAAGTTTAGGGTAAAGAGCGACAACGTGGTTTACTATTATTTCTCGCAAAACTAAAATTTGAATGACCTCATTTTACGAATTACGTTTGATAATATATATATAACATCGACGATCTTAGCAAGATACATTCAGTATAAATTAAGTCTTTAAAGTGAATGATACCGTATGTAAGGTGGTAGATTTAAATCGCGTTTTAAACCGTTAAAGTGTTTTATTTAAAGTTGCATTAAAGCAGTCTGTAAAAACAATAATCTGTTTTCTTAGACGACATAATATTATAGCTATCTATGAACGCGGTGACAACTTCAAGTTCTGTTTAATATTTTGCGGATATGTAAAAATTATTTGAACACATGAGAACTATTTTTCTATTGATTATTGCTTTTAATATTTATAATAATGCGCGTGAGTTTTTTCTATTGCTTGAACAATAATTATTTGAGCAGTGCAGTAATAATACAATTTTTTAGTTTCAGACTTTTATGAAGAAAAGAAGACCACAGTTGATGAATTCGAACCAGTAACGACGTCTATAAAGGAAACACTATCAAAGAATATAAATTGTGATGATTTCCAAGAATATGCAGTTAACTGCACTGTGGAAGCAGCCCTCATTTATAATTCTAGCAGAATGACTCCGCCGATACCATCGAAAATTAATTATTGGTGTAGGTAAGCGGGCTCGAAAATACGTAGATAGGAATTACTTTATTATGCAAAGATATTGTAGAATCTTTGCTATGTATAACTCAGGGGTGATACATCATATCCATATCATATTTACCATTAAGCGTCAAGTATCCTGGGTTCGATTGCCAGAAAAACAAAATATACAAGCCTAATAATGAGTGAAGCTAGTCTACGCGGTAGTCCATATTTTAATATAACACTTTTATGGGTAAAACGCAATATATATTAGTTACTAATCTAATTTAGCTTTTCATGTTTTCAAACCAGTAAAAGTGTTTTAATTAAGTTTAATATGTGAATAGGATTGTGTAGTTCTATGACTAATCGTGAAATAGTAAAGGCGTTAACGTCTTAAATATTTAGTAGTCCTACTAAACCGATTTAAATGCGTTTTTTTTAAACAAAGCAACACTTTAAAGTATTATATTAGAAAAAATAGATATTTTAGTGACCCGCTGCAGTAAAATTACATCATCAATCAAACTAACACAGTATGATATGAAAAATAAACCCAGATAATATTTGTGAAGAGTAAATGAGAAAATAAAAAATGTTTTTCAAGTAGATACTAGAAGCTGAGCGCTTTTGAAATTAATTATAAAATATTAATAAAGTTTTTATTTATTTAAAGTGTTAACACAGACAGTTTTATATTACTAAAGAATAATTTCAAGGAAGCCTTTTAATTTATATTTGAGATAAAAACAGGAAAATACTATTTGAAACAGTTTAAACTAAAGACCTAGAGAAGACAGAACAATGGTTTGATAGTTTAAGTGCCTAACGGAACTAAGGGTTCGAACAAAAAAATATTGTTGTATTCGTTAGACTATTAATTGAGGAAGGTTTTACGCTATAAAACATTCTGCGACCTAGAGCGAAGAAACAGGGAGAAATGTGGAAAAAACGGGGAAATAATCCATCTTTCGTTGCGTACGATGTGAAAACGATTTTAGATACCAAAAAATATGTATAAAATCATGATTCTTCTTGAAATGATCTTAAAAAGGTATTTCTTAGCAGCCGTGATTTATAAAGCTAAGGAGGTTGGTTGCATAAATAAATAATATGATGTCAATAATAACTCCACGCGGATGAATTCGCGGGCACAGCTAGATAAATAAAACGGGGTATATTATTTACATTGTATTGGGCATATAATTTTATATACTTTTTTAACACAACTTTCAAGTCTCAATTAAGCAAGGTCCCAAAGGAGAAATCCTTTCAAAAACTACTAAGACTTGAGTAGTTGACGAGTTAAGTGGATTTTATGACTCCATTACAGTAATTTAAACTTTAAAAGCTTCGAAGTAGGGTTCAAATTAGTTTTAACGAGAGCCATATGGCGTTAAATACGAACTCGCGAGTCATATATTGCGAGTAAAAAGAGCTAACACTAGAGTTTTCACACGGACGAGAGGAGAACAAAACATCTCGACTTATATGTGAATTTACGTTCGAGACGCCTTTTAGTTCTATAATAATTGAAGAAGGCTTTAGCTTTGCAAATTTAAAAATAGAAAACCGTACTGTCTGTCGTTAACGCGAGTAGTACACATTTAAATAAAATACTTTAACCTGTTAAGACGCGATATATATTAGTTAAACGGTCTCCCCGTGACCATGACTGCTGCAAGGCATCCGACACGTTGGGCCGTATTTAAAATAATTTAACTAATATTTATCGCGTTTTAAACCGTTAGTACTTAATTTAAATAGAAAACCATACCTAAACACAAGGTATGAACCTTGTCACGGGTCGTTGGAGTAATGGTAATAAACAGTGGATTGTGCGTTCGATCCCCACCGTGTCCACTATTTTTCTAATCAATTTATATTTTTTTGAAATCTGATGGGTGGTTTAGATGTAATATGGCTGGGGTATATCAAATTTCAAATTGAACCATCAAATTGAACACCATGCTGTCCTTCGTCTTCTATTATAAAAACAATAATAATATGATTACATGATGTTATAGGACTAGTTTACGCAAAACCCCTTATAAGAAAAATAGAGAAACCATTAACAAATAAAATATTGAAAATCGCTTTGTATGACGTCATTTTTTCACACACAGTAGTAATAATGTAATGGACATTATCGACTGATTCTTTGCTCGATTGGTCACAGCGTGATGTTAAAGCCTAAAGCCTTCCTCGATAAATGCTCTTATCAATACAAAAAATCTATTCGAACCAGTAGTTTCTGAGGTTAGCGCGTTCAAATAAACAAACCTTTCAGCTTTATATATTAGTATAGATAGTGCTTACGTTAACTATATAAAACCTCTACGTATTGCAGTAAGACAAAACTCAAATTTCTTTTTTATTTATTTATTAAATTAACTTCTTAATATTTTCAGAACAATAAAGCACCTTATTAACTGCGCGATTGAGTGGAAAGTCGAGTGCAAAGATGTTTCCGAGAGTCATTTTAATGAGGACAGCATCAGGGGACACATTCACGTGGCGAACAATATTTGTGATGATGAACTCTTTCAGATACGTTAGTACTTGCCATACGTTACAAGTTCTCATTTATTTAAACTATGAAAGTAAAAACACATAGCATATACTAACAAGCGATGTTTATATTTAGTTAGTTTTTAGAGACTTGTCAACTAAATCTATAGTAATATATAAATCTGAAGAGTTTGTTTGTTTGTTTGCATTTTTGAACGCGCTCATGCAAGTCTCGTGGACTACTGGTTCGAATTGAGAAATTATTTTAGTGTTAGTTAGAACATTTATTAAAGAAGGCTATATTGCGCTGTAACAAATAGGAGCGAAGAAACACGGGGAAATGGGGAAAAAGAGGGGGAATTTATTCATCTCAGTGGGTTTATTATGCGTACGCGGCGACAACGGTTTGAGACACCCAAAAATATGTATGGAAGAATGTATCCTTTTTAAATGTTTAAAAGCAATGTCTTATATGTAACAGCTTATAATTATATAATAATTCGCTAACACAGCTAGTAACTAATAATCAATCAAAACCAAAATGAATTCTTAATGACTTAAGTTTCCACGTAAAGGTTCGTTTATCTGGAAATTAAACTCGCAATTTCGTCCATCCCAATAGTGCCAGGGTAATCCCTTATTTCCCACAGGATACGTTGAGCTATCAGCCTGTATAGCAAGTTCGCAGGACCCGTGGGAGGAGTGTTATAAGGATTTTAAACGATCCGTTGAGGAGCAGAAGAATACGACGCAAGAATGGACACACTACGAAGTGCATTTTAGTTTGTGTTGGTGAGATATTCTTTATAACCTTGAAACTAACTTAGGCAAAGAATTTATGCCACCTAGACTTTATAGTATTGGACGCAATCAAATAAGTAATATTATATATGTATTAAAGTACCGGAATGGTAGACCGATAGCCTTTTTTCTATATTCTGAACTAGCGACGCCCCGGCTTCGTTCGGCTGCAATTCTATATATTGTAGATGTATACCTTCCTCTTAAATCACTCTATCTATTAAAACAACCGCATTAAAATTCGTTGCGTAGTTTTAAAAATTTAATCATTATCAGAAAAAGAATGTATACTGCCCTTATAAGAAGTATTATAAAATGTTGATACTAGCAATAATTGCTCTTATATAACTACTAGGATTATCTAATTGTTACTAAAATATTAGTGGGAAACTTATGATAAACAGATTAGATAATTATATACAATGCGCGAAAGGTGTATGTATCTATAGGTTGAAAAAATTCGACGATGACGTGTAGGACTCAGAAGCTAATTGGTTAGAGCAACAGCACGGGACGCTGTGGATGCGCGTTCATGTCCTATATGGCGTAATTTCTTTTCAATCTAAAATTGATTTTTAATTATACACTACCTAATTCCAGTGCAAGGGCTCGCTTTCGAAGATGTACCTTAGAGTCGCTGTTTGAAAAACCAACAAGTTGCACCCATAACGAAGCGGTTACACTTCAAAAGTTTTCCGTTATCGTATCGGAAGGAGCAGTTTATCAGGTAAGATAAAGGATTTTGCCTAAACTAGCATAATCAATGTAACTAATTCTAAAATTAGTTTTTGTCATTGTCATTTTCAGTCTTCCTAAAATAGTTAAATAAAGTTTCATGTTAAATGTATTCTATGTAAGATCTTAAGTCTGATGAATGATTGATTTGTTTTTATTCTATAATATAATTATTTATTTTTCAATTTTATCTTCTTTTTTATTGTGATGTTATTTATTATTTTCAGTGTTCATTTTTTAAATTAACAATTGTTTATTTGTACTTCATTTATGTGTTATGAAAGTTGAATATTTTTGACAACAAATTTCACAAAGTTTCTTCTTTAGGTAATTGTATTTTTGCATGTATGTTTATTACAATATTTCTGTCTCTAAAAGACCTCTCACACTAGCTTAGTTCTAGCGTCCAGGTAGAATCAGCGTCTGCATTTGTTCAGTTGCTAAAGTTTGATTAGACATTCGGTTATAAAAAATATATGGTAACAATACGATACGTAGTTGATGCTCTTAAACACAAATACTCACAGATCGTCTTTTGAATATTTATAGATACGTGACCATTTTTAAATAATTTTCGAATTAGAAATGATAATAGCAGTATTTTTTTGTTGGAATCACACTGATTGTTCCTTGACGTGAAGTCGACGCTTTGTGGATGCTGGCTCGACTCTTATCTCTTCTGCGTCTAGCTATACAGCAACATAATATTTTATTTACAGGACTGCGACCATAACATGATGTATACTAATTGTCCCGGGGGAGATCCCAGGCCAACTCACAAGCTATTGAGACACCTCGTTAACAGTGATGGAACGTGTTTGGAAAAGATTGACCTGTTGCTAGCCTTTGCTGTATTTGCTTTTATTATATGTAGTTAATATTTAAATGGTTTTATTAAATTCTTTTAACTGTTAGTGGTAGTTAGTTTCGGACTAGCTTGATTAACACATTGTTTAAGCGAAAAAAAAAATAAATAATAAAATAAATACAAATTTAAAATAATCGACTCGGGCAGGACTTGAACCCGCATCGTTAGCGTTGCGCGGGATTGCTCTATCAATTGAGATAAAAAATCCATGTGATAAAAATTGTTTAAGCCGTACTTAACGTTTACTGGAGTGCACTTGATGGAAGGTAAAATACTCCAGCTATATAATATCTTAATATGAGACGCTGTCGACTTAACTTGGATTTAAATATTTAGCAAACAACAGTCTAAAACCGTAGCGCAATTAAACTTGACCCAGACGGTGTTTCGGAATAAATTGATTGGAAACCAATTTGGTTTGGTTTCAATCAAATATTGGGTGGGGATCGTACCCATGACCCGTGGATTATTAACCATACATTGCTACTATTAGACCAACGAGAAAACCGTTTACATTTTTATACTTTGTTTTGTGCAGCAACGAACTGTGACTTTCTTAAGAGACTCAAGTCATTAGTCAGCTTAGTTCAAAGTTACCCACAAACTCCTGATGTGGTATTGAGAATAGTTATAACGACCACTTAGCCACATACGTAGCGAACAAAAGGCACAAGCGCTCCCAATACCTCGTTCATGCCCCATTGAACCCAAGTACCTAATACCACGTTATCAAGCAAACATTCGACGAAAACTGCTGACTAAGTCAATAGATAGCACAAAAGGGCACTGCTGGAGCTGGCTCATCCATTGATAAAATCGAATGAAAGCGCTCTCCTTGATAGGTTTTTGATGATAACTGTCTATTCAGGTTAGGATAGTTGTAATGCAGTGCTTGGTAAGGCGTTGTATGGAGTTAGACTGTGTATCTTCCTTAATATCCCCTCCCTTCCATACTAGCTGTGCCCGAGATTCGTCCGCGTAGAATATTTTTGGCATTATATCATTTAGTTTTGCAAACGGTCTCCCCAGCTTTTTAAATTATTGCTGCTACCTGAGACGTCTCGTCTCGTCGTTCTTGCAAGTTAATCTTAAAAGATGGAAATATACTATCGCGTGCATAAATCTAAAGAAGAATCATTCTTTAATACTTCATCTTTTGGTTACTTCAATGGTTTTCACAGTGCACGCAACAGAACCACTCAAAGATGAAGATTTTTATATTTAACCTGAAGAGTCTCTAAAAGTTCCACTAAACACAAAATTAATGTCTCAATTCAACTTCGCATTTCAAGAAAATTGTAAACCGGTTCCCGTGAGAGCCCGTTGATTCTTAGCAATACATTGTACAAACATTAATCAAAATCAAATCATTTTTCAATTTCCCCGTGATTCAAACCTCTCATTCACAGATAGAAAACACTTGTTTTTAATTCAAAGTAAAGTCTCCAAATGTTATTAAATTACTTATTGTGCTCAAAATGTAATATACTCCACTGCTTATAAAATGTTAATTATGATTGCTGTTATTAAGAGCCAAGCCACGATTGACACAATGTATTTAAATGCCGTTCAATGTAATACCTTAAAATTTAAGCAATAAAGTTTTATGAATGGATTACACTTATCCCTCTTAAATTATCGAAATTGTAAATATCACACGAGTAACGTGTCGCATTGTGTTAACAAGGATATTTGTGAAATGAAAATTAAATTAATACAATGTTGATACAGTCATTAATTTTAAGATTAAAAAAAAACAATCGGATAATCCTACAACACGAACAGCTAAGCAAAAACACTTTTAACGGCTTAAAACGGCGAAATATTCAGCGTTCACCTATTTAAATTTTATCTAAACTACGGCCATTCGGCTGCTTTGCCGTAGTGGTCACGGGGTACAGTCCCCCCCAATGTATTTTACGCGAGTAATAAACTATACTACTCGCCTAAAGTACAGACAAAAGAAGCGTTTTTAGGACTAACAGTATATTTTTGTTTATATCAGGACTAAATTCTAGTTAATGGTCTTATTGCAACCTCTAGAGAGGATCGACACTTATAAATCTGAACTAATACCTAATAATATACTGTCTATAGTTTACGCGCGAGTAGTACACATTTAAATAAAACACTTAAACGGTTTAAAACGGCGATATATTAGTTAAACATATTTGGAAATGATTTTTAACTTCGGCCCGACGTTTCGTTTTGCTTTGCAGCAGCCGTGGTCACGGGGGACTGTCCATTTCCAAATAAGTTTAACTAATATATCGCGTTTTAAACCGTTAAAGTGTTTTATTTAAATAATACCTAATAATGTTTCATCTATACTAGTATTATGAAGCTTAAAAATTGTTTGTTTGCTTGTTTGAACGCGCTAATGCCAGGAACTACTACTTAATTCGAATTGAAAAAGTTTTTTTTTTGGTTAGAAAATTTAAAGAGGAATGTTAGGGTATAAAACACCACGCTGCGACCGATAGGAGCAAAGAAATAGTGGGAAATTGGAGAAAACGGGAAATATTTTTCATCTATGAGGACTTCCGTTGCGTGCACTGTGAAAATGGTACAAGATACAAAAAGTGATTTTTGTTGTCTTGTTTGGTTTTGTCTATCGTTTAAGATTAACTGGTAAGAGGGCATCGACTATAATTTAAAAATCTGTGGAGATTGTTTGCAAATATAAGTAATATTATAATGCCCAAAATAACTATACTACGCAGACAAAGTCGCGGGCGCCGCTAGTGCGTAATATAATTGTTATTATCACTGAAACAAGGCAACAGTTTATAATTGTCTTTCGGGCTGCTCGGCCGACGTGAGCGCAAGGATCTCGATGTTCCATCCGCCATCACGAGCGGACGGCATCATCAGGAGATGTTAGCTCCTCGATTGCTCCAAGAATTAACTCTTCGGACTAATTTTGAGCAATCGAGTAAAAACAATGATATTCTGTACGATGGCCGAAAGCACTTACATAATTTATTAAGAGAACAGTCTTCTTTAAAAATTCCTGGAACACTTTCATTTTAATTATCCTTCAAAATGTGATTACTCAAGTTTCTAAATTTTTACAATCCATTTGGTCCGAGATCGACGTAAAAAACTTGTCACAAGTTCATTAAAAACGACAGATCATGCCTTTGGGAACGTAGGCGACACCGGTATGAGAAGCAAAAACAATCCAAAATGCACTTTAACGGTTTAAATCGCGTATATATGTTAGTTTTAACTTTTTTTTACTACGGCCTGTTTTTTCGGATGCTTTTTTTAAGGATGTCTGACGTCAAAGTAAAAAACTGCTACGCTGCTGCTGCAAAGCATCCGAAATGTAGGGCCGTAGTAATATTTTCCAAATAAGTGTAACTCATATTTATCGCGTTTTAAACCGTTAAAATGTTTTATTTAAATGTGTACTACTCGCGTAAAGCAAAAGCAAAATCAAATATTCTAGCGTAAACTATATACTAGATAAAACAACCTACTAAACTCGTGCAATTCCGATTTAAACATTTCACAAGAGACAATAATTTCTTTTTTTGATTAGTCTATTTCACGTACCTACCGTCTCATACGCTATTGTGTATCTCACAAGTATTGCAAATTTGTACTGTCTGTAATTTGGGCGAATAGAACACATTAAAATAAAACACTTTTAACGGTTTAAAACGCGAAATGTACTTGTAAAATTGTATTAAATATGTTTATATAATAATTTTAACTGCGGATATGCTTTGCAGCAGCCCTGGTGACGGGTCTCCGTGTGCGTCAAAATCGAGTTTTGAACCCTTAAAAGTGTTTTCTTCAAAATTAATACTCTGTACCATTTTAAAGTCGTAATATGTTTCTAAGCTTAGATTACAACGGTACTCCCAGTTTGGAGATAGTACACAGTAAAATATAGAGAATATTTCAGTCTCCAAAAATATCTTATTAATATGTTCCCCACCAAAAACTCCCGTAATATGTATTGATCCTGTTCGCCACATTTTGGTCACGAACACAAGACAAGATAACGCCAAGTAAATCATGTTGACGTTTCAAATTGAATATTGGGCGAAGGGATTGGTCAGTTATTTTCGCTCTAACAGGGAATGGGGCACACGTATTTTTTCTAAATATGATGGAATTGGGTTTTATATATGCGACTAATCGTTTACTAAAAAAAAAAAATAGTTTTTTTTTACTTTTTCGCACTGGTATGACAAGAATGCTACTACGAACTATCGCAGCGCAAAACGGTCACGTCCTTCGCCATGATCGCTGCTGTCTGCTTCCTCCAGCTTATTATGATTTGGTAAATCTAGGGTAGAAGACGTGTTGGAATAAGGAAGAAGTCACGGCTGCGAAACATCAGGGAATGGACGGGAATAGAAACGATTGAGGCATTGCTTCATCTCGCAAAACACACCAGTCGCTTTCGAAAGTTAACGGCCAACTTCAGTAATGGAGAGGCATGAGAAGAAGAAGAGAATTGTTTTTTAATATAGAGAAGGACAGACAAGCATGAGGTTTACTTCATGGGAGGTAAAATAATCCCAGCCATATAACATCTAAGCAAGATGCGATGATATTTGAAAACTACGTACAACTAAAGTTGAAGATAACGTAACAATATCCTTAGCATTCAAATCTTACAATGATTTAATTAATAACATGCAATAAACAATAGCGAATAATAATAAAATTTATTTAAATAAATAAAGAAAACAGGGATTCAAACCTACGGACCGGTTCTACTGTTTTACCGCACTGCTATTTTAGAAAAATATTGTTACGTTTTAAAACTTTAATATTCGTACATGATGGCACTATATACATAAAAATTGATTATAAGTTGAAAAAAATTACGCCTCTGGCAGGACTTGAGCTGGCATAATCAGCGTTCCGTGCTGTTGCTCTTACCAATTGGGCTACCGAATCCTAGGACTTTTAATAATCGATTTTTAAAATATTGATATTTAAACTATGTCGTTATCACAAATTTACTAAAAAAAATTTCTGTTAATACTTAAAAATGTATAAGGTAATTGCACTGCCTATCATTGCGCAGGATTCGAACCCTTCTTTTTTGGTCAATCTTTATCATTTAAGCCAGGGTGGTTTTGTATATATATTTGCAAACGCCTGTGAACAGTCTAATTGGAAATGATTTATGATAGCAAAGTTTATAGTGACTAATGAGCGATTTTAGTTGTGTTAGGAGATTAGCAAAAGTACGAATAACATTAATTTATTATGACATTGATGGATGATGGGAAGCTTCCATTTTCTGTGGGTATGGGACGGAAGACATTTATTCTCCTCCAAGCCTACACTTTAGCAATCGTAGATCTCATAATATTTTAAAAGTTTCAAAATTGTAAACACACATTTCTGTAATTTTTGCAAATTTAAATGCAATTTGTTGCAAATAAAAAGCTATTAATGAAATCTAAATTCGCATTCATTGAATAAAAAAAGTCAAATTGTAAGCTTTAATTTGGAAACATACTTTGTATCTCTAAATATTTCTTAATCCGTTTTTGTCATATTATTCAAAGAAACATGTAACAATAAAGATAAAAAAGTGGGTAGAAAAAAATCATTGTATTGAATACATTGATTACGTGTTAGCTCAATTGGTTACAGCAACAGCACGGAACGTTATGGATGTTCAAATCCCGCTCGCATCGTAATTTTTTTTAAATATAGAATCTATTTTTAAGAAAGATAATATACTTTACCCTTGTTTAACAACAATCCGACGATTTACAGCTAGTATATATAAAATATATATTTGGAGGTTTAAATCCTTACATGTATTTTATTAATGTATACTTATTCTTATCACGACTTATTTGCCATAATTCTTTGCGCCTGATTATCACACCAATGCAGAAACGAGAAAGAGAAACGCTGATTCGAGAATCAGTATTGAAATGTTTCCAAGAATTATTCTTGTTGTCCCCTTAATATCATTTACATAAGTGTTACATCAAGTACTGGGAGCTCTGTGCTAATCTCAGAATAAACCGGGAATAATCTCGCGGAATATTAATGTGATCTTGCACAAAGCTTCAGTCGCAATCCGGAGTATCAAGCTTTTGGGAACAGAATAACAAGAGCGTTTGTATGAAACATTAATTTGTTGCTTTGGTTTACTCAGGTTGCGCCAGAACGAATCGATTTAACACTAAAATTGTGGAGAGATTACCTTCCAAAACTGGAAGGATAGCTTTGGATTAGTTTTTTATAAAATTGTGTTATTTTTTATTTACCAACCGTACCGTAATATTAGCAAAGCTTTGTTTTTCTATAACATAAACTTATCTAGTGTTTTATATATATTCATATAATATTGCTTTGCTTATAAGTATTTAATTGACCTGTCTATAAGATATATAACATCTAAATACGATGCGCTGTGAAACTAATTTGGCTTTAGATATGTCTATTATTAAACTAAATTAAAGAATATAGCTTATTTAATAAGTTTATCAAACATTGTAACGAAAAAATAAAACTTCGATAGACGGACGCTGACACGACAGCAGCGGAGCATCGGCACCGTATTTCTGTCGTGGATTCGACTCCCGCTATATCTTGCTATCTTTCTCTAACTATCCAATCTTGTTATTTAAACTATAGCTGAAATTTGAAATTTATTGTATGAAATATGAGGTTCATTTATATTAAAAAACAATCACGAAATCCTATACGAGATATTACACACAGTTTAAACAGATCGTTCAGCTAACAAAAGTTCATTGAACCCGCAAACAGAGTTAACAATCTCATCCACGACATACTTCATCCCTCATAAATATTTCAAAGCAATTTCCTTCCGAACTTCCAGCAAATAAGCCCTAAATTCGCTGTGGGATTTCAACAGAGCAACCAAATTTAGCAGGCTTGTAAGTATTATTATAAAATAATACACCTTGGGCCTTGTTTTGATTCGATCGTGTATACAAATATTGCTAAAGTGTATAAAATCGTTACAGCAAAACAAAACAGAGAGATATATATCTGGCTCGTGTAGAACGGATTTACCCTAATATAACTTAAACCTGAAGAGTTTGTTTGTTTGTTTGAACGCGTTAATCTCAGGAACAACTGGATCGAATTCAATTTTGTGTTAGTTGCAGTTAGCATTTATTGAGGAAGGCTATAAAACATATAAGTAGACCCAAAAATATGTATTAAAGAATTATTCCTTTTGAAATTATCTAAAAACAGCGACAGTCTATATTTTGAGATTAACTAACAAGAACGACGAGACGACCACGTCGTGGGCTCAAATTTATAGAGTTGAACAGGGGGTTTGCAAAAATAAAAATTGATATCCAAAATAATTATTCTACGCGTATGAAGTGACTCGGCTAGTTTGTAATATACCAATTCTATAAATTTCGCGTGAATAATATTATTTTAAAACGTTTTTTACAAAAGATAATAGAAGTACGAGTTTCTTTATTGCATAGGAGCCGAGGGCAAGCAAGGGTTTCACTAGATGGAATGCCGTATGTATATCCCAGACATATTGAAAAATTCACCGAAATTGAAGCGTAGATGTGCAAGTGCTTTTTTTGTTTTCCGGAAAACTAGATTTTCCTGTAGACGTCTTAGCTAACGTTGTGTTCCATGAAAATAATAAATTGATCATGATATATATGATACACGATTTACACGTATTCAAGACATTAAACATATATCCTAAAACCTCATCAACGGAATGATTAAAGAAACAGGCAGTGAGGCGTAACTCCACCATTTATTGTTAAACAGTCATCAACGGACCGCATTATGCACTTCAAGCACTATTGGATAATAATAGAGAATAATGGAAGCAATCAAGCACTATTAATAATGTTATGTAATAAAATAATTATTATTCGGAAACGTTTATATTCTTCACTTGATGATTATTAAAAAATACGACACGGACGAGATTTGGAACGTAGCGTTCCATGCTGTATAAGACATTGAATTTAAAAATTTAGGCTAAAATTACATTACGCGAGTGTTGCATTTATGAATATGTTGAAGCAATTCAACAATGACGTGTAGTACCCGGTAGCTCAATTGGTTATATTAACAGCACTGAACGCGTGGGTGTGCGTGCCAGTTTAAGTACCGCTCGTATTAAATTGCGGACATTATAAGAATATTTATATTAAATTGTTCACATCCTATAACTTTTATTGCTCTGCTAACGGCTTTTCATAGTAAAAGATAATTTCATTTTATTAATAACTCCTACTCACTGAAAAAAAAGTTCTTATGACGTTGAACAACATCCCATCTTGAAATTAAAAATGCTTGCGTCCTTTCTGCATGCCGCCGTCTTCAATAACGGAAGCCACAGCGTCGCTTGATAACTAACGTGTCACGGAATACATTATGTAGCTTGCGAGCTGTTTGTGCGTTGATGGAGCTTCAAGCTACATTTTTAAGCTACGCCTTTACAAGCTAAACGATGAAGGCGTAACAATTATTATATAGCGTATGAAAAAATAACTTATAAACTAAATGTACATCAAAACATTCCATTCTACAGACCTAATTCTTTAACAGTTTAAAACGCGAAATATATTATCCACCTTATAATACTCAAGTAGTAAAACCAGTTTTGTATACATTACATCAGCCAAGTTCACGGAAGAACTACGGCTGCTTTAAGTCTTTTAAAGAGTTTTATTTAAAATACTTTTCGATTTTATGAAACACAATACATTGATATCGATAAGATAATCATGTTCCTCAAAGGTATAATATTATTTATAGGCTTGTAGGAACACCATATTTTATGGTATTACGCATCAACTGTTGTTGAATTTTCGGAAAATGAACTTACAAAATTATGTCATTAATAAAGTTTTTTCATTATTTTAATGACGTTTACCACAAGGGTGTATTTACTCTTTATTCATATATTATGAACTAGTTCACATTTAAATAAAACACTTTAACGGTTTAAAACGTGATATATTTTAGTTAAACTTCTTTGAAAATTATTTAACTTCGAGGTCTCGGATGTATTGCGGCAGCCGTGGTCACGACGGGTCTCACCCGTGGTTTTAAAGTTTAACTAAAATATTTCGCGTTTTAAACCGTTAAAGTGTTTTACTTTAATTGCAGTGTGTGTTGAGTGTAAGATTGGATTACAGTCGGGAAACAAATAATATTCTTCAAAACTGTGAAAGTAGGTAATTTTTAAACTTTAAAATATATATGTTATGATAGAGGATGATAGACAATTAAGTGGTTTACTTAATGGAAGGTGAAATAGTATAATGTCAAAAAAATACGCGTTTAAGGAAAACATGGTATTTGACTTTCGGAAATAGAAAGACTGCAACTGAAACGCGATGATACGGCTTTTTCAGGTGTGAATGGTGGACTTAGCACAAAATGTATCAGGAAAATGTACCCGGAAAACTACAGACATATTACGTCTGTAGTTTTCGCGAGTAGTACAGATTTAAATAAATATTGGACGAGCCAGTTTATCCAATATCCATCAAGTGTGAAACGTACCCGCCTGAAAACACGCGTTGTTCTCCATTTTATTAGATACTGTACGATACGCAAATCGGGGTTAGCACTAAGTGAAATATGTTTAGACGGTTTTATATTGAAATTTGTTGCTCCATCACTTTTTGTTACATTTTCATGTTTACGACGTTCGGAATGAACATTCGAAAAGTTTTATTACGGCTTGGCTTCGGAAGTTTTGGCATGTTTGAAATTTCTATTGCTTACCTTTATTTATAATGTATTGTACAGTAGATAAAAAATAAAAGAAACGAGTCTTAGCATGTCATTGTTTTTCGGGCTGTTCAGCCGAAGTTCATTTACGATAATATTTCTATTATCCATTTCTATACATAAAATACATGTATGGCATACTGTACACAAAATATCCATAAGATTCGAGCTGTTTTATTTACACAATGCTCAAATCTAGACCAGTGTCCGTCTCGCACGAGATATTTTCCTAAGACAGGAATAAATATAAGCTTTCCTATTTCCATAAAAGATTTATCGAATACTTCGAATTGAAGATGTATTTTGCATAGCATATTTTATTAGTATTCGGTCAAAATTGGTTTATCCCATGAGCAAGAGGTGTTAAGTTTGAAATCCGGGAAAACAGGAAAATGAGGATCAACACTGATGCGGGTTATAAAAGTCGAGTATTAAAAGTGCGGATGCAAAAATATGTCTGTTTCATTTCACGCGTATTTTAAAAGCGATGTTATTTATACAAAGTGCGTCATTTCATTGAATATCTTAAAGTATCTCGGTTGCTTAAGTTAAGTATAAACTAAAGTAACTATTACTGAAACGTGGAACTTCTTACAGCAGAGTTGTCAACTTTGAACGGGCTGAAAAATATTATGAACAAACTCGCCAAGTTGCAGGATCAATAACTATAATTAACAAAACTGCAACTTTTATTAAGTTTTTCAATATTTCAGTGAGACAGGCGGCTAGTGAGATTTATAAATAACTCTAGGTGACCGAAGTTAGACAATACGTTTATCACTCTAAACTGAAAGTTCAATTTTTATCGATTTATATCCTTTGAAGATAAAATTCGAAGCCGCCTAAATTTTTTAAATGTGGATTTACAAAATAATCATTATTGTACGACAGAAGAGAAATCCTTCGTTATTGCGCCATCTTTTGAGTTAATAACTCACGACAAAGCAGTAAATGTATACACTTTCAGCGGAAGACAAACACATTAGGAAGTAAAACAGATAATATCAAATTGCGATAATAAATACCGCAAAACGACTAAACAAATGCTCATAAAATCATAATATTCGACAATATTGAATGGAAAATATGCGTGAGGAAAACCCGCATCCGTTTTCTCGCACAACAGGAAAATGGCTTAAGGGTAACCTTGGGTAAACGATTTTCCGTTGCTCTATGACTTGAGGAATATGAGAATAATATGTCTAGTTACATAAAAGTCTGGCCGTGCTTCTATTTGAATCAAGACTGGCAAAAAGAATCCGTAAAAGTTTGGCCAAATATAAGATTATTATATATATAGATATATTTTAATATATATCCTTCTTAAATACTGTCTATAGTTTACGAGTAGTACACATTTAAATAAAACACATTAACGGTTTAAAACGCGATATATTGGTTAAACTTATTTGAAAATGATTTTAAACTTCGACCCGACGTTTCGGGACGTCTCCCCGCGACCACGGCTGCTGCAAAGCATCCGAAACGTCCGGCCGAAGTTAAAAATCATTTTCAAATAAGTATAAGTAATAATCGCGTTTTAAACCGTTAAAGTGTTTTGTTTAAATATATCCTTCTTACGAATGTCTATATTAAAATACTCATGATTTTTAATACGAGTACATTGAAATAAAACTTCGAATTTTTAAATCTAAATCCGTAACGCTTAAACCTTATTACATACTTCTATAAGGATATTTTTAAATTAATTCCCGCTTACCTACTGTATTTTTATTGTTTGTAGTGTAAGCAAGCACACAGTTAAATAAAACACTTGTAGCTGTTAAAAACCTGATATTACATAATGTTGCTTTGCAACAGTCGTGGTCATGAGCAGAGAGGTTCAAAACCTCAGCTTATAACCAATATATAGAACGTTTTGAACCGAAAAAGTTTTATTTAAATAATACCTACCATAGGATTGCAAAACTTGTGTTAACACAAATTTCAATAACGATGTGATACTTGAAATATTTTTGAGTGGAAACAAACAAACGAGAAGTTACACAACGCTTAAATTGAGTTTACATAGCCGAATAATAAGTGGTAGGCATCTATTTATTTTTCCATGTTTCAAAATGTGTTTATGTACACATTGTATATATTTTACTGTGTAGTTGGGAACATAAAGATATACTTCACTGGAACCGAAATAACCTCTCATCATGAATTCCTATATTAAACATAATTGTTGTGCTAAGGTAAAAAAATGTACATTTTTCTGCTCTTTTGATACCATAAATTACTTTAACATGCATGTTAAACTTATAATAGGCTTTTCACAGAACTGGATATTCTCAGGTATATTCTTATAAGTATTTAATAGAGGTGAGGTGGCGTTTCGCGTTTAGTTTAGACTTGCTAGCGACTTTGTCCGCGTTGGTTATCAACAATTGGGTATCAAAGTTTACTTTTTGCAAATCTCGTCCTCATATAAAGTATTATAACGGTTACCCACAATGTCGGTCGCGTCCCATCGTTCTTACAAGTTAATCTTAAGAGCCAGACATGCAGTCGCGAGTTTCTTAGACATCATTCCTTCATACATATTTTTTTGGGCATCTTGAACCGTTTACGCAGCGCAGCAGAAACTCTCAAAGCTGAAACATTTTCCCCGTTTCTTCCATCACCTACAGCTTTTTCGCTCGTATTGGGCGCAGAGACATGTTTTATTCTAAAGCCTTCTTCGATAGATGCTCTAAACAACTCAAATATCATTTTTCAAGTCGAACCAGTAGGTCTTGAGATTGGCCTGTTGAAACTAATTATTATTGTATATAATAATAGTATAGACATTGGTCTCGCGGTGAGTTGTAACTATGAAACGGACCTCCATAAATCTCAGAGCGAGTATCTTATAAATATTTTACATAATGTGAACTGTCAAATATCCCTTATATTTAGTATAAACTAGCTTTATCTGCGACTTTATCCGAGAAACTCGTTATTTTGGGCATCCAAAATTCGTTTTTGCCAACCCCTTTATCTTTATAAAATTAAGCTGTTATCCACGACGTCGCGTCACTTCCCGTCGTTCTTGCAAGTAAATCGCAAAAGATAGACATACAGCGTCCCGGGCTTCTATTTAGACCATTTAAATTTCCAATTTCTTTCACACATCTCGCTGTATCTTCGCTTTATAAGTCACAGGGCGAGGTTTTTTAGCCTATAGCCTTCCTCGATAATTCCTCTAACCAACTAACTAACAGAATTTTTCAATTCGAACCGTTAGTTCTTGAGAATAGCGCGTTGAAACAAACTCTTCGGCTTTATATATTGGTAAAGACTTGTTTACGAAAATTTGTATAACATCTGTAGCGCTAATTTTTAAAAATGCTTTTATTAATTACATTAGGCTTTTTCTTAGCGGACGAAGTCGTTGAAACAGCTAGTATAATGTTACACAATGATCGTTGTACGGTACAGTACAGAATATGATTTTAAATATTGAATATAATTAAACATTAAATTTACACTTAAAGCTTTTGAATATATAAAAATAAATCTATTGCTCTTTTATCTCCCTACATTACCTTTAAATAATAACGAGTCTATTTGCGGGCATCGTTTACGCCCACATACCAAATAAACTCAACCGCTTTGATGTTATAATGTTCCCGGATTGACCAGGTAATTCATCTTTATCCTATTTCCATAAGATGGAGGGAACGGAGGAAAATTCTCACGAAAATCTTTTCTGGCGGTAACGTTGATAGATCGACGCTACCTTCCCAACTCATGTATTCTATTGACGAATTAAGCAGTTTGCAAATTGTGAGTTTTCATTTCGCGGCTCACTGATTTCTTCACTAATATATAAAGATGAAGAGTTTGTTCGTTTGAACGCGCTCAGAAACTACTGGTTAGTATTAAAAAGTTATATTTATGTTGGTTAGAAAGAATATCGAGAAACGCTATAAAATATTGTGCTGTCTAATAGAAGCGAGGATACAGTGGGAAATGTGAACACAACGGGAAAATTATTCATCATAATGGGTTTCCGAGGCGTTCGCTGCAAAAACGGTTCATGATACCCAAAAAATATGTATGAGTGAATGATTCCTCTTTAAATGATCTAAAAAAAAAGTCCGCGACATTATATGTTCTATCTTGCAAGAACGATGGAACGCGGACGACGTCGTGGGTAACAGCTTAAGTTTATAGAGTTGTACAGGAGGCTTGCAAAAACAAAAAATGATACCCAAAATAACTATTCTACGCGTCGCTGAGTCAGCTAGTAATAAGTCGCAGGAGTGGATAGCACATGTAATATTAAATTGACGTTTTTTTGCAAGACCTACATTAGGTTGAAAGTCAAAGTTATATTTATATATTCTTCTCTTATATTTTCTTTGATATCAGGAGAATAAGTAACATAATCACACGAGAATTTGACACGGTAATGGTGTATATATATTCGGTCAGGTAAAGCTGAAATTGTATGCTTTTTAGTGTATAATATTATGACATGTTGAATAATATTTGCGAGAATGTTTCCCACTACTGGGCTTATAACGGTCTAAGTCCAGTGCCTTTTCCTAATGTTGAAAGGATGACTCAAATTTATTGAAACGGTAGTTGACGGCTTATAGTAGTTGCGTTTTTGTAACCGGCTATGGATGCCGGTTCGAATCACACACACATTCGAACAGACAGTAATTTTTTCCCTTAAAATTTTCATACAGGTATATCCGCGCACAGGTATAGTAGGTATCTCTTGTACTTATAAAAATATGTATCTAAGAAATATAAGCGTAATCAACCAGTTGTGTTAACATGCTGGTGATATTAGCTTGTTTTATATCAATGTTCAGTATGGGCGATGCGGCTCGAATTTTGGCGGTATACCCTATTCCATCCGTTAGTCATAATCTTGTATTCCGAAGAGTAACACAATTGATTAATCGAGGTCATCTTGTCACCGTTATAACAACAGACCCGGCCTTCCCTAAGGATCGCTCTCCTGTCAATCTGACAGAAATTGACGTGCACCATACATCATATTCCAAGTTCAAAAAACTCTTCAAGGTCACCGAGAATAAAACTAATAGAATCGACGAAGTTAAAACACGTACTGGCTGGTGAAGAATAGTATTTTTTACGAGCAATTACAATAAGGAGAAATTCGATTTGGTGATACTTGTACTGATGTCGCGACCTGCGTGAATATTCTCTCATGTGTTTAAGGTACCGATTATTGAGCATAATACTTTCGGCGGTGTGTGGCTGACCTTTGATACTATTGGTACACTTAATCATCCAGTTATATATCCATTACAAAACCGCAAAAGGATATATGATCTCTCGATTTTGGAAAAAATATCTGAGTTGTACACTGAGTTTATGGTTGACAGAGAGATTGATAACTTGGATGATACTCAAAGTGATATATTCAAAGATATACTTAAACTTGATATACCACCGATAAAGGAGTTAAGAAGAAATGTAGATATATTTTTGTTCAATTGTAAAAAGCTTTGGTATTCAAATAGGGCAGTGCCATTAAGTGTATTTTATGCTGGGATAAGTAACCACGCGAGAAACGAGAACAATTAAACTAGGTATAAAACACTGAAATTAGATATGAATAAAAAAGTTGTAACTTTTGCAATGGCGGGACTCAAACCGTTGACAGACTGAATAACAAGGTGATGTTCTTCTAATGACCTACTTTGCGTATCATGTAAAAGCTAGATTTAGTATTGTCTGTAGTTTACACGAGCATTACACATATAAATAAAACCTTTTAAACGGTTTAAAATACAAAATGTATCACTTAAGTTATTTATAATATGCTTCAACAACTTCAGCATGCCTGCTACAAATCATCTGAAAAGTTGGCCCGTAGTTAAAATAAGTTATATAATACATTCCGTGTTTTAAACCGTAAAAAGTGTTTAATTTAGGTAAATGTATATTTTTATACAGTTTATTGCAAGGCTAGTTTACTTGTTTGAAAACCTTTAGCTATGTTCATTCATATACAAAATTTCAGAAACATCTTTAATTATTCATTGTTATGTCTGAATAATTCAATTTATATAAACGTTTACAATCCGCATACTTGTTGATTTAAACACGCTTAGATGGACTCTTAAAATAAACACAGCTGATTACATAAGCAAAAGTACGACAAATAGAAATATTGTCTTTCTCTTCTTCAAATTGTTCAGTTCGGTCAAAGTAGATCAAAAAGATTTAAAAAATTAAGTCTTACAATTGTAACGTTCACTAAGCAGCACACATTTCAAAAAAACACATTAAAGGTTTAAAACGTGATATCTATTAGTTAAATTTATTTCACAATTATTTAAACTTCGGCCCGACGTTTAGTTAAAATTATTTTAAAATAAGTTTAACGAATATATATCGCGTTTTAAACCGTCAAAGTGTTTTATTTAAACGTTGATTATTAATTCTTTTCCTATTAGAGTAGGGCCAGTAGACTGGTGACTTATCATGATGTGACGTCACATGGTTACGAGCGCAGATATTGTAACCTAATTACAAGTAGCTTAGAATTTCAAAATTTACAGGTGTATTGTTATTTTACAATTTTTTTATAAGTTGTTATTCAATTTACATTAGTTTATAGTAATGTATAAAGCTGAAGGGTTTGTTTTTTTCGAATGCAATAATCTCAGAACTACTGCTTGGATTTGAGAAATGTTTGTGTCAAATAGTCTATTTATTAAGGAAGCCTATATAGTTTCGAACATCACGCTTCACCTTATAGGAGCGAAGAAAGTATTCGCGACGGTATTTTTAAAGATTAACTTGCAAGTATCCTTTTTATAGTAATCACATTTGGTGGAAATTAATGCTTTATTACCAACTATTTATTAGATTTGTATCAACACAATATAAATCTTGCAAAGAAGAACACAACATTAGCCAGGTCAGCAAGTGTCTTAACAGATCAATAACACCAAAATAAAACAATAGTATTACAATGTATTTGTATAAAATTAATGTAAAATCAGAAATTGTAGGTATACGGAGACTGCATATTTAAGCCCTCAGAGAAGTCATCAGCATTTTTATGGACACTTATAACTAAGATATTCAATTAATCGAATATCCACTTTTAATTAAAAAATATATTATCTAGGAAAAGCTAGTCTTAAATATTGGGTAATTAAAATTATGTTTGTTTTACTTCTTCTCTTAATTGTGTATTGTTTCAGAATCTACGAAACATCTTGAATGCTACAGCCGGTGCCATCTATGTAACATTTGCCACAAATGTTGCATTGTCTATGTTGCCTCGAGAAAAAGTCGAGGTTTTCCTAAACGTTTTCTCGAAGCTTCCTTACACTGTGTTTTGGAAAATGGAGGGCGATTTTCACTTGCCTATTAAAGCAAGTAATATTATTAGGTCGTCGTGGTTTCCGCAAGCAGACATACTGCCTAAGTAAATGTTAATTAAAGAATAGAATTAGAATAGAGCAAGAAAATAATAATAGAAATATATCGTGTTTTAAACCGTTAAAGTGTGTTTTATTTAAATTACTATTAACGTAAAATATGGGATTTAAAATATACTTACTACCTACTTACTAGGTTAGCGCAGCATACCTAAAGGAGTCTTCAGATCAAGGGAACGTCATTCTCGTAACAACAAAACTATGACGCAGAATCGACAGAAGTAAATATTGATTATACTTTTATATTCCAGAACATCCCAAAGTGAAATTATCAATTACACACGGAGGTTGGCATACAACTGATGAGTCTATTTCGGGCGGTCTTCCTATCCTTAGCATACCAATGTTTGGAGATCAGTGGTACAATTCGGAAACTTTGAAAAGCAGGGAATTTTAAAAGAAACTAGAGCTAAACGATGTTACGAAGGAATCTCTCAAAAACGCCATTGACGCGTTGATTGGTGATAAAAGGTCGTATAATAAAACAATTAAACGGTTTAAAACGAGATATATTAGTTAAACTTATTTGGAGATTATTTTAACTACGTCCCTTTCCAAACAAGTTTAACTAATATATCGCGGTTTAAACTTAAAGTGCTTTATTAAAAAGTACACTATTCGCGTAAACTACACACAGGATTTAACTAAGCCATATTACAAAAAAAAAACAATATAATGTACTCGTTATGAAATGACTATTCATATAAACAATATAAACCTTAAGGCTTTTTATAAATTTCAGATTAACTAACCACGATACTTTATTTCTCGCAGTAGTTCTGAACTTAATTTATTATTACAATATCTGATACTTGTAATGGCTTGTCAAGACATGTTGTGAATTAATGGCGCGTAGTTCTTTACGCTTACGCAACCCTTATAAATATTCAGTCATGTAGATTTTTCTTTGAACACACATTTGTAGTCCTTACGGTGCGTGGATTCGAATAACGCGTTACCTGCAAAATATAATCGTCTTGGTGTTGTTCTATTGACGTAGGACCCACCATATTGCTTCAATGAGGTTTCGTGGTTTCTCGTACTGAATTGAAGATGATAACTGGAATCGACGGCGTAACCTAGGATATCCAAGGCACGGTGGAGATAACATCGCCATCTTCCAAACTTCAAAATGGTAGTAAATTTAATTTAAATGATTAGAGAGGAAGTAAGAATTAGTATACGTACCTTTAAAAATAAATTGAATGTTGGAAAGTAGCCAATGTAATTTGTAACTACGTTTTTTTAATACTTACGTTATTACAATAAGAATTATATAATAACGGGGCAAGCCGTACCCAACAATTTTGCCTATTAAAGAATTATTTTAAAATAATTGTTTCCCCTAATAAAATACTTTAAAATAAAGATTTTATAGTGACTAAAGGTAATTTTTACGCAGTAGTACACATTTATGTAACTATTGTATACTAGGACTTTTTTAACGGTTTCAAACAAAAAATGTATTACTTAAACTTGTAAAATTAATATTCTCTTTTTTTGTATTAATATATGACAAAGGCTCGTTTTTGAAACAATCCAGTCTATTATAACTATTCTGACAGTTTTAAAATAAGTGAATAGAATACAGTAAGCACTTGAATGTGGTAATATTTTTCAATTACCCTCATTAGGTAAAGAAACTTTCCTCCCCATTTATCAGCGAGGTCACAGAAAATTAACAAGGAAATTGCCTTCGTAATATTCGGGAAATCTTGTTGAAAACTCTTTGAGGAATAATTCCGGGAACAAATATTATAATCTGTGATGAATAAGCCTATAGCAAGATGATATTGTATTATTGTTACGTATTAACATTTTTAACGTAATAAACTTTTAGTACTTAGCTTATAAGAAACAAAGAAATTTATTTATGACACTAGCTTAAACGACCACTATTCATAAATATTTGTTCTTTTCTGTTATAAAATAAGACAATAAACGAAATAAAGCGATCTATATAAGGTTATTTTAAGTTAAATCTTATTACAGTGCCATGGGAAGAATGAGTAAATTAACCGTTTATCTTTTCTTTGTATGTCACTTCTACTCTACTCTTCTACTCACTCTCTATGGGGAGGTCTTTAATTTGAATCTCACAATTTGACATTCACCATTTTAAACCCTCGCTTCTGAGATGGGCTCGTTGGTGTAATGATAGAATATTCGGCTAAAAATCAACGGGACGTAGGCTCGATTCCCTCCTGGCACAAAATTTTTCTTATTATAAAATAAATCCATCATTTCTTCTAGAAATATGGAATAAGTGGTAGAAATATCGAAATTCCGTCCGGGTCACGAACCACCGTCCACAGATGAAAAAGCCGAGAAGTTTAGTTAAGTTTCGGTTTTAGTCTGTGGATTTCCGAATATCCAAAGCCAAAATAAGTCGACAGCGCATCTCGTTTATATTCTATAGGCTGGTCCACCTAGCATCAAGTGAACTCCAATCGTGTCTCTATCATTAAAAAAAGACCAAAGGAACAAGGTCAGTGCGCACAGACTTTACATTAGTGTACAATGATTTTTCATACCAGTCCAGCATTGCAAAAAACCTAAAAACTGACTGATATAATGCTATAAAATTTTACGATCGCAACACAGAAAACTGTAAAGTTTCTAGTGCAAAATGTTCGAAACAACACCGAACGCGACGCTGGTCACTAAAACGGAAAAGTTTTATAACACTTCATGCAAAATTCATAAATTCTGGGGCTGAGGGGTTGAAATCCACGCTTCCCACTCTCATTGTATCCTGTGTGAATACATAAATTTTAAGGCTTAATCTTTATTATGGAAGTTTAGATCCCCAGCTCAAACTAAGAGGAATAGTATTTTACTTCTGTAATTCACAGATATTGTTAACTGTGGCTAATAATTAAAATTTGCTATGCTATATTTTAAAATAGATTTTTTAGGAGCCTAAAGGATGGTGTATTTTTAAGTCTGTTACAATTACTATATATAAGGCCGCTAAAGCCATAGTAGCCTAATTTTATGGCTCAACTTATTTATATTTTTATAGCCCAAAAATTTTAATCGACAAGAGCACAGTGACCGAAAATTGTAAACATAATTCTTAAACAAATAATAGTACAAATTCATTTTTGCCCAGTTCAATTGCACATTTTTATTTTCCTCTTTATTAAACATCATGTTTTTTTTGTTAATAGGCCACTCTGGCTCTAACAGGCTAATATACTTAGTCGTATTGGTAGTCCTAAGGTAGATGTAATCCTCCCTATTATCCATCTCGTGAGGATATGAACGCAGGTTTTATTTCAAAGAAAAGTCTGTAGAAAGTTTAAAGTTATTCTTTAAACTAATTTCGGTATATGGATCGCATTCTCCAATACCCAGATTCTGAAAAATAGTTAATGAGAACAGTCACATGATAGAATTAATTTTTCACATAAACCACAAATAGCTAACAACTAAATTTTGTGTTTATGATTTGTGCTGCATTTATTCAGGGATTCATAATTCCAAACTTAGTTGAAACGTAGCTTTAGTAATTTTACTATTTGTGCATGTTATGTTTATTGCATTTTACTTATTATTTTATTTGTATGTAAAAAACTGCTGTGTAAGTAATGTAATAAATGTTGGTGAACTTATAAATAAATTAATAAACTACAAACCATACAAACCGTAAGACAATTTCTAGAGACTTGTCATCCGGTTCCAATTGAAATGCCACAAATAAATTTGACCCCACTACTCATAGACACCGCACTAGAGCCACTTCGTTTCACTGTCAGTTGACGTCCTGTACTAATGACATTTCTGAGTTATGTGTACAAATAGATAATATATTTGTTATAATAAATATAGATGGAATATTATGAACGTCAATTAAATAAATTGTAATATGAAATAAAATACTAGTAAGACGGTCTTTATTTACAATATCTCTAAAGAGACATTTCCACATTTACTTTATGATATCAATGTCAACTGACGTCAGAAAGTCATTGGATATTTTATTGTTACGTAACAATTTTTTTGAATTAATGAATAGTTTTTTTGGATCGGAGTAGTTAAGCTAATAAAGAAAATTATTTGTGAAATATTAAATTCGAATACAATGCAAGAGATTAAGAAATAAATCCAATTTGAGTCTAATAAAAATAATTGTATTTCGCAGTTCTATTTCAATAACAAATTGTAGGGTTATCACAATATTTTAACATAAGCTATTCCCCCGACTTTATATAATTGAAATAGAGATATTTGAAGAGCTCGTCGGTCTGATGAGAGCATTGTACAGCTTTTTATTATCAACGGACATTAGGCTCGCCCCCCCACCGGGTCCCACCTTTTTCTATGATATTTTTTTTTTCAAACATATTAGAATTTTTTTAAACCAAAATAGGAGAACAGCGCGTCTTATCAAGATGTCTTATGGCTGTCTATACCTTCCATCAAGTGAACGCTTTGCTTGCCTGTTCTTCTCTATCATACAAAAAATCTATATCGTCACACTTTTATCCTACCAATGTTTTGCCAATTCAATAGCAGACGATTGACTTGTGCAGTATCCAAAAGCAGAGTACTCTTAGTAACTTACAAAATAGTTTTCTTACTTTCTAAAGTGAAATAATCTAGCTCTCTATTATAATCATAATAAAAATACAAACTAGAAATATAAAATAGCAATTGCGTGCTTCATGTGGACTTTCGTCACAAAGCAGAGATTCAACTCCAGTTAAAACTCGTATATGTAGTTCGCATGAATTTATTTGAAACTACCCTCACTCATGTAAGTGATTTATAATCTCGGTGTAAAATAAAAGTGCTGATAAAATCTGAATAGGGATATATGATTTGTTTAAAGCTATTTCGTCGGATACTGCGTGACCTGCCTCAGTCACTTTCAGCACGTATCCTGAGACTTAGCCGTACAGGGGTGTCATTGTAGGTCGAGTTATATAGAATATATTTTATATTATAATATTTTTTAAAGTACTTATTTTAATTTATTTATTTCAATATATATAACATTTTACCTATGCCCAGCAGTGGGGTATTATTAAGTTGAAACGGAGTGACTTTAAGATGATTAAAATTCTGCCTATTGTATGTGGTGAAATAATTTTAAATATAATTCAATTTTATATCCTAACAGGAAGCGAAATTGACGTACTCAAGCTTAGGACTTTAGAATGTTGTGACAACCCTAGTTATAAATCATATGACGACTTCGAGACGTAGTATGCAGTTTTTATGAGGTGCTTTGTGTGTTACGTGGGGGATTTATTTGAAACAAGAAAATGAAATAATCAAGACATTGCAAAAGAAAATGAGGTACAGCGACCATTAGATTATACTTACACAAAAATATATTAAAATTTTAAGAGAAATCTACACTATTGTATTATAATACTATCTAGTAAGCTGTAATTCAGCAGAACACACACACACACATACACAAACCGTAGAACACAGTGAACTTTACATAAATCAAAACTTTATGACAATTTTAAGTCCCAAACCTCGAATCTCAAGTAAATTCTAAGAGAAAAGACTTGTTATAATTAAATATATAGCTATCTATTTAATTATAACAATATATATCTAGTCATTATTAAGTAAAAGTTATATGACGGGCTATTAATATTAGATGGCGCTGGTGTAGCAATTTTTACTTTGACACCAGACACACACTCCATCTTTAGCCTCCCCGTGACCACGGCTGCTGCAAAGCATCCGAAACATGAAAAATCACGCCAAAATCGATTAATTTAGCACACCTTTGATGTCTTTGAAACTAGACGATGTACGTTCATTCAAGTATCTGTAGCTAATATCAGATATTTTCTGTTAAATTGAGAAATAGGTTGTAAGCCTAAACAGCTGAGCCCATTTTAATAAAATTTCGGAAATATGTTCGAAACATGCTAAGCTACAATATATTAAGTCTTGCGGTATCTTGTATTTACTTGCATATTCATATCATAATGGTTCTTTAAAGTTGCATACTTGAATTTTGCAAAACAGTGCGTTTTAAATTGATATTATCTGTTTAGAGAAATTCTACGATGATGAAAACCCATCAGTTATATTATATATAAGATTTACTTTACCTTAGCTATTGTTAAGGAATTTTACGAAGACCTTACAATTGCTAAGTTTATTGACCTTTAAACTTCCTCTAGCTACATTTGGACACTGGAGCAATGTACGTTGAACCAAATTGGTAACTTTCAGTTTCATGAAAGTCGTTAGTGAAAGTTTCTCCGAGTTTGTTCCACAAACCTCTAATTACGTTTATGAACACAACATGTGTACATTTCTTGATTTAATGTATTGCGTGTGAGGGGTCCCGGTTTCATCATCTGTGGAAATATTAACCATTTTGCGCTAAGGTCCAGTAGCTGAAAATAAAACAGTCGACCACTGAAACGGACACAGCAATGTAACTGACGTCTAAAAGAATAAAACTGAAAAATAAATTTCACTGTAATATTATCGCAATGTAACATTGCGCAAGAGATGCATGTATTTCTATAGGTTAAAAAAAACGATGATGACGTGTAAAACACGGTAACACAATAGGTTAGATCGGAACGCTTTGGATGTCAGTTCAAGTCCCGCCCGGGTTAATTAACATGCATTACAGTTTCTACAAGTGAAATTTATAACTCCCAGGGACATTCTTTGGCCCCTTTACTCTTGAACAGATCAACGTCGCTAATCGTACGTTTCAGACCTACCAAAACTATAATTTATTAATTTAGATAATAACAATATAATAATTATTTCCGATATTATGGCTTGAAAAAAAAAACAGGAGCACAATCATTCACTTTGAATCTTTTTTGAATATTGAATATGATGGATATAAATAACCATTTCTGACTTGTCTCTTACCCTCCGGTGAATGACTATGTCAAAAATTGGCATGTGATATGTAGACATATTATAGCATTAGCATATAGCATTGTCGTGTATATGACTGCTGACAAATAATATGCAGAGCCACTGTAAAAAAAACCAGTACTTGTCTGTAGTTTACGCGAGTACTACACAATTAAATAATATGTTTCGACAGTTTAAAACGCGAAATGTTTTAGATAAACCATGACCAGGACTGCAACAAAGCATCCGAAATGTCGGGTCGTAGTTAAAATTATTTGTAAATATTTTCAACTAAAATATTTCCCGTTTAAAACCGTTGAAAGATTGACAAATACAGTACCTAAAGACTATTCAACTTAGCAATAGTGTGCTTCTTAGAAATCACGAATATAAACAGAATTCAACAAAAGTTAAATCATTCAGACAACATTTTGAAGCTGTTTTCAATCTAATTGTGAACTGAATAGTGGTGAAAGTTATATAAACTGAATTGCAAGTACTTGAAAATTAATTGTTTGCAAGCATTTGACGCTTGATTTTAACACTGTTACAACTGATGTTCCAGCTAAGTTTGTGGTGTTATTGTGTAACTTTATTTTGTACTAGCTGTGTCAGCGACTTCATCCGCGACGAGAACAGTTATTTTGGGCAGCTAATTTGTTTATGTAAACCTCCTGTTCAACTCTATAAATTTAAACTGTTACCCACGACATCTTACGCGTCCCGTCATTGCAAGTTAATATTAAAATATATTATCTAGACATCGCGGACATATTTAGATCATTCAAAGGGAAATTATTCTTTCAAACATATCTTTTAGGTATCTTGAACCGTTTTCGCAGCGTGCGCATGGGAAATCCACAAAGATGAATATTTTTTTGCCGTCTATTGTCCCGGTGTTTCTTGGCGCCTATTGGTAACATCACGTTGCTCTATTAAATGAGACACCGTGACACCTATGTATGTCATAAATCATAAAAATTCCAGCAGTTTTTCCGTCATTAGAATAACGCCAAAAGGTGTTAAACGAATAACAAACACCTTTTTGCTGAGATCGAATTAATCTACTAGTCGGTAATTAGTCGAAGTCGATAGAAATTCAATAAAAGTAATTACAGCAGACCCTTGTCAAGATAAGCATTTTAGTGCGAAGATTTAAGCTTTATTACTTTCCTAGATATAAAACGTTGGGACTAAGAATTTCGTTCACATTCTAACTAGTTTACAACTTTCGAAGCCTTTATTACACGTCCATTGTGTAGAGGCAAAAGAAAAAAGAAAGACAAGCATGGGATTTGCTTGTATAGAAGGTTAAATAATGTAAAAAAATACACTTTAACGGTTTAAAACGCGATATGTTAGTTAAAATTATTTTTAACTTCGGCCCGACGTTTCGGATGCTTTGCAGCAGCCGTTTAACTAATATATCGCGTTTTAAACCGTTAAAGTGTTTTATTTAAATGAGTACCTACTACTCGCGTAAACTATAGACAGTATTTAAATAAGATATGGATAGATTTATTACATGCTATTAAACATCGTTACAACGATTAACAGACTCGTTGGTCTAATAGTAGCAAAGTTTGGTAATAGTACATTATGATATAAGTGCGGTAAGTTGAAAATTACAACCGAGGCGATATTACTAGGCCGAGCCATCGGCGAAGGCTATAAGAAAGCAGAGGCTGTAATTTTCAAAGCGCACGTATGTCATACGACGTTTTCTAACATATTTACGGGAAATTAATAAAACTCTAACTTAGTTAAACGAATAAATCTTTAATTAATTGTTAAAGCACTTATAAGCGATGCGCGCGCATCAACGTTTTCTTTTGTTATAGATAAATGGTTGTTATTTATTGTCAAAATTAATTGAATTAAAGAATTAAATGTTTATTTGTTATATTTTATTTCCCAAAGTTAATTTTATTCATAAAATATTGACCACTTTCTTGACATATAACCTCTTTGCTAAGAAAAAAAACACGTGCCTTTTACATTACATTATCGCACAAGTATGTAATGAGATACATTACAATATTGCAATTGGTGTAATTACAACCACTTTACGAGCAAATATGTTACAAACTTTATTTACCTATGTAATTGCGAAATTATCTTATCAAATCAAAAAAATCATGTTTGCATGCATTGAAAATTGTGTCTTGTGCCCATAATTTTGCTTTGCTCGTCGCTATGCACGTGGACAACGAATGCACATTGCGATAAAAGAAATGTATTATTCTAATACACCCTAATTATTTACTATTTACTATTAGTTATAATAAATCAGTTTAATTTGTTCAATGTAATTAGATGAGGTATTTGCTTTGAGATAATCGTCCGCTAATTGAGCATTTGTATTACAATGATAAATGTAATTTATTCATTAAACCATGATTTGAATTAATAATTTTGTGTATGAAATCCTATGTTATTGGTCAATTCAAATCTATTTTAATAAGCATGAGTTTCATTTGACGGTAGGTGAAATATCCTAGCCTATAGCTAAACGAGATGCGCTGTTGGCCTATTTTGGTTTTGGATATTCGGAAATCCAGAGACTGATAGCGAAACGTGGTTAAACTTCACGGCTTTATCTGGACGGTAGTTCGTCACCCAGACGGAATTTGAACATTACTACCACCCAGTTAATGTCCAATTTAAAAGACGAAGTCATATTTCTTAAAAATTATAATTTATTAAGAAAATTTTGGACCCCGTGGGGATCGAAGTCCGTCAGAATTTGATTATTTTTATTTCATTTCAAAAGTAAGCTAAGTTGATCCAGAATAAGTTACTTTCAGTAAGGCGCTGTTGGTGTAAAAGTTAGGTAAGTTTCACATTTTATTTTCAATTGTTTGATGTCCACTGCTGCACGTAGGACTCCCCGAAAGACTACTGTTAATGGTCGCTCACTACTTGCATTCCTGGTTTTCTAGGTGCCAAGACTACTTCGTCTCTTCATAGGAGTCAGGAGACCGTATAAATGTTTAAGAAATAAAATAAATTATTAGGATAATTGTCTCACTAAGACTATGTAATTTTAAATCCTCGATATATTACTTAAGGACCGTTACAAGGATAGGTAAATCACTTTTTTATACTTTTGGCAATCTTTTTTTGCAATTTCACAAATTTTTCGAAACTATGTTTTTAATATTTATAGATTGCTCCGATATACAATAGTGGTCTTAAAGGACATTTGCTAGTATTTAAAACCATTTTGCTAAAGAGTAATGCAAAATAATCATTTCAATCTTTATTTTAAATAAACTATTATACCGGCAACATCGCCTCAAAAGAAAAATAAAGCATAGGTACGTTACGCCAAGCTTTTATGCTAAGTAATTAAGTAATTTAATCTTTTCTGCGCAGTACTTTTGTTGATGACAGCAAAGATACAGACATACCAAAAAATAATTTATATCAGATGTGTATCCTGTATGTAGTGTAATCTGTTACTCTTGTTCTGATAATCAATGTAAATGCATAAGTGTTAAAACAGGTTGTAGAAAATGCAGCAAAAAGATTAAAAGTTTTTAAAGAAAAAGTATAAAAGAGATTAAAAGTTAACTACCATTGTTCTAAACTGCGCTAACATCCTTTGTCATTTCTATTAAAGCGATAGTTAGAAAAGCCGAGTTGTGAAAGAGTTTTCCCTGTATCCAACTTTTAACAATATAAGTTTAAAACTTCCATTGTTGTTTAATTTAGAAAGTTCAATTGTTATATTATATATCGGATTTTGCCCTTCTGTGTTAAAATATTTAAAAAAAAAGTATATTTATATTTAGACATTAAAATACTTTAACGGTTTAAAACGCGATATATTAGTTAAACTATTTGAAAATGATTTTCACTAATATATCGCGTTTTAAACCGTTAAAGTTTTTTATTTAAATGTGTACTACTCGCGTAAACTATAGACAATATTTAGACATTTAAGTTATTGCAAATCCAATGCTACAACAACTTTACAGGTTATATAGTTATCAAAAAAAACAAAAAAGTGTTCGCACTATGAGACACACTGTGGGCCTCTACAGAGATAAGCAGTCCCCCTGGGGGGCATGGTGAGAACACATTTTTGTGTCCCTCCTCCTGATCGATGTTATTTACGCAATTAGTAAGCTTACCTCATACATACTTTCAAGTTTTAGCACATTTTATAATTAATTAATTTGCTGTTATATCCTTTATTATTTTAAATAAACGTTTATGAAAGATAAAAACATTTAAAGTAGCTATATTAACCCCTATGACGCCGAAAGTAAGATAGATAATGTGTACAATTTAAACTGCCACTAAATACTGTGTCGTATATTTTAAAAACATAAAATGTTTCCGTTTTAGGTAAAATAAACATAGTAAATTTACAACAAAATAAATTAATACCGTTAGTTAGTTTAATAGTGAAAATAAATTAAAGCTTCTTTTGTTTTTTCTGTTTCTTCTTACCACTTGACGTTAAACGTTTCTTTAGCTGTCTCCAAACTATTAATATTGTAAATACTATAGCAGCAACAACCAATATTGAAATACCAAGCATTGTCAGTAATAAAGGTACTTCATAATATTCAAAAAATGTTAGTCCTGTAGCCGGCGATCTTAAGTGCTTACCGCCATGTTTCAAGACGTGCTCAATCCACCACACGGCTAACTTCTTTGGTTCGATTGGATATTCCCTCATGATTGACCTAAGTCTAATAATGTTTTCCTTGTATCTGAAAAATGATATTTTAGGCTTTGACGATTTTCAACGATTGACTTATTTTCGTTTGGAATACAATGATCACAGCTTAAAAAAGACTCCAACAAAAAACTATGCTATAAAACTTGAATTGGCATCAAGCTTTAACGTACCTTTTATCGTCGATAACTCGTTCAATAGCATTTCTAAAGCTGTCTTCTGTTATGTGATTAATATCTAACTGCAGACCTATGTCGTGTCGAACGTATTTCTCCACGTTGTACCATTGATCTCCAAGCATTGGAATACCAATCAAAGGTACCGCTGCATCAATCGCTTCATCTGTGGACTGTAGGCCTCCTTGAGTTATGAAGATTTTGACTTTGGGGTGCTCTGTGAACAGATCAATGATATATTTAAGTTGTACTACTAAAAATATAAAAAAAATAATAATTACAACTTCACGACTTTAAAAACCGTAACCGACAGAGTTTGCCTGACAAAGTAACAGATAGAAAACTTACTAAGTAGAGTCGGTTGCGGGAACCATTTGTATATTCTAATATTCTCTGATTTTCCTGGTAGTTCCTCTTGGTCCCACTTCCAGAGAACGTCATAACGTAGCTTCGATAGAACTTTTGTCATCACTTGAATTTTTTCTGGCGGTAAAATCGATGGCTTCACATTCGAACCAAAACTAATATAAATCACGCCATTTTTAGAGGAATCTAAAAATGTTTGAAGTTCCTGTAATTTTAAGAATTTATTTAATACATTACAAGACTGAAAACTGATAGCGATAGTTGGTATTTGAAATATTATATAATAGACACCTACATTATCCGAATTTATTAATCTAAAACTATGATTATACTATGACATTATTAAAAAAAACACACGAAGTTAATCATAATGTAAACAAGGTGTGAATTGTCAACATTTATGGCTGAATATATTTTAATAAAATTAATTAGATTTTCATTTACCTGAGGCATCTCAGGTTCAAGAGGCTGATGAATACCTCCAATATAGACAATGCTAGGTGGCACTGGATGATTATCCGACCAAATAGGGTGCTCATTTAGGAATAACATTTGCACCTTTTTCAGGAATAACTCATCGTAAGTTGGAACATCTGGGCCAAAATTTCTTTTCCACATTTCATATTCGAATTCCCTCGATTGTAGCACTAAATACTCCAAGAAATAGTTTATGAGGAGAGATTGAGCCTTTTCAAACATTGTCAAATTATATAACCTTTGTGCAGCCGCTGAAGGAAATAAAAGTGGATGATAGGGCGCTCCGAATTCTGCATACGACTTAGGCCCACCTCCTAACGAACTGACCTGAATGACGGGTGCGTCAAATACATGAGCCAACACCAACGCCGATTGCACATAAGCCTCTATAAGTAACAAATCAAACTTCTGACCATACAGCTCCTTAAATTCGGGGACTTGAATTTGCTTCTCCAATAACACAATTATTCTAGCGAAAATGTCTTTCACTGTCTTAATTATACCTAATTTATCTCCTTGAACATCTTGCAGCCACCCGGCTACTTCTTGATATGATAAATCATGAACGTCTATCTCTGTAAGATTTGCAGGAGCCTTGTTTTTCGGATACATTGGATCTGTCGTGAGAACGTAGACGTCATGGTTTCGCTTCACTAACTCTTGGATGATTGGGCGAAACGCTTGCTGATGACTTATAGATGGCGTCGGAAACACCGCTAGTATTCTTGCAGCATCTATTCGACTTATGAAAAAGAATATTAGACTTAATTTGAGTAACATTGTTCACGCGTCGCAGTTGTTACGTTACTACTGGACTGACCGTTGTTATTGTTACAGATAATATAGTACTCGTTATCAGACGGACAGAATTATAATCATTGATAATTAAATGTATCTGTTATCTTACAAGTATGTGGAATATAAAGTTTTAAATAAAAAAAAGATATGCCAGTGAAACTGGAACACTAAAGATACCTAAAGGTGAGTTTATATTTAACTTATTTTCTATGGATAAACGTTTTGAGCTTAGACCTACCACACCTATTGTGCTGGTTATAGTGTTCCCATTCGTGCAATGCAGCCTTATGGGAATGGAAATACCTCTATTTTCACATCTTTTTTACTGGGCTAATATAGTATACATATGTAAGTGTAAATACTAATATTCTAAAGCGCGTTCAAACAAACAAAGAACGTTTGTTTGAACGCGTTAATCTCGTGAACTTTGAATTTGAACAGGTCTTTAATATATTTTAAAACATGGCCCAGACAGTAAAATTCTATCTTCTAAGATAAATTCGCTAGAACGACGGGAAGCGTATGACATCGTAGGTAACGGCTAAAATTCACAAAGCGGAGGAAGCAGATTTAATAATTTTATGCCCAAAATAACTATTCTCCGCGGATGAAATTACGGCCACAGCTAGTATTTATATTTGTGAAACAGCAATTACATAACATAACATGCTGCTATACATACGTCTCTTATCAATGAACATCAAATCCGTTGATAACGCTACACATTAGTAATCCTAATCAATGAATAGTATAGATGTTGTGATAAGGTTAACACCTAGTTGGTAACTGAAGTGGCGATCTCTTAACTAGTTTGTCTTGCTTAGTCATAAGATTGGTATAAACCAAACCGTGTTTAATTATCATAACTCTTAGTAGTACTTAGTCCTGAGTTAACGTTATTCTAAATTTTGAAACTATTTGGGAATATTTAAATAAAACACTTTAACAGTTAAAACTCGATATATTAGTTAAACTTATTTGAAAATGACTTTTAACTAATATATCGCGTTTTTAGCCGTGGTCTCCCCGTGACCACGGCTACTGCAAAGCATCCGAAACGTCGGGCCGAAGTTAAAAATCATATTCAAATAATTTTAACTAATATATCGCGTTTTAAACCGTTAAAATATTTTATTTAAATGTGTACAACTCGCGTAAACAATAGACAGTATTTATTTGGTAATATTTTTTTTTGATATTTAGTAAGTAGTTCAAGAATATTTGTTCTTTATTTCAAATGATTTTGTGTGTTATTTCTGTCTGAGTTTCCTTAGTTAAATAATATTATAATGCAAGTGAAACCGCAGGTAGAAATGAAGTAAATACATACAATATAAATACAACGTATTATGCAAAAACGACTATAAAATAAGTAATTTAACTGTTATTTTTTTAGAGAAGGACAGAGGAGCATTAAATACCAGACAATTGACGGAGGGTGATATAGCCTAACCATATGACATATAATTGAGATCAATGTCAACCCATTAAAGCGTTGGATATTAGGAAATCCACAGGCTGAAACGAAAACGCGATTAAACTTCACTGATTTTTCATCTGTGGACATTGGTTCAGGATCCGGACGGAATTACAATTTTTCTACCACTTATTTAATATACAGACCTCCACACCTTCAAAAATAAAAATAAAATTTGGAAACATATTAGAATTCGAACAATATGTTAATTATTAATCATACGTTATTTACCAACAAGCCCGTCAAAGTAAAACATCGATAGGGATATTAAAATGTGTGCTACACGCGGAAACTTCAGACACAATATACACATCTAGTTTCATTCCAGGAAATTGTGTTGTAACAGTGAAAATAGAAATTTCTATTTTGTCTTTGAGTTAAGAAAAGGGTTGTTTAGACATTTAGATTGATTGAATGGTCCAATTTCTTCGTAACAGGTGTGCTTTTTAGAATAAATCGAATTTCGAAATTTTGCGGACTATTTAAAACAAAGTGTCTAAATCATTGGTAAAAATGTCACAATTTAATTGCTAAAAGACTTTCATCTTATAATAATTGGACCCCATTTCTGATTGAAGTCTTGAAGCAGAGATACTTAAGGTCTTCCGGCAGCGTACTTTATAAGGAGACCGGTAACTATTTAGCTTTATGTGTTAGCTACCGAAGCTTCACACTGGGAACTATTAAATAAGTAAAAGTGATTTACTTCTTGGCTAAGAAGGGTATTTGTATAAAATTAATTTTCTAAATTTATTGTATTTGTTGGAAGTCAAATCAAAGCCAATTAGAGTTGTATTCTAGGAGCGGAAGACTTACGTTAGGGATTGTTATAGGGCTACCCAAAAAAATACTACTTGATTTATTTAGAATTTTAGTCACCACTTCTTCGATAACTCGCACTAAAATTAAGTTAGTTAATACATTTATTACCTACTAGCCATCCAATACTATCAAACATGTATCAAGGACTGTCGTTTACGCGACTAGTACACACTTAAATAAAATATTTTAACGGTTTAAAAATATGCTAGTTAAACTTATTTGAAAATCATTTTAGCTACGGCCCAACGTTTCAGATGCTTTGCCGCAGCCGTGGTCACGGGGAGACTGATGGAGGGTGTCTCTAATGTCAAAGTAAATCTACTACGTTAGCGCCATCGGTTCCGTCGTAGTTGGTGTTGCGCCACGACTGTCTCAAAGTATCCAAAATGTCGGGGGTAGTTAACATAAATAAGTAAAAGTTAACTTCTTATAACTTTACTTCGTGCCAACCTCAAAAGTATGGACGGAAATAACTCGGACTAGTTTTAGAAGTTTTATTAGAAACAATACTTTTATTGTCGTATACATTTTTGCTAAAACTCAAAAGGGTTCAAAACGGAAGCTCTAATAATATTGATTTTAAAAAATACAGTTAAGCTATAATATATTGCGTTTTAAAGCGTTAAATGACTTCTTAAAAATTACATCTTAACTTTTGAAGAAAAAACTATGTTAGCAATATGCGCCATTGTATGTCTTTTGTATAGGATACGTACAACTAACAGCCAATTAATTATTTTATTTGTTTGAGCGTGTCAGCCCTGCGCACGTACGAGCCTTTTGACATTTTACTTCAATCCCCTCGGAGCCTTACATCTACAGAATCACATTGTTAAACTTTCATTCAATTTTTACTTTTAATTATATCTCGTTTATAGCATATAGTAGCTATAATTTAAAACAAATAAAATTATGAGAGAGTAAAGTAAAGACATGTATAATTATGAACTGTAGTTGTTATTTATTTTCTCTAAGAACAAAAATGTATTTCTATCTGTCTACAGCTTATATTACTAAAAGAAGAAAGAAAGAAAAAGATTGAGGCTCCAATATTATTGAACAGTTTTTTATACTGTTTCAATATTGAAAATAACATTCTTTTTTGTTTTGTATTTTCTTCAAACCTAATCTCTAAATCAAACTTTCAACCATATACATTGTATTTTGTTATTTGAATATAAATACTATTTGTACGCGAGTATTACATTTAATTCAATCACTTTGGCGGTTTAAAACGCGATATATTTTAGTTAAACTTGTTTGAAAATTATTTTTAACAGTTGGGTCTTCCCTTGACGACGACTGCTGCAAAGCATCCGAAACAATTAAAGTTAAAAATAATTTTCAAACAAGTTTAACTAAAATGTATCGCATTTTAAACCGTTAAAGTGTTTTATTTAAATAAATAATACATGCCAAATTACCGTACTTTATCGTTGCGATACATTTTTGTAGAGTTTTGTTATTCCATCATAAAAATTAATCAATCAAGCTCTTGTTTATTTATAAACTTAATCTACATAAAAATAGCTTATATCTTAAATTTTTTAAGATTGGATGACGTCATGTTTCGCAGAAAAAGTATATGGCCGAGTAGGCACATACAGTTATACATAAAATAAAAGCTGACGTAATTATTTTGACGAAACTCAATTAATGTTATTTAATAATAATTGAATACAAGTACTTAAATACTAACATTATAATTGGCAGTACATACATAGTTGATGTGATATTAATGCACATTTACAATAAAATATATTTACGTACAATAACCTGTATAACGAATCTTAAATTAATGTGCATAACTTCTGTTAATTATTTACAATATTTAATTACTAGCTGTATCAGTGACTTCGTCCGCGTAGAAAACGTCAAAAACTGTTATTGCGAACATTTTTCTCATTCTTGAACTTGATCTTAAAAGATTGATCTAAGTGTAGTGGACATGTTTTTAGATCGTTGAAAAAATGAATCTTTCTTTGATAAATATATTTTGGTTGTCTTGAACTGTTTTCGCACCGCATCGGAAACCCACAAAGATGAATATTTCACCCCGTGTTTTCCAAATTTCCCACTGTTACTTCGCAATGTTTTTAATCTTCCTCGATAAATGCTCTAATCAACACAAATATTTTTTGAATTTGTATGAGTAGGTTTCTGATATTTTCGTGTCTAAAGAAACAAACTTAGAAGGTTTACTTCCATTTGTACCTATTAGTATTTTTGACAAATTTTAACAAACTGAAAAAAAAACTTGCTGTGATTCATCATCTTTATTAATACTTAGGACGAGAATTCATAGGAGTTGCTACTCCTATGAATTCTCGTCCTAAGTATTAATGAAACATGTATAAATTTTACACTGAGTGTACATCCACAGTGCAAGCATAGAGCGGTTTATGTGGCGGACAGCACCATTCATAAAACGCGTCTTGTGTTCATAATAAAAAGTCTAAAGCGAAATGTGTCACGATGTGCCTTGGGTAGTAACATTTATCTCTAATGGAGTTCTCACTATATCATTGTATGGAACAAATCAATGGATTGATACCCACTGGTTCCAACATGTATCAAATCAATTTATAAATATTACGGAGTACGGAAAATCTGGATAGCAAATGGGTGGTAGGAAAATCGGAATGTCACCTGGGTCACAAGCCATCCGTGAAGTTTAATCGCGTCTTGGTTTCAATTTGTAGATCTTCTCATATCCAAAGGCGAAATAGATCGACAGCGCATATAGTTGAGAGATTATATGGCTGCCATATTTCACTTTCCATCAAGCGAACCCCATGCTTATCCTTCTCTATCATAAAAAAGACGACTAATCCGATGCTTTCTCGCTTAAACCACGCGTATGGTAGATTTCGTTTAGTTCTATAGTATGTGCCTCACATTCAAACAATGTGAAGTTCCGCCTTGCTTGATTCTTTAATTGTTAAAAGTATTACTGTACTATAACAACTGTGTTAGTCACTCAGTCAGGTTTAAAGCCAACAAGAGGCCTTTAGTGTAACTTTGAAAAATGAGGTCTTAAAAAGGTTGCCAGCTGCCGCCGTGCCGCTCTCCCGACGCAGCCATTGAAGACGAAGAAGAAGAAGCACAGGACACGGTGTGCGCGAGATGAAGCCGCCCGTGTCCCCGAGCGCCTGCTGCCGCTGCCAGGATCGTCGTGGTGTTGAAGAGTAGCCATTCAACATCCCCCTCACCCGAAGCGTGCAGCACCCAGGACGTCGGTGCGCGAGATGAAGCCACCGAAGTCACCACCGGCCTGACGCTGCTATGCAGCACACCTACCGACAGACTCGTGGCAACGAGTAGCGAAACCCGCTACCTCCTGCAGGCGCAAATCGCGCGAACAGGAATACCTGCTTGCTGCTGAAGAAAGACTTTGATTGAGTGAGGTCTTAAATACTGACTGAACTTTACGCGAGTAGTACAGATTTAAATATAACACTTTAACGGTATAAAACGCGAAATACGTATTTCATTTAAATAAGGTTATTATTTATTGTGGTGATTAAATGAAAAGCTTGTCAAACTCAAACACTAGTTTTTAGGCTAACGACAAAACTATTGAATAATGTCCACGTCACTTGTGCCCACTACACGCCAAGCTTATCGCTGTCGCGCCAAGCTCTAGTCAGCATCGCTCTTACTATGGACACACATTATAATATCAAAGGTCCTGTACCTTTCAAAGGTGATTTATTTCGAATAAAATACGTGATCTGTAATACAATTATTGTAATTAATTTTTTTCTCATATGATAGGTATTGTATATTAATAGACGTGTATCTACCAGCTTATGCTGTTATCTGATAGGAATTTTGAATCATTCTAAACACAATTGTATTAAAGAAAATAATAAGACCGCTCCTGTGGTGTGATCAAAGAGACAACATCAAAGTCTAAGTAAATTTAATATTATCTAATACCGCAAATTTACAAATATATTTCGCGTTTTAAACCGTTAAAGTGTTTTATGTAATGCCTGCTACTCGCCTTACCTGGCATAATAAAACGGCATATTACGATTTTATTGCAAATAAAAATACTTATTTCTTTGTGAAAAAAAGAAGTTTCTACGCAGTTTTTTGACGTGCGAGAGTTATTGCCAACTCAGAAGAAGTTTATTTGACAGCTGACTGATTTAAACTAGTTTACTATTTATGAAAGCCAGCACGAAATAAAATATAAAAAGAGCTGGTGAAAGACCAATCCAAATGCTTTTCAATAAATATTTTATCTACTTTTCTATTTGTGTCTTCTTTACTGTAAATATAAAATGTCACATTTAAGCTTAAAATATTTTAAACAAAAAGCTTCGACAAATTTGGACACACTATGTGTTATTTTTAAATTCAAATAATTTGAAATGTATATTAATTCGTAGAATATATACAGCGCTCCCCAATACTAAAAATATCTGTTCAATGTTTTAAAACTTAAATAATTTGAAAATTATTTTAATTACGGCCCGACATTTCGGATGCTTTGCAGCAGCCATGGTTACGGGGAGACTGACCACGGCTGCTGCAAAGTTACTCTATCATCAGTTACCACGGCTGCTTGTAAATAAGTCAACTAATTTACATCACGTTTTAAACCGTTAACGTGTTTTATTTAAAAGTGTACTACTCGCGTAAACTACAGTCTTCAATGTTTATCAAACATTTATTCGTATTTAGTATATTTAGGAGGAGAAATAACCAAATTGAAAAACTTTCTGATAATATCGCTGAGTTCGTAATCGGATTACGGTGTTGTCGAGTTGAATGTATTCTCCAAAGATTCCAAAACTAATTCAATTAATTACAAAGAAACGTCCCGGGCCCTTTCCAATTTAACTTGGAATGACCGAAGTGTTAATATTTTATGCGAACTGTGTACCTACAAAATATTTCCCGGAAGCGTATAACGTTTAAATGGTTTTATACTTATGGCAATCAACGGGTCGTAGGTTCGACCACCATTGGGTATAACATGTTTCGAATTTTTAATTTAAAATTCTTCTGAAACATCTGACTTCGTCTGGCAATCTGGATATTAAATGAGTGGTAGGAATATAGAAATACGGTCACGACTACCGTCCACAGACGAGAAAGCCGTGAAGCTTATTTGCGTTTCGGTTTCAGTGCGTAGATATCCGAATATCCAAAGCCAAAATAGGTCGACGGCGCATCTTGTTTAGTTACTATAGGCTGAGATATATCACCTACCTTCAAGTGGATCCCATGCTTGTCTATCCTCAATTATAAGTCTGCATAGATAAAAAGATATTTGAGTGTTTACAATTTTACACGTATTTGCATAAGTTTGTATTGCTTCCCTTTTTTATTTTTATTTGTTTTTATCATATTTTACAATTTAAATTTAATTCAGTTATGTTATCTGAGTTGTAGAGAGAAATAATTTTCGGCGATTTGTCATCACAAGTGGACGACATCATGAACGCGTCAACAGCTAGCTTTGCCAAGTGACTGTGATCTGTACAATTTAATGATCCGACAAAGCTTTGATTTTAACGTACTGTCTGCAGTTTAGATTTTAACGATTTAAAACGCGACTTATATTAGTTAACTTATTTACAAACAGCCGTGTTAGCGGGGTACTAACTGTTGCAAAGTATCTGATAAACGGAGTGTAGTTATAATAAATTGTAAATAACGTATATCGCATTTTAAACCGTTAGTGTTTTTTTAAATATGATATATTAATAACACAAATATTAACAGGACTAATTTTATTATTCGGTGTTTAAATATAAAAGTGTAAAATTCAAATTTCATTCTTCTTGTGGGTGTGGGGCGGATATACCTATGTACGTTACGATTGTCGATGTCATACAACGAATCCGAAATCATTATTTTTAAGAAACAGTTTACGCAATGTAAGCCGATGCTCTTAAAACTCGAGACTCAGAGGCTAAATTACTTATAGACAAAACACGGAACAGCGTTGCTAAAACTTCCCTCTAAAAGGGCCTAAATTTGGGCCCGTGAAGTTAGAGCAAAACTTCTATTCACAAGTTTAATTTCCACCGAGATTACAACTTTTCGCCGTAAGAGATAACACAACCTTTCGTGGCTAGGTATAAATATGGATATAAACATGCCAACACGACGACTCTCCTGGAAAAAACTAACTGAGATAATTAAAATATAGATAGATAGAACTAAACCCTAATTATATTGTTTGTAGTTTACGCGAGTTGTACACATTTCAATAAAACACTTTTAAGGGCTTAAGACCCATGATGGGAAATGGACTTCGTGAAAGGGGCAGACACACTTCTGTGTCCATTTTACTGATCGATTTCATTTACAAGCAAGTGTATTGTTAATTAAGTAGTAAATTGTTTTTTTATTGTGAATTACGCAATACTAACACGTTTTATCAAATAAGCTTCGAGTAAAATAAGCTTACCCCACCTTAATGCTTATCTATATCCAGTTTTTTACGAATGGCTCTTAATGTGGTTTTGGATTTTGTAAGATAACCAATGAGGTTTCCAAAGGGTCGCTGGGTTATCAAATGTGTGGACGTTTTAAAAATTAATGTGCGGGCGCCCGTTGTGTTCAGCTTATTTTTTAATTTAATGACTTTTTATATAAAGAGGAACGTCGTTAGTCAATGCTTACATAGCCCATGAAATCAGCAGAAAAGGGTCTGGCTACTAATCATTGGTATAAAAAATATAGTTTGGTTTTTATACGGAGAACACAGACAAAGGGTACTTGATATAGATAAATAATCTTAAAGCTGTGATGATTTTGGCATTGGATATTCTGAAATCCACAGACTGCAACCAAAACGTGATTAACTTCACGTTTTTTTCGTCTGTGGTTCGTGACCCGGACGAAAATTCAACAACCTTTCACCCATCTTATGTTTACATTTCTAATCGAGTCCAGCATGTTTTAGAAAAATTGACTCTATCGAATAGATAGATTTGATTTTGACACATTGTAATCACGCGAACAACAAACGCAGTTGTTGTTTATGACATTTTACAAGTTGTCTTTGTATCTGTATCGAAAGCTGAAACCAACGAAGTTACAATAGCCGTTGAGAGCTGAATTTCAGGAAACATTTTTACGAGCTAGTTTCAGATGCAGAACTTTTTGTATAACTGACAATAGTCTTTGTGGGCAGTTGCGGGGCGTAATCTTCTATGCCGCTTTGATGTGTCTAAATCTCTGCCGCTAGTGTACCGACTCCATGGTTCTATGGTAACGTGCGTTGCCTAGCAACGTAAGCGCTTGAATTTAAATTGAAATGTATGGGGATTTGATAGCAAATTCGAATGGCGGGAAAATACAGACTACTGTATTTAAACAAAATCGATCAGTAAAATATATATAGAGATGTGTTTGCCCCACATGTGGGAAATTGTATTTCACTATTCATTTCATTTAATACCTATATTTAACGAGGCTGAAATGTTTTATTCAAAGTAATTGATAAAAGTGTTACTACATATTCATTTTAATAATAACAAAGAGCGACAAAAAACTACTTCACATTTATCCTAAGAAGTTCAGGCAATAAATTTTGTACCACATGCTATGAACTGAACGTAAGTACAATTTTTCTCTCAATGATAAAACTTTGCAACGAGTACCATTACTATAAATCGCAAATAATCACCAGTGCTTGACCTTACTTAAATGATAGTTAACCCTATCACTGCCTCCGTTATGACATTACTTAACGCGTAATTAAAGGTCATTTTGACCGTAGTTGTTGTTTGAATACTGTTGTAACAAGCTAGGGTTATAGTCATAGCGTACAATAATAAATGTTTGATAAAACTATTGTGTTTTTGATACTGTCTCTTTCTCTGTCTAAAATTTTAAATATGTAAAAAAAAAAAAAAAAAAAAACCCAAAGAAAAAAAACGAGATAGGTAGGTAAGTAGGATTTGTAGCCACATAGTTTGTAGCCAAATATAATTGTTATACATATTTATTACCAAAATTATAAACCAACTATGTTTTTGAAATTTATTTATTATTTTTTTACATAATTTGTCAGGCATAAAAACCGTGCAGCGGTTTATTTATGCCATGAAGCACCGCTAACTCGATACACAAGTACACAACAGTGTACTGTGTGTATCGAGTTAGTCGATCGAGGTAGTGTAGTCGATCCTCCTTGGATGTTTATACCAAAAGAAAGATATCGCAATTGGATGTACGCTCTCGATCTTAAATTTTATTAACCGATGGAATAGAATACCTCGTTAGAGATAATTATAATAATATGAATTCAGAAAACATAATAAAAACATGTTCTATTAGCGTAGAAAATAATTTGTAAAAGTAAACAATATCGGTGGGTACAAAAAGGCCCGTGTAGCGCCTTAGGGGTTAATAGGTTATCTTCTGGTTTCCTTTGGCGAATTTCCAATTAAGGAACAAGGAAAAGTCTAATGCTGCCTAATCGGCTGTTTATTTGACTCGGAGGAGTACTGTGGACCTTTGTAAAGCAATACCAATTACTTTTTTTACTTTGCCTCCCAAAAAATTAGGGATGTTAAGTTTCATTAAACTATCTTAGGACGTTTATTCAGGACCTCGTTATTACAAATTGGTTTTCTACTGTTGTAAGCTAGTTACAGCTATTGTGAATAGAATTTCATAATTCTAGCAAAAACGTAATGTTAGTGATTTTTATTTATGAGACATGAGGACTACACGATCCTGTGGTGCAGTTGTTGGTTGGTGAAATATCACATCCATATATGTAATATCAAAATAACATGCGCTGTCGCCGTATTTTGGCTTTGCATTTTGGAGGTTTTGATTATTTTTTTTTATTAAAATTTCCATGTTTAGATAACTTAACTTGGATACAATATAATCCTAGCGTGATTTTATTCATCAATAGTAAAGCTAATCATCTTTTTTACATTTGTTATTTTGTGCCTATATATATATTAGCGTATCAATATACTAGAATTTGACCCGCAAGATATACGGAGCCTTGCCATAACAAAGTTAGCCCAACCCTTTTTGTTCGTGGAAAACTAACAGATTAGGACCCTGGTCTTCTAAGTTAGTTTTGATCCAACTGATTGATATAAGTAACATTGGAGTGCTTTTCTGAAGTATTAGGACAACATTGGTTGTGATAAATAACGTCAATAAAAAGCTAGTTATTCCAGGTAACCTAACATAGTGAACAGCTAGGAACTCACTAAATAGTACACGTATGCTAAGCCTGAAATAAATTGCAATATATAATATATAAATATACCTTTACACAATATTATTAGACACATCTTTTAGTATTGTTAAGTCTATGTATTTTGTTTCTTATAATCTTTGTATAATCTAAATATACTCTTTCTTGAGTATGTTTTTTAACGACGTAACTTAAAATAGTTTATATGACGAAGCATTGTGGGATCGCTCGCTACTCTAAATATACATTTTTTCTAACGGCATAAATGACAATCAACCAACGAATCAACACAGAATACCCAACAGACAGGAACATAACGCGACCGCCTCTCAAACTCTGAAAAAGACTTCATCACATCCCGATTGCAACCAGAATATCCACCGGGCACGAGACTGTGTCTTACCACCCGAAATCCTACACAGACGGTATTTTAGAATAAACAATATATCAATAATTGTCAGCCACCTCTCAATGACAGTTTGTCAAACGTCAATGCAAATATATCGACCATATTCAGTTACAAGTGTTACTTGACGTTTCCGCATATCCGTTATAGGTCTTAATCAAACTTATCTGTTTAAATAAAACACTTAAACAGTTTCATATTGGTTAAACTTATTTGAAAATTATTAAAACTTCGACGGAGCATATGGTGCTAGGCGTAGTAGTTTTTTACCTTGACGTCAGAGGCATCTCCTCCATCTTTAGTCTCCCCGTGACCACGGCTGATACAAAGCATCCGAAACCTCGGGAAGTGGTTAAAAATATTTTTCAAACAAGTTTGACTAATATATATATATCGCGTTTCAAACCGTTAAAGTGTTTTATTTAAACGTGTACTTCTCACGTTAATTACAGATAAACTAAATAATTTGTCGATTTGAAGAATGCAATAGATGGCAGCACTCAGCACTGCGACATGTTAATATGGTATGGAGAGCAATGCATCGTAATTATTTATTTAATTCAGTTTTTTAAAAGAATGTGTTGATAAGGTGACTTCTTTATATATTTCTTGCGAACCAAAAACAGACAAAGAATAAAACCTGCAAAGTGAATGGCTTTAAAACCCGTACGTTACATCGGTCTGTGTATGTCGCAGTTTATTTTTCTCATGCAAAGTTTGATAATAACATTCAGGTTCGTTGATTCTCAGTGTACACGTAACTTTGTGTGAGCTACTGAAATTACTCCGCTTTTTCTTCACTCTCCAATAATTTTAACTTCTATTGTGAAATGGCTCCCTTGTGTCTGTGTTGAAGTGGTTAAATTACACATATATTTATTATATAGTAACACATAATACGCAAATAAAATGTATATTATATTAATTAGTGACATAACTATAGACAATTTTGCACATTATGTCAACATATTATATAACACACTTAATAAAGATTTTTCCTTTTTTATATTGATTCATATCACAAAGGAAGATTCAAATAAAATCTATTTATATTGATATATAAAGCTGAAGAGGTTGTTGGTTTGAACGCGCTAGTCTCAGGAACGATGAGTTCGAATTGAACAATTATTTTGTGTTAGCACATTTATCGAGTAAGGCTATAGGCTATAAAACATCCGCGCTGTGACTGAGCAAATTAGAAGCGAAGAAATGTCAATGAAACGGGGGAAACTTGTCATCTCTATGGGTTTCCGATGCGTAGGTACGTTGCAAAAACGGTTCAAGATATACAAAATTATGTATGAATGAATGATTCCTTTTTAAATGATCTAAAAAAAATGTCCGCGGCACTATATAATGTCTATCTTTAAAATTTTACTTGTAAGAACGATGGGACCGGTGTCGTGGGCAGCTTAAATTTATAAAGATAAGGGGAGGTTGGCAAAAACAAATTTGAATGCCCAAAATAACAATTCTACGCGGACGAAGTCGCTGACACAGTATGTTGTGAATTGGAGAAAATATTGAAATATAATAGAAGTGTGAAGTAATTTTATTTAAGTAAGGAATTGAACATTCAAAATCACACTTTTCTTTAAAATTCTTAGGAAATTTTGTCCGGGCGACCGACATTTCCGATTGGACAGACCATTCAGATGGAAATAAAATAACTTGACACTTATAAAACTATCCTAGCACCTCGCACTTACTAAGAGTGTCGCAACGAATTACGACCGCTGGCAGATTTTAAATTTCTCCTTCCTCCTATTTATACTAACTTAGGCTGCGGTCTCCTATAAACGATGTACATCGTAACACTGCGTCAGCATGTTTAATCTTATATTGTACTAGCTGTGTCAGCGACTTCGTCCGCGTATAATGGTTATTTTGGGCATCCAAATTTGTTGTTGCAAACCTCCTCTTCGTCTTAAAACTGTTACCCACGACGTCGGTCGCGTCCCGTCGCTCACGTCCCGTCGTTCTAACAAGTTGATCTTAAAAGATAGACATATACTGTCGTGGACATTTTTTTAGATGACTTAATGGGGTATCATTAATTTCTATATATTATTTGGGTATTTTTAATCGATTTCGTACCGTACGCAACGGAAACCCACAAAGATGTTTCCCCTTTTCACCAGATTTTTCCCGTTGCTTCTTCGTTTTTTTTAGCCAAAGCGTGATGTTTATATATAGCATATAACCTTCCTTGATAAATGATCTAATCAACACATAAATATTATATTATATTAATATTTTTCGATTACCACCAGTAGTCCCTGCGATTAGCGCATTCGACCATACAAACAAACTGATAAACAAACAAACTCTTCAGCTTTATATGTATAAAAGTATAGATTGTCTAGCTGAGGCTTCTTCTTAAAATCATCCAAATAAAAAATAATAGACAGAGTTAAGAGCTGTATAAGTATATCATCAACTTACACAACTAACGTGAACGTGTGAAAGAGACAACAATAGTACCTTCCTTTATTATTAAACGAGGTAACGCGCGACTTATAGCATTTATAGGAGACCAGAACCTTAGCGTACTTCACTCCTTTTAAATGAACGCTGTAATTCCAGGTTTCCAGGCGTCATTTCATTGAATGTTCTTCATGGCACTGTTCACTCTTCAGAGAAGGAATTTTAAAGAGGAATTTTTAATTTATTGTGGTGCGGCTGAATACCACCTGCCAAGTTTAAGTTATCATTTGTACAGGTATATGATTTGCTTTTAGCTTTTATTGTCTTCAATGTTTAGTCTACTGTAGTCCTAAAGATTCCTAAAGGCGTATATTTTTAAATAATCTTAGTATCTTGTTACTTTCTTTCAATACGACTTTCAATTAATATAGCCATCTTTGTACTTTTGATTCTGTATTGTTTCAGATCTGCTTACAGATTTTGAAAAAAAAATTAATCAACGCTCCCACGACGACAGGACGATTTTTCATAACGATTTTTTTAATGTTTCTGTTAATACTTGAAAGGCCTTCTGGGTAGTGTTTTAGGAAGGTTATAGTATGAAACCGTTATTTCAGTACATAGATCAAAATCATACATTTTCAAAGTACCATAAATCTCTTTAAAAACTTATATGATATGTTGTTAATTCAATGAAGTAACTCTGCATTCCAACTTAATGGGGGGGCCCCCCCCCCCCCCCCCGGGGCCCCCCCCCGCGGGGGGCCGGGGGGGGGGGCCCCCCCCCCCCCCCCCCCCCCCCCCACCCTTTAGCAGGAAAAGCAAATGTGTTTTAAAGTTCAAACAGAATATCTCTATTTGCTATAAGAAACTCTACTTAAACTAACATTTGTATTCAGTTTAACTAACTTCAGGTCGTAATCAAACTGAAATTCTAACTTTGAACTGATTAAATTCAGACTCACTCTAACATTTGTTTGTATACACGCTGTAATGCTTATTAGATTAATGGTTTTTGCAAAATGGCCGCCGGCATATTTTAACACGTATGTAATGTGGGATCTTGTGAATATTAATTTTTGTTATTAAAACCTTTGTTATTAAGGCCAAAATACAGCTAACACAACTTAAAACGCGATATATATATATATATATATATATATATATATTAAACTTATTCGAAATTTACTTCGGTTTTACTTTAATTGACATTTCGGATGCAGCCGTGGTCTCCTCGTGACCATTTAATAACTAATATATATCGCGTTTTAAACCGTTGAAGTGTTTTATTTCAATGTTTACTGGCGTTATTAACTACGGACAGTTTTTAACTCAAAAGTTACAAACGATATGTATTGTCGTTTTCTTTCTCAAAATATTTAACTTCTAGCTCTATACGAGTATATAGGTTGTTCTTTTCAAAATTTCATGTTTGTGATTACTTATTGCATTAGTATTTAATCAAACCCCAATAACATTATTTACAGCGATAAAGATCACTATTTTAGTTGGAACCAAAAGCCACATATTTATGTTGTCTCTGTGACAATAGAAATGCTGTGTCCTGAATTCCGTTACAAAAAGTTTATACCATATTGAAATAAAGCACATGCGTCGGATTTAAATGCAAAATATATTAGTTAACTTATTTAAACGACGGCTTCCTGTTTCCTTTCAGCAGCGATAAGTTATCTTAATTATTTCATGTTTAAAACTGTCAATATTTATGTAAATATAAATTAAACCACAGAGTGTTAGAGTTTTATTCAAATAGCTACAGGCAACAAAATTTCTGCTTTTCTATTTATGTGAAAATTTTTCAAAGTAGATTATTTTTACGGCTTTCACTACATTTTAGTAGACCTAGTTAGACCTAGACGAATTTGACAAAGCTCTTTCTGAATGCGGCTAATTTGTCAATTCTTACTAACATGTAATACAATAAGCACGAAAGAATTTAAACAGTGGAAGTGAGAGATGCTACTTATGCGTTATTATAACAACTGTAAAATTAAGGTATTAAATTAAAACATGCAAATGTTTGTATCGTTTATTTTTCCCCGGGCGACGTTACGACGAGAACTCTTTACATCTACTTCTATTCATTTTCTATGCATTAAGTTATGAAAAGACGACAGAAGAACTACTTTTATTTTATTCTCTACTTTAAAGTAACACACATCTGTTGGCTTGAATTATTCGTAATTTGACATAACTTTGTCCATATACTACCAAGTTTTCCTTCTTAACAATTTTAAGTGTGAAATATTTCAGGCTTTAGTTGGTCACCGTCCAATTTTCAGGATTTCCCAGCTGACTGTTATGACTTAGGACAACAGAATACTCCCAAAAAACCCTATTACGTGACTCGAGTTAATCATAATATGGTAGTTTCTTTCATGATAGTGTATTATTATTTATATTATTAATAATAAAATTTGACTTTAGATAGCTTTCCACTATTACTATTTATATACATACATATTTTTTTTCCTTACGCTAGAATTAATTAGAATTATACACACGACAGACATATTCAAACTATTATGTATTAACAAATAACATTTATTGGTCAGAACAAATATAGGATATAGAGCAAGAAAACATTAAAATAAAATACTTGAACGGTTTAAAACGCGATATTTGTTAGTTAAACTTATTTGAAAATTATTTTAAATAATAATCATTTTGTTCAAATAAGTTTAACTAACTCTATTTAGTGTTTTATTTAAATGTGTACTATTCGCGTAAATTATAGGCAGTATTTAAGAAAATAATGTACATATTTATTTTTATTGTAACTCTTTTTTTGTGGACATATTAAGTTTAGTTTTTGGATTACAGCTTGTGCCTATAAAACAGACTTTATGTTAGTCTGTGCGTGTACAGATAAACTAAAAATGTAGCTACAAAACATAAACAATAAGCGGGAGTAACTTAACGAAAGGAGACACCTAGCACACTCTACAAGCGTAGTTAATTTCCATATGAAAGTTTATAACACGCTAAAGCACTTAGTAAACCACAAAGTGCAGTTTTGTGTAATTTCTATAAAAGAAGGCTTTTATTAAATGCCTCTCGACCTGTTAGACTACTTGAAAAATAATTGCAAATATGAACCGAATTTCATAATTTAATTATCAATAAATCTGCGCTATAATTTTTATTGCTTGTAATCAATATATAAAATACAATAATGAATAATAAAAAGTTTTTTTCTTCAATTTTGGATTTGTAGGATAAAATAACCCAACCATAAAACATTTAATATTCAGATTTTTTTATGATTATTCCCAGATTACGGCTGCTGCATCCGAATTGTACTAAATATCGTCGACTGTACTAAAATAAGGTTTTCTTTTGTATTTACAGCCCGTTCCATAAACGGTATCAATTTATTAACCCAAGCTCGCATGATATTACAGTCAACGTGTCAGGATTTATGTGAAAAGATAAAAATACTCTTCCCAGAGCTTTGACAGTGATTAATCTACTTTCAACCCGGTTTAGGACAAAAAGGCTGTTCACACATTTGCGGTGGGCTTAACGTTGTCCCGGAGTTAAGTTAACTATAGAGTAATGTAAGCCTTCGAAGGGCACGTTGGTCTTATGGTAGCAATGTGTGTTCGATACGGCCAACATTCTTCTAATCGATTTATTTATTTCTAGAATATGTTGGACTTTCATCTAGAAATCTTGATATTATGACTATTTTAATTATGGCAAAATAAAAATTCTTTCTTTCTTTCTTCCTAATCGCTAGTAGGCATATCAAAATCGTTCGGGTACGATACACCGTCTACAGATAAAGCCGTGAAGTTTAATCGCATTTCGGTTTCAGTCTGTGCATTTCAGAATATACAAAACCCAATCGGTCGACAACACATCTTAGTATTACATGACTCGGGCATTTGACCTACCATCATGTGAACCCCAGCTTGCCTTGCCTCCTCTATCATAAAAAAGTAAATCTTAACACTATTTGAGGCTATACTGTGAATTGTTGCGTCGTTCAGTCTTGTAGACAATTATAGTAATTTGAAGCAAACGAAGGAATTTAAAGAGAAGATTTTGTAGAAGCATTAAGAAGTGTTTCGACGTTACACTCTTCTAAAAGGTAACTTTTTGGACAGGCTTTTTATTATACAAAATTATATTAAAAGGAAGATTAATTACTAATAAAAGAACTGTAATAGTAAAAAAAAGTTAGCTCACCTTTACATCCGTAATATATTATCTAAATAAATATATAAGCAACATAAACTTGAGAGAGTATTATACATGTTAATTTAATTAATAATGTTACTTATTATTAGTTCCTAAGTCTTATTAAACTCTTCCTAAAAACATTGATATGTTGACCGTGACCGTAAAAGTTACACAATTTATGAAATACCTTTATAAGTTCACTTATTAAGTTACGAATATTTCACATATTAAAACCTTAAAGTGTTTAAATTAAACGTGCACTTTTAACTTTAATATTTTCACACGTTACTGCACATTATGGCATTATATAAAGGACACGGTAGGTCAACGCTGTGGATGCTGGTTCTCACGGAAGTCTCGCCCGTATCGTAAAATTTTTCAATAACTACAGACAATACTGTCTTTAGTTTACGCGAGCAGTACACATTTAAATAGAACTCTTTAACGGTTTAAAACGCGATATATTTTAGTTAAACTTGTTTGAAAGTTATTTTTAACAATTCCCGACGTTTCGGATACTTTGTAGCAGCCGTGGCCACGGGGAGACTCTCTTTCCCCGTTTAACTAAAATATATCGCGTTTTAAACCGTTAAAGTGTTTTATTTAAACTACAGACAATGCTTGGAGGAACCGATTGCTGATTTTGTATTTAATAGTATCTCGTATATCTATATTAATATTAAAAAGCTGAAGAGTTTGTTTGTTCAAGCGCACTAATCTGAATAGTAATTTTGACAAATTCAAATATCTATCCATCGCTGACAAAGCCACTGCCACAGCTAGGTAGGTATAATACAAACAACAAACAATACAATACACTTGCTCTTAAATTTTGCGTAATTAAAATTCTGAGTAATTTTCCCCGGTTTTCCGTGTCGTAGCCAAAACGTCAAGTATACAATAAACCCAAGTTAAAATATTGTACGTCGAAATAGAAATATTGGCGTAGAGCAGGGTTAACATAAATTGGTTTTGCCTGATTTATGGTCAACGTGTGGAACAAATTTTATATATTGGAAGGTCAAACTACTAATAAATAATAACACAAGAGCCTTCTGTTTACTTCTGCCTGAAAATTATCAAACACTGTAAATACAGAATTCTTAATTTCTACATCGTTAATTACTGTCTGTAGTTTACGCGAGTGATACACATTTAAATAAAACACCTTTATGGTTAAAAACGCGATATATATTAGTTAAAAATGTTTTAACTTCGACACGACGTTTCGTATGCTTTGCAGCAGTTTGTGAGATCCTCGTGACCACGGCTGCTGCTAAGTAAGAGTAGTTATTTCACTGCATCATACAAAGATGAAAATAAACGCTAAATATTTATAATATTATCGCTAAGTCAAGTGAATACCTTTATCTCTCAAACGCGATAGACTTTGGTATCACGTAATCAATAGACTGATCTTTAAATTGTCTGATAATAACAATGAGCAAATGAGATTTTTTAGCAACAGTAAGAACAATTTTAAATAAATTATGAAATAAAAGCTTTGCTGATGATTTGATGGCTAGTAATCAACGGGTCGCGGCTTCGATCCCCACCAGGTCCAACGATTTTTTATTGGAGTTTGGATTGGAAATTTGGATATTGAATGGATGGTACAGATGTACAAAAGATGAAAAAGCCGTCAAGTTTAATCACGTATCGGTTTCAGACTTATAATAAACCTAGCGAAGTGCTAGTCGTTTTTGCACAAGAATGGCGCCGTAACTATTGCTGTACTCATTTAATTTTTAGTCATTTCAAGTATCTGTTACCATTTGTTAATTATGGAAATAAGGTAGCATTATTTTCTGAAAGAGGTTATTCATTACAATGGCTTACATTGAGATAGATCAATTACGAAAATTTGACCACGGAAATGCGTACCGTACTTCAGAGCAAGGAATAAAAGCAAAAACTTTTCAATGTTCCTTTATACTAGTTAGTTTTTATTAACATCATTGGTTGACATGAAAGATAACGAAGATGGGTACAACCCATTTAGTATTTATGTACCATTGGTCCCACGCCGTGGCTACTTCCAGCATTGGGACACTAACTTCAAAAACCTTATCATTGTCTTTCGGGCTGTTCGGCCGATGTGAGCGAGAAGAGGTTCTCGACCTTTCGCGATCACGTGTGGACGGCATCATCATCAGAACCTCTTCTCGCTCACATCGGCCGAACAGCCCGAACGACAAAGATATGCTGAACGATGGCCGTGAAAGCCTTACACAATTTATTTTCAAAGCCTTATTCGATAATTACAAACCAGGTAAATATGAAATGTTTAAAGATTATAAACCGACAACTTTTTACGACAGTGGCAGGACATGATCCACAGCGTTCGCGCTGTTGTTCTAACCAATTGATAATAATTTAAATAATATTAAAGTTTTCAAAAGTTTAACATTGATATCTTTATAAACCAGAATAAACATTTCAGGTTCGGTTTTGCCGCAGGTATTAAATACAACCACGAATGATTAGTGGTTTGCATTACTTAGTAAATGATGTATGACGATTAAGAGAACTACTTCGTTCATCTATATTAATATTTTAAAGCTGAAGCTCAGGATTTACTGATAAGAAATGAAAAAAATTTTGTAATAGCTAGACGCTTGTCGAGGAAAACTTTCACACGTTTTAATCAACTGGAGCGAAGAAACAGTGGAATATGTAAGAATAAAGAAAAAAACACTTTAACGGTTTAAAACGCGATATATTCTTTTCGGGGGAGTCTCCCCGTGACCACGGCTGCTGCAAAGCATCCGAAACGTCGGGCCGAAGTTAAAAATCATTTTCAAATAAGTTTAACTAATATATCGCGTTTTAAACCGTTAAAGTGTTTTATTTAAATGTATACTACTCGCGTAAACTATAGACAGTATATAACAAAGAAAAAATATGACTTCTTGAAATAAGGTAAAATAAGATCTGCGACACTGTATGTCTATATTTTAAGATTAACAAGAACGACGGGACGCGGACGCCGTCGTGGTTAACCAGCCACAATCTAAGCTGAAGAGGTCGTTTGCAAAAATAATTAAAATGATGCCCAAAAAAAACTATTCCGCGTGGACGAAGTGGCATATACAGCTAATAATGTAATGTATAAGTAATAGTAGTAGGGTAGTTCTTCATATTAATATTTTATTGTAATATACAAGTTCTCTATTCCATACTGTACACATACAAGAAATGCAAGTCTCAAGAAATTTTTAAATATTTCTGTACCTGCAGTAATGAAGAAGATGCATTTTGGCAAACCATCTAAATAGCATTTGGCGGCACTAGGCAAGTCCCAAATAGATAACACATTGAAAAGCATCATTTGTACATACACATGTCCAATTTATCTCAACGTGAGAAAATTTTCCCCAAACCGTTTCCTTAGCATCTCATTCTCCGCTTTAATATTCTGTATAAGACTTCGGTCTCATATAATTAACGTTTTTTATATAAAAATTAGTTAACTAATATATTTCGCGTTTTAAACCGCTCAGAAACTTTTAATAATTGTTTCACTATCAATTTGCGTCCAAATTTTTACAATCGATATCTATACTAATATATAAAGCCGAAGAGTTTGTTTGTTTGGACGCGCTAATCTCAGGAACTAATTGCCACGAAGTAAATTTTCTTTCCCTATTAAGAAAAATAATTATTTTTATTTTTAGCTTTCCCAAAGTAATCTAAAGCAAGCAAAATGACTCGTGATATTCATACCTTAGCCTAATTTTCCACGCCTACAAGAAAAGCAATGTAATAAAGTACAAAACGAAACTTTGATAGCTTCAATATTTGATAGCTAATACACGCGTTACCTGTAGTTAATATTATTGTGAGGGAAACAAGAACAGTTTGAATCCCGGTAAAGCATGTCGGTTTCACCGATTTGTCTATAGTACTGATTATAAACCTAAAAAAATCGTGCAAGAACTGTGTCATCTATGTGAAAATAGAATCTGAATACTCTCTTGAAACAACTTGAAAAAATTTTAGATCAAAGACAAAGTAACAGTGCATTGAAAAAATAAATTGAAAGGGGCTGAAACTAGAAAAGGTTTAGGTATCTAGTGATTTATTAAGTAAATTTAAATTAAGACTGATTTTAATCTATATTATACAACGCTTTTGCAAAGATGAAACTTCTTAATTCTTAGAAATAAAACATTATAATTTATATGTAATTTGATAATTATATAAAGATTATTTATATAAAGGAAACAGGAAGCACGGGATAGATCGTGATGGCGGAAGCAACTAGAGGAGGCGAGGGCCCAAATGGGGCTGTACAGCCATTGATGATGATGATGTTATAAAAACCACGATTAGTTGGAAAATTATTTCATTGTAACTATGGCCCGACGTGTCTGTTGCTTTTTAGCAGCCGTGGCCACGGGGTGACTAAAGATGGTGTCTTTATCGTCAACATAACAACTGATACGCTAGCGCCATCTGTTCCGTCGAAGTTGGCCGTAGTTAAAATAATTTTCAAATAAGTTTAACTAATATATATCGCGCTTTAAACCGTTAAAGTGTTTTATTTAAGCTTGTTGATATTTCCTCGGAGATCGAACCTCTTGTACAGACAGTCTTCTCTTAGTCGAACGCGCACCACATCTTATACGCGATGGAGAAACATCGAAAACAAATTTTCAATTGCGACGGACGAGCAGATCCAGGACCCAAATTGCAAAAGCGCTGCAAATTCCCTATACATTTTACTAAACGTTATGTTACTGCGAACGAAAAGTAACGAAATCAAAATTATTGTTGTCATAGTAATTATATTACTAGAAAGAAAGAGATCTAAAGTGATTTCACAGTTCGAAAGAAAATCATGTTATCGTCAACGATACAAGGACACATACTATTTCCTCATACATACTAATTATGTAATTTTTTGCATAATAATAATTAAAATTGTACACGCACCAATATACATTTAATAAAATCTGTACTAACATATAAGGTTGAAGAGTTTATTTGTTTGTTGAACGCGCTAATCTCAGGAACTTCTGGAAAAAAAATTAACCTAATAACTGTATGTAACAAACATTACTTACATAGTACGACCTGTGTAAATTGTATAATAATTTTTTTTATTGTAATAGTTTTTATACCAGTGAAAAAACATTAAGAATTTGTTGTCGTTTATTAATGTTAGTAAATGCTTTGATATTTTTTAAGGATCCATAAATACAATCTATCATATATGGAATCCAACAAAATAAATCTTATAATGTACTATTTTAATCACAAGTGAAATGTAAATAATATATAAAAAATAAAATATAAATAAGTATTTTAATAAAATTGTATCAACTGAGCCTACAGATACTTTATCAAAAAGATACTACACGCAGTTCGATTATAATTCATAATGAAAATCACCTCTAACCGTTTACCAGTTGTTTGTGAATCGTGACAATGGCCAAACCAATAGTATTTAGTTTTATCATGATAGCTCTTCATTGTGTAGAGCCCGCGAGGATATTAGGCGTCTTCCCGACGCCATCCATCAGCCACCAGGTCATATTCCGTCCCATAATGCATGAACTTGCGAGGCGAGGACATGACGTCGTCGTCATAACCCCGAACCCAGCCTTTCCACCTGGCAAAGCACCGGCCAACCTCACTGAAATAGATGTCCACGACGTCTCGTACACCCACGTAGATAAATTATTCTCCTTACAAAGAGGGAGCAAGAATGACATCGTGATACAATTTGCGAAGATTCTGGAAGGCATGTCATTCATATTTGACAACCAGCTTCAAGTACCAGCGGTGCAAAGAGTACTCAAGGAAGCGGACACATTCGATTTAGTATTCGTGGAGTCGTGTGTAAGAGCGGCTTTAGCCATTAGTCACGTTATTAAAGCCCCAACAATTCAGATAAGTTCGTTGGGAGTTTCAGCAGCCCAGTACACTCTAACTGGAGCTCCAATCCAACCATTCCTTTACCCGACACCACTGCAGCAGCGTCTTTACAACCTAACGCTTTACGAGAAGCTGAAGGAAATGATTAGCTTCTCTTCTATCGTGCGGAGCATATACACATCTGAACATTTAGATTACGCAGTGGCCAGAAAGTATTTTGGCGAAATACCGAGGTTTGAGGAAATCTTCACTAATTCGAAAATGTTATTTATTAACGAACATCCTCTATGGGCTGACAATCGTCCTGTTTCGCCGAATATACTGTACATTGGAGGAATCCATCAGAGTCCAGAGAAACCATTACCAAATGTAAATTAATTTTATTACTGACACCGTAGGCATGTACTGAAATACGTTTAATGATTACTTACTGCTTTATAGTAAGCTAAATTCTCTAATTATCCCAACATATTTAACTTGAAAATATTCAATGACACCGACTGGATTTACCTCACAACCACAACTTTGCGTGCTGTTGCTGTTCAAAATTGAGTTACCATGTCCGTTAAAAAAGTAACAGCGCGATATGCTGTTGTTTGGGCTTCGAGTCTGACTGTATCATCTTTTTTTATCTAGATTGATTTGACTTACCTACTACATGTAGGGTTTCAATAATCCGTACCATAATGTCATTCGTTGTCACTTTGACTTACCTCTATTTTTAGTTATTTTTATGCCTTTACTATTACTTGTTTCATAATTCCGATGAAATCCACTAATTATTATTTCTTTATTTTACAGGATTTGAAAACGTATCTAGATACATCGAAGAACGGGGTAATTTACGTCAGTTTCGGCACAAACGTGAAACCAAAGATGCTTGACGTTGGCCAAGTAAAGATGATGGTTGACGTGCTTTCAAATCTACCTTACGACGTTTTATGGAAATGGGACAACCAAACTCTAATTAACCGCTCTGATAATATTATAATATCCAAATGGTTTCCGCAGGCTGATCTACTAAGTACGTACTTCTTATTTTATTTCTTTATGGGTTTCCTTCTAGTGTGCTCACTATGAAAAATTATTGAAAATGATTGTTCGTCTTAAGAAGAACAATAACAATAATTTTGAAGGTGATGTAGTTCCTTATAATTTAAATAAATAAAGATTTGACGACACGGGCAGGACCTGAAACAGCATTCAAAGAGATCCGTGCTGCTAATGTAACCAATTGAACTACCGTGTCGTCATAATCGAATTTCCTGAGCCCATTTGTACCTACATCTTTTGCGCAGGTTTTTTCATTTTTGATCGATTTCGAATTAATATAATGTTACTAAAAAACTTATCAATGATTACAGAACATCCCAATGTTAAACTATTTATCACTCAAGGCGGATTACAGTCGACTGATGAGGCAATAGATGGTACTGTGCCACTTATAGGAATACCAATGATGGCCGACCAGTGGTACAACGTCGAGAAATACGTGAGACACAATATTGGAAAACAGCTAGATTTCTCTAGCCTTACTGCTGATGACTTTCGGAATGCCGTTGAGACCGTTATAAATAATCCAAGGTGAAAGCCTACGTCATAATCTTCAATGCCTACCCGCCACGATAAAAAAAATTCACCACGATGATAAGATTTGAGAATTACGCAAATGTTAATTAATCAATATACATATCTAAAAACTGTATACGAATCGGTCTGTCCATACAATACTCTTAGATTTTTTCTAGAATCAAAGAGTTCCAAGTTCTCATTTAAACTTTTAAATGGCACACTGTTTGGTCCTTAAAAGTATCTCCAGCTTCCAAACTCCGAGCTAGTAAGAGTTAAGTTCCAAGTACCTAAGTGACATTTCACTCAGGATTCGAACCCGCGACCTCGTAATCTGCAGTCAAGTGCACTAAACACTAAACCAACGAGATGGTTTATTATCAATAATTAAACACATGATTTTTATCTTATCGTCGTTCAAAGTCTATATAGAGATACAGAATCTGTGCCTATTACAGAATTAGACGCACTTCTTATGCTTAATTCAAAATGTTTTCAGCTACAAGGAGAACATAATTCGTCTCCGTTCTATGATGCGGGACCAACCGATGAAGCCTTTGGACCAAGCTATCTTCTGGACAGAACACATCCTCAAGTACGGTGGTGATCATCTTCAACCGCTGAACTTCGGCGACTATGGCCTGTACGAATATTATGAAGGAACTCTGGTGCTTACCATTTTATCAGTATTACTACTATCTGTCACGACACCGGTATTAATCTTAGTCTTCCTGTGTAATTACCTAAGACGTAGCTTTTCAGTGAAAATTAAGACAAGCTAATACATATTTTAAAACTATAATACGTACGATAAGCAATAAAATGTATATCTTCCATCATTTAAATAAAACACTTTAACGGTTCAAAACGCGATATATTAGTAAAACTTATTTGAACTTTGACTGTCTCAGTCTCCCGTACCACGGCTGCTGCAAGCATCCGAGTTGGGCCGAGTTAAAAATCATTTTCAAATAAGTTTAACTAATAATCGCGTTTTAACCTTGAAATTTTTATTTAAATTAAAAATAGATATCTTCCATCTTTACAATTCTCATGCGTGAACATTTCATGTCATTATTTTAAAATGTAAATTATTTAAGTTTTTTCTTTTAGCATATGTAAATTTACGTAGGCTTGATAATTAAGGAATCAGTACTGTCAAAACTTTCTGACACTGTAAAGAACAGGACATTGATCCTCTTGAAAAGAAAACTTAGAGTATATAATCCTTAATATGAAAGAAAAAAACAACTAAAAATTTTTAAAGGATTAGGAACAACATACGGTGTGGGTTCTGATGGTTTATATAATTAAATTCACTTTCTAGTGTAATAGAGTTTTTTATTGTTGTAAAATCTTTTGTTTGTTCTGATATATTTTAATTTATTTGATGTTAACAAATAGAAAAATTTTAAAAAATTGATGGATATGTTCACGTATTGGAAGGTTTCGGATATAGATAGAATAATATACAATTATTTTATGAGTATTGGATTTATATTTTATATATTTATTTCTTTATAAAAACATTCTAACATTACAGAACAATGTCCATTGCGATAGAATTATTTAGTACATATTTCATGGAGTGATGTTTTTGTCAATTCACCCAAGCTACACGTAAAAATGTCGATGTTTTATGGAATAATGAAATAAAATATTCAAAAGACATACCACGAAACGATTTCTAATGATTAAATCAGTTTAGATAATATAGTGATTACAATAAAAGTTAATGAGTTATATCAGGGTTTATAACTTTTTATCTATGTATATTTCCGCTGTATTATTATCAATGTACTATATTTAGGTCAGCATTTATTAGACCTTTGAAATACACTACATCCATAAAACGGCTCACCGATAAACCAGAGGACATCAAATATCAACTACGACAAAACAGATGGCGCTGGCGTAGCCGATCTGACTTTGACATTACCTTCTGTCACGCTGTGATAGCTGCTGAACGTCAAGCTGTAGTTAAAATAAGTTGATATTTGTCCCGTTTTAAGCCATCAAAAGTGTTTTATTTAAATAACTTGTGATGCCACAAAACTCTGGTCTAGTTTAAGAATACTTTAATATATGATGCATTGTCGTTGGCCTGTATTGTCCTTACGCTTATGAAGGATAGCATTAGTAATAATGTGGTAACATACTACTATTCTATACATACCTTGTCTAATTTAATTTATTTATACTTATTATATATTATTTATATAATATATAGGTATTACAGAGGGCAGATAAGCATGGGGTCACTTGATGTTATGTGAGGTAGCCCCAGACAATTAATATCTAAACTAAATACGTTTATCCATTTTGCCTTTAAATATATGTATATTAATTGTCTTTGATTTACTGTGTATTAATTTGTACAACATAGATATTTTTATCATTAGTATGCCTGTCAAAATAAATAAGCAATAATTGTCTAAAGACAATCTTGCATTATAAAGATTAAAAGATTCGCAGGAGTAAACTAAACGCAAGTATAATAATACCCTTTTTTTGGTATTGAAGGTTGTGCATTTTATTTAACTGAATTTTTGTTTGAAGCATATTCAAATCTCATTAATATTTAAACATACAATATAATAATAGTTTGGAATCTTTTGTTTTATAGGTAGACACACTTGAGAAAGCGATTTTCACTTACCTCCTTTCCTTATAACTGAGTAATGTGATAGATTGAACACATTTTAGATCATGGTGGATTTAATGTTACTCTTGCAGCAGCTGGCCTTGTTTGATACTGTGGAATATCTCAAGCGTTGTCTCTCGTTATTTCTTGATTTTATAATATTTCTTTGATTTTGATATTTATGATTATTGTTAGTCTAAGTGTTTGGTTCTAAAACATATCGGTAATAATACATATGTCCTATCAGGGTTTAAATTAAATCAAATCAATCAAATTAGATTCTTAGTATTTCGGAATCGATATATTTTGACAAGCTCGTTTATACAATTGTAGGAAGTTTGGTTTATATTCAACCGATTTTATCAAAATGAAGTTTACTTTAAAGGTATTTCTATATACGTAAATTTAGTAAATTTGAAAATAAAATTGGTGGTGTACATAGTATCAATGTAAATGGTAGATATTTTCGTAAGAAAGTCGTACTGGTTTTTTGGGGGGGGGGGGGGGGGGGGGGAAAAAAAAGGGGGGGGGGGGGTTTTTTTTTTTTTTTTTTTTTAAGGGGGGGGGGGGGGGGGGGGGGGGTGGGTTTTTTTTTTTTTTTTAAAAAAAAAAAAACTTTTTTTTGGGGGGGGGGGGGGGGGGGGGGGGGGGGGGGTAAAAAACCCCCGGGGGGGTTTTTTTTTTTTTTTTTTGTTTTTTTTTTTTTTAAAAAAAAAAAAAAAATTTTTTTTTTTTTTTTTTTTTAAAAAAAAAAAAAAAAAAAAAAAAAAAAATTTTTTCCTGGGCCCCTTTTTTTTTTTTTGTAAAGAAAAATATATTTTGGGATATACACAACGTTTTGTGTCAAAAATAATGGTATAGATATTTTCTCCGATTCAATTTAAAAGAAAGCTTACATCTGACGTCTAAGGTATATTTAGACGAGGTATATTTTGTATATGTTTGCAATAAACTTAAAAACCACTGTTTCAAACTCAAAAAAAAATACTATTAGAAAGCTACATTCATTGTGAGTAACATATATTTAATCTAAGGCTATATTTATAGCAGGGAACTTAACTGTCTGTCTTAAACATCCTTCGTCACTGTGAAAACGATTGATGACAGATCAGGAGTATTTTCTACAATATTAAAAGAATTATAAAAAAGAAGTATCAAGTAATATCTTTTAGTAACAATAGCGATATTGAAAGCCACACAAATAATAAAAAAATAAATTTGTCTTTTTTTTATTATTTATTTTATTTGTGTATAACAAACACAAATTTATACGACAGATATTACATTTTGTACACATGCACATTTGAAATTCTGTTTTCCTTGTTCGTCAGTCATATCAGACAGTGTCAAATGGACGGATCGAGCCGTAGATTTAGAACATAAGAGTAATCTCCTATGCTTTGTCCTATTTTGTAATAATGCAACTCAAGGCGACTTCTAACCACTAGATCATTAAGAAGCGACAGCATATTAATTGGGATCTTAGTTTATTTCTCCCCCCTTTTTTTGTTTCTGTATAACGTTGGGTGAATCACCGACATCAGTATTAAGATTGTTATCTTTCATTTGTTAAGAATTTGAGTAATTATGTATCGAAATAATTACTATGTATGTCGATATATAAAACAGAATAAAGTAAAATTGAGGATTTGTTTAATGTATGTCAATTGTTTTAACAATGTTTAGAATACATTTAAAACAACGCAGATAAAAAAATCTGGTCTAATGTATTTAGAAATAAAACATATCGTTTGCAGATAAGCGTTGTTTATAACATACGATTTTGTTTTTAAACAAAGTTGTCTTATATTTTATATAACTGACTTTTATATACTCTTAACAATTCTTGTGTCTTGTTACATTTAGATTTATTTTTGAGTTGAGTTCGAAACCCGGGAATACAATAGGTTAATTAGTTTAGCTTTTATCATATCCTTTCATGTGTCGTACAGTTGAGTTTCCTGAATTGCATCCAAAAAAAACAATCGTTTCCATAGGTCTTAGCAACAATCACGATATCAATGCGTTTTGCACTTTGCAATGTAGCTTATCGCAATAAAGATTCAATTTATTAAAATGAAACATTCATTAAAAATATGAATAACTTTTTATCAGCGAAACGATATAGATTATTTATCTGGCATTATTTATTGAAAACTCACGAAACATCCGAATATTGAACCCTGATATGGCGAAGCTACTGGCTGCGTTAACGTTATTATTGTGTTGGTGTGGAGTGGAATCCGCAAGAATTCTAGCATGGTTTCCAACACCATCGATCAGCCACCAAGTAGTGTTCCGTCCTATTATACACGAATTGGCCAAACGAGGACATCAAGTCGTGTTCATTACGCCAGACCCTGTTACAGCAAATATAACTAATTTAGTTCAAGTTGACGTGCACGACATCTCATATGCAAATTGGCAAGAGTTACTCATCGACAACAGGGTCGACAAACAACAGCTGCTTGCCCAGATCAAGGAATTCCTTGAAAGGTTTACAATAGTGTTCGATAAACAGAATGAAGTGCCCGAAGTGAAGAGGATAGTGACGCAGGAGAGGAATAATTTTGATCTGGTCATAACAGAAGCTTGCGTACGAGTGGCGTTTGGATTAGGCCACGTTTTTAACAGGCCAGTTGTTTTAATAAGTTCTCTGGGACTAGTTCCAGCACACTATAATGTTTTCGGGGCTCCAATACATCCATTCTTATTTCCCACCCCTGGCCGTCAAAGGATATATAACTTGTCAATTTTCGAAAAAATCACCGAACTTATTAGCTTTGTAGTGTTAGAGTTATTGGTTAGATCGACGGAAGAACTAGATTATAAGGTTATGAGAAAGAATCTAGGCGAAGATGTACCAAGTTTTGACGATTTATTCGCTCACATTAAATTGCTTTTGGTGAATGAACATCCAATTTGGGCCGATAATCGCCCTATTGGACCGAATATTAAATTTATTGGAGGTGTACATCTGACTCCGGAGAAGGAATTACCAAAGGTATTGTACACAACCAATAATAATATATTATGAAAATAACTATGTATGCAAAATTAAATATTTTTACAATACTTTGTAGGATCTCAAACAATATTTAGATTCCTCCAAAAATGGCGTTATATACATAAGTTTTGGAACGAATGTGAGGACAACAGTATTACCGCCAGAAGTGATAAACGCTATGATGTCAGTATTATCTGAACTCCCATATGATGTGCTATGGAAATGGGACGTGGACGAATTGCCGGGAAAACCGAAGAACGTAAAAATTGCTAAATGGTTTCCACAATCTGATATTTTGAGTAAGTCGTTTAAGACTGGTCTTAATACAAGTGAATTTTTTATTGTATCTTATTAATACAGATTATATTTTTGCGTTTCAGGACATCCAAATGTTAAGCTATTTATAACACAGGGAGGACTACAGTCTACAGATGAAACTATAACAGCTGGAGTTCCAGTTTTAGGTATGCCTGTAATAGCAGACCAGTGGTATAATGTAGAAAAGTATGTGCGTCATAAAATTGGTCTTCAGTTAGATTTGTTCACTCTCAAAGCAGATGAATTCAAAGAAGCAATTGAAACAATTATTGGAGATCCAAGGTAAGGATAGTTGCCTCTTTTTATAAGAAATAAAATAAGAATTTTAAATAATTATATATAAAAAAATTTAATACAGAAGGAAAGTGTATTTTAAGTAGCAAAAACTTCTCATATATTTTTTTAAGTATACTTGATATAGCTCACCATACATTTTAAAGAATTTCATATCATTGATAATCAAATAAATAATTTGTCATAAAACCAGTAGTTAAGCTTAAAACATTATTATTACCACAGAAATAACATTAGTAATCAATATAATTTCTATGTAAAATACTAAAAAGTACATTCTTTAAAGAAAATTTGTGATAAGCAGATGTAGATAGATAAATATGATAATATATCAATCACACGGGAATGATAACCACTTGCATGGTTATTTTATTCAGCATTAGTGATTGGGGTACAAAGGAGAATCTTTAATTAATGAAAATGATAAAGACACGATTATCGCCTATACTTATGAAATATTATTTGGCAAAACATTATCGCTTTAATAATTAGAACAGCTTTAGATATGATAGCCGTGTAACCTTCAAGTGCGAAATAAATTCGAAATGATTAATTTTTAAATTCTTCCAACGTTCTACTATTTGCAGATTATTATTTTGAACAAGCACGTTGGTGTTATGATATCAATGTATGGTTAATAACCAAGGATTCGTGAGTTCGATCCCCACAGACTCCATAATTTTTCTGAACCGCCGTCCCCTGATGAAAAATACCGTGAACTGTCATGGCGTTTCGCTTTCAGTCTGTGTATTTTAGAATATTCAAAGCTACAATAGTCACTCATCTTGTTTTGATGTCACCTAACATCAAGTGTATTTTGCCGATAACTTCTTAAAGTTTCTCAATAGAATATTATAAAAAAACCTATTTATGTAACTGATTCTTAAATTTGAACATCGTTATGAGTACTTTATGGAGACGCAGGTCTTTTCCACTTTTAATTAATACATACAATAATGGTAGAATACTGTTTTCAGCTATAAGAAAAATATTTTAAGATTGAGATCTCTTATGCGCACTGGTCCTATAACGCCACTGGAAAACGGTGTTTGGTGGATAGAACATCTTATCGAGCATGGTGGAGATCATCTTCAGCCACCAGCAGCGCATATGTCCTGGGCAGAATATTACGAACTCAAATTATTAGCTATATTGTCATTTATTTTCCTAACCATTGTAACTATTCTAGGATTAATACTTGCAACTATTTTAAAATATGTTAAAAGTTTGTTAATATCGCATATAAAGTTAAAAGTACATTAGGTTTTAGAGTAAAAATATTTCATTATTTACCTTAACCTTCTGTGATAAAAATTGTAATGATGTACTGACTTTCATTAATATATTGTGATATAATATATAAGGATGTTTGTTTTTATAAGTATCCTAATGAAATACAAAAAAAAGTAAAAACCCGTTTCCCCCTCGTAGGGCATGGGGCGAACACATTTCTCTGTCCGTTTTACTGATCCGTCCTTTTAACGATTAGTTGATTCCACCAAGTAGTTGATCATAGTTCTGTGCCCTGCCCGACCGAAACATTTTTTTTTGTTTCCCTGGGATTCGAACCCAGGTTCTCTCGCGCTCAAAGCAACGCTAGGCAATACGTCTTTACGCCCATTTAGTTACAGAGGCGGAATAAACTACGAATAATTTATAATTATGATTTTAGCTACTCATATTATACTTTCAGAGACACCCTCTTTAATTTACGTATAAAAGCAAAAATACTTTTTAACCACTAATAATTTTGCAAATATTTTGATGAAGGCGTTCGCTGCTTATGCGCAGGATATATATCTTATGATAGAGAAGGACAGATAAGTATTGAATTCACTGAATGGAATAATGGAATAGGATATTCGAAAATCATAGCATTACAACCGAAACACGATTAGAATTCACGGCTTTTTGTTGTGGGCGGTGGTTTGAGACCCGGCCAAAATATTGATATTCCTACCGCGTACTTAATATCCAGATTTTTATACGAAATCTAACATGATTCAGTCAATACTATAAATTGATTAGAAGCATGTTCGAACTGGATCGAAGCCACGACCCGTTGTTTATTAGCCATAAATAGGTAGTCTTAGATTAATGAGAGCATTAAATTCATATGATTTCGTATTACATTTTATCTAAATATATTTATGAAACTAGGACACCTAAGCCTGTAAACTGGATAACATTAAATTTAATCCTTCAAAGCAACTACTTAGCAATGTATACCACTTACTGCTATAAAATAATATGATTTTAATAATAAAAGCACGAATCAACAATACTTGTCTTCTGAAATGCAATCTTATTTACTTCTTCAGCAGAATTCCTTCCAATATTAAAAAAAAATGCAAAGTAATTCTAATGTAACTTTAATAACTTAACTCTTAGTTTAAAAATTAGATTTTTCTTAATCCATTCATCAAGAAACGTAAAATAAATCTTAAGATCGCAATTATTAGGGTAATAATTATAACACAAGTTAAGAGCATAGTAAGAATTAATGGGATCTCATAATATTCCAATAGCGATATGCCTCCGGCTGAAAAAGGTTGTAAGTGGTCGCCGCCATTTTGTATCACGTGTTCGATCCACCACACCGCTTTGTCCAGGGGTTCGACAGGATGTTCCCTCATTAGAACCCTCATTTTCTCCGCGTTTATCTTAAAACTGTAATTATCAATTGTAAATTATCACTCGTCTTTATGTTGTTGAATATTAATCTGGTTATAAATGTAATAAACAACCAATGATGATTTGAAATGGAATGATAAAGTTATAAAAATGTAATGTATTTTATTATTCATTATGATTATTTCGAAATCTATACTTTCAAGTTATTATAAAAATAAAGTATTAAACAAAATAACCTTTAAAAAAAGTAACAAAGTATTATTACACAGTAATAAATTATTTTATAATATAGGCAAATCTGTTTGAAATTTGGTCATTAAAAAGAAAAATACAAATACTTCGTGAGTAGGATTAGCAATAGTATAGTTTTTAAATAAAACACATTAAAGATATCACACGCGATATATATTAGCTAAGCTTATTAGAAAATTATTTTAACTACGGCCCGACAACTCGTCATGACCACGGCTGCTGGAATATCGGCATATATAGCATCCGAAATATCGGGCCGTAGGTCGAGTAATTTTAAACCGTTAATGTGTTTTATTTCAATGTGTACTACTCGCATAAATTACAAACAGAATTTAATAGTATAGTAGCTGAAATAAACTTTAATACATCAAATTATTATATATATACATAAGATAGGTTTACTCCTTTATTCTTTAGGTCAAAATTTAATCAAGTGATCAGAGAAATTATTTATCTACATTTTGTACAATAATGCTTTACCTTGAATTTGTAATAATTGTTACAACAGCATTTCGAAAATCTTCCTCGTTAAGAGACATGATATCCAACTGCTTTCCAAACCCAAAGCGAACGTACTTCTCTACGTTGTACCACTGGTCTCCAAGCATTGGCATACCAAGCATCGGCACTGCTGCATTTAGTGCTTCGTCCGTTGACTGTAAGCCCCCTTGTGTAATGAACAATTTGACTTTTTGATGTCCTAAAACAGTTTGGTAAATTTTAATTTTGACCTAAATATCTCTAAATCCATACTAATATATAAAGCTGAAGAGTTTGTTTGTTTGTTTGAACGCGCTAATCTCTGGAACTACTGGTTCAGATTGAAAAATTTTGTGTTGGTTAGAGCATTTATTGACAGGTTTAATCGGACGACTAATAGGAGCGAAATAATAGCGGGAAATGTGAAAAAGCGGGAAAAGTTAATGTTTGTAGGTTTCCGATGCGTACGCTGCGAAAACCGTTCAAGATCCCCAAAAAATATGTAGAAAAATCATACATCTTTAATTGATCTAAAAAAACTTATAGAGATGAAGAGGAGGTGTGCAAAAACATATTTTGATGCCCACAATAACGATTCTTGCATAATCGATTCATTCATAATAAAAAGAAAGCAATGGCTGGAATATATCGATAAAATTATTTAATAACAGGAAATAAATGATAATGTGATACGAGTAATCGTTTAGATCTTAAATGGAATTACATCGATAATTATAATTCATATTATCAAGAGAGAAATTCTGAAATCTGCAAGTACCCTGCACCGGATGATTGGCTGATAAAACTATCAAGTTTGATTAAATTATTGTTGGCCGTGTTGATTCTGAGTTCGATTCTCTCTTTAAAGCAGTATCAAGGTATTTATGTACTCAAAAATTTTCTTACAAAGGAATAATAAAACTTTTTCAAGACAACTAGGATGTGTGTATAAGCAAAAAAATTGTCGGCACATAAAAAAACCCAGCTCTGGGTTCGTTATAAAGTACATAACCTTCCTTCTCCAAAAATTCGTCCAGCCTCTTTCCCCTAGGATTTCTGTGCCCATAGCCAAAGAGAGGAGAAGATGAGTTGAAGGTGGGAAACCTTCTACAAGAGTGCTCTACAGGAATTTTACAAACAAACCCTATAATGTATTAAAATAATTATTCTACTACTAGTCCAGAAGCTCATAATTATCAACAGGAAATGTATAATTATAACTCATAGATTAGATGGCATCGGGTAAAAACCAACTAGATTATAACTAGCAAAGAGTGTACAGCCAGATGGAAAGTAATTTCTGATAAGACGCCAGGTAACTTCCTGTGCTATAATGTATTATAGAGATACTTGATGAAATTGTATGTAAAACAAAAACTACTTTAGAAAAGATTTGTAAATCAATAAACCATAATAATCGCGTAACCAGCTGCTCTAAAAAAAAGTTACAGTACACTCTAAGTGCGCGAAGACTTAGTGAAACTTGGTGATAAAAGAGTTAGCAGCGAAATTCTCGCCAGTTTTTCTTGATCGTTCTAGGCTTTTGATTTGAGAACTAAATTGAAAATTAAAACCTTTTGTTTTGATTGTATTAATGTTCGTAAATGTACCTGGAAATGATTTTGACTTGACTTAAAAAGGAAAGGAACATGTAGAATACATTTCAAAGGTCTTACGATGCAAAGTGCACCTCCGTATGACACATTTATTAATCGAATTACGACTGATATAAATTAAATTAGTGAAAGATTGAAATCAAAATATTATTAGTCATTGAACAAAAAAGCAATGTACCTACTAAATAAAACATTGATGATAAAACCAAGCAGGGGAATAAGTCGCAAATTATTTAAGATCTGTTTAAATCGAGTGATACATATCAAAGAGAAATTTGTCACTTTTTGAGCATTGGCACAGCAACGTGATTCCTACATGGAGCGTTAGAGCAAGAGAATATGTAATAATTAATCTGACTGTATCAATATAATCTCTTAAGCCGGTGCGAGGTAACATCTAAATTTATCATCCGAATCACTGAGTCAAGCATAACATTTAATTACTATAATACCTAATAAATAAATAAATAATAAATATAATACCTAATATTCATTGACTTGAATTATTGGCTGTAGTCTATAATTAGTCACTTAGTAAGAATTTTGTCTATTTAAAGTCTCCCCTGAGACCACTATCACCATCCAACACTTTTAAATTTTTTTCAAATATTTTTATTAATTATAGTATTGTATGCAACTTACTCAAGAGATCCGACTGCGGGAACCACTTAGAGAATTTTATATTTGTTGCATTTGTTGGCACAACGTCTTCGTTCCATTTCCACAAAACATCATAGGGAAGCGAAGAAAGCACTTTTGCCATAATTTGAATCTTTTCACTGGGCAACAAGTTCGGTATAATATTTGTACCAAAGCTGAAGTAAATTACGCCACGCTCAGACGAGTCTAAGAAGTCCTTTATTTCCTGCGTTTGAAAGAAACCAGTTTAAGCTTTAGTTCGAAATAACTACAATTACAGTTTTCTGGAACATTAATAGCATACATATAAGCTAAGACATAAAAAAACAAACGATAATATTTGTGCTATATAATATTTTATCATCCAACATGAAAATAATTGTAGTTTGCGATTCAACTAAGATCGATTTCGAAAATTCTGATTACCTGAAAAAAAAATTATAAAGACTCTAATATGCCTTCACAGGACATAATTGTGGATAATTTATGTGTTACAACATTTCATTCTCAAAAACTTTCTTTCGTTGAAAAGCGTAGAAAATTAAACCTTATTGTGTGTGTACAAGAGTCAATGTTTGAAATCTATACCTGGAGATCTAAACGGATAGAGAATTTTGATTATTGATACCTGTATTGTTAGGAATGCTACGGTTTTTTTTTCATTGAAACATTTTTTTGCAAACAATGATGACTCTTAATTATTCGATAATTTTTAGAACATCAAAGTATTTATCGTTCTTATATATGTTTCAATATATATATATATATATATATTACTTTAACGGGGGGGTCAGGTTACTGACACTATGCAAAAAAAAACATCTTTGCATAGTCAAAGCTGATGCATCGGTGGGACAGCTTCTTGCTCTCCGGGGAGTGCGCCCTAAGAAAAAACCGAGAAATGCCTTTACTACACCCGGTGGCAGGGTTTAAACAGGTAACATCAGCCAGTCCTAACTGTCTTCGTCCCCGTCGTGCCCCCTGGACAATGCTGCACCCTTCGACCTCAAGCGAGTGCCACCTAATTCTCTTCTCGCGGTGCAGTAGCTAAAGCAGTAAGGCAAGGGGCGAACATCTAGCGCCATAAATCCAGATCGTACAGAGAAGGGACAAAACCCGAAAGAAAGGGCCAGGCACAAGCCTCAGGCGGCAGTCCCACCAAGTGCCTAGACTGCGGAGGGCGAATCACCAACCCAGTCGAAATACACTAGATTATGAAACCAAAAGTTAAGGAAACCGGACCGATCCCCTCTAAACGACCTGGCAAAAATAAGGACAATGAGTTTCGCCTATGTAGAACCCTGAATAGGCCTGGTGCTCTAAAGATTCTTATCGAACAACTGATCCCATATCAACTGGACATTCTGGCTACGAACGAGCTCTCCTAATCTTCGAGCGAAAGATACTCAGAAGGATCTTTGGCCCCGTCTGTGTTGACGGTGTTTGGCGAGTCCGATATAACGAAGAGGTATACAACACTCTTGGCGACGCCAATATCGTCCAATTCATTAAAAGCAACAGACTTAAGTGGCTGGGACATGTACACAGAATGGCGGATGAAAGAGTACCAAGGTCCTTGCTGAACTCGCAACCAGGTGGCAAACGAAAGCCCGGGAGACCGAGGCTCCGCTGGTGGGATGGAGTCGCCAAGGACCCGGAAGTCTTGGGCGTCAAAAACTGGAAGCAGGAAGCACGAGACAGATCGCAATGGCGGAAACGACTAGAGGAGGCTAGGACCCACAAGGGGCTGTACAGCCACTGATGATGATGATATTACTTCAACACATGAAATAAGCACAGTACTTTTAACCTATCAGTTTTTTCTAGGTTTAGCTTTAGTAAAAAGTATGCTTACCTTTGGTAGATCTTTTTCTGGTCTATTATGAATGCCACCAATGTAAACAATATTCGATGGAACCGGGTGATTATCAGCCCAAATTTGATGCTCATTCAGAAATACCATCTTAATGTTTTTAAATAAGTCGGCGGTACTCGGTAAGTTGGCGCCAAAATTACGCTTCATCATGTCATTATCGTTTTCCTCAGTGGTAGATATTAACCATTCCAGAAACACAATCTTCACGAGTTCCTTCAGTTTCTCCCATATAGTCATATCATATACTCTTACTCTGCCAGCTGATGGATATAAAAATGGATGGTTTGGAGCACCAAAGTAGTCATATTGAGTACTGACCGCGCCAAAGGAACTAATTTGAATCAACGGCTTCTTGAAAACGTGACCCAGTCCTATAGTTGGACGGACCCAAGCTTCTACAAGTACAACATCAAAAGTATCATTTTCTTCCTTCATCAACCTTTGAAACTCTGCCGTCTGAATTTGTTTTTCGAATGTCTTTGTCATTAATTCGAACATGAGCACAATGTTCTTCAAAACATCTTTCGGGTCGCCGGTATGGCTTGCTTGCATGTTCTTCCAGATGTCATAAGATATATCATGGACGTCTATTTCAGTTAGATTTGTAGGTGCCTGACCCTTTGGAAAGGCTGGATCTGTCGTGAGAACCACCACATCATGCCCACGTCTGGCCAGTTCGTGTGTTATAGGTCGAAATGCAAATTGGTGGCTTATAGAGGGAGTTGGAAATACCGCTAGGATTCTTGCTGTCTCTATGACAGAAGCTGATATAACACAACAGAATACATACACTTTCACTGTCTCTAACATTTTGTGATTTGTTTACGAATAAAGTTTTATCGTTCTTAACTAGTTTTTCTACTACTTATTGTACTTTATCATTTATTTATCGTAATAATTTATTCGAGCTCTGCAAGTTTCTTACGTATAAGTTTCCACTTGCGTACTGATTTGATTATTTAGAAATCAACAATCATCAAGTGATTGTTAGTTGCAGATATAAAATCGATGGTTTTACTGGTGATTAATAATTATATAATTAGTTATTTGGTGCATACATTGTTTTTATATTCAAACTGATAATGTGCTTATCTACATTTTGTCCATACTATCAATCTAAACAACATAAATCACTTCGATGGAAAAATTTGTGCACTATATACAAGACAACATAGCTTCTAAGACAGCTATATATATATTGATAAGAAAACTGTTTGTCCGATGGGGATGGAACCCCCGTGTAGTAGCCATACATTGCTACCATTACCCCAACGATCCCGATAATTGTATATTAATACTATATCAAATATTTCGACCGGTCGAATTCAATCTCGAAAGGATCATTGGCAAACAAAACTTAGTAACGTTCATGAATAATAAATATGACAGCGGCATTTCGAAATATTTTGTCATCAAACGACGGAATGGACAAGACGGATTATGCCTCGCCCTACCCAATTCGTTAAAGTTCGAAAGAGGTTTTATTCAAAACGAAAATCGCTGATCATCAATCATGGATTAAGATTGCCTAAGAGACGACAACCCTAATACTTATCCAATTTAAACGCTATTGTTAAGTATACAGGGATAACTTGGATTAAGAAGGATTCCCGCGGTAATAATTGTTTGGATTTTAATGGATTTTTAAAGTTGAAATTGATGCGTTTTTAAGGAAGCGTTGTTGTGGTCTCACTGTTATATGAAACGAATATACGTTGGTAAGATGTCAGGTCTGTGTATACTCTAAAGACACTACAATTTGGTAATTCTTTTAGAATTTTATATTTAGGTTAAAAACAGGATTCGAACTTACGACCATACCTACCATCCGTTTGGTGCATTTACTGAGAACAACAATCAAGTTATATATAAATTATATATAAATTAATACAACAGTTAAATATTTCTTTCAAAGACAGATAAAATGTATAATCATAAAGATTTAATGTGCATAACGTTAAAAATACAACTTCACATTTACTATGTTGAATTTTCTATATAATATATACACATAGTGAATATATTGCACATATGGCTAAATAAATTAAATGTTTTTATGATTTGAAAGAATAATGGTAAAACACAGGGATGCATTAATTTCAGCTGCCTAAAAGCATAAATATATTTGCCTCACACAAAGACCTTTGTGTGTCACGTGCTAAACCTTTCCAAGATTTACAATATTTTTGACCCTTCAATAACAACGATTTTGCCGAAACATTTGCGCAGGCAATATACCGAAAAGTGACGACGGTCTGGCGCATAATTTTGGTACTTTATTATTGTTTCGAAAATATTGCTTATGACATTCCGTTAAGGGTTGTTTTTTTGTATATATTTTATCTCATTTTACTGAACTTAGAGAAGTTTCAATATATAAGTATATTATCAGTATAAATAACCGTAACTGCGTTTTTGGGATGCGTCGATGGGATTAAAAATCCCATCGACATACTGTAGTGATTGAAATTTTCCTCAAATACGAAATACCTCATGTGAAAATTAAGTGAAATGCAAATCTATAAAATCTCGTTTAAATCGCTACCTCATCTGATTTGGAACATAGGACCATTTCCGTTTAAAGCGGTCGAAATAGCTGGTCATATAATGCTAGCGATGACAAAGCGTCGTTGCCTGACCGCATGTGATGCGGGCTCGTCTTAACATCAAGCTATTATTATGGTATTCCAGTGTCCAGTACTTATGTTGGTTAAATGGTAGTTGACAATATCCGTATGTAACTGTAGGAAAACTTGAAGTTTTTACACACAAATTTAATTACAACATCATACAATAAACACTAGTTAGTTTTTTTTATTTTAGTTTCAATTATTGCAAAACACATGTTCAAAAAAAAATTATAAGCCAAAAATTCTAAAGTTTTGTGTTGACGGTGAGAATAACATTAATTTCTCGTTTAAAATAGTTTTATGTACATTAAATGAAACTAACTTAATCAATTTTAGTCATGACCTCAAATGGAATTAATGAAAAACTTTTTTTACAGGAAAATGTGATTGCTAGGCGTTAATGATTAAACCAAGACAACGTGTGGTGAATATTAATGACTTTAAGTAAGTACTATAGCACGGTACTATTTTCACTAGCCATATCCAAGACCCGAAGCTCAATCAATTAATCGCTAGACGCTTATACGTTAAGCCGGGACGCGACGTGACGACACTTGATGAATTTATATAATTACAAAATAGACAATTAAACAAATATACTTATCGCCAGACAAGACCAAGACTACAACTAAATTGATCAATTGCGTTTGAACTAGTTTAAACTAGATTTTTCTAATCGCTAGACGTCTATGCATTGAGCTATGATGATGCGACATGACGATATTTGATGAAATTTAATAATAAACAAAATATCAAATAGCAAATGAAACAAATTAAGCGTTTATCATCAGAAATGACGGAAATCAAAATTAAACCAAAAAATCGCGTTTTAACCTGTCAAAATGGTTTTGGCTAATCGCTAGACGCTTTTGCATTGACCCACGACGCGGCGTGATGACATTTGATGAAGTTAAGGTGCGGCACACATGGGACTAACGATATCGATTTATCCAACGACCGGGTCCAAATCTAAATCTGAGATAGGGTCCGCATAAATCATTTCCTGTGAAATAGATAAGATCTAAAATAAAAATGAATTTAGTATTACTGAATGAAACATTAAAATTTTACCAAATAATCTATAATAAGTATAGATAAAATGTGCCATTTTGTAAGGTGGCAGCGTGATAGTGAAATTACAATTATCATAGGCAATAGACGAATTATTATTTATCAGCTATGAATCAAAATTCTGCGCACGACGTTTGCGCGTGTACGAGAAACTTCTTACATTAAAGTATCTAATGTAAGATCTATGTTAAAAAAGCCTTTAGGATTAGGGGTATATTATGTATTGCCTCTGTTGGTTTATATATTATGTTAATTTGTATTGTTTGTTAGTCTTTTGTTATTATGCTTTCATTAATATTATTTTTGTTGAGTTATTAAATTTTTCTACTACCTTCATTATTATTAAACTGCTCACCAGAGTATTTGGCTTTCCATTAGCAGCAGTAGGTTATTAAAGTTATCACTCTTGGCTGCAAAAGTAAGGAATATCATTTTCTACGTATTTCCATATTTTTTGTTTGAATATGTGTCTACTAAAGTATGACTGAAGATATTCAATCAACTCATCCATTATACATTGAGTCGCTTGATTTGAAGCGGTTGCCTCTTTACAATGCCTCATTTCACTTGCAAATAACGAGATGAGAGGCGAATTTTCATCAAATACACCTTGTATTAGTCACTAGATCTTCGTACTTACATAGTCAGAACTCTATTATACTAGTGTTTAATAGTAGGATGTACTATAGTTACTTAAATCGATACTAGTACTGTCTCAGTTACGCGAGTAGTACCTACATATTTAAATAAAACACTTTAACGGTTTAAAACGCGATGTATTTTAGTTAAACTTATTTGAAATTACTTTTAACTACAGCCCGACGTTTCGAATGCTTTGTAGTAGCCGTGGTCATGGGGAGACTAAACAGCATGCCGGCAAACGCGAAGACACCGTTAGTCGATTTTGCGAGGACCCGGCCAATTTCACCAAATACTAACTTCCACGGAACAGATGGCGCTAGCGGAACAGTTGTTACTTTGATGTCAGAGACATCCTTCATCTTTAATCTCCCCGTGGCCACGGCTGCTGCAAAGCATCCGAAACGTTGGACTGTAGTTAAAAATAATATTCTAATAAATATCGTGTTTCAAACCGGTAAAGTATTTTATTTAAATCTATATTAGTATTATAAAGCTGAAGAGTTTCTTTATTTCCGAAACTACTGGTTAAAATCGAAATTATTTTGTGTTGGTTAGAACATTTATCAAGAAAGGCTTTAAGGTTATAAAAAGTGACGATGCAGTAGGAGCGAAAAAATAGGGAAAAATAGGGATTTCTCGTTGAATGATCTAAAAAACAGCTATTATAATTTATAAAGTTTTGCAAAATCAAAGTTTTGAAGCCCAAAATAGCTATTCTACGCGGACGAAGTCTCTGGCCTAGTTAGATATATTTGTGTAAGACTTTTGCGGCCTATTCCTGTGTCAGTCTTTGCTTAGTCGAGGATCGTGTAACATCCCCTGTTGATGTTCTTTTCTCGTGTCGACAACGATTTTAATACATAATAATGAGGTGTCACCACATCACTCAATGTTGACTCTGTCGTACTTTAGCGGAAATATTTCTATACCAAATATCATATGCACCACACAAACATTATCAAATCTACTGTGATTTAAAGGTGCATACAGACTTATACAATGTTCTATTTAGTATACATGACTCCGAGTCGATGTGTTAGCCAAAATTGGAAACACCGCATCAGATATTCTGTAAACGTGGGGACAGCTGCGTCTTGTTGAAATCTAATTCCATGAGGCGTTGACAAAATACTAACTCTGTGTTTCCTTGAAATAAATTACTAGAAAGCGGGTTTGCACTAGGAACAGGTGCTTGAGATCTAATGTATGTGCGGGAGACTTCTATTGGGTTTGGATTAACGAGAGCGAAATAATTCTTTCTTGAAAACAATAAGCAAACATAATAAATTGTGTAAGACTTTTACGGCCATCGTTCAGCATATCAGGGTTTTTCGGTTCGTTCGGCATCGGCAAAGCGACAGTCGGCAACAAAAAACAATGATTTGCTAAAAAGAGATTCTTGCGTTTCGCCATCACGTGCGGACGAAATGTTTAGGAAACGGAAAGGTCATTAGTTAGAATTCCGTCAAAATATGTTTTAGTCCTTTTTATCACAGGGCTTGGCTGGGAATAAAAATATATAAGTTATTACCTCTCACTGAGACACAAAACTGTGTTTACCCCAAGCCTATTCTAGGGCATATAATATTTCACTACAACTGTTAATAATTCTTTGAAAATTTTAATATTTTTTACATGTAGCACATAACAACACTATATAAATAAAAAATAAAATAAGACTCGGGCAGGACTTGAACTGGCATCTATAGAATTCCGTGCTCTAACCACGTACACGGTAGCGCAATTAGTAGGCTCAAAGCCTGATGTAGCCTAAGGTATTTGTCGATAAAAGGTCTAACTAACACAAAAATATTTTTCAATTCGAACTAGTAGTTCCTGAGATTAGCGATTAATTGTTCAGCTTTATGATATAAACTTAATATTCTATATTAATATTGTGGTTCCCTGAATTTCAGAAATATCATTGTTAACTTTGCTTTAAAGGAGTAACTTAACTAATATTAAATATCTCTATGTACATAGCTACTAAGTCCAATTCATTAAATTCTCGTGTTGGTTGGCTGCATACTTCTCAGAACCGGATGGACCAATTGTCTATTTTTTATCTTCAATAAATGTTGTCCACTTCTTTTTTTATAAATCTTTTGAATAGCATGATAATAGGGAGAACACTACATTATTTAGACTGAAAAAAAAACAATACACAGGTAAAACACAAAATGCGGGTGGGGTTTGGTTTTTCTTTTTTTAATCTATATAGAATTGAATTATATAATAATACTACCGCAGAAACTCACATCTGAAAACCAGCACATGAGTCAAATATATAGATAAGCTATAATTATAAATGTCTTCTAGATATTATTAAAATATTATAAAAAGAACACGATGCACGATTGGCTACTCACAATTACCTCTTTCGCCATGGACTGAATATTTTATTCAGGTCGTCAACTAGTCAAGTAAGAGCATGCCTGATTTTCCATACTGTTCGCGCAAACCATTGTTTTTCCCTTCCATTTCATATCGTGGAGTATGCAAAAGTGAGACAAGATTTTTCTTATTTATTGCATATTAATCATAATGTTTTAAAACATACGAGTATGCATAACTTAATTATTGTCTGTATTTTACGCAAGTTTTACATATTCAGATAAAATAAATTTAATCGTTAAAAATGCGAAATTGAATATTACCCTATTTTAATTTATAATCACTACATTTGAGATTTTTGCAGCAGGTCAAATAGTGTAGTGATTGTTAAAGTAAATTAAAAATAAGTTAACTTAATTTGATATTTTCGTGTTTTAAACAGTTACAAGTGTATTACTTAACGTCTACTAGAATAATATCCCGAATTAAACGATTCACAAGATTGTAGCTGAAATTTCGGTATTGGTTTATTTTAGATAGAAACAAAGTAAATGTATGAATAAATAATATTAAGTTTTGTGTAGCATATACAAGGAATAATGCAAATTAAAAAAAATACGTAATCTATAGATACAAATATATAAAGCTAAAGAGTTTGTTTGGAACGCGCTAATCTCAGGAACTATGGGTTCGAATTGAAAAAAAAATCTGTGTTGTCTAGAGCCTTTATCGAGGAAGGTTAAAGGTATCGACCTGTGACAAATAGGAGCGAAGATATAGCGAGAAATGTGAAAGAAATTGGCAAAATTAATCATCGTTATAGGTTTCCTAGGCGTACTCTGCAAAAACGGTTCGTGATACCCACAAAATATATATGAAAGAATGATTTTTCCACCAAAAAAATCCACGTGTAATGTCTACCTTTTAAAATTAACTTGCAAAAACAAAGAAACGCGACCGACGTCGTGGGTAGCAGCAGCTAATAAAGATGAAAATGGGTTTGCAAAAACGAATATGGATGCCCAAAATAACGATTCTCGCGGACAAATTCGCTGGCACAGCTAGTAAAATATAAGTCAATGTGATCGATATCTATTGCATTGTCCCGTCCCTAGTTAACTAATGCGATGAAACTAGCATCATTCAGTTAGTTATAAATATAATATGTGCTACAACATATTTCCTGTCGCTTCCCTCTTGTATATCTCGGAAGCCTAAATGAGCAGAAGATGACGATTCTTTTGGCGTGATGCCAGGCATACAGTCGCGTTCATATTACTTTCACCTCGATGTACTCGAGTGTACTCGCTAATGAGCGCCCTTCAATACATCTTGCTGGGAATTCCACTTATCTACGCGAGTCTACAGTTTCACATTTGTTAAGCTTCATAACAGAGATTGTTTTTAATGTCACTGTATTTATATTATACTAGCTGTGTGACTTCGTCCGCGTAGAATAGTAATTTTTGGCATCAAAATTTGTTTTTGCAAACCTCCTCCCTATTCTTATTATTTTTTTAATGATAGACGTAGGTTCACTTGATGATAGGCGATAATATACCCCAGCTTATATCATCTAAAATGCGCTGTCGGCCTATTTTGGCTTTGGATATTCGGTAATCCACAGACTGAACGGAGGACGGTGGTTCGTGAGCCGGACTATACATGGAATTTCTATATTCCTACCATTCATTTAATATCCAGTTGTAAAGATGAAATCCAACACTTTTCAGAAAAAATATAAATATATTGGGCCCGCTAGGGCCAAATCCAATCCTACGAATTTAAGTCCAGTTTGTTTTAACCAAAATAGCAATCAATAAAAATCTTAAATTTAGACAAGGCTTAAACAATAGATATATAATACAATATTTTCCTTAAAAAGCTACATAAGTATTTATCTTAATATTCGATATTATCTTAATATGCGGTATTTATCTTATATTGATTGGAAATCTTTTATTCACATGTCGTTGCACATGACGCGTTATATAATTAAAATTGAAATAAAATTGGAATAGGTTGGACAAATTGTTTGAGCACGGCTTGCTATGGATGTTGGTTCAAGTCTCGCCCCTGTCGTTTTAATTTAAATAGATTTTAAATGTATATAACATCGATTCTATTTTTGTAGCTATTATAGCTCTAGCTTACGCGAGTAGTTAACATTTAAACCGTTACAGTGTTTTATTTAAATATAGATATATTTCCTAATCAGATATAATTAACCTATTTCATACAGACTAACCTCTCATACAGAATTAGTTCTAGCCTAAAAATATAAGTCTAAAACTTCCGTTAATAAAATTTGTCAGGGAAATTTCACTTCAAGAACATTCATTCGTAATGTGCCAACTGTGTATGCTAGAAAAATCCATTGCTTAGAACACACAACTGCACTTCGAACTATTTCTAATAACTTCTTGATTCAATTTATATCTTAATTCAAAATACAAACAGTGGATATACGATTAGATATATAATGAAATTCTTACGAAATATTGGTCTGGTTTAAACTTTAATATCTTTCATATCTCCTGAGATTATATAAATTTGAAATCTATTTAGATTGAAATAAAAAAACAATTGGCCAGTCCTGTTACGAAGGTATTCTCTATTTGGAGTCATGCTAATAAGTTTAATATATCTTCAAATGATTTTAACATTAACACAGTTTTAATATATATTCATATGCTGAAAATAGATATGTAGGTAATATTTATAACCATTAAAGTCTGAAAATTTTCGCCAAGGAATGAAATATTAAAGTGTATATTTTCGTTTTTTTTTAACACGGACGAGACCCCAACCTACACTCAATAGTATGCCATATATGTATCTGACAAGCTTCATATGGAGTGTGTGAGAATAAAAACTATTCGTTATATCTTTGCTCTCATATGTTTTATATTCTGTAACCGCGTTTATAATTACGATTATACTATGGATCGGGAGGAATTAGGACTTTTTTAATTCAATAATTTTGTTTTAAGCTCATTTTAAATGTTCGTCTTGATATATAATTAACACGCGTTCCGTGTTGACCTTACAAACTAAGAATGACACAGTAGCCCACCTCGTTATTAAATGGCAACTGCGAAACATCTAGAACATTTTTGAATTCGTCATTATCTGTACTACGTTGAAATGTCTTTTTGTGATTTATGTTCTTTATACCTAGCACGAGTCCAGAAGCATCTTGTTAGTTTCTTTGAGGTCGTAAATAAACTGCACTCCAGAAGGACGCCTTTGAAGCGAGATTTCAATTTAGATATGCATTTTACAAGCATACTGTATCTTAGGTAAATGCATTTTGTTTAAGTCACAATTTTACGTGTCGGTTTTATATATTATGATAGAAACAAGTATCAACTTACAAAATAACTTTTAAGTTAAACAGTTTTATTCTTTGTGAACTGAAAACTACAAAAAAGAAATTAACATAATCACCGTGTTTTACATTGAGAGGGTTAAGGAAAAATAAGTAATCCACCATTTTGTATCGGCGGCCATCTTGGATTTATAATGTTTATTATATTGTATTGTCATCCAAATTAAATGTGTGTACCAAATTTCAGATCAATCTGACAACGGGAAAATGCCGACATTTCAATTTCTAATTTTGACCCAAACAAATAAATTCCGTACGGGCGTAGCCAAATAAAACTGTTTAATAACTACAGTTATCAGCGAAAACTTAAATCGTTGCAAAAATCTGACAGAAATTCTGAAATAATTCGTTTTTAAAAAATGTGTTTGTCATTCCAATAGTATGTCAAATTTAAATAATAAGCCTAACCATTATTGAATATAAGTAAAAAGTTTAAAATCTATTTAGATTGAAAAAAAATTTATTGTCACGGACGTAACTTCAACTGGCATCCACAGCTTACCGTGCTGCTCAAACCAACTAAAGTTAGACACGGTAGTGGTTAGAGTGGCACGGCCCGAATCGTAAAATTTTCTTTAAGTAAAATGTTCTAAGACCACTTAAAAAAAAAACATCTGGAAAGTAATAACGCCGCATTTATCTGCCAAAGGTGAAATTCCAATGGAATCTCGACTCTTAAGGTTATTAAAGCTAATTGGTAAAGACGCTTCAAGTTTCTTGATAAAACTGAACTCGAATCCAGTTAGTATTAATGTTATTAGGTATCCAATCCAATGCTACATTTCTTTGAGAGCTGGAAGCATTGAACTTGTCTGAATGACGCTCCGTTAGTAAGATTTCTCGTCAAAGTGAAGTCATAGAAAAGAAAAATGCACTCAAAGATATAAATATATTAATTTCTATATCATTTCATCTTATTCATTTCCACTGCTGGGCCTAGATCTCCTATCGAATAGGAGAGCGTTTTAATTTCTTTATGTCTCAGTTTAAATCGCTTCTTCAACGGAGTTTTTTTGATTACTACTTAGAACTGAATGTAGGTGACATTTTAATAAAACACTTTACTACTACTGAAACGCAAAAAATACTAGGTAACTTGTTTTTAATTTAATTTAACTACGACCCGACGTTTCGGATGCTTTGCAGAAATCGTGGTCACAGGGGGGAATAAAGACGAAGGGCGTCCCTAATTTTAAAGACAAAACTTTTACGCAGGCACCATTAGTAGAGTGGATCTTAGTTGTTTAAATAAATTTTTATGTACAAAGTATAAAAAAATTTTGCCCGATAGCAAGAATGTTTTATTCATATTGGAAGCTAGAGCTTCACGATGTCACTCGCCATACCGTTTTCGATAGTGCTTAGTCGTAGTAGTATAATTGCACAAGCTGTGGCCGCGATTTTATCCAGGTAGATATGTTATTTTGGCCATCAAATTTTTCTTTTGAAAATCTCCTTCTTCTATTTAGAAGCCATCAAAGATATTTTTCTCTTTTTTTACCACATCTCCGTATACTTCTTCGCTCTTATTGATATAGTCTAAACTCTAAAGCAGGTAGTGTAAAACAATATTTAGAACCTGAGATTTGCGCGGTGAAACAAACTAACGAAAAGTTAGTTTAGTTTAGATAGTTAGCTTTATAATATAAGCATAGATTAGCTCTGTGCTCTTATTTATCAGCAAAATATTCTGTTGCACCCTACCGTGCAATATACCTGTTTTATTGGATTACCGTTAAAGCTAACCGCATGGCAACTAAACCTGGATTTTAGAACAAATCCGATTACCTTTTAATAAATAGCCACGCAGAATGCGAATCATATTCATATCAATGGACAGGTTTATTGACTGAAGTTGACTAGCTTTTAAAATACATGTATAAATTACATATATTACAACTTTCAAACTTATAAATAATATGTTAAACTGTATATACTGTACTGTATTATGTTTATACTGTTTTAATGCCAATTCTCCTTTTTTCTTATTTTGAGCTACTGCAGTGTAAAAACTGGAGAGAAGGGCTGCATGGATTGCACCCTTGGTATCTTGCTGTGGATTTTTGTAATAGTTAAATTATTTTTAATCTATTTCAACTACGGCCCGACGCTTCGAGTGATTTGTAGCACTGGTCACGGGAGAACTTCAATAACTAATATAATTCGCGTTTTAAACCGTTAAAGTGTTATTTATTTATAAAAATGTATTTTTAATGTTTGTTCTATAGATATAACACGAGATTAGTTAATTTATTTTTAATTTGACATACCAACAGAAAACCCTTTAACACTCGATGTAATTGTTTTAAAACAATTTCGCGCAAACTTCAAACGAAATAAAAGACTGAAAAGGACAATGAAAAAGAGAACAAACTCTAATTCCAATTGCTGAATGGAAAAACGATGCTTGTTTGTGTAATCAGTTGTTAAGGGCGCGTTTCTCTTTTGTTTCTACGTCTTCTATAGGTGGAATTATAGTTTTATGTTTGAGTTTTTGCTACTTATATTGTCTTCTAGTTAGTAGAATCATATTGTAAGTGGTAGTTTAGATAATTAGCGGTTAATAAATGTGATTGAGGAAGAATCAACAGTTACTGCACTATCTATACGGTCTGTAGTTTAACAGTACACATTTCCAATAAAACACTTTAACTTTAACTTGAAGCAACGACAGCAAACGCGAAAACGTCGTTAGATAATCCTGCAACGTGCTGGCCAGTTTCTCCGAATACCAATTTCGATGTACGGATGGCCTGAGCGTAGCAGTTTTTTACTTTGACGTCAGAGACACCCTCCATCGTTAGCCTTAGAAATATCGGGCCGTAGTTAATATAATTTTCAAATAAGTTTAAACTTTCTATATCCCGTTCGAAACCATTAGCGTTTTATTGAAATGTGTACTATCTACACTAATATTATAAAGCTGAGATGAAAGATGAATAGATAGTTTGTTTGTTGAACGCTCTAATCTCAGAAACTACTAGTTCGAATTGAACATTCATCGGTTAAAGCTATAAAACATCTTGCTGAAACTAATAGAAGCAAATAAACAGAGGCAAAATGTGGAGAAAACAGGGAAAATTATACATCTTCGAGGGTCAAAATACCAAAAACATATGTAAAAAATAATGTTTCCGGTATAAACGATATAAAAAATGTATTTGAAAGTATATGTCTATCTTTTAAGATTAACTTACAAGGACGATGGGACGCAGTCGACACTCCAGCTAAAATTTTTAAAGGTGTGGAGGAGTTATGCAATAAAAATAATTTGATTACTAGAATATTTATCCTAAGCGGACTAAGTCGCGGCCACAGCTAGTTTACAATAATATTAATAAGCGCATAAGGCATGACTACTTATTCAATTGAATTGGACGATTAAGTTTGTCATTCAAAGGCATTGTACAAAGTTGATATGCGACAGAGTTGCAAGTAATTTTCATGCAAGCAAATTCCATTCTGATCCATGTAGTCTCTTCAGTGTGTACTTGAGTGCCTTCCAGGAATATCAAAGTTATGTTCTGAAACTCAAAATTGCATATGTGAGCTTCATTCAATAGAACTGCAAAGCAGAAATAGTCCGACAAAGGATCTCAGTTAAATAATATTGTAAATGCAAAAGTTTGTAAGCATAACTATATGTGGCTTATGTTGTACCCTAAGGGCTTGATCTATACTAATATATAAAACTCAAGAGTTTGTTTCTTAATCTAATCTCTGAAACTATCAGTGGGAATTGAAAACATTGTGGTGTTGTTTAGGGAATTTATGGATAAACGTTATAAGGCTATAAAACATCGCGCTGCGACTAATAGGAGCGAAGGAACAGTGGGAAATGTGGAGAAAATGGGAAAAAATAATCATCTTTGTGGGCTTCCATTGCAAAAACGGTTCAAGATACCCAAAATAATATTATGTATATTCCTCTGTAAATGATTTAAAAATATATCTTTCTTTTAAGATGAACTCGCAAGAACGACGCGACCGACGTCGTAGACGTTAATTTATACAGATGAAGAGGAGGTTTGAAGAAACAAATTTGGATGTCCAAAATAACTATTCTACGCGGGCAAAGTCGCTGACACAACTAGTGTAGAAATAAATTTAGAGAAAAGCACGTATTGTCACGAACAAATGTTATTTTCTGTATTGATTTATTTTCCAATTGACGACGCGGTTGTAACCTTCAAAATAAACGGATGTTAAGGCTTGAACCGGTGCAATGTAGTTGGGGGCTTGAATGGATTCTTACCCCGGGACCACGGGGCATCAGCATCGCCAGCAAAAGCAAATCGCGTCGTGATCAGGGTCTCTACGGCTTTGGGTTAGTCCTCGTCGCAATAGCTTCGACTAAAAATTCGCTTAATAATATTCGGCTTTTGTTTATCGCGACAGAGTTTGTGTTAGACTATTTTAATCTAAGAATGAAGCGCTTAACGCACTTGGGTACTTATTTTGAACTTTGTTTCCTAGCTTCCATCCTCTGGCTCTGAACATCGAAGGCAATACTTGTTTACATGCATCTTGTAACTTAATAGGCGATTGAAGTCCTGGTATTTACGCAGCTTCTGTGCAATTTTACATCCATTCCAGGCTTCCAGAGCCATATTTATAATAATATTGCCTTGCACAAGAATGTTTGTTATCTGTTGAAAATTGAAAATAAAGTCAATTTCACTTTTACATGTTTTTATAAATATTATTTAACTAAATCGTACTCAGATTAATATTTTAAAATACAATTTTAAATTAAAAACCGATTTTTTAATGAAATAAAAAAACATTGCGATACGGGGATAACTTGACACGGACACTGGGGTTATCTCGATATAAAATTCTAAACAAGATGCTCCGACCTATTTCGACTTTGGATATTCGGAAATCCACAGACTGTAACCGAAACTTGAATAAACTTTTTCATCTTCTGACGGCTTTTTCATCTGTGCCCGGCTGTACGTGAGTTTATTATCCAAATACTGTCTATAGTTTACGCGAGTAGTACACATTTAAATAAAACACTTTAACGGTCTCTTTGCAGCAGCCGACGTCTCCCCGTGACCAAGGCAGCTGCAAAGCATTCGAAACGTCGGACCGAAGTTAAAAATCAATTTCAAATAAGTTTAACTAATATATCGCGTTTTAAATCGTTAAAGTGTTTTATTTAAATTTAATATCCAGATTTCCAGACGAAGCTACATATTTCAGACAAACTTATAAATGTTGGACACGTTGGGGTTCGAACGCACGACTCGTTGATTATTAGCCACACATTGTACACGAACGAGCCTATCTTAGAAAAAGTGTAAACTCCGTTTCTTGCATGCAGTCATATTGTACGCCAAAGCAAATTTCAAAATAACACACAGCGCCTTAACTAATAACGTATCTATATTTACGTGTTTCGACAGTATCTATGTTCAAACAATTTTACGTACTCTTGAGAGTTCGTTAAACGTACTAATGAAGCAATTTAAAACTACGATAGCAATGGAAGGTTGGGTCCCAAAGCGTACGTCATTCGCCCTTAATTAGCCTGATGGTAAACCGTACTTAATCCGGTTTACAAGAAAATATCACACAGCTGTTCCTATACCCATACCACCTACTATATAAAGCTGAAGAGTTTGTTTGTTTGAACGCGCTAATCTCAGGAACTTGAGGAATTGGTTCGAATTGGTAAATTTATCGAGAAAGGCTATAGGCTATACAACAGAAAACGGCTCAATACCTTTTTGGGTATGTATAAAAAATAACTAAGCTTTAATTGGTCTAAAAATGTCCACGGCAGTATATGTCTACGTATAAGAGGAGGTTTGCAAAAATATATTTGGATGCCCAAAATAGTTATTTTACGAGGACACGCTACTTCCAGTACACTCACAAATTACAATTATTTATCAAACCACAAATTAGCAAATACAACAAATTAAGAAAATTTTATTTCCATGTTTCCACAAAGTATTTCCATTTTCACTCATCAATTAAAATATAAATTGAGTTCTCGAAGATTTCTAACTTTATTGAAAGTGCCCATTCAATATATGTTGGGAACTATGTTAATTTAGTTCTGTTTTTGTTCACTATACTAAAATAAGCTAAATACATAATTCAGAACTTAAAATACAATGAAATCTGTCTGTAGTTTACGCGAGTAGTACACATTTAAAAGAAACACTTTAACGGTTTCAAACGCGATATATATTAGTTGAACTTATTTGAAATACGGGCAAAGGGAAATCACGGCTGCTTCAAAGCATACGAAACGAGGGATCGTATTTAAAATAATTTTCAAATAAGTTTAACTAATATATATCGCGTTTTAAGCCGTTATAGTGTTTCATTCAAAACTTAAAATCCATTCATATATATGTGGTGTTATTAAAAACAGTTTTAATTTCGAATAGACTATGTTACTCTCTGCTTCCTACATTAACTTGTCGCCTATTAGAGGTAGGTACAGCCTTAAGGACGATAAGTCCTGCATTCAAATCCTGGGGATACATTTTTTTTCATTGGGATTTGACTATACATTAATGAAATCCATAAAGTTGCTTTAACCTCAAAGTTTAAATAAATTTTCACCGTAAATATTTTAATCTTGAACATTTCCTATTCATCTAATAATATCCAATTTTTGGAATAGAAAAAAATCATTACTGTTAAGAAATTGTTAATATAAATGTTACTTTGATCTCATTATAAACTCCGTATTTTCCTCTCTACAAACGGAGATATTCTATAACCATAATTAGGATTTATTTTGTTTCTTTAACTTTTATAATACACTAGCTGTGTCAGCGACTTCGTCCGCGTAGAATAGTTATTTGTGTGTCAAAATTTATTTTTACAAACCGTTTCCACAACTTTATCAATTCTAGCTATTATTAAACGCGACGTCGGTCGAATCCAGTCGTTTTTGCTAGGTAATTATAGACATATACTATCGTGGACATTTTCTTAGATCATTTAAAGAAAATTAATTCTTTCATACACATTTCTTCTTGAACCGTTTTCGCAGAGCACGCAATTGAAACCCTCAAAGATTTTTCCTGGTTTTTCCACGACACAACATGATGTTTTAAAGCCTTAAGCTTTTCTCTACGAATGCTTTAACCAACACAAATTTAATTTTTCATCTGAAACAAGTAGTTCCTGAGATTAGCGCGTTAAAACAAACAAACTATATATAAATTGTTTAGTTGTATATATGAGTATAGATAAAACCTAGGATATAAAACACTCTTTATTCTACGAGAGACGTTAACTAGCTATAAGGAAACCCATTCAATTTTGCAAAATAAACAAAACAAATCAACATAAAATTCTTTGTACAATCAAATCCAGGGGCTCTCAAACAATGGTAGAGATATTAAAACCGCGGCGTTGTCAGTCAAGTCACGAGCTAACGAAATTATCACTCGCATTTTGTCGGGGCCAATTTCTGTCAAAGCCTGAAGAGAATGTCAACGCAAAAACGCAGTTTGTGGTCATGAAAAACGGGGTTTTTTAAATTCCGTTGAGATTTTCAGTCCGACCGGCTAACCGAACAGGTTAAAATGAACAAATACCGCCTACGATTATAATAAGGCTCGATAAAAAAAATGTTTTTACTTTGTAAAACGGACACAAGACATCAAACGAATCCTTTAATTTCATCCATTCATATAGTTGACATATCTAGTCTTTTACAATAATGTACTTTCTATAGTAATGTATAGAGCTGAAAAGTTTGTTTGTTGGTTTGTTTGAGCGCGCTAATCTCAGGAACTACGGGTTAGAATGGAAAAAAATCTTTTGTGTTGGTTAGAGCATTTATTGACGAAGGCTATAAGCTATAACATCGCGCTGTGACTAATAAAAGCGAAGATACAGTGGGAATCGTGAACAAAACGGGGAAAAGTTTATAAAGATGAAGGGGTTTGCAAAAACGAATTTGGATGCTCCAAATAACTGTTCTACGCGGACAAAGTCGCTGACACAGCTAGTTTTTATATATTTATTTTATTCTTTTTTTTTAATATAGAGGAGGATAGATAAGCTTGGGGTTCACACGATGGAACATCTAAACAAGACGCGACGCCGACCTATTTTGGCTTTAAGTGTTCGGAAATTGACAGACAAAATTTAACGGCTTATTCATCTGTGTACAGTGGTTCGTGACAAAGTTTCGGAAAAAATTTAAATAAAAAATTTAGAAACATCTTAGACCCCACGACTCGCTGATTATTAGCTATACATTTCTACCATTAGACTAACGAGACTGTCGCAAAATACCTGTTAATTCAGAGAAAGTAAAATTTTAGCTAAGCTTCTTCTTTTCCCTTCTCTAAAATTTAATTGTAAACAACTATATATCGTTTGAAAACATTAATACTTTTCACATGTTATTGCACATGAAGGCACTATATAATTTAAAGATCGAAAATAAATTGAAAAAACTCGACGATGAGGTGTAAGGACTCGGTAGCTCAATTGGTAGAGCAACAGCACGGAACGTTGACGATGCCCGTTCAAGTCCTGCCCGAGACGAAATTTTTTTATGTCTTCATTGTTCTTAAAGTGGCCAGGAACGTTATGGACGTAACAAAGCGTTGTAATTTTTCTGTAGAAGCTAGACTGAAGCTTATTTCATGGCCATGAGGAAAGTAAATTGTAAATCACTACCATTTTACACGAAACTTGGGACGTGGGACGAGGTGAAACCGAAATTGTTTAGCCAATTGTTTACATCTGACGAAAATTGCGTGTAGATTGCTCTGGATTGGACTGGCGGTATTTTCAAAGTTTGTGTTTATTTATTATTACTGTCTAACTAAGGCACAATTTGAATAGGTAGTGTACATTTCTAGTTTATTGTAATTTCTCGTAAATAATGCGTAATTTACAACTTCATGGATGTGTTTGTGATATTTGTATTGTAAATTGAAGTTGAAAATTGAGAAAACAATTTTGAGACACTGTACAACTAAGGCGTGCCTAAATTAGAATTTTGAACATTTTAAAATCAAAAAAACTTAAACTACCGTTGTACAGACAATACTACAGAGTATACGCGAATACTATACGTAGACCTTTAGTTTAATGCAAAGTTTATTTGCTAACATATACATATAACTAGTATATACTAATATATTATATACCTGGTTTATAATATATAATACAATAATAATTATACATATACATTAATTATAAAAAACAAACAACAATAACAAAAAACGACAAAGTCATTATTATCTATATTCCATTAATAACCCAACTGGGTCAAATCCACGACCAGCATATTGTTATTTGTTTTAACACGATATAACCGAATTATACTTCAAACTAACATACGAAGTTCTGCTTTAACATCTGAGGAAGACACAGCGAGCACACAGCTGTGCCAACGACGCATTACCAGATACTAGGAGACTGGGTGTCTTAAGCCTGGAATTGATATCGAAACGAACACTACTATTACTACTACAAACGTTGTGCTTTTTATATACGTTGTCTCTCTGGCATCCTCTCTTTCTTCTTGTGACGAATTAATCACGTCAAATAGTTGATCCGTTTGAGAGTGTTGATTTGTCGAGATTCAACCCTGAAACGAATATTTCGGCAATACTGTGCAACGCATTTTGTTCCAAATTATTTCTACAATTGGATTTAGCTATTTTGCTGTCTTGATTGTTTGTATTACCACAACAAGTCTTTATTTACATTTCTTTTTCTTTTGTTTTTATCCTTTTTTATATTGTATGTATAATATTTGTACAAGTCTTTTTGCTGCTACAGTTTATTTATTCTTACAAAGCAAGGGAGTAATAACGCTATTCCACCTGGCTTAGACGAATAAATATATTGTAAAGATCTTCTTGTACTTAAAAGAATTAAAATTATGGAACAGCTGGGACTCGAATCCACAGTCTACTGGCGTTGCTTTCAATTGAACAAACCTGGTGCGCAGTTTTTCGTCGAGTCAATACAATACAAATAGACCGCTTCTGTACTAGCGATGCTGGGATGACCCGGGGAAAACAAAATTTTTTTCCGATCGGGTCTTCTGTGGACTAAGTCTGATTAATTATTAAGCTGTAAATAAACCGATCGGTGACAGGGACACAGAAATTGGACAAAAACCCGGGAAATAGAGATCACTTTTTAACATGAACTAATTTCACAATGTAGATTTTGTTTGAGCAATGTGTTTTTATGAAACACTACTATAAATATATGATATAATATTGTAGATAAAATTAACTCTATCTAAACGAACCCATTTTGCCAGAGAAGACGCGAAAGCTCACTATTTAACGATTACCATTTAGTCAGAATGGCTTTCCAATATGGCTGCTAAATGTCCAAAGGTAGTTGAATGCAACTCGACAGTCGTTTCCTGATAGGAGGAAACAATCTCAGTTCGCAAGCGAAACAATAAATAAAGATTACTGTCCGTTTCGCTACCGAAACATATCCTATGCATTGGGGCCATTAAAACCGCGACTAAAAGTTAGTCCGTTATTTAAAATATAAGTATATTGAACATTGTATATTTTTCTTGGAGTAGGAGTTTTTCCGGAAGTAGTGTTTGAATAAGTTAGATTTTTTGGTCACAGCTCAAATTAATCAAAAAGTCTTACACATTTGATACCAAATAATAGGTAAGATTTATAAAAACCATTATATCAAGTAATTTATGTTCTTAACTCAAAATATTAGTTGAAATTTACGTCTATTTAAATAATGTAAGTAAATATTATGACCAAGACGTTGACCTAAGACTCTAAAATTAGGCTTTAAACAGAAGGTCGTTGGAGTCGTAGGTTTTAAAAGGTCGATTGTTTTAGTCAGGCTTTATTTAAAATTTATATTATTGTACGTGATAGAATAGATAAGCTTGGAATTCACTTGATGATAGGTGCAATACCCTAGCAAGCACCTAAACAAGGTACGCTGTCGACGTGACTCAGATAAAATTTCGGAAATTACCTTAATAACACTGTCTATAGTTTACGCGAGTAGTACACATTTAAATAAAATACTTTAACGGTTTAAAACGCGATGTATTAGTTAAACTTATTTGAAAATGACCTCGTCTCCCCGTGAACACGGCTGCTGCAAAGCATCCGAAACGTCGGGCCGAAGTTAAAAATCATTTTCAAATAAGTTTAACATATATATTGCATTTTGAACCGTTAAAGTGTTTTATTTAAATATCTTAATAATTAGAAAAATCGACAGACCACGACCCATTGATTGTTAACCGTTCATTGTTACCGTTGCACCAATGACCTCGTCAAAAAATATTTATCTACCCCTCATATTTTGAGGTAAATCTAATGGCCCCAACCATTACACTAAACAGCCATTTTCGTATGTTATCATTGGTCACCATGGCTTAATAAAAGCCAATAAACATGCCACAATGCTTGTTTGTACCAGAAAATCTTGGAAGAAAATGTGGAAACGCTTTAGAAGTCATCCCCTTAATTCCGTTGTTAAGCAAACTATAATTTACTCGTAAATTGTTTCCCCTGTCTGTTTCATTGACGCAATTCACAGATGCCTTCGTCCATCCTTGCTCTACCGAAATATTTTACTCCTGAAGTGTAAAGCCTTGTTTTGAATTGACCTTTAACCATTAAGCGTATGTACATATAGGAAAGTGATAGGTCCCTATGACTGAAAAGTTTCCTATTTTTCATCTGTTTTTGCACATATTTTGCAAATTTTGCACATAGCATTATTTAAATTACAAATCGAACGCTGTAACGCTGGAAAACTGTGAACGCCAGTTCAAGTCCCTCCCATCTCGTAATATTTTTAATTAATAAATTAAAAAAAACAATTGGTATGTCTTGTGGAAATTGTTGTCTAATGTATGGGTGCATATTCTAAAATAATATTTTGTCCTTTTAGTAACAATGTGTTATTTTAAATACTGTAGTTACGCGAGTAGTACACATTTAAATAAAACACTTTAACGGTTTAAAACGCGATATATTATTTTATATATGTGTTATTTTATAAGATAGTGAAGTTGCGTATTATTTACGTAGTCGAAAATAGGGGGCTTGCACCAATAATCCCTTTCGGCATTTACTTTCTTTACAAATGTTAAACAATAGTTCATTTAAACTTCTGAAAAACGGGATGAGTATATACGAAACACAAAAAAAAATGTTTATTTTTTAATATATAGAAAATTTACAAAATTTATATTACATTAAGGGCCCTCTAAAAATATGTTTCAGTCTTAAGTATGTAGCGTTGTCATCGAGCCAGCTTCTTAAAGCAGACACCTTGGCATACACGCCTGGGTACTTTGGTCTTGCACACCCGAGACCCCAGGATACCACCCCAGCCAATTTTCCATCATGGACCAAAGGACCGCCACTGTCACCCTTAAAAACAACATAATCTTTAAAAAATCGACACGAAAATCATGGCAAAATATTAAATAAACATATACACATTTTAAAATATTTGGAACTTTGAGTTTAATGGAAAATTGATGATATCAAATTGCTTTTAGCTTGAAAAGTGACATCAATCGGGGATTTAGCTAAAGAGACATTTAGGTAAATATTATTTTCCGAAGAAAATAAATACAAATGAATCTTTTTATTTTAATATTAAGGTCCCGATATTATGTTGTATATGTTATTTAAAAGCTGTTGTAGCACATCCACCACAACCCACCTTTAAAACTAAATTTATATTCACTTATATTTTTTGCAAAAATAACTCTCGATTTAGATTTAAAAATTCCAGCCACAACATAATTATTTTGTAATTGAGGTGGACGGCAGTGACGTCAAAGAAAAGTCCGCTAAAAGGAATTTAATATTTTAATCCTGAAAGCGAACCTCACGTATTTTTTATTACTACCTACTTTTTCAGTTCGTAGCTCTAATAGAACTACTTTTCTTCATTAAAGTATTGTGATGTATGTTATAAGATATTAACAATTTAAATACTGTCTATAGTTTACGCGAGTAGTACACATTTAAATAAAACACTTTAACGGTTTAAAACGCGATATATTAGTTAAACTTATTTGGCGTCAGAAACATCCTCTATCTTTAGTATCCCCGTGACCACGGCTGCTGCAAAGCATCCGAAACGTCGGGCCGAAGTTAAAAATCATTTTCAAATAAGTTAAACTAATATATCGCGTTTTAAACCGTTAAAGTGTTTTATTTAAATATTAAAAATTAGTTTTACCCTTTTTCGCTACTTTTATTTCATAATTTTTCTGTAAAACAAAACGGCAAAACAAAATCCAAAACAATTTTTGTATTTGCTATAAATTACAGCGAACAGCTTGCATTACTTTTACGAGCTGTCATTGTAAACTAGTAAATTACAAACATCTAAAATTAATAGACGGTAAAGTAATTAGAAGTATAGAACATAAAGCTAAATTCTTTTTCACTTATAAAGTATAAATGACGTATTTTTTAAGTTGCTTATGCATTTGATGTCAAAATTACCTGACAAGCATCTTTCCCTCCCTCCGGCAATCCTGCGCAAAGCATAGATGGTGTGATCTTGTAGAGTGGTGAATACGCGTTTCCACAAGCGTCTTGGTTCACTTTTGGCACTGATACTATTTGCAGTGTCTTGGGAGACCCACCGCCTTCCTATAAAGAAATTTTAAGGCTTACCAGATTGAAATTAAATCGAGTTTTTTATTAATTTACTGATATAATATCTTTAGTAATATGATAAAGATGACGTTTATTTTAATGTACTAATCTCGGGAACTACTTGTTCGATTTATTTTTGTGCTAGATAGACTATTTGAGCAAGGCTTTAGGCTATATAACATCACGCTGCGATCAATAGCAGCTAAAAAAAATTTAACCTCTTAAACCGTTTCGAACGAATTAAAAAATGTCCGCCACTGTATATTTCTAGTTTAATTAAAATATATCGCGTTTTAAACCGTTAAATTGTTTTATTTTAATGTGTACTACTCGCGTAAACTACAGACAGTATTGAAGGTCAACCTATTTTGGCTTTGGATATTCGCAAATCCACAGACTACAACCAAAACGCGATAAAACTTCACGGTTTTTTTCGTCTTTGGACGGTAGGTCGTGACCCGGACGGAATTGCGATATTCCTACCAACAATTTAATATTCAGATTTAAAGTGGGGATCAAAGCCACGATCCCTTGAACCTTAACTTTTCTACCATTTCCTCAACGAACCCGTCAACTTACCCTTAAATTACCCCATCCAGTAATAATAGTTTCCTCGCCATCATCGATTTCTAGACCCTGCTCATACAAATCTATAGGAGCGACCCGTTCATTGAACTCCAGGGGTTTCTCCAACCATAGAAGACCGACATCGCAATCCATTTTGTTATAGGTGAAATTAGAGTGATATACATAGTCCCCAACTTGGTACAACTCTCCACCAGTTCGACTTGACGATGAACCCACTCGGACTTTCAGGTCCCTTGGATAGGAACTGCAATTTTTTTTTGTAATTGAGTAACTTTTAATCTTGACAAATATTAAGCTGAAGTGTTTGTATGTTTAAGCGCGCTAATCCCTGGAGCTACTGGTTTGTATCGTAACGGTATGTGCGATAGACCATTTATCGAGGAAGGCTTTAGGCTATGATGGGTAAACGTGTTGTCTAGCATTATGTTAAGCGAAAGAGGTCCTGGGTTCAAGTCGGCCACACGCAGAAGTCTGATCAACTAAATTGCCTGTAAATAATACCGGTGAGTAAAACGGGCATACAGATGTGTTCGCCCCATGCCCCACGGGGGTATACGGGATTTCATTCTATTTTCAAACAATATTTATTAAGATTAAACTTTCCAATATTGTTTTAAAGCTTTTCTTTTATCGAAATATATACATATTTTATAAAAATGTACATTTATATTATTTCACTGTAAGTAAAAAAAAAAAGCTACTAAAATTAATAATTATTATCATTGTTAAGGACTTAACCTTTCTAGTTACAAGTAAATATAAAGTTGTTCCTTAAACATAAATAAGAAAGAGAATTCTTTAACTCTTTATAAAATTAATATTAAAACAAACTGTGATAAAAAGGAATTTTGAAACATTTAATTAACTGTAGAGCCTGGATAACTTGATATTATTATAAGAAAAATTAAGTGCCTGTCGGAAAAATATGATATTTTAAATATAAATAACAAAAAAGTGTGTGTTTCGAGATCCAGACAGAAATGAAAAATGACCTAGCCTTACTGTAACTTAATATATATATATTTTTTTAATAAAACACTTTAACGGTTTAAAACGCGATATATTAGTTAAACTTATTTGAAAATGATTTGATTAACTTCGGCCCGACGTCTCGGTGCTTTGCAGCAGCCGTGGTCACGAAGAGACTCCCCGTCTCATCGTCGTCGAAAAATCATTTTCAAATAAGTTTAACTAATATATCGCGTTTTAAACCGTTAAAGTGTTTTATTTAAATGTGTACTACTCGCGTAAACTATAGACAGTATTTAATATATTTTTTACAAATAATAGTTTACTTCATTGTTGCTTATGTTAATTGCGCATTGTTATTATCCTCCTTATTGAAAATCATGTTTTTTGTAATTAGGCCACTTTGCCTCTAGCAGCCTCATATGAAAGTTAATAAAATTATATTTACCCAATAAGGCAATGTGCAGCAGTTACTACTAAATCATTAGCGACAATTGCCCCCCCACAAGTGTGTCTGCCTCGAAATGTCAAAGACACCTGATAAGGTACATCCATTATGTCAACATCCTCGCCGCCCACTATTCGTGTATCTTGCGCTGGAGTTGAAACTAGGAGACAAATAGCAATTATAAATAATTTAAAAAAAAGTAAATATTTTCTGTAGTTTATGCGAGTTACTTTCAAATAAAACAGTTTTAACGGTTTACACGAAATATATTACTTAAATTATTTCATATAATCGTTTCATTTTCAGTTCCCCGTGACCGCGGTTTCTGCAAAGCATACGAAGAATTGGGCCGTAGTAATATTATATAAAATATAATTTCAATTTTTTAGTTCGTGTATTACAGTTAAAATTGTTTTATATTTAATTATGTATATTTAAATTAATTTGCTTGTTAGCGAGATGAACATAGAGCTATAGCGCAAAGATAAATTCTATTGTAGTCAATTCGAAACCGGGTTGTATCTTTTTGTATTGATTCTTTTCTATATTGTATTCAAATTTTTCATTGGCGTTGGTTTTACATGATAAAAACTAGTGCAATCATTTTGAACGCGTACGTTCTATTTAAAACAAATTCATTTCTTTTTTTTATTAAAGTGCGTTTGCTTACCATAAACAATTAGCCAATTTTCATACTCTATTATAGATGTAAAGCGTCATAACGTATTAAAAAAACTTTTAGTTTAGACTAAACCGAACTCACCTGAACACCCAACGAATACCAAGAGGCAAAACAACAACAACATTTTAGTAACTCCAAAACACTAGACATAGTTTTAATTAGAGTATCTTATATACCAAGGAGTTACAAAAGGCTATTATCTAATGGACGATAGAGTTCACCTTCACACCATTTTTGATCTCTTATCTTTTATCACTTACCTAGCTTTAATTAGAGTGTTTGTAAATAGTGGATATCGCGATGTCTCCAGATAATAATATATCTCACTACGACTGCTATTATGGCCGCAGGCGTATTTATTAACTAATTGCTTAGAGCAACAGCTCGGAACGCTGACCGTGCCGGTTCAAGTCCTGTCCAAGTCCATTTTTTTTCTAATTAATTTATATTTAATGTATTAAAAATTACATAGTAAATATTGTCTATCACACGATCTAACGGTCAAATATGTGATCCTATATCAAAAATATATATAATAAAAAACGGCATACCAAGAAATGAGAGGACACCGTGAGTCAGTTCTGTAAGGACCCAGCTAGTTTCTTCAAATACCAACTGTGAGGTAACAGATGGCGCGTAGCAGATTTGACTATGACACCCTCTATCTTCAGTCCTCCCGTGACCACGGCTCTTTCATTTCTTTCAGGGAAATAATTGCTAATTAAGCGATGTCTGCAATTATACTAACTGCTTGTAGACAAGCAATTAGTTAAGATTGAAAACTTTAATATTTTTCACGTGTTGTAAAGATGGTGACGGGTAGCTCAATTGGTTATTACAACAGCACGGAACATTGTGGATGCCGGTTCTAGTTCCTCCCGTGTCCTTAATTGTCTTTCAATCTAAAAGCGATTTTTAACTTCATTAGTTGAGCTGTTCGTCATTGTTATCTACAGAGTCGAAAGATTCATACATAGTATTTCTTGATGCTATAGTAGTGGTCCTTCTTCTCGAGTCCAAGGTAAAAGATACAAAGGATCAATGCCACTTACCGTATCATAAATCGATCGAGACATTAACCGTGAAATTACGAAAACGTAGATAACTTGTTGCGTAAACTTCAATTTAATTAAAATCGTCGCTCCTTGACATAATTGGTTTTTATCTATCTGCGCAATTCTGATAAGACGCGTTATTAAAAAACCCGTGATAATAGTAAATATCATTGATAGGTCTTAGACGAGAATTGATTACTTAATAAATTCACTAGCTGAGCTGAGAAACGTACTTCTATCATGAAGTACTTTCGATCAAAATTGTGTTATAACGTAGGTTAGGTTAACGAAATAACGACACACTATTTACACTTATATTCCATTCCTCACATGACGTGACCGATGTCGTGGGTAACAGCTTTTATTTATAAATACAAAGAGGAGGTTTGCACAACCTATTTTGATGCCCAAAATACGCGGACGGAGTCGCTGGCACCGCTATGCTTCCAAGTGTAAACTACATGCTTGTCTCTTCTCCAATAAAAAAATCACGACGATTTTTTTATGTAAGGAACGAAACCTTACTATATGTATAAAATTAATGAATATGTTTAAAAGCTAATATTATTTTTGCGGTAATTTTATTTAATACCGCTTCAACGTTGAAAAAGGGAGCATTCAGTACAGTCGGTATCTAGAACAGTATTTTCTTATTGCACTCGGCGACCAATTGTCCGTCTCTTTGTGATATTGTTCTTTAAGAAGGCTTTGCTCGTAGTCCCATCTGGATGGAATTTTCTAATTTATTTACTAGCCTTTACTTTTACTGCCTTAGTGTAATCCCCGATGGAATTTTAAGTCTCTTCTTGTCTTCTTATTAGTCTTAAAGGTTCTCTTTTTCATTTCAATAAGTATCAAAATAGTAGGTAAGTACTTAATGTTAATTTTTTTAAATTGATTTTCTTCGAATTATTAATCGATTTGTGTGAAAAAAAAAATACGTCACGGTCGGGACTTGAACCGGCATACGTGTTCCGTGCTATTGCTCCAATCAATTCAGCTACCAAGACCTACACGCTTTCGTCGATTTTTTTTATACTTGCACCTCTTGCGCAATGTAATTTCAACCTTAGACTTGTGTATTAATTAATTCTCTACGTTTAAATAAATTACTTCTAACGGTTTAAAACACGATAAGTATTAGTTTAACTTAATTACAATTTGTTTTAATATATAACTGCTGAGTAATCTTCAAGCTTTATGTTTTTAGGGATCCAATATAAAATCCAATATAAAACTAGACCGTATTCGATATCTGTTTGTCTGTCTATTACTAAAATATATCTCAAAAGCCGATACCCGTGGTCACGGGGAGTCTCCCCGTTTATGTTTTGTTACGTACGTTTATGTTCGTTTAACTGTAGAGTTTGTAGTTACTTTTAGACTTTAGACAATAAAAAATTTGTTACATAAAAAAAAAAATTATATTTTGCGTTTTAAACCATTGAAAATGCTTTATTCAGATTAAGCTTTATATATATATATACACTAACGGTTTGAAACGCAAAATATATTTAGTTTTTTTATGTAACAATTTTGGTCTCTTCGTGACCACGGCTGCTGCAAAGCATCCGAAACGTCGGGCCGAAGTTAAAAATCATTTTCAAATAAGTTTAACTAATATATCGCGTTTTAAAACGTTAAAGTGTTTTATTTAAACACTTTAACGGTTTAAAACGCGATATATCAGCTTAACGCGGGACCACGTGACCACGACTGCTGCAAAGGATTCGAAACGTCGGGCCGAAGTTAAAAATCATTTCCAAATAAGTTAAGCTCGTTTTAAACCGTTAAAGTTAAAGCTTTATTTAAATGTGTACTACTCGCGTAAACTATAGACAGTATTTAACGTATAACGTATATCGTTTTAAGATTATTTAAAATAAATTTCCATGTTCGACACTTACTTTACATCTAAAAAGTAGTCTGTATAATAAAACATTTATTTAGACTGAAATAAAAAGAAACGAGCGAGCTTTGAAGCGGCATCCACAGCGTTCCGTGCATTAACTATGAACTAATTGTAAGTTATCAATTGTTTAGAGCAGGTGCTCGTTCGATTCCCGCTCGTGTCGTATTTTTTTATGAAATCCAAATAGGTATTTATGCGATAATAAGGGAAAAACGTTAATTTTTTTAAACGAGGGTAGTCCGATATATCGAGAGCTTGAAGCACCTTTACGGCTTCACTGACTCGTCACAATCAACGGATTCGTTGACAAAGCGTTCCCGGTGAAAATCCAAAGTTCCGTGCAAAGACTGTTCCCGTTTTCACTCATTTAATAACAATGCATGTCTTTGAAAGCTGTAAACTTCACATACAAAGCCATTCTCAGTAACTAATTCCACATAACGCTACAATGGCTTCTCACTGTAATCTCCATGTGAATGGAACTATGGCTGCTGATATTTTCAGCATTGTTTCAGCTGAAATATGAATTTAGCTGTACTTTTAGCTGGGGATAAAAATCACTTAGAGCAGCATGCGTAGTGCATTTGTTTGTGTATTTTGAATCATTTGAATACAATTAACGTTAAGAAAGTTGATGCATTGTAGACCAAGCTGTTTGTCACGTTTATTGCTTTAAACGAGATTACTTTGAGTTAACGTACGCATTGTGACGTGGAAATTCGGTCTCGGGTTCAAATTCTAGATATAATGAAACGTTACTATGATATTTGCGTCCGCAAAATTTTGCGGTAACACTTAGTAAAAACTATATTTTGTAGTGATATTAATAAAGATTCTTGACGTGGTAAAAATATTTATAAGGAACACTTTCAACAAAGTACTTTAAGCGAGTGATACACATTGAAATAAAACATTTTAAACGGTTTTTTTCAACTTTTCTTCAATTTTTTTAATTTTTACTTTTAGTTTCACGGTCTTTTAACTATTGGCTACTTTGCAGCAGATTTTGCGTTTTAAACCGTTAAAAGTATTTTATTTTAACCCTTTCAACATTTGACGAGCTCTCGACAACACTATGCTCGCAAAAGAGCAATACTAGACAATCCGTTCTATAAGTAACCTATAGAAGCGGTGGGTTATTAATTAAGTCTATACATTTATACAAAGAAGGGCGTTTTCAAAAGCAATTGGGTGTTTCATTAATAATAATTTACTCGTTCAACCGAAGGTAACAAGAAGACTCCGCAAAATTATAATAAGCCCCCATTCTACTGAGAAAGCGCGAAACAAAGCCTTCAATTGTGTTTGTGTGATAGCTGTCTATTACGCTAGATGGATCTCGATTCCCGAAGTCTGTTTCAATGGAGTCAGACCTCATTACGGCGGCGTTCAATACTCAATTCTGCGCGCCAAAGAATAGAGGCGAGAGCCAAGCGCCAATGCTTTGTAGTGATTGATGAAATTTCAAGATTGTAACAATTTGAATAAAATTTCGCTCGGCTAGACTTATTCCTGACGTTGAGTCATTTTTTTTAACACAGACTTTATTTGATACTTATATGATGGTACTAAGTATTAAGTTCGTAAGTTTCGTTTGCCATGAGCGAGGAGGTAGATATTTTTGAAGAGAAACTATTTTATAATGGATAAAAAATATTTTAGTGGCGTCAGGACATAAAACGAAAATTAGACGGTAGCATACAATATAAATTGTCGTGCGAGTTAATTATTTTATAATAAACATCCTTAATAAATAAAAATAATAATAAATGAATACATACCTTGTACAACATTAGTACTACTGTAGTGTAAGTTAAACCACGTCGTGCAAAATTCCACAATCATTCTAAAAAATACATAATGCTCGAGTGCAACAAATGTACATGGAAACCGCATGTCACGTTTGTTTCTGAAAAATTACGAGTAATATTGGCAAAATATGTCTGCTGAAGTAAACTAGAATATTCGGGGGCTGATCTATAACGCGCTAGCCGCTTCAATAATTTGAACATAATTCTGTCTATTATATTTGTTGCGGTCAATAAAACCCTACTAATAAAAAAATGTTTTATTGTGTACATTTATTTCGGCTAAATCTGTTTACTATATAAACGGTTCTTGTAATTTAATCTAAAAAGATAGACAAATACATACTGTTGTGGACATATTTATAAGGTACGCAACGAAATCCCTAAAACTGATGATTTATAACCTTCGTCAATAAATGGTCTATCCAATCTTTCGTGCTTTACGCATTCAACAAATGAAGTCAGACGAAAAATAACAAGTCAAATCACTATAAACTTTTACATGTTTATTTGAGACTAGTGTTCTGCGTGGTCGTGGTGATCATCGCCACCAATGGCTTTTTCAACTGCCACCGTGACTACCGTAAGGAGCAAACCCAGTGGAAAACCACGAAAGAACAGTTTACGAGCTCTCAGCAGCTTCGTTCCAAAGCCGGGATGGTACCGCCACACTTCATTCCTATAAATTATGTTTTTATTATTATTATTATTATATAATAAATTAAAATTTTGATTGTAATAATATTATAGTACCCTCGTGCTAGCCACGGCTGCTGAAAAACATCAGAAACGTCGGGCTGTACTTAAATGAAATTAAAAATAAATGCACTATATATTTAAGTTTTAAAATGTTAATGTAAATTTTAATTTATTTTTTTTTTATTGACATTATTTAATTTGAAATTAAGTAATTCATTAGTCTTAATATGAAGCTGTTTTAGTTGACGTGCCCATGTCTGATGCAAAAGACGAAACATCGCAATGAATCGTAGCTAAAAAATTTTCAACTACTAGTAATAGCGTTTTAAATTGTTTTACGCTTTGGATGTGTGTGTCAAACTACACCACCACACCCCATTATTTAAACGTGTACTACACGTGTAAACTACAGACAGTTTTTTTTAACTTATCTAATTGTTAAACCCCCCTTAAATGGATATTAATATACATTTGTACCTTATCCATGGATCCTTGAGTCCCTTCTTAGCTAATTCCTTCTCAAGCTGTTCCAATTGTGGTATTCCTTTTATACTACTAAACTTGGTGTATTCCGGCACTTTATACGTATCACCACCCATTCTTCTGAGTCATAAATAATCGGAATTATTAAATATGCAAATTGAAGTTTAAGAGACTATCAATATTCACATTGACAGTTTATACAATTGATTTGGATATATATCGCAGTAAAAAAAGAAAAATATATTTCATATACCTATTATAAAGAGTGTTTATATTTTTCAAGTGGCCAGTTAACTTTTTTTAAATGAATCAAGTTACACCATGATCATATATATATTTTTTTATTTGTTTATTTATTAAACAAAAATATTTTTAACATATCTTTTACATCGTATGAAATGTCATACATTATTTTCTTTATGACATCACTCACCGAGTGATAAAAAACGTCTATTTTACAATTTACACATCACTTATTCGCTTAAACCATCGGAAATTAACTAAATTCTGTAAAGAATAAAGACACAGACCTGTGTCCGTTTGCTTTCTCTCTCGCTGTACCTTTTATAGAACAATTATTTTCCCTAGATACAAACCCAAGACTATTAGCTTTCAACGCTTTATTTAATTGTCTTTTAAACGTAGAACAGATTTAACCAGCATTTAAAACATTTCACACCATTTTCCTTCTATTTCGCTGTAAGTTACACTATAGAACTAAGCTAGGCTGAAAACGGGACGGCTTAAGTATTCTCGTATATTCAACTTAACCACTAAGAGTGACATGTTCGCACCGTTTCTATGGGAATTATATATTTTAAAAGACCGCTGTAGTATAAAACATTTAAAACCAGTTTTATATTACTGTAGTCTTTATGATTGCTTTCATGTTTGAAAACTTTTGTATTTTTCACATGTTATTGCACACGATGGCTATATAATTTAAAAATGGAAAATAAATTAAAACAAAATTTTGACTCGGGCAGGACTTGAACCGGCATCGTAAATTTATTTTCGATTTTTAAATGAATAGTTGCTTCATAGTAAAAAGAAAATATGAGAACAATCTTGTTTTAGGGTTCTGTACATTGGATAAAACGGAACCGTACAGTACCGTACGGAAAGTAGTACTCAGTTTTGTCTGTGTGTTTGTTCGTCTGTATTAACTTATATTTCCTGCAAGAGTTATCTATATCTAAAATATTTTTACAGAAATTTAATGACAGATGCACAACTAAGCGCAAGAGTTCTTTACCTACATGCATAGTAAAGAAAACTTTAATTATATGTCATTTTGTCTATCACTTTATTGTTGTAGATGTACATTTCTGTGTCCGTTTCACTGGTCTATTTTATTAACAGGCAAGTAGTCCATCAGCGAAAAATTCTATTGTTTCCACGGGATTCTAACTCAGGTCCTCTCGCGCTTAACATAATGCTAGGAAACACGTATAACCTACAGCTACAGAGGCGGTCAAATGCAATAAAGGCGGTAATAACTATTACTGAAGAATACTAGCACTACTGACTACTTCTACTTGTTATAACTTGTGCCCAATGCAAAATAGACAGTAACATGCACAAACACGGTTTGAATACAAACCGTATCGAATTTCATAACAAAACTCCGAGACAGCTTTACAAGAATCTCATTTGGATTTCAGATACAAATATGGAAATAATCACAATCTTACAGAAAACTTGTATTAAGTTTAGGGTGGCGGAAATTGATTTTTTATTATTCATACGTAGATATTGGATGGATATCCGTCTTCGACTCATCGCAAAGATCTTATTTCCGAGAGTAACAAGGCTTATTTAGGTACAATGACAAAATTTTAGTGTTTTATAAAAGGTTTACTTTAAATACTGTCTATAGTTTACGAGTAGTACACATTTAAATAAAACACTTTAACGGTTTAAAACGCGATGTATAAGTTAAACTTATTTGGAAATGATTTTTAACTTCGCCCTGACGTTTCGGAATAAGTTTGACTAATACATCGCGTTTTAAACCGTTAAAGTGTTTTATTTAAAAGGTTTACTTTATTAATTATTGCAAATGTGGTACACCTGTATATAAGGTATGTCCCAGAACTACTGGTAGCAATGTATGTCTAATTTAACGGGACGCAGGTTTGATCTCTACTGGGTGCAAATTTTTTAAATCAATTTCCAACCAATCCATGGTCCATTATGATTCAGAAAAGCTTTTTTTTGACGCAATCTTGGCAGTAAGGCTGGATATTAAATGAGTGGTAAGAATATCGAAGTCACGAACCACCGTCAACACTGTGACGGTGAAAAATCCATCAAGTTTAATCGCGTTTCAATTTCAGTCTGTGAATATCCAAAGCCAAAATAGGAAAATAAAAAAGCATCCTGAATACTTTAAATGTTTTGGGTAGTAAGATAAACCTAGATATTGTAATAATTTTTAATTTTTATGACAAATCTCTAGAATGTCTAGGATTTTATGATCTGGATGAAATTTCAATATTTTTAAACCCCCCATGTACAGATTTTACAGACGAAGACTAACTAACTTGTTTTACACTTTTTTAATACATTTTTATGGATGAATATTGACAAGGTGGGAATCGAAATCACTTTCGTGGAATATACACAAGTTTTTTGAAACATACATTAACTATTCCGGCCAGTTTCGCCAAATACCAACTGCGACGGAACAGATGGCGCTAGCGTAGCAATTTTTTTACGTCAGAGTTATCCTCCATCTTTAGTCTCCCCGTGAACACGGCTGCTGCAAAGCACCCAAAACGTCGGGCTATAGTTAAAAATAATTTTCAAACGAGCTTACTAAAATAAAATATATCGTGTTTTAAACCGTTAAAGTGCTTTATTTATATGTGTACTACTCGCGTAAACTACAGACAGTATACATTCATTGTTTCACTAATTTAATCAGCGAAATACAGCAACAATTCATGACAATAAGAATAACTTAATTAGTACAAGCAATAACGCTAGGAGATATGGCAATTAGGCAAAATCCATTCTGATTAATCACTAAATTGCTATTCCTTAAGTGCTATATATAATATACTGTACTATAATTTAGCCTACTGTAACATGACCAGCTAGGTAGTAGGGTAGGGTTCGGTTTCCAAGTTTCCAGAATTATTTGTGGTAAGATTTTTCTTGTCATGGTACATTCGATTCTTTGAGATTTGGGAAAACCATAGTCTACAGTGGATAATGCGCAAAGTGTAACTGCGTTCCGGTTCCAGTCTGTGGACTATGAAAATTGGTCGTCTGCGCATTTTATTAAATACTTTGAGTCATTTCTCCTTTCACCGTGTGAAACTTTTGCTTGTCCGTCCACAAATAAAAACCTAGTAGAGCTACGGTATAATATTTCACTTCAAGGAAATGACACGAACTTACCTTGATTACCCGAAATTATAATTTCAAAATGGCGCCCTCCAGGGAAGTTACTTTGCGAGTCATTTGCGCATCTCGGCTGTATGTTAATTTAACGAAATAATTATTCTCATTGCCTGTTTACGCGCTCTTATATATAAAAACAAATAATTATCGTTTATTACTTTATACATATAATTACTACATATATACATGTATTAATTTTAATTGATACAGCGACAGCCTTATTAAAAAAAATACTCAATGTTTATTTAAAGTTTTATTGTATATTCTACCTAAATACGATTTTATATCTATTTATAGTTACGGAGGTGATAATGGCATCAATGTAGAATATGCCTAGATTGGAGTTCAAATGTATATATTTTTGACGGGTTGGTTGCAATGGGTCTTGGGTTTGCTCCCCACCGGCTCCAAGAAGTTTCTAATCAATCTCTTTTTTTCTGATACATTTTGTACTTCTGGAATTATGGATATTAGGAATATCAAAGTTCCGCCTGGATAATGAACCATCACAGATGAAATAGCTGCGAAGTTTAATCACGATTCGGTTTTAACCTGTGGATGATAACACACTGTGCATCTTGTTTAGATGCTATGCTTATCCGTTCTCCTCTGTCATAAAAAAAATGCATATTACATTCTAATAAGTGAAGATTTAATATTTTTTTCAAAGATTCAAACCCTAGACATTTTAAATCTGACGAATGATTTAAGTAGGTCCTGTGTGAATTATAATTAATTTCTGTCCTACATATCATAATCGATTAGCTGTTCTCAAAGTACAACGAGCATCAAGTTCTTTGTATCGGAGCATACTAATTTTCCATCAATTTTCCGAAAACAAAACTCCTTCAAGTGAAAACCTCTTTCGGAGCACAAAATTAAGAGTAAACACGTTTATTCAAAGTGTCGTTTAAAACAGACAATATAAGAGTAAAAACATCACTTAGTCTTTAAATTGAGCGGTAAATTAAACTGCGCGTAAAATTCTCAAAATAGGGTTGTCACTTAATACATAATATATATAAAATATATTAATTTCTTGTTATACAGTCACATGTGATTTGTCTATTACTTATGTTTAAACTGTGATATAAAAAAACAGAAGTGAAAGAGAGTGTATATTTGCCAAAATATTAATGTCCCTTTCAACCCTAACCTTACCCTCCTTACAACCCTAATTAAACTAGCAACAAGATAAATACTATTGTTTTAATATTTTGTTGTAGCATGTATAAGTTTATTTTGTAGATAATAAGTTCTGGGTTTTAGTCTTTCTAAAATAAAAAAAAGTGGTCTTACATAATCATGTAGTCTAAGTAAGTAAAATTTTGATCATGAAGAACCTTAATGCCTTTTTTTAATAAATACGTATTTAAACGCACTTAAACGTTTTTTTTAACATTACATTTAAACACTTTTGCAATAGATAAAAAGAAGTGACGGTCGAAGATAGTATATGTGTTTCGCGGTCACTTTAAGAAGGGAAAAAAAAGGGAGCTCCTATCCTTCTTATTCTTCTTTCTTGGCTGGAAAGAGAACGTAGTGTGAAAATGTTCCTTTGAAACGAGACAAAAAGTAATTTCGAAAATGAAACAACATGCTCATTTAAACGTATATCCTCGTGTTTATTTAAAACGTTAATTAATTTACAATGTATACATTTTACAGAAATTGAAGACAATCGTTAGTATATTACATTTAGTGACTATTATATTTATTTGTGTATTTTGATTTACGTACATTTTCGTGACACAAAACGTGAATGTCTTGTTTTAATTACAATCAATCATTTTATAATTCATAATTAAAAGATATTTAAATTATACCTCTTTCTAGATATGTATCTCGAATTTGGACGTAATAAAAATTATCGTTGTTTGTAAAACAAATGAATATAACAAATTTTTTCTAGTGTTGCCATACATAGACTGTAACAATATATTTAATTATTTACATTAATTACAATTGTAATATTATTACAAACATTTTAGCCTTATTTTAACCACCTTTACGGTAAGTACTTCTAAAAAAACTTAATATATAAAACTCAAAACCGTTTCATTTTCTTTTATTTGAGATTTTTTTTTTATAATTATCTAAACATAATGGGAGTAATTTGTATCATATCTTATTAAATCTAAAGGGATCCATATCTTACTCCTGTATATCATTTGTGTAGATCGATTTAGCATACCTTTTCTCAGATTTTATAATATCTGTAGTCATGCTTATTTTAAGACTTCTAGACAAAGGAAACAAATAAACAATATTTCGCAAGTTCGAGCATTAACTTTTGAACGTTGAAGATAGCATGACGGTGATGGTAAAGCAAGTATAATTAAGGTAATACATTCAAGAGTCGCAGTCTCTTGCAGTTTGTATTACGCTGAATAAATTTTAATTACAAAACTAAAACTCGAAACGTTGGACGTTCACAAACACGATACAGCTGCCGTTGGCAATCTGAAATTTATCCACTTAGCTAAGGTAAACAATAGGAGTGAGGGAATTTAACTTTCCTGTTTATCTATTTACCTTAGTTAACAAGCTACTAGCTCTTAGACTATGCCTAAGATTAGCAGACAAGAAGTTTTGCTTCATTATATTCCCATTTTATATATGAGGCTGCTAAACGCACAGTTGCCTAATACCAAAAAACATGATTTTTAATTACAGTAAGTTAACAATTTTCGGTCACTGTGCTGAATATATATATAGAATAACAATTTTAGACTATGAAAATATAAATAGCTCGAGTCATAAAATTGTAATTAGGCTACTCTGCCCACTTTACACAAAATTCTCGGTGTCCTTGTTTGCATGTGTAAAATTATCTCGGACGAAAGAAAAAGATATTTGTTTATTTTCTCGAATAAAATGAGATCTATGAGAGAATATGTACGATATACATTCCATACTTACAACTTATCCGTTAATAAAACTTAGCTTGAAATATACCAATAATTTCAACATATATCCCAAATACTATATCACATTAGCTCCATACGAACAATATTTACAAACTCCAAAGTTCTTAATCAGATGTTGCGCGATCATTACGCGCACAATAATTGTCAGCTAATAAAAGCGAAGAGGAGAAGCATTGATGGACGCAGAGCTGATGTATCACCGCGCTGCATTGCCAAGGGGTTTTCACCTGGAAACATTTGAATAATGGAACATACAAATCGGTTTAGCGCTGTATTTTAGGGGGATTGTTGCTTGAACTTCGTTGAATATTACGATGTTGTGGAATTAATATTGGTGTATATTTATGGGTAGTATTTCTGGTGTATTTAAATGTGTACTACTCAGCAAAAATACAGACAGTATTTAAATATATTTTATTGTTTCTCGGGCTGTTCGGTCGACGTAAGCGAGATGGTTCTCGATGCTATGCCATCACGAGCTGACGGCATCATCAGAGCAGAACTAGATGATAGATTATGCATAATTCTTGGAGCAATTGAGGAGCTAACAACATCTCCTAATGATGCCGTTCGCCGTCGACCGAACAGCTCGAAGAACAAAAACATTTGTCAATTCCTCAAATACCCACCCCTCAAGACATGAACGGCTACTGCAGAAGCTGTGACGTCAGCAAGGGAGCACGTATAGTTTCCAGAGTCTTTCCTGTTTGCGTTTGCTATGTACAGTCTTGATAATGCCCCATTCGATGTCGCTTCTGTCTTTACACTGCAAAGGAATGGAAAATGAGTGTCCATATTGGTATGGAGTATTGGTAACACCTACATTCATAGTAGAATCTGATGGCGTAAATTTAATCGACAATTCTTGCTAGTTGGCAAGTGAAATTAATTTTGATAAAACAATATATTCTTTTAAAATATTAGCCGTAATTGTTATTACTACTAACTGTCATAGATTAGTTGTTAATAGTTAAGTTTCTATTCTTCTATTAAATTAATTAAAATTGGTGTCATATATGATGCGAAGAAAACCGTCACAACGGTTTAAAAATGTTTTTTTTTTAATATTACAACACATACAAACAAAATAGTAAAAATAAAAAAAAATGATGAAAGAAAATTGATTATAGACGTGTAATTATCTAGAAGAAGATTAACATTCATCTTCTTTTAAATAAATAATTTAATACAACATCACATAAACCGATATAACAAAGGGATTTTCTATATAAAATATATTAATTATAATTATAAATTAAATGACTATAAAATGTAATATAATATATATTCAATTTTATATAAAATTAAACAATAAGGGGTTGATCAAATTTACATATTTTAAGTCTCTTCTTAGACTGTTGATCCCATTTTGGGCTCATTAGTTTAGTACCGCGCAATCAATCGATCACGGCTTCGATTACTACCAGGTATATTTCTAAATTGTCTAACTATTAAGATGAAATTTGTTGTACCGTATATTAAATGTCTCTTTTAACATAAGTCACGATTTTACAAATATTTCGCCACCGTCAAGGTTAGAACCTATGAATAGGTTTAAGGTTTAGTGGTAGTACCAATGATCACAAACAAGCTGAAAGCTCTTCAAACAAAAATATCTCAACGTTTTCATTACATCTGTAACAAACACGAGTTTCATTTACCCGCACCCACATTCGTTTTAAATTTTCAACTACGAAATATTTTCCTCTCTCTATAAAGCTAAAAAGTTCCACTATTTTAATTCTTTGCATATTTGAATAGAATACGGAACACTGCGTGCGTGTTCTCAAACATAAATGAACTAAAGAATTTCCCTTGAAATGATACTTTTGTTTAAATTAAGTTTAAAATGTAAATAATATATTTTCAACCTAGTTTTCGAGAGTAGATTGCAATTTTAACCTCTGCTATGTGTTAGCTATTATTACTAGTGTAAGTCAATATTATTTGAACATAGAGTACATACAAAAAAAATTGCGTAACACAAACAAAAGAGCGGACCGAAATAAACTTAAAATAAAACACTTTAAAGGCCAGGTTTCGACGGAACAGATGGCGCTAGCGTAGCAATTTTTTACTTTGACGTCAGAGATCCAACTTTAGGCTCCCCGTAACCACGGCTGCTGCAAAGCATCCGAAAATGCACTACGTGCGTTATCTTCACTACATATTTACAAACATAATACATATTACAAAGCAATATATATTATGATTATTTTTTCTCTAATAATACTTCTGTGGTTCGTTAGCAAACTTTGCATTGGTTTTGCCTTTCAAGATATACATTCAACAATTACAGATATGAAATAGAAAATCCCCAGATTTCTCTCACAGAATAACTGTAGGACGTCATAAAGACAAAGCTAATGGTCTCATTTTATGTGAAATGTCCCCAATAGAGCATTTAACCCTTCACGAATGGTCGAGATTTAATTTAGGGGGTGTTAACAACCCTTATTTGAAATTTGCCAAGATTAATGGGGGTTAATCCTAATTAACTTTCAGGAATAAACAGTGAATTTTATTTAAAAACTCTTATGCCTTACAGTGTTGTATTGTGTTACACAAAACGATAGTAATTAAAGGCAAATAATGCAAGTAAATCCGCTATTAAATATAAATAATTATAATTGTAAAATTACACAAACACATATACGTAGCATATAAATAGAAAAATTATAAATTGATTTGAAAAATGTTGTTTCTCGTCTCGTTGTTTATTTGCCATATATTGCAACTATGACACTAACGACTCTATCAGTCCTCTCCATATCTCTTTCGAAGTGAAAAAGAAAATCATGATAACTAATAAAAAGTACAAGAAGTACTAATTGTAAAAATAAAAGTATAATATATTTAAATAAAACACTTTAACGGTTTAAAACGCGATATATTAGTTAAACTTATTTGAAAATGATTTTTAACTTCGGTCATCTGGAAGTCTATTTTTAACTTCGGTTAAATCTGGAAGTCTATTTTTAACTATTGATCCACAAGTCGAACTAGTAAACCTTTGTTCTAGAAAGTTCAGCACATAATCATGTCTATAACAAAAGAGTCTAGTCTGCATTCTGTTTCTATTGTAATAAAATAAGGTTTCTTAACTTCAACTTGCATTGATGACTATAAGCTTCAACTCATTTTGTATCAATTAAAAAATATCTATACTAATATATAAAGCCTAAGAGTTTGTTTGTTTGTTGAAGCGCTAATCTCAGGAACTATCTTTAAGAATTGAAAATTATTTTTATGTTAGAGCAATTATCGAGAAAGGCTATAACATCCCATTGTGACTGTAATGAGCGAAGAAGCAGCGGAAAATGCGGAGACAAGGGAAAATTATAGTGTTCGCTGCGAAAACGGTTCAAGATACCAAAAAATTATGTATTAAATAATTAATCTTCTATGATGTAAATACTATCTTTGAAGATTAACTCGCAAGAAGGATGGGACACAACTGACATTGTGCGTAGAAGCTTAAACTTATAAAGATAAAGAGACAGGTTTGCGAAAACAAATTATGATGCCCAAAACAACTATTCTACGCAGACGAATTCGCTGACACAGACACTATTCTAAAAAAAGAGAAATAATTGTTCCATGTCCTGTTTACATATTATTTTACAAAAGAAATAAACCATAATGTGATTTCTCCTCAACTATTCTTAGTTACTTTAGCGAAACCGTATTTACAAACATTCCTCTCATTTAATGGGTTAGTGGATTTCTGCCACATTTTTACACGCTTCGTGGCATCCTTGTAAAAAGTCCAGGATAATTATAGCGGTTTTTTTTTCAGAACGAGAAATCAGAGTATTACTTATAAAATCATATACATATAACTAAAGTAGATGTATTCTTATCATATATTATGTAAAAATTTAAATAAATAATTTTAACGGTTTAAAGCGCGATATATATTAGTTAGACTGACGTAACGGATGCTTTGGAGCCATGGTCACGGGGAGACTGACGGTCTCCGACGGCCGTAGTTAAGACAATTTTGAAAAAAAATTACCTAATATATATATTGCGTTTTAAACCGTTAAAGTGTTTTATTTTAACATATTATGAATCTCGACAGGATATAATTAGTGAAATTTTCATATCAGCCCCTCTCAAGTAATATTAAACTGTATGAAAATAAAATTAAGGATTATAAAAATAAGGTTCTTAACAAAATGGATACTTTACTCTTTTAAGAAATGTGAAATACCATAGCCATATACATTTCATAGAATCTCATTTCGCTTAATGCGATTCGGATAATTGGAAATCTACAAACTGAAACCATCCAGCGGTTAAACATCACTGCTTTTTAATATCTGTGTAGTCATTCGTAACCGGGAAGGAATTTTGATATCCCTACCGCCCATGGTCCAATGGTAGCAATGTAAGGATAGTAACGAAAAGGTCATAAGTTAGATATTCAGCGGGTTTACCATATTTTGAATTCATTTTATAATTAAAAAAAAACCCCGTCAAACCCAGTCTCAAATAACCTGGACAATATGTGAAAGGTAGAAAATAAAAATTCCCTTGTCCACCGCTGTCGACAGCTGGATAAGCCGCGAAATGTAAATCAGCGTTTCGGGTCCAGTCCGTTCATTTCCGATTGACCAAAGCGAAAATAGGTCGAGAACACATCTCAATTTGTTGCTGGGATGTTTCACATTCCCAAATGTAAACTTTTGCTCGTCTGTTTCTTTTAACTGAAATAGCATGGGGCGGTCACATTTCTGTGTCCGTTTCATTGATCGTTTGTTTTACAAATTGTTTCACTGCCATTCGAACACAGGATCTCTCGTGCTTAACTCAATTTTACGCAACGCGCTTAACTATATGGCTACACAAGCAGTCAATCAAATCTTATTTCTTTTCTTTCTTTAAATAAAAATACCAAATTCCAAAAGAACTTAAATACAGACATTGAGATGTGTTTAAAGTTCTTTAGAATTTGTTTCAGAACTACATTGCTTGACTAAACAGAATTTTACAAATACAAAGTCACCGTTTTTAAACGTTTCTCTTAGCTTAATATATTCTAAACTGTCTGCAGGAATTCAGCTTATTTTAACAGAAATAAACTTGGACGAACTTAACAGATGGTGGAAGAAAAACGAATGGTTAATAAGGACACTATATGAATCTAAAAATACAGAAACGATTCTTTAGCATTTAAACGTTGAAAAGAATTCTAAAAGTTTTTTTCGAAACGACAGATGTCGCTTTAAGGTCTTTATTATAGCTTATATCAATTTTAACTTCATTAGAATGTATCAAAATTTTGCATTAAAACTTGGAATACATTCTACAGCAATTATTTTAATAAACCAATAAACTTTTTTAAATTTTTATAAAACGTTTTTAGAGTTTTTGTCGATATATCTGGAGTATTTTGATAATTTTAAATTGAAATAACTCAAAGTGTAAAGACTGGAAACTGTAAGTATGTTTAGTATTTAAATATGAAAAAGTATTGATGTCATGTTAAGGTGTACCTAGGTTGGTTCTGTTCAAATGTCCAAAGTCTCATCTCAATTAGATTCTGAAACCCTTTCATCAAGTGAAGACTTTATCTCTTATGAGAAACATATATTTGAAAATGAATGAATTACCTACGCTGCCTATATACAATATCAAAAATTTGAGCGAAATGTGAAATGCTGGAGAAATCGCTTTTATTACGTTTCATTTGAGAAAGGATAATGAATAATGAATGACGCGAAAGTGCGAGTTGTAAGAATATAATTTGCAAATGTTAATTTATGTAAAGCTATGTTTTTCCACGCAGGAGCGGAATGTCTAGAAATTATTTTTCAAGTGTGATTTTACGAAACTTTGCGCGCGACATAACTTATTTAATTCAGTTAGTTGTGAAAATAAATGTTATCTCGGTTTTGCAAATTTTGCTTAATTAATATGAAAAGAGACATTACTATCTTGTACTTGTATTTGCAGAATAATTTAAGTGAGACTGAATCATAATTTATTTTGGCTTTCAAATAATGTAACGATCGACACAGGTTTAATTTTTTACAAACGGGAGTATATTGTTTAACAGGACAATATTATTAATGCACATCCAAAGGTTCGATTCTGAGTAGACTAGTCGAAATACGGTTAGTCTACTTAGGGATTTAATATCAGCAAATAAAAATTGATGTTTGTTTTGTTAATATTGTTTATTTCATTTTGCTTTTTCAAGTTGTTAATATGTGTTATAGAAGCGAATTACCAAAATATGTGTCCTCTACAACACAGGATAGCACAAGTATAAAGTACACCACGAGTAAAATATTAATATTTTTATCTAAAACAAGTACTAAGTATGTGGGTACGAATATCTGTTTCTTGGGATTTAGTATTTTTAATTTAGGATTACATATCTTGCATGCCCTCCATATTGTCATTTAGTATAAGTATTCGGTAATTTAATATACTTTTAATACAGTTTTATTTACAATTGCTTGCTTAATTAACACACGGTACTACATATACAAAAATTATAGATAAAAAAAATATTTACCTGACACCACCCCTCTTTGTATCGTAGTTCAGTAACCGACGCCCATGCTTCCAATTGACCTGGCTAGCTGGTTGAGGAACTTCACTGATGATGCATCGAAGCTCTATAATGGAACCTTCTTTGTAGAACTTGTCCTGAAGAGGCTGACCACGTTCATCTATTATTTCCACCTTTGGCACTGTGCAATAAAAATAATTACAATACATAGAATTGGTCTTCCCTATACTCAATTTAGGAAAAACAGGATTCTGTCCAGTTTTCTGGCGGGACGAATTTCTATAAAAACAAGTGAATAATACTCTTATTTTCAAGTAGGATAAAAATGTTATCGTCGTAGATAACAATATAATACAAGCAAGACTTACAAGTGAGGTTAGCCTGAGCTTAACTGTGAGACATAAACGTGTAATTGAAGACGACGCAACGCTGGATTACAGAGAGCCGCAGGATATATATAAACAGTTGGGATGGACTCTGGGCGTGTCATTATTATAGATTACTAAGAGTGTACTCATTTGGAAACTGTGGCTTGATGAACACGTTTTATTATATAATAGAAGTTCACTTAATACACGCTTTTATTTAATTTCTCAAGTAAAAACACGACAAAGTTTTAATAAAGTTCCTACCTAATTGGTGCTAGTTAGAAAAGAAAAAGAAATTCTAATAAAACGTAGACAAAGATTAAATATTATTACTAGGGATCTTAGCAACCTACAAACAATACCATGTCTATTCTATCAGTTAAATATATTTTATTACATTTTGTTTGTAGCTCATTTACAAAGTTAAGCTGTTGCTGACGACGTCGGTTGCGTCCCTTCCCGTCGTTTATGCAAGGTAATATTAAAAGAGACATATAGCGTTCAGGAAACAATCGCTCATATATATTTTTTGGTATCTTGAACCGTTTGTGCAGCGGACGCCTCGGAAACTTATATTGATGAATAATTTTCCCAAAATGTTTCACATTTCCCGCTGTATCTCCGCTTTTATTAGTCACTGGGCAATATTTTATATATAAATTGAAGTTAGCGCGTTCAAACAAACAAACTCTTCAGTTTTATATAAGTTAAGTATAGATATAATCTTATAGACGTCTCTCTAGAACAAAATATATCAACATATATCATTATTACAATCTTTGTATAAGTTGTATTGCTGAACTTTAATCTTCTCAGATTCGATTCGGGAAAAATGTTTACATTTAGCATAGAAGTAAGTTCACCCATGTTGCTTTGCTTAAATTTATCAGCTGTCAGTGCACACTGCTTTAAAGTTACAGATTAAACAAGATTTTACATATATATGTATAAAACTTGCTCTTGTAACGGTAATTAAGTAATAGTATGACATCTATTTTAAAGCTACTTTGAGTCGGTACAGCCTCAATATCAACTTCATACAAATAGATGGCGCTAGTATAGCAGTTTTGACATTGACATTAAGAACGTCCACCATCTTTACCCCCGTAACTACGGTTGCTATTGTCGTAGTTAACAAATAATCGATACTAACATATAAAGCTGAAGAGTGTGTTTGTTTGAATGTGCTAATCTCATGAATGGTTCGAATGGAAAATTCTTGAAAATTTGTGTTAGAGCATTTATCTAAGAATCTTTTAGGCTATAAAACATCGACCTCGGTGCGACCAATACAAGCGAAGAATTAGTAAGAAATTTTTAATTTTTAAGAAATGTTTAAAAAAATACTTTTCTTTTGCATGCAAAATAAAATTTATAAATATGAAGATGTTTGAAAAACCTAATTCTGATGCCCAAAATAACTATTCTACGCGGACGAAGTCGCTGACACAGCTAGTTTACTTATATGTAAAGGACATGCACTGTATACGTGAATACTATTGTATGTAACAAATGTAATTACACGCTTCACAAATATTACCGGGTAACAAAAAGTAATCCCTACTAAGACGCGCACTGTGATTGACCCATCGTTCCGCACTAATCCGGGACAGTTCGAACTCGGTTAACTAAAGCCCGGGCGACTTTACCCGGGAGTTTTTATCCGAATTGTATTTGTTCAGGTGTTGATTACGATCAAATTGTTTTCGGATGATATTTTCGTTGGTACCCACATTTCCTCTTTATTATTCCATTGCAGTAAATTACACTTACAGTTCAACCGAATTCCATTGTTTTAACGGGACTATTGGAAGAGGTCTTGCCCTGTTTATTTGTGTTTTCAATTGAGACTGGCTGATGTACCATAAAAAACGATTTTCCGGGACATCTATTTAGTTATTGGAGAACAAACAAAAAAAAAAAAAAAAAAAAAAAAAAAAAAAAAAAAAAAAAAAAAAAAAAAAAAAAAAAAAAAAAAAAAAAAAAAAAAAAAAAAAAAAAAAAAAAAAAAAAAAAAAAAAAAAAAAAAAAAAAAAAAAAAAAAAAAGAGGGGGGGGAAAAAAAAACAAAAAAAAAAAAGGAAACAAAAAAAAAAAAAAAAAAAATTTAAAAAAAAAAAAAAAAAAAAAAAAAAAAAAAAAAAAAAAAAAAAAAAAAAGGGAAAGGGGGGGGAAAAAAAAAAAAAAAAAAGAGGGGGGGGAAGGGGGGGGGGGGGGAAATGGGGGGAGGGAAAAACCAAAACCCCCCCCCGAAAGTTTTAAGGGGGCTTTTCAAAAAATATTTTGTTCCCCTGAAAATCGTATCCAGGTTGTGATGCTTAAATTACTAGCTATAGAGGAGGTTATTAGTAGAATCATATCGGAGATACATTATATTGCAATAAATGTACAAAAATTGGTTGTATGAAGCTTGTTAAAACATTTTATACTTGCAAAATATTTACACAGAAAAAACGGAGGGATTTCTCCTATCAGACCTGTTCAAATATTGGTTTTAGCTTAAAATTTTGTAACAAAACCCGTTTTTATGTTCAGCTAATGAGGCGAAAATGGCTCTTCTTTTATTTAAAAGTGTGTACCCACTACTTTCGATAGTGGTGCGGGGGTTCGATACCGCTAAAAATAAAAGACTTACTTACTTTAATACCTTTCAAATTTTATTGCACATGTTGGCACTATGTAAATTATAAATTGACAAACTGGTGAGAGTAACAGCACGGAACAGCCACCCCCAAAAAAAAAAAAAAAAAAAATAAAATCGTTTTTTCATTTATACTTACGTATTAGGAATGTTCATACCATGTCTGAAATATGCACTACAGTCGGTCTGTGGATTCCGAACATCCAAAGCCAAAATAGGTCGATGGCGCATCTTCTTTAGATGCTATAGGCTGGGTATATCTCCTCCCATCTCTATTAAAAACAAAATATATGTTTGTCCGTTCCGGATCCATACAACAAACAATTGACATAAGCTTATTGACGTGGATAAACACGATCTAATGAATGGTCAACTTTAATTAACCCAACTAAATTAATTGTTGGCTATTCAATTTTGGGTTTTCATAAATAAATTATTCTCAATTAAATTAATTTATGATATAGTTACCAAACCAATATAAGTAATTTAGTATTTTTTTTTTTTTTTTTTTTTTTTTTTTTTTCCCCTTTTTTCTCTTTCGGGTTGGGGGGAAAATTTTTTTTTTTTTTTTTTTTTTTAAACCCCCTTGTTGGGGGTTAAAACCGGGGGTTTGTTTTTTTTTTTTTGGGGATTTTTTTTGCGACGCCTTCGGATGTCTCGTAGCAGTCGTGGTCACGGGGAGATCACGTTTCAACAACAATTAATTTTGAAGTAAGTTTGAAAATATATCACGTTTTAACCCGTTAAAATGTTTTATTTAAGTGTGTACTAATCGCGTAAACTATTGACGGTATTTAATTTCCAGTTCGTTAGTATGCTGAATACAAATTTACATTATAAATAAAACAAAATTACTCAAAATACTAATTGGCGCATATATACACATGTAATTTTTATTTATTTGTGTCCTTAAATCGTTATAAAATACTGCCTGTAGTTTACGCGAGTGGTACACGTTTAAAACACTCAAACGGTTTAAAACGCGATATATATTAGTCAGACAGTATTTTTCTATAGAATTCTTCTTTGTATGTTTGCAAATCTTCACACTATCCAAACTACTGAAGATAATCATAGTAAAGTTCTTGTTACACTACAATAGCTCGCTAACTTAATACTTCTAATTTTTTTTACCCTTTTAGAACTATAAATTAATTTTAAAACCTTCGTTTAGTATTCCTAACAAGATAAGAGAATAGAAAAGTTGATATCATTTTCGGGTGTGGTTAAACGAAAATCAATGTTTATCGCAGTCCCACTTGGCATTCTCAGGGTTTAACGACCTTATACAGGGTGTCTCTGGGCAGTAAAAGGCTCGTTGGGACGCATTTACGACTCTCACATACCCACTGCATATAATTGCTTCTCATAACATAGCGTTAAGGTATGTCCACAGTGCTGGGGAATGTACATTCGTTTAATTGGAACATGTCTGTATAGCTGTATAGCAATGTTTGGGGGAAATGGCAAGTGATAAGTGCGAGAAGTCTTGGGTTCGAATCTGCGGAATGATTTCAGTGGCTAGAGCACAGAAACATTATCAACTTGCTAGTGAAAAAATGTAGGATGCGGATTTTCTTTGATCGCAATGTCGGGTCATAGTTTAAAATGATTTAGTGTTAAGTTAGTGAATATGTGATAAGTTTTTATTGTAAAACCGTATATATTGTTTAAGGTTTCTCTTGCGACTGAATAGTTCCACGCCCGCGTGTCCGCAAGAGTTAGCTAATATAGTTCGATTTTTAAATAATACTTGTTGTGCTTGCGACTTCGTCAGCGTAGAATAATTATTTTAAGCTTCAAATTTTGTTCTCGCAAACTTCCTCATATTTATAGATTATACCTGTTACCCACAAGTCCAGTCCGTATCTGTCGTTTTGCAAGTTAATCTTTTTTTTTATATTTAAAGAGGAATCATTCTGTATTTTTATTATTGTGTGTTTTGAATATCTTGACCGTCTATAGTTTACTTACTTAGTTTTAGATACTTTTAGCACAATATGAAACGTGCCTTACTCTACTCGGCAGCAAAGTAAGTGCTGAAGTTAATGAGTGACATCTTTATTTAATAAAATTATATGACGTGCTAAGTAAGCTTATTATCTGAATTAGGGCACACCCGACCTTAATGCTCTTACTTTATTTTAGTATGTTAATATTTAATTTGTCTTTTTAACGTTTATACCTCGAAAACGTCGGAGCGCGGCGTCTGCTTAATTACACGAGGTAATAATTTTTAATTTTGAAAATAAAATGGGGAAGTGTCTGACTCTCCTATTATGATACGTGTATTTTTAAATTAACTACATCTTTGACGAGTTAATTTGACTAATAATCAACGGGTCGTGTTTTATCAATTTAGTCTTTTTTTAGTTTTATGTACACTCGCTAATTGTTTCATAAATAGAAAAAATACTGTTATATTTATTTAAAAAAGAAGTTTAGTTTTTGCCTATATCCAACTACGAATTTAAAATAAGATAGTCGGTAGAGAAAGATTTGCTCCAGAAACTCTTTCGCTAAAAGAAGAAACACATTACCAGTGGTGGTATATCTAATCAGTGACGCTGAAGGGAAAAGAAGACGAATCTAGGACAGCAGGGTAACAACAAAGTGAAGGCCAAATGACCCGTAAAAGTTTTCACGGCAAAATTTTTCAAAAATTATTTTATAGATAACCAAACAGCGTTTGATATAGACGAAAATATCAAACGAAAAATTCAATGGTGGTCAATGGTAGGAATTTGAAAAAAAATCCGCAATTTCTTTTGAAAGCCCGATTACAGATTACAGAGTTTATTACCAGTTCTTCTCGTTCGTTCTACGCCCTTGGTTTGAGAACTGGTAGTAAATATAAAGTTAGATTCTTTAATTTTGTAACGTTGATAAGTGTACATAGTTACCTACATGAATAAATGATTTTTCACTTTGACAGGGCGGAAGACCCCGTTGGCCGCCCCTTAATCTGGATCGACTCTCAAAAGTTTCTTATATAAGAAGAATATGTTGAATTCGTTAATTTTATGATATCAATGTATGGCTACAACAAATTATTCTGAATGAACTATATGAAATTGATAAATACATACCGACAACACTTAAATGCACTCTTCTGACCAACGGCGGATGTGTCGAGATCTGACACTCGTAGTATCCTTCGTCCCTTTCGCTCACATACTGAATGAGCAGGCGCCAATCATTCGGCTGTTCAAAAGCCAACGAGTAACGGGAGTCAGCTGAGTATGTATGCCTTCCAAAAGAGAGCAGATGCAGATCTTCACCTTTTCTTCGAACCCAGGAAATCTATGAAGATATTGTTTTAACTCTTATTAAATTTCTTTAATGTATTTCAAAGAAATATTTACGCAATAGCAAAAAATTATGTAAATAACATCATTTTGTGGCGGATAATGCACTGCGTATCACTTGGCCCCAGGATTAAAATCTGCAAAATGTTTGTGCGGTAGTTTGATTTTTTTTAAAGTATTTGCCGTAATTTACCCACATGTGCCCACGACTGCTGCAAACCTTATATCTTTCTATGTTCGAATCCCGGAGAAACAATAAATTTTTTCGGTCGGACAGAGCACAGAAGTCTAAACAACTAGTCACTGTAAGTTAAACAAATCAGTGACACAGAAATGAGGTTTCCATGGGGGAAATGGGATTTTTCATCTGCAATAACCAGAGTGAATGGAATCTGTACTAGATTTTTATTTCAAATTGTACATTTAAAGTGATTGTTATCGTTAAAAATTAGCGGTTACTGTCACTATTAAAATATACGGGCAAATAACTTGCACGATACAACGAGACAACGATATGAAATTTAATGATAGGCGAACAAGTTTTCTCATTTCGCGTTCTCGCAATATTGTCGCGCAGTTAATATTATCTTGTCCTGAGGACACGACTTTCAAAGGGATTTAATAAAAAGACTAGTTCAAATATGACGTAATGAAAATGACAATATTCTAGATTGTTTTTATTGGAGGCAAGCTGGGCTAACGCATTCTATCTCAATTAAACATTTTTTTTATGTCTTTAGTACATGATTTTAATAAAATACTGTCTATAGTTTACGCGTGTAGTACACATTTAAATAAAACACTTTAATGGTTTAAAACGCGATATATTAGTTAGACTTATTTGAAATTGATTTTTAATTTCGGCCCGACGTTTCGGATGCTTTGCAGCAGCCGTGGTCACGAGGAGACAGGGAAACGTCGGGATAGAATGCGTTAGCCCAGCTTGCCTTCAATAAAAACAATCTAGAATATTGTCATTTTCATTACGTCATATTTGAACTAGTCTTTTTATTAAATCCCTTTGAAAGTAATAATATATCGCGTTTTAAACCGTTAAAGTGTTTTATTTAATTGTTTTTAATAAGTTTATATTTTTTCTGAAACATCATGGATTTCGTCTGTTTATGTGGATATTAAATGGGGGGTATTAAATCCGTATAGTATAATGGCGGTTCGCGCTTCGGTTTCAGTCGGTGGATTTCCGAACCTAAAGCTAAAATAGATATTCAAAAAGTATTTAGTAAGTATAGGAGGGCAGTGCATCGTGTTTAAATGTTATGTAGTCGGTATTAAAAATGGGCCGCGAAAACGTTATACTATACGCGTGTAGACGATAGAACTATTTATAATGTAACATATATATACTGAAGCCCCGAGTCTCACAAGATCTCTTTAAACGAATAAAAACAGCCGTGTGAACTAACAAAGCCCCCTTACAATAAATATCTTTACTGTGCTGTTCCATGGTCCATTGAGTTGGCAGTATTCCAGAATTGTATGTAATTATTCTTGCAGTTGATGTTTACATGACTCGACTATAGTGATAATTTAGTACTGGATTAATGCATAGCTTCGGTTTCAAAGGAGTTTGCATAACGGGTGATCTATGAGAGAGTTATGGGTTTTTTAAAAGGGACAAACGCGCTTAGATTACGTTTATGTTCGTTTAACTGTAGAGCTTGTAGTTACTTTTAGACTTGAACGGTTTAAAACGCAAAATATATTTAGATTTTTATGTAACAATTTTGGTCTCCCCGTGACCACGGCTGCTACAAAGCATCCGAAACATCGGGCTGAAGTTAAAAATCATGTTCAAATAAGTTTAACTAATATATCACATTTTAAACTGTTAAAGTGTTTTATTTAAACCTACTTCTTATCTATGCAAATATTTAGGTAAGCAAAGACAGCACAATGCTTACTGTCAAGTACTCACAGTTTTCTCCCCTAAATCGTGTACTCTGCAATGTAAATGAACTCGACTACCCAACTGTGCTGTCACATTATTCGTTGACGCGTCATCTTCGAAGAACGGAAGCGGTTCTGATGTAGTCGTAGATATATCTTCTTCGGGGTATTCATACGTCTCCGTAAACACTTCGTGCCAGAATGGACTGTTGATTATTTTGTCACCGGTTTTTAAATCTGAAACAATTCAAATTCTGTTTATTTTACTTGTACGTATAGTGAACTCCCATTTCCCCTCATGGGGCATGTTTCACTGTTCGGCTTTTACAGGTAAATCAACTTTGCCCTGCCTGACCGAAAGAATCGTTTGTTTTTCCTGGATTTGGAACCAGATCCTCTCAGGCTTAACAATTTACACAGAAACTGTCTCACTTATATGTATGAGGAGAATATTGAAATTTAAAAGTTAAAAAACAGAGAACGTAATGCGTTATGTAATGAAGTGGTAAACCCTTTCATACGATGTGCCTTTAAAAATACTATATTAATAGATTAGCTTGAAATGCTGGTTATAAGACCGATTTTATTATAAGCTGTTTTTTTTTTAATAAAGACAAGTCTAACAACTGATAATTATTAAAAAATATATATCAATCTGTTACAATTGAAAAGACTTTTACCTACATTACTTACCTTGACGAGTTGTTATTGTATATATGGCATATTCTTTACGTTTAAAATACTAACAAATAACGCAAAGATAAAAATTATATATTTACAAAATAAATTGTGTAAGGCTTTCACGGCCATCGTTCAGCATATCATTGTCTTTCGGGCTGTCCTTCGCTTTAGGCTTAAACCTACCTCGATAAATTCTCTAACTAAAACATTTTTTTCACTGTGAACCAGTAGTTCCTAAGATTAGCGCATTCCAACAAACAAATAAACGCTTTATAATATTAAGATAGACAATAATACTGTCGTTACATTTCGCGGCAAACTTCGTAGCTGTTACGAGAATAGAGGCTGCGAGAGATGCCTCGCTAAATAACATAAGACTCAACTCAATATTCTAGGAAAGCCTCTGAATCGATATTTGAGTAGCTCTTATAATTAATTCACCTCTTTATAAAGCAAGAAGTTAGACATCTAATTATAAACTTGGGCAGAAAAGCGGCGGATACTACGGGTTGGCTAATTAATGTTTTGAATTTTTTAACGCAGCGGTCGAGTTTAGGAAATTCATACACGCGAAACTCTATTTTCTCTCTTTCATTTTAAACTATAGTATAGTATGGTAAATCTATACTAATTGATAAAGCTGAAGAGTTTGTTTATTTGTTTGAACGCGCTAATCTCAGGGACTAAGGGTTCGAATTGAAAAAATATTTTTGTGTTGGTTTAAGAATTTATCGAGGAAGGAAGGCTTTAAAAAATCGTCTTGTGACTAATAGGAGCGAAGATGCAGCGAGAAATGTGACAAAAATTGGGAAAATTATTCATCATTATGGGTTTCCCAGGCAACGGGCAAAAAAGTTGAAGATAAATAGTATGAAATAATGATTTTTCTTCAAATGATCTTTTAAAATAACTCGTAAGAACGACGGGAAGGGACGCGAACGACGTCGTTGGTAACGGCTTGAGTTTATAAAGATTACGGGGGTTTGCAAAAACGAATTTGGATGCCCAAAATAAATATTCTTTTGGGCATCCAAATTCGTTTAGAAAATAATATGTTGTTACAATACAGTTTGCACACGGCAATGCGCTCGGTCTTTACGGTGTCAAATAACGTCTAATCACTTAAATAAAACACTTTAAGGGTTTAAAACGCGATATATTAGTTAAACTTATTTGAAAATGATTATCCGAATGTATTAGGTTATTTGACTTGTCTCCCTGTGACCACGGCTGCTGCAAAGCATCCGAAACGTCGGGCCGAAGTTAAAAATCATTTTCAAATAAATTGAACTAATATGTCGCGTTTTGACTCGCGTAAAATATAGACAGTATTTAAGTATTACTGACTACGAGTTACTAGGAGTTTTTAAATATACTAAATATTTAAAAACTCATTTATGTTATATACGATGATATTATACTGTATCGTAGAAAAACATATTAAAATGTCACATCACCGAGTTGCGTATTTTATTCAATAAAAGATGAAATAAATTGAAAAGCTTTAATGTAGTTAAATAAATCTTCATTTGAATGTGTATTTACACATTCAAATATTTATTTTATATATTGTAGAACTCTTTGCTTACTACAACTTATTGTAGCCAAAGGCTGAAAGATATAAATGAAACAGGACCTTTAAAAGACAAATAAACAACATACATTGATATATGTGACTTATTGTAAGAATTCATAATAACAATAACATAATTAATTTAATACTTGATATATAAAAAACAATAGAGCTACTGTCTGTAATTTACGCGAGTAGTAATCATTTAAATAAAATACTTTAACGCGATATACATTAGTTAAACTTATTTGAAAATTATTTTAAATACGACCCGACATTTCGGATGCTTTGCAGGAGCCGTGGTCACGGGGAGACAGTCTCCATTTTAAACCGGTAAAGTGTTTTATTTAAATAGTGTACTGTATTTAATAAATAATGTTTTTACAATCCACCGCTTTGTATTAATCTATAATCCCTGAAACAATATGTGATATTTACTAAACTGCGGTTCTTCTCAATATCTGTACATAGGAAAAAACTTCAAACCTACGCACAGAAATGTACGCATACGGTGGCGTTAGAGTACCCGCATTTAGATCATTTGTTTAACTCATTTCTATTCTCACTCGTGTATTTTCTATAGACGGAACCTCGAGTAGGGGTGGGTGAATATTTCGATAGCGAAAGTAAATTTCGGCTTCGGTTAAAAAAACGCGGTACACTTTACGATTTCTCCATCTTTGAAAAACAGTTCGTAAACGAATTGTGTATTTTTATTTATCGATTATTTTTATAAACCATTTTTAGTATTTAAGTTAAATAAAACACTTTAACGGTTTATAATGCGACCATGTCTGTTGCAAAGCATCCGAAAGGTCGGGCCGTAGTTAAAATAATTTTCAAATAATTTTAACTAGTATATATCACGTTTTTAACCGTTAAAGCGTTTTAATTGAGCCACACATATTATTTAGTTAAATTATTTAAATTAATGTCTCCCCGTGACCACGGCTGCTACAAAGCATCCGAAACGTCGGGCCGAGGTTAAAAATTATTTCATTTGTTTATCATTTAAATCATTTAACAAATTGTTCATTTGTTAAATGATTTCCAAGCATCAATCTCGGTAGAATTCGAATGGAACCGTTAATTATTACTTATATATTGTTACAATTGGAGGAAATTGTAACAATTATTTAAATTCTTAATGACAGGAAATTATCTTTTAAGCAGATACTGATATTCTCCACAACTCTATGGTTAGATATAGTTATTCAGCGAAAAGTTTTTTTTTTTTAACCGAATGTTATGGTTCGGTTCGGATAGGATCTCAGTCGACACATCTCTATTGCCTACGCTGTAACTTGTGTAAGTGATTTAGGGCAAATTTTCCCGAACCCTTATGCAATCGTGTTCTTCCCTATTCAATTCATTCCTTAACAAAAGAAAAGCAATTACAATTACACTTGATATGAAAGTTACAACACAAAAGGTTTTAAACCTCAACAATATTATACCAAATTGTAACTAACAGCCAAATTGGAGCTTCCAAACTGAAATTCTAACAAACGACAGTCGCAAGATATTTGCAAAAGACAATATGAACTGATATTAAAGAGGAAGAGGCGTTTTAGGATTTTATTGTCAAGTAAGGATGGATATGAACGACTAAGCCGCTCTTCATATAACATGTTACTTACATTTAAACATCCGTTTATTAAGTTTCGAATTATAAATATATTTGCCAATGGTATGTTTAAGGTAAATATTAACATAGAACATTTTCAACGGTTTTAAACGTATAATATTACGGTCACGGGGGAACCACGGCTGCTGACAAACATTCGAATCGTCGGGCCGCATTTAAAATAAATGTAAATATTTAAACTAATATATTTCGTGTTTTATTTAAACATATACCACTCGCGTAAATCACAAACAACGTAAAAAAAGATACTTATGTCAACTTCTACGCTAACGCGATCTATTTTTTATTCTTATATATACTAATATTATAAATCTGAAGAGTTTGTTTGTTTGATTGCGCTAATGTCGCAAATTATAGTTCTAATAAAAAAATATATTTGCGTTGGATAGACGATTTATCGAGGAAGGTATAACTTTTAAAGCTGAGCAGGTTGTGTGCAAATAAAAATAATATCATGCCCAAAATATATTATATTATATAATACACACTTGCGTATAAATGCCCTTACGCGGAATGTTTAAAGTTACCCGGCTATTTTGTAAATATTCTGAAACGTCTTAATATTTGTTGAAGATAAGTATTCGCTTCATATCAGACAAGGCAATTTTCGACAAGTGCCCTCGTTAAGTATTATTGTGTATTGTTGTTTTGATTACGAAAATGGAATCGGTTTAAATACTTCAATAACTTAATTAATATCTTATAATCTTGCGAACTGTTCGAAATTCTGAGAATTGGAAATCTCTTTACATTTCGCTTAATAAACAAAGATATTAGAGTAGCAAGCCATTTTTTTGCAAGCAAGATATTCCGTAACACAACAACCGCCATTTTAGTATATATGTCACCTTTGTAAAGTGAACGCGAGCTTAGGATAATAGGAACCTTCATCATAGGTCTATAGTCAATTTAAAAAAATGCAAGTAGCTTACAGAAACACTGTTACAGAAACACAATTACCTGACACTTGAGGCGCTATGACACATAACGTTCTGGTGAGCAGCGAGCTGAATATCAGCAGAGCAGCCGGTTTCATCTTGTCAACCTCGAGATGTGGGAGCCATAGACTTCATCTGGCTAGCTTCTGGGAGACCTGTAACATTATAATTTACTTATAAGTCTACATAATATCAAAGAAGACGTTTCCTTCATAGAAAAAATTAAATGATCAAGCATATAAGGTTTTTTTAATGATCGAGGTGGAGAGACAGAGCATTTATCACGTGATGGGAAGCAAAATATTCCAGGCATATAACATCCACGTGGCGCTGTCGAACCATGTTGAATCCAGTGGGGATCGAACTACCCGTTGATCTTAGCCACACATTGAAACCATTCGACCAAGAAGCCATCAAACGGGTCCGCCGGCTTTCCAAATTAAAGGTTAATATAGATTTTAAATTTCAAACATAGTAAATTAATTTTAATTACAAAATACCGAAATACTGTCTATAGGTTACGCGAGTAGTACACATTTAAATAAAACACTTTAACGGTTTACAACGCGATATATTAGTTAAACTGATAGAAAATGACCCCCATGACCACGGCTGCTGCAAAGCATCCGAAACGTCGGGGCAAAGTTAAAAATCATTTTCAAAAAGTTTAACTAATATATCGCGTTTTAAACCGTTAAAGTGTTTTATTTAAATGCACAGTACCTATGTTACATGTTTCAAATTTGGCGCCTTTAATGTGTTCCACAGATTGACGTTTGATTACCTGTCGTTACGTTGACATATATGTCATTCTGTTGATTCCTTCTTTTAGAGTGTGCAATACGTGTCAATACTAATTATTATTGTAAATCCTCAAGTTATATTAAATCTCAAATATCTATCTCAATCCTTGTTTAATTTATCAGGTTATGGGCCCAGGATGCCTTAATAGTAAAAGGATTAATAGATTCAGTGATTAGTTTTGAAATTGAGTTTTGAAATTGCATAATATAACCTAACTTTGCAAACCGGCGGCACATCGATTTTTTCAAGAAAATCATGGGATCAATTAACAATATGACCCTGATTGAAAGATTGACCGGCCGTGATAATTTTGCAAGCTGGAAGTTTGCAGTCAAGACGTATTTAGAGCATGAGGATTTGTGGGAATGCGTATCAGGCACCGACGAGGTAAATCCAAAGAAAGACATCAAGGCAAAGTCAAAAATAATACTTTTAGTGGATCCCATTAATTACGTCCACGTTCAGGATGCCAGTAGTGCCAAGGAAGTATGGGAAAAGCTCTGTAAAGCATTTGATGACTCCGGCTTAACACGTCGAGTTGGATTACTACGAGATCTCATAACGACAACACTTGAAAATTGTCAAAGTATTGAAGAATACGTAAACAAAATTATGACCACAGCGCACAAGCTTCGGAACATTGGGTTCAAGGTCGACGACGAGTGGCTAGGCACGTTGTTACTTGCGGGACTCCCAGATGAATATAAGCCTATGATTATGGCTATAGAAAGCTCCGGTGTCGCTATAACAGCAGACTCAATCAAAAGTAAACTGTTACAGGAAGTCAAAAATCGTGATCCAAGTGTATTCTTTGTAAACAAGAGCAATAATAACAAGCAACTGTCCAAACAGAATAAACAAACAAAAGGGCCAAGATCTTATTCATGTAACAACCATGGACATATAGCCAAACACTGTAAAGTGAAAAACAACAAGAAGCAAATTGATAACTCTTTTGTAGGTGTTTTTTCAGCCATAAACAACAACAGTTCCGGGTGGTATGTGGATACAGGTGCGGGGATGCATATGACTATGAATAAGGATTGGATTTATGATGAAATTCAACCACCTATCAAGACCATCCGAGTAGCCAACAACAAAGAACTGCGAGTTGAGTCCTGTGGTAAGGTGAACATTCATGTAAAAAATAAGAATGGATCTACAAACAGTATACAGGTAAAAAATGTCCTTTATGTACCTGAGTTATCAACCAATCTTCTCTCAGTTAGTAACATCATCAATAATAAAGGTAATATAAAGTTTGACAGTAAAGGTTGTTATCTATATAACAAAGATAATGTTGAAGTAGCAATGGCAACACTTGTTAATAATATGTACAAGCTGAACGTTGTCTCAGTTCAAGCATTTTCATCAACCATTAATGATGATTTTTATCTTTGGCATCAGAGACTGGGTCATCTGAACTACAATGACATGAAGAAGCTGAAAGATCACACTGATGGTGTGAAAATACCTCAGAACAGTGAACTGACCTGCGTGTCGTGCATTGAAGGGAAACAGGCAAGGTCACCATTTCCATGTGAAGGTTCCAGAGCAAATCAACTGCTAGAAATCATTCACTCCGACATATGTGGACCTATGGAGGTAAATTCCCTCGGAAATGCAAGGTACTTTCTCACTTTTACAGATGATTTCTCTAGAAAAGTGTGTGTCTTTACTATAAAATCAAAGTCAGAATGTCTAGATAAATTTAAGGAATATAAGTCTTATGCTGAAAATAAACTTGATACAAAGATCAAGACACTTCGAACTGATAATGGAACTGAGTACTTAAATAAGAACTTTACTAATTATTTAAAGTTACATGGAATTAATCACCAGACATCTACACCCTATACTCCACAGCAAAATGGTCTCTCAGAAAGAATGAATAGGACATTGCTCGAAAAAGCCAGATGTATGTTAATAAATGCTAATTTGCAGAAATCTCTATGGGCTGAAGCGATCAGAACTGCTGCATACATTACCAACCGTACACCAACGCGAGCACTGAACTATAAGACACCAGAGGAAGTATGGAGTGGACGTAAACCCAACTTGAGTCATATGAGGATATTTGGTTGTGAAGCTATGATGCATATACCTAAGGAAAAATTAAAAAAATGGGACTCCAAGTCATGTAAGATGATTTTTGTTGGATATTGTGAAGATAGTAAAGGGTACAGATTACTTGATCCTAAAACAAAGACAGTAACCAAAAGCAGAGATGTAGTGTTTTTTAGAAAATTCTATCAAAACAGATACAATACCAGTTACATTATCTGACACTGAGAAACAACAACAACAACAAGTAAGTAGTAATAGCCTATCTGAAAGCAGTGATTGTAGTATGGATATGTCTACTCACACCGCAGTGGAAACATGTGATGATAGTGATGAGGAATATGTGCCTGAGCAGTCAATTGGAACGCCACTGACCTCAAACATCACTCTCCGTCCACGTAACAGACCAAATCCAACGGTAGAACCTAAGTCTTATCTATGTATGGCCAATGTACCACAGACATATGAAGATGCACTTTCCTCTGAAGACTCTGAATTGTGGATTAAGTCAATTAAAAAAGAATTGAAGGCACATGAGGACAATGGCACTTGGGAGCTAGTGAAGAAACCAGACAATGTGAGGCTATTAGACTGTAAGTGGGTGTTTCGTGTTAAAAATGAAGAAAATGGTCCTAGATATAAATCTAGACTGTGTGCCAAAGGCTTTGCCCAGAAAAGAGGCATCGATTACACTGAAACATTCTCTCCGACGGTCAGGTATGACTCCATTCGCTTACTATTGTCTATTGTAGCTGAGAAACGCATGGCTATAATGCAATTTGATATTAAAACTGTTTTCCTTCATGGTGAATTACAAGAAGAAATATACATGAAACCTCCTGAAGGGCTAGATGTTGAAAATAACATGGCTTGCAAGCTTATTAAATCCTTGTATGGACTGAAACAAGCACCACGCTGCTGGAATGCTAAGTTCAATTCAGTTTTGAATAAATATGGCTTCTTGAACAGTCATGCCGATAAATGTGTGTATGTAAGTTCCAAAGGAGAAGCTCAAGTATATCTTTTGCTTTATGTCGATGATGGATTGTTATGTTCTACAAGTCCAACTATTATGACTGAAGTCTTGAATCATTTACAGAAAGAATTTGATGTCAAGATTTGCAAAACTTCAAATTTTATTGGAATACAGATAGAACAATGCAAGGATTATATTATTCATACACCAAAGAAAATATATTAAAGAATTGCTATCAAAATTTGACTTGGATAATGTGAATCCTAATAGCATACCAGCTGATCCGCATGTTACATTACAGAAAAGTACAGTGCTTGAGAATGAAAAATGCTTCCCTTATAGAGAAGCAGTAGGATCGCTTATGTTTGCTGCCATAGTCACCAGACCCGACATAATGTTTGCAGTGAGCACTGTCAGCCGATTTCTCAACAGCCATGATCAAAGTCATTGGAATGCTGTCAAGAAAATATTTAAATATTTAAAAGGAACATTAAGTTTTGGACTCTGTTTCAGGTCAAATGAAAATAACACTTTGGAATCCTATTCTGATGCAGATTATGCCAATGATCCCGTGACAAGGCGGTCGACCACAGGATATGTCTTCATGAAAAATGGAGCAGCCATAACATGGAACAGTCAACGACAAACAACCGTTGCGCTATCTACTACCGAGGCTGAGTTCATGGCATCCTGCTCTGCCACAAAAGAAGCTCTCTGAATTCTGTGAAATGAAAATTGTCTAACCAGACAATTATTGTTAGATATTGGTCAATATAAACAAGACTGTATAACACTTAATATTGATAATCAGAGTGCTATTTGTTTAATTAAAAATTCAGAATATCACAAGAGATGTAAGCATATTGATATCAAATATAATTTTATAAAAAGAAAAGTATGCTCAGAAGATAATTGATCTCAAGTATATTGATACTAATAGTCAGTTAGCTGATATCTTTACAAAATCTTTATCTAAAGTTAAATTTGAGTTCTTTAGAAATAAAACTAGGCTTAATTGAGAATCCAAAAGAAAATACAAACTAAGAATTCTTATATTTTATAATTTTGTTTTTCAAACTGTATAAGATATTACTTAAAGAATGTTTGTTAATATGTGTTAGATAAATGTAATACTGTGTTTATATAATAATTGCTTCATGTTTAATTTTTGTCAATGTTTGTAGAACAAGGCTTAAATTTAGAGGAAGTGTTACATGTTTCAAATTTGGCGCCTTTAATGTGTTCCACAGATTGACGTTTGATTACCTGTCGTTACGTTGACATATATGTCATTCTGTTGATTCCTTCTTTTAGAGTGTGCAATACGTGTCAATACTAATTATTATTGTAAATCCTCAAGTTATATTAAATCTCAAATATCTATCTCAATCCTTGTTTAATTTATCAACCTATTATTCCATATTTTGAAACGCTGAATGTTTATTATTATTGATTTTTTAATTAATTTTAATTATTTTTACATGGAACACGATAACTGCGTCTATATTATTATAGCTATACATTAATAAAATCTCATCTATATTCTAATCAAAGCTGAAAAGAGTCAAATTCATTAGAATTCACTGAAACGTTTCATTTGACAGACCTTAATCACTGCGACAAAAGCCTTTTATTAATTAATTCGCGACATTTCATTGTTAGATTCAATTTGTCAGGCGTAATCCAGCTGTTTCCTTAAAAAGGATAGGAAAATTTTAAGAATTTAAGAGAGATTCCGGTAGTAGGGGAGAGGAAACGAATTAGTGACATAATGCGTTACAGCACGCGTTACAGTTGTGTATATAGTTTCTACTGTAAACTGAAGAGTGTGATTATATAACCCGCTAATCCAGTAGAAATACTGGTTCGAACTATATTTAAATAGTTTATTTATTAAAAAATCGTATCTTAATATAATTTTATGTCCGCAGTAACAAGATGACGTCGTTGAATTTTGATGAATTGTAGAATGTGACTTATTAAAATGACTTCACTGTAGTAAACATATACCTATATGTTATTTTAAACAATTACCCTTGGAATTCCGTTTCCGTTATGTTTACAGAAACCGAAATGTAAGTATTTAAAACGAAACGCTACGGTGTAATTTTACACTAAAATATATTTGAGGCTGCTTGGGGCAGAGTGGCCTAATAACAAAAAACATGATTTTCAATAAGAGGAAAATAAAAATGCGCAATTAACTAAGGCGATAATGAATTTGTTCTATTATTTGTCTAAACATTATGTTAACAGTTTTCGGTCACTGTATATTAAGATTTTCAGACTATAACAATATATGTAATAAGTCAAGTCATACATTTGCAGTTACGCTACTCTGCCTTTAGCGACCTCAACTAAAAAAGTGATAAAATTCAGACAATTCAACAAAAAACTCTTTTCTCTTTATGTGCCAAACGCTTTTTAAAAGTTCATCACATATTGGACACTATACGAATTGCGATTCTTAAATTCAGCAACCATTTTTCGATGCATGTGATCTTTACAAAACGAGAAAATCGATTGTATTTTTATTCTGCCGTCATTTTGTAGGTTGAAAATTTTCACCTCCGCAAGTATTTTGAATTCAATAAAAACTTTCGGCTCTGGATAAAAGCCTCGGGAAAGGCGGAGCCACTCTAAATTTACATTTAAAACTGGACCTTTAAGTCCTTTGCGAGATAAAAACTTTTCAGAGCATTAAAAATATACAAGATTCATTAGCATCGTCTTAGCTTGCTATCTAGCCTATCATTAAGATAATGTATCTCTCATTTGTAATAGTTTTATTTTTCATTGTATATGTATATTAATATTAATATTAGTATTGGTATAAGATATAAAAAAAACAAAATTTCAATTTAATTTATCTTAAATCCTTGGCAGGACGGGTAATCAGTACAATATCAACGAATTCCATTTCCCAATGATTTACATAACACTTCCCGTGTCCACTATTACAAAAAACTAAACAACGTTTGATGGATGAACTTCCAAATATACAGTAAAATAATTAGGTATATAAACAAGAGACAATGATTGTAGTTGAACTACCGCAGCCATATATCATCTAAACATCACTGTCAACCTATTTTGGCTTGGATATTCGCAAATCCACAGGCTGACGCTATTAAACTTCACCGGTTTTTTATCTATAGACGATGATTTGTAACCCGGATGAAATCCAGATTTCCAGACTGGACTTCGTCTGACACGTTTCAGAAAACATATAAATTGATTAAAAACATGTTGGACCAGGTAGGGATCGATGCCACGGCCCGTTGATTATAAGCCATACATTGCAATCATTTTACCAACGAGTTCGTCAACATCTGGAAATAATGTTGTCAAGTTAATTGTTATAATAAAACTGCAAAGATGAAAAATTATTGTACGATACAATTTCCCTCGGAAGACAGCGGAGAGATCTTAGCGAGGTCCTCATTATAAGTATTTTGTGTACCCGAAGTAAGAATGAACAACGGAATAATGTGAATGGTTTTAAGAAATTGCTTTTCGCTTACATAGAATGTTTGTGTGATTGATTACATTTTAATTCTTTAGAATACATTTTCGGTGGCGATTGGATGTTACATATTTATGTCCGTTAGTGTATGAATTTAAGAAGTATGGTTCCAGATTAATTTAATAAAAGTTTTTATATGCAGAATCCGTTATTCTAGTAGTATCAGTATCAGTTCCTATGGTTGGGAGATCAACCCTACGGAACTCGGAACATCGCATACTTAAACTAACCAAAAACTCGTCTAACCTGCGTCATATTATTTTTGATTTAAAAAAAAACAGTAGTAAGCCTATATTTTTATAGTATTTATAACGTTTATTATTATTGTATAAGTATTGCCCATAATTTACGCTAGGACACATTTAAATAAATCACTTTTAACGGCTTCAAACGCGAGATATATTAGTTGACTTAATGCTAGGCGCTAGAGTTGCATATTTGACATTGACATTAAAAACCTCTTTCATCTCCAGTTCATGATCACGGCTCCTGCATAGCAGTCTTTCAAATGTAAATAACTGATATATTTCGCGTTTTAAATGGTTAAGGAGGCGATGGTTAAATTAGTATTACTTTTTTCGTTATATTACTGAATAAATTGAAAAACGCCACAGACACAATCAGTGCATATTATGTTCCATAAAGATTATCATTTTGGCATACACATTTGAGCGATCAACGAACCGAATCATATTTCCCGGTTATTTCGTATGAGCATAGTTGAATGCAGTTTATTTAAAATTGCCGAGGATTTTCGTATACGTTCCATTCATTAAAATTAACTTTTATTTTATGGATTTTTAAAGAGGAAAACTGTACTTTACAATTTTTGGAGTGGTTTCGCTCTGAATTTGGAGGCTGTAATAAATTGTACTGAAAAATGAAATATTATCGTTTTTTTTTAATACTGCCTGTAGTTTACGCGAGTAGTACATTCTTTAACGGTTTTAAACGCGATTATATTAGTTAACCTTATTTGGAAATTCTTCTAACTACGACCCGATCTTTCGGATGCTTAACAACAGCCCTGGTCACGGGAAGATGTAGTGACAATAGTTTAAAAAAGTTTTAATTTTTAATCGGGTTTTAAGGTGTATTATTTAAATGTAATTGTTATATATACTATAAAACCAATAACGTGATATAACTCACATATTTTAAATTTCCTTACTTCACTTTTTTAAGATATGGTGTATTTAAACAAATTTATGTATTGGTTTTATTTATATATTTTATTAATAGGCAATAATTTGATCAGACTTCTGCCCTGTCTGACCGAAACCATTTATCGTTTTCCCAGGATTCTAACATGAAATACCCTAACGCAAGGTTAACCAATGAGCTATGTACTAAGTAAACGAAAAAAACAAAATTAAAGTAAAAGTGTAGGTCATGAATCTAAAAATTTACAAAAAATTTAAATAAAACTTTTCTATATCCCATTAATAACTTCCAAATCAAAAGTACCATACTTGTTTTAAACAAAAGATTTATATAATACATCCTACATTCAGCTGTATAACCTTGTAAAGTAACACAACGAATAAGTTAAGTAATTTAAGTTAGTTTTATGTTAAAACATTGAAAACAATCCCAAAGAGGTTCGTCTCTTTTTGATGTAACACACACATATAAGCTTTATTAGAGCAAGGATAGTTTCCCTAAGGCCGCATATTGCCTTAACCGCACCCAACCCGAGAAAGCTATTTGCTAAACAACGCTTAACAGGGCTGGCAGCACTGACATTTGTTTATATTATTAGGGCTGGCAAAACCTTTTAGGTCTTGGTTGAGGAAAATAAATACATTTATTTTATTATTTACTACGTGACTTTATTTAACATGCTTCCGATTGGCAGATTTGGATTACACGTATCGTTTTGTTTTTCACTTCAAACTGTTGGTCTCATAACATTCGCATATCTGTAAAACTATCATCAACCGAGCAAAATATTTATCTATACTAATATTATAAAGCTGAAAGGATTGTTTGAACGCGCTAATCTTAGGGACTACTGGTTCGAATTGAACAATTATTTTTGTGTTAGTTTGGCCATTTATCGGAGAAAGACTTAGGAGATACCCAAAAAATATAAAGAATGTTTTCTCTTTAAATGATCTAAAAAATGTCCGCAAAGGTCACATTAAATTAAAAGACCGACGGGACGCCGCCGACGTCGTGGGTAATAGCGATAATTTATAAAGATAAAGAGAAATTTTGTAAAAACCAATTTTTGTAGCCATATATATATACGCAGACGAGGTCGCTAGCACAGCCAGTTCATATACAAAAGACCTTTAGAAATAAAAATAAACAAATCACGGGACGCAAGCGCAAATAATAGAGGAGCGGCGCCATTTGCATCGCTGTCACGTTCCCTCCAAGATTAAAGTTTCAAATATTTTATTAAAACGATGGCAACCCTAATCGCACCCAACCCATAGAACGCAAAGCGCGTACGAGTAATAATATTATATTTTTCCCGACAGCAAAAAATGTCGTCTTGGAGAATTTCCAAGTTGGGGCTATATTACATTACAGATTGCATCTTAACAAGCGCGTCTGTGCTGAAATTTTTCTTATTTTCTCACTTTAGTTTATTTTCTCTTAATATAGAGCTTTATCTTTAAAATGTTACGACTTTTAAGACACGCCCTTAAGTTACAAGGGGTGCTTTTTGGACGAGCGTGTACGGTGGTCACTTGTTGTTACATAATCGTACAAACTAAACTTTTTGTAAAAAGCCATGAAGTTTAATCGCGTTCCGATTTCAGACTATGGATTACCGAATACTCAAAGCTAAAAAAGGTCGATAGCGCATCTATTTTACATGTTATATGACTGAGGTATTTTACTTTCATCAACTAAACCCTATGCTTGTCTGACCTATATGATATAAAAAACTTACTTGTAAATACAACACTCAACGGTTTAAGACGTGAAGTATATTAATTTATTTTAAGTGCAATGTATGCAAAACTTCGGACCGTAGTTAAAACAATTCAAGTATATGATAACTAACATACTTTAAGTTTCAAACCGTTTAAAGTATTTTATTTAAATGTGTACTATCGCGTAAACTACAGAAACTACTAAGGACTTACTTTATATACTATATTATTATTTATGTTATTGTAATTTAACAGAATTAAGTTAATACACCTTCAATTATTATTGTTATTAGGTAATGTTGGCTTTTAGGTATAACAGACTTATAAAAACCGAATGAACGTAAATATATATAAAAACGCCTAATCCCAGCCATCTATTTAGTATTTACATAAAAAGTTAGATACACCTATTTTTTACTTTTATATGTAATCCTAAAACGGGTGCCTAAAATTGATGAAATTAATTTTGTATGAGTTCACCGAATTGCTTCATCAAAAGCCTCGGCTTTTTAGCTGGCGTTCTGCTGGAACACCTGAATCATGCTGAGGCGGTGGTCTTGTGATCTAGTAAGAATATAACGTGCTACAGAGAGTGCTGAAAATCTGATAGCCACACTAGTTGCGTAGGCGCATTCAAAATCCAAAGTATAAATAGAATTAGGATACTCTTCACAAATATAATCCTTACAGTTAAAATTTTATTGCCACTGCAAAATTTTGCATTGTAAGGAATTTTATTGAAATTATAATCAATCTTTGTCCCCTAAGTTGCCTTTGACGTAGTAAGGATTACACATCTCAAAGGGAGGTTTGACCTAAAATTTAAGCACTGATTTAATACAGTCGCTTCATAGTATGTTAAAAGGTTTAACTTCAGTTTTGCCTTTTTACCGAAATCTGAATTCGGAATATTTTTATACTTTTAATTAAGCGAATTTTTGAACACAGCTTTTATTATAATGGACATCAAATGCTCGAAATTAAACTGAGTGACGTTTTTAAATGAATAAATTCAATTTAAAAATCAGTTAATACTTTTGTCTTTCTATCCAAGAACCGCGACACTTATTAATTCCGTGACCTCTCGTGACCTTGATCTTATTACTTAACGCTTTTCAACGCATCCTTCAGGACACTTTTTTCAATTATTTTTGTTTAACTTTGCACTTCAATTCTATATCTATTTATAACAAATCTTTAATAATACTACTAGTTTTTAATTTCTATAATCATAAGGAACTCTTGATTCTTGAAGTACTCCATTTATTCTATAAATTAAAACATGCTTTATTGTTCTATATTTTTTGTTACTAGATTATACTATAATTATATTTAGACTTGTTTTTATAGTGAATAACGTAAAAATATGTACAAAGTTGTAGATAAGAAAATTTAAAACAATTTCGATTCTTATGCTTTAGAAAAGAAAAAAAGGAGATAGAGGCTAAGAACCCCTAAAACGGGTATGCAACGGTCGGATTTGGCACGATTTTTGATTTAAGCTATAAGTATATATAATACCACTCCTAAAATTGGGCGCTAAAAACCTATTTAGGAGTCGCTGCGCCAGCGCAGTAAGTACTTCGGGTACTTTTTGACTATTTGCTAGCTAAACTATAAGTTAATGAAATAGGTACATATTTAACTAACGAAAATATTCGACATAAGATTATTATATAGAGATTTATATATAGATAATTACTACAGTGCTCACTCTTTTTTGCTTTATTCCAGCTTTCTTCTTTCTATCACTCTAGCAAAATATAACGCACAAATCGCCTATCCTTTCGACGTATTAATATATTCTTGATGCCCTCAAACCACAATATGTGTCGAGATAAAATTATTTATGACTTTACTAAGCAAAACATTTTGTTTTCGCGAAATTATCTTCAAAACAATATGTCGCCGGTATCGGAAACGTGTCTAATAAATCATAAACTTTCCAAATTATAGATCAAGATTCTTATGTTGAGTTTGTCATATATGTTTTATTACAAGTGAAGTTTATTAAATGTTACTTAGGAAAGTATATTTATTTGTACAATATATATAGCAGTTTTTAGTAGAAATATTATTAGTAGTTTAGTAGTGGAATCAATACTAAAAACTGTAGAGTGAGAACTGACGAGACAGATGAAATCTGAATTTCGACAGAGTATAAAGCACTGTATCCACAACGTGCACAGGCTTAAAAAAACCGCACACATTCCACGGAAAGGAACGTATTTAATTTCAAAATAGAAGAGCAGCGACGTTCCATTCTGCATAATGCCGCATTGCGTTTGTGGGCAACTGTGAAAAGCCCGCGAAATATATTATTCCTTATCTGTCCCTCGGGCGCGGTACATCGTTTTGAAATTCTCTTATGACGTCATATTGTGTCTCCTCTGCATATCAATGATATTTCATTTTAACTCTACTCAAAATGGGGTGTTGAAACGTGTAGGAAATTCAACCTTATATGATAGGCCATAATTAATAATTTTAAATGTATATTGTTTTAATTAGTGATATATTGGAAGATGTAGTGTGATGCCACAGATGTCAAACCGCGTATAGTTCCTAATATAAGTGTAATCTTCCTTGTGTTTTTTGATTGCCAGATAACGCTCAAACAATTCAGGTATAGAGACAGACCGCCTCCATAGCTACTTGTATAAAAAAATAAAACACAGGATAAGGCCCATGAAAACTCAAACCGTAGTAAACATATAAATCGTAAAAGGTAATTTAAAGCAACGATTTTTCTTGCCACACCGAGATCTGACAAAAATAAATTACCAAGTAATAAATAACCCTTCAAGTTGCCTTGACGTGTATTTATTGAGCGCACGCCAAAATATCTAATGGCCCAATTTTTTATAATAATCAAATTTAACCGTCAACCCAGGAAAATCAATTAAATCCCATCAGAAACCAAGTTTTTTCTTTTGTATATTACTGTTACACTTTCAGTTCCATTAATAAAAATAATCATCAATTACATATATTTTACTATTCTGCGTGAAATACTTACAGAATAGAATACGAACAGAATTTTAATGACCTGAACAGTAAAGTATAACTCACTATGAAAGGAAGTAATTTATTGTAAAAATATAATGAAAGAGTATCAAAATCTAGATTAAGATACAATTAACATAGTCTAGCTTTTGTCAGCTACATAAAAGAAATACAGCTACATTATATCAATCACTATTATATTATTGTATTGCATCTAAATATAGTAACATAAAGTATCGTTATTTTCTTAAATTTATTTTATATTGAACAAACAGTAAATAATATTATAACCTCGAAACAAATTTGTCGTAACGAATAGTTTTCTCAATCTCAAGCCTCAACGTTCATAATTACAATTAATATCAGTTTCCGAACGATTTATTTCAATTGTATTTTATCTGTCACAACGCGATTTATCATCTGTGCTTAATTGCTAACATTTCCCGCCATTTTATTGTGAATAAGCCTGAAACAAATGAACTGTTATTTAAGTCCCTTTATTTATCGGTACATTTCACTGGAATAATACGTTTTTAACGGACCTCGGTGTGTTTTTAAATATTGGCGAAAGGTATACACAAAAATGAATTGGAAGCATGTTAATTAAGGCAAGGTTCTTCTTTCCGAAGTCTGACTAATTATTAAACCGAGTTGGCTGAAAACAATTTATTACTTAATTTTTGTTTTCTTAGGCTTCCTTATTGTGTTCACAGGTAAGAGGATTTTGTTAATACTTGCTATACAAATTATTTTGAAGCATTAAAATAGGTTGGCATATTGACGTTGGTACTATTTATTTTGTCTTGAATTGTACATTTTTCTTAACCATAATCAAACGGATTAGGATATGAAAACTTAATTATTTTTACAATGTATGCAATCTAGTAGATATAATATATCCTAATACATTAAAAATCGATTTTAAATTGAAAAAAAAGCATCCGAAACGTCAGGCCGTAGTTAAAAATAATTAATTATAAATTTCAAACAAGTTTAACTAAAATAGATCGCGTTTTAAACCGTTAAAATGTTTTATTTAAATATTTTATCGTTTTCAACTACCAAAAAACAATATCTAGACCATTTTTCCTTCCCCGTGCGGAAATTACTTTCAGTAACGACATCAGTGTCCCTATTAGACGTAACTATACTCTTTCTATTTATATAGCGCGCTTCGTTAGTCTTGATACTTGCCTTGTTCAAAGAAAATAAAATTCAAAGGAAACTTTCTTATAGTCCCGGCAGCTACCGACAAATAATAAAGCTTAGCTAATACAAGCACCGTCCTTAATTATTTACTTAATAGTTTCCTACTAATGCCGCTATAAAACAAACGTTTACAGACACAAAAAGCAAATTAATCTGTCTGGACAGACTTAATTGCTGGAAATAAATTGTTTGTATTCTGTTGTTTCGAAATAACAATGCTAGACCGGGCACTTTAGTTCTAATCATGAGAAATTTCATAGTTTATACCTTCACTAACGCTTTCAAAGTTCGTCAAGTTAAAAAAAAAATTCTTACTGAACTAAAACTTTGAAATTAATGTAATAGAATAATATGTTTAGAATAAATATGCTTTTACAAATTAGACTATTTATATTTGAATTAATTATCCGACAGTCTCGTCGATTCCATCGTTTCTAATATATAAAGCTGCAGAGTTTGTTTGTTTGAACGCGCTAAACTTAGTAACTGCGAGATCGAATTAAAAATTATTGTTGTGTTGGTTAGAGCACTTATCGAGGAAGGCCATAGGCTATAAAACATCGCCCTGTGTATCACAGGGCGTGTTGATAGATACAAGCGAAGATACAGCGAGACATGTGAAATAAATTTATTCATCATTATGCGTTTCCGAGGCGAACGCTACGAAACGCTCTTTAAATAAAAAAAAAGTTTGCGACGCTTTATGTCTATCCTTTAAGACGCGATGTATTTGTTAAACTTATTTGAAAATGATTTTTAACTTCGGCCCGACGTTTCGGATGCTTTGCAGCAGCCGTGGTCACAGGGAGACTGTCTCCCCGTGTAATAAGTTTAATATATCGCATTTTAAACCGTTAAAGTGTTTTATTTAAATGGGTACTAGTCGCGTAAACTCTAGACAGTATTCATATTTATCTACTTCAGTATTAAATTTAGCACTATTATCTATTTTGTAACAATGGCTGACAGTGTACACTAATGGCTTCATACAATGTAATCAACACTCGACATGTTTTAGTTAAATATTGTATTTTCGCAACAATAAGCTAGAATTTCATACTAAATCAAAGTAGAACAACATTTTGTAGTGGCAAGGATGACAGCAAAATATCTACTATGTATACCATGAAATTATAGATCAAAGACGAAGATTTTAAAGTTAAATTTTCTAAAAGTCGTAAATTTTAATCGCGTTTCTGACTCAGCCTATGCAATTCCGAATAAAGACAAAATAGGTAGTGAATCTAGATATTAATATCTAGACCTCTAGACGAACTACAACATGTTTCAAAAAAATTATTGATTAGGAATATGGTGGATTCAGTCGGAAGAATTCACGATTTGTCGAATATTAGCCATACATTTCTTTTATTAAAATAGCAGAATCTCTTTTAAACCGATACCGTTAGTCACAACTTTATGCAAATTTATTGTTAATAGCGCTTCAAGTTATGCAGTATTTGAATGAATATTACAATATGTTTATTTAATTATTGCATATATAAATATACCAATAACAGTAATTTTTTTTTTTACATTTAATATTAATAACAACTTTAAGACTGTTGAAATAATGTAGTAATTAATAATATGTGAAACTCGATCTACTTTATACTTAAAGTTCCTTAACTTAAAGCATCCGGGTCATGCGTGCGGGACGTCAAAAACACAAACGTCACTTCGACGTACGTGAGAGAGGGTGACGATAATAAAAAGGGCGCAGTTTAGTCGAGGTTCACTTATCGCATCGTCATAAGTCACCTGCCAAGGAACTGTACTGTGTTATTTCTTTGATCTTGTGTAATACTTACTGTGTCGACAAATTATAATCGAATCAAACATACGGAACTATTATTATTTCTCCACCAGAGCCCTGATGATTCCGACTATAAGTGCCCAAGAAGACAACGTTCCTCCGATATATACATAATTAATATAAACTTAATTAATGTTAAATCCAACGCTTAGAAATGATAAATGACGTCTGAGTGAAGAGGCTATAATGAATAGTGGTAGAATAAAAAAATGGACGAGCTGCGTCGTCGTTCGCCTAGAATAGTTATTAAAGCATCTAAATTTGTTTTTGAAAACCTCCTCATGTTAATACTAGCTGTTACCTACGACGTCTTAATTAACCTTTAAAGATAGACATCTACTGTCGCGGATATTTTTTTATATCATTTATCAATACCAAAAACTTAAAAAAATTTTTTTGTTATCTTGAACCGTTTTCACAGCGCACACAATGGAAACCGTCAATGATTAATAATGATTCTTCTGTCTTATTGGTCAGTGGTTTTCATAGCGACTTTCAAAAGCCTTCCTCGATAAATGCTCAAACCAATACAAAAAATTCTGAGGTCACTGTCAGGAACTAATTCAAAGAAACAAAACACTATTTAATGCAATCATTTCTTGATATAATTTAAGTCATGAACAAAATCCTGATTAATCTTAATCCAGCAGATCAACACTCTAAAGCTAAGAACCCTTGAGTTTATTTCACGTTAAATGAATAAATTCCAGCAGTAAACCACAGACTATACTTCCAAGAGTCAATAAAATCGTGTGCCCTGACAGCCGTAAAACTCGACAAAATCTAGCAGAGTGCTAAAATAGCAGAACCCTTTCAACGCTGTGTTCTCGTTATTTTTAAATTTAATATTTGCCTTATATCCCCTTTAGAATTTAACACGACTCCGACTTTTAGTATTGTTTATCTCTTATTAATTAATCTTTGTTTGCGTAGGAGATTAATTGGTAAGGCCTTTAAATTAATTTCGAGATTAAATGTTTTACTTTAGCCAAATTGAAATTAACAAACTCGTTACACTCTAATAGGTTTGCAATAAAAAAAAAAAACAATAATATTCTTATAAATAATATACCATTTACGAGTCTTCCCACATATTTGAAAAAATGGAACAGAGTAAGTAAAACCCCTTTTCTCCTCATGGGACATGGGGCAAACACGCTTTCGACGTCAATAAAAAAATGATTATGTCCTGCCTGACCGAAACAATCTATTGTTTTCCCCGGGATTTGAACTTATCACTTATCACAATGCTAGGCAACACGTTAGTAGCACTTTTTTAGTACTATTGACTTTAAAAGATGGAAATGATTTAGAAGCTACTTAATTAGTTGCAATCTTTCTTTAAAAGCCGTCCTTGGAAAAGAAGAAAACAGTTTGAAAAAGACGAAGACTATGAGTACAAACAAGTAAACGACACTTGATGGTAGACGAAATTTCTACCAAAATTTTCTAATTTCATTCGGCCCGTATAAAATAAACGTCGAAAATTTTTTTAATAATATAAATATACTTTTAACGGTAATTGTTGTATTTACGTTATTGTGACGATTTTAATAAAGCTTTATCTTCAACGGTTACGTTTAGGTATAAAAACATCCCTTCGTACATGAATCTTTCATTTAAACGCAACGTATACAGTATCATAAATCAGGTGTCAACAAGCCTTAATACAGCTGAGAGTAATATTTTTCTGGCCACGTAGACATTTAATTATGTCTAGCGTGACGTGAAGACAGTATAGAAAGTGCTATACTTTGTGAATCCAATTTTCTAGCCATTCCTAAGACGACAAAGAACTATTCATCGCAGCGGATGTACTGAACCTTTTGTATCTATCTTGCATGTGCGAATAAGTTATTTGAAACAGAACTATGTTCGTATAACCGTTTAGTGTCAGTAGGAAAATACCTACAATGTTTAATATGTCTTGAGTTATATTTGTGCTTTTAAGATATAACTTTATCGCCCTGTTTTTTTATTCTACGTTTTTATAAGAAGAACAATCAATTTTCTTGTTATAATGACTTTATCGGGAGAAACTTTAGTTATAATCATTTGGTTGCAGTCTGTGGATTTTGGACAGGATACCTTGAAAATCCAAATAGCCAAAGGTAGGCAATAAAAAATGGAAATATATTTATTCAGCACTCACAACTAATTAAATTAACATACAATTTTTATTTTACTTTACTTGGTGTCCGTTATAGGTATATATCCCGGTGATACAAGTAACCAGACCCGCCCACCATAATTTATATACTAAACTTATTTACTAAACAATATAGCAGTGAGAACTTAAGAAATAAAATATGAGGTGAGACATCAACTGCCCTATGTTTTATATGTGTGTGTAGATCTGTATGTGTGCATGGGTGTAATATACGTATTTGCTGTCTTGTATTATTTAGGATTTAGCTGATACATAAGTCAAGCTTAAATGCAAGAGTCTATCCTCCTTTTACAAAAAAATACTAATTATTTTAAATATAATTATGAGCTTGTAATATATGTTGCTTTCATAAATATATCTATATTGATTTCACCAATTTATTCTGTATAAAAACGAAAAGAAACAACGAGAGAAAGTTGGGCACATTTGAATCTATTCCGACCGAGGCATGTTCCCTTAGGATTCGCAATTAACTAGTGATCCGTGCCATAAATCGTTTACCAGTACTATACTACATAATGTTGCCGGATACTTAAAACTTTTTTTTTAAATACGAAAGAACATTTTAAAAATTCAGAAGATATGAGAATATACTTAGACGAGTTAAAAATGTCCATTATAGTTCAGAATATTATGAAGCCAGCTAGCTCGATAGTGCTCGGTCGTGAGTCTAATATTGACCTACTATAGGTAACAATTTAGCTTGCCAATGGAGTATTGTCATGTCGACAATAGCTGGATTTACTAGTTCGTTATTGAAGCTTCATAACACAAGGTTATGTTTTATATCGTTGTTTATCTGCGGAACGCTATTCGGCTTACGTAAATATGCTTTTTCCCTGTCAAAACAGCTATATTGACACGTGGAAAATTGGTGTCCCGAACAATCGTGACAGACAAAATCGAAAATCATTCATTCATGTTCGATTACAAAAAATGTTCTAATTTTTCTATCTATACTACATTTTGACAAAAAACTTCTGTCTGTACGCTGTTTACGCGAGTAGTGTACATTTAAATAAAACACTTTAACGGTTTAAAACGCGATGTAATATATTAGTTTCACTAATTTGAGTAAGTCCAGTAAGGTTTAATCTCCCCGTAACCACGACTTCTGCAAAGCATCGTAGTTAAAATAAGTTTCACTATTATATATCGCGTTTTAACCTGTTAAATTGTTTTTATTTGAAAAAAGCAACTTCTAATAACGATGGCGTCTAAAAATACCCCAGAAATAAGCACAAGAAGAAACCTCTCGTGGAAAACATTTACTCAAAGAAATAACAAAATAATATTTCACACTGAAAGTGTTAAAACACGTTTCAAATACATTTATCAAGTGTTAAGTTTATATTCTCTCTTCTGGAAATGGCAGGCTATTGATCTAACGTAACTAGACGTGTTTTCTATTTGTGAAAATCTTTGATTTCACGCTTGAAATAAGTGCTTAGAGAACGTTTCAAGAGAATAGTGCTTAACTAGCTTTTACTCAGTTTAAGGATGGTAGGAAGATATTATTTCTATTTTAAATATTCCTAGCTTTATTCGATTAGAATCGAATGTTGCACTAAATTGCCAGCAGAGCGACGGAAATTTTTTACTGTTGTTTTTTATGGATAGAATAGAACCAGATTAATGTATAAAGCGATGGAGTATTTCAACTGATAAATGCAACTTACGAAGATTGTTTAATGATCGCCGACTTCTATCATTATTTTACTCTTCGTTTCGACGACGCTTTCCGCGTAATCTTACCACTTGTACTACGCGTCAAGTCTTTACCGTTTATAATTTTCGATCTAAATAGATTTTAAATTTATATAACGTTTCTTTTCGAGGTATTCATAAACGTTTCCTATTTTCGGTTTTTGTATTTAATATTACCGAAGTGAGGTTTACAATTTAGTATCCACCACTTTTAGTCAGTAATAATAATAGTCTAAAGGAGACACTGACAGACTGGGTACAGTGCCAAACCGGTCTAAGTGAAATATCATGTCTCCGTTACCGCAAAATGCATGCATGCGAATAATTGAAGCCTGCTCACAGTTCAGTATTTGGAACTTTGTTTTTTATCTCCATCCTTGCTATAAATTATAAAATCAACTTTTTATTTATTAGCAACACATAATAAGTGATACTATATTAATTTGTTTTTTTTCTAATCTTTTATAACTTTTTGCAAGAAAAAACATGAAATTCTACAAGAAAAAATCTTTGTAAAGAACCTAATAAAAAAGTTCAGAAACAATTAAGTTTACATAAAACACTTCAACGGTTTAAAACGCGATACATTAGTTTTTGAAATTGTATTTGAATTGTAATGAAAATGATTTTTAACTTCGGCCCGAAGTTTCGGATGCTTTGCAGCAGCTGACAGTCTCCCCGTGACCACTGCAAAGCATCCGAAACGTCGGGCCGAAGTTAAAAATCATTTTCAAATAAGATTAACTAATATATCGCGTTTGAAACCATTGAAGTGTTTTATTTAAATGTCTACCACTTTTAACAATTAAGTTATATAGAAGTTTCTGAAATTATCTATGAAAACCGTTTCGTTTTATTGTCTGTAAAATACAATTATTGTCGGTATAATCCAGTCGAATCGATTACTGCTGAAATAGTGTAGCCTTAATTTTCAATTACAATACATAGTTATTGACGTTGAAAATGTCGTTTTGCCTTATAAATTTTAATCGAAGTACAGTTTAAAACACTATAATTGATTAGTTATCTAGCGGAATAAAATATGATTAAATAACTAAAATGGCTATAAAAAATAGGGGTCGGTGATAAAAAAGTAAAAGTTTTGGGTTGTGTGTATTTTTAATGCCACATTAAATATACACACACATAATCAAATTTCGTCCAAAAATTAAAAAAAAATGTTACCAACCCAATCACTTAGAGTTATGCAAAGTAGATAATAGCAGATTCTCCGACCTACTAAATACGCATAAACAGTTTGGTAAGACTCAGTAAGGTCGGAGGAGGAGTAGGTACTGTAACTAACATTGTGACATGGAAATTTTATATATATTAGAAGATATGGCTTGTAAGCTACCAATTGAACAAGTCTGTAGTTTAGGCATTCACGATTACTTTTAACGGCTTAAAACACAAAATAAGTTTAATTATTTTTAATTTTTAACCGTTTATTTATTTATGTGTCATCGACATAGATGTAAAGTCTACTTAGTTTTGAATTATTAAAAAATACCAAACCCTAGTCTACTAGTCATAGTTTCATCTAAAACTACAATTTAGACAACAGAATCCCGTTTTTATTACACATGTGGAAAGTTGACACGAATTTTGACTCACATGAAATAGAGGATTATTTTGATAAAAAAATATAAAAGAAAATATAAAAAATATTATCCTTTCGTCTGTTTGATTTAGGTATTATTTTAAGAGAAATAGCTGTATTGTATTTATATTGTGGAGAAGTGAATAATAGATTAAAATTAAGCTATTGTTTCAAATTGTTATGATCTTATATATCCAGTTGTATTTAACTTAGCGGAAAATAGACAGGCACGATAATAAGTATTGTTTGTAGTTCACATAAGTATACAATTTGAAATAAAACCATTTTAACGGGTTAAAACGGAAAATATCACGGGTGTCTGGAAATGGTATCTGGTAATGCTATCTGTTTCCGTATCGTAATTTATATTTCCAATTTTAATTCGGTTTATTTAAATTGGCATTTTTTTAACCTTATGTTGTAAGTAGTTTTATTCTTTTATAAAAACAGTATAATTATTTAAAAATATTAGTAGACTAGATTTATGAACTTCTCAAACATAAAATAATTCCCATAAATAATCAATAATAGTTTTTATTAAGTAATTATTAAATTACGAGATCCTAATGTTTTTAATTACATCTGCCGTAATCTAAATATTGTTACTCACCATAAGAGATAAGGTATAAGTAACAAAACATTGTTTTAGTTCAATTGTTAGTCACTTTATCGCTCTAAAATACTTCCGTTATTTTTTTTACCTTCTGAGCCACTGTATCTTAGAGTTCTTGAAGAGCGTTTAAGAATATTCTTGTGAATAGCTCTAAAAATACACTGAAGGGTTCTCTTGGATAGTGACTTTATTTTAAGTCGGATCATAATTGTTAGAGCGTCGAAAGTTTTTATAGCGCTTTATAAAGTTATAAATGATGCAATATTTTCTATGATTATGAGTACAATAAAGAAGTTTTATTATATTTAATATTGCTTTATCAAAAAAGCATCTAATGCAGACAGTGGCAGAGAGAAAAATCGGAGACCACAAATGTCTTGATATATTACATTATAGATTAATTAAAATTTATAATTAATTATTTGTGTAATTATATAGAGAATTAATTTTGGAGCAGTAATTTAAATAACACTGGAAATATACTAGATAGCTTATTTTTAATTTAATTTAAATTTGACCCGATTTTTCAAATGCTTTATAGCAGCCCCGGTAACGGAAGAACTTAAGATGGAGGGTGTCCCTAATACCATAGTTAAATCTGCTATGCTAGCACCATCTGTTTTGTTTAGTTCTTCAGCGGCCTTCTCATAGATAGTTTCCCTTTTATCATTTTCACTCAACATGTCTTACCACCAGATCACAGAACGAGGTTAATTCTTCTATACAACCTTCATTGATTTAACAACGCTACAAGTGTAACATAATAAGAAATCCTTCACGCCTAAGCCTTTCAGAATTAACAGGCGTAAACCCGAACAAATTGCCGTTAAAAATGCTTACAAAGGCCAAGCCATTCCAAAAAAAAACCTCGCATTCCGTTGCGTAAAATGGAAACGATGAGGTATTTCCTATTAGGCGCAGCCCTAACGCTTTTTACGGATCCTTATCGCGGTAATGACGTGTTTTCTTGTGAAAATCCTGATTTCTGACTGATATGCCTTCGAGAAATCGAAATGTAATTCAACTGACAGAAAGGGCCTCACTAGAATCCAGTTCTACATTCGCTTAGCTGGCTTTAGGTTTTAGCATACTATATTTTAGCTTACATTTTGTTAGATTATGGCATAAAGTTGAATTTCAATCAGTTTTAATTTCCACTGCTAAAGAAATCCGATAACTTTTAAATTATCTTATCTATACTAATGTATAAAGCTGAGTAGCTTGATCGCTTGTTTGTTTACGCGCTAATCTCAGGAACTGCTGGTTTGAACTGAGAACATGTTATCTGTCTATTATATGATCCAAATGATGTCCGCGACATTATCACAAGACTTCGTTGGTAATAGCTTAAATTTATAGAGTTGAACAGGAGGTTTGCAAAAACAAATTTGATACCCAAAATATCTATTCTACGCGGAAGAAGTCGCTGACACTGCTAGTGTTTTATAAAAAAATCATTCTAATACACGCTTTATAAAGCAATAAAATCAATGAATATCTTTTTAAAGAACAAAAACAGTTATCACTTTAGTATAAAAAGATCTAAATACCGTAGTAATTTTAAAAATCGTTTAAAAAACCAATAATTACTAGTAAATCAATGCTATCAGCGGAGAAATCCAAACCATAAATTACCCAAAAACAGGGGGTAATTACCGGCACACGCTCAAACTTTACCCAATAACTTGACCCGAACAAACATTCGCCTACCCTCATAAATTGTCGAGTGACCCCTGCTTTATTACCCATATCCCAAGACGTATTTAGGATATATTTCATTAACCAATAATCTAATTTGCCATAACAATACCCTCAACATTATTTCCACAGTCACGAGACCTATGAACAAATGGGATAAATCCATCTTCTTAGTGATTGTTTCCACTATATTGTTTTGTGACAAGTAACCTTTATTTTATTAAAAGTGCTTTTGAGGCTATTTTGCATAGCTATTTTCGAACTTTATTATTATTTAATTCAAACAAATCACACATCTCTTTTTAAAATACAAAACTTAAACATTATTTTAATTTCAATACAGATCAAACACTTATATATATATAGATTTCAAGAGATAGTAAAAATAATGAAAGATAGAAGTGCTTACTTACTGCATACAATTTTACAAACTTTAGGCCCGTGTCTGTGTTGCCTGCTTTGAGTAAAATTTTTGAAAAAAATCATGCTAGATCAGCTAGTATATTTTTTTAATAACAATAAGCTTATGCATAAAACAACAAACAATATTATATTATGAGTTCCCTTCCCCCTTCTTTTTAAAATCAGCCGGGGGGGGGGGGGGGGGGGGGGGGGGGGGGGGGGGGGGGGGGGGGGGGGGGGGGGGGGGGGGGGGGGGGGGGGGGGGGGGGGGGGGCGGGGGGGGGGGGGGGGGGGGGGGGGGGGGGGGGGGGGGGGGGGGGGGGGGGGGGGGGGGGGGGGGGGGGGGGGGGGGGGGGGGGGGGGGGGGGGGGGGGGGGGGGGGGGGGGGGGGGGGGGGGGGGGGGGGGGGGGGGGGGGGGGGGGGGGGGGGCCGCCGCCCCCGCGGGGGGGGGGGGGGGGGGCCCCCCGGGGGGGGGGGGGGGGGGGGGGGGGGGGGGGGGGGGGGGGGGCGGGGGGGGGGGGGGGGGGGGGGGGGGGGGGGGGGGGGGGGGGGGGGGGGGGGGGGGCGGCCCCCCCGGGGGGGGGGGGGGGGGGGGCGGGGGGGGGGGGGGGGGGGGGGGGGGGGGGGGGGGGGGGGGGGGGGGGGCGGCGGCGAGGGGGGGGGGGGGGGGGGGGGGGGGGGGGGGGGGGGGGGGGGGGGGGGGGGGGGGGGGGGGGGGGGGGGGGGGGGGGGGGGGGGGGGGGGGGGGGGGGGGGGGGGGGGGGGGGGGGGGGGGGGGGGGGGGGGGGGGGGGGGCGGGGGGGGGGGGGGGGGGGGGGGGGGGGGGGGGGGGGGGGGGGGGGGGGGGGGGGGGGGGGGGGGGGGGGGGGGGGGGGGGGGGGGGGGGGGGGGGGGGGGGGGGGGGGGGGGGGGGGGGGGGGGGGGGGGGGGGGGGGGGGGGGGGGGGGGGGGGGGGGGGGGGGGGGGGGGCCCGCCCCGGGGGGGGGGGGGGGGGGGGGGGGGGGGGGGGGGGGGGGGGGGGGGGCGCCCCCCCCCCCCCCCCCGGCGGGGGGGCGCGCGGCGGGCGGGGGGGGGGGGGGGGGCGCCGCGGGGGGGGGGGGGGCCGCGGGGGGGGGGGGGGGGGGGCCGGGCCGCGCGGGGGGGGGGGGGGGGGGGGGGGGGGGGGGGGGGGGGGGGGGGGGCGCCCCCCCGGGGGGGGGGGGGGGGGGGGGGGGGGGGGGGGGGGGGGGGGGGGGGGGGGGGGGGGTTTTGGGGGGGGGGTTTTGGGGGGGGGGGGGGTTTTTTATTTTTTTTTAAACCCCGCTTTTTTTTTTTTTTAATAAACCCCCCCGGGGGGGGGGGGGGGGGGGCCCCCCCCCCCCCCCCCCCCCCCCCCCTTTTTTTTTTGGGGGGTCCCCCTTTTTTTTTTTTTTTTTTTCCCCCCGGGGGGGGGCCCCCCCGTGTTTTTTTTTTTTTTTTTGGGGGGGGGACCCCCCCCCCCCGGGGGGGGTTTTTTTTTTTTTTTTTTTTTTTTTTTTTTTTTCGGGTTCGTGGGGGTTTTTTTTTCAAGGAACCCGCTCTATCAAGGAAGAAATGTACACAATGAGTGCGTAAGGAATATAAGGAAATGTAATAGAAACTTGGCAATTAAAAGGAGTGGCGGCGAGTTTCTTGCCAGTTCTTCTCGTTCGTTCTACGCCCTAATTTGGGAACTGGTAGTAACTGTAAATTTAGAGTTTTAAATTTTTACCTGTTTGACGTTCATAAGTGTACTAAGCTACCTACATGAATAAATGACTTTTGATTTGATTAGTAATTTTTGGAATTTGTATTTACACTTTAAGAAAGTCCTACATTGAATACGGGAGACGGCGGAAACGTTTCTCTACGGAAATGCAATCAAACGTTCTATGTTTATCCAATAAATAATTATGGTGACCCAATTAATTATACAAAAAAATAAATGGCTATATTTGAAATTCTCATCGTAGAAACCGGCTATAGAAATTAGTAATTGCACGTTATGATACTTTAGGGGCACATTAATATTCAAATTATTTCTGTACTTAATTAAGACGGTGTTTGAGTTTTATTGCGCGCTCAAACGATTACTTACTGTTTATATTTGTCTAAACTTTAGTAGTCGCGGAGCTCAAAAGCTCTAGGCGTCAATGTCAAGCCAAGGGTACGGTCGGCGACAAAAGTAGGTTAACATTGAAAAATTGTATTGCTTTACGTCTAGAAGGTTTAAATAAAATACTTTTACGGTTTAAAACGCAAAATATATTGGTTAAACTTGTTCACAAATTATTTTTACTACGGCCCGACGTTTCGGGTGCTTTTGAGCAGCCGTGGTCACGCGGAGACTCCTAGTCTCTAGTTAAAATAATTTTCATTTTAAACCGTTAAGTTGTTTTTTATATTATTAAAGTTCCTAAATACGCCTGTATTAAGAATAAATATGGCGGATCTCATTCTGCATAACCCCAAAAAAAGTAACAGAAAATTATTTTAATGTCAAAGAATTAAAATTTTCGCAAATGGCGGAAGCCCAACAGCTCATGAATATAATTAAAAATTTTCTGTTAATAGCGAGGGCGATCTTTCGTCAGCAGCATGTGCCAAACAGAATTTGCATTGTAATTAGGCAACTGAATTTTCATTAGGGTTGTAACACGAAGTGAATTTGCTTTGAATGTTTATTTTAAATTGTTATTTTAGTATCTAACTGTTATAGAGAAGTTCTACACAGAATTATGAAATGTTAATCTTAAAATAACAAGAAAACACAATAAAAAGACGTTAAGCATTTTGCAACTTATATTAATTTAGTATCCAAATAAGTACAGAAAATAAATACAATCATCATAAACAAATAGATATCAAATAAAATTTTAATAGAATAAGTTGAACCATAAAAATATTATGATGAATAAAATGACGAACCAATAAGTACCTAACAATAAATAAATATATAATCTAATTTAAATAATGAACAAACATTAATATTCGATTTTTTTTACAGATTTACTTACAAGTGGTACATTTTTACCTTTATAATAAAATTATCACAAAAAATTGTTCATTTAAAATTGGTTCAACCCTAGCTAACAGGGCCGTCAAAAATAATTATCACCCACCTTCACAGAATTAATATAAACTAAGGTACAAATTGAAGTAAATAACTGAAATGATACTTTGCAGGCTTAGTTGGAAATATTGTAATTAGGGGAACAATTCCTCCAGGGGATTAGAAGGTCAGGTCCTTTTCTTCGTTTGGGGATTCACCTTTTGCAAACAACTTTAACAAATCTATATCGATTTGGAAATACATAAATTTGCGTCGTTCTGTTCAAAGGTAGATGAAATAATAGACAATATTAAGGAAGCTTAAATTTTTCGTATTGTTAAGAGCTTCACACATGGATTGTGACTATCATTAGAATCGGTTCTGATGAAGAAAACGAGGAATCGAGTAGTCTTAGAAACGAATTTATTTATATTAAGCAGAGATTTCTAAGTAGAATTTGATAAACAACGCCACGTAAAATGGTAAAATAAAAATTATTTTTTATAAAAAACAATATAATAAATGTACTTCGCACAAAGTAATATGTATTTTGATTTGGTTAAAGAGAAATGATTTTGTAAATATTTAATTACGTAATTTGTTGCCAAGTAAAATAATATAACGAAATCTGAAGGTCTTGTTGTAGGTCAACGTAATGTATATCTAATAATCAACGAGACATGGATTCAATCCCCATGGATTTAATCGGGTATATTAAATCTATATTTACATCACGATCACCATTCACAGATGAAAAAGCAATAAAATTTAATCACGTTTCAATCTGTGGATTTCCGAATATCCAATGTCGAGATAGGTCGACAGCGTACCATATTTGCATGTCGAATTGCTCCGGTATTTTACCTTCCAGCAAGTGTATCCCATGCTTTTTTATTCTCCTCTATAATAAAAGATCTTTGGTAATAATAATTATGATTAATGTTTCAAATTTCGTACAGACATCAAATATCTCGATGGAATATTAACGTTAATTTCCAATTCAAAATGGCTTCCATGTTGCACAGCTACGTTTCATATATTTCATATTTCGCTATAATATTCGGGTATTCGGTCAATTGGGTAGATGAGACGATTCATTAGATATAATGTGATTATAATAGAGTATAAAATGTCCGTTTGAATGGCGCCTGAGCAGCGATAATAAGTCTCAATTGAATTATACCGAGCTTAATTTGTTAATAGGACAATCTTGTAGATTACTATTATGCAAGTTTGATACTGAAAAAAAAATATGGCTGTGTGTAGGTTACGCGAGGAGTACACATATTTCATCTCTCTCTTCGCGTCTTCCTCCAGCATAAAAAAACGCATTAAATAATACATTTCATGCATAAAATAAAAATATCACCGAGCATTATATGACCCACTCTTGAGTCTTGATACACAACTTTCAAATCCAAAGTGTTTACGATTCTGAACCCGTTAAAAATTCAAGTTTATTTATTGAACTATACTCGTGAGAGTTATTGGATTGGACTCAATAACGAACGTAGAATTATTACTGTATAAAATGTTTTTGAACGACGCTCGAGTTTTTTTGCTGATTCGTACCAATGACACAATTATGCGACATCTCTATTTATCTTTATACTTATACGTTTATATCTTATATGTCTGTTTGTATGTTTGAACGCGCTAACCTCATGAAATACAGATTCGAATTTAAAAATTATTTTTGTTTTGCTTAGATCATTTATTGAGGAATTTTATAGGCTTAACAATATATATAGGCCCTGTGACTAATACAAGCGAAGATATAGCGAGAAATGTGAAAAAATTGGAAAATGTATTTATCATTCCGAGGCGTACGCTGCAAAAACGGTTCAAGATACCCAAAAAATATGTGTGAAAGAATGATTCCTCTTTAAATGATCTGAAACAAATTGATAACGCTATATGTCCATCTTTTAAGATTAACTTGCAAGAACGACGGGAAAAGAAACAACTTATAAAGAGGAGGGGGTTTGCAAAACGAATTTGGATGCCCAAAATAACGATTTTTGCGGACGGAGTCGCTGACATAGCTAGTTTCTAATAAAACTACAGGAAGCGTGTAGCGAATAGTGGGTGCTAGATTGCATCTTCCTTATAGTAAAAGAGATTGTGAAAAGAATTGGCGATATAGGCGGGATTTGGCATCCACAGCGTTTTGCTATAACCAATTGAGCTACGGTATTTCTTACGTCATTGCCAATTTTTTCAACTCATTAATACATGCACCTCCTAAGCAATATTATAACCTTAATAAGTGATGATGATCAGTCCATGTTTTGCAGCTTAAGAGATCATTGAAGATACAGAGGATTTTATTTTATTAGAATTTTGAAAATTTTAATAATAATTTACTTTTTATTGTACTTGATGGCATTACATAAATCTGCTTAGATTGAAAAAAAATGAGGACACGGGCGAGACTTGAACTGGCAGTCACAGCGTTCCGTGCTGCTTTAACCACTTGGCCTACCATGTCTCACAAGCCATTGTCAATTTTTCAACCGAAATACATCCGTGTGTTCGATTTTATTATAAAGAAACCTAAAATATAGATATAGGCATTGGTTTTTATATATTATAACCTATTATTACAATATAATAATGTACATCATACCTGGTCCAACGTCTACCGTTTCAAAATACGTTGAGCAAAAGACAATTTTGGTGTCACCAACGTTCTAACCGATGTTCGCCGTACGTTTTCTCAAAAGCAACTGCCCTACGCGCTCCCATTGTTCAACTTTTATCATACTGTAAAGTTAAGACCTTAAGCAGTCATCTGAATGTGCAGTCGTGTTAGACCGGTACGACTACTAACCGGCTTCCCTCGTAGAGACGGTCCCCTCTACGCGCTCTACAGCGCACCCCCTTTTATAACATTGCACAAACAACCGACCAAGTGTTAGACGGCCGTCATCGAATATTACGTACATTATTTAAAACATTTTCGTAAACTACCCACATTTACAAATCACAAAAATAATGATTTATACTAAGCTTAATTATATATATATATATATACAAAATAATTCAAATAATCTGTTACATGCGTACATTTTTGGCTTAAACAAACAAACTCTCTGTTACAAGCTTTTGTTTGAAAGTCCAAAGACTGAACCCACAAAGTATTCATTGTAGTTCACGCGCGAAATGCGAATTAGTGAAACGGGACTTAGTTCGGCAAACGGCATCTGTTTGCCCATTGCATTGTATGTATTCGATGTACCGAAGCGTGACATGTCATGAATAATGTGGCAATTACGACAATTTTCCGAACGAATTGCTGAACAAGTCAACTGTATTTCATTACGCTTGCGACGTCATAAAATTAGCTTTCTGTATTGTTAGAACATTTATCAAATCACTCAACATAAATACAGTTAAAAACAACTTAAACATTTCAGATAGTGTATTTTTTGTAGTTTACGTGTTTTAATAAAACTTGTTTAGCGGTTTTAAACGCGAAATATATCAGTTAAACTTATATTTAACTAACTGTGGTGCTGCAAACCATCCGAAGCCTCGGGGAGCTAAAATATAATAAATTAGATAGAATATAAGTTTAACCAATCCTTTTCACGTTTTTAATCATTAAAAGTGTTTTTTAACAGATTGCTGCTAATTTGACGCAGGCGGGATTCCGAATTGAGTCGGACTCTTTTATTTAGTTTTGCGCTGTTATTGGCCAGTTGTGACCGGAAATCAAAGCCACGCACAACATCACCGATTGTATAGTATACATTCGTACAAATAAGTTTTTAAATCGCACATAATTTTATTGCAATAAAATTATGTTAGATATAAAATAATTCAAGTGAAGCTTTAAAACTTTTTTAGCAAAGGCACATATACAGATTACAGATGGTAATTAATTAATACGAACTCGATTCAATTTCTTATTTAAAAAAATATATTACTGACGTCGAGAATTCTCTACTAATTAGGCGTTATATGATATAATACAACAACTTGTGTTAAAAAATTGTATGTTTTGGTATTTATATGATAAAACCGTTTTAACTGTTTCAGAATATAATAACTATTTTTAACCGCAATCCGTCGTTTTAAAGCTTGAAAAGTTTAATATATGGGTAGGTAATGAGACATCTAATTAACCAAAATAAATTTAAACAATAAAACTGTGGCAGAGACGGTCAGTGAGTCACCCGAGTTGGTAGGTGGCAAAACTACGAAATCTTACGTAAGTGTCGTTACGTAATTCCAATGCAACTTAAAATTATTTCAGGCAAGAAAATCTTTATTTTCTTGCCTCGTCGACGTTTTCATCACCTGCTTTCAATGAAACGACATTTTCGTGATCTAAATTCGCATTTCAAAAAGAACTGGGTTAATCCGTAAAATATATTTTTTATTTTTTGAAATTATTTAATTTTTTCCGTCGCTAATGAATATCTCAAGTGTGAAAACTGAGCTTTGATGCATATTAAGGTCACCAACACTCGAGCCATCAATGGGAACAAGCTTGTATATTATAAATAAAATAACAAACAGCATTCAAGATTAAAAGGTTGGAAAAATCAACCCTCATTTCCATAAATTACGTACTCGTAATTTTAACGCTGGTGCCTGATCCACCTGGAAACACAATAAGGGAAATTGGCGCATTATTATATCTCTACCGTATGTTGCACACAGAGAGGTATAACATTATTACGAATTCAAACAAAATTATACATGACAGAGGCCATCATTCTTCCATATTACAAGTATACCCATCAATTGTTAAACGTTTTGCCTAAAATTGTGTTAAACGTGAAAGAGCCTCGGGTTTGAATTCTGAAGACATGATAAATTGTTTCAAGGGAATATTAAATTTCCAAATTTTATTAACAATAATGATTTGTCTGTAAATTAAATGGACACAGAAATGTGTTCACCCAAGCTTAACAGTTAGAAATGTGATCTGACTATTAAGTTAAAGTGTAACAACATACATCAACATCTATGCATGTTTTCGACTCGGTTAATTAGTAATAAAAAAGTTAAAATATAAATCTTTCTCGTCTCTTGTCGGGCCGCATTTTAAGTAAATTATAATGTAAAAGTGTTTAATATAAATATTTGTATTTTAAGCAAGTAGTAGACACTTGCTTAAACTACAATACCTTAACGTTTGGATTGATAGTTTACATAAATTTGCAAAACAAATGTAATATGTTACGTTGAAATTAAACCTGTTTTGTCGAATTATTTTGTCTACATTTTAAAATACTGACTTTTTTAAATTAATATAATAAAAAATGTATTCCAAATAATTGCAGTCGATTAATCCCTCATAGTTTCAAGGCAACATAATTTCACGTTTAACAACATTTTAAGCGAGAACAAGGCTTCCGCTTCGAGTAATTATTAATGATAATGAAAAATGTTCACATTATGAAGCTTAAACATCTCCGCATGAAAAGTTTCAAACATCGGAATAAAAGCCATAATTGCAGTATAAAATAATGAGTTTTATATGTTTTCTAAGCTTAGCACAATGCATGAATAAATTTTGATATTAAAAGGGATGAGTTATTTTCAATTTACGTTTTATTTAGCATTAAAACAATGGCTTCTGTAGATTGTTAATAATGGAGATTCGCTTGTGTTTCTACCAATTAATGCTAGATCTAGTATTACCTCTACTCGCTTTAATTAAAGCTCTGTTTGAAGTGGGCTATTCTTTGACGTACGTTATTTATAACAATTCATACGCCATAACTATAATTAATGGTATACAGGACAATAAGTCTCTTAAATGATAAATTCTATATTGACACGCACGATACATTTGAGAGAGCCATAAATAGACAACAAAATCTTATTAATTACTAGCTGCGTCAGCGACTTCGTCCGCGAAGAATATTTGTTTTGGGCATCTAAATGTATAATTTTAAGGGGCCCGTCTCGTCCCGTCGCTCGCGACCCGTCGGGTCTCATCGTTCTTGAAAGTTAATCTTATAAGATAGACATATAGTGTTGTGGATATTGTTTTAGATCATTTTCATGTACATTTTTTTTGGGGCGTTTTCGCAGCGTACGCATCTGAACCCACAGAGATGAAAAATTTCCCCCGTTTTGTGCGATATACGAGTACAATATGTAAATATACGTTCATAGTACAAACATGACGTCTCGTTTACCCCGTAAGACATGGGGCGAACACAGTTATGTGTCCGTTTCACTGACTGTATTTATTACAGACAAGTAGTTGGTCAGACTTCTGTGCCAAAAAAAATCTATTGTTTCCACGAAATTCAAATCAAGGACCTCTCGCGCGTAAAGCATCGCTTGGCAACATAACCATATTTTAAAACTTTAATATTTTATGCATGTTGCACACGATGATACATATTTCAAAATGGATATTTACGACTCGGGCAGGAATTGAACTGGCTTCCATAGCGTTCCGTGCTTTTGCTCTAACCAATTGACCTACCGAGTCCCCGGTTTTAATTTAACACATACATACAAAACATTTAGGTATGTACATTGTACACGGATGACTTTTTGCATATACCTATTTGTAAAGAATTAATCAAGGAAATAGTTAAAAAAGTATCAACTTAAAAAAAAACTTTAAAATTAAACGTTTTTATTTTTTGTACACTACAAAAATTTAAATTTCGACATAATGATGATGTTTTACTATGTTTATAATATTACTTTCATTTGGTGTCCATATTGAGGGGGTGAAAGAAAAATATGTAATCCGCAATTAGGTATCGGCGGCCATCTTGGATTTATAATATTTTTGTTTTTATCATATTGGATTGTCATCTGAATTAAATCTGTGTACCAAAATTTCAGATCAATCTGACAACGGGGAGGTACTTAAATTTCAATTTCTCATTTTTACCCAAATAAATAAATTCTGCACGGGTTGAGGTAAAAAAAATCCTTTTAAATATGTTATTTACAATAACGTAAGGTTAACATTAGGTAAGGTACTGTACTAACATTAACGTACTTTTTGGCCTTTTTCTGGCAGTTTGGTCAGTAAAATTCTACTAGTCAGTTCTAACAAATGTTGTAAAAGTATTTAAAACACCGCTTTCAAGTCGTTTGTAGTCTTTTCAGAAATACGCCGGCTTTGAACGCACAAATAGAATAGAATAAATAGAAAAACTAAGGTCAAACGTTTCTAGCTTTTGTTAAAAACAATTCAACAGTTTCCTTTGATAGTGTAGAAGCGGCGTTGGCTTTACTCGGATGTGAAAAGGTGGATTTGCAGTCAGCTGTACGTAACTAAATGGACGCGACATTTTTATCTTTCTAGCCAAACATATTATTTCTCGTATATATTTAGTAGAACGTTTTGATTTTCGTAAAACCAACTATTAAATATCGCGCACGAGGTTTAAAAAGGTGAAAATAATACGTATGAGGCTGCTCGCGGTAGAGTGGCCTAATAATAAAAAAAAATATTTTCAATAAGGACGAAAATTAATGTATGCAAGAATTATGTTAACAATTTTCGGTCAGATCACAAAAATGCAGTTACTTAGTTAGGCTACGCAGCCTCTAGCGACCTCATATGTAGTAGTGAGTTTGTGCTACTTCCACGAGGCAGATATATATGTGTGACTGTTTTAATAATACGTTTTGTTAACAGGCTGTTTGTTTGTTAACTTGATCACACCTCTGTACCCTGTCCGATCGAAACTATAGAATAATGTTCCACCGGAATTTGAAACCCAATTGCTTAAGCATTGACTCGGATGATAATTTGATTTCTCCAGTTGTATTCTCCAGCCATATAACATAATATCAAGAAGATGCGCCGTCGAACTAATTTAGCTTTTAATATTTGGATAACCACAGACTGTAAACAAACGCGATTAAACTTCACAGCATTTTCGTCTGTGGACGGTGATTCGTAATTTCAAAATGTGGATCGACTATTTATTATCCAGATTTTCAAGTCCACGATTTTTTTTATAAAAGAGCAGGACACTGTCTATAGTTTACGCGAGTAGTGCACATTTAAATAAAACAATTTAACTGTTTAAAACGCGATATGTTAGTTAAACTTATTTGAAAATGATTTTACAGTCTCCCCGTGACCGCTGCTACAAAGCAAACGAAACGTCGGGCCGAAGTACAAATTCATTTTCAAACAAGTTTAACGAATATATCGCGTTTTAAACCGTTAAAGTTTTATTTAAATAGAGGAGGACAGACAAGCACGGAGTTCACTTGATGGTTGGTGAAATACTCCAGTCTATGGCATCTTAACAAGATGCGCTGTTACGTTTTTTTTTCATCTGCTGGACGGTAGTCCGTGACCCGGACGGAATTCAGAATCCTACCACCCGTTTAATATCCAAATTTCCAAACAAATTCCAATATGTTTCAGTACATTGGGTGTATTAGAAATATTACAAATTCTTTAGTACCATGTGGGTCCCACGACCCGTTGATCATTAGCCATAGATTGCAACCATCAGCCAACGAGCAAGATATAACTTTTTAATGAAGCCAATGACAATATGTACCCTCACGGCCTGAAGTCTTTTCATGCTGTGCGATTTTTGAACGTTTTAACAAAACACAACTTTATTCACGCAACATTAAGTTGATTTTAGTTTATAGCCAATTTAGTTGGGGCATCAATAAGCCACTTCGACGCCTTCCAGTCTAGACAGCAAGGGAGCCTATCTGGTAATACTTATATCTCATATACAGGATGTTTTTAATTTGTATATTTAATATGTAACTATGTTTGTATTAAAACCGCACAACGAATAATCCTTAAGATCATAGCTTTATATAACTGTATTTCTACTCTTTTTTCGCTTTATAAGGTACTAAGAGAAGAGAGAAGTTAACTAGGATAAGTAAAAACGGGGTAATTTAATAATCAATTCATTAAAAAGCTTTATTTTTAGTATGCTATATATAGTATCGTAAATTCGAACAATATGTGACGTCCTAAAAATTAAATAATTTATGTCAATTTTAATAAAACACTTCTAACGGTTTAATGCGAAATATTAAGTTAAATTTTATTTGTTTTTAATACGACGCGAATTAATTACTGCTGCTGCAAAACATAGCACGGTAGCTTAGTTGGTTAAAACAGCAGTGTACGGCGGTTCACGTTTCATTCGGGTCAATCTAATTCGTTTTTTTAATTGTACAATGTTTTTGTATCATGTCACCATTTTTATCATATATAAGAGAGAATAGTTGTTCTCACATCTTTTACCTAAGGGTTAAATTATATTCTATTTTGAATAGACTGTGCTGTATGAAGACAGTAAAATATAAATATTCATTTGATTAATATGAAAAATAATTTATGACCCTTGACACGAACGACGGTAACAAACAATATATACAAAAGTCAGCGTGGCAGCAATGAGAAATAGTTTTTTATCGTGAGCGAGCTTTTAATAAAATTCCAAGACATTCAGTCGAGGTATATTCCAGTCTGGAGTATTTTCTAAGCAAGCTCACTTTGCTATAATATTATTTTACGGGCTTATTGGTCTAATGATAATAATATATGGCAAATTAACGGGTCGTGGGTTCTTTCCCCCCGGGTCTAACATTTTTTCTGAAACATCTTGGACTCCGTCTGTAAATCTAGTTATTTAATGGGCGGTGGTAATATCGAAAATTTCGCCCGGTACACAAACTACCGTCCACAGATGAAAAAGTATCAACTTTAAAAAGTTAAACAGTTTTATTTTTTGTGCACTTAATTTTACATAATCGTCTAATTTTTTACATTTACTAGTGTAGCCCTTTCATTGGATACCCATATTGAGGAGGTTGAGGAAAAATATGTAATCCGCCATTTTGTTTCCGCGGCCATCTTGGATTTATATTATTTTTAATTTTATTATATTGTATTGTCATCTAAATAAAATGTGTGTATCAATCTGACAACGGGAAGGTGCTTATATTTCATTTTGTAATTTTGACTCAAGTAAATAGATTCCGTACGGGTCGAGCTTAATAAAAGTGTTTAAAAAGCCATTAAGTTTAATCGCGTTTCGGTGTCATACATATATATATTCTTTTGTGTTGCATGCAATACAGTTTCTTTTGTCAGCCCAGGATTCAAACCAACGATTTCTCACTCCCGTTACAATTAACCAATTTACAATTAAAATAGCAAATATTCCATGTTCACGTAAAAAATAATTTCCTTTTTAAAAACTTATGGTAAGTTCGAATTTTGGCAGTATAACATTAGTTCTCGTATAAATCAAAGATTCGACCTTTAAAAAGAAATATATTTTTGGGTCTAGTTAAAAGAATTCCAATTGGTAAACATTTTATGTGTCAAATACAACCTGACATCTGACAATATGTCACACTCATCTTGACTTTTACAAAATACCAAACTTCTTGTGTTATTATTATTTTCTTCAAGCGAAAATCACAACCAGATAAAAAAATCACTTTCGCTTTGTTATAAGTAATGGTCGTGATGTATTAGTGATATCTCTCGATGAGATACGTCTCATAAAAGATGTATGAAAGACTCGTATTTTTATGTTTGTTGTTTAAGTGAAAAAAATACAGTGTGTTAAAACTGTGAGCCTTGATAAATCAGTGAATTCCAACGATATCTGAAAATACTTATAAATTTCGTATATTTTTTTTAATTGACGTTATATTAAGCTAAACGTATTAACGCATTATTTGAACTACGGCATGACGATAGATTTAAATAATATGTTTCGCGTTTTAAACCGTTATTAGTGTATTATTTAAATGTGTCGAACCTGAAATATGCTTGTCAACCATAAACCGGTTTAAATACTTTATTTTTACTGGGTCATCAAATTTCTTAGATATTAAAATGTAATTACTAAGAAAGCGAAATGCTAAGAAAAACTGAATGTATTGGAAACTTTCTCGGTAATTTTCCAAAGTTCCATTAACATTTTAGAGAAAAGTGCTCGGAGTATTTACCAGTCTCATATTATTTCACAAAAACCGCAGCGCAAAACAAACACGACGCTGTAACCCAGTTTAAAATGAAGTCTTAGAAAAACAAAAGCCAACATCAAAGTTTAAAAGTAAAAGAAAACTACAAACTCCATTCATTTACGGTTAGCCAAGTATTGTTAAATTATTATTGCAGACATAAGAACTTTATTTTCAGGAACTAAGAGCAAAATTCAAGCAGAGCTGTAGATACGTCTGGAAATAAGCAATTGCACGTTAGGCTTTCACATACGAACGTTTAAACCTTAAGCGATTTCATAAAACGCTATATTATTTTAAAAATCGAAAATAAATTGAAAAAAATTTTGACTCGGGCAGGACTCGAAAATTTTTCGAAATTATATAGTGCCATATCTGCAATAAATAACATGTAAAAAATAATAAAAGTTTTCAAAACGCTTTATTGTTAAAACAAAACTATTTGAAATTCAAATACTGTCTTTAAAGTCATGTGTCGTGCGTAACGAATGGACGCACAAATATTAAGTAACTTGTAAGTACAAAATACACTATGTATTTTTTCCTTAAATAAAAGTTACTTAGAGCTTATTTAAAAAGCTTTTTAACTTTGGCCTGTCGTTTCGGATGCTTTGCAGCAGCCGTGGTCACGGGGAGACTCCCCGTTTAAGTTTAACTAATATATCGCGTTTTAAACCGTTAAAGTATTTTATTTAAATGTGTACTACTTGCGTAAACTATAGACAGTATTTACTTAGAGCTGTAAGGTAACTTAAATTATTCACTGAAATGTTCTTTTACAGTATATATATATATATACATATTTAACTTATTCCATCCATGATTACAGATAATTTATTATTTTAAAGACGTATAAATGTATTTCCTATTGTCAAACTTTTGCCTGAAGCATGTGTTAAATTATGTTCATAAACATAATATCTTATTTATTACTGCTATTTTTTTGTTAAATAAAAATTATGTTAAGTATTGTCTGTAGTTACTACGAGTAGTTACACACTTAAATAAAAGACTGTTCCGTGTAAAACCACGAATAATGTTAACTACTCTATTTTTAATGCTTTGCAGCAGCCTTGTCTCCCGTGACTACGTATCCAAAATAAGGCAAATACTAAATGTTTTATTTAGAATAGGTTGTCAACAGTAGAGTAAACTAAGTACCAGACTTACCTTACTTATTAAAAGAATGATAAAATATTTAGGTATTTCATTGACAATAAGCGCTTTAACTCGGGTATAATCGCCCTTACTTAATCGGGAAACCAAGAAAAGCGCAGAACAAAAACTCGTAGAAACCCTCTTAAACTAAACTGTGTGAGATAAAAAGGTATTTTATACTCACGGTTCGAAAAAAGTTTCGAACAAAAGGCGGGATGCTGGAAAGGATTATACGAATATTTGTGTTATGATTATACTCCGCCAGGGCCGGATTTTGAATTTATCTTATACTACCTTAAGAAAATTCTCTTAAGGTGAAGTTTTTTGTACTTCATTATTTAGTTCAGGCAAGCCATCATTATTTGTTTTATATTCTTGTATAGTTAAAAAAGCACTTTTAAATGCACTATAAGCGACGCATAAATACAATAATATATGATATCTCATATGATCGATAAGATATGTTAAAAATATTATTGTAACTCACTCTCGTGTAGGAATTATTATTCTGGGATGTGTGATTGGTTTTTAAAAAAATAAGTGTTAACCAGTTAAATGGCTGGGGTGCTTCACCTTTCAACGAATGAACTCCATGCTTATCTGTGCTCGTCTACCATAAAAAAGATTCTCAATTCGTCTCTGTCCTAATCGTTACCACATTCCAAACCGCTCTTTGAAGAGGGTCGGAAAAAGCAACTCTTTATTAAGCTATCCATAAAAAAACTGCAAGACGTAACCTATGCTACTTATTACTATAAAATATTATAGGAAGAAATATAAAAAGTGTGTATTTTAATATACAAATCATCTAAATATATTTCGCGTTTCAATCCGTAACATATATGAATAACCGTAAAAAATAACTCTACATTAAGTTTCAACAAAATATACGTAATAGATACCAATACGAATATTATAGCTGAAGAGTTTGTTTGTTTGAACGCGCTAATCTCAGAAAGTATTGATTTCAATGGTAAAATTATTTTTCTTTGTTAGAGCATTTATCAAAGGAGACTTTGAATATAAAACATCACGCTCTTACCAAAAGGAACGAAGAAACCTTATTAACCATCGTTCAGACTTTCCGTTGCGTGCTCTGGCGCAGCTAGTAATGGATAATAACTAAATTAAATTACAAGAATACACTTCTGCACTTACGTTCAGAAAGATCTAGGTTATAAAGTGTTCTTGTCTTGAAACTTGAGAGCGCGCTTAAAATAATAAGCACGTACCTATGTATATTGTACGACCTTCCCAGCATATGACAGTATGAGTCGCAAACAAATATAACTAAACTGCTTTTCTTTTGCGACTAGGTATCTATTGAGTCTACTCTTCGAACGAACGGGTCGTGGGTTCGTTTTCGACCAGATCCAGCATGTTTCTAATAAATTAATTTTTCAAAAACCTCTGATTGGATCTTGGGTGGTAGAAATATCTTGTGCCCGGCTGTGTCAGATGAAAAAGTCGTCAGTTTACGGTTTCGGTTGTGTTTTCCGAATATCCACCATAGGTCACAATTTTTGATAGGGGTTTTAGTGACAAGTTGGTGTCCTCTGTCCATTTTGTTAGTCCAACATGTTCAAAATAAATATAAATGGATTAAAATAAGGACCATGGGACGAACAGACCCTTTTACAATTTACCATAATACCCCTAATTTTTCTCTTGTGATATTTGTTTTTTAGTTAAAATTGCTCGAGTATGTTTTTGTTGAAGATAGAAATAATCCTCCTATATTATAAATATTGTTTGTCTTCAGAAAATAACTAATTCCCCGTTTATTCCATAATTATAATGATTAAATGCTAATAAATAAAAGCCACAAAATTATTACGAACTCGATTAGCATATCGAATGGATTTAAATAAAACACTTTAACGGTTTAAAACGCGATATATTAGTCTGTAGTAGTTGAGAGTGGTCAGGGGAGACCAAGGAAGCATCCGAAACGTCGGGCCGAAGGTAAAAATCATTTTCAAATAATAACTAAAACTAAACTAAACTAAAATATCGCTTTTAAACCGTTAAAGTGTTTTATTTAAATGTGTACTACTCGCGTAAACTATAGACAATATCGAATGGATTTAAATCCTAAAAAGCCTAATCTCAAAGGGTTTACAATTCTCAATTGTAAAACTTTTCAATACATCTCAGACGTAGCAGATTAAAGTGGACAATACAGAACGCTAAATTAATACTATTTAATTAATAGTTCAGAAGTCCCAGATTTTCATTATATGAGAAAAATTTTGTCGACGATGTGAGTATTTTTGTTGCAAGAAACGAAGTATAAGTATTTAGCCCGAAGATAGAGTTGACGTTAATTCATTTTTAATAATATCTTTGATACATTAATAACAAGCTGTGTCAGTCTGTCCCAGTAGACGTGGTCGCGTACCTTCTCGTCTTTTTGCAAGTTAATCTTACAAGACATACAATAGCTGAGACTTTTTCTAAATCATTTAAAGAGGAATCATTCTTTATGACATTTTTGGTATTTTAAACTTTTTTGCAGGTACGCCTCCCCACAATGATTTTTCGCATTTCTCGCTTTTTTTAATTGAACCCCTAGTTTTGAAAATAGCTCAAACAATCAAACTCTTCAGCTTTATACATTAGTATAGATTACAAGTAAACTCGTAATTCGATTTAAATATAATGTTGTAGTCTTTTATGAACTGACTTAAACGATTTTTTTGTGTTGAAGTAGAGAACCGACTTCAAAATTATATTTCAAAAGTATTATATTATGATTATTATTATTTATTTCAAATAAAACACTTTAACGGTTTAAAACGCGATATATTAGTTAAACTTATTTAAAAATGATTTTTAACTTCTGCCCGACTTGGATGTTTGAGAGAGATTTTTAAATAAGATTAATAATATTGGTTTAAATGTTAGTTTTTTTAATGTGTACTACTCGCGTAAACTATAGACAGTATTTTATTAGTTTACTGTTTAAAATCGTTTACTTTTTGTTAATAATTATTTTATATCAAGTCCAAAGTTAAAAAGATCGGTATCGCATTCTAACATTAAAATTGTTTTAGCTAAATATTATATAACAAAAATGTATTTGGATACAAATAAAAGATTTTATCGTAATTTTTTTGTTACAACCCTCAACTCTCTAGTCATTATTTACTTCTTATCTTGATTGGGTATTCAAGTAATAATGGAAGCTATACAATATCCGAAAATAATAGAATAAATTTGTGGAGAAATATATTTTAGCATGGCAACATGTTTTTCTATAAACTCTATAAGCATAATCAGTAAGACATTAAGAATTTATTGGTTATTCATAGGAATCGGCCGTTTTATTATGTATTACCTGCGCCTGCGCTTTCCGCGTAGAATAGTTATTTTGGGTCCCAAAATTCTCTCAAAATGTATATCTTCATTTCTTTGCTTCTATTAGTTGCGGCGTGATGTTTTATAACCTTTAGTTCACTATAAATGCTCTAATTAACAAATATTTTTTTTTTTTTATTTGAACTAGTAGTTCTTGATTGTATTCAAACAAACTTTTGAACTGTATAAAACGAGTATAAATGTCTTCCTAAAATACCAGCAAAGTCAATTATACTGTTATAGACATATGTTGTCAAATGTGTGCCTATAGACCAGCCCTGCAGAAGGGACAGAATTCCTACATAAACAACAGCAACAAGACAGTATTTTAATTACTTTAGTTATGAAATGTTAACTTCATAAAGTAAATGTAAACCTAAGCTAAGCTAACCCCATTTCACGTCTCCTTGTTTGAATTAATTTAAGACTTCCGACGCGGGTTACGTAAATATAGAGGGCGCTAGAATCGTTATTAATTTATAACCTAGCTTTCGCTAATCGTAAGCCTAACCTGCGCCAATTAAGGACTATTATAAGTCGTAAAGTTTATTACGGTTCGAAGTGCTCGAGAGAAAATTTTAATAGCGTAAAGTTATAACTGTCTACCCTCAGCCTGTCAACAGGGACCAACTGTAAAGCTTTTAAAATTAATAGAACTACATATGAAAATTTTATTATTATTATCTTTTTACATGTTATTGCGCGTGAGTTACATGTATTGCGTGAATAAGTTGAAAAAATTCGACGATGAGTTGTAGGACTCGGTAGCTCAATTGGTAGAGCAACACAACGAAACGCTGACGATGCCGGTTTGAAATTGCCGAGTCGAAATTTTTTTCAATTTATTTTCGATTTTTAAAGAACTACATATTCTTATTTATACTAATTAAGTGAACTATCTTTACGATCTTATAACATAGGATTTATTTACCGTAGATAAACTAATAAAAAGATACCCTACAAATAATATTTACATGTAGTTACTAATACGTGATTACAATATTATCTTTAATAAAATAGACGTATTTTATTTCTTATGTCATTATAATCTAATAAACTTGTACTTGTGGTAGCCGTTTATGCGTCGACTTAAGTATACTAATAGCTATATAAGCTATAGTAATAAATAAGAAAAAATGCTCCTATTTTTCAGACGAGACTTTTTTAAATCCATCCCTGTTTACGGCTCGTTAATTTTACGACCAATCGGCATAACGGCCATAAATAAAAATGATTGATGTCTACATCGTAAGAAAGTTTAAAGAAGCTTATTTAAATTATCATACTTGTCTAGATCTTAATTTAGTATAATGATAAAGCCTATACCTAAAAAATATGTGAAGATTAAAAAATACTTTTTTAAGTTCATTATAGTTAGTTACAAAACATCTGCGTCTCACTTGGCTTGCCTATATGAGTAAGATATATATAAAGTACTGTCTATAGTTTACGCGAGTAGTACACATTTAAATAAAACACTTTAACGGTTTAAAACGCGATATATTAGTTAAACTTATTTGGAAATGATTTTTAACTTCGGCCCGACGTTTCGGATGCTTTGCAGCACCCGTGGTCACGGGGAGACCACTAATATATCGCGTTTTAAAACGTTAAAGTGTTTTATTTAGATATATATTATTCAAGAAATGTGCTACCTATTTTTGACGTATTTACAATAAAGTAAAGAAATATTTCACGACGTACATACACTTCCAGGATATAATATATTCAATACAACGTCAGGAAAAGTCTCGGTGGTCTAATGGTAGCAGTGAATAGCTAACCAACGTGATTCTAATCATATTATAATTTTTGAACCCTGTTGGACTTCGTCTGGAAATTCTGAAAGTTAATTGAGTGATACGAATATCGAAAATTCCATCTCAGTCACAAACCACCGTACACAGGTGAAAGAATTTTAATCGCTTTTCGTTTTCAGTCTATAGATTTTCGAATATACAAAGACAATATAGGTCGATGGAACATCTTATATGTAATATAGCTAGGGTATTCGATTTAGTGCTTTATCTCTATCAAAAGAATGACAGTCGAGCATGAAAGAGAAAACATAATAATTCAAAAATATATTAACATTTCATAAATATATACTACACATATTTTGAACATATCTTAAGCGCCCTTAAAACATATACTTACTTATGTACTCAAAATATATAATTCAGATTAAATTACAACCTGGCAAACTCGTTGTTATAATTACATCCATAATATCAGATACACATTAAAATTCATGAATACAAGATGTTCAATTAACAATTGATGAAACTACCTAAAATAGACCAGCCTTATTTGATAAATATCCCCCAAAATTATCCGAAAGCTTTTCCACGCCAGATCAAATAACGAAATTCAATTTGACCTAGGGTGGGTTAAGCTGTATATTTTATTAAAAAACACACCGCCATAATGTGGTACGTGAATAAATGTGTATTTATTCAAATACCGAATCCCTAGCGCTGTCCTCTATAATCATATTACTGAATCTAACGCAAAGATAGGCTGAATATTAAATTCCTTACTATCCGACTATATTTGTCCGAGATTATATTATAATCTGATAAGATTTCTCGTTCCAATCTCGTCGTGTCAGAAGCTTGATAATGCTGCTGTTTTTATGTCACGATATCGATAAATAAAAGTAATTTAAATTTAACAAATTTTCTTGATATCTATGTTTTTCCCTTTTCCAAAGAGCTTCTAGTAGATTTTAAAATTTAAATGTGTTACTATTTTTTGTGTAAGTTTTTTTATGTTTATTACTGTCAATAAACCGCGTCCAGGCATGTTTATCATTTAAAAATAGCTGGACGCATCTTATATGGCCCATCCATATTTTATAACGAGTAAAAAATAATATGTACACAAGTGGTCCTAAATAAAATACATACTACTACTACTAATAACTACTACAGAAGAAACCATTTTCGGTCATCAGTAACCTCAATTGTTACAACTAAATAATAAATTTATAATCAGTAAATACTATATCAATGTAATTTTCCCTTTAATACGATGTTAAAATGTGAAATTTACTGTAAATGTGATATATCAAAGAACTACACAAATAACTCGTAATTATTTATCAATTCAGATTAAATACCCATTTTAAATAATTGAAATCGTTTACTGCATATACTTTAATCCAATAGTTACACATCAATATTTTAGCACTAATCCAAATCACTATTTACATTATTAAATTACAAAATGTAGATAACGTTTATTAGAGCATTTTGTTCGAGAACTTGTTACCGACTTGTGTTCAAAGCTTGACTATAATTTTAAACCATATCCGTACCTATCTATTTATTTATTTATTTAGCAAACAAAGCGGAGTTGTCGCTTAGGATAAGTTTAAGTAATAACACGATTTCTTATAAACTATAAAAACAATAAAATATACTACAGAAATGTAACTAAATCTTAATGTATTGATAAAGTGTACGAAACAGTTGATGATATAAATAAAAATATGGTTTAAGGCGTATTTTTAATATATATTAAGTAAAATAACCTTTTATTTATATGCGCAGGCACCTTCGTAAATATAAATTCCTTAACACTAGGTCCAACGTGATTTGGATCTAAACTACCGTATTTTTTTTTATTTTCGAAGAATTCATTATGTGTAAGTTTTTATGTCCATCGTAAGAAAATAGTAAGTAGTCTTAAGTAAGTTTAAGAAACTCAATGATGTGATTTATACCCGATCACAGCAACTGGAAAGCATCCAAAACGACCAGTTTTAAACCGTTAAAATGTTTAATCTTAATATATTTAAATAATACATTTTCAAAGATTTAAAACTTATTTACAGTCCACCCGAAACGTCGAGGTGTAGTTGCAATAAATTATAAATAAATCAATACTAACACTATTCGCGTTTTTACCATTAACAGTGTTTTATTTATATACGTACTGCTCGCGTAAGGTACAGGCGATACTGTACTGTACCCATTAGTAGATAAAAAGAAGTACATAATTTATAACACGGGACTCAAATGGTCAACCAGTATTTAAAATATTGGGATGTCTGCATCGCCATTTTAAATAACTTTGATCTTCTATAATACGATCAAAAGTGAATCCTCATTTCTTTGAAATGAATCAGAGTGGAAAAATAATTTCATTATTAGGTACATGCTTTTGCACAAAGTGAAAGAGGGAACGAGATATTTTCCATTGAAACTATATATTTGTGGCCTAGCCTTTGTTACTTTTAAAACCGCTTGTTCAGCTGTGGAAAATTAAAATGAATTTTACTTAACTATAAACAGGATTGAGAACGATATAAAGCGCCTCTTGCTGTGACAAAATAATATTTAATATTGTGTAATATCGGCGTTATTGTTGAAATTGGTGTAAAGTAATAAAATTACTTTACTTCATTCTACAATTATAAAGTAGCAGACTGTTAAATCAATAATTATTTAAAACAAATTGAAAGTGACCCCGTTATATATTTTTCTATTTAACATTCATTGTTTTCATAGTTTTTGACTGAAAATGTAATTTGCTCTTAGTGTACTAGTTTTCTGACCGCCTCTGTAGCCACATGGTTAAAAGTATTGCCTACCATTGCGCTAAGCGCGAGAGGTCCTGAGTTCGAATCACAGGGAAACAGTCTGATCCACTACATGCTCGTTAAAAGAACGGATCAGTGGGACGGACACAGAAATGTGTTCGCCCCATTTCCCACGAGGGGAAAAGGCCTTTCACTTTAAAATACTAGTTTTCTGGATTTTCATTATTGTTAAAGTTTCTCATACGACCAGGAATCGACACTTATGACATCACTGTATGGAATTCAAGTGTACCTAGAATAACAAAAGCTTGAAAAATATTTCAGTCTCCCGGTAGCCACGGCTGTTGCAAAGCATCCGAAAGCTCGGGCCGTAGTTAAAATAATTTTGAAATAAGTTTAACTAATATATATCGCGTTTTAAACCGTTAAAGTGTTTTACTTACATCAATTAGTCTTTAAACACTTTAGATACCTGATAACGAACAATCAATAATTAGTAAGTACATTTTATGCATACATATTTTCTTTCAACCCTTCTCCTGTAGCTACTTTTACCTGATTTATAATGTCCGCTTCTATAGTTTAATTAATCGTTTATTATCTATAATTACATTAATGAAACGTCTAGACTAAGATCTCAAAAGTCTAAGAAAGTTATTATATATTTTAATTCTTTTCTTCAGACACTATATTGTATTAATTCAACAATAGTAAAATTAAAAGGCTTACGTCATTCTAAGGTCAAAACATTTACTATGCCTGGTATTTGAATAAAAAGTCTAGATTTAGATTAACAAAATTAATATACACGATAGAGAATTAGATACAATATTGGATTGAAATTTGCACTTTACACGGTTTAAAGCACGATGTATAAATATAATACTTAAATTTATTTAAAAAATATTTTAACTACGGCCAGACGCTTCGGATGCTTTGCAGCAGCTGTGGGCACGTGGAGACTAAAGTTGGAAGATGTCTCTGACGTCAAAGTAAAATACTGCTACGCTAGCGCCATCTGCCAAACCGTCAAAGTGTTTTATTTAAATGTGTAGTACTCGTGTACACTTACTAGACGTGCCTCAGTACTGGGTTTCTTATTTAAAACCGAATTATATTTACTTACAATACAAACAAAAGCTGAAACATATATAATTTCAACATTAAAATAAAAAAACGGTCATTCAGGTATTAGATCAGAAATTAAGTTGGTCAGAGGTGTGAAGTAGAATTGTCATTTTTCACCGACATGGCGACACATACATTATAACTTTTCATTATTATGAAAAGTTATATGTCTTGTTTAGGAGTAGTACACATTTAAATAAAACACTTTAAGGTTTAAAACGCGATATATTGTTAAACTTATTTGAAAATGATTTTTAACTTCGCCCGACGTTTCGGATGCTTTGCAGCAGCGTGGTCACGGGTTTTATTTAAATAATGAAAAGTTCCTTACTTAAAAGTACATTTAAATTAGTTTTATTTTGTAACATTGTAGTGATAATAAGTTTTTTTTTTTGTTTGTTATTAAAAAAGATGTTTTTTTTACAGACAGTATTTAACAAATAATATAACTCGTGCGATATTTGAAGCAACCGCGCCCAATGTCATGACCGTAACTCTTGACGTTTAATTTTGTTTTATCCTAAAAACGTAGTACCCTAATAATATTATTGATAATAAGTCCAGATTTAGCTCTCAGTGAAGGTCGAAGATAAATTAATATCATAAGGTCAAAGGCAAGGTTTTCGAAACACAATGGATGGCTTGGATAATGGCATCATTATGAACATGTTGTATGAAATTTGATGCTTTAACGATACAATATTTCTTTTCACGTTATTAAGATAACTATGTCAAAATTGCTATGTAGACATGTCGAAAATGGGAACAAATGAGCTCGTTTTAAGTATGCGTAGGATTGGTATAACATTCGCACAAAAAAGAAATAATTGCGAAGTAATTTGTCAAAGAAAGACTAAAATAAATGGTACATATATTATTCGAATGAGTTAAAAAAATATATTCCAATTGATAGACTATTCTGATAGTTCAAACATTGATTCGATACACAATAAAATAAAGTATCATTTACAAAGAATAATTTAGTTTCAAAATATTGTCCACTCACCACGTAAATCTTCTTCTTCTTCTTAGTTTGATGGCTTTCTCATTCTAAATGGAGTCCGCCAATGTCGTGAGTCTATGGGAGGATTAACAAAATACAACTTCACATTTATAAGATGGTTGCCACTTAAATCAACGGAGTTCAATGACAGCTGTGGCTGTAACATCACGTAATGAGCAAATATGTATTAATTATTTATTTTGTAAGAAATTAGATCGACGCCGATCGTTGACAGCGTATACATATTTAGCAAAAAGTTTTGACAAAAATATTACTTCAAACTCATAATTAGTTTTACACTATAAATAATAATAATTAAAATGATTGAATTTATGACGGCTTATTGTTGTAATGATGGTTATAGCTAATAAACACGGTCGTGGGTTCGACTCCAAATACACAAATAATATGTATTTAAATTCGCTTTGTATACCGTAATTTTTTTCTCGATAAACCGATGGAACAAATCATGGGGAGAATTTACAGTAGTAATAATGTCCACTATACATTTTTCAGTAACGTCTTAAATATGCCAAAAAAAAAGCAATGTTATTATAAAATATGTGAAAACTTCATCCAAATTTAATTCCAATCAGGGTATTAACCTACCAGCGAAACTTTGATTAGAGCCAGACAGATATTTCTACATTCACTACGAAGTTATTGCTGTTATTTTCGGGAGTGTCTTATTTCATACGATACATCTTCCATTATTCACGTCTCGCCAAACGTCTTTGTTTTATTCGGGGTGTCATATTGGGCGAAATGAAATATGTCTTCGTCTACATATGTACATATCTGCACATACTCTTGTTTTAATAATAGTGGAGTACAGACAATTAATCAATTTTTAAGGAATTTAAACGCGGTTTCAAAGTACTATTTCATAGTCTAAACGTCAGGTTGTATGTATTAACTTAAATATGGTTTTTAAAACCATTCAAGTAGTCTGTACTATGCACGATGTAATTTTAATTTATTAATTAAAATTAAATGCCATTCTATGGTAACACATATAAGCATATTTTAAAATAGTCTTTAGTTTTTAATTGATGCAGGTTATAAATATACCTACGTGAATTAATAATTTTTGACTTTGACTTTTGATATTGAATAAGATAGGTATCCCAGATAGGTAGCCCAAATATCCAGATATCCATAAACTCTCGCAAGATACTCTGCCATTCAAATAGGAATATAATTTTTAGGATTCGCATGAATTTTTATACGTCGCTCAACGCTCGCTTTTGCCTCAATCAATATGCCGTGAATCGAGAAAAAGCTTCAGCCATCTTGAATGCAATTCTCTGGTTTCATTGTGTGAGCATTTAAGCCGAGACCTTTTCAACTATCGTATTTCACGAGCGATATCATTTCCATTTCTTAACCCATATTCGAGTTAACTCTTTCATCTTGATTCAATGCAACCTACAAAGCAAACGAATAGTTCTGTTTTTCTATCTCAGCGCTTTGCGCACTGATGTCTGAGATGAAAACTTTCCCACGTGGTGCAGTGCACAACACTAATTAAAAAAAAGACAGTCGATAACCAAACACTAAGTACTTAATTTAGCCTGAGGGACTATAAACTGTTAAGTATCTTCTGTCTTCTCCAATAGCTCATGGAAATATATCAGTTAAGTACTGTCTGTGGGTTCCGCGAGTAGAACACATTTAAATAAAACACTTTGACGGTTCAAAACGTGAAATATATTACTTAAACTTATTTAAAAAAGAAAATTAACTACTGTCCCATGGGTCTCCCCGTGACCGTTTTAAGCCGTTTATTTAAATACATATATTAACTAACTTTTTTTGAATTAAGCCTACAATGTTTTTCTTCAATTTCCCCAATTATCCAAATATTTGGAGAAACTGCCTAGGTCCGTATAGAACTTAAAAGGCATGTCTTCTCGTTAGTTAAGAACAAATTGAAAATAATTCAACAAATACATTTCGCGTTTTAAACCGCTGACAATGTTTTATTTAAACGAAAAAACTAAAGTTGTGGACATAGGCATCTTACTATCGAGTATTTACATCGATCAATAAGCAGTATCGTTGAAATGACTCTCTGAAGATAAAATATGTACATTTTCTTTTCCAAGTAGAACTCAGAAATAAACTAACCAAGATAGAAGCAATAAGTGAAATAAAACCTCCTAGAAAAGGCATAAAACACGATTTCTTTCCCAATTAATTCACTTTCATCTAGCGAACCACGGAAAGTATCAATCAGGCTCGGGAATAAAAACGTCGAAAATACATAGAGGCCGCCGCAAAAAGTCAGCCTACGTCAATCCAACTAAATAAAGTAATAGACTTTCGGATACAGTACATGGCCGGACGCCAGAATTCACGTACAGTCAGAATAAAAACATTACAATGCAGATACTGCGACTGTCGGAAAACTGTTACCTACGCAGTCGTTTTCACCAGGTCTTTAGAAGCCGAGTACAAAGATTTTGCTTTGAAACTACTTACTTTTACCACCACTGGTGAGTTTCTCCACAGGTTGAAAATCATTCAAAATTTATTTCCTAAAACATTTATGTAGGGAATTCCTCTGTTAATGTTTTAGTTGTAGGAAGAGGAAAGTAATGTGAATTTTTTTGTCATTGTTTGTGATTAATCGAAAATAGATGGAAAAAATTTTCGACTCGGGCAGGACTTGAACCGGCATCGTCAGCGTTCCGTGCTGTTGCACTACCAATTGAGCAACCCAGTCAGCAGCAGCAGTTGGTAGAGCAACAGCACGGAACGCTGACGATGCCGGTTCAAGTCCTGCTCGAGTCGAACATTTTTTCAATTTATTTTCGATCTTTAAAATTATATAGTGCCTTCATGTGCAATAATATGTGAAAAATAATAAGCAAGTTATATGTATCAGTGTTTGTTGTAAAATAAGATTTGTTCATTGCATAGTTGTTATTTTTAATCTTGAGTAATAAAAATGTTTGTTTTTAATATATTGTTTCTCTACAAGTGGTGGCGCCACTAAAAATCAGTGTTGCAATACTGCTGAGTGTTTTTTGTTTTAGAAGTAGCCATTATTTATTCTTAACCCTAATGTTATAGGTATGTAGTATATCCTTACATAGTCTGTTCAAGTTAATTGCTCGAGAGGAGCATGTATCAATAAGCACTCGGTAGCTCAATTGGTTAGAGCAATAGAACGGAACGCTGACGATGCCCCTTCAAGTCCTGCCTGAGTAGTAATATTTTTCAATTTATTTTCGATTTTTAATTTATAGAAGTTAATTTTAGGTATTTGTATTTGTAGTTAATAGAAGTTAAGTTTATGTTAATTTGGGTCACAGATTTATATTGTATAAAATTTATTAATATTATTAAAAACTTTTGATACACACTGAAGTACCGTAATAGGGAAAAATATATTGTTCGTTGAGATATCTGACAGAGAAAAGAAAAGTGACCAAGAAAATAAATAGAATTACTTAAATCTTCACGAGAAATCTAGGTTTCACTTACAATAATAGCGTCAAGCGCGAAATGCTAAAGGCTATATTTTTTCCTTATCCCGCACATGTGCTCTGATGCAATAAAAAACACTTTTGTTTTTGCCAGTACGATGGCGTAGTTTGCGCCAGTCAAGCGCAACTATTAGTATTGCGTTCAAACTTCAAACTAGGTCGATTAGACAAAGCAATCTTGTACAAAGTCCCATTTAAATCTAGCTAAGAATAAACCTTTGTACCCACTTTTGAATGCGATTCTACATTCAATATTCAGGTCAGGTAAACTATAAAATTAATAAATAAATATTAGCTTACCCACTCAGATAAATTATTAGTGTTGTTCTCTTGAAGTTTCCAGTACTTAAAATAATACTGCAAGCAAGAATTAAATTCATGCATACGCATTTAAATAATACAATTATAACGTTTTAAAAGGCGAATCTATGAAATAACTATTTTAACTACGGCCCGACGTTTCGGATGCTTTGCAGTAGTCCTGGCAACGGGGTGAACTTAACTAATGTATTTTTTGAACCATAAAGTGATTTATTTAATGAATACAACTTGCGTAACCTATATATAGGTAATATTAAGAAGTAAAAAAATATGTAAATCTTTTCTTATTTATTAATTGTAGCGTATGTAACGTATTTATATTAAAAACCTACTTGTAAAAGAAATAACCAATCCGGATTACTATTCTATTCTTTGTAGTAATGTATGTACTAATGCGCGTTACGTTTAGTAATGTGTAAAGGAGACAACGGTCTATTTCTACTGTACCTAAAATAGTCAAGTGTGAAATAATCTTTTTTAAATATTTACTCCCAGGCACAGTATAAGTTTTAGGCCGATTAGTAACAGTATTACTACTATTACTAATCGATATATTCCGTCCAAGACGAGGTAGAATTATTTTTATGTTGCAAGCTAAAAATTTTTAAATAAACAAAACGTCATTATGTTAAAAGTGCTGCATAGCCTCGGTCTTTTCTCTAAAAAAACAAAAGACGGATTATATTCCCTATATAACGTCACTTGTAAAAACACCGCTGTTTTCAAAATCCTAATGAAATGGCGCGCTGTACTTTCTGACCCAATTCTGTGAGCCAAAGACTCATTACTTTGCTTTTACTTAAGAATGCAAAGCCAAATTCTTTGTTTTAACGCTATGTAATTTTAAGGAGATTACGCCAAACTCCAATGGAAATAATATGTTTTTCGTGCCAAAATTGAGCTGCGTAAAGTCCATTATATTTATCAACACACAGGCATAAACTTGCTTGTTTCGTTGGCGCCCAGTTTCGCCAAACACCAACTTCGATGGAACAGATGGCGCTAGCGTAGCGGTTTTACTTTTACGTCAGAGACATCCTCCATCTTTAGTCTCCCCGTGACCACGGCTGCTGCAAAGCATCCGAAACGTCGGGCCGCAGTTAAAAATAATTTTTAAATAAGTTTAACTAATATATATCGCGTTTAAAACGTTAAAGTGTTTTATTTCAATTGCTTATTTCTACCGTAAATTCAGGTAAAAAAACCGGTAAGTTATGAGTCGGGCTCGCACGCGCATGGTTCCGTTCCCTAGACTAGGTAAACAACAGTAGATACATGTTCAGACATATTTTATATTATAACTTAAATACCGTCTGTTGTTTACGCGCGTAGTACTAATTCAAATAACTTTACTTAAACTTATACACTAATTATTTTAACTACGTCCCGACATTTCGAATGCTGCATATCCCAAACGCCATCGTAGTTTTGATACGATAGCTCAAATGGTTGATATACGGGTATAAAGAGCATACGAATTGCGTTTGTTGTATAGAATCGCTACTCATATTTATTTTATTTCGTTTAAATATTGATAAAGCAGCAAAATATATACTCTGGTGATAAACAGATGAACTAAATAAGTTATTTTTCTCTTTTGCGTACGGAACTCTAAAAATAAGCCTGTTTAAGAACTTCGTAACATTATTGTAAGCTTATATAATGCGCTTCTCTTGTTACTAAGCCACTTTTAAGTTGCATACTTTATCGATACTTTTAAGCTCCTTAGCTAGAAGGAGAATTACAGCTCGATGCTAATTTTAAAGTTTAACTGGAATTTAACCGTCGCTTCTCGTGAATGCGCATAGTTCGGTCAGGAATTTAACATGTATGGCGCGTTTCAGGGCGCTCTTGAATATTCTGTAAACTTAGATTGACGTTTTGCAGTCGATTTTAACTTGAATTAAATGCTGCATATTTAATACGGTCTTTTACTACCGGTTTTTTAATGGCTATTTATTTAGTTTCTAAGTTTCTTTGAAAAGATCGCGGTTCAATGTCCGCAGCTCTATGAAAGTAGATTTTTAATGTATGTAATGCCATCCTGTGGCCTAACTGAATGCCCTGTGAGCATGCGTTCGCAGATGGACGTCGAAGCAGCGACAAATACACCAGTAACCGCGGAAAATTTTAAATAACAAGTACTGTCATAAAATAATAGACCGGCTTCTATTAGAAAATAGGAGCAGTAATAACAGACAGAGCACGTAAGATTTTTCCTCATTTATATGTATTATTATAAATAATAAAGCAATAATAAATATATAAATAAAAAATAATATTAATTAATAATAAGTAACTTAAGGTAATAGAATAATAAAAATAATAAGTTAAGTTAAGCATTGTAATTTAGAATAAGTAGACCAGGGCTCTTCTGACCCAGGAAGTTGATTGCCAGTTCTTCTCGTTCGTTCTACACCCTTGATTTGGGAACTGGTAGTAAATGTAAAGTTCTTCTTTAGTTTTACGACGTTCATAAGCGTACCTAGTTACCTAAATGAATGAATTATTTTGACTTTGACTTCGGAAGGGGAGACACTGTCGTCCTTAGCTGGTAAAACCTATGCGCAAAATTATAATTGCTAAGTTTAAAAATCCCGGTTCTTATATGACCGTCGCTAAGGTAAAATAAGACCCTACAAAACCCGACATTAAGTGTAAACTTAGTTTATTTCGAGGTAATGTCCTCTGATAGCGTACTTAGAGTTTCGACAAAGTTTTAATCAAACTTTCCCCGGGTCTAATAAATTTCCATTAATTTTTTTCTCTATTTATTTTGGCTTCAGCCATTATAGAAGCTGATGGAATAAGCAACTTTTGGTTAATACAAAAAGTCAAGTAGCTGTTTTGTTATTATTTCAATAGTTATATTAACTTTGTGCTTAAATAATGTACGTAGTTTACGCAAGTAGTACACATTTAAATAAAACACTTTAACGGTTTAAAACGCGATATATTTTAGTTAAACTTGTTTGATAATTATCTTTAACTACTGCCCGACGTGTCGAATGCTTTGTAGTTTTTTAACCACGACCTGACATCAAAATAAGGAAACTAATTATTCGCGTTTAAAACCGTTTTAAGTATTTTATTTCAATATGCACTATTCGCGCAAACCATGTCTATATAATACATCGTCATCGTCAAGGTCCATGGTATGTTATTCATCTATATTTAATGCAGGAATTAATAGTTTATCTATCCATAAACAACGGATTTCCAAAGAAGGGGCCTTGCCAGATCATTTTTCCTTTATTTTCCAAACAGTTCAATCGCATGTGTTGCCAGTAGTTAAATCCGATTTTGGCAAGGGTATGTTGCAGATCGCTTACTCGTAACCGTTGTCGATTTACCGATTGAGTTCCCATATATTGTATTTGTACCAACAACAATAAAAAATTATAGCTTTTATCTGTACAAGGAAGAGGTACACAACATACCATCTGTTTTAGGCATAATTATTTGCTTTAACTCTTTAGTTTACAAACACATTACTATTACAGATAGAATCGATGTACTTGGTATTCAATTTATCATTTTTTGTAATTTGATTTATTATGTAGTCATATTTGGTAATTAAGTGAAATCCCGTTTCCCCTCGTGGGGCATTTCTGTGAAACAATTTACTTTCCCTAGGAATCGAACCCAGGATCTTTCGCGCTTAACCCAATGCAACACGTTTAACCATTTAGCTTCAGAGGCGGTAAATTTGGTAATTATCATTGAAAAAAGATTATATCAAAATCATTGTTTAATTACCTCCGTAACTAAACTAAATAGAGATAAACAGTTTTGCCTTCTTGCATACAGTGAAAAAGTCGATAAAACTGATACAGAATTATGTCTTTCTAGTGCCACACTTAGCTGCAGAGTATCTAAAATATTAGACCGTAGTTAAATTGTAAATAAGTTTAACTAATATATTTAAATAAAACACTTTAACGGTTTAAAACGCGATATATTTTAATTAAAATTTTTTGAAAACCATTAGTCACTAGTCTCCCCGTGACCACGGTTGCTGCAAAGCATCCGTAACGTCGGACCGTAATTAAAAATAATTTTCAAACAAGTTTAACTAAAATATATCCCGCTTTAAACCGTTAAAGTGTTTTATTTAAATGTGTACTACTTGCGTAAACTGCAGACAATATTTCATTTATATATTTCGCATTTTAAACCATTGAAAGTATTTTATTTAAATAAGCAGGAGTTTTAGAAAAGAAAGTATTTTCTTGCCTCCTTTCATAGCCGTAAATTTTAACTCAACTATATCAAATCTACTATTAACATAATATGCAAAGTTTGCAAGCCGTACATTGTACATTGCGCGTTACATATGCACCTAACTGTCTGGGTATAAAGGAATTGAGCAATGTACGTGATTTGAATCCGTTAAACTTTGAAATTGGAACAATGAAGTGCTAGTGTGAACCAAGTACTACTCGACTCGACTCGAACTTCCACGAGTATATGATAAAATGCTTATACATATGCGAAATATTGAATTGGAATTTAAAACTTCTTTAATATCGATTGTTAAATAAGCAGTTTTCACATTGCATTGCACATATAAACTAGCTGAGCCCTTGACTTCGTCCGCGTGAAATAATAATTTTGGGCAACATATTTATTTTTGCAAACAATAAATATGTTGCTTAATTAATCTTAAAAGTTAGGATATACTGTCGCAGAATTTTTTTTAGATTATTTAAATAAGAATCATTCTTTCCTACACAGTCTTTCGATTTCTTGAATCGTTTTTCATCGTTCTCGAGATTAACGCCTTCAAACAAACAAACTCTTCAGCTTTATAATATTAGTATAGATTATAACGTTGGTCTTTACTTTGTTAAGTATCAAACTGTTTCTAAAGTAAAGATATACTAATAAGCCATTCTATAACTTGGAATAAATTGCATACCCTACGTTATATACTGCATAGGACATTTATACATTTAGACATAGCAACAGTTTTTTATAAGTTACCGGAAAACATTCATTATTAGGCGACTATTAACTTTGCAACTTCCACTGTGAAAACTTCGTATTTGATAAAGACTCGTTTTCAGTACCCCTCCCTTACATCAAAGGGTGCACAGTATTCATAATTAACAACTAGCAATAAAATATTTCGTCTCTCATTTTCCTCAAACTCTCGTACAATAATAATTAATTATTTCTCTTTAGTTCACTTCCTGTTATAAAGACTCCCGGAAAAGACTTGTTTATCTCGTCATAGTTGGTTAATTAAATTAGCGAAGTAATTAATTAATTAACGCTGAATTTGGTAAAAGAGATAATTTCATTTTGTCGTTTAATTAGCTTGTATTGGACTTTATGTAATGTCCACATAAATTCATTTTTAAAGTTGGTAATTAAGTTTCGATTATTGGGTCCATTTTTAACTGTCCCTCAATAACGAAATTTTCAAGTAGATATGATGTGTTTAAATACTGTCTGTTGTTTCCCGAGTAGTACATATTTGAATAAAACACTTCGACTGTTTAAACGCGATATACAATAGGTAAACTTATTCGTACAGTATTTTAACTACGGCCCGACGTATCAGATACTTTGCAGCAGCCGTGGTCACGGGGGACATGCGTTTTTTGAAGATTTACAAAAGATTAATTCAATAATTCAGTTGGATGTCCTATTGGCCCCGTAATACTTCATCGTCATATAAATTTTTCATGAATAATTTATGAACTCGACGATAAAGTGTGAAAATTAATCAGTCACGATTATATTAATTTGATATTTCGAAAATTAAATAAAAAAATTATTATTTTTCACTGTATGCACACGAGTGACATTATTTTTATTGTAGTGTGTGTAAACTTGCTTGTAGACTTGAAATTAATTCAGAGTTGCATATATTTTATTTTACTTTTAAATATTATATATAATAAATAGTCTGAAATTATTTTTTATTAAAGTCACATACCAAGTGTAGAAGAAAATACAAACTTATAAGTATTGTCATATTTTTTGCCAAACTAAGTGAAGTACAAATCCGTAAACTCTCTTACAAGTTTAACATTGTTAAACTTTTATTGCCAAGTACACATTACAGCTTGAGGCAAAATAGCAAAAACACGAATAAAAATAAAGTAATAACAAGTTTTACGACGAAAAAAAGTGAGAAAACAAGCTGCGAACTACTACAGAAACTTAGATATTAGTTGCAATATGCTTCGTTTAATCTTGGAGTATTCTGCCATAGAGTATAAACATTTATTTCTTTGAATGTAAATTATCAAAATATAGTCTGTGGTCTTTCTCAATGTATCTTTAACCTAAAAATATATTGTGTATATGTTTGACTACTATTTACATCATCAAATAGACATAAAAAGATTTGATTGTAAGCCGGATTTTAGCTTAAAGAAAACTATGAATGTTAAACACTTTTACACATAACACGAGAGGAGATCCAAACAGAGTATTGGTCTTCTCCATTATGAGACTTGTTTACTTGTACAACTTAAATCTCAGCAAATCCTTCTTCCGAAATCGAATCACACCAAAAGCAATTCGTACAGCACACAGAGACGGTCAAACCAAAATAAAATTCCAAAGAACCTCTTAGTCAAGAATGATCACTCTTTTCCACTTACTCTCTGGTTTATTTGTTTAACTTTCAAACAACTTTGCAAAGTCAGACGTGATAGTGTCTCCTTTTTTCTTTATTTAGCAGTCTGCGGTACTGTAGATTCGACGAAGGATTTACTACGTAGCTTTTCTACGAAATCTTCTGAATAGTGTCTTTTGACACCTCAATCATTAAAATTGATACATCCACGAACATGAATGAAAAGGGAAATTAAATCTTTTTGATGTAAATTTAGAGTCGAGTTTTACTTATTGCTGGACTAATTGATAGAGCGTCAATGGCGTGCAATTTAAGCCTTCATTAGGGTTCCGAACAAAAGGGTAAAAACGGAACTCTAACATTAAAGTGACTGTTCTATCTATCAGAAATTAAAAATTTGATACCGCTAGTACAAATAATAATAAAAACAAGTATTTACGGGTATAAAATTAAAAGTAACTTAAATAAGTAATAAAAGATAACAGTATTACATTTTTGGACATTGTCAATAGCACGGAACCAATTAAGAGAGAGTCCGACTCGCATATATTTGATAGGTATCCAGACGAAGTTCAACATGTTCCAGAAAATTTATCAATGGATTATATATGTCTTTGTCCCGGTTGGGATCTTACCCACGACCCATTGATTAATATTAGCCATAGATTGCTACCATTAGGACAACAAACCCAAAATTCTATAGTACTTCCGACACTGCAATAAAACGATACCACAGACTACAAAGCCAGCCACATATTAATACCCGCAGCGAATGTAAACGCAACATTTACTCCACCAAATTACTATAGCGAGTAAATAAATGCTATTCACGCTTTCGGCGTTTCATATAAAAACATGTGTTAGCACATTTTACTACAAACATTCATCAAGTTTTGTTCTTTACTTTATTTGGACTGTTTAGGGTTCCGTAGTCCTGAATATTATAGACAGAGTAAATATCATTTATTTTAAAAACTTTAACCCTTAAGAGTTTCGAGTACGTGCTAATCTCAGGAACTTCTGACTGAAATTAAAAAAATATCACTACTACGACTATAAAACATTAGCTTCAATAGGAACGAAGTAACACAGGGGAATGTGAAAAAAAACGGGCAATATTAGTACCAGCCATAATTTATAAAGCTGAGATTGTTTGCGAAATTAAATATAATTCGATGCAGACGTATGCGTTTAAAAATATTTTTCAGATAAAACATTTTTATCGATTTTAAACACGAAATATGTGATATAATTCGTATAATACAATTTTAACGTCATCAAAACATCGGCAACTAGTTAAAATAATTTAAAGATAAATTAACCAGTACTTTTGCGTCTTAAAATTGTTTTAATTAAATCTGTACTCGCGCAAAGTGCAGACAATCTTTAATCTTTTTAGAACGATTACGACTTGAACCAATTGAGTTATTACTAAAAATAATTTCCTACGTCTGATAAAAACTATACGAAACCTGCGACGGAATATCTGGCGCGCAAGCCACAATATGCCTCTCGCATTTTAGTGTAATTGTTTTGAGGCTTCCATTAATATCGTTCAGTGAGCTCTTATTACTTATGGCGCCCTGGTACACTTAGTTTATACGATGTAGTGCGCTTCTTATGTAACTATGACTATTGCTGACACTAACTAAAACTATAAATACAATTTTTTTAAGCCTAAATGTATCATAGACCGAATTGACTTTTCTTATTATAGGACCTCTACTACAGACAAGCACGAGGTTGACTTGATGTAGGTGAAATAGCCTCAACATATAACATCTAAACAAAATGCGTTGTCGCCCTATTTTAGCTTTAGATGTTCGGAAATCAACAGACTGAAATTGGAACGCGATTGAATTTGACGACTTTTTTATCTATGGATGGTGGTGAGATGGACTGACTTTCCAATGAAATATTCAGATTTTCAGACCTAGTCAGACATATTTCAGAAAAATTATAAATTGATTAGAAAAATGTTGAATCCGGTCGGGATCGATCCAGTTCGACCCGTTGATAATTTATTTGGGCTGTATACGATCTCCCGTTGAAATGCTGCACCAATAATAAGCTTATTCTTTCCTACATATATTTAAAAGTAAAAACAAATATTGAATTGTTGCCACGCAGTGATAAAATTATTTGAGGGTAGTCATCGAAAACAATAAGCGTGACGCACGATTCTCCATATTGTCGTCGAAATTAAAAAGTTCTTGTTCATCTGTTGTTTCTGTTTCATAACTTGTTTATCTCGAACTCGGTTGAAGAACAATCGCAGGAAAATCTTGCAAAAAAAAAACTCGAACCACCCTCAAGCAGTTACACAAAACAAGTTGTATTCGAGCAATCTTCGTAAAACGTGCAACTTCCATTTATCAGAATCGCTTACAAAGTTCTTGCGCACGAACAATATGGTAACATAGTAATAAAACCCGTTGTTGTAACTGACAGACAATAAACTTTATGTATATTGGCTACGCAGAATTAGAACAATCGCGATTGACAAACTTCTTGTTGTTTGATTTAGGACTTTGTTTGTTGAAATCGCTCGGTTCATTTAGCGATGTACGAATCATATTTAATATTTCATAAAGGATATCTGCGTAGTATAACTTTCATAAATATATTTTTACTTATACTTTATAACACAGCATACATACCCGCCTGTTACTCTCCGTTGTGTATCAGTATACACAACGGAGAGTAACAGGCGGCCTTATGGCTAATAAGCGATCTCTTCAGGCAGCCCTTCTTAGGAAATTAATGTAAACAGTTAAGTTAGTTAAACTTAGAGTTAGCTTTATATAAATTGTAGTGAGTGTGTTGTATGAGTTAATAATTTACAAATTTTCTTAGAAAAAAAATTACAAAACAGACAGGACTTGAACCGGCACCACAGCACACCGTGCTTTAACCGTTACATTAAAGATGTTTCAAATATGTGACGGAAGTTATATAGGGTCAGTAATCAATTATGGTTATTTTAAATGTTCCTTGACCGATGTTAAATTAGCTTTATTGGCTACAACTTCCATTGCAACTTTCAAATTAACAGCATAAAATAAAGCGTAGACAGAAGAACAGGAGACAATTCACTAACGACAGCCATCCGTGTAATTCTTATTGTAAAGTGTACAAATGTAAAAGTAATTTAATGAAAGTCAAAGAGTTTTAACAACACGTTGTGCAACTGTCTGAAACTGTTTCTCGTTTCGAAAAAAAAAGAAACTCTCGTGCTGCGCTTAACGGTATATTTAAATTAAGATCCTGTGATATTAATTTGACGTCAAGCGATAGAAAAAAAAAGATTGTATACCTACACTATATCATTTAGTTAAATGTGCCTTACTAGCAAAATCTACAGAGAAGCTCAAATGACAATTTTAAGTTCCACGTCCTGTAAGGAAAAAGGTATGTATGGTTTTACAAGGCAATATTAATTCAAAACCAAAAATAATTATTTCCGCTTTGTGTTTTATGTAAAAAGACTTTAGATAGTGTAGTATTATAACGTATCAACATGGTCTTATTAAAATTTACCAATACACAATACTTTATAGGCGTGAAGTATTAAACACACCATCATATATTGAGCAAACTATAGTTTACAACAATTCCAAATCGCCTGTCATATCCCATTAAGCGCAGCCTGTAAAGTGATTATAGATTCTACACAAAACGGGATTGACGAGGAATTCAAATGTCAATTGGCCCGCACTACGCGACTGTACGTGACATGCACGCTAAGCGTGAAACCACGTTGTCGGTTGTGCACCTGACTGTCCGTCGTACGTCACTTGCATTCACCTACTTATAGTAAGATTATTATAGTCACACCACAAATGTACAATCAGAGATAGAATTACATACAAGCATTGGTTTTACTTGATGGTAGGTGAAATACCACCATGCAATATCCATATAACATCTTGAAAGCATGCCCTGTCAATCTTTTTTGCTTTTGATATTCGGAAATCCACAGACTGAAACCAAAACGCGATTAAACTGGAAGGCTTGAAATTGTTCTTGAAAGTCGCCATAACACCTCACCATCATCATTTCGTTATGTTCTATAGTTTTGAATGCATTAATATAGTCTTATTTTAACTAAGTATTTCTCTTAAGTTATTATTATATTTGTCTCTAAAATAATTATCATCAAAAAATCCATTGCGCATATATTTTATAACTAATTATTGTCTACCATGATTATAGTTATTTCAAATCAGATGAGCTCCTCTAAACGTATTTTTCTATTAACGACAACAGTTTCGGAAGAATGAGAGTTTTTATATCTCTAGCATACACGAAGTCAAAGTGACTCCAATTTTCGTTTTCAACTGTATAGAGCTCTATCAAATTAGGTAGCTTAGATGTTAACTTTTTGACATCGACTGACTCTGAAAGCCAATCTCCAATCCCATAGAAGACAGCAACAGGCGCCGTTATCTTTCCGACAGGATAGGACGGAGGTATTATAGAACCGTATTTTTCGTAATTCTTCGGTCCGTAGTCGTACTGACGAAAGTAACCCGATAATATCAATTGAGCGAAATGGACTAGTTGTTTGGCAGATGATCCAGCAGGAAAGTGATGAAACACAACTGTTAAATGTTCAAAATTCGTTTGCTCATAGTTGAAGCCACCAAGGAAAAAGATAATTTTCTCACAGAAAGTAAACGCACGAGGGTTTGTGTTACAGAAGGTATTTTGGAATGCTTGGATCGTCGGCGTTTCCGATAATAACTCATAAACGCCTAAACTGTAGAAAATCGCTAGCAATTCTTCATTGAACGGCGCTATGTATCGCAGCGGAGATCTGATGTGGGACATAAATGCAACAGCAGATAGAGACACCATGACACTTATTTTTTCATTGTACTCAGGCAGCAACGAGCACATGATGTAGAAAATAGTGGTTCCTTGCGAGTGGCCAACGTATATTAATTTATCTTTACCGGTTTTGTCCAGAACAAAATCGACCATAGCGGGAAGATCTATGATTCCCATTTCATGGAAGCTGAAGTTCCAGAATTCCTTTTCTGATGGTTTAACATAAATATTATCCCTCGAGTGTTTATTTCCTCTAGCGTTACCCATCCAGACATCATAACCTTTCTGGGCTAGTAGAAAGGCTAAGCCAGCTTTGACACCAGGCGTTATGAAATCATCTGAACTACAAATGAGTCCATGCATGAGAAAAACTACCGGGCCATCCGCAGGTATCCTAAAAACCTTCAGTTTATATCCATCCTTGGTCAACAATGTATATTCCTCGGCTGGATAGTTATATTTCTTTATTAATTCAGTTATATTCAAGAAATCATCAGGATTTTGCAAGCTTAAATCGGATACTGTATCATTTGGGTTTATGGAATTGTCCAATACTCCATGCAGCATTGAATTTATCCGGAAAGTGTTAAGGATATCTTTGCTGGAGACATCATACTGACCATAAATGAAAAAGAAAATCAAAACACCAATAAACTTTGTTTTCTTCATGGTGAAAATTTAAACATGTATAATCCTAAATGAGTTTTCATAAAGAATGGAATTTACATTATAAACGTTTGCATTTGTTTTTGCAATCAAAAAGGTTTACAAATTGTATTCATTATAGATACAGGCTGTTAAAATAAAAAAAATGTTCAACCAACTCTATAAGTTCATTACAATCATTGCCCATCCCTAGTGAAAGCTAAATGTTTTTAAATAAAACGTTCTAAACGGGTTGAAACGGAATATATTACGACCGCAACCACTGCCGGCTGCTTCGAAGCATTTGAAATATCGGGCCGTAGTTAAAATAAATAAGATAACGAATATATTTCACATTTTAGTGTTATATTTAAATGTGCACTTCTCGCTCTCTACTAAGACGAACATTCTGTATATACGTAATTAAAATCGATTTGATAAAGACGTTTAGTGAAAATAATTGTTTCTCAATATAGAAAGAACCTAATTTTCTGCTGCTAACTGTGGAAGTCATAATTTTAAACATTACTTTTATTTTTTCTCATTGTTGATGAGTTATATTTAATCTATGAGTTAATTTCCTGTTTAAATAATATAATTACTTTTGCGACAATAATGCTTAACCTGTTCTTAAAAGATAACTATGTCATTTATTGAAAGTGTTTTATTTTAATCAAAGCTTGATATTCATTAAATAATAAAAAATAAATCTATTTTAATATACCACAGGTGTGAGGCATCAAGTAATATAATATGTCCGAATATATTAGCGACCTACATTTGAAATACAAGTGCTTCAATTATTTGCCTAATCTGTTATCAACAGCTGCGCGCAATTAATCCCTTAATCGCACATTAATTTTAGGTATTTATAACAAATCGTAAAAGTATGAACTTTTTCCTCGATTCATTACATAGATAGATAAATACTTTCCGTTTTTAAATGCAGGGTGGCATGACGCTAACATATTTATTTGTCTATTTCACTCATCGTATTACAGGATCAGACATCTACAGCCCAACTGAAAGAAATACTTTTTCGTTTGCAAAGAAATCGAACCCGGGACCTCTTGAAATAGTTGACAGACTAATTTATTTGTTGCTACTTGTTTATAAATGTTATTTTTAAAATTAATCGCATTATTAACTGTGCGAGTTATTCTGCTAATGATTTTTGTTGAATAGCTCAGTCTATACAGCAAGAATAAGAGGGGGTAAGCTAGCAGTAACTCAATCTTCAGAATCAGAGGTCAAAACGTGGTACAACGAAACATATTAGACTTCAAATAAAAAATGGAGTCTTTTGTAGGTCCCTAATTTTTAATATGAATTTTTATCAAATGTACAGAAAAAAATATCTGTTATAACTTAGGTAGTACTTAGAATTGATTATTATGCTATAAGTAATCGATTCTAAGTACTACCAAAAACTGGAAAATATAATTTAAATTTAATGACAAGATACAATTGTTGCATTGAGTATTTATTTGAGAGACTTGAAATATATTTAAACACAACTTAAACAAAGATTAAGCTTAATTTATCGCTTCTACGAGGTGACCTGTTTAATTAAAAACCCACCTAACTCCCGGCCTGTCAGTTTAGTTTTCAGCTCAGTGCTAAACAATAGCGTCAATTTGCACTGAGGATTATCTACAAGGCTTACAAATGAATAGATTTAATTTAGATTACGATCAGCCTTCCAATATATGGGTACGAATTCGAGTGTTTACGTCTGATGCTGACAGGCTATTTTAGGGGCTGCTATCTTGACTTAGGATCTTGTAAACAATAGGTCTAACAAGGAGTGAAGTAAAATCCGTTTCTCCCCGTAGGGCATGAGGCGAACAAATTTCTGTGTCCATTTTACTGATCGGTCATTTTTGCTGGGAAGTCGATCAGACTTCTGTGCCCTGCCTAAAAATCTATTGTTTTCCTGGCGTTCGAACTCAGAACACGTACATAATATAAGGCTCCACAGTTAATATTATACAGAGGCTACGAATGAAGTGGAAGACTCATAGACAATTCAACAAAATATTTAGCTAGTCGGTTATCAGTTAGCATTCAAATTGTTTAAATTTAAATAAAGGATACGAAAGATATGTATAAAAAAGAAGGAGAAATGCGTAAATGCAAAACTTCGACACGTTAAGAAGAGCGTGTAATAACAGTATATCGGTTGATTGTTAATGTTAACTATTTGAGAAGTTACAAAAGAAAATCCAAAATAGGTCGATAACACATCTTGTTCAAATGTTACATTGTGAATGAATCCCATGCTTGTGTTCCTCTGATCATAAAAATGCGGTTATAATGTAATAACAACATATTTGTTACTCTTAAGTTATTATTAATATGTAATTATATCGAACACGTCTATACTAAAAACTTACTGTTGAAATTATTATGATAAAGAACGAATACTCTTTAATTCTTTTTGTATGAAAACTGAATATTCAGGGACACGATTCAAATTCGTCGCCGGCATTATTCAATCGATAACAAACAAATCAATATTCAAATTTTCCAGCTATAAATTGTTTTAATAAATTCACGAATTGTTTATTTTGTTTATCGACTGTTGCTTGAGTTATACGGACTCGTGCCATTTTAAATAATAAATTCATCCGCACATGTGTTGACGGATTTTTTTGAAATTCAAAACAACGAATGCGATAATAAAAAGTGATCAGAGACTAACGGTGGTATCAAACTGTTGACCAGAAGAATTAATTTCTAATTGTGTGTAAAACATGCTCCTTATCGTAAAAACAACATGTTTAATTATTTCTCAAGTTAATACAACCCGGTTTTAGTTGTTTACGTCAAAATTGATATCTTTCGAATTCGAAGGAACCTCACAAAATGTTACATATTTGATCTTTGTTCAAGCATAGGTTTATGTTTGAATAAAACACTTTAGCGGCTTAAAAGGCGATATATATTAGGTAAACTTATTTTAATAACGGCCCGACGTTTCTGCCGGTAAGTGCCTGCTGGTGGTTCCATCGGCCGATAAGTTTCTGGTCTCATAGGAGAGAGAGCTCAAGAAGGACAAACCGCACTGGGAGTGCATGGTGGGTTTTACATCTTACATGACGTCTCCACTAAATTAGTAATGATAATCTGGGCCTACAGTTCCACGTGCTTTCGTAGGCACCATAATATCTCTTTCCAAACTCATAACATTTCGCCTGTCCTGGAAATTGTACACGGACTCTTATGCACTCCAATGTTCTAACCACTAAACTAACGAGTCTTACATACTAACCTATATTCTCGCAGGAAGTTCAATAGCTAACAAGATCTATTAATACACAAAGGACGATAAATAAGGACATAGCGATATTAGAATGAATGCTGGAAGAAACATTTACAATACATTGCTAGCGTAGACAATATCAGCTCCAATTACATGTTGTATATTTTCTGAATAATGTGGATCAAACATTTACAACATGGCTGTACTAATATATAAGAATATAGTCTATTTTCTATATATATATAATAATCTTATAATATATATATATATATATATATATATATATATATATATATAAAGCTAAAGTATTTGTTTGTATGTTTGAACGCGCTAATTTCAGAAACTATGAATTCGGATTATAAAATTATTCCTATGTTGGTTAGACCATTTATTGAGGAACGTTATAGGCTATACAACATCGCAATGTGTTTGACATAGAGGGGAATGTGAAATGAAAGGGGGGGAAATTATTCATCTTTAAGGGTTTTCGTTGCGTATGTTGCGAAAACGGCTTAACATAACTTAATAATATATATAAAGAATGATTTCTCTTTAAATGATCTAAAAAGATGTGCGCGACAGTCTATGTCTATCTCTTAAAATTAGCTTTCATGAACGACGGGACGCGCGGGATGAGGACGGAGGACAAATTTTGATGCGAAAAATTAATATTTACGCGAACGAAGTCGCTGACACAGCTAGTTTTTACCGTTCTTATAACCCACTAAAGTAATTACATTATTAGGTTCTGTTGATATTGATTTAAGGTCGTATATTTATGTTTTATTTAAATTGTAATATGACAGTCAGTCAATAATGAAATACTTAGGTATTATGAAGTATGGAAATTGGAATTTCGTTTGAGAAGAAAAACCCGGGTTAACAGAGTGTATAAATTAAAAATCAATAAAATTGACGGCTAGGATTTGAACCGGTATCAATAGTGTTCCATGTGAATGCCGGTTTAAGTCTTGTAAATTTTGTAAATTTGTTTCTATCTAAAATCGATTTCTATTTTTATTTAATGCCAATATGTGATATATATTAGAGTTTTTAAACAATGTGTTATAGAAAAACAGATTGCTTAACTAAAATTGCTTCATAAACCAGGCATACTACTTACGTTAGTAGTAAACGCATTATGGCAGTATTCACTATATTAATAGTACGTATTTCTAACAAGGAAATTAATATTGTGAGGACGTACCACTGTCAACTAAAAAGTGAAAGAGTTCAAAAGGCAGGAATATTCCATGACCCCACCCCTCTCCTTTAAAGGCTTTAAAAGAATGTGTGTTATTTAAAATAACACACAGTAAACAAAACAGAAACAAAGGAATTTAGGTTGATAAAAGAATAGAAAATGTTTATGCGTTCCGAACAATACTGACACTCATAGGTCATGCAAAAACACTTGCAATTGTTTTAGTAGAGTGTCCATGTTTTCCAGTTTCAGTGGGAAATTTTTCCTTTACTTATCTATTCAGATTCATGGGCAGTAATAATTCCTAAATTCAACCATTTCCAATTACATTATTGAGTTTTTTTTAATGGTTATAAACGTGAAATAAATTAAACTTCCAACGGTCTCCCCGTTAACACGGTTGCTGCAAAGCGTTCGAAATGTCGAGGCATAGTTAAAATACTTTGTAGTATTTAACTAAAATATTTCCCGCTTTAAACCGTTAAAAGTGGATTTATATGTCTTCTACTTGAGTAAACTATGAACAGTATTTTATAACTACTCATTTTAGAAGTATTCTGTATTATTCAAAATTAACGTGCCTAAACAGTAACTATAGAACCGGTTTATAGCACATGTTATCAGGAGTTTGGAAAAGAAAATAAAATAATTAACAAGAAAGAATCTCTATATGATAAAGTCAGTATTTAACAGTGTCACTTTTAAAAACCACGGCCTAAGTTTTGTTTCACACACCCCTAATTACCGTGATGTTAAAATAGAACCAATGTTAAGTTAAACCTCAAACCACGCATCAATATCCATTACCAATACCTGACACAAACAATTGAATAATGTTTGCAAACGATAAAATCAGTATTGAATTATCCCATTCATTAATACTCACACGTTTCGACCACACTTTAACGCAAATATACATTTGAAATAAGTTTTAAATAGTAAATACAAAGTTGTTGGAATTTGCTTCTGTAAAACTGTGAAACAGAGTTTCTGATTCAATTTCTTTTGTATTAATAAAACCATATCAAGAGTATATTATCTGTATTTTTAAGAATAAAAAATATTAATTAATTGAATAAATGTATGACTCAGGCAAGACTTGAACCGGCAACCACAGCGTTCTGTTCTGCTCTAACCAATTGAGGTAGCGAGTCGCGGCTAGAGCAACAGCCCGACGTAAATTTTAAATAAATATTGTTATTTTTATCCTTTTCATTTTTATGGTGTATATAGTTAATAAATTTCCCCCATTTTTTTACCTCATTTATTTATTTAATGCACACATAATAAAAATAGCTACATTTGTGCTAAAAACACTTTAACTGTTTAAAACGCGATATATATTTGTTAACTTATTTATAAGTTTAAAAATAAGTATATATATCGCGTTTTAAACCGTTAAATTGTTCATTTAAATATATGTATGCTGTTTTCAGTTTCTTTAAGCATTCTGCTGATTAAACATTATTCATAGAAGTGGAAACAACGAAACAAGCTTCACAGTATAATAAATTAATTCAGCATTAAAGAAACCTCACTGAACTTAATTGTATTATTATCACGTTTATAACTTTAAAGCGATTGGAGTGAGTGAAATGGCCAAGCAATTTCTGTTAATATTATTTCAGTTTTATCGTTCATTGTAAAGTGCAGAAACTAACTTTCTAATAGACCTCTAATTTGCACTTTTTAAATAAAACGCTTTTATGAATTTAAAACTCAAAACATAGCCGGCGCTAATTGCTAATATTTTCGCGTTTTGAACCGTTAAAAATATTTTATTTAAAAGTGTAATACTCGCTTTTACTACAGACAATATTTCATTTGTATTTTTGGATACGTGTGGATAAACAGATTTCAACTGATTTCATGTCCCGTTTCAGGTACTTACTCCATTGACAGTTGATAAAAGTTCTCTATCCTACCTTAACATATACCCCTAGATTAGAAACCTGGAACTCTAGATGCGTTTAGGCAGTTAAAACAGTCCAAAGCACAACGAAATATTGTATGTGTGTTAACTTACATTCCTTACAATTCCAATAAGAGGCATTTTTAATTAAATATACCGAAGGACAAACAAAAACAATATTAATAATGTCCAATTTGCGTGTCCTTAATCTAATATGGGTCAGTTTGACGCACTGCGGGATGCGAGAGTCATGTTATTAACATTCCGTGGCATTATGACGTCCTGCCGCCCTTATAAGTTGGCATATTTTGTGAATATTCGTCGTTTATTAAAGCACATATCATACGCATATAGCTCTGTTAGATTCCCTTCAAAATGTCCTCCTTTATAATCAAATATTCTTTCCTTATAATCTCTGTATTTCGGTAAGAAAGTTTTTCGTGTTGATTTTTCTTAAAAGGCAACCGTTAGCTTAAAAGGCCAGGTAGATTAGCTAGATTAGATAGAATCGTCTGAAAATTTGTATTTTTAAACAGTACTACTATAAATTTGTATCTTTTTTGTAATTAGCTGAAAATCAGTTTTGTAGTTTAACTGTGCAGCAACTTATGCTGTCGCAAGATCCTTTTGGCATCACTTTTCTTCTAAATCAATTTTATGAATTTTACTTTAAATATATTTTTTTAAGATTGTACTAAATTAATGCAAAAAAAGAGATTTATTATTATTAAATGTCTAATTTACATCCGGGTTGAACGTTTCAGTTTCAGTTTATTCGCGTTTCAGTCAGTGGATTTCCGAATATCCGAAGCCGCAAAAAAGCGCATCTTGTTTAGATGTCATATGGCTCGCGTGTTCCACCTTCCATCAAGTGAACTCCAGTCTGTCCTTCTCTATCATAAAACAATGTATTAAATTAGTAAAAAAACACACACACTTTTTCACAACACTGAACGTAAAAGAACTAAGTATACCATACCATATTGTAGGTACTTTTTAATTAGTAAGATCTATGGAGAATGGTGCGAAGGCCTTACTGATACATAATCTGACTCCTCTCCATAGCCCGAACGAAATTATTCATGGCTTTCCCGAGATTTTTAGCGTTTAATGCGGTTTTTAAACGAAAAAAAAAATTATACAGTTACAAAAATCATTGTCACACAAGTTAGTCATAACGCGCGTTAAAAAATAAAACACGACCTACTTGTTACACATAGGTTCTACAGCGGCCTGTGTGCTATTGTGTGTGAATTAAAAAAACTGTTTTATTACTTTTCAACGAACTGCTGGAGTGATCTTGATCAACAGTTCTGCACAAATGAATTTGAAAGGATATATTCACTATTATAAATTTGAATAGTTTGTTTAAATTACCGTACAGATTTTAGATTTTTATTTAAGTTTTGATAAAAAATTGTCTGTAGTTTATGCGAGTAGTACACATTTAAACAATGCACTTTAAAAAGCGATATTGGTTAAACTTATTTAAAAAGTCTCCCCGTGACCATGGCTGCTACAAAGCAACCGAAATCTAGGACCGTAGTTAAAGTGATTTTAAAATAAGTTTAACTAATACATATCGCTTTAAAAATAATAAAAGTCTTTTATTTAAATAAATTTTGATAGACAGCCCTCTCTATAGCTTCTTTATTAACACTCATTTTATAAATAAAAAACCGTGATGTTTGCCTATTTCAAATGGTGTCTACGAATGTATCCGGTGGAGAGGTACGTAATATTATAAGTTAGTTTTTTCTACAACTGGCATTAATCATAAAGTCTCAAAATATCTATTTATTTATCTAAATGACATCACATTGCTTGTGGCTGTTGTGATGTTAAAGAATAAATAAGACTACCTTTGATTACTAATAAAAAAGTAACATATTTAGGCCGGATCTAGTTTATAGGTTTGATCCTTAAAGAGACATACATGTCTGTGTATTTCGTTTATAGACTATACCCAAATTTGATTACCGTTACATAGACAATTTCAAATTATAGAGACGGTATCTTATTGGAATCGCATAAAATAATATTTTTACGTTAGAGTCCCGCCTATTTAGATTAAAGTCTATTGAATAAAGAAAATTGCCAATATTGGATTATAATTTGGAATAATATTTGTACCTTCGCAAAGAACTTGTTTGAATGTTATCTGGATTGAGCTTATTAAGATAATCTTGTTTTTTCGTTATAATAATATTATGTTTGATAATATTTATATTTGTTGATTATTTTTACGTTAATAGCACAATGAGATATTTTTTTACGTTTAAATCGACGATAAAGGCTTATTAAAATGTTATAAAAAAGTTTTAATTATTTAAAAAAAAATTGCGTATTTTTTTCTTTTTAAATCAATAAAAAAAATACGCGCGCTAAATATAATATATTAAAGTTTTAAATAATCAGTGAAGCTAATTTCTCAATCAGAAGCTGAAAATATTAAATATAGAATGGTTTTCTCTGCTCACAATAACATCCTGCCGTTCGTTGGATAAAGTAAAATTATAATTCACAAAACTCCACAAAGCCTAGATACATTTAATTAAAGATTATCCGTTAACGGTGGCTAATTAAGGCTAATAAGAGTAAGGTAAGACAAAGCTATAGAAGCAGTGCTGGCTTCGAGCCACGAACTCTCTTATAATTAACGAGAATAAATTTTTATGTCGTCTTTAGGTATTATGCTTAAGTTTTTAAGCTCTTGTGTAGTTTCGGAGCTGGCATTAAAGTAAGGAAAGTATTTTTGGAACAGCGAAGCTGGGCTTACGCGGCCTAATAAGCTAACATTTAAATAAAACATTTTTAACTGTCTTCAAGGCGAAATATATTATTTAACTTATTTTGCAATGTATTTTGGCTAAAGACAATGATGGCCTAATGTCAAAGTAAAAACTGCTACACTAGCGCCATCTGTTATGTCGTAGTTTGGCAAAACTGTTTTTGTCCGTATTAACTAAAATAGTTCGCGTTTTAAACCATTAAACGTGATTTAGTTTTCCGTGTACTATTCGCGTATATTACAAACATGATAAGATTGTTTGATTTGCTTCAGGTTACTAATGTCCCGCCTCTCTGCCTGTTTACACTTCACATTTTCCAGTAGTATATAACTTCTATAAATCGCAGCGCGATGTAATAATCTAAAACCTGATAAGTTTTCTAATGAACACAAAAAAAAATTCGTACTAGTAGTTCCATAGAAATTTGCTTTTAAACAAACAAACTCTTCCGCTTTATTATATAAATATATATATTAAAATAGTTGCAACTATTTCAAGAATCACATTTGCAAACTAAGTCTTGTTGCCGAGTCCTAATCTTATTATCTCTATGGTTAGGTTGAGAGGTTAGACTAAGATCTAGGTTACATTTTCAATAGATTGACCCCTCTTAACATCTCCTCGATATTGTTGAGATTCGATAAAATGCATTTGTTAACAGAGAACGTTGAGATAGTAAGTACACGTATATGTACTTTAATAATATGATTTGAAACCACTATTTCTGTCTTCAAAGGACTTGAAATATAATGATTATTTACAACTTTCTTAGGAAATTTTCTCAGATTAGGGGTATTATATAGTATAGTATAGACGGAGATTTATTATATACTAAAATCAATATATACTCTAGTTAAACCACGAAAAAACGTATGTATTAAATACTGTCTGTAGTTTACGCGAGTAGTACACATTTAAATAAAACACTTTAACGGTTTACAATACGATATATTTTAGTTCAACTTGTTAAAAAAAATTACGAAACGTCGGGCCGTAGTTAAAAATAATTTTCAAACAAGTTTAACACAAATATATCGTGTTTTTAACCGTTAAAATGTTTTATTTAAACTGAAGTATTTATTAAAGCATAGTTCAAACTTTGTGATACTAACGCAAAATAACACACTACACAACATCCTGCAAAAACACTAATGGAATTCAGTTTAAAAACACATAATGTTCATATATTTCGTTTAGAAGTACTTACCATTAAATTGTAGTTATAAAAAAAGTAAGATTAAATGATAATATAGGTATAAAAAATAGTTCTTATGTGCAAAAGTTGATTATAATTAATTTGTAGTTCTAAAATTATTAGTATAGCCACGATCATGATCAGTGGTTAAGTTGACATTGGTTAATCAGATAGAAATCAAAAGTGGGAGCTTAGAATTTGTCACTTTGCTTCCATACTTGGGGGCTCTTGGTAAATTTTTAAATACTGTCCTAAGTTTGGAAGCTGGAGCCTTATTTATTATTAAATAAAAATTCAATTCTTAATACGTATTAATTAAGCATTTCGCCTTCTTTTTGGCCTCTTATCACTAAAAGTAAAGTCTTCAAATCATTGCAGTACCACAACCATGTATTTAGTGGAATATTATCAAAATACTTTACATTTTATGAAATTAATATGGAAAATTGGAATAGTTTGAGCGCCAACAAACTTCGTTGTAATCATAGATTCTGGCTAAGAATTTCTTACTTAGTAACTTCTAGACTTGAGATTTAATAGTTTGCATGAGTTAACGCGAATCTATTGAATATTCTAAAGCAATCTACTTCAGAATTTGAACTGTGAACGATTTACACTTTTAATAGCTATCATCTCAAAACTTGGTTTTACTAATAAGAAAATCAATCAAGAAAGATAGAAATATTTCTACATACTTTCAATTACAAGTTTTTCTTCTACAACAGCAAAACATCGATACACACTTCTCATAAAATACTACTGAGCGTATTATCTGCGAGAAAGTTATTTGAACAATATTTTAGCCTCTTTAGCGACCCCACCCCCGACGTCGTCCGCGCCCGTCGTTTACGCAATCTTAATAAATATATTCAGGGACATTTTTTATATCGTTTCAAAAGGAATGAATCTTTGTTATATAGTTTCTGGATATCTTTAACCGTTTTTGCAGCACACGCAACACTCAAAAATTTTTTTTCCACATTTTCCACTATTTCTTTACTTTAATTGATCGAAGCGTGATGTTTTATAGCCTCAACTCTACCTCGACTAATACTCGACTAACTAACGCAAAAGGTTTTTGTTACGAACCCTATTGGTTCGAATTTAAAAAGCCCTGAGATTAACCCGATCAAACAAACGAACAGACCCTTCCTCTTTTTATACGCTTTATTACACTAGATACCTACGTAACCTCCGCTCTCTGTCTCTTGAATTCACGTACCCTATAATTGAGACATCTCTATCAAGTCTGTCTGTATTGTGTAATTGGCTTTAAGGATGCCTACAAATAAGGGAATATAATGAAAATAGTAATAGTAGCTATAATTTACATTAACACAAACGCACACCGATTTTAGTGTGCATAATTATTTTCTGAAACGCACTAAGCTCGCGGTAACTATTTAAATACAGATTATATTGTAGTTCCGTTTATACTCATTATAAAAATCTATATTAATATTATAAAGCTGAAGTGTTCGTTTGTTTAAAAATGCAAATCTCAGGAGCTACTAGTTTTGGATTGAAAAATTATCGTTGTTGAATAGACCATTTTCGAGGAAGGCTTTAATCTATATAGCCGATAGGAGAAATAGTGAAAAAAACGGTAACAATTATTCTTTTCTGAGGGTTTTGTTTGAGTGCGCTGCAAGAAATAAAAAATGTATTTCTTTTATACAAGAAAGAAAGAAGAAGAATAATAAGAAGAAGAAAAAGAAGAAAGAATAAAAAAGAAGAAGAATAATTCTCTTGAAATGATCTAAAGAAATGACAGTGTCTTTCAAGATTACCTATCATTTATAAGAGTTATGTAAAAATATTGATGTAGCAAATAATAAAACAATATTTTCCTATTAAAGTGGCAAAAAAAGCCTACGCTTTTGTGTATCTGTCTTATGCTCGAAAAATTTACTTCAATATTACTCATCATCTATTTATCATATTCTGACACTACATATCGTATAATTTAAAGAATATAAGGCTCTTTTAAGAATAATTTTGTACAAATGAATGATAAAAATATCGTTGCAATCAATTACTTCAATCCAAATAATCCTTTTATGTTTTCAAATAAGCGTGCAATTTCGTAACTTGTTAATTACCGATTATTCAGAAATATATTGTATTTACATTTACGCCATGAACCAGAGAAATATATGAATTGCAGTTGTTTTTATGTATGATGAATGTATGAGGGAATTTATTCATAATATGTAAAATAATGATTAAATGACATATATTAGTGGTGTTTTAAAACACACTTCACTTTTAAATTAACTACCTTTCACCAGACTTCGTTTGAGTTGACTTTCAGTAACATGTAAATTTTAAAAATTTTAGCACATCATTGTCTTTCGGGCTGTTCGGCCGACGTGAACGGGAAGAGGTTCTCGACGTTTCGCCATCACGGTAATTGTGTAAGGCTTTCACGGCCATCGTTCAGCATGGCTTTGAGCAGAGAAGAGGTTTTCGACCTCTTCTCGCTCACATCGGCCGAACAGCCCGAAAGACAATGATATGCTGAACGATGGCCGTGAAAGCCTTACACAATTTATTAAAAATTTTAGTTGAACATCGTCAAGTATTGGTAGTTAACGTGAGCAATACACATTTAAATAAAGCACTTTTAACGGTTTAAAACATTTAAGCTAAGTTATTTAGAATTTGCTCTAACTACAGCCCGACATTTTGTATGCTTTCCAGCAATGTGGTCATAGAGAATATACATAAAATATATTGTAAATAAGTTAACCTATATTTTTCGCGTTTTACACTGTTGAAAATATTTTTAAATATTTCAATCTTTTGACCATTTATACTGTTTTAGGTGAGGTATTACGTGTTAGGTAGGTATATAATTTTGCATGTATTCTATATTATTCGTAGTTTTTCTCTTGTATGTAATGATTGAGTGTTAAAAAGACAGTTCGGATTGAACACTAACGAGTAGTTTTCACTTACAGGTGAAGATAAACAGCATTTCCTATTTGAACCGAACGATACAAAAATAGACAGTGACACATTGCCACGCACAAATAAGATAGACAATCTCGAAATACGATCATCCATCTTTGGCAATCAAATAAATAGCGTCTATTATTCAAGAGCAAAGTTTTATCTATCCAACCTGGATATCTGACGTTCGCAAGTGAGGTGCCATTGCTTGAGAACTTCTCAAGTTACACGTCTATATTTTCGTTGCTGGCAACTTATTGGCACTATTTTATGAAATTCGTTGGCCTAATGGTAGCAATATATGACGAATAATCAATGGATTATGATTTCAATTATCACCGGGTATTAAGGTGTTTCTCAAAATCAGTTTATAATTTTCCTAAAATTTGACTTTATCTGGAAAGTCTGAATATTAAATGGGTATACATTTCCTGCCAGGTAACTTAACTACCATCCATAGATAAACATCGTAAAGTGTGGTCATCTTTCGATTTCAGTCTGTGTCTAAAGCCAAATAGGTCGACAGAAAATCTTGTTATGATGTTATATAGCAGTAGCATACCTGAGTGAACATGGGGCTAGTACATAAATCGAATCGAACACTCATCCCCTCTTTCTTTGAAGCTTGAACTTATACCTTTAAAATTAAAAATAGGAACTAGTTCATTATTTATAAACGTTAAATCAATTTTTCTTCTCTTTTTATGCTAATCTTTTCAAAAAGTGGGGTTGGATGGCCATACTCTCTGACCCTACGATAGCTACGTTACTGCATCTAGCTGGGGTATTTGCCATACATTAAGTGAACTCCTCGCTTGTCCCCCACTGTCATAATACAAATTAGTAAATTAAACCTTATCATTTGTAATATTCATTGATGTTAGTCAAACGACAAATTTTAAGCAGCGGCAGCCAATTTCAAACTATGAAGATTTCAATTAAATCTAGTGGTAAATGATGTGTCAATTTTGAGCTAATTTGTTTTATGCTCCTTATAACTATGAGTAAAGGACATTAACATATAGATATTGGACTGAAAGTATTATATTATATTATTATTATTGTATAATGCATGTGTTTATTTTAAAAACATCAAAATTCATTAAAATAATAATAGACGTTTGTTTATCTAATTTAATTATAAATCTTTAGATGTGCTAATACGTTAAATTATCTTTTCAGTAAAATCTATTTTATTTACTAACAACCTACTTTGCTGTTATGTAAGTTTTTGATAAAGCTACAACGCTTTTATATTTTATTATTATTGTATAATAAAGGTATTTTGCAGCAAGAATTATTTCAAAGTTTTAATATTTCATATTCCGAGAACTGACGAACAATTTTAATGAACTTGAACTCTTGAAACTCGAATGGTACCAGATGAATAGTTCCAAATTTCTATACTTTGATTTAGGAAGATAAAAGACTATTTTTAGAAATGAATTTCAAAATTTAATTAAAACTTTAATACTTGAAATGTGGTCATGGCTTATCTTATATATAGCTTATATTTAGGCATGTTATCTATACATCTTTAAAACTGGCATGCTATATATTAAAAATCGAAAAAAAAAAAAAAGACTGGGACAAAACCCGCCCCCCCAACCTTTCCCCTTTTTGGAAAGCTGACCATACAGCTTTAAAACTGTATACGTGGGTGTTTTTGTTAGGCCGTCGCCAAATATTTTCAATTTATTTGATTTTTAAAATTTATGGCTTTCATGTGCAATAACATGTAAAGATAAAGTTTTCAAGTATGATATACGCATATACATAAAAAAAAAATGGGGATAGGAAGGTAGGATACGCAATCAACTGAAAACATGAGGCACATGTCTGCGTCTGTTTTCTGATCGCTTTTATTTACAGACAAGTAGTTGATTACACATGCCCTGCCTAATCGTAATACATATTATATTCCCCCAGGACCTTTTCACACGCGACGCAACTATTGAGTCATAGAGGCTACCAAATTAAAATACAATTAAAATTACTAAAGACATTTTGATATACCTTAACAGCAACAGATTTTCTTTTATCAATTAGTCTCATTTCTTTTTTTAGTTAAATATAATATAAATAAAACAAAGGCTTCCATACTTTAATCCAAACCTAATATTGTGTCTGTATTTACTTCTTAGCACCTACAATTCTTTCTGTATACATTTCTTAACCCGAAAGGCAACAAATGTTCTTTCTGTGTATATTTTCAGTAAATTGTATTTGGGTGTACGCATTGCGTTATTAATAAATTAGCCGCGTACAAGACAAATGGCACTATTTCTTACTCGATTCGAGGGAGGGAATTACTAACGCAAATAACGTTAATTTAATACATTACTAACGAGATCGCCTTAATTGCAAGCGTACAACGTAATTTATAAATGAATTATTCAATCGTTATGTATGTGTAAACTTTTAGTACTTCGATTTATTTCTTTTCTTGGGCATACGGGACACATCAGGGTTCTTTTTGGGTAAACGGATTTTCACAAAAAATCGACATATTATGTCAATTCAATCCTTTTTTTAAATATTTATTGTAAATGTTTATTTTTATATTTAGAATCTGTGTCTCATCAAAAGCTATTTAATTGTTCTACTTAAAAAAGCTTAAAAAGAACATTAACATACATAGTGTTAGCGGTTAGATGTTTCAATTTATTCAGATATAATATATATGAATGTGAAATAAACTTTAGACTAAACAAAGTGACAATGAAAACAGGACCTTATCCACGACTAACAGGTAAATGAACACTGTACATGTTGTACACTTGTGGTTGTTAGTTCGAGACCCGCGTAAACTCTAAATTAAGAGAAACACTTTCCATTCTCATTTTAAGAAATATTCATTGAACAGGTTCATGTAATTTTGATTCTTTTAAATATATCATAAAATAGAAAAAAAACTATTTATAAATTAAAAAACTATTTATATTTAAAAAATAAGAAACTAGCGGGACTTGAATAAGCATCCACAGCGTTCCTTGCTGTTGCTCTAACCAATTCAGCTACTGTACATATATAACAAAGGTTGATGGAATTCAATGCATTTCAAACAAAGATAATACCTAAAAGGATTTAATCTTCAGGTAGTATAAAATTATCTTGCGAAGCAAAACAAATAAAATATTAAACGCCTTTTGTTGCTGTTCGCTAAAATAACTTTGTAAAGACCTCAAAAAATTTAGGCCGACGTCAAATTACGCAGCACTAACTTTCTTGCCTGTTTTTAATTAAAAAAAATATAAGAAAATGTTTTGTGTTTATAGCTGTAGTTGTTTTCAATTCCAAAAAGTCTCATTACATCTAATTAACATAGTTAAACTCTAGAATGAGACCAACAATTTTATTATTATTGTTAAATTAATTTGTGTTTTAATTTTTATATTAGTATTTCATTTAGATTTAATACTATAAAAATAGTCACCATTGCAATAATTTTTACTGTAATTATATACTTATCACTATTATTAGGATCATACTAAATATTATTGACATTTGAATTTATCGTATTTACATAGAATATCCTTAAAAATACAAGAAAACCTTCAATTAATTGATTATAGAAAAAAATCGTACTATATTATATCCGTAGAAGTACTTAGAAAATAGTTAGAGTGGTAAAATCACTCCTACTGTCCATAAAACAAGTTTAAAAATAAATTCTACTCACATTATTCCGTGGAGAAACAAACTCGAAACAAAACCACTTCACTGAACCTTCACTTTTAAGTTACACTTAAGTTTTCAAGTTTCACTCGAGTTTATTGTTTCACTTTTAAAATTCACTTTTCGGACGCGAGTCGTAATCGTAACGGCCCGTAGCGCTACGTCGTGCTACGGCCGTAGGGGGTCTACGACTGTGCGTAGCGGCGCTGTGACGCCCTCTAGCGGACCTGCTTACGAATGTCGTATGTTGCCAGATGAACGGAATCTGGGAAATTATGCAGTAACTCAAGGAATTCATTCACTCAGGCAACTTCGTACTATGTGGTGCAAACTTTGAATGTCTAGTTGAGAAATTAAAGCCGCTTCTTTGAACTGAGAACTTAATATATCAGACATAAGATTGTTACGTGTGATTATGGTTCAAGTTCCCGTGTAATAAAAGATTTACGTCTTTTTTCAATGTTTAACTAATAAATAAATTTCGCTTAAATATATTGCAAATTTTGAATTAATAAATTGTTAGAGATAGGAAATCTTAGGTTTTGTTTTTTAGATATCCTAAACTGGAAATAGAAAGCCCTGAGTTAAATAATTAAATAAAAGACTGTTAGAGGGTAGGGCCCATTACTTATAGTGATGTAATTGATAAGAATTAAAAACCGATTGTAGAATGAAGAAATTCACGACACGAGCGGGACTTAAACCTGCTTCAACGGCGTTCCGTACGGTTGCTCTTACCAATTGAGCTACCGTGTCATGATGGAAATTTCATAAATAATTGTATTATATTACAATTATTTTTCATTAATAGGCTTGTATCTTTTAAAAAAATTTATACGTCGAATAAAAATACCTTACAAAGTTTATTTTCAACAAACCGCTATATGATTTATTGTAACTCCTAAAGTATTTAGGGAAAATACACAGACTACCTGGCAACACGAAAACAATGCGCAATCTTCTTTAAAGTTATTTAGGGACAATTGCCCAAATAAAGGGCAACCGTAAACTTCTGCCTTAAGGTTTATGAGGGGTCCTAAGGTAAAAAGTAAATCCCGCAAAATTTATTGTAGCGAAGTTTTTTGCGACTTGTCTTGAATTCTTGGGAGTAAAACCTTGTAAGTATCTAACTGTGGATATTCAGCATAGATTTCGTGAGTATATATTATGTAGGTCACAAATATAAAATGTGACAACGAAACGAAGGATTATTTGAGCTGTTATTTACCCGGAAAGAAAAGAATAAGCTATCCACTGTACCGTTACGGATGGGTAAAAAAAGATCGTAAAAAAGGCACGTAAGAGCTCTTAAACCACTCGATAAGGATTCAATGAATTATATTATAATATTGTTTTTATTTATAGACATCACTTAGCTTTCTCTAATAAAACAGTTTTTATACTTTACTTTTCAATATATACAAATATATAAAGCTGAATTGTTTGTTTGTTTATTTGAGCGCGCTAATCACGAAAACCTTTTTGTGTTGGTTAGAAACTTTTATCGCAAAAGGCTATAGGCTCCGATGCGTATGCTGCAAAAATGATTCAAGATACCCAAAAATATGTATGATAAAATGATTTGTCTTTAAATTATCTAAAAAAATGTCCACGGCAGTAAATATCTATGTTTAAAGATTAACCTTTAATAACGACGGGACGCGGAGGACGTCTTGGGTAACAGCATCATTTTTTAGAGCTTAGCAGGAGGTTTGCAAAAACAAATTAATTGTCTAAAATTACTCGTTGTTGCTAGCAAATCTAGTTTTTTTATAATATACATATTACCTCATACATTTTACAAATTATTGGTTTCATATTTCTTAGTATCAAGTTTATAAAAAGAAGCTATATTTTTAAGTTTTTATCGAGCATAAAACGATATCCAATTTCGTTAAGGCGGGGCTAATGACCGATAAATAACCTAAGCGTTACCTAAATTTCGCGCCAGAGAGATTTCTATTTTCAAGAAGGTAATAAAGATGACATGATACATAATAAAAAAATAGATTATAATTTATTTTTATTCTGTCTTAAATATTGTCCTAGCAACCATAGACAAAAGGGCTCTACAGATGTGTAAAATGGCTTTACCCTACGGGAAGGTTAGGACAGATATACTTCTCTTTCTTAAATTAAATAGTTTAAGAAACATATGTGTTCTTCACGACCGAATTTATTTACTAGACGAAACCAGGATACGTTATTATTTTTTATTATACTTCAAAGATGGTCAGTTTTACTTATCATGTAAGAAAAACTGAAATCTATATATATTAAACTTGATTCACTTATCTTTCAAGCACAGACTATATTGGTCTTATCTACTATATGATGCCTTATACTCTGTTATGAGGTCTTTTGACGGCGATTCCGTCATACGTGACGTCAAAACAGAATCTTCCTTGATCAAACTTGAAGACTCACCCTCGCGTTATTTCTGTGGATAATGGACATATTGTGACAGTAATATTATTTTAAGAACATTTATAGATCAGTAAAAGTTTTGAAGAAAAAAAACAAAAAAAAAAAAAAAAAAGGGGGGTTTTTTTTTTTTTTTTTTTTAACCCTACTAATAGTTGAAAATTCATTTTGGTAAAGGGGGGGGGGGGGGGGGGGGGGGGGGGGGGGGGGGGGGGGGAAAAAAAAAAAAAAAAAAAAAACCACCCCCCCACCCAATTTGTATGTTCATCATTTATTTATTATTGTACTCCATGTACATCTACTAGCCTATTAACATATATACACTAACATAGCACACGGAGACACTTTACAAAAATGAGAAATATAATTCAAGATCTATATTGCTAAACAAGTGCTCGTATCGCCTAACAATACCTACCCAAACAATTTACAAGTGAAGACGGCGAGAGAAGAACATAAAACTCGTAAAGCGTCGTTGTGGGATTTGCCGATATACCTGGAATATTTCGACGTTTGATACTTTTTATTGAGTATTATTGGGGAGACTTTTACGTCTTTTCGAAGCGAAGATCGGCTGATAGTCGCCGTATCTTTAGCGTTTAAACGAATGTTTCGTGATTATTGCCGTAGATAACTTTCTAAATTTCCAAGATACGTTCAAGAAAAAAAAAAGCTAATAATTTTATTATTGCTTCATTATTTATAAAAAACAACACAGAAAAAACATATTAATGAGGAAAAACCTTAAATCCTAACTTATTAATAAAAGGCGGCCTCATCGCTAAGTAGCGATCTCTTCCAGGCAACCTGAATACCTACTTTCATTGCCCATTTCACTTTAACGAAGATATATTGATCACGTATAGACTATATACTATATGAAATAAATTAACGAATATACTTCGAGTTTTTACAACTTCAAACCTTTTCAAGTGCCATTGAACTATTAACTGACATCAAATAAAATTATATTTTTAATGATATTGATTAAAAGAGTTATCAATATTTCTAATGAATCTTGTAATATTACGCACTTATGGACACACTAAACACCTACACGTATTTACTTTACTATGTCGTGCTTGAGACAGGTACTTAACAGCTGTGTTTCAGGTATCTTGAGTTATTACAACTAATTGGTGACATTATCATCAATTAATTGTAGCTCCACTCTCGTCGTCATTACTATTCATAGCCGTGATATATGGATATAGGTACCGAAAACAGCAGGCCGATTCTACTCATTCAATGACGTTTCGATCAAGTTGCTGTGACGCTGCGATCAAGTTTCGATTAAGCGTCGAACGGTATTATCCTAATTTTAAAACTTCGCGTCAACTGCGTGTAAACTGTGCGTCTCTCGTACGTCAGGGAAACAATGAGGGGTGTGACCACATAGGAAAAATGTATTATCTCATTCAAATTATGCATAAAATTCGGCCAAATTCGATTACCATATAAACGGTTCTTGCGATAATTTTAAGTGGAATCGTCCTTTCAGAGATGAACGATGTTCGCAATGCACGCGGTTAAGGCCCTCAAAGATGAACAATTTTCTACATTTTCCACCGTTTCTTCGCTTCTATTGGCCCAGCGTAATAATATTTAGCCCTTCTTGATAAATGGTGTATCGAACACAAAAATTAATTTTCAGAATTTTTGAGATTAGCGCCTTTAAACAAACAAACACTTTACCTTTATAATATAGTGCCGCTTACAATCAAATCTAAAAAGAATTTGCTCCATAATACAAATTTCTTTATAGCGAAAGACACACAGACAGAATAATGTTGATTATGTTGAATGCGCAATTCATAATTATCTGGGGTGATCAATTAAACTACTACTGTCTACATCAAGGGCTAGGCCCGTGGCAAATTCATCGAATGGGCCCTCCCACTTCCACAATATATAAAAAGGCTGAATCAACAACAATAGTATTTTTTATTTTATAATATTTATTTATACACTTTTGTTTGTAAGAGTTAACTAATAAATCACTACGTGAAGTAGGTATATACAAACTGTATAATTATAATTTCTTGATTTTCTAATTATTCACTTTTAATTAAAGGTACCTGTAATTGAGATTTCCTCTGACTGGGGGCCCCTTCGGGCTGGAGGTCCGTGGCATTTTGCCGACTTGCCACCTTATAGTTACGCCACTGGAGTTCAACACGTATGTAGTTGTCCATCTTTGTTTGTCTTTGCAAAATATAATGTAGAAATTTCAATAAAACACTACCGGTAAACTCGATATAATATTATATTAGTAAAACTTATTTGCAAATTATTTGAACTACAGACAGTATAATGTAGAAGTTGCGACAGACTACCATTTCCAATATAGGAACAATCTGACACCGACTGTCAAATTCAACATAAATCGAATTGTCAATGAAATGTTTTGTGATTTGTCAAAATAATAGCTTCGAGTACGGAATCTAGATATCGTTATATTTTCATTTCGCTGTAATTTTATAGTATTAATTGAATTAAAGTTTAAAATGTCGGAAAATGGGCTCGATGATGCGTAAAAAAACCCAAGTGTCATTCGTTATTCGAGACGAGGAGGAGAAAAGGCATAAAAACGGCGTAAGCTCATTGCAATTGGATCCTGTACAGGGTAGGCTTTATTCCGCCGGTCGCGATGGCATTATTCGAGTCTGGCAGACGAGCGGCGGCTCACAGGACAGATACATTCAGAGCATGGAACACCACACGGACTGGGTCAACGATATCGTTCTCTGCTGCGGTGGAAAAAACCTGATTAGTGCCTCTTCAGACACGACAGTTAAAGTATGGAATGCCCCAAAGGGCTTTTGCATGTCAACATTGCGAACCCATAAGGACTACGTTCGAACTTTAGCATATGCAAAGGATAAAGAACAAGTCGCTAGTGCTGGTTTAGACCGTGCTATTTTCTTATGGGATGTTAACACCTTAACTGCACTCACAGCTAGTAATAACACAGTAACAACATCCAGCCTTGTCGGTAACAAGGAGTCTATATACAGTCTTGCTATGAACCCACCTGGAACTATACTTGTCAGCGGTTCAACAGAGAAAGTATTAAGAGTCTGGGACCCACGTAATTGTTCCAGATTAATGAAATTAAAGGGACACGCAGATAACGTCAAGGCATTAGTTGTGAGCAGAGATGGGACACAATGTGTCTCAGGAAGCTCTGATGGCACTATCAAACTCTGGTCACTATCTCAACAGAGGTGCGTTTCTACTATCCGTGTACATTCTGAGGCAGTTTGGGCTCTTTTAGCTACTGAAACATTTAGTCATATCATATCAGGTGGCAGAGACCGTCTAGTCATTATAACTGAATTGAGAAACCCCGATAATTTTATGATTGTATGTGAAGAAACTGCTCCTATACTCAAACTATGTTTCACTGCTGATCAGCAAGGTGTATGGGTGTCAACATCGGATTCAGATATACGGTGTTGGAAGTTGCCTCCTGTAAACACTCTAAACTCGGAAATGTATAATCAGAATAATTATAACACAAACAATGTGTATCAAACTCAGCCCTTGCACCATATCCCAGGAGGACGGGCTATTAAGAATTATACTGTATTAAATGATAAGCGTCACATAATCACAAAAGACACTGCCAATAATGTTGTACTCTATGATGTTTTAAAAGCAAGTAAAATTGAAGATTTGGGAGAAATAGACTATGATGAAGAAGTTAAAAAGCATTTTAAAATGGTCTATGTCCCGAACTGGTTTAATGTTGACCTTAAGACTGGAATGTTAACAATACATTTAGGGCAAGATGAAACTGATTGCTTTAGCGCATGGGTTAGTGCAAAGGAAGCGGGTTTGACAACAGAGAATGATCAAAAAGTAAATTTTGGAGCACTGCTATTACAAGCTCTGTTGGAATACTGGAATCATCCAAACAGAGTAAATGAAGGCGGGCAAAAAGTTTTTGGAAATAATTTCTTTTCTGTACCACTGCATACACCACTTATTTTTAGTGAGGTTGGAGGGAGGACACTGTATAGGCTGCAGGTAAGGTGCAAACCTTCAATGTATTAATCAAATATATAAAGCTGAAGAGTTTGTTAATTTGTTTGTTTGAACGCGCTAATCTCAGGAACTATGGGTTCGAATTAAAAGAACGTTTTTGTGTTGGTTAGAGCCTTTATCGAGGAAGACTATAGGCTATAAAACATCGCCCTGTGACTAATACCAGCAAATACAGTGAGAAATATGAAAAGAAATGCAATAAATATGTTTAAAAGAATGATTTCTCTTTAAATGATCTTAAAAAAAGTCTTCGACGCTATATGACTATATTTTAAGATTAACTTGCAAGATATGTTAATGGCTATTAATATGCTGCATGACATTGTATTATGTTGAAACCATTACAACAAAAACATACTTTTTAAAACAAACATAAACATGTCCAATTCAATATACCAGTTTTTTTTTCTTCTCCAGGTCGGTGATGCCGGAGGTGAAACTGAAGGTAATATTTTATTAGAAACTGTGCCATCATGGGTTGTGGATGTTGCAGTTGAGATGGCTGCTCCGAAACTTAATAAACTGCCCTTCTATCTACTGCCACATTCCAGTTGCCAAAGCAAACAAGATCGACAGAAAAAGGTAACTTTATTTTTACCTTTTCCATAAAAGTCATTTATAATTATATTATCGTATATAAAACATGCTTTAATGAACTGTGGAGATCTACAATATTTTTTTTATATTTATATATATATTTCATTCTTTAATGTCCATTGTCATATGTTGACAATTCTAAAGCAATAACTCTTTTTACAGGATCGTCTTGTTGCTAATGACTTTATTCAGTGTCGCAAAGTAGCTGAACATGTTGTCGAGAAAATTATAGGTGGTGGTGATGTCAACGGATCCAGCACAACGAAAACTGAGGACAGCAACACTGACGCGCCTGAAGAGAAAGTGGAATTACTATGCTGTGACCAGGCAAGTAGCACTTTAAATAATAATTTATAGTGTTGTGCCTTCAAAATGCAATATTATTCCTTCTTTTTCTTTCTATTGTATCACAGCATTTTTTTGTTTAATTTAAATCCATAATTTTTCCTAATAAAATATTCTTTATTTGTATAATTACTCAAGTTCACTATTTATCTTTTATATCTTTCAGGTTCTAGATCCCAACATGGACCTGCGTACTGTCAGACACTTCATCTGGAAGTCCAATGTAGAGTTTACATTACACTATCGAATAATAAAACAATGAAATTCAACCTTCTTCGTCAAGAGACATTATAAGACGTGTTGTTCGATGTATAGTCTTTTTCAGTGATATTGTACATATTATTTGGCTAACTATTTACCTCGATATATAAGCTGTCTGAAACGTGAATAAGAGTGGAAAAGGCATCAAGTTATTTGGTGATTTTATTCATCTTATGTTTTATCATTATGACTCAATTATTGTCTATTGTAATATTGTTAGTGTATTTTAAATCGTTTTTGACTTGACTTGACTATATTGTGCTCTCAGTAAAAGCTCGTCATAAGAAATATTACAACAAATAATTGCGGAATAATTGTTGTATCTATATAATTATTTCTTTATGTTATTTGTAATATAGTATGCATATCGCCAGTTATTTTAACATACTTTATAAGTTACGGCGTAATAGTACGTAATACGATATAGAAAAGGTTGTTTATGTAAAAGCTGCGGAAATAGCGTGAGAATCTTGCCTTACATTGCATGTATTCAAAATGTGACTGATCATTGTGTATTACAAAAGCCTAATTGCCTATACTATTTTTTAAAGTAACTGAAATTTTATTATAATCAAATAATAGACCACTTTTTGTAATTGTAATACATTCTACAAACTCACTCAGTTAGTTTTTAGTGGCAGGGCCACCTACTTAAGATTGTTTTTTGCTTACATATGTTATTTGAGTTTTAAAAGGTTTAAAATATAGAAGCATTTACCGTTCGCAAACCTTGACATATACTTATCAATGTGTCGTGGCCAATCAAGCCGATAATTAAAATGCATGCCATAATTTGTATTTAAGTTTTATCATACATTTAATGCTTATTATAAAACCATGCAAGAATGATGGTATTGTTAAAACAGCTCGGCTAGGTTGTCCTTATTTTGTACTGAGCTTTTTTGATTGCATCCCTATAATAGTGTTTTACTATCACTTTATAATTTATTATACCTAAATAAAAGTATTGAATTAAACGTTGGTATTTTTTGTCTTTTAATATGGCATGGTAATAGCTACTCCAAGGAATGTACCCAAAAATAACATTAAGTAAGAAGAAATGTAACACTTTAACGGTTTAAAACGCTATATATTATTTAAAAATCGAAAATAAATTGAATGAGGTGCATGTATCAATAAGTTGAAAAAATTCTACGATAAGGTGTAAGACTCGGTAGCTCAATTGGTAGAGTAACAGCACGGAACGCTGACGATGCCGGTTCAAGTCCTGCCCGAATCGAAAAATTTTTTCGATTTTAAAATTATATAGTGCCTTCATGTGCATGTAAAAAATAATAAAGTTTTCAAACGCTATAATTATATTAGTTAAACTTATTTGAAAATTATCATGGTCACGGGGAGACCACGTCTGCTGCTGCAAAGCATCCGAAACGTCGGGCCGAAGTTAAAAATGATTTTCAAATAAGTTTAACTAATATATCGCGTTTTTAACCGTTAAAGTGTTACATTAAAAAAATGTCTTGAAAGAATTTCCTTTTCAATCGTCTATGCTCCGGCCTTAAAAAATATTGATAGTGTAGTGCCGTCAAATTGACAATTGACTTATTATCAATTTTGTAATTTGTTATTAAAAGTATTATCTAACCTTAAAGTAAAATGAAATATTTTATTGTATAAAAAGATGAATGGCAGATATCTAATTAGTTCTTTAATATGTAGTGTTTCAAGGAAACTGGTTTCAAAACCCACTCGGATAACATGTCATAGACTTTTAGTAAATGTAATCAATGTAAACATTCGAGATTACTCCACTCAAAAAAATCTTGTTGTTGAAGAGAAGAAACACTGTAATGTAGGCACTATTGGACATGTTGATCATGGAAAAACAACGCTAACTGCCGCTATAACGAAAGTACTTTCTAAGGAAGGCACTACCAAGTACATACCTTACGATAAAATTGATAAGGCACCTGAAGAAAAAGCTAGAGGTAAAGTTTTAATTTAAATACACAATAGTAGGTTTTAAGCTCTTTATTTCGTAGATACCATACAAGAAGTAAACTTATTAATGCTAAAAATACTAAGAAGATACATCTCAAGAAATATATGAAGTACTACGAAGCTGCAGCAGTTTTCCGCATTTAGTTTTCACTTTGTAAGTACTTACATAAACATTTACCAGTAAATCAATCATTCCAGGCATAACAATAAATGCAGCTCATGTGGGATATAGCACTAAGAATCGTCATTATGCTCACACAGACTGTCCTGGCCATGCTGACTACATCCGTAATATGATTTCAGGTTGGTTAATGTTTTTTTCTTTTCCTATTTCTCCCAGGGGACAGACACAACATAGAAATGCCCCAGGCAACCATGCTATTTTATCATGTTTCCCTGATAACTTCATTCAAGTTAATGTTTTAGTATAGTATGCTTCATGCAATGCAATAACATAAAAATAATAACAAAATAACTCATTAAGAATTTAAAAAAAATCTTTAAATGTGGAAAAACAATGAAATTTTTGTTTGTAATTATGATGTTTGGGTTTCTAGGTACTTCACAAATGGATGCCGCTATTCTAGTTGTCGCTGCAACTGATGGTCCAATGCCACAAACAAGAGAACACTTATTGCTTGCTAAACAAGTTGGTGTGCAATACATCTTAGTATTTATTAATAAAGTCGATTTGGTTGATGAAGAAGTAAGTTCTAAACAATTATGTAACAAAAACATTTTTTAGGCCCAATATAATATTTCAGAGTATATGGTTTTTCAAATGATACATGTACTCTATTTAAAATCAGTGGAGTTACAACTAGGCCTTTATCAAGTTTCAACAATTACCAAATATAAGATCTAACTTTTTTATGCCTTGGATAAGAAGGAACACCCAACTTTAATATTATTTCAGGTTCTGGATTTAGTAGAAATCGAAATGAGAGACATGCTTACAGACTTTGGTTATGATGGAAATAATATACCTATAATAAAAGGGTCCGCTTTAAAGGCACTTAATGATGATCCGTCAGATATTGGTAAGTTTGTTTTTTTTTAACTTATTTTGCTAAGAGTTCTAACAATTTTGTAATTTTTTATTTTAATGGTCAAATTATTTATTATTTTAAGGACACTGTGTATTGAATCAACTTCAAAACACGTTTAATATCAATTATTGTTAAAAATATAAATAAAACATTGTTTATTTTAAAATGTCTTTGTGTCTTATTCAAATTGTGATTTTATGCAGTTTAATTTATTGTATTTATTATCCTTTGCTTAAGGGAATTAATTGTTTAATTAGATAACATTATATTTTAGGTGTACCTTCAATAAACCATCTTCTAGACTCCTTAGATAATCATGTACCAACAATAGTCAGAGATCTAGAATCCCCTTTCTTGATGCCCATAGACAAGGCATTTACAGTCCCTGGTAGGGGTACAGTTGTCGTTGGGACTATAAAAAGAGGTGTCATGAAGAAAAATGATGAAGCACATTTGATGGGCTTTGGTATAAAAGTGAAAACAACACTATCAGATATGCAGATATTTAGGAGTTCAGTTTTAGAGGTACAACAAATATTTGTAACTAATATTATTTGCATGCTTAATCTTATTGTTTTGTTATTACATACATCTTAAAATAAAATTTAGATCTCTTAGAAAAATCATCATCTCCATACAATTACTACACTAAATATACACTTTATGGTACTATAATTTTTTAAATCTTGTAACACCAAGTTTACTGAGTCATGGTTGAGTACTATGGCTAGCCCCTGATATTAAGATAGGTTGTTTAAAATTCATTCATTTTTCAGGCAATAGCTGGCGATAATGTAGGAGTATTACTAAGATCAATAAAACTACGTTCGGTTGAGAGTGGTATGCTGCTCTGCGCAGCTGGAAGCGAAGAGATGAGCAACCATTTCAAAGCTAAGATATACTTTTTGGCTCGCAGCGAAGGCGGGAGAAAGAAACCAGTTTTCTCCAAGTACTCTCAGCAAATGTTCAGTGGAACATGGAATATCGCTTGCAGGATAGATTTGGGTGGGTTCTTTAGCTTTAGTATCTATATAAGTTTTAATTTCACCTGTTTATATTGTAATAATGGTTACCTTAAGTATATTTCTAATGGGAATAATTTACTTTTAAGCACATTACAGGTCTATTTCAAATCCTTATATGCCTTCTGTTGATTTAATGTCAGATGTTTAATTAGAGATAATAGTATTTTTTTTGACTTTGTGAGTTATATTTCAACATTCAGGCCGATTTTTGTAGTAATAGTATATTATATATCTAGAATATTTCTGTACTTATTGCAAGAAGTGCTTATATTTGTAATTGTAATTATTATAATTGTTATTGACATTTGGTCATATTAAAATTGAATAAAGACCATTAGAATTACACTTACATAAGGTGATTTATATAAGCATACTAACTTTGATCTCCGATTTCTCGCAGAACCAACAATAGAGATGTTAATGCCTGGTGACCACGCTGAAGTATACCTAACTTTGCTAGAAGGCATGGTCATGACCACAGGTCAGCCTTTTACAATCAGAGAGAACAATGTCACTGTGGCTACAGGAATTGTCACCGAGACATTAAAAACTATAGATGTACCAAATGGTAAACTAGGCAGAGTGGAGTTAAACCTTTCTAAGGAGTGAAAGGATCGAGAAAATATTTATTGGATGAACTTGCATATGCTTTAGACCGCGTGAGATGACAATATCATTAACAACTATTGTGAATATACCAATATATTGTAAATATAGTTTAGATATTTATGTACTTGTATTTAATACTCCCTACAAAGTTTAACGGAGCATATATTATTTCAATCAACTGCTTTACCCTTGTCGGATTCCCTAGAACCGTTTTACCTAACAAACAAAGGCATAAATAAAACGCATAAATTTCTTTGTTATATATTTTCTGTCAGAAGGTAATTAATATCGTGCCAAAACAGTAACAAATTATTAGTAAGAAAACCATGACTGCAACTAGCATTAACTACTGAATATTCAGATAATCAATATCTATCACTGCTCAATGAGGACACAACACTTTTCGACGACACTGGCGTAAACACTAATTAAATCGTGAACTATAACACCGATACGCCTAAATATTGTATTTACTACGACACGAGGGTAGTTGTAGATCATCGAAATTACTATTGAAAAGATAACGATGCAAATTATCTAATGTAATATATATAATTTTTTAATCGCCAAATTGCAGTAAATCTAATTTTGATGCTCCAAATAAACAAGTGACTTTTTAAATTTTAAGTGAAAATTTGCATATGTAGTTTGTAACTGAAAACCAATTAGTTAAAAAATCACAACTACCCTCACTATAATACTGCGAAATAGCAGAGCCTACCATTGTCCTGAACACAATCCCTTTTATACCTGCACTAAATCAGTCTGTCACTCGTCTACGCCGTATCTAAAATTTCTTTAAACCACAATTTTGAATCCTTAAAATGTTTAATTCGCAATTTCAACAAAAAGAACGTCGGCCAATTAAACGTCTAAGCGATAACGTCACAAGCTATATTTAACACTGATACTTTTGAGACTATTTTAAGATTCACATGTAGGAGTTAAAACTATGAGCGATTAATGGGAATTCAACATTTATCGAAATCAATATTGTGGAGTGAAAGTCTAAAATTACAAAGATATTTTTGTATACACCGATCTAACATGTAGAGTTCAAAATATTATTATTAAACGTTTAAAATGCTAGATACTGCCAGCAAGTGAAGTGAGCTACACTTATACCTTGGTCCATGCGACAGATAACTTGGCATCTTATGAAAATTGATTTTTCCAAAATTATAAAAAATACGACGGCAAGCTCGTTGAAGCGAGTGAAATTCTTCTACTTCTGTTGTATCACACATACAACAGAAGTTAGACTGTTATAGGATCTCAAACATTACGTTGAACAGTCAGCGTTGAGTTTTAGAAAGAGATATGTCAAACGACATTGCCGTCATATTACACTTTTCGCACTTATTAGCATTGCAAGTCTGTACTCTGGTAGCGAAAACCGTGTTATTCTTTATTTCGACATAACACGGTTAGCGCTACCTCTATTTCAGAAGTACACATTTACCAAGTTACGCAAGCATAAAAAAAAATAAATGAATGGTATATCAAGTTAAAATGTTGCAACGTGAAACTAATGTTATAAAGGCTTCTGTTACAATCAAGCTTTTTATATTAGTTTAAGTGAATTACCAGACTTGCAATGCCAAAATACATCAACCATTACAACTAAGCAATCCCAGGTGGATTGAGTTATAATAAGCTCATAAAATTCGATATTCACCACAGACAGTATATATTTTGTAACTTTTATCTCTAAAAACATCTAAATTTTCAAACGGACAGATCCAAACATTTTGAGGACTAGCGAACTTCACACCTAACGTTGTACGTACGCGGTATTACGGTTACTGTACACGTGATATTATTTGGGATACGACGGGACATAACAATTTGATATTTGTTACACGTCGTCCCGTACGGCATACTAAATTAGCACGTGTACGGTCACCATATAAGAAGCGAAAACAACAAGTAACAAGAAATCTAAAAACAGTTTAAAACAAAATAAAGTTATAATGGGCATTTGAAAACTGGCAGTGTGACTGAGGCCGCAAATTAAAAATGACAAAATATTATCGTTTATAAGAGTTATGTTAAAATGACAATAATTATTGCAAGTTGTTGTCATAACTCATTCGCGGCTAACAAAATGCAGTCAACGACGTAGTACATAGCGAATACATAAAACATTTCAGCATTTGATACAGGAACAGTGTTTTGATACATCACTAGCGCATATTGCGCTCGGTTTGAAACCGAACTATTATACAAGGCGCTAATTAGATTTATAATGGCGCCTTGGGTAATAAAGGCATAATAAAATCTTATATATACAAATTGAAAAGAAAACATTTTAAAAAGAATGTCATATTAATTGTACACTGGAAAATGTCACTGTGAACGGTTTAAAGCCGTTCGATTATAAAAAATATTACCCAAGGAATTGTGCTTAGAACATGCTCGATTTACTTACTCGGCGCGCGTCGGATAATAGTTAAATTTCAATTCCAACGATACCGTCAATCTTGAGTATTGTATCACATCGAATTACCTTAAATTATTTAATTTATAAACTTAAACAAATCAGTAACAATCTTATAGAGAATAAATTTGCGAAACATTCGTTAGGGCGCGCCACTTTATTCGGGCCATATGCACGAATCTGGTCATGTCGCGTGCAAAGGGGCCAAACGAAATGGCACATTCGCGGAAACAATCTGTCACATATCACTTAAACTTAAAAATAGAAATACATTTTTGTCGAGAAATGTGGACTTCTAGCACCGCAATTAAAACGATTTATTCGATAGACTTCCGGCTCAGTGTTGCAATGGAGAGAAACGAATTCAGCACTCGACGTGTTATAATACTTGTGCAAACAATGCAACCACTTAGGATATTTCTGTTGGGAGACTGCTCAGACTAACTGTTGGAATGATAACTTGATTAAGTCACGCATAGACGAAAGAGGCAATTCCTGTGGCGAAACTATATCACGTATTACTGACTTTATTAATGAGCGTTGGGAAGTTTTATTTCTAGTTACATATTACTAGGTTTAATGCAGTTTATTTTTTCGTTAAGAAAACTGGAATCTACGTGGATCAAAATGTGTTTAGTTAGCAAACTGCTGAGCACGCTCCTGACACGTTCGTCCAGCGTGCACCAACAGAAATACCTAATTAGCCGTCTTACAGTAGCTACATCATTAAAAAAACTTAATTCATCGCTTACGACTATAAAAATATCTTAGAAATTCTCACTTACATTTAAGAGGAACTGGCAAAATAAATCCTGTATTCATCCATTTACAAACTCAATTCGAATAAAAAATAACCAGATTTTTGGTCCTCACGTATCAAAAATTCATGATGCCATTCCTATAAAATTGGACAGAACCTTACGCAAATCGGCGAGTAGCAAAAATATTAGTTACGACTATATTATTATATGCACGCTAAACAACTGCTGAAAAAATATCAAATCCACTAAATACCCATTAGAAAAAACCTATACTTACCGCAAAACCTCGTAGAAGCAACGTTAAACTTAAACTAAACAAGTAACCGTGGTGGTACAACCGTCGACTGCAAACTTATCACAATGTCACCTCGCGGGGTTCGAGGGCGGGCGGTCGACGCCCGCGCGGAACCCCAGGTCTACTTATTGTCCGCTCGTCTATACCGACTAATCTGCAACTAATAGAAACCTCCGACCCCGTATCAAAACAGATAAACATTAATTAGTAGAGTATTTGTGCACACGATGCGAAAAGTTGGCGCTCGATGGCTACTAAATTGCTCATAAGACATCGAATAACACCTAACCGTCACCTTAACACCGAAACTCACATCGATTATTATGCTACAATTATAAATAATCACATATAAGAGGATTCTTGAACCATGCACGGTTAAACATGAACCTATCAGATTCGTACTATAAGCATCGGATAGTCTCTCTAGAACCACCTAACGGCAAAGGCTAACTACACAACTAGCATCATTTAAAATAGAATAAAAACTGACTACGATACATCTCGCGGGAATTATCTAACGGTGAAACTCGCTACCACATTTAAATTTTTTTTTCGTTATGTCATTATTTTATAATAAATATTTTTCCGTAAATTATTATCAAATTCGATAAAGCTCTAAGATTGTTCCACATTCACATAAATGAGTTCTCAGACGTCATCTGAATTCGAAGCGACGGTAGATATTACATTAGATAACTAAATATTAGGGATATCTTTGTAACGATAACATTTAGATAAATAAAAGCTTCGCTTTGAAGCTTAAGATATATTTTTAAATTATAAGAGAACAATTCCAGTCTTGCTAAGGGTACGTTATTTAAGCGATTTCTAACAAAAATCTAGCAGAGTTCACTAGCAGTGTCACTTATTTTGTACATTCAGGATTTTTGGAGCAAACAACATGAAAAATTGTAAATTTTTCTAGCACATCAACAATATAACACGTCCCATATAAGTGGGGTCCGAATATGCCACCCTGTGGTGGGTACTAAACACTTTTATCTAAATCCATTGAAGAATTAACAATAGGAGACCGTGGTGGAAATTAACTATTTTCTAACATCCAGAGTCATATTACAGTACTCTAAATTTGTATTGAAATATTTGTCGTGTCACGAATCAGTACCATGCTTTGGAAATCTAACACCCAGTATATCATAGCTAACGTTATTTAATTACAAGATGTAAGAAATTTCTCGTACTTCGCTATCGCCTATAGGTATATAACATCGAAATATGTCATTATTACTATTGCTAAACATTTAATAAAGTGATACGTCATCAAAGGCTACCTTCAAATCCGTGATCCGAATAATTTGCAATGGTACCGACTTATATCAACTAATGTGTTTGGCAAAGTTAATCTTTAAACTAATTTAAAATTTTCATTCTGGATACAAGGGAAACGGACAACGGTCTGTGATAGAGGACGAATTTTAACTTTAGAAGTTCATCTTAACACTTTTAATTATACCGCGTAGCGTAGCATTAAATTAAGTACAGAGTAGTTTTGGTTTATTATAATTATTATAGGACTTAAAGGACAATTTTATAATAAGGCTATATCACACGATTCTTACAAGATATGCTGTTATAAGCGTTGGTCAAGTAGAAAGTTCAGATATCATATTAAATTCATTATAGACTCAAATGAAATATTCAAAATATTCTCATCGAAAAGCTAAAGCGTGTTTGGCGGATCCAAATCTTGCGCTATTTGAGAGAATGGATCTATACTTTTATAAAACAATATTTTATCAGGAACAAAACATTTTTTTCAGTAAGAGATATGTTTAGAATGTAATCAGTATATAAAAAGGAGACCTTTTGTAGAAAATTCACCGTGAAATCCATCCAAGTAGCGCGATTGAAAATAAGCAATGGAAGCTTAAATCTATGCAAATTCCAATTCTTTTGGACGGAAGGAACTTTTGAGCCGAAACAAATATGAAATTATTAGGTATTCGACTAACACGGCGCTGACATGTCATAGACATATACTGCTTTGTGCGACGGGTAATCAATTTTAAAAGAGGCTAGTTGTGGTAATGTCTTAAATAACATATTTTCGATTTAAGATAAAAATTAAACTAAGCATGCAACTCATAGCCACCGCGAGTGCGGCATTTAAACTTAAGTAAATAAATTCTGCGAAAACAATAAAAAAAGCAACAACAAGAGCCCCTCGCGTAACGCGAAGGATAGCGATAAATAAATATGGCTATGAGCCTTTATTATATAATTTAAAATTGTCTCAACACTTTTTGAAGCACAAATGGCTGCCAATTAAAATCTATTGCACTAAAAAACTTATAGAGCATATAAATATAAAATTCATTAATTCATTTTAAGTTAATATAACATTAATTTAACTATAAGAGAATCTGTCATTTTGGAGGCAGTTAATTTTTCATGGAATAAGATCAGATATTGATATATCAGTAGTACTTTTCTATACTAATAATAATTTTAAAATGCCCCCAATTAGATTCTCCCGGAAACGCCATTAGAACCGCTTTTTAAAAGAAACTTCTGCGCAAGACACGAAAGCATCAAAATTGAGGTAAATAGTTACTGCGATATGGCAACAATGGGAACAGCGATCCAAATTGATTTTAGGCGATAAAATATAAAAACAAATATATTATAACTAACTACTAAAATTCGCTAAGAAACTAAACATTTTATTGTGCTTAAAGTCGAATAAATCTTTGACTACCCTAAAATAAGTGCAAATTCATTGTACTAATAGCATTTTATGGAAGTCAAATACATTCATTAATAACATGGGGTTGGTATCTGTAGGTATTTCGCGGTAACGTCTTAATACTAATCCTGAGTGAAGCTGGCAACCCCGGACATCAATGTTGCCATCTACAATTGATACTGAGGTCAGTGGGAATCACATATAATACGTATACTCTTGTATCTACGGTATGTACTTTGAATCATGTTGCCTTTATTTTTGCTACATTTTAAACTAATTAATAAAAAAAATATTTCTCTGCCTCTTCTTAGGCTATTGAGCGTAACGAACAATCTACGCGCCACTATGCCTTATCTAAGTCAAACTTTTAGGCCTGTGGTCGAATACTTTACTGGAATTAATTAAATCTACACATTGATTTATCTACTTTTGGACACGAAACGCATTTTAGCGTATTATTTTATCTAATGGCAAAATCTCGCCATTACCAACCCCCCAAACTCTTTCCGGAAACCAGCGCGGAACCAGATAAAAATCTATTGAAAATCCTTTGTACACGTAGGAAAAATGCATTTTCAATTAAAGGCACTAATTTCAACAAAAGGAGAGATAATAAGTTATAGCCATTTATAAATTCATTTAGTCTTATAGCCATTAGCATGTTTTAAAAGAATACGACAGGAGAGCAGACAATCGTGTGTTTCACTTGGTAGAAGGTGAACGACCAAGCGCTGCTGCCCAGCGTTTTGGTTCTGGACATTTGAAAATCAACAGACTGCATACGATGTGCGCTAATCTGTGGGCGGTGGTTCTTGACCGATCGGGATGTCGATATTCATGCCACCCATTTAATGTCCAGTAAGAATCAAAGCGTCAACGAGGATTAAATAATAGCTCTTAAACATTTTTACTTAAAACTACTAAACGTGGAAGAATTATATCTACGATTATTTTGGTTATTACGGCCTATTACAGGCAGTGAAAATGTTTGTGCAACGTTTTTCTGCACTGGAACAAAAACATTTAAAACCTGTAATATCATGGTCACCTAAATAATGATAGCGACATATTACGGTAGCCTACAAACAATCATTGCCATCATTATTGACGAAACCTAAAGAAATGTCCAGACGAACAAAAAAACGACACCAAAGCGTTAAAGCTGCATTTGAAATGTCACTTTGACAGCCCACAGATACTAACACCAAACAGGTACTAACGAACGAAGTGCCGCTAATGTATTCACCGTTCCGACATACGCTAAAACTAAAAATTGACCAAAAACCGACCGAATTATAATCCTAACACGAGAACCCTATGCTCGTATAGGGCAATAGTATAAGATCATTTCAGACCTCATACAATTGTTATAATACCCGAATTGATCAAGAATTGCTGATTTTACGACAAACAACACTAGAAACTTCATGTCATATAATTCCACGGAATATCTATTCACCTACAATGAAACGTCACATATAAAGGTATGTTAACTTGTCGGTGTGAGTGATTTAGTGTTTCCTACTGTTAATCAACTGCGTTTGTTTGTAAAAATATAGAGCATTTCTTCAACTTAGAAAGTAGAGGTGGATTATCTTAAACAGAAATTGTGAAATCTTCTTTCCATCAATTTCATCACCAAAACCTATATTTAATTGACTGAGCGTCAGTTCAATTGATTCAGTTCATTTAGTCCATTCAATTGTTTACTTTTAGGTTAAGTATGGAATTAAAGTTGAGATACCAGTTGTCTCAAACATTACAAAGAAATAAACAAACTCAGTCAACAACATGGCATCTAAGAGAAGCAAGTGCACAAAAAATGACTAGAAAGATTGTTATCAGATCATAATATACGTAAACGTGAATTTGACGTGAAATATCTATTTAGGTAACATAAAACTCGTGAACGCCAAACGATGGGATACCGTCATACTTACAAGAGCTAAAAATATGTTTGTCTCTTTCCCTTCAATGCTAAAGAAACGAGTGCGAAAGAGACGACGCCATTATAAACGTTGCAGCCCTATTTAGGTATATAACAGGTGCTATTGCATCTATTATAGTTTCTCACTCACACCGACGTAATTAGGCAAGTGTCCGATACAAATAACAGCGGACAGACAACAAATACGTTATACGTGTACTTAGCCAAGCACTACAATCATATCACTAATGGTCATTGACACTTGTAAAGCGTACTTCGAAGTTGATATGGTACGTAAGACCCAGTTACGAAACTTGCAAAGACAGTGATGAGAAAATTCTTTAGTGACACTTTCTTCGGTATTCTCAAATGAAATAAAACTTTTCAACTCTTTACAAATTTTTCGGAGCAACTTTGCAATCCGTGTTACATCTTTTTATCATGCACTTAGAAGTTGCATAAAACATATATTCCTTCAGAGTCAAAAAGCTCGTACAACCCAAAATGCGCTTCAAAAACTGGCAACACCCACTCATGTCAGCGGTAAAAAAGTTATAAAAGTTTAAAAATAGAATAAGCATAGCAGTGGGTTAAAAACGGGAAGTCATCACAGTGCTCGAGTATTAAACGTTAGTGTTACCAGTTTTACAACGCCAAATTACTTTTCGTTTACATTAATTTCAAGCGATTAAACCAGTTATTCCGAGAAGACTTTGGCACTTTTACGAGTTGTTAATCCTGTACTTAAGTTATAACAAGGTCATCTTGTACTAATTTTAGTCTCATGTGTCTTTGAAGTTTATCATAGTTAACCGTAATTAATTTAGCAGTTTTATTTCACTCACTCTATTTGTAGGACGTTTATCGATGACAAAATTAATTACGTTTAATCGTTTTTTCACAATCCAGTTAGTTGATTGGCCCAGTGGCCAAATAGTGATATGGATGTCTCACGAATCGATTGTCATACCTCTGGTTCTTCGGGTAGAAGTCATTCCTCTGGTTCACCTTGTTGTGTCTATAGTTTTGTGTGCGTCGATTTTTGTCCTTGTCATTCTGTTTGTTTGTTTTATCTGTGTCTTTCACTTCGGGGTTCACTGTATCTGTGTTTTGTTTTTCCTGTAAAGCGGTTTGTTCAAAATGTTATTAAATTTCGATTAAAAAAGTAACCAACCAGCAGAGACTACACCAAAAAGACCTAATATCAAAGTTTGAGTTTCGTGAAAGAATTAGTATTCAATTATTTAAAACACCGACATTATTATTGCACTTCGGAATGTCACAAGTTAAACTATTACCGGGGACACCCCGGTATATTAGCAAAGTTGAAAACATTAGACAGCAGACAAGCCATCATGGTAGACATATGTCTGTCTTTTTGACTCATCGCTTTTATTTATATAACATTGGACTGTTGGCACTTAACGTAACGCTAGGTTCATTAACTAAAATGAATGGTAATTATACTCCATAAAAAGATTACCTCTTTATTTTCCACATTAGCTGCCTTATTTGAGCTGCTGTTAGTATTTACTGGCGAGTCAGCTTGTACATGATGTTTGGGCGACTGTTGGTTTGCGTACTGTGGCGAATGTTCATTCTGAAATTTATTTACAGGACATTTTTTATAATTATGTTTGAACTTTTAAGAAATACCTAACCAAATTAGAAAGAAAAACAGCAATCATAATAAGTATTACCACTTTTTGTAAAATGTTTTAAAATTATATTACTTTGTTTGTAATTGTTTCAGTTCTTATGGTAATGGGAATAAAAAGTATTTTTGTTGGCTAACTTCTGTTTAAAATACGTATTTAACTAAGTGAATCGAACTGACGACTATTAGACCTTGTAGTAAAAGATGACACATTTTACTCACAATACGATTGGGGTGTGGCGCTAGTGCTACGGTCAGTGTTAGGTCACACCACATGGCGGCTCGGGCACGACGTGCGCACGCGCACAGTTGCTTCACGGCGTCAGCCAGTTGTAGGATCGCTATAACCAAACGATAAAATATGATAAGTAATTCAAAATCGTTCTAGAAGTAAATTTATTCGTTGAGTATTTTTTTACTATTTGTAGGTAATGTGTAGTTTATCTAATTAGGAATAAAAAATGTACACATTGTTTATTATTGTAAACGTGATAAGTAAGCAGACGCTACACCAAACGACCATGATACCTGATCTTTTCCTTTAAAAACAAGCAAACATATCTATATCTAAATAAAGTAAAAATTGTGATTAACTGATTGTTCACATTAGCGGTGAGAACTAGCGACGAAACCGAGTTAATTAGTATTTTTCGAAAACGATATCAGACTGAAATTGAAACGCGAAATACAATTCTTCTAAATGCCCTAATAATGGATCTATAAAGATAAATTAAACCAGTTCAGATTTGCCTGACACTTGTTTTTTGTACTTACGATCTTGTGGATATCTATGTGGTGCAAGTTCCCTTCTGCGAGCCGTTTGAACTCCGCCCACCGCGTGGCGCCAGGCTAACATAGCGCTCTCGATTTCTGTATGTGGTGCTCTATAAAAGAACACAAAAACATGAGTGGGGCTTCAGTGGAATTTTATAGTAATTTTAGTAGCAACTTTTAGCAAATAGTATTTTTAAATATTTCATCCTTTTAATTGTTAAAGTATTTCGCGGTCATTTAGTAGAGTAAGTTGGGTCTTTGGGCTCTTTGAGCAGCATTTCTTAATTACGAGGGTCGAACAGGTTCAACTCAAGAAACTTAATTTATCTTCTATTACATATTAATATTACAGATGTGAGAGTTTGTCAAGATGAATTTCTAGTTATATATGTATGTGTTGCCAACAATTTATTAAATATAAAGTACATAATTTATGTTTTAACGACAGATTTGTTTATTTTTATGATAGAGAACAGACAAGCTTGGGGTTCACTCGATGGTCGGTGAAATACACAAGATGTACTGTCTAGACCTATTTTGGCTTTGGATATTCGGAAATCCAGACTGAAACCGAAACGCAATTAAACTTCACGGCTTTTTCATCTTTGACCGGTGACCGTGACCCGGTCGGCATTTCGACACTCCTACCATCCAATCAATACCTAGATTTCCAGACGAACAAAAATTATAAATTGATTGGAAACATGTTGATTATTATAAGCCACAACAAAGACCTCGTTAAATTGTATGGTATAACATATTGTGACCTAACATCTATTAGAAGTCGCGGCTTTACTTACATTTCAGCCAGATTCTTAACATCCTCCTTCCAAGCGCTAGGATCAAATGTGGCTGGATCCAGTCCTTTTTCATGATCCGCTACGTTCCCCTGACCGCGCTTCAAAACCGTTATTTTACCGTCTTCGGGCTTATTTGGTTTTTTATTCTGCGCCACACACACGCTGGCACGAAGCGTTTCCATTTTACCCATAAGTGTCAACACCTGAAAATAATGCATTTTGAACGGTTTAAAACGCGAAATAATATATTTAAAAAATATATATTAAATCAAATAGGTATAAGTATTATACTCTTAGAATATTTTTTTCACAACAATAAACATTATTAATAATTATTATTACTTATACAAAACAAGTTTTAAATAACGTATGAGTTTTGAGAAAATACTTTTAACGTTGCAAAACGCGAAATATATTGAAGTACAGCCCGACGTTTCGACTGCTTTAGGAAATTCGTAGTCACGGGGGAGAAAGGCACTTAATTAATATAATCTAATACAGTAGAATGAAATATTTTATTCAAAATTTCAAATTTGATTACAAATACATTTATTATTTCATAAAAATGAATTTTATTCTTAGTTAATTAATTTACCCATTTAAAATTTGAATACTATAAAATTGAATGTAGTATATAAGAATAGAAGATACCTTAGTATGCTCCCTCAACATATCGACGGTGAGTCTGTCGACTCGTGTCGGACACGGCGGTAGTCTTGGCACGGGAATCGAATTGGACGAAGAAACGGCACGACCGGGATAGGCCAACGCCAACTTAGCTTCAGTACGCTTCCGTTCGAGCTCCAATTGCTTCCATTGTTCGTAGCACGCGTCCAGACGCGCGTGGAGAATGCTTGATGATGTTACTGAACCCCTGAAATTATTATACTTTTTTATTTTACAAGTTTCAAGCTCACTGAATGATGGAAGGTCACCTGATTCAACATTTATTTAAAATGTGTTGTGGACCTATTCAGGCTTTGGACATGACTGAAACCATAACGAAAACCTCCCTATGCATTTTATTTGTGTCTTTAAGTAATTGTCTTTCAATCTGGGAAGGTTAAAAGAATATCAACAATACATTTTGATGTATGTTTAACAAGCGAGGAAATCTATTAACAGCGTGTATGGCGCTATGTGTGCAAGGCGATTCTAATATAAATATAATATTCACAATTCAAAGCTACAATAGGTCGACAGCGCAACTTGTGTAGATGTTATATAGCTGGGGTATTTCACCTCCCATCAAGGAAACCCCATGCTTGGCTATTCTCCTCTATCATAAAAAATATATTATAATAATTTTTTAATTCATTACATTAAAAAAATAATGTGCATCCTTACCTCACATTCCTCATAGCGTAGAATGGCGCGAGCATGGATAAATCTAACATTGGTGATGGCAACACTGGTGGTGGGACTGGTGGACTTGGACCCAGCAGGGCACCTAGACCTGAAATGCCCAATATTACACAAATTAGTTATACATTTTTCTTAAAATATATATAAAATTGATTTTAAAACAAGTCTTTAAAGTTTATAGAACTTAAAATAGTATGTGTAAATGATGCTACGTTCACAAATCAGACTGGGGTTTGAGTACCACTCATGTAATCAATAATTTCCAGCTTTATATATAATGAAAAAAAAACTAATTCTGTGAACTTATGTTATGGAAACTTTAAAGATATATAAAAGATGACTTACCTAGATTAAACGGATTATTTTCATGCAGAAACGAAACATCAACATTTAGTTGATTCGGTGGTGGTCGGTTCCTTATGAGCATATTCATCTGACGAGCTATTTCTTGCTGACGCAATTGTTGTTCTCTATTGACGCCATTCTCAAATGCTGGGCGTTGGTCTATCGAATTAAAACCGTCTCTGGGCATAACCGGGTTTATATCCCGTCTTTGCATAAAGTCATTCTGATTGTAACCATTGGGTTTGAAATTCGGTGGTGGTTGGTTAAAATCAAAGTTCTGCAATCCATTTCTTTCTGGCATCTGATTGACTATGTCGTTGTTGTAGAAATTCTCACCATTGAACTTTGGGGGAAAAATTCTATTGAAGAAAGGCTTGTTCCTCTCATTGAAATCCTCATTTGGAAAATGACCATTAGCTTCAGGCATTTTATAGTTAACATTTTCCTCTCGGTTTCGGTCCAAAGAGATGTTTAATTGATGCAAGTATGTGAGTAAATCTGTAGTATCTTGGTTCTCCTTAATGAAACCGTTGTCAAATTTATTTGGGTATCTTTGGGTATAGTCGAAATTATTTGCATAGTTCATGTCTAGATTGAGGCTGTTGGGTCTGTTTGTTGGGTAGTTGAACATATTCGTTTCAGGCAGAGAATTTCTTTGGTTCAGCTCAAAAAAGTTCACAAGCTTCTCATCATATTTTGGGGTTGTGAATTGTGCTCCGCCAATTTCTTGTGCAGCTAATCGCAATAGGTTTAATTGCTCTGGTGTGACTGAATCATCACTGATAGGATCAATATTTAGCAGATTAACATCATTCTCTGGGAGGTTATTGAAGTTATTAAAGCCATTTTGCAGGTAGTAACCATTTTCATTATGGTTGAAATAAGGTGGGTTTTGAAATGAATTATATGTCGGTGATAGGTATTGAACTTCGGTTTTGGCGTATGGGTTTAACCCAGACTGCAGCCCGCTTAGTGTTGTATCCGGGATTTGCGTTGGACTGAAACAAAAAGTTTTAAAGAATATACTTTAAGCATTAACAACATATAGACAGAAAAATGTGAAATCTGATATGTATAAGAATGTGCAATGGCAGTTATGAACAAAATAAATATGACTCATCCCAATTTCTGCTTAACATAGAAAATAGTGTGTCGAATTACACTTTATACACTACACTTTATGAAATAATTATCTTTACATATGTGTTGACAAAAAAAAATTAAAAACATATACATATTTGGTATGTACCTGGTTTCTGTTGGTCCTGGTTCATCCAGGATCTTGGTGATGAGATCCCGAACCATCGCATTTTCTTCCATAATTCTCTCCGACTGTAATAACATAAAAATATATTTCTACTGTATTACAGAAAAATATTATGCTATTAGTTTGCACTGACTCAAGCTTACATTTGTTATTAAACTCTTACAAAAATATTTATAGACTCACTAGGACTCTTCGTTGTTGGGGCTGGTCACGACCCTCAAGATTGAGGAAAACGATAAGGAGGAGGAGAACTCTAGCTTATTTAATAGCACGCATGGCACTATGCTATCTCACCCAGTGACATTTTTTTAACCATTACTTATTAGGTAAATTTTTATTGAGGGGTGGTAATATTTCAGAGTCACTACTTTTATTTGTCCCAATTATCTTTGGAAGTATCCAAAATCAAGGAATAGTTTCTTTTTACTATTTAATCCCATGTAATTTATTGACAACAATTAGTTGTATATTTAACTTAGCATGAAGTGAACAGTATTGTCTGTTCAATTAAACTATAAATAGGATAAATATTGGTATATATACACCAATTTAATTTAACATTGCATTAGTATTGTTACATTACATTTAAGAGCTTACCGTCCCACTCACTATGTGGGACTAAAAATATGTATGTAGCACGAAATGCACACAGTACATAACTTCACAACACTTACTTAGGTATGCACTCAAAAACTACTTTAAAATATAATTATTTTTAACAAATGCATGTTTATAGAATGAATGTCCACTGCTTAAAGCGATTTTATTGTCGCATATAATATCACAAGTAACTTATTTCCGTGAAGGACAATACTCAAATGCTGACAGAGAAAGTAGGAAACAGTCTAGGCGTATCTACTGCGTATTAAAAGCAATGATTGAAACAATATGCATAACATCACGTTTATTGGTATTAAATACTCAAAGTACCGGGTCAGGAATCACTTGTTGTGTCCTTTAGTACTAACTATACTATTCTAAAAATATTGTGACTAGTTTTCTGTCACCTCGAGAATTCATACGTGGTTGTTGAAGGACCTGCTAGTTAAAGCCTTGAATAGAATAATTCGATGTAATAATATTATTTTGTCACTTTAGCGCACAGTTTCACAACACAAGCAAATTTTCCCGGATTTTGGGTCACAGTGACAGTTCCAATTGGACATTTACAACACCCAAGGGAACAGCACGTCTCACAATACACCATTTACTCACCTGGTCAGCTTCATTTTCAACGTTTTTAAACGCGTTACTTATGTGGCATAAATCACTGAAGGCCATTTAAAATTTATAAATATTTCTTGCCACGATACATAGGAGCTAACAGTGCTAAGCCATTTTTTCATTGACCTATAAAATATGTATAAATCGTACTATAGCCTATAAACTTGCTATTGGTATCGGTGTTGCTGTTTTATGATCATGAAGACAACAATAATATTTTATATTATACTTTTGCTCAGTTTACATCGAATATACCTGATAATAATTGTCATTTACTAATATGTAAGTAAACAATAAAAGTAATACCCAAAAATCTAACGTTTGCAATTATTAACATTTTTCCCGCCCTTTAACTTTTTATTTCCTGAAATGTCAACAAAATTCCAATCAAATAATAATTTGAGCAAGTAGCCTATATGATAAAAAAAAAATGTGGAAAATTTTTGTTAACATGTGTAATAAACTAAATTATTAATTTTTGTGTAAAAATATGCTTTCTGTATGTTTCAATAAGTTATTTATACTGCGCTAGTAACATTTACCACAATATTAATTAAAGCGTACAAAAGTTATTTATATTACTCCAAATTCCACGTGGTATCCTATTAATTTGAGGAATATAATATTCTTGTACTAAACATAAAAGAAATTCTAAATAATAACTGAGCTATTGTGGCAACACTGCAGTAGCAGTACTAAAATTTCCACCGCGCTTTAAGGTTATCTGTCATTTTTAAATTGTTTTTAGCGTACTCTTGTGGCATAATAAAGTACCACTGCAATTGCTAGATGGTTTTCTAACCTTTTCATAGGCGCAGCTCTGAAATACAATTTTAATGTACAACAGATGGCTGCGTTTCCCAAACATATTATGTATTTAAATCTTCAAACTCACTATAATTTTCCAGGAATGATACCTAGTACTTATAAGACCGCACTTATATAATAGACATGCTAAATTGTGTAATTAAGAAACAAAAGAACTTACTTTTTGAACGCATTATGTATAATACGTACTTTTTACTATGCATTAAACATCTAACAGTGAACACAAATTAAACATTAATATTTGTTTCAGATAAAAATATAAATACAGAAAGTGCAGATGTGTAATTAGTAATAACAGTTATTATTCTATTAACGTTGAACGTTTGCAGACAAGTTGAATAATGGAAGTAAGGACGTCCTGTGGAGATGTCAAAAACAGGTGATAGGGTAACATCCCGTCGTGGACAAATATCATAATGGCGGCAACGGAAATTATATTCTGTATCTGTAAAATCTATTTGGGTCTGTTGAAAAAATACAATATTGTTCTTTTTTATCGGCCAGAGATAAATTATTTTTCTTAGTTATCTTTATTGATTATTTCATATTATAAACACTAATTTTATCAAAAAAAAATATTTCCAATTAGTAATTAATATACTTTCCTTTGTATGTACCTATACTTTGTATGTTGGTTCGTACCTATTTTCAAGTTAGTCCGGAACTAGTTATTAGGTTGGATGAAAAAGTTATAAGAAATGCCGGTTTATAATACCTACGTGTTATATTTAAATGAAAATAAATTTTCTGATATATATTTTTCAGATATGAGATATATTGTTCAATCGTATTATTGAATACCTATATTGTATTTGGTGAAGTTGTCTAACCATTATTTGTGTATCAACCTACAGTTAGTATGTAGGTGGTACTCGTCGAAGTAACAGGTATAAAGGCAGATGAGATTTCGTTACAATCCGCCTGCACTGATACAATTGCATCACAAACAATTCGCACAAAGGGCTTCATGCCTCGCCGTTTGTAATTAATGCTATTCGTCGAACTGTGTGAATTACTCGAACGTAAGGTTATTTTTAGATACTATAAGGATACCTAACTTACTGAGTGGTGTTGAATAAAATGTATTAGTTTGTATTTAATACTAGTTCGACGTATAAGGCCATATTATATACAAAGTTAAAACATTAATTAGATGTTTTAATACTTTTACAATAAAAGAAAGAAATATGTTAATTTATTTGCCCAGTTCTTTGTTATCACATAGATAAGTTTGACACTAGTGGTAGGTACCAACCTGAATATCTCTTTATCTAGTAACTACATCCGTTTGGTCGAATCAAATAATTATTAGGTATCTTACCTTTAACATAAACGTGGAAATAATAGTAAAAGTTGTACTTACCTATCTAGGTAGATAATAATAATAATAAAGCCTTTATTGCTGTTTCTTTTTTTTTACAAAAATAGCTTAACATAATATGCCTACTTGCTAAAAACTTAATTTAAATTCTAATTTATATTTAAATGATCGGCAACTGGTTGCTTTTGTTGAACAGCTTGTCTGTCGACAAAGGCCTTCTCTAAAGAGTTCCACCTATCCTTGCCTCTCGCTAATCGGTTCCATACTGGGCTAGCTATTTTCCGTATATCATCTTCCCATCGTTTGTTTTGTCTGCCTCTCTTTCTTTTACCATCCCTTGGAAACCACTCTGTTATTAACCTAGTACATTTTTTTATTTTTTCTCTCAGCATAATGTCCTGTCCAACGCCATTTAAGCAGTCTGTAGGCTGTGTGTGCATTTTTAAATTTGGTCTTTTCCTTAATTATTTGCAATTTTACTCTATCTCTCCTCTTTATACCCAAGATGCTTCTTTCCATTGAGTTCTGGCAGACTTGTATTTTTTTTCTTGTAGGTAACTCTGTTAAAGCCCATGTCTGACATCCGTATAGCAAACATGGTGTAATGCATACCTACTTCGAATAAGTACTTTCTTCTTAGCTGTCATTGGCATATCTTTATCTGTAAATATTTCCTTCATAGACCAAAACTTTTTCAAAGTATTATTTATTCTTCGTTCTATTTCTTTATTCATGCTGCCGTCTACAGATATGAGTTGGCCCAGGTATACAAACTCCTTTACAAATTCTACTTCTTCGTTATTTACTATGAACAGTTCTTTGGGTACTATTTGTTAGACTAGGTAGATATCTACTCGGTAAATATTCTTCAGTACTCATAATACCCATATACATATATTCGTTTAATAGAATTAACTGAATAGGAATGCAAAAGAAATCTAAATTTACTTGAGTAAAGATAAAAGAAATTTTCTAAGAAACATAATACCGTAGATAATAAGCGAAATCCGCGCCGAATTTAAAAGCAAAAAATTCAAATAAAGAAATCAATCGCGTTCGCGAGTCAAGAATTTCTCAACCGTGAGTGTAAAAAAGACAGCATCATCCAGTATCACTTGTGCGAAAGCGAGACGGAAATAGCGTTAATCCTATTGGCTTATACCGGGCGATGTTTGCCACGATTGGTCGCTGTGCCTTATTGAACTGTCACTGAAGACCGCGGTTAAGGGGTGAACGGTAATTCGGGGGTAAATTGGGGGGAAAAGGTCGTTGTGGGTGGTAGGGGGTTTAACAGTGTGGAGTTTGGTGATTGACTTGTGGGTAGTTTTGGGGTTCCTTTGACTGTTCAAGAGGATTTTATATTCATTCTTCGTAGCTTTGAAGAAAATTGAATGTGAATAAGTATTTTGAAGTATCTATCGTATAGCTAAGGTACGTCTTACATATATGTAAATAGTGCAGTATCGATCGGTACTTTTACTGTAACTGAGTTCTTAAATGATCAAACGATACTTTTTCTATTGTACTAACGATTTCCTTGTAAATACCTCAGCAAATTAGTGTTACTTACTTAAAGAGACCATTACCTATGATATAAGTAGGTAAAATTTGAACCTAAATAAGTAAGTAAGTATTAATCGTAAATAAACTCAGCGTATAAGAGAATTGTATGCATAAATAATACAATGGCTTCAAATCCCACATGCTTAATACAATCTTAAATAGCTACCTAGGTAATTATTATCTGTAGTCTACGCGAGCGGAACATAAATACCCGTAAACGCTTTTGATTAATATTTCACGTTTTAAACCACTACAATTGTTTAAGTTGATAGTTTTTAACGTAAATGATATTGATAGTGTTTTCAGTAGTTGCAAGCATTTCACATAAAGTTTCAAATAAATATTGTAAGCAAAATACTTACCTATTTTATTACGAGTAGTTGATATACTAAATTGTAATTGTCGTAGGCACAAGAGTAAGTGTTTTGTTTATTATTAATATCTAAACTCACTGTGAAGCACCAGCAATGTCTCACAACAAACTGAATTTATTTTATTTACAATCGTATCAAAACAATAATATTACAAGTTATTACAGACTACTTCTGTACAAATGATCGGATTGGTGGAGAAAGAGCGGTAAATCTGTTGACTTTTCGTCTCTGATGTCATTTTAAGCGGGAACGCCACGCCCTACCTTAATATCACAATTCTTATTGGATCACAGGCAGCAAATATCAAATGTTATATTCTCTGTGGCAGATAGAACATATTAAGTATTATGACATTTGACAACAGACTGACTCAAGTTACAGAATGAGGTATCATAATTATGTTTATATATCAAACACATTACATTTATAATCTGTAATAACTTTATAATTATATAATTTTTGTTAATATGTTTATAATATTTGGATGTGTGATAATTTTGTAAGTAAACCTGTATGTTGGCTCATAGGTATGTTTTATACTAACATATAATATCATACGCAGAAGCATGGTGGATTATTAAGGTGTAAACAAAACTTAAATTTGTTGTGATTGGTAAAAGTATCAATTAGCAGGTCTGATATCGCAAACTGTTGATTAAACATTTTCTTTAATTAAATTACAAGGCGCGTCGTAGCAATCGGAAAACCATTCCAATAAAATCGACGTCATTATTCTAAATGGCGGGACGCAACAGCGTAATGCCACAAATTAAAGCTTAAAACGGGCGCTTAACAGCTGACCCAAACCCCCACCGTGTAGGGTTGCCGGGAGAAGGTTTTAGTGTAAACCTTTAATTTATTAGAAACAAATTTAAAAAATATTATTAAATAATAGAAGTCTATGACACTATAATCTATGATTGAGACATACGGAGGTACTTTATCAATATTTTTATTCTATCTGTTTCTATGATACGTATAATTTATTTTATTCAAATAATACGATTTAAACCTTAAAAGCGTTAAAAGAAAACATTTTAATTCAAAATAATCGGATAATTTAAAACTATTTTTTTTAAAGTATGTTATAATAAATGAAAGAAACAACATAAGTAAATTTATTTAATTTTGTGGTGTGGTTACCCTATCTCATCTATCCCCATCAGAGAGGAAAAGCAACGGGGCGGAGCGGCCACGCCTTAGCCGAGCGATGTCAACCGCGCGGTACGTCAAAAGTGCTACGGCGGTCGCGGCGCGCGCGCGAATCGCTGTTACAGCGATACGTCATACGTAATTGAAAAGAATAGTATAATCTATGGTATTAATTATAATCTGTATAAAAAATAAATAATATAATTTATAATATTTTACGTTTATAAAATTTCAAGCAAATTACTAATTTAACGATTTTCGTGATTAACGAATTATATGCTATATATAAGATAAGATATTTCGTATTATAATTATTTTGCTAATCAACCCTGATAATTACTAAATCGTGGACGATAAAATCTACTTAATTCTGTTTCGTTGTTAATAATAATGGAAGTCGCACAAACACCATTGCAATTGACGCAAAATGAGCATCCAGAGGGTAGAATGCCAGGTAAGAAGATATTTTTTATTCTGTCACATTAATATCAAATAGCATGAGAAGAATTTTTTAACCGTATTGTTTTGTATATTAACTTTTAGAAATTTAATTTGAAATAATTTTCTACTTTGCCATAAATTAGGTACTTTGCCACCATTTTATATTTTATACAATAGACATAACTGAATTGTAAGATAAGACAAACTTTCTTCTTTTAAGATTAATAGGTACTATTCTAATTCTCTTGGTATTTAAACGAATAATAAAAAATGTAGATATTATGTTCTTCTAGGCATCAGCCGCCAAGTCATTAATTTCTAGTTCAATCAAAATTTATTCACCACAAAGAGTAACTCGTGATTATTTATCTGTTAATGATTTTCCTACATTTAAGTCGTTCAGTGCTACGAAAATCTCGTAGAGCCAAAAGGGATGATACATCTTCGTAGGGTTACGGCGCCACGGACGTTCGCGCACTACGATTTTCGTAGTAACGTAGCGTCGGATTAAAATACTGAAATATATTTTTTAATCATTTCTTTTCACTTAAACTATTTAATTTTGCAAATTTAACTTAATATGTAATGTAAGGAAGGTTTTCTATCTTTGTTTTGATTTAAATAGACTTACATAGATTTAAGAATAGGAAAAGTAAAGCTAGCATTAAATAAGACTTTAACATGTCAAAATGCGATAAAATATAGTATTAATTTTTTATTTGTTATGAAAGGCTATGAACCATTTTAAATGTCCACTGTGAATTGTTTTTTTTTAATACAATACTTTACTTATTACTACTACCTGACTAATAATAACAAACCTAAAATTATATTTGTATATTGACTTGAATAGCATAAAGAATTGGTGGTTTTTAATTTATAATTTAAAACATTTTTATAAGTGCCTTATACCCATTAGTTATGTTAGAAGATGCGCAAGATGTATATAACTTAAGTCTTTTATTTATACCTGCAATAAAAACCGAATCAATTTTCTGTCGGCCATTATTCACTGCTACCATAGTCAAAGCTGCATCAGTATTCCGAGCACGATTTCCGGTAACGCGGGGTCTCTTCGACTGATTTTCAGCCACTCCATGATTTGCCACTTCCCCTGTCAGCGATTGTACTGAATACAAAATAGCCAATAAACGAAATTCCATTTTCATGTTCTAAATTCAAATTATGTGTTCTCGCTTCGAATAATTTTGTTGATACAGGTCAATGTTTATTATTTATATAAAATTGTATAACGCTGATTAATATTTTTATTAGAATTTTAGTTTAAGTTATTGATTATTTAAATACCCATCGATCTCTAAGTTTAAACGTAACGCATGTACCCTAATTAGATGGTTTTTTTAACAAGAATTCTAACACAAAGAAGAGAGACAAGTATAAAACAATAAATTTTGTACAAGAAACATTGCATTACAACGAACGTTAAATCCTAAATGTATTACTATTTTACATATGTAAACACTGCGTTTGTATTAGTTATTTTTACATTCTTGTCCACTTTTTTTTTTACAAAACATCGCTAATTCTGTATTTTAGTCTAGCCAGTGCTATGTCTGAAGACTTCATATAGACCTTCATACATTTAATACTTACGAATCGTACTCATTAGTTAAACTGATACACTGTTTGAAAGTCGTAATACATTAAATAAGCAATGAATTTTCTTTATATATAGAGTGTACAGCCATATAAGAACGTTTTATGTTATATCTTTTGTTGGCAATAGCGAAGGACATAAAAGAAAATTGTATGAGACATAAAAAGTACAGTTTGGGAAATTGGAAGTCGCGGAGAGAGCGAAGTAAATCCCTGTATCAAGATAAATCAATGTTTGTACGGAGGCACTCATAGGCGAACAGGGGGTGATGTGGAGCTACTTTATACAAACAATTATATATTTTTATGTTTCCTTTTTATTGACGGAGTACAAAGTATACTTTGTACCGTCAATACAAGTAATCTTAATACTTTACATTTGTTTTAATCCGATTTTTTATAATTTAGCCATAAGTACATATCAACAGACAACTTCAAAGTGTCACTAATTATTTCTCCTTTACTTAAATTAACTACGCAATCTTGAAAATCTTTTGGGTTTGATTTGATAAACGAATCTCAAGGATAAATACTATAATAACGTATGTTATAATAAATAAATGAGAAATTTACTAAAATTTTCGTTTCCGCTACAGTTCGTTTCTCTCTACATCTTTTCCTATTCAAGATACAGTGAGAAAACTTTGTCGCTTGCCGTTTTATTTGGTTTTCTTTTGACGTACCCTCTCGGTCTGATTAATTCCCGCCCCGCTATCTTTTCTCAAACGAGCAAACTAAGCACCTTTTTGTTTATGTAAGATTGAAATTTAAACCGGAAACGTGACAAAAATACGTTTGACTTTATTTAAAGTTAATCCAATATTTTTAATATTTCTAATATATTTTTTTACGTAACATGCAGTGCAAACATTACATCACTACAGAGTATAAAACAAAGTTGCTTTTTATATCCCTATGTACGTTTAAAACTACGCAACCGATTTAGATGGTTTTTTTTTTAATAGATAGAGTGATTCATGACAAAGTTTTTTATATACAACGTTCACAGTTTTTCTGTAGTGTATTTTGTATTAGCATTGCACCCGAGCGAAGCCGGGGCGGATCGCTACTAATTTATAAAACTGCCTTAATAAAAAGGATTGAATAAGTTAAACACAATATAAATAAAACCGTAGTTTAGTAGTGGTGAGAATTTCAAGCATAAGTAATTTAAATTTTGAACGGACTTTTTCGGTCTTGTTTTTAAGTGAAATCGGTACGACGACTTCAAGTTTATATTTACTGGGGTATAACTTATTACCTTTTAAAATATCTCCTTTAGAATACGCTTATATTACAAAAATATTTACATAGTCATTTAATATAGCTGTAGTAAAACGGTAACTATTGTAAATTTTAACAAAGGCACGTTGACCTAACAATTTGCTGTGGCTAGTGGCAATCCGGACGGCGATAAAATCAATATTGTCCTGTAGACCAGGGAGCGACATACATCATTATAACAGTTATATATATACGAGAGTAAGATTTCGTAGTTCGATTTTGTACGTGTCTTGGAAAAATAAGATTATTAACTACTTTTTTATGGTAGCAGGTTATAAAGGCTCTCGAGATATATTTTTAATACATTTTTGTTCACACAATTTTTTTATAATATATAAACACTCATTACGGACTCGGTAGCTCAATTGGTTAGTGCAACAGCATGGAACACTGTGGAAGCCGCTTCAAGGCCTGCTCGTGTCGAAATATTTCTTCAATCTAAAATAGATTTTCAGCGCTTGAAGTAGTGCTTGATATAAAAAGTATATTTACTATTTAATTACTAGGTACCATTCGTTGTTTAGTAATTAAAATATTTACAAATAATTCCGGATTAAAATAAAAATTTAAAGCACTCATCGACTTAATTATTCAATGTGATTGATGAAAACACATGTGTCAACCACATATAATCTAACGGCATTCAAATAAAACCTTTGTGAATTAAAACAATTCGCACGTGTGGAGCGAAACTAAATCAAATTATCGTGAGGGTAGTTAGTGATAATTGAACGACACTCGCAACGTGTTCATTGGTTTGGTACAAGTTTATATTGGTGAGTTGTGAATTTTAACTGAATCTGTGCTTAACTGTATCTGGTTCTTTACAGTGTTATATTTATGAATAACTTCAATTTTTAACTAGGTATATTTCTTCTTTTGCCATATAAGAACAGACTAGCATGGGTTTTAGTATACTGCACTAGTAATAGCCTGACCATAAAACATGTAAGCTAGATGCACTATGAACCCATAGGCTATACTGTTTTTAGACATTCGGAAATCCACTGACTGAAACTGAAACGCGAATTGTCAATCTGTGGACGATAGTTCATACTCGCGGACCTTTAATTTTTCGCTGTAGCATTATGAAAAATAATTGCATGACATGAAGACTGATTTTATTAGTGATGGTGTCAAATGCATTCTATATAATTATTTTATTATTATCGTATAATGGTAATTTAAAAAATAAAAAACCTATGTTATGGTGTTGAATGTCATATTAATTACTGAGTGATGTCAAATCGTCTTAACATAATTCGAAATCTGCGGCGTCCAGCAATCACTTAACTCACTTGATTCACTAACAATTGATTTACTTTTCACTCTTATTACAAGGATATAAAAGCTAAAGTACACCTCACAGTTCATAATTCGTATCTTATTCAAGGGTTGCTACTGGGACCCCAATTCTTTATTGTATACAAAAATGCTATTAGGAGGAAAGGGTGTGATTACAATGGTTATTTTATTAGCTTTATTGAGATTAAATGTATCGTAGCTTAGTGTTGACAGCTCGTAATAGAATTAATGCTTGGAGTTTGGGATGATTTTAGATTATGTGCAAGATGAACATACTGTAGCTAGGTGACTACTTGCGTGGACGTCTTCTGTATTGAATACGAGGGAAATTATAATATTATATCGTTCGTTAAATACTGATAGTAACTAAATGGAGAAGAGTTTAAGAATTTGACCATGTTTAATTAAACACAATTTTGTTGTGTTATATACAACAGAAATAAAAGCTACAATAGATCGTTACTCTAATGTGGTGGCATTCTTTTACCTCACCATTTCTACAGTAGTACTTGTTATCACGAGAGATGAGTCGATTTGTAACGGAATAAAATTTAAATTCTCGTCTCATACACTAAAAGCTAATCTATCTCTATTTATCACATTGAAATTAAATAATATGTCTTTGTACCTAAAGATATGCTTTCCCTTTACACTCTAGACTAGGTATCCAAAACACATTAAACAAGTTGGGTTGCTGTTGAATTAGGTTTAATATAAATACACAAATTCCTTTTATTTAGTAATAACTGTCTCATATACTTTGAAATTAGTAACAAATACTAATTCGTGTATCACATGCATTAGTTCATTGGTTACAAAACAACTTTTGTACAGGCGATGATAACACATCACCGCTGCGCTGGTCTCCACCAACTTCGGCTGCATTAGTCGCAGCAGCCTTGGCGCCTCCAACATTAAGACCCTGGCTGCCGGATCCACCAACGAAGAAAACTAACCACTTGGGTAAGACAGGTTGGCATCAACCCTACATAATATAACATTATTTTATTCTTAAAATCATTAAAATGTCTTTTGCAAAAAAGTAACTTACGCAACTACAATAAATACTGCATTATAATTATTGAATATAGTAGTACATTTCAGTATTTAAAGGTTATGACAATCTTATATTGTAGATTTTATTTTTTCACCATAGAGAAAAACAGACAAACATGCATCGACCTATTTTAGATGTAATATTCGGATATCGACAGACTAGACAGAAATCCAATAAAAATCACCGGTTTTTTTTGTGTGGCCGGTGGTTTTTCCAGATTTCCAGGCGAAGTTTAACATATAACCAACTATAATGTATATTAGCAGTAATTTCACGTGATCAATGTTTTGTTGACTTACAGGAAGCATAGAACATATATGTTATACTCGTATTACATAGTATTAACATAGATATTAATTAGAACAGCCGTTTGTTTTCTATAGGAGTAGAAATATATTGGACATTTAAATAAAACACTTTAACAGTTTAAAACGCGATATATTTAAACTTATTTGGAAATTATATTGACTACGGTCTTACGTTTCCAAATAAGTTTAACTATCACGTGAATATGTAATACTCCCGTGAACTACAAAAAGTAATTAAGGTATTAGACAATCTCTCCTTAAAAATGTGCTAGATAAATAAAAAATCCCATTTTTACAGGCTTGGTGTGTGTTGTATGCGGTGACACAAGCTCTGGAAAACACTACGGCATTCTTGCATGTAACGGCTGCAGTGGATTCTTCAAGAGGTCGGTCAGAAGGAAACTTATATACAGGTAATTTTAAACCCAACTCAGTAATATTGGTGTTGTAAAATTAATTTAAATAAAACAGTTTAAACGCTTTCAAACGCGAAATATATTAGTGAACTTTTTTATTTTAATTTTTAATTTAACTACATCCCCACGTGTCGCACACTTTGCTGTGGTCAAGGGGGACTGAAGATGTTCCTTATGTTAGAAGATAGCGCCTTATTCTTTTCCGCAGTAGACGTTATGAATTATTATTTCCGCTAATGTAAACAATTACACATAGGTTCTCGAAATGATGTTCATTATTTAGACAATTGTTTCTGAAGTCACAAAATTTCAGGTCAGACACCTCGATTTCAAAATTTGGTGCTCTCAATTTGGCGTTTGTATGTCAGAGAACAGTCAATATTTTTTTAAGTGACTCAAGAGAAAACCTGACATGAACTCATAGAAAATGCCTTCCATATAATACTAGAAAAAAATATTTTTAACGTAGCTGCAAAGCATTCGATACATCGGCCCATAGTTAAAATAAAATCGGTGTAGAACGTGGAATAATAACTAATATATTTCACTGTTTTTTTTACTGTGTAACAGTTAAAAGAGTTCTCTTCAAATAAATATAGAAAAATGACTTCCAAGTTTTTTTTGTTTAATTTGTCTACATTACTATAAAAAACTCATACGTTTCATGTACGTAGTACCAATTGGGTAATGTAAGTCGTGTGTTCGATTTCCAACGAGTCCAATCAGCTAGATAGGATTATTATTAATAAAATAATAATGCACGTACTACTGTGTACAGGTGAAAATATCTTAAAGTGTAAATCCGCGCTTCTATTTGTCTCTAGTCAGTCCCGTCCAAATCTTAATTTGATTAACATCTTCTCTGATGTGTCGTAGAGTTTCACTTGTATCAAGTCCTCCTCGAGCTTGGCTGTCGATAAATATAAATAACATTAGCTCTACATAGTTTAGTAAAGTAGAAGAAATATTGGACTTCGGTTCGTTAGTCATTTATTTTATGACTGATATTAAATTATATACATTTGAACTGATGTCTTTACTTCCAACATATCAATACGTTTAATGTGTTTATTGATTCAAGTGTAGTTCATCCTCTTGTTTTAAAATCTGTGTCACACTTGTGACCTCATTGTTGATTTTGGTAATTCATTCATTTTTCTTTAATCTGAATCTTAATTAAGTAGGTCCTATTGTGGCTTATATAACTTCATTTACATAAAAAATAAACTGTCTGTTCCCCCATGACCACACCTGATGCAAAGCATACGAAACGTCGGGTCGTAGCTAGTAAAATTAAATTATTTATTTATTTACTCATAAATTAAGTTTTTTATTTACCAATATATTTCGTGTTTTAAACCGTTAAAACTGTTTCGTGTGTTTGCGTCAACTACAGACGAAACCTACTTTTATTACATATTGGTTTAAAACACGGCATGATCATTGTATAGTTAATTTATCGGTGCTTTATTCGTCAAAGTTTCTTCCTACTAGGGCATATACAAGCTGTTGTAACCGTTTCTATTTACAATAATTGCCCTGCCCGACTCTTTTAGACTATGTGTTATCCAATAAATTAAAAATAAAGTCGGCCTCATTCTAGATAACTAACGAAATTGGCTACATCTTCTCATTTATAAATTGATTAGCCTTCACAATTTTACAAAACCACTTTGGTTCATGTTCGGCTGATATGCACAACGATCTTTAAAAACAATTTTAGTTTCGCATGGAACAGTAAACATCTCCTTATGATACCCGTGTCACAAGTGACTACTAAGCGTATAAAACCATTTACCTATCAATTCCGTCGAACAATAATTGACAACCGAAAAAGCGTTAATCTTCCGATTCATTGTGTAAATAACATTATGTTATTTTTTTTTGATAAGGTATTAAATGTAAGTAAAACGCTTTAAGTCTTCGCGTTTGACGGTATGCTGTTTTTTGAAATCCAGAGTTTTTAATATGGGATCCCAGGTGTTTGAGCCCGTCCTCCCTATTGAAATTTAAGCCGCAAGAAAACTTTTATGTTTCATTGCACATGAAGGCACTAGCACCCGGTACCATCGGTAGCAACGCCGGACGATGCCAGTTCAAGTCCTGCCCGAGTCGAAAATTTTTTCAATTTATTTTCGATTTTTAAATTTAAGCAGTTAAAATAATTTCCAAATGACCTCAACTACGTTGCGTTTACTTTAGGTTTAAATGTTACTCGGTCAACTATAGACAGTATTTAATATTGATTCTACTTAGGTACTTTAATAAATTATTGTATTATGACTTAAAGTCGCAGTAATTTATGCCCTTCGATCCATCACTTCAATCTCAATTATAATGTTAACAAAAAGAGAGAATCAAGCATGCCCCTCGCTATCAAAAACGCGAAATCCTCTAATCCCTATCAAAAACCTGGCGCATCTGTAACAGAACTGCAGATATGACAATGGGGGAGCATCCACGAGCCACTTAATCCGTAGTGAGCATGTTTCTAATTCGGCCTGCATCTGTGGCCCTCTTGGTCACACTTGACGTTCTAGTTGGGAATGTTTTTGTCTAGACATTCTGGCTGCGTCTTGATTATTTACCGCTTCCATGGCTCAGTTGTAAGTCGTGTGAAATTGCCAATGGAAAAAAAAAAAAAAGTTTAATTAACATATAACGCGGTTTAAACAGTTAAAGTGTTTTATTTAATCTACTCGCGTAAACAACAGACTGTAGTTGATAACTTGAGACCGTCAACCGCCTGGTTTCGATATTAAAAACTCTGGATTTCAAAAAACAGCATACCAGTAAACTCCTAAGACACCGTTGGTCAATTCTGAATGGACCCGGCCAGTTTTGCCAAATACCAATTCCGACTGAACAGATGGTCTGACGTCAAAGTAAAAACTGCTACGATCGTTAATCTCCCCGTGACCACGGCTGCTGCAAAGCATCCAAAGTGTCGGGCCGCATTAAAAATAATTTTCAAACAAGTTCAACTAACATATATCGCGTTTTAAACCGTTAAAGTTTTATTTAAATGGGAATCAGGTTTTTCAGGTTTAATATTTAAAACTGTTATCGGAAAAACCAGTATTACCTTAATAGTTAGCGGTGTTAGTAAGGAGGTCAAATACGCAAAAAATGATTAGGGCTGATGCGAGATAACATCAAAACAGTTTAACATTTGGACCTCATCCCCATTCAATTATATCGGCACCCGTCCTAATATTATTAATACATCCCCCGTAACATAAGTGTGACATGTGGTTCTTTATGGCGAACAAATTGATTTACGAGTGCTTCTGTGCTGTGATTTGAGCTTATAAGAACATTTAGTTAGAACATGTTTCGTTTTGAACTAATACATGAATCTATACTAATACTATAAAGATTTTATTTTTTTTAATTAAAATCAATTAATGATTCAAAAAAAATGTAACGTTGTAACACGACACAGCAAACGGTCGCTCAATCGGTTAGAGCAACAGCACGGAACGCTGTGAATGCCGGTTGTAGTCCTGCCCATGTCTTTTTTTAATATACAATCTATTTTTAATTTGTATAGTGTCATCATGTGCAAAGTTCAGAGTTTTCAATTTTTTCTGACTGAGTTTCTTTGACTACTAACTCAGGAACTATTGGTTCGAATTGGATAATTTTGTGGTCGTTGGTTGAACTGGGCTTTATATTGACAAGAGAAGGAGACACCTATAAGTGATGGCCATAAACAGATTAAGGTTATAAAATAATTAGTCTCTCTCCTCTGTTTTAAAGCCTATAGGGTTGAACACAAAAATAATTCGAAGCAGTAGGTCCTGAAATAAGCGCGTTTAAACAAACAAACTCTTAAGTTTAGATTTATCAAATATCATATACTTATTTTATTACGCGCTAGCGCATGTACCTACATAACATGAAATATTGTTGCAAATTGCTATACAGTAAGAAGACTTTCTGTATAGTATTTAACGCTACATAACAACTCAAAAGGACCCATTCGTGAATTCGGTTTTCGCTTGCAACAAATGTCATCCAGTCCTAAGCCTATTATATGAAGGATTACCAGTAATGAAATATCTTTAATCTTTATTAGTATTTCTTGCGCCCATTCACTTTGATCGAGTAGTTTTTCCTTTTGCGAGGGATTGGGAAGTTTGATTGCTTTTCCTTCATATGGGTTAGCGTCTTATGATATTGCACGAGCGGCATAATGGAATTTGTCTTTTTTTGTTACATACCTGTCCTTGTGTATTTCTTTGCCTGTCATCAGACAAAGTAACGATAATACTGTTTAACAACAATTAAGTTTAACACTTAGCTATTTCAACAGTTCAGTGCTTTAAATTAATATTTGAAATAAATAAAATACAATAGACAAGATTCCGATTGTTTCTTATGAACCACCTTTTTTATAATTTAAAGCCAAGAAGCTGTTCTATTGCCTTCTAGCGGTTTCTCGTCGGAAAAAAATTGTTTGTTGTGGATTTAAACCCAGAACCACTCATGCTTAACTATATTGACAACACGCTTAAGCATGGGGCTACGACTATTAGTATAGGTCCTCTACAAAGTTCCATAAAGTTATATAGTGGTTCTATTTTACCCTCTCAATGCATATAGCAACTAATATCACGCTTGGACTTTCCCATAATAAGTGGTTTACTTTGTACACAGATGCCAAGCCGGTACGGGTCGCTGCGTCGTCGACAAAGCCCACAGGAACCAGTGCCAAGCCTGCAGACTCAAGAAGTGTCTCGCCATGGGAATGAATAAAGATGGTAAGTCATCGGTACATTGTAGAGCTCTTGAGTATAGCAAACCAAAAAACACCAACAGCCATTTCTTCATTTGTTTATATGTTTATACACTCCTAAAGTGTAAGATGGCAGGCTATTATTGACTACTGCCATGAAATGACTCATGATGACTTACTGAGTTCTCCAAAGTCTGGACCTGTTTTAATATTGCTTAAAATTCCAAATAACAACCTGACACTTGACCTGAATGTTTAAATTTTAATTTGTATTCTCGTATATATTAGAGTCAATTTTACGATCTTACAATAAATCTTCTTATCAATTTAATTTTTTTTCGAAAATGTTAGACTTCGTCTGGAAATCTGATTAGTGAAATTCCAACCGGGTTGGATTACACTACGGAACAATATTTCCCAATGCTATTGTATACCTATCAAAAACTGTACTGCTCACCTACCTAATAATAAAAGCTACCGCAATTTATTAAATAAATTATCTCCTACATTTAATTGTTCGCGATGAGGGGTCGTGTCGGCCCAATATCTCACGGGCCGATTGATGCAGCCCTGTGTTTGACGGTTAACATATTTGCTAGATATGTTTTGATAGATTTTACAGCTTTATGGGAATGATTTTGAAGCTTTTTGCCTTGTTAATTTGATCCCTGTTCATCAAGTCGTTTAAGTGAAAAGACAAGTGTATGTATCTATCTTGACACTTACTTGGTCTATACTAATTTTTAAAGACGAAGAGTTTATTTGTTTGTACGCGCTAATCTCTGGAAATACTGGTTCGAATTGAAAAATTCTTTTTTGCGTTGGCTATAGCATTTCGGGCAAGGCTGTAAAATATCGCGCTGCGTCTAATAAGAGCGAAGAAATAGTGGGGCATGTGGAGAAAACGGGGATTTTATTCATCTTTGAGGGTTGTCGTCGCGTACGCTGCGAAAACGGTTCAAGATACGCAATAAACATGTATGAATGAATGCTTCCTCTTTAAATTATGAAAAATATCCGTAACATTAAGCTGTTACCTACGAAGTCGGTCGCGTCGTAGGTAACAGCTTAAACTTATAAAGATGCAAGGGAGAGGCAAAACAAATTTCAATATCCAAAATAACTATTCTACGAGGGACAAAGTCGCTGACACAGCTAGTAATTAATAAAGCGTGTAAAATGATACGATAACCTTTAGAATTTATACCTAAGGGTATATCCTTTCGATGCTAATACTTATTCTTCTTGTCACTGCTATTGAATGACCACCACTATCAAATTAGACTGTAAATCTTAAAACTAATAAATAATTAAACTTATTTTGCTATCACTTACATGTCAAGAGCCTGATATGAGATGCCAATGCCACTTTTCTTATTGTCTGTATTGTAATCACAAGACATTTTGATACTATGTTCTTTAATTTGTTAACGCATTTTTTTTTTCATTAAATACAATACCTATAGTTAAGAAATAAACATATACTTAAATAACTTTTTAACAAAAAAAACTGAATAGATGTTTATAATTACCAAAATTTCTACAGTTGTTAAGTTTGCTACCGATAGTTGCTATTTGTCTTTATCTCACGAACCACCATCTATAGATGTAAAGCCTGTCAAGTTTGATCGCGTTTCAGGTCCAGTCCGTAGATTTTCAATATCCAAAGCTTAAATAGGTCGACCGCTCATCTTGTTTAGATGTTATAAGGCTGCAGTGTTTCACCTACCACTATGTGAACCCCAAGTTTTCCTCCTCAATCATATAAGAATACTTAAAGCAATTAGCTGCGCCAGAGTTGACTTATAGATGTTTCTAAAAAACCTTTGACGTAAGGCACACACTAAATAAGCAAACACGAACCATTTTTAAATCATCTAACCTGCCACGCGTCGACACGCGACCATAACCGTCTGTATACAAATGAGGGCTTACTGGACCCTAAAAATTGAAATTTTTTCGGTTAACCCGTGCATAAGTTTGTTAGTTTAGTGATCAATTCCGGTGGGATTGAAATGGTGTAATAATTTAAATGGCGTGATTCGATGGGAGATTTCTATGCACATAGAAAATCAGATTCCACCTTTTTAGTTAATATCATAAAATTAAATTATATTTTACGAATAACTTTTAATTTCGGCTACTAAAAAATTATTTAATTCATTTTTTGTAACATTCACTTAACAAGAAAACTTTAATGTTTACATTTATCGGAAGTTAAAGAAACAATGATATAGGTATAAAGCAAAAAAAATCACTAATCTTATTTTAAAATAAGTATGCAACTTACTAATTAATTAACGAATATACTTTGCGTAAAACTATTATTTTATTTTATTTGTAAGCACTTGTATAAACTTTCTACAAATACACATGAAGATTAAGTTTATATTATTTTAAAAATCGAAAATAAATTGCAAAAAAATTTTCGACTCGGGCAGGACTTGAACGGGCGTCGTCAGCCTTTATTAATTTTTACATGATATGTAAAAAATAATAAAGTTTTCAAACGTTATAACTTTGTAATTTCATCTTCAATGATTTCTTAAGCTGCAAAGCATAAGGCGTTGAACCTTAATACGCAAGTGTTAAGGTTGAAATTACACTGCGCGATAGGTGCATGTGATCAATAAGTTGAAAAAAATTGTCGATGAGGCGTAGGACTCGGTAGTTCAGTTCATCAATCAAACAGCACGGAACGCTGACGATGCCGGTTCAAGTCCTGCCCGAGTCGAACATTTTTTCAATTTATTTTCGATTTTTAAATTATATAGTACCTCCATGTGCAAAAACATGGAAAAAATAATAAAGTTTATATAGACTGATAGGTACCTACTAGCTAGATCATTACTTGAGTATTTTGTTTGTAGGATCGTGGCATGCCTAAATATCTCTAGCATAAAATAAGCAATTAATTTGTCATAGAGCATAGTTCTCATACGATTTAAGTCCCCTCGAGTATTAAGTTGGCAAGCTGTTATTAGTAACCCTTGCCCGAGGCTTAGTAGTGTCCCAATTCAATTCTCTCTAATAGAGACAACGATGTCACACGAGTGGCATAGTAGAGTAGTGTCGTATAGTTAAAAAAAAATATGATGTATTTCAGGATATTTAATCTGTCCGGTTTTTTTCATAATCAATCATATTTAAAGTGAAAAGATATATACTTATTGATTACTATTGTATTCTGGAAAAAACATCTTTTAACAATTTCTAGACAATTCATGTACATTATTACAGAAAAGAACATAAAATTACACCAATTAGAATGGCAAAGGAAAATGCCGAGGCGTTTGACAAAGTGAACCTTCGCTAGAACCCAAGATAATGAGATTGTCGCGTCGCCATCTCAAAGTGTAACTCAATTAAGCTTTCTGCTGCAGAGAGCCGAGAGCAAAATAATGCAAAGCTTAAAGCAATAAAGGCCAGAATATACGGGTGTGCCGCAGGGAGGCGCTTTCGACCCGCCCTCATTACTTCGACATCTTTTTGTCACTTTCTTTTCGTGTTAAATTAAATCAATGCTACATTGTTCGAGGACGTAGGTTATGGTAATCGAGTAATGGAAGTTTCAAGTTTGATTGCGGAGATTTTCGTTTGGGAGTTTCAAATGAGATTTGTCGTGGATTGATTTATGCGTTGTGTTTGTGACTTTACTTAATTCAAAATTTTCTTACATTTTTCTTAAGTCAAATACATTATACTTCGTGACTGTGTCATTACACATTTAAATACTACTAAATGAACGCAACCACATCGCAGATTCTTCACGGTAGGGTGCTCATTTGAATAAGTGTGAACTGCTTCAGGGCACTGCTTTGTAGTTTTTGCTTAATTATCTGCATTTGCAATGCCCATTATAAAGAAGGCGGAACCTTGTTAGATTCGGCTTAAGGGCTTGTGGTTTTGAACTTAATTGTAGAATACAAATTTTACTGATAATTTCTAGTTTAGTATACTTTGTATATTGAATTATGCAAGTGTATATATGTCGAGCGAGGCAAGGTAGAATATTTTAACAGTGAAAATTTTACATTGATAAAATAAGAACTGTTCCAAAAGATAAACAAGAAGAAAATTAAAGATTCATTTGTAAAATGAAATGCTAATGGGGTGATTTCGTGTTTTAATCTCGCTGCTGCCTTTTTCCTAGCCTTTAAGCGCGGTCGTTTTGTATCGTCGCAAACAAAATTGATTTATTAATGATTTAATATACAATGAAGGTGAAAGTAACTTGTTTTACATAAGTAAAATTTATGTGCACAAATTGTGTGTGGATAAGTATTCTTATGTTGCATTATTAAGAAAAAAAATGAAATCGGTATTTGAAAACTAAAGAAATTATTTAATTCCAGTAGGACAAATTAATAACATACTACAATTTAGAATAGAGACGCATTAATAAAAGCATCTATACCACAGTTTTTGTTTCTTTTACATATTCAATATAAATTATATCTTTATTTAGGAGATTAAATGTGAATATACTTAAAATATATTTTTCTAGTAGGTACAAAGACGACGGAAGCATTTGTTTTCTAACTGAACTTCAAAATTCACATTTGTCTAACTTCCAATATATCGTATTTTATTGTTGTACATTGACAAATCTGAATATATTTTATAAGTATTATATCTCTGTTTAATTTCGTAAGTATCTGAATATATTACGTAAGATTGTGCATGAAAGGAAAGTTTAAAAATAAATTTTAGGTCGCGACTGTACTAAAATCCAACATCGAATCCTAACACTTAACTGTTTATATCAGAGTTAAAGCTATAGACACTGATTAATGCGATTTTAATCCTTCCATAAAACCCCCAAATCCGACCCGTTTTTATCGCCCCCTCACACAAAACGTCACAGCCGTCGGTTATAAAATTTTAGACTTTATTCCATGTGTTTTCGATCCTATTTCCAATGATAATGAACTAACGATCAAGTGAAGTACCCGAAAGGATTTCTAACTTTTAAGTCGACCAAGTTTGCGTCCAATCTCAAAAGGCTTAAGGTCGTGTTTTGAACTGTCAAAATGATAAATCTACAGCGATGTACGGGGGACTTTCGACCTTATCCTAAAGAGTTAAAAACGGAAATCATGTAGATGGACTTTTCAAGAATCAATAACCAGCAAAGCCGAATGAATTTGTTGGTTGCGAGAGGGAGAGAGACTGATAAATTATACGTTCGAGTAGAGATGGCATGATGTTTGTCTGTTGCGCCGGAAACGGATTTAGGGATATGAAGCAGATGAGGCTTGCACCTGATCTTCTTGATTTTATTTTTCAATTATGTCAGAGTTCTTTTGAAAGGGTAATTTCAATTTTAAATTTTCATTCATGGCAAACATTATCATTCATCAATGACATTTTAAAATTACCTTACGTTCACAATTAACTTTTGAAGACTTGTAAATGGAGAAAATAATAATTCGTTTATATATATAATAATTATTCTTTCTCTAAACAGTTAGTCATTATTATAAAACGATGTATATAAATATAGTATTACTTATTATAAACTATCTTTTCGATAGTCCATCCGGCCATCCTGCTCCGGAAATGAGAGCTCAAAGATGGCGGGCGGAAGTGGGCGGAGCCATTTGATTTATAGTTTAACATGGCGGGGCCAGCGTTAACTACACGTTATAAGTTAGTAGCTACTGTTCAGGGCTTCATGATTCAGACGAGATTAATTTTACATGTGTACATAAGTAGCTGAACCTCTGTAGCTAAACGCATAAACGTGTTGCCTATCATTAAGCGCGAGAGGACCTTGGTTCAAATCCCCGTGAACCAACAAATTGTTTCGCTTAGGCAAGTTATGGAAGTCAGTTTCTTCGGTCGTATCTCTCTTGGCAGAGAGGTCGTAGTATGTAGTATTGTAGGAAGCGGCAGCTCGTATTCGCTTAACTGTTTCTCGCCATCACTCGCTTCGAGTAAGTTTACTCCTTTCACAATAGTATTGTTTCCACGTGGATCCTCGTTATCTACTGGTTCTGATCAGGTACATGCTTGACAAACCAATCCAAGTCACAGAAATGTTTACGCCCCATGCCTCACGAGGGGAAATCGGGATATAACTTTCACATAAGTAGCTGGTTAGCATAGATTGGTCAAAAATACATCAACTTAGTATATATTTTACAAAGTATTTAGACATGTACCTGCCATCGATCGAAATTCACCGACAGAGTACACTGGACTATTTTGTGAAACCAAATTAAAGCCGTCTGCCCTTCGTTCCGAGACAGACTATATTTCCGCTCTCCTAGGAGGGCATAAAATTGGTAGATACCATCTAAATATTGATATAAGAAAATGTTGTTTTTGTTGAAGTTGATTTATGGTAGAGTCATACCACCATTTGCGTAGGGTTAAAATCTATATATCTCTTGGAAAAATGACGGGACGCAGGCGACGTCATTGGTAGCAACTATAATTTATAAAGATAAGATAAGAAAGAGATGAGGAGGTTCGCTAAACCAAATATGGATGCCCAAAATAACTATTCTTTGCGGACGAAGTCGCCGATACGGCTAGTTTGAAATATTTTTGTAACGAAAACAGTATTGTTTGTCCTTTTGCCCTCAGCTGTCCAGAATGAGCGTCAGCCTCGGAACACTGCCACCATCAGACCAGAAGCCCTTAGGGACATGGACCAAGAAAGGGCTTTACGAGAAGCAGCCGTCGCCGTCGGAGTCTTTGGGTATGTAACGTAGCTTTCAGATGAGCAAAGTAATTGAACCTCGACCTCTTGAGAGCCGACTGCGTATATCGGAACAGTATCCTCGCGAGATGCTCGTAATATTAAATAAAAAATCCAGATTGTTCATCGGAAAACTCGAATGGGTGCACTCTCATTCTATCACCCGGCTGAAAAGCTTTGTGAAACTTTGTTCATTCTCTTTGCGCTTATGGAAATTATTCAACCACTGCACTTTTTAATAGTCCTTTCGTGACAAGAAATACTGCTCTGTATTTCTATAACAATATACCTACTTATATTTTTAATATTCTTTCGTTTGTTAAAGCGATACTTATATATACGAACATCGTTTCAACCTGTTAACACCACCCATTAATATATTGCTCTAGTGCAGTTTGGTGGGGTTTTGCGTTCACCACCACATGATTAGTGACCATCCGGAGAGACAAACTTAAAGTAAAATATTTTGCTACACTCGGAATTCGAACGTTGGACCTCGTAATCAGAAATCTAGTCTAAGATTTAGTGTCCAATCGTATCTATATAAAGTTATAAATAGTTGATCCTATCTAGTAACAGTTACTAATACCTATTTTTGTTATTACGACGAATACCAACTTTACAATACCCTGATTATCGTAATAAGATATAATATATATATTAATTAATGTATTACAAATTGTTTGTGTTAGTTGTTTCTTCATGCACTAGGTATGGTAGCCTCGTTAAAACCTGAATAATAAAATTATAATAATGTTAAATGAATCTCACTCCCATTTAATTTTATTTTTACAAATGTTTTGATTAGGTTTCCTGGTGTTTTGACGTGAGTTTAACATTTATTATCTACCCATTACTAAAAACTTAACAACGCCGTGGTAAAAGTTTTCACTTGAAAAATATTTCAATTATATACTTATGCCTCATAATTGTGTATCTATTGGCTTTGAACGGTCTCGGGTTTAATCGTATAAAAACAATGTAGTTTTAAATTAATATCATACACATACATCTAACATTTCTATTTTATCATAACCATTAAAATAGACTTGTCTAACAAAATATCCCCACTATATTTATAACAGACCCCCCTTAATGTCACTTATAGCGTCAAAACTAACAATAACTGTCCACATTTAGCCAAGTCTGGTTAGAAATAGACAGGGCACTATTATATTGTAAACTTGACGTCAAATCGTTCAGACGTATATCAAGTCTCAAAGAGAAAAGTGATCAAAGGTTGGGACTCGCTGCATGGATGACTGCGTCATCAATATGTGGAAGGGTTTTGTCGTTGCTACCTGATACATGTTAGTAAAAGGGTTGCTATATGTTACTTATACGTAGAAATCAATACAGTCAAGTTCTGGTTGACGTTGGTCAGACGTATGGCTGATAATCAACGGTTCATAGGTTCGTTTCTCAAAAATCTATTGTCATTTTTTTCCAAAACATGTTAGACTACTGGAATCACTGTATATTAAATAATCGATAGGAATATTGAAAAATTTCGTGGAGGCCCTACACCACTGAAAAAGCTGTTAAATGTAAATCTGCCTTTCAGTTTCAGTCTGTTGATTTCGAGATGATGCCGACGACGAGTTGTAAAATTTTGCGGAACAGTTATCAATAGACGTAAAGCGTGAAGCGTGGTTAATTACTCTATAGACTACTTAAAACCAACGTAAAAATATTATTTTAAATTGAAATCATTTTTTAACACAGGCATGCTTTACGGAATATACCTACTATAAAATATGCTCTTAAGTCTATTGAAGTACATATCTAAGTAATAGAATGATTTGCAGTTTTCCTCTTATGTATGTTTTTACAAGTAAGGTTGTACATGAGATAAAAACGGGAAAAGGATAATCCAAGGCGTTGTATTTAGTAATAAATAAATATTGGACTTCTATTACGTAAAAATCTTTCTACATACACTTCTATCTGATTTTAGTTAGTGTTTAGCTTAATTAAAGCTTCCAAATTCAATCTACATTCAATTTGAAAAATCATTTTATTTGGGTAGGAGGTACAATTTGATATGTGATAGACATTCTAACTTATGTAACAGTCATCGCATTTATTAATGAACTAATGAATACCAATTAAAATATAAGCACCTAACGTTTACCTAAGTATTTCCTAAAATGAATTATTCATTAGAAATTGTGAATAAGTTGACATTTCGCTTTTTAAATAATTATAAGGTATTTGTAAGAACATAAAATTTCTATCAAATTTAAAGAAGATATTTTTTTCATACAAAGTAGGTAAATAGTACAAACGTCTGAAAAGCAAATTACAAAGAAAATGACAACACGTGTCATTCTTGTCAATTATTGTCATTCATTCAAATGCTAAAGTAGTATAGTAGCAATATATTATCAGCCATTTGATGATTAGAAAAATAATTCCTACGCCTAAACTACTTGGCCGATTTTAATGAAACTTTGCAATGCTCAAAAAATACCACGCTACATTCTTTTAAAAATGTGATAAGTCTGGCAACCTGTACATGAAAAATATTGTTATTTAGAACATGGCGAAGCCAAGTGGATCTCAACGAAAACACAGCAGTTAAATTTGGCAGTCAAATCTGAGCAATCGTGCGGAGTGCACAGTCATGTACAGTAAATCATTTGTATGAATACGGGTATGCTAATGTAATATTTTCGAATGCGATGGGAGTTTTATGAGCTCGAGGGGAACGACTGTGTACTCCTAGCGTGTTATTTAGGCAGCGGTGTTTTATTGATCTAGGCATATTTATCTATTTATGGTCAGGCTAATCATATTTAGAGGTTAAAGACTGACAATGTCGCGTAAGTACGACAGTATGGTACGTCACCTTTGTTAAAATTCAATTATTTTTCACATATTAACAAATTATTTTTAATTACGGTCCGACGTTTCGCATGCTTTGCCAGAGCCGTGGTCACGGGAAGATTCACGGGGGAAATCGTCGGGCCGTAATTTAAAAAAATCAATTGTTTTCTTGACTTAATTTAAAAAAAAATAATTAAGAAAAGATAAAATATTAAGTTACGTCCTGTAACAATTTTAAATATTTTAAAAATGGAACATAAAAATTGTACATAAAAGTCATATATGTACTTGTAGATTTATGCTACAAGTACATATATGAGTATTGTAACTTGATAAATTTCACTAGTGTAGTTATACACTTGTGAATCTTTCAAGTTATAATTCGTATAAAATCCTTAGTAAACATATTTTTTATTTCCAGACCACCTGTATCTCTAGCCATGGCGTTGTCCCCTGCAAGATATCCTCTACTCTCGCCGCACTACCCAGCTTTACCCCCTCCACAGCCCGTGCAGCCTGACTCCGTTCAGGACAACCATGAAGAGGGAAATGCTCATTCAGACAGTGATGGTAAGTCTTTGTACTACTAAAACTGTAAAACTTTCCGTTTGCCTGGTATTTTAAAAATGGATATTGCGAGAAAAATTATGTTTTTTATTGTTGTGTGTAAACCTTTTTTTGTGTTTTCTCCTCTTGTGTTTACGGCTGTTGCAGATCTACATGGCGTTGTAGTTCATTGTTCCGTGTTTTAAACCGTTAAAAATGTTTTAATTAACGTGCATATTTCGCCTAAACTACAGACTATACATACCTAAATACGTTTTATTTCTTTCGCCCTTCCTTAATAACAAAAAAAGAAGTCCAAGGATCGTTTGAAAATACTGCGATTAATATTTGCAGATGACAGTATCGACGTCACAAATGAAGAAGACTCCACGTCATATTCTCCTCCAGCTATATCTTATCCGCAAAACTGTATGCCATATGGGTTAGTAATTAGTTTACAATATCAATAATAATCTAAAAAGACGAAGCACTCCACTCAGTACATTTTATCCTATTGGTTTGTAAAATAGCAAATTGCACACATTAAATTTAATTATTAAGATCAAATAAGGCACAAGTCAGTGGATTTATTTAAAAAAACTATTCTACTACAACTTTTTTTACGTAACAATTATATTTTTATACACAATTCTATGTGAAAATATTACGTCAAAGATTTAAATTCTAATTTCAGTCCGCTAGGAGTTGAAAGTGCAGCGGAAACAGCAGCTAGACTACTGTTCATGGCTGTAAAATGGGCCAAGAATCTGCCTTCTTTCGCCAGCCTCTCTTTTCGAGATCAGGTTAGTGTTTGCAACAAACAATCTCCTCAGCTTTATTAATTACTTATAGCTGGTATCCACGATGTCGTCCGCGGCCCGTCGTTCTTGCGTAGTACCTACTCATAATGTTGCAACATAGATATATATCTACTGCTGCGAACATTTAGTTCATTTAAAGATACATTTTTCCTTCTTACACAATTAAGTTAGAGTACCTAACTCACGTATTTACGTAACTTAACGAAACACGAAAAAATTCGGCTTTTTTGACCGTTAAAAGTGTGTTGTTTTATTGTGACAATATTGAATATTGTATATTATAATTGGTTATTTATATTCCAGGTAATACTGCTAGAAGAAGCTTGGTCGGAGTTGTTTTTGCTGAACGCCATACAATGGTGCTTGCCCCTTGACGCGGCGGCTGCTGCCTTGTTCGGCACTGAACAAACAGACCAAGGTACGATACAAGATATAGCATATACTAAGAATTAATTATTACCCTATTTGTTGTTTGAAAGAACCCACTGGTAATTTGATTCTTTTATGTTCAAAATTTTTCAAACTCGCAATAGTGTGGGCCACCTGGATTTAACGTATATCGATAATTTTTGTCGATTAAAAAAAATATTCGTTAAACTAAGCTCTTTGTATTTCTAGATAAATATAAAGTTACTATAATGAAGAATAATAATAAAAATCTTCTAGAGAGTGGTATAAGCTCGGCAACCCGACGCCGCCTACGTGAAGTATTGTGCCGGTACCGCGCCGTATTACTTGACCCAGCAGAATTCGCATGTATGAAGGCAATTGTGCTCTTTAAGTGTGGTAAGTTAATATCTAATACTATTACTATTAATTATTGTTCATAAATTAACACCAAATTTTACAAAGTCTTCAATATGAGCTGTTTGATGTATGATTATATTAAGAAATATATTGCAATCTGCCCCTTAAACTACATACGATACAGGTATTGTAGTAGACTTCAAATATACTTTTATCAGCATAAAAATTGATCTACTAATTGAAAATCTAAGCAATAAGTCTAGTGTTTTGAGAAATATGTTCCTTTCTCCTGCTAAACGATTTGTTATAGAACTCACGTATATTATTAATTATAGAAACCCGTGGTCTCAAGGACCCCCTTCAAATTGAAAACCTGCAAGATCAAGCACAAGTGATGCTAATGTCGCACACGCGAAGTGCCCATGGGGCCGCACCAGCCAGATTCGGTAGACTATTGCTACTTTTACCTCTCTTGCGCTCGGTCACACCACTGCAATTAGAACGAGAGTTCTTCGCTAAAACCATCGGACAGACCCCGATGGAAAAGGTTCTGGCTGATATGTATAAAAATTAAACGTCAAAAAGTACACAGCAACTTATACATTGAGCTGTAAATTTAAGTATTAAAAAAAAATAACAAACCAAAAACTAAACCTATAAATAACTGTAGGTACCATTGCTCTAAATTCGACAGACTTAGGGTATAGACCCACCCGTATCATTGTTATATTTTTATTTATACACTTTATTCCCTGTGTTTAATGATGTATCATCAAGGATATCGTCAATATTCATTTTGCAGAGTTTAAATCTTGTCAAAGAACCCTTCGTGAATGTTACATAATATTTTTAAGGTTATTTCTAGTCATTGCTTATACATATTGTTGTGAAAATTATGTGTATAAGTGAAATCACAAAACCATTAAGTTAATTTGTACGTATTTATAAAGCTATGAATTGCTTAAGCTTAGAATTAGTAAACACTTTCTTAACGAATTAAAGGCCTCTTACTAAAGATTGTAAATGAGTATTCATTCGATACTAATATAACCATTGTTGTAGAAGTAGAAAAGAATAATTTGTACTTATTAAACATGCTTGGGTGTTCCTAAGTAGTCTACTAATAAGACATAATCACTCTGGTCTTATTTACTAGTTGAATGTAATCATGTCTATTGGGATTAATAGTTTGTTTCATCGATACGTTAGGTACAACACTAATTCTTGTAAATACATTCTCGAAATTAATTGTAAATATTTTTATACATAAGGCAAATTTAATTGTAAATCAATTATTCGCTAAATTCATTAACCGCTAAAGTAGTAAAACAAAGCTTGAACTAAAAATATTGTGCTTTTCTCGTCTTTATCATTGTTATATTCTTTTAATGAAAATCATATAATGTTGTCATAGCTACGTATTAAAACTGCCATACATAGCTAAACATAGTTAAGATACGAATAAATGTAACTTGATGTTTAAATTGTATTTTTTTTATCCTCTTTTTATCGATTTTTGTTTCTGTTGTCAACAGCGCCATCTTGTATTTAATACGCTGGTGCTTGTATACTATGTTTTGTGTAGTTCTCCCTTATATTGTATAGATGGCGCGCTTACACATAAAGACATATTAATAATAAGGATAAACAATTTTAGTTAATTGTATACCTATTTTGATAATTACAGATTACTAACTTTGAAAAATCGTACACCGCGCTTTTGTTGCAATAAAAATCATTAAACTAACTCGAAACTTTCGCGAGGATAATTTATACAAAAAAACTAAGTTTCATTTATTTATGCTTTATTCAACAATAAAGGACTGTATATGTGCCATATGTCATATTCGTATTAAATGTTACAACTTTTGAGCAATGCAGTATCTATTACGCGTTAATAAAACGTGTTGTAAAAAATTGAAGTGTAGTGTATCCCAGAAAGAACACGATAAGGTGTTTTAATTCAATACATAAATGACGCCTAAATGGAACATTTAATGATCACTTATAATAATAGATCTTAGTCTCAACATTCATTGTTGACAAGTTATATTACGAACATAAAACTTATTTCCGCGCAATTACAAGATAATTGTGTAGGTATCTGCTTAGTTACATCGTCCGTTCATGAGATAATGTAAATTTTCTGGTTTTAGATGTCTGACTTGTACCAAATATATTTCCTCCGATCTTCTTATCTTCGGTATACCTACTTATATCTTTCTACATCACTACCATATGTGAAGGGAGTTAAGTCGCGTTTTAAACCGTTAAAGTGTTTTATTTAAAGGAATAACATATTTTCCTCTTATAAATAACACAGTGGATTTATGTCCGTAGCATTGTCTCTATTAAATTGTGTAGATTATTACAAGCCCTTCAAATAACATGTCACATGGAGGCAAACTTAGGAAGAAATCTTCCACGTTAAATTAAGATATCTATGTGGTAGGTATTATTATTGTTATTGCTTGCTTTAAATTAAAATTATCAATCATAATTATGTTACAAGAGCTTTAATTAGTTTCCTGTTTATGACCGCATGGAATGGCCCAAAGAACCTATTATTGTCCTTTACCTAAATGTATGTAACATTAATTAATTATTTAATCAAGTATAATACGAAATATCCACTTACTCAGAGAAAGCATATAAGTACTTTTTGATTTAAAGGTTTCATTGTTTTTTTTTATTTTGTATTTCCCTGCTTAAGAGCAGACACATTGTGACTGTTACACACGTTCATCTATCTACCTATACTAATATATAAAGCTGAAGAGTTTATTTGTATGTTTCAACGCGCTGATCTCAGGAACTACGCGTTCGAATTAAAAATTATTTTTGTTTTGGTTAGACAAGTTGTTGACAAGTTATATTACGATCATACAACTTATTTCCGCGCAATTACAAGATAATTGTGTAGGTATCTGCTTAGTTACATCGTCCGTTCACGAGATAATGTAAATTTTCTACTTTTAGATGTTAGACTGTAGCAAAATTTGTTTCTTCAGATCTTCGGTATACTATACTTTCATCTTTATTACAACACTTATCTATCTATACTAATATATAAAGCTGAAGAGTTTGTTTGTTTGAACGCGCTAATCTCAGGAACTACGGGTTCGAATTGAAAAATTATTTTGTGTTGGATAGAGCATTTATCGAGAAAGGTTAAGCATTGGGACTAATACAAGCGATGATACAGAGAAAAAAATGAGAACCCAAAAATATGTATGAAACAAGGATTCTTCTTTATATGGTCTAAAAAAATGTCCGCGAGAGTATATGTCTATCATTTAAGATTAACTTGCAAGAACGACGGGTAGAGACGCGACCGACGTCGTGGGGAAAAGCTTAAGTTTATAAAGATACGAAACAACGTATTTGGATGCCTTAAATAACGATTCTCGCGGACGAAGTCGCTACACATCTAGTTTTTCATACAGACCTGGGCGAATAAAACTACACAATATTCGTTTTCTCCTAGAGGGAAATATGAAAGTGGTTTTGAAAACATTTTTATTATACATATATACTTTTTTGTTTACAAAACATGTAACAAGACAGACAATGATTAAAAGGCAATTTAAGTTTGAAGGTATTTTGCACACACTTAAAATTTGCTAATTATTTGACATGCAGCATTGAAGTATAGAATCGTTCCTACGTCGTTTGTTATCTCGTTATGTAAAAATCCCCCGGGGTCAACGCTGTATTTTAACGATAAACTTGTTTATTTTAAACTTTCCTCTTACTTTTACGAAATCTACTAGTAAGTAGGTAATTAGCCTTCGGTGTCCTGTTTAATTATTAATTAAATGTACACACCTCTTTTTAATTTATATTAGTTAAGTACAATAGTTGAAACTTCTAAAATTTTCACATGTTAACGCAGATATTGTTATCCGATCCGACGTGAAAGACTTGGGGGTACACTTCACTAATGATATACTTACCATAGTCTTATGAGCAAAATTTGCAAGAAAGCCTACAGGTTACATATCTAGGTTTTGTTCTTCGGGTGGCGACGGGATTGTCCAATGTCAAGGCGGTGATTGTTTTATTCAATGCCCTCGTCAGAAGCAACCTAACTACTAACCTAGCCACCATGCCGGAAAGGGTACAGAATACTCGTTACTTATATATGAGACTGTATGGCGTGTATCCCTTTTACTCGCCCATGTATTCCACACTCTTTGTTTGGGCACGGTAGGATAAATTCAGGTTAGTTTTAGAAGGGACTTGGCTTTATTGACGCACTTGCTCAAAATTCTGGGAGGAAAGGTACACAACGCGGATACTTAGGGACATCTAACAATATATGGACAATGGACAATGCACACGTTTTTCTGTACCCTGAGTGAATTCATAAATGTAGCTTCATATATATAATATGTAATTACTATTTGTACCTACCTATATATTTTTTTCTATCGTAGGCATTATATAATTAATCTACGCTGCGACGAGTCATGAGCCGCCCGTGTCGTAATTTTTTTCATTCTAAATAAATTTGGCGGACTCGTTCGTGTAATTGTAGCATTGTACCATTGGATTTGATCCTTGCTGGATCAAACATTTTTGTAATCAATTTAGAAGCTTTCATCAACATGTTGGGCTTCGTCTGGAAATCTGAATATTAAACGGTTGATATTGATATTTACGAGTTAAGTTCGGGTTACAAGCCTATGACCATAGATAAAAAAAGAATAAATCGCGATATATTTTTAATTCATATAGGCTGTATCCTTTTCCTCGTCACCAAATCAAGTGCACTAGCAGCAAGGTAAATCGTTCACAACTGTGTCTGTAGTATACCTAATACCTATAACTATGTAGGTCTAGGTTATTATTACAAATACCGTAATGATGTCATGTGCTCTACTAGAAAAGCCACGCCTCTATTTTTCATAATGGGAAAATAATGTAAATAAGTATCCTCTGATTTTACCAGTTATGTATAAATCATACTCTTTCCCTATTTTATTATTGTTATGTAATTGAAAATCCGTACCGTCTATGTAAGGCATTACTCATTTCGGTCTCTGCTGATCAATTTTTGCCTGACTCTAACTTTTGTTTTCCGGAGATACAAATCCGGGACATATGTTTAAGGTTAAGGTAAAGCCAGCTAATTCAGCCATAGAGAGGTGGTCTGAATGTAATTATTATTCTAAATTAAGCACCAAAATATAGTTTGTTAAATGTACACAAAACAAACGAACCGTTTGTAATGACATCAAAAATACTCGTAGGGTGAGTGTTGTCTTCCATGTCATTCAATTATTTGGATAGAATTTATTCGGTTGCGGATGCGGGTGTAACAAAAATATTTTATAAACAACATTAAAAAATATATATTTAAAAACGATATAAACTATAATTTTAAAACATTATCTTCTAATAAGCATAGATCTTATATTTTAATAATAAAATACCATACTACCTTCATTAATACGTAAATACTATTTTGTTTATGTACTTAATATAATCCTTCGTTAAGAAATTATTATTTATATTACTACATACAACACTGCTACAAAGTTATTCCAATTGAAACTGAGAATACATTTCGATAATGCAAAATACTACAATAATCACTGCTAAAAATATTATGAGTTTTTATTTTATGTTTATGTACACTGATATTTAAATGAAACAATCATACTGAAAAATCAATTACCTAAATTCAAAATCGAAAATAATTTTGGATTCGGGCAGGAATTGAACCGGCATCGTCAGCGTTCCTCATTCCTTAACGATACATGCATTTCTCCCAAAAATTTTTAAGGTGCATTTATCAATAAGTTGATAAACATTCGACGATGACGTGTAGGACTCGGTAGCTCAATTGTTAGAGCAACAGCACGGAACGCTGGCGATGCCGGTTAAAGTCCTGCCCGAGTCGAATTTATTGTCGATTTTTAAACTATATAGCGCCATCATTTGCACATCTTAAAAAAGTATTTAAGCTCTCAATTCATTATCTTCCACACTATCTTAATAATAATTTGATATTCTGTATAATACTTATATATAACACATGGCACGATATCAAAGACATCAATGATGATGCCTTTTCAAATTATACATCACACATTTTCACATTAACTAGGAACATAACTTAAAACTATTATCGCTTTTTTTAGCACACAACCTTTCTGGAAACATTTTATACAATATAGGTTGTCAAAAGCCCTTGGTACTTTTATCTAAGCACAGTTTTTACAACAAGTATATTTTTCAAATCTAATATAACTGTGGTTTATTATAGGAGCCAGAAAATGCAATAGTGTTTGTGGTTTTCTCTACAATCATAAAGCCAAAGGGTCGGTTGACTTCGAATCTAGTAGAACCGATCCTGTTGCCAAATATTGCAGATGTTGCAGCAGAAGCTGTAGTGCCCTCCTCTGTTACTTCAATGATTGCTTTATGGGATATCTTCGACACATATGTTGGAACATTAACCATATCGCTTAGGTCAGCTTGAGTGTCATCAAAGAGGTCCCTTACACCCATTGCCATTAGAGATCCAGTCAAATCGAGTTCTGATTCTATTTTAAATCTAGGTAAGTACACAATTATTTCATCATCGGGAAACTCTTTGACTGAAGTTGCTATGTCACCAAACATCATATCTAAAGAATAATTATGGAGATTGTTGAACATGTCTTTCACTGACACATTAGGATATGGAAGCATAATCAAGAGGGAAAGCCGATTCTCCTTTCCGTATGGCAATTCTAAAACTCTGGCTTGAATAGCACCAATGTTTGCAAATGGGAATGTATGACGATTGGTCATCATATTGACTTCTCCCATTTTATTTCCGTTGCTATCATAGAATGGACGTAGTGTTGTTGATGATTCATCAAATTTATATGTCCACTGTCCCTTGAAATACAAAGCGCTGGTGAGTATCATGTGACTCTGAAGTAGATCCTTACTGTTAACTAACTCTGTTATTCTGCCCTTAGTAAAGGCATTCACACGTTGGTTGACAAAATCGGCAGTCTGTTGTGGTGCAGAAAAATTTAATGGAGCAAAGGAGACATCATAGGCACTCGAGATATTTGAAAAATTCTTTTTTGGTGACAGTTTCTTATCTACAAACATAATGTTGAGCTTCTTTAACTCAACTGTTGATGTTGTCACTACAAGATACTTTTGTATTGTCCTAAATGTTGCCCTGACGTTTGGTCTGTCCTCAGGTTTTATTCTCAAAACATCACAAACTTGTTTTAGTGTCCTTCCGGCAGCTCCTTCTGCGATCACACCTAGTACTGTCCATAGAGTTATAGGAGAAAATATCAAGTTGGCATTTGGAGCTTCAGAAGCTAGTGTGCGGCCAATAAAATCCACTGAAAAGTTTCCAATTTTATTGGATAGTTCCGAATTAAGATTCGTTTTTGTATTTATAATTGCACTATCTACACTGAACGCGCACGAAACTAAAACACAAAAGGCGATGTAAAAATTCATTTTGATAAAAGTAGACAATGGTTCTGTACTTGTGTTCGCGTTTGACCACAATCAATTTATAAGTAATGCATTTTCAAACCATACCTCTAGACTTATACATTACAACTGCCATACAATTATGAATCGTAAATGGGAAAACCCGCTGATAAACTGGTTTTTATGTGGCTGACTTACAACGTAATAACGAAGCTACGTAAATGGAATTGACTTTGAGATAACTTTAACTACAAACAACTCAAAATCGTTGTCTGCTATGTTATTATTGTCTTTTTCTTAAAATTATGTTGATATTAATTAATTCTAATGAGTTTCAATTTAATTGTTATGCTTTAATTATGAAAACTAACAATATCGTTATAAATTTGTCGGTGAGTCAGATGTCAGCTGTCACACAGCCGTCAGTTATGAGTTAGTCAAAGATGACTTTGTGTTACAATAGTGTCAAACATTAGAACTACGTTCTTCTTCTTCTTAATCTAATTTGCAGAATTATTTTTTTTTAACGCGATGAAACGATATAATACAGGTTATGGTATGTCGATTAAAGAAAAAATTAAGTCGAATTAAAATTAAGATTTTCCATTACCTATAACAGCAATAACTTTAAAACGTACTATAATTGGATTTTAATTGAAAAGTAAAGAAAGTGTCGGTAAAAACTATATTATATAATAAAAAATCATTATTATAACCTTAATAAATTTGACATACCATATATAGTTTTCCTCTTGTGCTGTCGAAGTTTAAGTATGTCTGGGGAATTTAAACCAATTTGGTATCTTGGATTAAATTGAAATTCATTATTAAATTGGCTTCTCCAATTATTATTTTTCTGTGGTCAGATAACGTCTGGGAAATACATTTATTCCCAAAAATTATTTTTATAAAAATTTTAGGCTGAATTATTATGAATGTATTTTATGATAATATGTATGTATTTCATATTATAAGATGGTAGTTTTATCTGATAACGAAATAGTCAATAATTAAGATTTACCTAATTAAATTTTATAATTATATATTATTACGGTTGACGTATTTGTATTGATTTCAATTATTAATTGTTATCATAACACGGAAATTTTTTATTAATCCTACGCCAAACCAAGTGTACATATGTAGCAACACTTGTAGCTTATTCGTCATACATTGTCATATGAGTTCTGCTTATGGCGTCATAATTATGACTATAATAATATAATCATAATTATATTACACGTCATGTGTGAAAAAAAAGGAGTGGTTTTTCCAAACCGTTAGCTTATTCACCTATATCTTTGATCAAAAAAGGGGGAGTTAATAATTATTTTTTATTGAATATCAACCGATAGTGCACATACCGGTTCTCATCCGGTCTAGACTGAGATACATCAAAATACTGAAAATAGAAGACTGAGATATATCAGAATACAAAACATTTCATTTTAATGTAAAAATTCGCAGCAACCCAGTCGATTTTCTTGATAGTAGTAATTAAATAATTCACATAAAAAATCTAACGACGAAAAACTCAATGACGCATGGGTTGGGGATTGCGTCTTTCCAGCGTCTTTTTGATTTCTTTACGTGACAGTTATAACGTTCGGATATGTTTTTCGAGCGCCAAAAAAGGCCATTACCTAAACCAACGATCTGATGTTTAGCATAAATTACCAGATCTATACTCTTTGTTTTTAACATTATATATTTAAAAAAATGCAATTATATAAATTATTCCTAAAATAAACAAGTCGAAAGTTTGTTAATTTTATTAAATCATCTTCGTAATTAGATTTCTTAATTATTTAGTTATTTTTTAACTCTTAACTTTTTACGTTACGTTAACAAAGAAGGAATATGACCTTTTTTGTAGTTTGCGTAAAAATTAGTGATCGATGGCGTAAAAGTTCTAAAATCCCAAAATTTCTAGTTACGTTTATCCTGAGGGTTTACCAAACGTCACATGTGTGTACAGTAACAGGGTAAATTACTTTAAATATTATTATAGCCAAGAAGAATCTTTCCTGTCCAGAGATAAAAACCCTGTTTTATTCTTTACTCACAGCACGTCTTTTTTACATGCTTAATATATTTTCCAGGTATGAATCATATAAAAAAACTAAAATGTTTAGAGACATTACTTACTTGAACCACTTAGAGCACCTCTTTTTCGACAGATATTGTCTGTAAATAAAACTCGATTTAATTTGCCTACAGACAATCCTAGTTACAATTACAGAGTAAAGAACTCTATCAAACCGAAACTAAATTTGTTTAATGACGACATTAGAAGATTTTTGAAGCTAATAATAATTTAACGAAAGTTATGTCATATGAAGTTATTTTCAATATAACATACTTATATAAGTGACATACAATGGAGATGATATAATGTCACATTCGCAGTGTTACACTTTCGCGATTGTGAAAATACGCCTCTTTTTGGAATTACCAATGTGAAAGTTGATATTGCTTTCTTTTTTACCGTAAGCAAAATAACCGTGAACGCGATTATTTGAAAACGATACTACTCCGAGTTTTATATGATTCTAGTCTAGATTTTTTTAAACAGACGGATTTCTATTATATGAAAAATGATTTGCTCTATGATCTATAACATATAATTTGAACACGCTGTTTTGCTCTTTAACTTTTTGGAAATGCACGCCTCATAAAAAAACACGAATAACATTTAATTACCATTTCATTTGTCTACAGATCGTGACTCGGACTGAATTTCGACTCTCCTACTATCCTTCGAATGTCTTATTTTCCAGACGGGGTCTAGCTTTTTGGTGGTAGGAATGTCAAAATTCCGTCCGGGTCACGAAAAACCGTCCACAGATGAAAAAGTCGAGTATTTTTTATTTGGCTAGGGCGACCTAGCATCGAGTGAATCCCACGATTGTCTGTGCCCCTCCATCATAAAAAAACTTGTTTAGAAAATCCTAATGTTTACCAAATATACCGGAAATAAACGTAGAAAGCGAACACGAGGCCAATTGGTTATTCGACTTAAACTTTTACTACTAGATTAACCGTCTTATCTCCAACTTAATTTGTAATTACTTAAATACATAATGTCTCCATCAATGGCATAATGTTTCACGCCGTTTAGTATTATTATTTTATAAAAAAAGAACTAAGCAAATGTCGCTACGAGTGAGTTAGTATTAGCAGTACCTACAAAATGTCACACCCATTTATGGGGAAAACCGATCGTTATTTACACGCGTGGGATAACGAGGTTATTGCTTTTAATATTATCATTATAACTCAGTAAGTTTGTGTAACTGTTAATTATATGTAAATATACCTACCCCATCGCTACCTACAGAAAATATAGGTCGAAATGTCGTATAGATTTAATGTTTATCAAAATTGGTCGAGCCGTTTCATCTATACTAATATTATGAAGCTAAAGAGTCTGTTTGAACGCGCTAATCTCAGAACCTACTGGTTGTAATTTAATCATTATTTTTGTTTAAACTATCTAAAAAAAATCTGCGACACTATCACTTAAGATTAACTTGCAAGAACGACGGCACACAGACGATGACGTGGGTAACACCTATCATTGACAAAGGAGGTTGTGTGTAAAAATTAATAATATGATGCCCAAAATAATTATTCCACGAGTATGAAGTCGCGAGCACAGCTAGTAGGTAGTAAATACATCTGATAATAACTACAAAATAGGTAGGTACTAAGTATACCTACATTGCTTCAAAACTTGTTTCATGAACGAAATAGCAGTAGCTAGATGTATGTATGTGTAATATAACTAATGTCATTTATTTTTAGACAATCGAAGGAGAGTTGCCGATTTGAACAGCGCTTGATAATTATATACATATATATATTTTAATTGCAATAGCTAAGTTAAATCGGCAACAAATGCTTGTGAACTCCTAAAACAGTATATCATCAAGAAAGAATATAATTAAATAATGAATAGAGGATGTAATTAACGAAAACTAATGTCATAACTAATTAATGCCACTTAAACCGATAGCTAACATACAATACGATCATTACAACAGTCACCATTAATTATTGTAGTAATGTGTATCTACAACGTATAGGTTGTAGTATTTGTTTGTATCGTGTTCATAAGTATCGCTATTTCGTATAGATGTCGAAGTGATAAAAACACCTCGATATTAATAAATACGCAACATAATTATTATATCACATTGCCCACTGCCGGCCGCCAGGACGGTGCTCAGTCAACTCTTAATAGCCCGGCAGACGACACGTACATAATGAAAATAATAGTGCTTCTAAGTTTTTTCTTAGCGTACAACCACGCTGCACCGGAATTCAGTGGCAGAGCAAGAAACTTTAGTATCGAATTATTGCATTTTACACAAATAGAAACGGATGGACACGTAGTGATATCGCCCTTTGGTATTTGGACATTGTTGACCGGCATCGCGTTAGGTGCGACAGGAAGAAGCAAGAATCAAATCACACACGCCTTATACTTGCCCAAGAATCAAGATACCATAATAAGCGGTTATGCTAATTTAACAAAAACCGTTTTGGACCCCAAAAGTCCCGATGTTACGTTGGCAAGTAAGAATTTCATGTTCCTCGACAAAGACTTTCCAATATACCCGGAATTCCAGAACACTATAACGAATGATTTCGGGGCAATGATAAGGAATTTGAACTTCAAAAATCCAGATGCGGCCGCCCAAACTGCGAACGCCCTCATCAATGACTCAGGGGCAAAAGTGTCTAATGTTTTGACGTCCGATGATTTCATGAACTCCAGAATGATATTAACTAACGTCATAACATTCAAGGGTCTCTGGCAATCTCCATTTAACACATCAGACACCACCGTGGAAAAGTTTTACGACGAGGACAACCAAGAAATCGGTAAAGTGAACATGATGTACCAGAGGGGTCAACTTCCTTACTCCAATATTAAAGAACTGAAGTCGCTCATAATGGAATTACCCTACGGCATCGATGGGAAGTATGTTATGCTAGTGGTCCTCCCGTACCCAAAAGTAAAAGTTCACGACGTATACGAAAAGTTCCAGACCGTATCCTTCAAAGATATATTTAATAGATTGCAACTAGACGTAGACAATTTCGGTTTGGAGGATATCGACGTCAAATTGCCAAGGTTCAAGATCAGCACGAACGTCGTGATGAACGGACCTTTGATTCAAATGGGCGTCGTGGATATATTTGAGCCGAACAAAGCTAGTTTCGAACTTGTCTCGCGAGAGAACATCTACGTTTCTGCCATCGTCCATAAGGCTGACATAGAGGTCACTGAATCCGGAACTGTTGCCTCCGCCGAGACGAGCGCGTACTTCGCTGATAGGATATCTACACCGCGCTTCAACGCGAACAGACCATTCCTATACTTTGTCATGGAAAAAACAACCGAGACTGTGATATTTAGTGGCATTTATTCCAAACCCTCCATGTTCTGAACTGATGTTCTGTAAATATTTATTTAAGACGCTAAAAGACTGTACCATGCCTGTATTTTGTAAATATGGTTTATATTTAGGAAAACACGTTTTATCAACAAGTTTTAAAACTTGAATGTGGCTTAGCTGATAAATACGTGTTAAAGTTTTCCTGTTTTAAATGTTGTGGTTGACCACAAAAGTACAATGATTCAGTAGATATATTATAATAGTTGTCTGGCGTAGCATTAACCTCTGAGCGTGAAAAAGTGAAGGTCGCGCAGTTATTTTGTTAGACAAAACAAACGCATACTAAGAAAAATTAAATGTTTAAAATAAATTTGAAAAGTATTTTGATTCAACTCGAGGTCTGTAATCAAACAGTTTATTTTTAAAACTAATTATTCTCTGAATTTGTTGTAAACAGACAGACCGATAATAATGAAGCGAATGACAATAAAAAATAATTAATAATTATTTTCATGTATGAACCCCAAGATGTTAAACATTGTATTTAAAGAAATATAATATTATTACTTATATTATTTTTTTTATTACCGTCAATTAAAAAATAATACCTACCAACAAACAATAATAATCTTACTGCATAATTTATTTAAAAGAAAAATAATTATGAGTATTTAAAGGTATAATATAGATAAAACTTCTTTATACCTGCAAATGGTATTGTCTGTGTCTTATTGTCAATGTCAATACTGTCGATGTCAATAGAAAACGTCAAATGTCAGTACACAAAATTTCAAATTTAAAGCACGGTGTACTTTGTATTTATTTAACTTATATAAATATTCCAAAGAAATAAAATTAATATTTTACATATTAACCAATTTTACCAGATATAAATCTTGTAGCCAGTTTTTACTTATACGTATAAAATGATGAAATAGTGAAATTACCGCAAAGGAACTAACATTTTTAGCAAAACATTATCACAATGTTTCCAAAAAGTTTACTATCGTTAAGACTACACCAATGTCGAAACCTTCTTGGATATAGATCGAATTATTTCTTTGGCTCTTTAGGGCCCAAAGAAAGGTACAGCAGTAAGTATTTAAGGCGTCACATTATAACCTGAAAAATTTTAAAAATATAAATCGGCGTGCAAGTATTATTATTTTACCTTAATTTGCTTTTAATTAATTAATTATTACAATTATTATTTTTTCACTGGAAATATACATTTTATATTCCAAATAATACACCTTACTATATTTTTAGGCCTAGTCCATCAAAATGTTCTTGGAAAACTATACAAAAGCGAGAGGTTACAAACCTTTTCTTTTTTACTGTATCAAAAGCGCTTTAGACACATTGATGATAAATTATCTCAGGATCAAAAAGAAAAAGGTTTGATATATAATAATGGCTTTTTTAAGTTATATGTGTTTCCTAAAATATTATTATGCTATTGAACAAATTTTTTACACTTGTATAAATTGAAAGAATTAAAGCAAAAATTAAGGTGATAGTTCAAGATTTAATCTGAAAAGGTCCATCATGATGCATAATAAGTTTTGATGAAATAACATTTAAAAAACCTGTTGACACAGGGCCTCTATTAGTAGATCACGTTTATGGTCGTAGATCTCACCTGTGCCTTTTATTTTTCCGTTTTTCTAAAATAACTGTAAAAATAATGTTTTTGATAGCAATATGAATTATCTTACAGAATATGACAACATTCGACAGATTTTCAAACAGCCTAGAGTTACCCTAAATGAACTAGCAAATAAAACTCCAGATAAAATTTTTAGTATAGATTATAGGCAATCCAACTTAGCCCCAAAGGTTAGCAAGAAGAAACTGCCTCAGAATGACTGGATATGTATATACTCCTTCATATGGCCGGAAAAAATGAAATTTGAAGGGTAAATTATAAAAACATATATACAATGCACCAAAATTCAATTAAAAATTTGTATGGGGCTCTACACTTAGAAGCTACACTTTTCCCCACCCCTGTTATAAGGAAGAATAATTTTTAGCCTCTGTAGATAAATGGTTGGGTTGAATCCCGGGAAACCATCAAATTGTTTCAGTCAGGCAGAGTATAGAAGTTTGATCAGCTACTTGTCTGTAAATAAAACCGAGTGAAACAGACACAGAAATGTGTTTGCCGCATGCCCCCATGAGGAAAAACAGGATTTCACTTATAACTACCATTAAATTACGTGTTTGCAGCATTAATCTAGCAAAGCACTTTAGTAAGTCACTAGCTATAAGGTCACTTACTTCAGTCACGTATGCTTTGCCAATGTTCGTACCTTGTATTTGTATGTTGATAAGCAATAAGGTCATGAGTATTACCTCAGTTTTAATTTTAAATATTATGTAGGTGTTAAGTTACCATTCCAGATAGACATAAATATGCTGCCTCTACAGCCAGTCTGTTAAATGTGTTGCCTAGTTTTGCGTTCAGGTCCAAGGTTTGAATCCAAGAAATATAAATAATTGTTTTAGCTGGGCTTGACATGGAAAGGACGAGAAACAGGATTTAACATTTTTATTAAGCTATTATTACACAATATTTCAGGAGATAGATAGGTGAAATCTTAATTGGGAATAAAATGAAAGAATTATACTTCCATATATAACTTAAACATGAATCTTTTTCAGCACAGCCATTTCCAAGCGTCAAGCAGCTGAAAAAGCAGCGATTCAAGCATTACACTGGTTATATATAAATAGGCGGATAGATAAAAAGGGAAACCCTGTATATAACAAAGAAGTTATAGAAGATTTAAAATGCGATCTGAATAATCCTATTAATGTTGAGATTAGTGATGCCTCTATTGAAAGAATTAACAGTATATGGAAGGACTATGAGAGTGACATAAGTAAGATTTTTTGGCTAACAGTGATAAAAGTAGTAGTTGTCTATAAATAAAGTATTGGGATTTATCATAGTGTTAAATACCCTTAAATAGAATCTTCTGCTACCACCTAATTTCTTCCTCTTTTTCTTTCTAGCTTCTCTAAAGCTTTATTGAGCTGTATCAAAGATATAGCTTCAACTTTCTTCTTACTAATGGTACACAGTATACAGTGATATCACTTTATGTAACTATTAGAATTGAATACTAAGTATTTTACTTACAGAAACGATATATGATGCAACATTCAAAGAAGCAAAACAAAGAAGCTACAATTTTCCTGTTTGTATAGAAAAAGATTCTAGTATTGATGAAAATGGTAAGTAAGGTTACGTGACATTATCTTTAAATATATGTATGTATCTTTAAATGTATGTTATATACATACTCAAATAAAATATGTATATAAGTATACTTAAGATATATACAATTTTATGTGAAGATGAAAAACTTAGGTATAAGTGTAAACAAATATTAAGTGTCGTGTTAACATTTTGTTTAATTGTTTTTAGATGGTGCTGTCGGGGACATTGCAAACCAGTCAGAATTCAGTGATACAGGTACTTTAAAATAGTTAACTGGCTAAATTATGAAACTTCTTTCATTGCAATTATCATGAGATCCTGTATTTGATTTCTATTAAAACAAAAATTTATTCCTTCTGGTTGTGCACAGAAGGTTAACCTTCTTATCTAGAGATAAAATTTAATGTCATTACCTAATGTTACTTCTTCAACATTTTATTTCATTAATCCAATATTAAAACCAATGTTAATAAGTTGTTAAATAAATAGATATTATATATATAATCTAGAAACATTATCATATAGCCAACGCTAACAGAAAAAAACTAAAACTACCATTTCGTTTAGAAATTAATTTTTATTATATAATATAATTTATTATACAAAATAAATCATTGCTCGGTATTGAAAACGTTAGATTTCCGGACGCAAGTACACCCAGTGTTTGGGAGAATATTAGAAGCGTCATCTAGCGCCACTTTGTCGAGACGAGAACAAAATCTACTGAGAATTTTCAAGAATTACGACGAAACCTTGACTCCGCTTCCCATTGATCAATATGCGTAAGTACATTAATTAATTTTTATTTTGAAATTATGAAAAATATTGATTACTTAGAACAAAGAGAAGAGGTGCTTAAGAAGATAGAAGATAATTGAAAATGTTAAATACTGTCTGTAGTTTACGCGAGTAGTACACATTTAAATAAAACACTTTGGCGGTTTAAAACCCGATATAAATTAGTTTAATCAATTAGAAAATTATTTACGGCCCGACGCTTTAGATGCTTTGTTTGCAGCAGTCACAACGTCGATCGCGTCCCTCCCGTCGTTCTTGCAAGTTAGTCTTAAAAGATGGACATATAGCGTCGCGGACTTTTTTTTAGATCATTTATAGGGGAATCATTTTTTTCATACACAATTTGAAGATATCTTGAACCGTTTTTCGCAGCGTACTAATCTGAAACCTACAGAGATGAAAAAGTTCCCCCGTTTTGTTCACATTTCTCGCTGTATCTTCGTTCCTATTAGTCACATCGCAATGTATTATAGCCTATAACCTTCCTCGATAAATGCTCTACCCAACACAAAAACAAAATTCAAACCCGTACTTCCTGAGATTAGCGCGTTCAAACAAACAAACTCTTCAACTTAATATATTAGTAAAGATTACTAATAAACCGGAAATATAATATTTGTCCGAACTTTGCATTGTCAAATAATGAGTGTTAATACCACATATGACCTAAGGGAAAACGAATGACGCTTTAAGGAAGTCTTGCGTCGGAGTTCCTTGTAACTACCCTAACATTGCTTTCGTAAAATTACAGACGAACTTATGACGTCACTGGTGTGTAACGCGTTACTAATTTTTAGTGTGTAGCTGTTATATGTGTCAACTTTTTAGGTCGGCTTAAGTAAGTGGAATTAACAAGACGAAGTTTCAAAAATTAATATAAAGATAGATTGATATTCTTCCTAGGACCGGAGAACACTTTTATTTTTGATGCCACCGATTTAAACAATTCTATTGGCCAGTTGAGCTAATATATGATCATTAAAGGCCGGTGTATTTCTCACTTTTGATCATTACCACGCCTTAAGATTATTTTAAATTTATTGCTAAAAATATAGTTCTACGGACCCATAAGGGATCTTACATGCATGCTTTTTGTTTCCTCTAATTAGCTCTATCGTATTACGGACAAACAAAAAAAATATTTGTGGTTATTAGTTACCAGAAATATCCGTCTGTATTTTACGCCAGTAGTACACTTTTAAATAAAACAATTACACGGTTTCAAACGCGAAATATATTAGTTAAACTTATTTAAAAAATGTTTTAACCGCGTCCCGAGATGTCAGTTGCAGCAGCCGTGACCACGGCAGCGGCATAGTTTAACTAATATATATCGCGTTTTAAACCGTTAAAGTATTTAAAGGTTAGTAAGTTGTTGTACTAAGAATGACCTCACAAGAATTAAAACTCAAATTTTATGTCTACAAAATGTTTAAATAAATATTTTTATTATTTATTATAATTTAAAAACGATTCCCAACGTTTAGAAAACCATCCCCGATCCCCTTCATTCGCCAAACGGGGCGAATTCAATGTCCTTGATATAAGTTAACCCACATCTATCAGTGAGGTCGCTTCGGGGACGTTTTTGGGGACGCGCGTCGGTTAAGGTCACGATACTGGGTCACAAAGCTAGAATAACCTTGTTTGGGTCAAATGTACCGATATAGAGGTCACGGGATAAGGGAAGGAGGTCGGCGGATTGATGTAGGTCGCTCGGAGTTCGGAGATCGCGTCTTTGAGATAACATATTAGATGATTAGATTGTTTAAATATTATTTTTTATTATAGGAAGGCTTCTATATCAGTAGTAACGTGTCGATGATTAATTATTTAAAAATACTTATGTAATAAAAATATGTCGATACACGATAGTCCAATTTACCTAGATGACAGCTACGAGTGTGAAACTTTCAAATTGAATAATAAGAATAGAGAGAAGCCCACCACTCTAATAAAAAGACACATTTATACAATGGTATCAGAATTTGCGCCTTATCGTTCCCATTGAAGTTTTTCAAGGTCCGAGTGCCTATCAGCAAAGGTGTCTGTTATTTTGCCTTTATACGTCTATATGTTACCTGTGGGTTACTGTTATACCTTTGATTCTTGTTATGTCAGGGTTTAAGCTGTTGTAAGCCTGAATAATAGATATATAATGTATACTTCTATCATGACCAATTATTGATTTAATACTGTCTATAGTTTACGCGAGTAGTACACATTTAAATAAAACACTAACTTCTCCTCGTGACCACGGCTGCTGCAAAGCATCCGAAACGTCGGGACGAAGTTCAAATCATTTTCAAATAAATTTAACTAATATATCGCGTTTTAGACCGTTAAAGTGTTTTATTTAAATAATTATTTAATGTACATTTTTCAATGTATAATTCTAAGACATGTAGGACTTCGTCTGGAAATTCTGGATATTAAATCGCGTTTCGGTTGCAGTCCGTGGATTTCCGAATAACTAAAGCCAACATTCCGTCAGGCCCCTTCTGTAGGTGCTATATGGGTTATGGCTGGGCTATTTCACCTCCCGTCAAATAAACACTTGCTCCTCTATTTAATTGAAAATGTACTTCCTGAACTATTACAAATCTCTTCACTGAGCTAATTACAAGAAATGATTTATCAGCCACTTGAAAATGGTATTCAATGAAATTATTATGATTTATGACTAAGCGCGGTTTTATCATTAAATCACTACTTTGAGTAAGCACGATTCCTTTTACGATTATCGGATAAACCTGTCAATTGGGAGATACGGGGAACATTAGCGTCATAATGTTATCTTGGAAGTATAGCAAACCGGTGATTAGTGTCTTCTAACTTGATGGGCGTTACGGGGTTTCCCAGGACTCATAAGTAAAAAGGTAGAGCATTTGTGTGTCATTATCAAAGCCATGTTTTGTTAAAATTATTAATGACCAAGTATATTTAAGACCGCCTATGTAGCGAAACGGTTAAACGTGATGCCTAGCATTGCGTTTAGCGCGAGAGGTCCTGGGTTCAAATCCCGGGACACAGTAAATTGTTTCGGTCGGGCAGGGCACAGCAGTCTGGTCAACTACTTGCCTGTAAATAAAAAACTGATCAGTGAAATGGACACAGACGTGTGTTCGCCCCGTGCCCCCACGAGAACCGGAACAGACATATTTAAGAAGATTTTGTGAAGAAGGGATCATTTTTTTGCAAGGTTCAGTTAAACCTTTAATTGAGATTAGGAGAAGATTGCTTAAAAGAAGCATAAAATTAAGAGCACACCAATAATTTTGTCAATATTCTAGTCCTATTGGATGATGTATAAATTAAATACTTTTTAAAAGGCCTATGTATGAGTCGGGCTTGCAGATAAATTGAAAAGCTTTGAAAGTGCGAATTAATTGAATGACGTTTTCGACCGTTACTCGATTTCGGTATTATTATTTAGCCAAAAAAAGATGAGTCATGGAAAATACGAAAAATATGACAGACCCATATTTATCGACATATGTAACAAATTCCTTTCCATTTTACTCTCCTAATGTGTACGTGGTCGCAGATAAACAGATACTTAACAATTCTTTTTAACTCGTACACCGACGATAATTTATTAATTTATTTTTAACTAATTAAATTAATTATCAATTAAGACGGCCGTTGCCAATTACGTTAATTAAACAATGATGATAGTCGCTAGAGGCAGAGTAGCCTAACAACATTTTATTGACTTAACTTATATTTATAGTTTAAAAAGGTTAATCTACAAGAGCACGGTGACCGAAAATTGTTAACATAATTCTTACACAATTAATGGTACAAATTAATTTTCGCCTAAGTTGCGCATTTTATTTTCCTCCTTATTTAAAATCGTGCTTTTTGTTATTAGGCCACTCTGCCTCATATAAATATTTAATTAAAATGATAATGATGGTTATAACGTATAACAACAGAGTGATTGTCAACACCAATAGATTTTCTTAAGATGACGTAGAAACGAAACGTAACAGAAATCGAAAGTGATAAAAGTAAGAATCACTTTCGTTTACGCGTAAGAGTGACGCGTCGTGACGTCACTCGGGATTTCACTTGCCGTTTCACTTCGCGAAATGGGCGCGATTCGGTCGCTGTGACGTTTTGAAACGTCACCGTGACGTCTACTGGGATTTCACTGTTGGAACGGCCGAGTGAAATCCGAAAGTGTAGCAATGCACAACACTAGTCCACTCTCTAGAAGAGTAATATCGAAATTCCCGCATGTACAGGAAAATGTGGCTTACTGACCTATTAATGCAAAGTATGCAATTATTATTATTATATAATTATTTAATGCGTTTTGCCTCACCATACTTACTCTTAAATGAAAAAAAAAATGTCGATGACCTGTCTAGCAAACATTAAATTATACAATTTTAGTGAGTGCCTTTCGACCACATGGAATAGTTATTTTGGGTATCAAATTATTTTCATAAAACACTTTAACAGTTTAAAAAGCAATATTTTAGTTAAACTTAATTGAAAATGATTTTTAACTTCGGCCCGACGTTCCACAGTCTCCCCGTGACCACGGCTGCTTCAAAGCATCTGAAAGCGTTCCTCGAGTGCCCAAGCAACACAAAAATGTTTTTTTTTCTTTTAATTCGAACCAGTTTTTCTTGAGATTGGCGCAAAAAAACTCTTCAGCTTTATAATATTGGTATAGATTCTCAAATTTTAATAATAAGCTGAGTATGTTCAATTAAAAATATTTAATTGATATTGGTACTCTGTTATATTGACGATTTAAGAGATCTATTATTGCTCTAGATTTAGTTAGTTCCTTTTTTACACAAACCCAAATAACCTCAACAATAAATATAATGGATTACATATACTGAAGTAACGTAATTGTTTGACTCTAAGGTTATTTGTGACCTTTTTATTACACAGTGACTTAAATTAAATGGATATTGACTAAATCCTGTAAGATACATCTTAACCAAAACCAAAAGATCGATTCTTTAACAACATAATTTATGAGTATAAACGATTATACTTAACGTTTTTCATGGAAGTAAACAGTATAATGTAAGATGAATAATATTTGTCAAGTAAAATCCAATGTTTGGCAAATATTGAAAACTTCGTTCCGAAACCCAACATACAAATACATACCGATCTTTGAACAAACCCTCGAATCTGATCTGATCTACTCATGTTACCGGTAAACTGCCTAATCAGGTATCCATAACAAAAACTAGGTAATGAATAGGAAAATAAAACATACATTAAATATTTTTATGATATATTACAGTACAGAAGTACATTTAAGCATGGGATTCAGTTGACGGAAGGTGAAATATCTCAACAAGATGCACTGTCGGTCTATTTTGGCTTTGGATATTCGGAAATCCACAGGTTTAAGCCGAAGCGGTTCAAGGTTTTTCCATCTGTGGTCGTGGTTCGTGACTCGTACAGAAATTCGTTATTCCTACCACCAATTCGTGTTATACTTGCTCTAAGTATATTTACACAATTTTGAAGAAGTAATTTTACTGTACTAACGGAATCTCTTCGGGCGCTCTTAAACATTAAATAACATGTTGTTTAAAAGAGATGGATATATGAAGTGTAATTTTAATATAATTTGTTTTAACTTTATATATGTAAATAAAACGCGATATATTTTATTTAACCTTGTTTGAGAATTATTTTTAACTACGGCCCGACGTTTCGAATGCTTTGCAGCAGCCGTGGTCATGAGGAGATTAAAGATGGAGGATGTCTCTGACGTCAACGTAAAAATTGCTACTCTAGGCGCCATCTGTTTCGTCGAAGTTGGTATTTGACATGTTTAACTAAAATATATCGCGTTTCAAATAGTTAAAGTGTTTTATTTAAATGTGTACTACTCGCGTAAACTACATACAGTATTTAAGTTTATTACATACATGTTATATTAATTTGCTTTTGTGTTATAGATAGGTAAATAAATAAATACCACGATCTATGGATTGTACAAATTACCCTTTGACAAGCACCATCAAGCTCTAGGTTTTTATCCTTACCTAGGTATTGTATAGAATAACTAAATTTTACACCTTACCGGTAACATATACAAAGTATAAACTTTACCGAGAAAAAGCTTACGTGATTACAAACCCCGCTGTACTTATCATAAGGAAAGAGTTAATGTTGTTTTCGTGATTTCTAGCACGTTTCGGGGTAGCCCCATCATGCGTTGATGTGTTGTGACCCTATATCGATAAGTGTTAGCGATTGTTACTCAATAATTGGAAAAACCCGCCGCCATTAACATTTACACTGGTATTTAGAATAGATTTTTTATTAGAAACCAATAAGGAATTTTTAATAGTAGAATGATTGTTTGTGAATGTTGTTGAATGACAGCGAACTAATGGTTTTGGTTTTTTTCTTTGGCTTATTGTTTTTGGGGTAAATTGTGTTCTTAGATGTCGTTTAACGAAACGAATTTGATTTGTCGTATAAATAATTACAATGACACTTTATATTTGAAATATTGACTGTCATATTTTTTACCGAATCTATACTAATATATAAAGCTGAAGAGTTTGTTTGTATGTTTGGACTCGCTAATCTCAGGAACTACGTGTTCGAATTGAAAAATTGATTCATTTTTTGTTGGTTAGAGCATGAGGAAGGCTATAAAACATCGACCTGTGACTAATACAAGCGAAGATACAGCGAGAAATGTGAAGAAAATTGCGAAAACTATTTATTATTTTTGGGTTTCTGAGGCTTGCGCTGTAAAAACGGTTCAAGGTATCAAAAGAAATAAGTATGAAAGAATGATTCATCTTTAAATGACCTAAAATAAAAGTCGGCGACACTATGTCTATCTATAAAGATTAACTTGCAAGAACGACAGAATGGGGCGCAACCGACATCGTGGGTAACAACTGAAGTTTATAAAGGTTGCTTTATTTATATAAGTTTATTAAGGGGCTTGCAAAAACTAATTAGTTTGCTCAAAAAAAAACGATTCTCGCAGACGAAGTCGCTCCCATAGCTAGTGTTTATTTTCATAACATTGTCAGTATTCATCCCATAAAAAAAACAAAACACAAAAACATATTGGAATTCTCCTTCAGGATTTAATTTTCATTTCAGGGAGCAAATAACATCGACATTGGCGAATAGCCGTGTTGCTGTTATTGTGGGTGCAGCTGGATGTGGAAAATCCACGAGAGTGCCAGCAGCTATCCTCAGAAGTTGCGGTGTCAACACCACGGCAATAGTCTCCGAGCCGCGAAGAGTAGCAGCTATAGGTCTAGCACAAAGAGTTGCTGATGAACTGGGTGAAAATGTAAGAGATATCTTTCAATTAGTGTTCATTCAGTCAGAGGTGCTAAAGTCGTTTTCCGGGGATAAATAAACGAAATATCTTTTTGCAATTTATAGATATTATATATAGATAGTGTAACAATTATCTCGAGATAAAATATCAGTTCTGTATGTCTGCCCCATACCCCTCGTAGAGGAATCGTGAATGTTTTAAAGAGAAATTAATTTTTTTAAGCTCATATATGGCCTACTAAAAATCTTTAGCTCACAGTCACTGCAGTTATAACCCACAGACTAACTTCTTCTAACACACACACATACATATACAAGAGTGTGTTTTTCATGATTCGTCCTTTGCCACGTAAAAAAAACAACATGATATTCCTTCTTATAGGCCTAATCTTTTTTTAAATCGAAAATATGTATTAATCTTATAATCTAGCTGTAAGGAGTACATAAATAAATAATAATATTAAATTATAGTTTATATAGATAGTTTTGATATTTTTTTTCCAGGTGGGTGAAACTGTTGGGTACCAAGTCAGACTACAATCCCACCCGCCACGTCCGCCGGCGGGAGCCATCTTGTATTGTACATCTGGAATACTCCTGCGCAGGTTACAGCTCAATCCCGGTAAGAACTTAATTTTCAAAATTATTTTAGAAAAGCCGTGATTTTTGCCCCGCTATAATGCAATAGACTTACCTACCATCGTAGGAGTAAATCCTTCTTATGCAAGCATTTCTAAAGGTCTTAAAATTCCTACGAAAACGTGCGTTCCTTTAAAAAGATTAAACTTATTACTTACAAGTATTAGCTCATCAAACATGAATCATTTTCCCTGTTTTTCCATATTTCCCTATGTTTCTTCGCTTATATTTGTTGCAATCCGATGTTTTATTGTCTAAAGCCTGTCTCAATGAATTGTTCAACCAAAACAAAAACATATTTTTAATGTGAACCAGTAGTTCCTAAGATTAGCGCGTTCAAACAAACATACATACGCTTGAACTTTATAATAGTAGTATGGATTTATAATTATGGGTTTTCAGGCTTGGAAGGCTGCAGCCACGTTATCATAGACGAAGCCCACGAGCGTGACGTAAATACGGACATAACGCTACTATTGTTGAGACGGGCCCTCGACCTCAATCCGAAATTGAAGATCGTAGTGATGAGTGCCACTTTGGATACAGAAGTCTTTACAAGGTACTCTTATTATTCTTATTTATTTCTTTGTTCAATCAATAAAAGAGTAAATGATGAATTAAAGCCTTTTAAATTGTTTTATTTTATGATTATTAATATCTAAATAAAACTCCATTAACGGTTTAAAACGCTACTAAATCTTCTACACTACCGTATATATTTGACTTTGACATTACGAACGCCCTTCATCTTGAATCCACCCCCCTGATACTAGAGCTGAAAAGCATGAAACGTTGGTTTGTAGTTAAAATAAGTTCATTAATATATTTTACGTTTTAAACTGTTAAGATTGTTTTATTTAATAGTGTACCGCAGACTTGCGAAGAAGCTACAGATAATAGTATGTGATAATAGTTAATATGAATATTTTCTTGTTCTTCAGGTATTTCGGGAATTGTCCTCTCATCGAGGTCCCCGGTCGTACGTTTCCAGTGGAAGATTCGTATTTAGATGAGCTAGAGAAGAGATTTAAGCTAAAGTTTCAGAATACGAGAGAGAACTGCACAAAAGAAGATGGAAAGCCGCAAATTAATTGTCAGGAGGTATTTTTTGTTTTATAAAGCAAGATAATTAATATCATTATTTTTTATTATATCTATATACATTCTAAGTACCTAAAATATCATAATCCTTACTAATATTATAAATGCGAAAGTAACTCGTGTCTGTCTGTCTGTCTGTTACTCTTTCACGCCAAAACTACTGAACGGATTTTAATGAAATGAAATTTAGTGTATAGATGGGCTTGACCCTGAGATAGGACATAGGCTACTTTTTAATGCCAAAAAAGGGTTGATAGGGTTGAAAAAGGGAATGAAAGTTTGTATGGAAACACGTGGTTTTTGAAGCTAAAATAATTTGGGAATAGGACTGGGAGTGAGTGTAGCAATGAGAGCGGGAGTTAGAGTAGGAGTAATGTGAGGTGAGAGTGTTGCGGCAAAGTAGCACTTACAATATAGATTGGCTTTCTAAATGCGCCCTTACATACATTAATAAACATCCAAAATAATAAAAAAAATCTACCCCAAGTCACTATTCCACGCGGACGAAGTCGCGGGCACGGCTAGTTAAAGATAAAAATAACATCGTCTTACTCTATTCACGCTCACTTGGTGTTTGTCAATAAGTTTACAGAGAGACAATTTATTTTTACTACCTTGTTTTGTGTGGAACCCTTAACGGGTTACAGTTTAAGTATGTTTCAGGTAGTCGACTTAATACAAGCAGTTGATAAGACAAATATTGAAGGCGCTATACTAGTGTTTCTTCCGGGTTGGGCTGATATCAAGAAATGCAAAGATTTATTGGATAAGATATTCAAAGATAACCTTCACCTCATACTGCCAGTGCATTCCAGGTATGAATAGAATTTGGTTGAATAAGTTTTGGACTACTCCTTAATATTCTTACGCGAGTAGTACACATTTAAATAAAACACTTTAACGGTTTTAAACGCGATATATTAGTTAAAGTTATTTGAAAATGTTTTTTAACTTCGGCCCGACGTTTCGGATGCTTTGCTGCAGCCATGGTCACGGGGAGACAATTTAAACTAACTGATTTATTTATGTACGTAAAAAATATTTTAAAATCAATCAGATTCAAGATATAGCACGCGGTATTTTAATAAAATCCCTAGTAAAGTACAAACACTGTAAATAAAATTTAAATCGTATGATAAACAAAAACTACTTGGAAAGGGTGCTTGGAGTTTAGAGCAACAAGATGTATATTTTAAGGGCGTCAGTCTGCGAGGCGTATAGTCAGGCGGCGAGTCTCTTGCCAATTTTTCTCATTCGTCCTACGCCCTTACTTTCGGCATTGGTAGTAAATGAAGATTTACAGTTTTTAATTTTCAACTGTTCTGACCTTCATAAGTGTACTAAGCTACCTACTTAAATAAATGATTTTTTCAGACTATCTACGTCTGATCAAACGAAAATGTTCGGCAAACCACCGCCGGGCATAAGAAAAATAGTACTATCCACGAACATAGCGGAAACATCGGTCACCATTCCCGATGTCGTTCACGTAATAGACACGGGTGCTCACAAGGAGAACTCTGTCAAACAGGGCACTGGTAAGTTCACGTGGCATTCGTTCATTCCGTGCCTGACCTGAGTGATTGAAGGGTTCTAAGTCTTGGGTTAGTAGTTGGAAAGGTTATGTTTTTATTAAATAAGCTTATTAATCTTAACCGTGCTCTACCAATTGAGCTACCGAGCCCTACACCTCATCGTCGAATTTTTTCAACTTATTGATACATGCACCTCTCGCGCAATGTAATTTCAACCTTAACACTTGGGTATTAGTTGGTTAAAAATATTAAAGTTCTCATAAGTTTGTATAGTTGTATTATTTTATAATATAGTCATTAGGTATTTCTATCGCATTGGGTTTGTCCTTCAAATGTAGAATGAGTTTATATTAGTAAATAAATATGTTTTTGTGGTTTGGTCTTACAGGCACAGCCAGTTTGGAAACTGTATGGGTGTCTCAAGCTGCTGCTAAACAGCGCGCAGGTCGGGCAGGAAGAGTTCAACCAGGTGAAATCAAAGTTTTAGTACTTAACACTACATGGTCATTGAACACTTGATTTTGACATCGTAGTGTATTTTTTAATAAAACACTTTAACGATTTGATACGCGATATATTTTAGTTAAATTTGTTTGACCGTTGTTGTTGAGCCGTAGTTAAAAATATTTGTCGAACAAGTTTAACTAAAATGTATCGCGTTTTAAACCGTTAAAGCGTTTTATGTAAATGTGTATCACTTGCGTAAACTACAGACAGTATTGTAGTGTCTTTTTCACTACATACGCCATCTCTTTTTTCTTAATTTGTTTTTGTCTATTTCATAAGAATTATACAATAAGAATAATAATATTCTGTCCCTTGTTCATTTTTATTTATTTTAAAAGAAAAATCCTTGCCCTGTCCATGAAACCCTTTTTTTTATGTTTTCCGGCAGATGGAGCTTTTACTGCAAATGAGCTACAGAGACTAAACCAATATTTATAAACTTTCAGGTTTCTGTTACAAAATGTATACAAAGGAGAAGGAAGTTGAATTTGCACCGCATTCCTCTCCAGAAATATTACGGTAAGTCTACGTATGAAAACTTTAATATTTTGCTCATGTAAAAATTCTATTTACTTTAAAAGATATTACGGCACGGACGGTGCGCGAGAGGTACATCCCTTCATAAGTTGAAAAATTCGACGATGACGTGTACGGCAAATAGTTACGGCAGAAGCACGGAACGCACGGACGGTTCCAATCCCGCCCTTGTCAAAATCGTCAAAAAAGCGAAATCTTTTATATTGTAATTTTTTACTGTGCTATATATATATATATATTGCAAAAGATAATAATATCCTTTTTATCAAATTTCCGTGTCTATTCGTAATGTATATACCAATAGAGCCTCCTGCCAGTGCCTTAACTTACTACAAATTTTTATCTTTTAGGATACCCCTAGACCAAACGGTATTAGATTGCAAGACATACGCTCCCGAAGAGAAAGTGGAAGATTTCCTCTCGCAGTTACCCCAGCCTCCTAGCAAGGATTCGGTTAGATTTGCCGTCAACGACCTCATAGATTTAGGTGAGGTTTTTGCTGGAATAAGGTTACTAGACGGATTTGATTTATGCTTTTGCTCAAAGGTTACTAGACGGAACTTATTTTACTTGAAAAATATATATTTTATAATGTCTAAATGTTTCTTTCCCAACTACGTTTATATATCTTATACCATGGTATAATAAGACCTATAGCTTACATTTGGTATAAATGTGCCACATTTCGAATAATGCATCAAAAAAAACTCATCTACTAATGCTAAGAAAGTAAATTTTTAATGTCCGGTAAAAAATTCACTTCTTAAATTAATATTTTAAGTGATTGTTAGTTTTTCAATTCGATACTGTTTCTGTACTGTACTGTATAATCTGTATCTAATACTGTCTATAGTTTACGCGAGTAGTACACATTTAAATAAAACACTTTAACGGTTTAAAACGCGATTTATTAGTTAAACTTATTTGAAAATGATTTTTAATTTCGGCCCGGTGTTTCGGATGCTTTTGCAGCAGCCGTGGTCACGGGGAGACTCCACGGCAAAGTTAAAAATCATTTTCAAATAAGTTTAACTGTTAAATATATCGCGTTTTAACCCGTCAAGTGATATTCAATTCAGATAATCTGTATTTTCTATATAAATTGGCGCCTTCCATGGCGTGTATGGCACCTACTACCCTTCTTATATATGGCGGCTCTGTGTAAAATACTGTGTTCAATTTCTATAACTCTGCTGTTTCATTCATCAAAGAAGAAGTATATATATGATTTATGCTCGCACACAACGTCGTCGTTTATAAACCTATCATATTCCTTTATATGACACTTTGTTCATGTTTCAGGTGCTCTATCCCACACAGAGCAGCTGACACGACTGGGAAAGCTCGTGTCATACTTAAATATGTCGCCGCGTTTGGCTCGCGCTGTGATACATTCCGCTGTGATTGGCAACGTGGTGGCTGTCGGGAATATGGCAGCGCACTGCTCTGATAACGTCGAGGTTTTCGCTAACGCCGCTGATAGGAAGGCAGGTAGTTATCTAATCTATACTAATATAAAAAAGTTTGTTTGTTTGAATGCGCTTATCTCGGTAACTGCTGGTGCTAATTGAGCATTTATGAGAAGGTTATAGGTTATAAAACATAATAGTGACTAATAGGAGTGAAGAAACAACGGGAAATGTGGAGAAAACGGGGAAAATTAATCACCTTTGTACGTTTCCTCTGCGTACGCTGCGAAAACGGTTCAAGTTTCAATAATTTATGAAAAAAATTATTAAGTTACTACTTGTTAAGCACTTGTTTTCTTACTACAAGTGTTAAATACGTTTACAATGTTAATTCGATACCTTTTTTCAGAAATACGTGGCATAAAACGAAAATTCAGTACAACGTCGGACCACGCTGCATTACATAGCATACAGGATGTGTATGAAGAGAAGTTAGAGGAAGTGGGGTGGAAGGAGGTCGATGGATGGTGCAATATATACGGTCTGAGGAAGGATCGTCTATCTTTTGTCAAATGTAAGTATGTATTTAATAGGTTTAACGGTTTCGAACGCGAAATATATTATTCTATACTAATATTGTAGAGAAGGAGAGTTTGTTTGTTAATCTCAGGATTTGGGTCGAATTGAAAAATATATAAAGACTATCAAACATGAGGGTGCAACAAATAGTGGGAATATGTGTGGTAGTAAAATCGTTGCGTGCGGTGCGAGAACGGTTTAAGTTGTTATAAAAATATGTATAAAATAATTTAAAAAATGTCTACAACACTATATGTCTATCCTTAAAGATCAACTCATAATTAAGAATCATTTTTATGGTAACCAAATTTGGTCCAGACTTCATATGGCAAAAAAAAATTGCCAGGTCAGCTAGTTAACTTATATTTTTCGTGTTTTAAACCGTTAAAAGTGTTGTATTTGAATGTTTACTACTTGCGTAAACACAATGCCTACATCTAAGTGTGTGGCTAAGTCAAAACCGAGCCAAATTCGAGTCTCATTTCCGCACGAACGGTTTTCAGGATCGTTATCCGTTACCGTTACTGTTATACAACAAAAAAATGTTTAATTAATATGGGGCTACGTTCTCAATTGTAATTTCCTTAAATTCTGTTTCCAGCGCTATCTAATCTACATCTAGGACAACTATTGAAATGCGGAATCATAGAGAAGAATCCTGATGTGCAAGAGTTGAATTGGTCGTCAAATATAGATGAGTTCACATCCGCCATTTTGTTATCCGGTTCGAATAAATTGCTACTTACAAAGAAACAAGTGAAGACAAAAGGGAAGCTGAAGACGGCTGTAGATTTGTATACTAGGTGAGATTCTGAATAGTTAAACACTGTAGTTTACGCAAGTAAGATATTTTTAAATAAAACACTTTAACGGGATAAAATCTTTTGTGATAATCGGCCAACCAACTTTTTACAGAATTTTACTATAGCAGTATAATTATTTGACAACTTGTGATAGAATTTTGTTTATTTCCCAACCTAACCTAATCGCCTGAATAATTTTCAGCGACAGGGCAGAGATCTGCGAAATATATTAGTTAAACTTATTTAAACATTATTTTAACTACGGCGCCATGGTTCCCGAATAAAATAATTATTGAATAAGTTTAACTAATATATTTCGCATTTTAAACCATTTAGTGTTTTTGATTTTCTTGATTTCTTCTTCCTATCATATATCTAAGGCCCGCTGTTTTTGTTATGGTACCCGCCTCGAACCCAAGACCTTTCTAGTTTAAAGGCTATTTTTGTAGCTAAACTACATTGAAAGTTTTTTTTCTAGTTCTCGTGAACGTGCACACATTGGCGGCGAAAGTGTCAACTACGGAATAACGAAACGGAAGCATAACGCATACCTGCTTACGTACTTTGGCGGGTACCACTCGGCCGAGAGACGAGCGTTGGTCGTACAAAAGACATCGTTGATATCGCCTCATACTGTGCTCCTGTTCTCTATGGGAGATGTTATAAAGGTGAGATGTAAATAAAATTACTCCCAGGTATTTTTGAACTGACTTGTTTTCGAATTTTCGACCGAGGTTTTTAAGTGTTGCAAGCTTATAAATACTTAGTGTGGTGGATTAAAAAATTAATTTTCTTATTCGGTAAAAAAATGATATTCCAAACTTAGTTTTCTATGTAACACAGGCCTTGAATTTTTGAAGTAAAAAATGATTCTTAGAAAAAAAACTATTACAAAGTATCTTGAATTAAAAATGTACTTTTATCATATATTGTGTATGTAGTAAGTACTTTATACATTAGTATTAATAATAATAAAGATATTTTTCGTTTCAGAGGGATAAAAATGAAGGGATCACTGACTTATTTTTGCCGAGACATAAGCTTACTCTTCAAGTACCGACAGCGTGAGTTTGAGCAAACTTCATAAACAAACTATATGATGTAACATTTATAATCTTTTAAATCTATTGTTTCTTTCACACAATTAATTACAAAGAAAAGCGACAAGAAATGACCACTGCTTGTCAATTGTTTTTCGATTCGTTTCGTTGTATGTTGACCTAGGACATGTAATTTAAATTCTTTTTTTGTTTCAGACAAGCTGAATATATTTTGAAAGCACGTGAGATGCTATGGAATACTCTTCAGTATTATATAGAGAGGAACGTAAACAGCATATCCTTTGATGAGTTCGAGCGAACCGCCAAATTCAAGAATAGACTAGTTAAAGCAGTCGGTAGAATACTAGTTGAAGCGAATACTGATTATGTAGAGAAATATATCAATAAAGATACTGATTTTAGGTAATAAATTATTATCGATGCACGTATTTTTTTATTTACAATAAAACACTAGCTGTTACCCACGACGTCGTCCGCGTCTCTTGTTCTTGCGAGTTAAGCTTAAAAGATAGACATATAGCGCCGCGGACATTTTTTTGAACATTTAAAGAGGAATAATAATTCCCTCGTGCATATTTTTTTAAACAGCCTAAGCTATAAAACTGAGGAGGTTGTTTGTAAAATAAATAGATGCCCAAAATAATTGATCAACGCAGCTAAAGTCGCGGGTACAGCTAGTATTAGCTACAAGTACCCTTATCTATGATCTCCATTCAATATTAAATAAATTATTTACACTAAACCTTTGTAAATCAATAAATATTTATAGCAAATATGCTAAAAGAAATCTTATTATTTGGGGTCTATGAAAAAATGTTGAACGCGTTTAACAAGAAAAGTTGTTTGACAAGTTTTCATTGAATGAAACTAAATAATTCGTATTAAGTCTTTATCACAACAATCTCAATTCCTGCTAATACCACTGTTAAAAGGAAATAAATAATTATTACTTTTTCCTTACTTATTTTTCTTTGTTAAGGTTTTCTTGTTTTTAAACCTCCTTGTGTCAGTCTTCTGTCTATTCTCGAACAAGATCCATCATCGTTTTTGGTCATTCTATCTCTTCTATTCTCTGAGTACCCCGCTCGGCCTAGAATAAACGCCGTTCAAAACGATCGTTTGAGTTGTTTTCTCAATAACTAGATACACGAACGGTCTATTCGCTGTGAATTTTGCATCGTAATCCGTCGCAGTACGTGTGTCGTCTTCGCTCGATTCGGAGATTTCGAAAACAACTTTATGGACAAATTTCGATATACAGAACTCTGGCGCGATATTATCAAAGCTAGCGTATTCCTTCTCGAATATATCTACTCCCATTAGATTCAACGGTTCGTTCAATATTAGATTAGTGCTTATTTTGAACCTCGGTAATTCTACTTCCACCACTTTTCTTTCCACCAGACTATTAAGAATATCATCTAAACTAATTAACTCGAAGCGATGGTACACGTCATTCAGTGTTGTGCCAATATGGGGCAGTATTAAAACCAGGGAATATTTGGCGTTATAGGGCATTTCCAGTACCTGACTCCGAATACTTTCCAGGTTGGAGTAAAGGAATTTTCCGATTTGCCGCATCATAAACACGGCGTTAACACCGTTCTTATCGTCGTAGAAAGCCGCCAGTTTCGTATTTTTGCTACTGAACGACGCTCTCAATGACCCTCTAAACTTAATAACGCACGTTAAAATCACTGTTGTATTATCAAAGTCACTGGGTATCAAGACATTCGATACTTTCACACCTGAATCGATTAATAATCGATTCGCGACTAGCGCGGCCGAATTCGATTGCTTGAAGTCGAGTTGAATCGGCATTGAGCCGAAATACTCAGATATCATTTCGTATTTCTTAGATATATTAACTCTCATATCGTAGAACATGAAGCTTCGTTTATGTATTATCGGATGGAGAACCGCGGTTGTTAAGTTATGGTAGGCATTGACTACTTTCGTGTTATTCTTCGGCAGGCGTAGAGCGTGATCTAGTTGGTTTCTGCTTTCCTTTGTAGCTCCTAGAGCCAATACAACCATCTGGCTCCATACTCCAAAAGGCGATATCACCGTGTTGTCTCTTGTATCCTGGTGAGCGAAGTATAATAACTCCAGACCGAAGTTATTCACTTTTACACTTAAGTCCTGAGCGTGAACGAACGCGATAAGACACACCACTGCCGCGCCTGTCTTCATAATGTTCGTTTCAGACGGTACCGCTTACTATAGCTGCAAAAACTGGTTTGTCGGTGGTCTATTGGAGTATAAATATTATTTTATTTAGCGTCACACGAACGGAAATACCAGTGTATTAATCACAAAGTACGTGTATGATTAAATTCTGTCTGTTACCTACATTTTCAAGGCCGTTTTCCTGAACTGGTTTTGAAGAGACGTAATCGACAAGTCTAAACGACATTTTGATTATTGATTTTTAATTCGATATCTTTATATTATTGCTATATGCATCCAAAACAAGTTGTAACATGTCTAGTAAAACTAGCAAAAAAAATTATTTGCCAGGAAAGTTTAGAGTAATTATAATTGATCAATTACAAAAATGTAAATGCTTCACGAACATGTTGTATCCCAAAAAACGTGTGAATGCAAGCCGGTTCAAAAAGATGGTTAAAATCACTGTTTTGTTTACTCCAATGTCGCGGTCACGCTAGCAAGATAAAGCTGTGGTCTCATTATCGTGTTTGATTGCTTGTTTATTATATAAAATACAGATTTATTCTAACAATTATTGCTTGAGAACAGCTGGACTAAATTACATGACATTTACGTTTGTGTCCGTCTCTAAAATTATCATAAGTTGAAAGAAGCCTTGGAAAATCGACGAAAAGTATTTTTTACTACTTAATTATTTAAATAAACGTTCAATTGATAGCTTATATTTACAGAAATAGTTTATAAAGTGGCTCTTTTTGTTCTGAAGTGGAAGACTCAATCAAGGTCTCTGCATCAGGGGAATAAGTATTTTGAAAAAACTTCACAGACCGTTAAACCCCCGGGATAGAAACCCAGGACCTCTCAACGTATTGTTAGGCAACGCGATTATTCATTGAACTGGAGTCAGTTGTATCATATTCTGAGGTTAGTGGGTAATTCTATAGTAATACTTAGTAATTACCACGATAATCGAATTTAATGATTCATGTTAGTAAACTTGGACGCAAGTGTAACTAAACCCTTACTCTGATGTCATAACGTGGGAAGTTGATAATTATAACACACAATAATGTTAACGCAGCAAAATTGCCTAAAGGTATAATCATTGAAGTATTGTTGTATGATCTTACCTAAATACCATGGATTTTGTGATGAGTGACCATCTACCACCACCTGCCACCATCGCTATTGGTGACCTGACGAGTACTTATCAACATCAGGTGTACTAAGCCACTGGTACAAATATTGTAGAGCGTTTAAAAACCATTTTTTAATGTTAATAACAATATACTCTTATTAGTTATTTTGCCGCGGATACTGTGTTTTCTATACTTCACGTTCCACCTTCCACCCAGGGCCAAATTTAGAGGTGTGGAGGCCACAAAGCAAGAGGGCGCCCGACCCCAAAATAATTATTAAATAAAGACCAATTTTTCGTACATTTTTAAATAAACAATTTATTGTGAAACTAAGTAAATTTTAGTATAAGTAGTCGTACACGAATAAACAAAACTATGCCTAGACTAGACTAGACGATGCGTTATTTTTCTTAAAAATCTCAGACATAGACAACTCTAAGATGTTTATATAATTTGTAAATGATTTTTATGTTCATTGTAAAATTAATTAGCTAAGATTGTAACCATGACTAATTGTGGTTTTATGTTCATAATTTATTAATATACATACATATAAATTGACAATTATGTAGTGTAAACGATTAGCGAATTATATACAGTTATATATTTCTCAAAAAAAACCTTCAGTATCATGATTTGTTAAATTCTTTGATTAGAATTTATTAAGACTGATTCTGTAGTGCTATTATTTCATTTTTATGAAACAGAGGAAAATATAAACATAGCTTAATTTAACAAAAGACGTTGCCGACGTGTATTCGCTTTGAAAATTCCGAAATTCAGACTGAAAACGCAAAGCGAAGTTACATTTTTAGGCTTTTCTATCTATGGGAGCTCGAGACCAGGTCAGAATGTCGGTATTACCTGTCCCAGATATTCCAGTTAATTTGTGGGGTGTGGGACGAACACAGTTCAGTATCCATTTTATTTACGAGTAATTCATCAGTGGAGGAGCGAATCCACGACCCGTTACTTATCAGCAATACATTCCTACAAAACCAACAAGCCTATCAAGTGTAAAGGCAAATGCAATTTTTCATGCCTAACTACTGATATTGAAAGAGGTTATTTATGGATTCACTACAGAACGCTTGGCACAACAAATTCAATGTCACACCGGCTGTGACTGAGGTATTAATTTGTACTAATCATGGTCGTACATATTCCTAGTTGTTACTTAATCAATTAAGCGTTTATTTATCGAAAATGAAATACTATTTGAACATTTGACGTCGAAAACTAAAAGTGTTCTGCGTATAATTAAATGAAACAGTTTTAAAACGCGAAATATATTATTTAAACCGTAGTCACGGCTGCTGCAAAGCATTTTCAACGTTGGGTCGTTGTATAACTAATTTATTTCGTGTTTTTAAACTTATAAAGTGTTTGATAAATGTGTACTATTCGTTAACAACAGACAGTATTTTGTTATGTGTATAGATAAAATTTTCTTTCGACGTCTCGTTAATTCAATGGTAGCAATGTATCGCTAAGACAACTGGTCGTGGGTTCGATTCCCCTGGGTTTAAAATATATAAAAAAAAATCTTTTTGTTCTATACTGGACTTCGTCTGAAAAAAATAGGTATTAAATCGGTGGTAGGATAATCCAAGTTCTGCTCGTGTCATAAAACCTCCGTCCACAGACGAAAAAGACCGTCTCTATGATATAAGTATAAATGAACATCAAGATATAAGGGCCGATTAACAAAATTATGTGCCTAACTCCTAAGTATTGGATACCATACTCTGTTCATCTACTGCTAATCTCACGATGAGTCCAAGAGATGTGGTTTGTCTATCTTTCTCTATCACAGAGAGAATCTAGAATTGTAGAGTGGATGTTAATTAACCGAGATTAATATCTTTACCTATGCCTTAAGGCATATTAATGTAACTGCATGCATAGAAATGAAATATATTAAGTACACGTAAACTACAGTTTTTTAACGGTTTAAAATGCATAAGATATTAGTTAACTTATTTTTAAATCACGGCCTGACGACAATTGCTGTAAAGCACCCGAAATGCAATTAAATTAAGAAAAACTTATTTTCGCATTCTAAAGAATTAAATGTTTTTTATGTATTTCAATGACAATGTGATTTATCTATTACAATTAAAAATAAATACTTAAATAATCGTATCTCTCAAATCCGATTGGGTTTAATGGAGAATTTAGTACTTTGAACACAATATACAATAAAAAAGGAAACAGAGAATATTTTCAAATAACCTATTTAATAATCAGTCGTAATAAAAGAAAAAAATAATAGTGTACCTTAGTACCACAAATAAAAAAATAAAAAATCATTACATAATTACACTGGTTATCAATACATAGATCCTTTTTCACTTCGTACTAAGATACACTACTTGATTTTACTATGTCCAGTTATCACACGAGAGCTGGCACCGCATATACACCAGAGAACAATATAAGACCCGACGACCGATCCGTGATGACGAAAACGAACTCTTTGTTGGCTTCGAATCGTTGACTAAGGATTCGATCTTCTAGACCCACAACAGTTGAAGACGCCGCCACGGTTCCTTCTTCTGTAACTTCTAATTCTACGCTCTGTATAGTCTTGGACACGAATAATGGACTATCGGACACACCAGGTAATTGCGCCTTTTCCACATCGAATATGCTCAGTATCCCGGTATACTGCAATGGCGGTATCAAATCGGCTTGCGTGGATATTTTAAACCTTGGTACGAAACAATCTATTTCAGGCAGACCACCAGATTTGAACTCTGTCATCCAATCCAGGGGTTGGTTGGCTAAATTATTTAACAGCCTCTTAAGCGGCATTCCGTCAAATGGAAGGAGTATCATCATGGCATACTGTTCAGTTTTTCCATAAGTCATTTCAAGTATTTGTGCACCTATCGAGTTGGCATCTCCAAAGTTATGCGGTGCCTTGTGGTACATCATGTTGACGGTACCTATTGGCTTTCCTTGTGAATTATAAAACGCTTCCTCCTTCGTTTGTGTTGGATCAAATGGATACGTCCAGCTCGCTTTAAAGTATAGAGCATCTATCAGTATCATCCGGAGATTATCCAAATCTTTAGGTTGCACTGCATTGCGGATCTTGCCTTCTGTTGCGACACAGATGTAGTAGTTTATATCTTGTGCGAGGAAAGTGGTGTTTTTCGGATCGACGGAGTAAACATCGTTCTTATAATAATTAGCTGAGTCGCAGAACTCTTGGTGTATCTTGATGTTGAAGTCTGAGAACATAGCCGATTGTCCTTTGAGGGTGACATCTTTATCTGAGTACTTCAAAAGGTTGACGACAGCTGAATGCAGCGCCTGAGTCGATCTCAAGTCGTTTGGCAATCGTAGTTCCCTCATTAACTCCAGAAAGGTTTCGCCAGCGGATCCTTCGGCTAATAAGGAGAATATGCTCCATACGGACAGTGGTGATATAGCGACGTTCTGCTCACCGAATGATTCCTGGAACGCGTAGACATTGTCCAATAGTTTGAGGGCGAATTGATTGATAGGTGCGAAGTCAACACCAGGGTTGGTCGGAGTCGCGACCACGATGCTAACTAAGAACACTATCTTCCACATCGCACACGACTTGATAGCACAGAGTTGTAAGCAGTACTACTATATCAAACGGCAACTTTATCAATTTCAATGGGATCTCACGTATACAATGAAATTTGCGGCGTTTGAGTGTGCGTGTTGTTTATATGGGAACCCATAGCGTAATCAATTGGACGCGATATTCAATAAACCAATTAAAAAGTTCCAATCGGTTTTGAAGTCACGTTTGAAGTTCATAGCTTTAAATATATTCCTAATAATAAACATAATAATTTGAGATATAAAAACAGTCATTAATCATCAGTTAATTGGCTGCCTAGGATACCTTGAATTTTCAGAAGGACTGAGATTTTGTTTTTGTCCGCCTTTGTATGTCAAAGCGGTCAAGATAATATATCAACTGTGCTATTCGTTATCGAAGAAACCTTCAATTCATTTATTTATGACACACATTAAAAATAAGAACCTACTGCAAGGTATTTACTTAGGTACTTCCGTATTTAGGAATAGATTCATTGTTTTCGTACTAAGCTAAAAAGTTTCTGCATTAATACATCAAAATAACGAAGAAATTATATTTAAAACATAACATACGAGTTCTGTAGACTATAATCAAATTATCCTAATCGAAATAATAACTACAAGCAATAGATTTTGCATATAGAGACTTTGATAGCGAAAAAAGGTTTTTTTTTTCATTTCTACATAAAATAGCGTGTAGGTAATAGTTAATTCATTCCTTTAATTCAAAATGCGTAATGGAATAACTTAGTTACGTGAGAAACGATGTATTATTACTAATTAACGTGGTATGTATGTAGAGTTTCCTCAAGATTTTGTCTATCTTTGTAATCGCATTTAATATCTAGTCTTTATACCCAGGTTAAGTTTGTATATTCACTATCCTTTTAATATTTATTATTATAAATAAGTTACTGTGGTTATTATAAACCTTACCACGTGTATTTTTTTATTATTACCGATTTCATATATATTTTTTTAAAGATAATAACATATGACAAATTGGCGCTAAGTTTGCTATCCTGCTACATATAAAATGTTTCATAGACAATGTATGTTTGTTAGTTATAATTAAATAAAATGTGATCATTTGTACTTTCCTTACTTATTGGGAAAAAATAGTAAAATTTCTCTCACTATAAACCAAGATAAAACAACGTTCGAAATAATCCTCTTTTCATTATTCAATACACTGGAATATGCCAAACAAACGTAAGATAGCCCTCAAGATAATGCAATTTATATTATAAAGCCTATAACGAGAACTTAAGGGGTTATACACACGAGCGATTATGAAACAACACCGTCTGAAGTGTGAATATGTATGACGTTTTTATTTTTCCATTGTTTATATAGATAATTATGTGGTAACACAATTATCTAATATTTTATTATTATTATTCCTATATACAATTTAAATTGTATTCAATTCAATTGTTTTGATTAGGCTGTGCAGAGAAGTTGATCAACGACTTACCCAACACACAAATATGTTTGTTCAATGCTGTCTGTGGACTTCTCCTTGTGAGGTGAGACGGGATTTCGCAAATTTTATAATCGACCTTATATCATGTCATAATATTAAACTCAAATTAGTAAACGCTGGAAAAACGCCGCGTTAAAACGATCGGGTGTATTTTTAATATTACGCAATTGCCTTGTATTGTCCATAGGAGGTCATTCCATACAATCCTCACTTGTTCCGGTCCGCCTATTTCTATGTACGGAACTCTGACATTATGTAGCGTAAGATTTTGTTTTGTCTTACATTAATACCTTCAAACACCTGGAAAGTTCTATAGAATGATAACTATAAGATGGATTCTACACTAAAGAATCTCAATAACTCAATAGATAGAGCTTCGTTGCGGGTTTGAATATCTTTGTTAAAATGTTATTCCAAATTATTTATCATATTAAGCAAAGGCGACTAGGATAATTATTGTATTAAATTCGCTTCTTTGCTTGTACATAAGCCTTTTTATTATTCAAACAAAATTGGCTTAATGATCTTTTAATAGTTTATTTGAATTCGTAAATTTTTAAATGCAAGAATTTGTCCCGAATTATAGTAAACATAGTTATCGATTTGTTATACGTAATGGCGACATTAGACAAACAAAAATAATATCAAGTCAGTTTTCCAGACTTTGATATACGTTTTCTAAGAGGACAGAGTAAATCAACCGGTTATCTACGTTAATATTTATATTATCTATCTATAGTATTATTATATATTTAGTATATTTAGGTGAATTGATGTTTATTATTATATTATTATTTTCTATCGGTGTCACCTGTAAAAGGCCGGGTGATCACACTATTTTACCCATTTCCCTATTTTTATATTTAGTTTTCTACTATTGGGTATTAAGAGTCACTAATTATTATATCGCTTTCTATAAACTTTCACATTTGTATTCTCTTTTAAAAGAACTTGCGTTAAAATTTATATAGATTTAATATGCCTCAGCCAGGTATCAAGTACAAATAGGAATGTGTTTTCCTTGTTTGTAGACAATTCTGTAAAGAAAAAATTCCATACTGGTCAAGCTAAATAAAACCGTTTAATAAATATGAAAATACTTCTCGTCTTCATTCTTAATTCGTATTTTTATATATTACAGATAATAAATTATATTATTGACTCGAAAAATATAGTCTATGTTACAGTTTAAAAATAACGTTGAGGTTTTTATGAATTAAAAACTAGTAACACTAGGTTTGGTAGTTCGGTGTTATTTTGTTCTTTGTCAACGGACAACCAAATTTTAGTAACAGGGACATTTGTCTCTACGTAGCTTAGTATTTTCGATTTCGTATTTTGTCTGTAGATATATATATAAATAAAACATTTTTAACGGTTCAAAACAAGAAACGTATTAGTTACTAATTTAGAATTTATTTTAACTGCGGCCCAAATGTTTGGGATGCTTCGCAGTGGCCTTAGTTATGGCGGGACCACTGCAGTTGTATTATATTTTGTTGCTTCTGAACTAACGTACCGTCTTTCATTTTTCGTTTTGTACTTATTTATTTTGTATAGTATAGCTTTCGTTGGACATTACCTCATCTAATTAATGCAACAATGCCTTGTGTAAATAGAAAATTTTTCCACGTCACATTTGCATGTGTTATTAGTTATGCGGGTAAAGATAAACCGTGAACGATTTATCAATTCTGTTGCTATCTGGACAGCTTACGGTTCATTGGCCTTTTAAAGGCTTTGGGGATCACCCGGTTTTGCCACAATTTAAAGTAATACATTTTGTTTTACACTTTCAAACAAATCTTCTCAAAATTTAAACTAATTTCACACACAGGATTTTTCATATATTACTAAAATACATTAGATATTGATTGTTTTTAGGGGTTGTATATAAAATGGTGACTTAAAATAGTATTGCTATTAACGCCCTCTTGCGATTAAAAATGGTAGGAAGCGCTATCTAGCGTAACGTTTTAATATTACAAGATCACTTATTATGTTCAAGAGATGTCACTCTAATCCATACTTGTAATATTGAGTAAATAAAAAATTATAGAACTAAACCTTAGTAATTTTAAGGAAGTCAAGGTAAAAAAAACTAACGCCTTAAATTAGCGGGAATTTCACTTTTTCTTAAGAAATTTTCTAGTACCAGCTCGTATTGGAAAGTAGGTAGTGTTATCAATTTAGTGGCGGTACTTGTTATAACTACACCGCTGTAGTCAGGCTGAGTGGCCTAAGAACAAAACATCTAAATTTCAATAAGGAGAAAAATAAAAATGCACAGTTAACTGAGACGACAATAAATTTGTATAATTATTTGTGTAAGAATTTTCCGATCACTGTGCTCTTGTAGATTAACGTTTTTAGACTATGACAATATAAATAACACAAATCACAAAATTGAAATTAGGCTACTCTGCCTTTAGAGGCGTCATATATATGAGCTGTGGAAATAAAAGTATTGAATCGAAACACAAACATTAAAATACAAAGTACATAAGTAGGTTTTGCATATTAACTTAAGATTAAGGAATACTTCAAATAATATGAAGCTTTTAGTCACTTAAAATTACGTTTTGGTATTCTTTAAATTCCCGCGGAGCGGCTCAAAAGAAAAACAATAAATAAACTTAATTACCATAATTATATTGGTTTTGCGTGGGAACTGGGCAGTTGTTCTGAAACACCTTTGAGATACAAATGTACTGTTATCATAAGACCTTGCTAAATAAACCCGAGTTGAATCGCTTTGGGTTAAATACAGAATTTCAGGTTGCTATAGCAACGGGAGGTAATTTCTAGAATGTAAGAGAGGAAATTTTCATAATGTAATATTCATGAAATAGATAGACATTTTATATTTCCAGAGCGCATAAGAGAGACTGTAAATACAGTTGGGTATCTAAAGACAAGAAAGGTCGACAACGCACCTTGTTTATTTAATTTTAAAGATCAGGAAGACAAACAATAAGTGGGTCTCATTGCTTGTCTGTGCTTCTCTATTATAAAAATATTAAAAGTGTAGGTATATAGTAAATATAAATTAGGGTCTTCAGACTTAATTACTTTACACATTTTAATTAAAAAAAAAAAAAAAAAAAAAAAAAAAAAAAAAAAAACCCCCCGGGGGGGGGGGGAAAAAAAAAAAAAAAAAAAAAAAAAAAAAGGGGTCCCCCCCCCCAAAAAAAAATAAAACAAATTTTCGGCGGTAATGTATAATGCGCCCCATTTTGGCTGTTGATACTTCGAAATCCACAGATTATCTTCATGTACAGTATGTAATCCTAAATACACTTAAATAAACACAAACAAAGTGCCACAAACTACGCAGTTAATAATAAAATAACGCAAAACCATTCCGCTAAAACAACGTTACGGCGGGCGTTAGGCGGTGAAACGGAACTCCGCTACAATTAATTATGCCGCCATTACAGGCTGCTTCATTAAATAGTAACGCGATACAAGCCATTTGTTTTCACCTAATCGCATCTATTGTTTTTGTTTATCATTTACAAACGTATAGAACGAATGTGAAAGTCCTGTTTCCCTTAGTCATGAGGTAGACCTTTACTAAACCTATAAAAGTTATAACTAAGTATGCACTATATTTATTTATTATTTAGCACAACAAATAGGAATGATGCAGAATAAAAACCTATATGGATGGAGTGGACGCACTGGGCGACCTTGTTGCTAACAAGCGATTTCTACCAGGCAACCTAAAGAAAAGTAGAAAATAGATTAGATAGGTAGGAGAAACAAATTAGTACAATAAGAAATAAATTCAAAACTTATAAACATACAGATCTAAAAACGGTTACATGTTTATGTACAAGAACGAAATTCATATCAAATAAATGGAAATCTTTATGGATGACATAGAGTAAATGTTTATAAGCTTTAAAAGACTATATTTAAATAAGGTTCTTTCATGTAGAAACATTATACATATGTTATAAAGCTGAATATTCTTTTTACCCTATCTAAGAACTACCGTTTGAATGAAAAAATGTCATTGTGTTAAAAAGGTCATTTATCGAGGAAGCCTTTAGACTATGTAACATAAGTGATAATAAAGCGAAAACCAGTAAAATTTGGAAAAAGGGAAAATCTTTGACGGCCTCCATTGTATACGCTATGTAAACACTTAAAAAAAAACAAAAGAATATTTATGAAAGAATAATTCATTATCAAAAAATGTCTCCGTCAATATATGCTTATATCTTAAGATTAACGCAAGAACCGTTTTAAGTTAGCGGTAACCAAATTTGTCGAAATTAATGCTTTATTAACACTTGTTTGTTAGAGTTGTATCAATTGTATAATAATATTATTTTGCAAGCAACAAAACATCAGTTGTCGAATCCGCTAGTAGACTTGTATTTTTTTTTATGATAGGTCGGGGTTCATTTGATGGTAGATGAAATACCAAAGCCATATAACATCCAAACACTAATAATAAACCAAGCGCGATAAAAATTGACAGCTTCGCATCCCGGACGAAATCAAATATAATATGTAATGCGAGCCCACTAGAGGCCTAAGGGTACCCTAACCGCAATCTTATGACTCGAGTTTTTATATTTTCATAGTCTGAAAATATTAATCAAGAGCGCATTGTCTGAAACTTCTTTACATAATTCGTAAACAAATAATAGTACAAATCCCCTAAGTTAATCGTACATTTTTTTTATCCCTTATTGAAAAATCATGTTTTTTGTTATTAGACCACTCTGCCTTTAGCAGCCTATATATAGACGCATATATTTAACACAGTGTTTAGTTTAATGCTGCTACCTAAATGCAAATGTGTTGTAAATTGTCGCTAAACACAGCCGTATAAGCTGCGTCTTAGGGCGGGAGAATTACTTACGCTAAGAACTGAGATCAAGGGAGTAGAGGATATGTGACTGCTTCGTGTATTGAACAAATTGAACTGAAAACTTGATATATTAATATTGTACATCATGGCAGTATCGATCTAATTTAAAAAAAATTACAATAAAAAAAATTGACGACACGAGCGGGACTTGAACCACCACAGCGTTCCGTGCTGTTGCTCTAACCAATTGAGCTATTGTGTTAATCTAATTAGAGTAGGAGCACGGAACGTGGTGGATGCCAGTTCAAGTCCCGTCCGTGTTGTATTTTTTTCATTTCATTTTATAACATATTAAAAGTTAAATTTAGGAAAATAACTTTCAACTAATCTATTTTGAATATTAACGTGTTTGTTGAAGAGAAACTGAACAGAGGTTAACCGTATTGCGTTACGTAACGATGCAACATACCCTACTACAAGGAGTTTCATTTTGTAAATAATAGGGTAAATGACCGAGCTATGCTAAAGTATTTTAAAGTACTATAATATTAAATATCCAGGAGATCTCTTAAACGGTGTCTTTTGAAAGACTAATTCAAACTTAACCAAGCCGGACGCTGCACTGAGTTAAGAGAAGTTTTAGTAAATTTTTAAAATTTAGTATAACTATAATGCTTAAATATGCCATTTATGAACAACTTAATAAATACTGTCTGTAGTTAAGGCGAGTAGTACACATTTAAATAAAACACTTAAACGGTTTAAAACGCGATATTTTAATTAAACACGTTTGAAAATTATTTTTAACTACGGCCCGACGTTTCGGATGCTTTGCAGAATCTGTGGCCACGGGGATAAATGTCAGACCGTAGTTAAAAATAAATTTTAAACAAGTTTAACTAAAATATCGCGCTTTAAACCGTTTAAGTGTTTTATTTAAAAATACGAGTATAATTGTTAAATAAAAAAATACCCCATGTTTTGGGCCACACTATTGGCTTGGTATGTTTCACGATTGTATTTTTTTAATGCTTATTGATAAAGGACTGTAAACATAATTATAATTTCCGAATGTCCAAAGCCAACATAGGTCGACAGCGCATCTTCTTTAGCTGATATGTATCGCCTTTCACCAAGTGACCTCCTTCCCTATCATAAAAAAACGTTCTGTAAAAAAGATTTACAATAAATAGCTAGAAATCAATTCTTTGTGAAAACACGCTAAAATGTTTTAAAATATCCAAGTGAATTACAATAATGTAGCCGCCGTTCGTCTTCAGTTTGTCGCGCATAATATTTTATGTCCGTTCCACGTCCGAACTAAGAATTTACTTCCAAGATAGAAATTCTTCATAAAATATTAGATAACAGAAGCTCTCTGAGATATTAAAAATATTGCATCTGGAAACTAAACACGTTCTAAAAATAGTATCGCGGGTAGTCGGAAATTGAATATTGTGTCACGCGCTATATAGGAAATTGGTTCGTGACCTAGCCCGCCCGGGGGGTGTCTTATCTTGCACTTTATAAGATAGTTCATGATTCTGATATAGCCCTCAGGAATATTCTTAGCTCCCTGCAGTGTTTAAACAACAAAGAACGAATTAAGTTAAAATGGCTGTGGCCATAAAAACAACGTGTAGCACGCCACTATTTTGGAACTAACCTTGAAATAAACGTTAACTACAGGCATTACTTGAATAAAAATCTTTTAACGGCTTAAAATGCAAATTATTAACTTTATTTTGAACTGTAAGCCGATTGCATTTCAGCAGTGTGGCTGCGGCATGTTAAAAAAAAGTTAACTTGTATATTTCGAGTTTTTATCCGTTCAAAGTGTTAAATTATAATACTAATATAAGTAGTTGGGGGGTGCAATATTCAGTATTTTTACTACACAATTTGCAATCTTTTATCATCATCTTCGTAAGAAAACCAGACTCTTATAAAGATGAAAGTCATACGAAAATACTGTCTCACTTCGAGGACATAAAATATTATGTATTTACTAGATATATTATGAAAGGGAGAAGCTACAACTGATCTAGATATCCATCTATTCCCTAGCTCAATGCTGTCTATGAGGTCCGAGCGTCATAAGGTATGGTAGGGTTGTCACAAAATTTTACTCGATTTTTTTTAATGACGATGAGGGTAGACGACGTTTAATTCGATGGAAGGGAAATACCCTAGCCATATAACATCTAAATAAAATGCACTACTCCATTATGTTGTCTTTGCTCATTCGGAAGTAATAAACTTTGTAGCAAATCTCACCAACCGTTACGATGGCAACCGCACCATTAAAATCACAAAGTCACCGTTCTTGGCGCTTGCAGCGTTCATAGTTTTAATAAATAAAGTTAGTATAGTGTATTTAGCCCTTCTAAAGGCTTAACAATTATTTTCAGTTTATGTCTTGGGTCACAGGTAAAACGTAGAATACCTATAGATAAAAAAACATTACTTATACTATGTAAGTAATACTATAATATATATTCTACTTAAATATAATTTTGAAAACGATTACTTTTTACATGTTTTGTATTGCACATGAAGGCACTATATAATTTAAAAATCGAAAATTTATTGAAAAAAATTTCGACTCGGGCAGGACTTCAACCGGCGTCGTCAGCGTTCCGTGATGTTGCTCTGTAACTGAGTCACTGGTAGCTCAGTTGGTTTTCGATTTTTAAATTAAATATAATTAGAAAAGTACTTGTTTTTTCTCGTAGTTGGTAGCCCTTGGCGCTTCTATCCGGTTATCCCCGGAGAAATTATCGGACGAGTCAGTCTTCCCTGTTATTATACTTTGTAACCAGCTCTGATAATATTTTGCATGCAAAACTAGTACTTATGTATTTTGTTATTTCATAGATGACAACTAAATTGGGCTGGATATTATCAACAAACAATTTTTTCAGCCTTTTTAATATTAGTATAAGTAAAGGCTTTAAATTGTTAATAATGTACATGATTACTAAAAATTCAAAGCACATAAAAAATATGCTTTCGATTCCTAGGTCTCTGTTGAACAGAGCACCGTATAAGTATACGATATTCTACCCCCATTATTCACAGATGCTTAGAACACAAGTGTTGAACTAGATCCTATCTAAATAAAAGCCTTTAACGGTTTAAAACGCGAAATGTATTGGTTTACTTATTTGCAATTTATTTCAACTACTGCCCGACGTTCGATGCTTTACAGCAGCCGTAACCACTGCCAAAATAATTCGTATTGTAAATAAGTTTAACTAATAACATTTTTCGCGTTTTAAACCGTTAAAGTGTTTTATTTAAATACACACAGAACAGTTTGTCTTAGCTTCAAACGTTCAAATAATGAAAGAAACAAAACTGTTTCATTCTCGATAAATACATGCGTGATTCATTAAGTAACAACTAAGAATATGTACGACCATGATTAGTACAAATGATGCGATGACACGGTGACCCCTTTAGCTAATATATATTGCGTTTTGAACCGTTATTTTTTTCTTATTTAAATGTGTACTAGTCGAATAACACACAATAGCCACTATTTAGATCCAGTCTACTAAAAATTGTCAATTGAAAATGTTTTCACAAGACGCAAACTATACCCATATGAATACAGAAATCTCTTATCCCAGGGTAAATTTACTGAACACATTGAATTATTGAGTAAACTATTGTCGCGCGACTCCGTCCGACGTGATCCGAATCGCAAAGGATTGTCACTATTGGCTGTGAGTGACTTGACTGCTAAATAACAAAGTAAATACTGATTTATATGAGGTTTTGGTAAACTTCCTGCGAATTTTCTACAGGCGTCGTCTTGTTTAGTGTTTTTAGACGTTTTATTTATTAATAATGTTCTATTTACTCTCGTTTGGATTTAGAAGATTTTTTAATATCGCAAAATTTTTATAAATAATTTGTATTAAATGCGTGTTTATGATTGCTCTGTGAAGAAATTGTCCAAACAAGTTACACACGAACTAATCTTGACCAATACCTGTCCTGTTTTGTCTTATTCACTGATTTTTTTAAATAGATGAGCAATTATTTGATTAATTCAGTACCTGACTGACATTATATAATATTATGTTTCCCCAGAATTCGAATCCAGGATCCCACACGCGGCTTACTATGCTATTTCGTTAAATATCGGTAGAGTATTGAAACATTGATAGCTTTGAAAGTAGGTATACCGTATGATTTTTGGGGTATGGGGCAGATACACAAAGCCGCTAGAGGCACAGTAGCCTAATTGCAATTTTATGACTTGATTTATTTATTTTTTATAGTCCAAAAATAACAAGAGCATAGTGACCAATAATAGTTAGCATAACTTTTACAAATTCATTTTCGTCTAAGTTCATTGCGTATTTTTAATTTCCTCCTTATTTAAAATTATATTTCTTATTAGGCCACTCTGATATCTAACAGCCTCATATTATGTCCGTTTTAGGATCTAAGACCAAATCGTTGCTCAACTAAAAAAGTCTGTCTAAGGATAATTTTAATTGCGTTCGAAACATTATCCCAGCCCCCGAATCAGTATTCAAAGCTCATGTTTGTTTGGCAATAAATTACAAAGTTTCACTCGAAACCGACAAACTTCTTGAATATCATTAATTCTAACGAAGCTCCAATCTTAATAATAAGTGAAGATACGCCCCACTATAGCATAAGCTGAAGCGGTAGCGGAAGCGAGTTTCATAAAAGAAAACTGAAATTACATTTGACAATTGGGAATATAATTGTTGTCTTTATTATTAACATAATATGTAGATCTCAATTTTCTATTTTACAATAAAGTTTTGATTGGTAGGTATTATTTTATTCTTATGTTTCTTAACATTGCGGTCCCATATCTTGTGGACAGACCATATCGCCGCCATCTTATATTTCCTGTCGGAATTTCTTTTTACGCGGAAAATTCCACTTGTCAACCTCAATTTCGATGGGTTCGACGTGTATTATAATTTGTATTTGCGCTTCGGTACTTTTCTATCTGCTCATAAAGAATATGTCAACTTTCATATTTTCCCTTTCATCTAGAATTTTGCCTAAAATTATCTCTAACAGAATAAAATGATTTGGCCATGAGAAATTCAGAATAAAGTTAGGAAAGGTCAAAAAAAATGAATGAATGCCTTGTTATTCTTAGGTCTGTTTTATATATATTTTATATAAGTGCACATTACCAATAATATCTTGTTCAACAACAAGTGTTACATTTACGAATATCCGATGTCAAAACTAGGCCGACAACACATCTAGTTTAGATGTTATATGTCTGTGGTATTTCACTTTCCATAAAACGGTTTAAAACGCGAAATTTATTACCTATTATTATATTTATGTTGAGCACGGAAGGAGTGAATAAACTTGTATGTAAACATTTATACACTAACAGGATATTTTACATAGGACGCTATTTTAGGCAACTGTTCTAGATCTAGCGTATATTTCTCCAACAGAATATAACTGTCTTTATATTCTAAAAAACTGCGTAACAACAATACTCTGAATAAACCTTGACTTAGAATTGTATGCCGTATTACGTAATTAAGTTGCTTGTTTGTTACAATCAAGTTACAGTACGGAAGTGTGGCTGGAACTTTGTTAATTATTGCTCTCGAACTTGGAACTTTGATATGAAAAACCCTTTGAATCTCTGTTATAACAGAGTTTTGTAATGTGGAATCTTTTTGGTTCCAATTTCTTTACGGGGCATTATGTTTGATAAATCGTGCGTGTTTTTGGGTTTATAGAGTAAAATTTGTTGATTAAATAAAATATATAAAAAATAATAAGAAGAATATATAGTAAAAATGTAGTTAGTTTTGTAATTTCTTTATGGTACATAGAAATATATAACTTTTTATCATGACTATGAACGAAATTATTTAAACATTGCAGTCTCAAGTTAGTTTAAATATCTGTTTTAAACCTACACTAGTAAACCCTATAATATAAGATTAAGGACCCAAATTTAAGATACTGCAAAAAAATTGACATAACGTTATATTTTTAGTCAACAACACTTACTTAAATAAAACATTTTCAATCAATTAAGACGCGACATGTAGTTAATTTATTTACAATATATTTTAACTACGCCCCGCTGAAACCCCGGCTGCTGCAAAGCATCCGAAACGTGGAGCCCTAATTAAAATATATTTTACAAATTAGTAAACTAATATATTTCGCGTTTTAAATTGTTAAAAGTGTACTCGGCAAACATCAGATAATGCTTAATAACACTTTCTTTTAGGTCTCTTGTTCTTGGCAGAACAGAGTGTGTGCCACTTTGTAATTGTTAACGTGGCTTGTTACTTTCTCAACAGAAATATGAATATTTAAACAGGCAAAAAGCCCGCTTATCCCAATGAATTTTGTTCGCTCCATTTGTACATAAAATAATGACAGTACGTGCAAATCGCATGACCCACTTTTCGTACATAATTTTCATGTACAATTCGTGGACGCATCGCGTTGCGGCCAGAAATAATTATGTGTGGAATTCAACCAGACAATATTATACGACGATGGCGAAGATTGGATACGGTTAATTTAATTAACAAAATTATAAAGCTTCTGACGTTTTCGTATTAATGTTACTCCATCACGAATGACATCACATTATTTTTATAATAGAGAAGGACAGACAAACATGCGCCTAACTTAATGGAAAGTGAACAATACCTAACATATAAAAATGACAGAAAATATGTGTTGACCTATTTCACGTTTGGATATTCACCACTAAATCCACAGGATGAACTGAAGAGCGATTAAGTCATGGCTAGGCTGTGGAAGTGATTTTTGACCAACACGTTTCAGATATTTAAATAAAAAATTTTAACGGTTCAAAACGCGATATATTAGTTAAACTTATTTGAAAATGATTTTTAACTTGGCCCGACTTCGGATGATTTGCAGCAGCCGTGGCCACGAGGAGACTCCGAAACGTCGGGCCAAAGTTAAAAATCATTTTCAAATAAGTTTAACTAATATATCGCGATTTAACCCGTTAAGTGTTTTATTTAAATGTGTAGGTACTACTCGTGTAAACTATAGACAGTATGTTTCAGATATTTTTTTAATAGGAAGTAGGGATCGAACCCTACCCGTAGATCATTAGCCATTCATTGCTACCATTGGTCTAACGGGCAAGTCAAATAAGAAGTCTTTGAGGTTTTCCAGCTTGTTGGTTTGCCATCACCGATGATATCATTAGAATCACATTCCTCAATCAAGCGAAAGCCTTAAACAGTTTGTAAGCATGTTATCACTCTCATCTTCTGGTTATAAGCGAGGCGAGCGCCTGAAAGCACCGTTTTTAGTTGCCAGTGTTAAACATAGTAAATAAGCATTTTTATTAGAATCGAACAGACTTCATAGTTATTGAAGTAACCCTGAAATACTCTTACATTATCGTTTTCGTCGTCTTTTTTAAATAAATATTATAATTTGCCTTTGCTCATGTTTATTTAGGATTTTTTAAGTTGTACGGCTTTCAGATATCTTAAATAAATCTACGACATTGTGTTTCGTTTCGTCTACATGGACGGAAACATTTCTGACTTCACTTACTTTTATAGATTTATTGTTATGCACAGCCAGTTTATTCTTCACCAAGTCATATTCACATTTCCACGCTCCACGTCACCAAAATGTCTGCTTGTGACGTCACAAATTGTCCCCTATTCAGTTGCGAAATTACGGGCGTCGACGCGTGCCGAACTAATTTCAACAGAATATTATTCGGATAAAATTTGCTAAATTGGACCATTATAGGCCTTTGTTGGAATTTCGGGGCCTCTACAAAATGTTATTGTCTACTGGGGTCTAACTGTTATGCACGCTTTATAAGTTTCTAAATTTCCTGACTGCCTACTTAAGCTTTTTGAGCTTTAACGGTTTAAAACGCGATATATATCGATTGAATTTATTACTATGTTTCGGATGCTTTGCAGCTAATATCTCCCCGTGACCACGACTGTAGTTTAAATAATTTTTAAATTTAACTACTTAATATATTTCGCGTTTTAAACCGTAAAGTGCTTTATTTAAAGCGTCAACTATAGACAGTATTTCTTTTTTGAGCTGTTTAAAAGCGTGGGGTAAAATTATAATGAATACAGTAAAGCTTTGTTAAAAAATATATTTTTTATTATGTATTTCAAGATCAACTTTTTTATATTTAAAATAAAAACAAAGCTATAGTTCTTTTGAATATAAATTACTGTTACGAACAAACATGATCCAGGAAGGGATCAAAGAGTACTATTGATAAATTTTTAATTGGAGTGTGCATTGCAACCGCTAATGACGTCATGCGATAATGACGTCATCGAGAGCCGAGAGCGCTATTGATTGCGTATTGATAGAGCTGAATGCGAATTTTGAATCGACCCACTTCTTTTTTTTATTACAGGCAAAGTTTACACCGTAGCTTCTAAACTGCCATTTCATAGGATTTTGTAATCTATACTAATATATAAAGCTTAAGAGTTTGTTAATTTGTTTGAACGCGTAATCTCAGGAACTAGGAGTTCGAATTGCGTGGGTTAGAACATTTATCGAGGAAGGCTATAAAACAAGCTGTCCTTCCCTTTTTTCCGGGGGGTACGCAACAAAAACGGTTCAAGATACTAAAAAAATATGTATGAAAAAATAATTTCTCTTTAAATGATCTTAAAAGAAGTCCGCGACACTATATGTCAATGTTTTAAGATTAACTTGCAAGAACGACGGGATGCGAGCGACGTCGTGGGTAACAGCTTAAGTTTATAAAACATATTTAAAAACAATTTGGATAAACTAACGATTCTCGCTGATGAAGACATAGATAGCTTGCACAGCTGGTGCAAAAATATGTCTTACTTCGCTTAACTAACGTCAAGATACAAAGAAAAATTAATATACCTGTTCGTCTATTGGTATGAGTGTTACACAAATTCGTGAGGTGGCTTCTTCGATCGTCGGTAGATTACCAAAATATTTATATTGAGGGATTACAAAGAGTCAACCCGAACGTCTTAGGAACTTAAAACAAAATTACATGAGCCCTATGAACTCTAAGGAGGTTTGAGTTTCAATAGTGGGATTACCTTATTAACAAGAAAATCTAGAACTTTGCTCTACAAAACTTATAATTAATCATCATTCATTGAATAATAAACCAGGGTTAAAGGAAACATTTTAAGTTACCTTCATGAGCGAGATTCTTCGTTTTATAATAACAACGAAATAACGTAAAAACCTTTTTGATTATCATAATTTACACACGGTTGAATTGAAAATTATCTCGACGCAATTTAAATACATTTTTCGTGGAAAGCTCATGAAAACGGAAAACGTTAAGTGGCTCAAAGATTTCTCTCAAACCATTATAAAACCAATAGAGATAATAATTGAGCGCGGATCACTGACAATGTCTCGAGATCCATCGAATCTTCATCCATTACCGAGATTAGTGCTCGACGGCGTAGTGCGTAAGGTATGTCGCACACTTCGAGAAAAGCGATATACCTTATTGCAATCATTGTTTAAATATCTATGTGCCATATTTATCTCCTCTCTCATTGAAGGAAGTTCCAGTCATCCAGTGTTAGGTGGTAGGATGACTGTTCCTACTTCCTCCTTGCTCTATGGTATCCTTAGGAATCGCACCTACTTCTTCAAAGTAGGGGAGTTTATCATTCACCTCTCTCCCTCACCCCCCACCCTCCTCACCATCTAAATCGATTGTAGGTAATGTAAAGTTTAGCCTAATAGACACTTATTTTAAATCATTTCAAATACCAAACTAACATTTAGTCCTCCTTACAAGTTGCAAGTAAGGACGTGACAAATCAATCACACGCAGATAGAAAGTGATATATTTAATTACATTTCAATATTCATTAAATATCATTATCACTATAATTTATTAATTATTATTCATTAAACTCACGTCTCTAGTCCCGATCAAAACGATTGAATTCAACGAAAATCAAATTTTGAATACGATGTTATGTATACAAACGTTTCACACTCATTTGTCAGAATGTAAAATAATCTGACAAGTGGGAAGTCAATAACAGTACTCACTCAAGCCAATAGATGGAGCTTTTTATGTAACTTATGTATACTATAATTTTTATTTATTTGTGTTCATAAATATGTTAATTATAAAACACTGTCTGTAGTTTACGCAAGTAATACACATTTAAATAAAATACTTTAACGGTTAAAAAAGCGACATATATTGATTTAAAAATTATTTCATACGTCGCGACGTTTCGGATGTTTTGCAGCAGTCGTGGTAACGAGGAGGTTACTTATAGCTCTAAACCTAGTGGGTAAAAACCTTAGTCGATGTCAGCGTTATGTAAATAGTAAGGCTGCGTGTCTTCAAAATGAAATGATTGTTCAGGGATCTTTGTCTATTAACTAAATTTACTTTCAGTATTCTCGAATTACACAACTCAATCTTACTATAAAACGTAATACTTAATCAAACGATGCGAGTTTTCTTTTATTTATAAAAAAACGTCCTCAGATTTGGTTAAATTTTGCACAATCAAATTTCCGATATATATAAGTCGAAGCGTTATCGGGTGGCCCGATGAATGAATATGATGATGAAAAGAATAAATGTTACTTGGTACGGTCTCAAGACAATTTTAAATAGTCGGTAGCTAAATTGGTAGAGCAACACCACGGAACGCTGGCGATGCCGGTTCAAGTCCTGCCCGAGACGAAATTTTTTAAAATTTATTTTCGATTTTTTAATTGTAGAGTTTAATTGTTGGTTCTACATATTGAGGTACATTGTCTCAGGCATATTTTTCAGTTCATGTATCTTCAATATGAAGTGTATGAACATAAATACAAAGGTTAATTCAGAATTAAGTTGGAGTTTAATACCATGAAATTAGCGAATATTTTCGCGCAATCGGTGAACATAGCAAAAGCCCGCCTTATCGCGTCATGACATATCGCACTGCAGTCACTTCCGGCGAAAAATGGCGCCGTTTCCGGTGCTAATATTTACGTGTTTGCTACTGCAGGCTGCATGTTGGGTGCTGTGATTAATTGAGTAGGTTCCTTTCAAAATAATTCCTTCTTTAAATTTCATATGTGTATGAATTAGTTGTTCTATGCTTACCCTTATTTATTGTGACGTTGTTTATTAAAAATAACGTCAGTGCTAAAATTGTACCCACTCGGTTTGTGCTGGTGGCGCCATACAATATTATTACTTAGTGATAGTAAATGGCAATTTAATACAATTACAGAAATAATTATGTGTATTGTATTATATAGGGAGAAAAATCTTATAGATATAATATTATTAAAGACTAGTTCGTTGATGTAATGGTAGCGCTGTATAGCTAATAACGGAACACGGTTTTCATCAACATTAGGTGAAATATTTTTCAAATCAATTTGAAAATCAGGATAATAAACGGGTCATAGAAATATTGAAATTCAGTCCGGGTAACAATCGTGCGCAGATGAAAAAGACGTGAAGTTTAACTACCTTTCGGTTTCAGTCTGTGGATTTTTGAATAAGACAAAATAGGTCGATAACACATCTTGTAATTTACCTACCATCAAGTGAACCCTTAGCTAGTCTGTCCTTCTCTCTCATAAAAAAAGAACTGTTTAAAAATATTTTGCTAAATGTCATTACCAAATTTAATAAATATTATCAAGAGTGTTAATCAGTGAAAACTATTTAAATAAAACGCTTAAACCCGAACCAAAAAAAAAATTAATTAAAAATTATTAAAAAAAAATTTCCAACCCAACCACGGTCGGAAGAGCTGATATATCGCGTTTTAAACCGTTAACGTGTTTTATTTAAATGTGTACTACTCGCGTAAAGACTAATTTAAGATTTAAGGCACTTTTGTGTTACAAAATCCTTTGTAAGATGTACTGCAGAAGTAGCTTAGATAGAACCCATTGAAATGTCTTGAAACGAATGACCCAGAAAACAGTTTTTAACGTAGCCCTACACCTAAGTGCAAAGACATTCTCTGATGAAAGAAACTAGGCGTCTAGCTTCAGTTCCAAGAGATATTATATCATTGTCTTGCATAAAAATGTTTGCTTTACACTATTCCAACTACAAAAGACTTTTGTTTTAAATTTACATATTATATATGATATTATAAAGCTGTAGCTTGTTTGTTTGAACGCGATAATCTAAGGAATCACTGATTCCAATTCAAAAAAAATATTTTACGTGTTTGTTATATATATTTGTATCACTAAATAAGTATTTATCTAAAAAAATTCTATTTCTTTTAAACTCAAAAAAACTATTTTTATTATAAAACTTGTAAATTCCTGGAAGAGCGTGACGTATTAGGAAAAAATTAAAGGACTTTTTAGTAGGTTCATTTAAGAAGTCGTTTAGGTTTTTTTTATCCTTTGTTATATATATTTGTAACACTAAATAAGTATTTTTCTTTTTTTTTCTCTTGTACTTAGGTGCCTGGCGTGTTTTTCTGTGGCGTGTATTATACATAAAAAAGCTATAATATATAAATAAATAAAAAAAATACAAATAACTAATTTTGAGTTTTCCCGAAGACACGTAGCGATAATAAATAAGAGTTACGGAAATTTAATTAAAAATTCCGATTAACTAATTATTGACCACCATTTGACCACGTAATGCCTTAGATAAGATGTGACAACGAATTTTGTATTAATCGTTGATAACTGTAGCGATAAGCATTGATAAGCGGTCAGTTACCAATTAGTCGTATAGGAGTAGGTGTGTGGACAACATGGCGAAGAAAAAAGATGATAAAAAGTCGACTCAAAAGAGTGAAAATAATGTAAAACAACATAAAGCTTCATTTAGTGTAAGTGACATTAGTTTCTTTTATTTTATGATAGACAGATTAGCATGGCACTTAATGGTAGATGAAATTTAGCCATATAACATCTAAATAAGATGCGCGGTCGACCTATTATAGCTTTCGATTTTCGGCAATCCACGGGGAATTAAATAAACTTGACGACTTGACTTGTGGAGGGTTATTCGTGACCCGGACGGAGTATCGATATTCCTACCACCATTTAATATATTTAGAGGAATTCCAACGTGTTTCAGAACTTTTAAAAAGGGAAATCTCAGTCAACACACACACACATATCACATTTTTTAATAAACTTCGTTTGTTTACCTAGGAACAAAGAATTATTATGTAGTTCTATTTCTTTTATGTAGTATGTCTGTAGTTTGCGCGACTACTGCAAATATAAATAAAAAACCTTTTAACGGTTTAAAACGTGAGATATTAGTGACCCCGTGACCAAACTTTGGGCTGTAGTTAAAATTGATAAAACATTGTTTAACAAATATTTTGTGTTTTAAGCCGTTAAAGTGTTTTAATATTATACTACTCACATAGTTTACAGACAATACCTATACCTATACAATCAATTTTCAGCCATTCTTTCTCTTCGCCTCAATAGCTGTCGTAATATTCTCAGTGTCAGCGCTACAGTTTTATATAACCTTGACCAGTGTTCCTGACCTGCCCCAACTTGACCTGGACAAGTGCTGGGGGGTCAATTGCTCAGTGGATGAGAGCATTAGAAAATTTAGAATCGTCTTTTCCGATGCTGTGAGTAAAGTGCCTTAAATTTTATATACAAATATAACTTTATTACCATACAACATTTAACAACAACATCCGTAAGACATTTTGTTTGTGCTGGAAATATTTAATATTAAAAATAGCAATTTTTAATAAGTATTTTACTAATTTAAAAATCGAAAATAAATTGAAAAAATATTCGACTCGGGCAGGACTTGAACCGGCATCGTCAGCGTTCCGTGCGGAACGATTTTTAAATTATATAGTGTAGCCTTCATGTGCAATAACATGTAAATAATAATAATGTTTTCAAAAGCATTTTACTATTAAACAAAGCACAACCCCACTAGACTGGTTAACATGTTTTTCGTTGCCCAACATCAGCAAAAATATACAATCCAAGAATTGTCTGAACTTCCAAAGAAAATTGTAACAAGTTGAAGTTTTGTACAAGAGAATCCTTGCAAACAATACAGTGTGCCAATTATAAGTTTCCTTAATTAGCTCCGTCGATTCAGGAATTAATTAAAATATTTTATGATATCTTTGTTTTTCTTCATAATTACCAAAATTGCTTCAATCCTATTTAAGCGTTTATAATATTCATTTAAGTAATTAAGTACATTTGGGAATTTGCGTAATATAATTTTTAATGATGCGTTATTGCAGATGCTAGAAAACATAAGGCGAAAATTTGAGACATACAGGCGAGCTACCCGAATGAAAAGTCTCGAAGAATCCGCTAGCTATGGTATAAACTCGGATGCCCTGGGACAAGTCTTTGCCCACTGGCAATTCAAGTATAAGTATCCAGCAAGGCAACGTTATTTTAACCACTATGAACATTTTAAAACCAAGATACAAGGTCTCGATGTACACTTCATGCATGTCAAACCACAGAGTAAAACTGTTAAGGTGAGAATATAGTTTTATCCCCTCGTAATTTTATGTAACTTAAAGTTTAGTTAAGCAATAAAGCAAATAATAAATAAAATAAATTAATTTAATGTAACTAATTACTTTAGTTATAAGCTATGCATTTGAAAGCATCTTCCTCGTCATGACAAGTTTGAGAAAGCAAAAAAATTGAGTCTTAATAAATATATTTTAACGCGTATAAAATTTATTCTCGAGTCAGAGTAAGTCCTTGATTACGTATGCAATAAAATAACATAAATTATATAAGTGCGTGTTTTTAACATATCTTGGAATTCTAGGTTGTTCCAGTTCTACTATTACACGGATTTCCAAGTTCGATTAAGGAGTTTTACGAAGCAATACCCTTATTGACAGAGCCCCGACCTGGATACGATTTTGTATTCGAGATCATTGTACCAAGCCTACCCGGTTTTGGGTTTTCGCAGGTTTGTTTTTTTTATACTTACTTTATCTATACAAATGTTAAAGGATATGTTAAAAATGTATTTACAAATCGATTTTTTGTAAGCAATGGTAAGTAAATATATTTAAATACTGTCCGTAGTTTACGCGAGTTAACGGTTTAAAACGCGATGTATATTCGTTAAACTTCTTTGAATTATTTTTAACTACGCCCCGACGTTTTGAATGCTTTGCAGCAGTCGTGGTCACGGGGAGACAAATTTTCAAACAAGTTTAACTACTATGTATCACGTTTTAAACCATTAAAGTGTTTTATTTAAATACAATATATTTATTTATGATTGCGACTCAAAACTAAGACGTCATAATACATCTGATCTCTGTGTAATACTCACTCACAGATTGTATCTGTATACACAATGATTGTACAATTTCAGGGTCCCGTAAGACAAGGCCTTTCCGCTTACCAAATAGCAATTATGATGCGGAACCTAATGCAACGGCTAGGTCACAAGCAATATTATGTGCACGGTGGTAACATAGGGCACAACATCGGAACCCATATGGCTACTTTATTCCCGAGAGAAGTTCTCGGTTACCACACAACTTTCCCAATAAACTTCTCTAGGGTGGCAGATTTGATGTGGTTGGTTGGTAGCGTATTTCCGAAGTGGGTGGGGAATGAATTTGCAGACAGGATGTATCCTCTAAGTGAGAAGATGGCTTATTATTTGGAAGAGTTTGGTAGTCTACATTTGCAATCAACGAAACCTGACACTATAGGTAAGATTAGATACCATTGCTCTTGTTCCCACTGTTGGGATGTGGGACTCTACGTTTATATGCCTCGGCTATGCGAATTCATGTAATTGAATTGTTGGTGTTAGGATAATAAGTTTTCTTTACAACATTGTTCAGCTGACGACAATGTATATAACTATGAATATATTGATACCCAATCAAGAAACGAACTTGTGACCTTAATGATTCGTGACTCGTATATTTTTTTATGCTAGGATAGTTGTACATAAATATTACGTCTAAAGCAAGTTATTGTCTTTATATATCTTTATAAATTTTTTCTTCGACGGCTTTTTATTTCTCGAAAAAGAAAAATTATAAAATTTTACAAACGCGAACACTAGGCATTGAGATAAGAATTAGTTGGCTAGTTAACTACTTGTCAAACATACTTTTTTTACAAAAAAAATACAATTTTAACGGAATAAAACACGATAATTATTAGTAATTATTTAAACGGTGACCTGACAGTTCGGATGCTTGCAGCCGCTGTGGTCATGGTCACGCGAATATATGAAATACATTTCGCATTTTAAACCGTCAAAATTGTTTTATTTAACGGATACTACTCGCGTTAACAGTCAATACCTAAAATAAAAAGTTTAATAACTAATTCATTCCAGGCATCGCTCTCCAAGATACGCCATTGGGCCTTGGAGCTTACATAATCGACAGAATTCTAGCATTCACAGACCCGACACATAAATTGAAGGAGGATGGAGGTCTGTCTTCGTATAATACCACCGATTTGATTGACAATGTCATGGTATACTGGAGTAGTGGTAGTATAACTACCGCCATGAGGTTGTATAAGGAACTCGTTAAGAACAGAGATATAGAGGAAGTGTTGGCACAGTAAGTGAAGATTATGTATGTTCTAATATCAAGTTAAATGACAAAATAATATGTTTCTTTATTATTTTATGATAGAGGAGGATAGACAAGGAGAGCACTTGATTGAAGGTGAAATACCCGAGCCATATAACATCTCAACAAAATGCGTTGTTTTTGGCTATTAGATATTCGAAGACCCACAGACAGGGACGCGATTAAGCTTGATGATTTTTTCATCTGTGGACGGTGATTTGTGACCCGCAAAGAATTTCTATATTCCTACTTCTCAATTTAGTATCCGGATCTCCAGAAGAAGTCTGACATGTTTTAGAAAAATTATATGTTGAATAGAAATATGTTGGACCGATACATTGCTACCGTTAGAGAATCAATAAAAAAAATATATTTTAAAAAGAATCTGGTTTTGAAAAGCACACATTCTGTCTATAGTTTACACGAGTAGTACACCTTTAAATAAAACACTTTAACGGTTTAAAACGCGATATATTAGTTAAACTTATTTGAAAATGATTTTTAATTGATTAATCAGTCTCCCCGTGACCACGGCTGCTGCAAAGCATCCGAAACGTTTAACTAATATACCGCGTTTTAAACCGTTAAAGTTTTTAATTTAAAAAAGCACACATTCGTTAATTAATCTCTTATCGAACAGCTTTTACAGGGAAAAAAATGTTTAAAATGCGCCCGACATGAATGAGGCAGGCAATGACGGGCGCATTTCTGTGTCCGTTTCACTTATCAGTTTTATAACCGAATAGTTGATCAGACTTCTATGCCCTGTTTGATTAAAACTATCAATTTTAATCTGGCAAGATATTTAAACGAGCTGAAACAATTGGGATTTTAAATACAGGAGCTCTCTTATTTGAAGAAATTAAAGGACATGCTGGTACAAAAGTATTACTTATGTTATACAAATATTACTAAAAACTATTTTCAGAATACCAACACCGGTACCAACATGGGCGCTAAGACCAAAACATGAACTGTATCACTCACCAGACTTCATCCTACGTTGGAAGTATCCTAATCTTGTCGGTGTAACCAACTTTGACGAAGGTGGACATTACTTTGCTTTGGAAAAGCCTACTGTATTCGCCGATGACTTATTTAAGGCTGTGAACAGTTTTTTAAAGCTTAAAAAATAAATAATTATAAGCGTTAATAATTTTTTCAATTATGATTTTCTTTTATTTCGAAACCTAACAATTCACTGCCTCGTTCGCTGGACACTAAGGCTAGTGTTTGAATCAGGGGTAAAGCCAAATGTTTGTTCTATATTTGATATTAAAAATGTCCGGTGACCTGAAGTTTAGAAGAGAGAGAGAGAGTATGTTAAGTCATGTGTCTTGGTTATCATTACAATTTGAGTGACTGGCCGTTTCACCACCCAACCACTGAATCAGCGCATTGGTCTCTCAAACCTCCTCTTTTATAAGAGGGAGGTGATCTGTGCTCAGCTATAGGATGGGGTGGATATTAAAATAAACAATATGAGTAGATTTATCTAACTTTTGTAATTATTAAAGCTTATTTTTTTTACTTTTCACTTTTCTTTTATTTCATGTACATGATCAGTTTTGTATCCTTCATAATAAAGTGATTTCGAAAATGGAATGATAGCTAAGTTACAATACTTTAACGATTTAAAATGAGATATATTTTTTAGTTAAACTTAGTTAATTATTATAAGAACGGCCTGACGTTACCAGCGTGGTCACGGGTTACGATCTCCTCGTAAGTTTAACTAACATATATCGCATTTTACACAGTTAGTGTTTTATTTAAATGTGGATAAAATACAGACAGTATTCCAATGTACGTATTAAATTTATAATGGTTATGTATTTAAAAGTAAAGATCTTATTAAGTTCAAGGAATTTTTAACCACTTAGCGTAGTCGTTAATAAATAAATAACAGGGCAAAACTCGATAAGACGCGGCGGATTCGAAATCCATTTAAAAACCTTAAACAGGAAGCAAACTCAACGAGCCTTAGGGCTGTCACCTCAAATCCAAAGATTATTATTAACTCGTTTCGGATTTATTATTACTGAGTGTTACTAAAATTGTTTCTTATGTAATATGTCTATTAATTCAGGTTTATTTTTTTTCAACTACTCCTTTTTTATGTAATCTTGTATATTATATATTTCTTCTTATATTTGTTATGTTATGTATGGACCTAAAAATCCGAATGGGCTTATGATCTATCTATTGGTATATCTGCATTATATTTTTTTCCTCTGATAAATGGATTTACATATGCGTACTGCCGTACCGTACCGTACGTAATAACTTTAATGTAATTAATGTCAAAAGACTTCTCATACCTGAATGATGGATATTCGATAATATGTAAACCCATACATTTTGACAACCCTAGTAGTAATCGCTGTGAATCGAATCAGCGGTGTTAAATCGAGTTATATCTGTGGATCGGAGGAGGTTTTGTTTTTTTCAATAAACGCCTCATCCCACTGTTTTTCAGTATTAAATATTTTAAAGGTTTTATTTACAGTTTGCGTAAATCTATGATATTTTTACTACTATATGAATATAAGTGTGCGGATGGATTAGATTTATAAGCTATTGATGATAAGAATATTTAAAAAATATTATTTTATATATTATCAAGATAAGAATAAAAATACATTTAAATTATTTTATACCAGTGATCAGTAATAATAATATAAAGAAAATATTATGTTGAATATTATCAACACCCTTGCATTACCAATGAACATTTATCTCTTTGGTGAACAAAGACGAGTTATAAACAGACTACCTTTAGAACGTCTCCTGAAGCTTTCAGTCACGTAGCAACCGCTACGGCGTAGCGCTACGAAACCTATTATGCAAAATATTGCCGAGTAATTGATCTGAATGTTATTCTACAAACTGCTTTGTAAGGGAAATGAGTCTGCCACTGTATCTGAATTTGAATCGCAAATCTGCGGTCGAGTGAAACTAAAAAGACTGTCATCTTCTCGAAGTTTCTTAGCGCATTTGCATTCGGTTTAGATTTCCGTTACCATGGCAACTGGGTTTTTTAACAATCTGAAAACACAATTTTAATAAAAAAAATCAATATTAGCATCCGATTACAAGTCTATTACTTAAAACAATGCTTCATTCTTATAAATATGTTACTGTAGTCACAGCGAGTTCCTGAAGGACCTCTTCGAATAGGAACCTAATTGTCTGTAGTCCAATCAAATTGACTCAGCTCCTATCCTAGGCAGCTCAGATGAAACCAATTATAATCTGTGGTAAATCAAACGAACCCATACATTTCCCTTGCAAATACATCTTTTCGTCTTTATATCCAACAAAGGTGAAGGATCTCTTTTGAAACTGATGTTTCGTTCTCGCATACGGCGATAGGACGTGCGTGAAAGAGAAAGGTAGGTCTTTGCTATGAATACGCTTAATTAGTTCATTAAGATTTGAAGGATCGCTATGAATTATGGATGCTGTTTAGGGTTTCATGTGTGTGGATTGATATGGCTTTTCAACTATACCTTTATATATTAACGTGGGAAAATAAACATAGAAGGAAATACATTTTTCATTAGTATATATATACGTGTAGTATAAAACTATAAAGTTGAAGACTTTGAATGTGTCTGTGTACTTAAATGCGCTTATCTCAGGAACTACTGGTTCGAATTGTTAAAATGAAAAATTATTTTTGTGTTGGATATAAGTTATTAAGGAAGGTTTTAAGCTATATAGTGTGTGAAATCCCGTTTTCCCCTCGTGGGGCATGGGGCGAACACATTTCTGTGTCCGTTTCACTGATCTGTTCTTTTTAACAGGCAAGTAATAGATCAGACTTCTGTGCCCTGCCAGACCGAAACAATTTTATATTTCCCTGGGATTCGACCCAGAACCTCTCGGGCTTAACTCAATGCTAGGCAATACATTTAACCGTTTGGCTACCGAGGCCGTGATTTTAAGCTATATAACATGAAGTTTAAATCAATAAGTAGAAACAGCGAAAAACATAGAAAATCTGGAAAAATAAATCATGATCATGTATGATATTTAAATGACTTAATGATGTCGTGGATAACGGCTATAGTTTATAAAGCTGAGGAGGTTGTTTGATAATATAAATAAGGTAAGGCCCAAGTTATCACCCTTATAATTCTCGTTCTGTGTATTTAAATATTTTACTAGGAAAACATAGACGTACTTTAATATTTATATATTTAATTTATGATATTACAAAGGAATTTTTAAGAAAACCGTGTTCAAATTCCGAAGTTTCGTGTCATTTGAAACCATTTAGAAGGCGACGGACGCAATATATCAGCCGGGCTCCTGCAGCTGAAACCTTTTATCTGGATTGAATGGTAGCTGCGTTTTATATCTCAACTTTTACCGCTTTTGAATAATTTTCACTGGAATCAAAGGAATTGGTAAGACTGGGCGGACTGTGCGGACTGTGCGGAGTGTCGAAAGAAATTACTTATAAAATCCGTTAATATTTTATACATTATCGTATTATATAAATTATAAATTGATAAAGATTAAATAAAATGTTTTACTGAAAACTGTCTTTTGAGCTGTAGTTACAGTCTTGGGCAATATAACCTCTCTATTTGGAGAAATTCTACGATTACATGTAAGATACTGTAGTTATATTGGTTAGCACCCAACGGTGGGCCGGTTTAAGTCCCGGCCGAGTCTATCTAAAATCGATTTTAAATAACATGTATCTACAACAGTTATATTATACCTGTTTTATTATTTATTTACCAATAAAAATTGTACTTAGCGGCTTGTTCCTACCTATCACCACGTCCACAAAAGCACTCTAATATCCCCTGCAATTATCCGGCTTGTCAAGCAGTAAGCTGTACACATAAATATATGTTTAAAGATTTTTCAAGCGGCCTCTCTCTAAAGTTTTTGAGTTGTAAGCCCGGTGACACATAATCAACATCGGACAGGGCACAAACATGATATAACTAAACAGACATAAGAATGAGTCTGTCATGGGTAAATGTGTCTTCCTAAAGAGGGAAAACCGGTTTGCACTCACATTTCAGTAAATACGAAGGGATAAAGAAATTATTAAATAATGAAGTTACGAAAGAAGTACCCTAATTTGGGTATAATGTGACTATTTTATACATGTTTCTGCAGTACCAAAAGAGGGCGTTTTTTTAAATTGTGATGTTATATCTGATTTTATCTATGACTATAAAATTATTATAAACCCTTTAATAAGAAGGACGAAATTATAACTACGATTAACCATAAAAGCCATCTAATTTACATCTATTTGATATTTTTAAATAAAACACTTTAACGGTTTAAAACGCGATATATTAGTTAAACTTATTTGAAAATGCTTTTTAACTTGCAGCCGTGGTCACGGCTGCTGCAAAGCATCCGAAACGTCGGGCCGAAGTTAAAAATCATTTTCAAATAAGTTTTACTAATATATCGCGTTTTAAACCGTTAAAGTGTTTTATTTAAATGTGTACTACTCGCGTAAACTATAGACAGTATTCTATTTTATATTTTTTAAACCAATTTAAATAAAATTACTTCCCTAATTAATGAAATAGAAGCTAAAAGTTTCCTTATCAAAAGTGCAGTAAACAAAAATAGGATAATTAAAGCTTTACCTTTTTACTATGGGTAAATTAACAAACGTGAAACGCCAAATTGCCTGTTTGGTTTTACTAACTAGTAAATAGTGCCCTGTTGATTAGATTGCTAACAGAATAATCTCGTGAGGAATACTAATTAATGTGTAGTATCTATCAATGGTTCTGTACATTTTTAGGGGTACTTGGGTATTATATTTTACTATTTCCTTCACATAAGAGAATGCTTAGTCATAAGACCTATTTAACTTATAAAGTTACACACTCTTAACCTATACAACAATTGAAAAGTAATCTAAGTTAAAGTTATTTTTACCTTCAATTAGTATAAATAGTGTATCTAAAATACAAACTATACAAAATTTAGTTTAAAAATAAAATTAGTTAGTTTAGTAAATTAATTAGCAATCGCACAATGAAGTGCACCGGTACTTTAATAAAAATTACTATAGTTAATAAGTTTTAATTAGAATTAATATAGTTTTAGTAGAGTCACATGTAAAGTTTCAAATAAAACTTATAATAGTTTTCCTTAAAACGAACTCAAAAAACTCCAAACCTAAAACAGTAAAACCGGCGGATTTTTACCAACTTCTTACGTTCTTAAACTTTGCCTTACTTATTTTGTATTTCATGTTTGACTAATTAGGGGTTAATTTTACGCGTTAAGATGAATATTTAAAATTTTCGATACTTGTGCTAGGCTATAGTTTTGCTGGTATGATGTAAATATGCTTATTTTTATATATTTATGAAATACAATATAAAAATGTAAAAATAAAAGCCAGACTGAGTTTCTTGGATGTTCTTCTCGGTTATGTTGCTGTTTTGAACACTCTGTAGAATCACGACGAACGGACAGACAAACATATTATTTAATATTTTTTTAAATACTGTCTATAGTTTACGCGAGTAGTACACATTTCAATAAAACACTTTAACGGTTTAAAACGCGATATATTAGATAAAACTTATTTGTAAATGATTTTTAACTAACAAGTGTTTTATTCAGTAATATAATATATATATAAAACAGGAATTTTCCATCCTAAGACGGGAGGAATAAATCCAGTATTTAGGTATCGACTTACAAATGCAAAATACATTGTAAGCGGGAAACAGTACGATGTAAAAAAGTAGATAGAAAATCGAATAAGACGCGATTCGCATACTAAGGAGGGCGAGACGAATTGAATTCAGATTTAAAGGAACTGCTTGCGTCTATGAAATACTGAACTATTTCAAAGTATTCAGCGAGCTTAGATATTAAAGCGTTCATCTGTTTGGAATGGTCACTTTGTAGATTTATCACGTTTCTACTATGCAGCGTTATGATTTCAGTTTGCACTAGCGAATTATTCACAAATTTATAAGTGAAAACAGCGTGCTTGAATTGAAAATATTTGTACATAACTGAGAAATACGTGGATTTAAATCAATGAAATACCTTAATAAAGAGAACGTAGTAGAATTATTAGTGGAGGGGTGAATTCAAGTCCCACCCGTGCTGTCAAATTTTTATACATACAAAAGGTTTTTATTTAGTAAATTAGTGGTGTAAAATTACAATTGTTTTTATGTCATGTCCATTAATACGGTCTTCGAAGACTATTTTTTTAAAAGCATAGTTTATGTTTATTCATATTTTGGATTTTCTACCTACATTTTGACTTATTATGTATAAATTTTGTAACGCTTTCAAGGCCATCATTCAACTTGGTTTTTGGGGGGGTTCGGCCGGCGTGAGAATTACCATAATTCTTCGAGCAATCGAGAGCTAACAACATCTCTTGATATTGCCGTCCCTCGTGATGGCAAATACTCGCGCTTATGTCGGCCGAACAGCCCGCAAAACAATGATATAATATTTATCTTGTTTGTGTCAAGACATTTTTATCTAGTCTGTGACTATTGCCGCTTTCAAACTTTAAATAAAAAATTACATTGTTTTTGCTACTTAAATTAATGTTCGGTAGCATTAAACTAAATTTATTATTCCAGGGTTCCAGTAATTCAATATGAAACTCTTCAATACTTTAAAAACTGTAAGGAACGATCAGAGTTCCCAATCGAAACTCGGTAACATTTTATCGAAGAACAGTTTCGTGACCGGCTCACAAACGATCTCATTCAAGTTTTCATTCAATTTGCTTCGTTCAATTTTTATTTACGATCAAAATTTCATCAGTTTTGATGTCTTTGCTCTGAACGAATTATATTACTTGACTCTTTAGTCTTACGTCATTAGATAACTACCGTCGATGCTTTGTTCGTTAACGCGGTATTTTTTAAATTTTTTTTTAAATTTACCCCGCTTTGATGTCAAATGTTCGCCTCCGTAATTTGTATTGCGTGATGTGTGAGAGGCCAAGAGTTTGAATCTTGTAGAAAATATTATTTCAGTCGAGCAGGTCCGTACCAAAATCATGGATTTTTATATGCTAACTTTATCACGCATAATATACACACCGTTTAACCGTACGTCTCTAAACATTTACTTTCAAAACAATAAGACCGTTGGGATTTCGCGATGCATTCAAGCAAAACCGTGACGCAAACTTGGTTAAGAATAGGAGGCACTTTAGTTATTCAGTACTGTTATGTTGTGTGGCGTCAGTTGTGGCGAAAAGTTACACATCTTTAAAACTCCAAACCAAATATAGTGTAGTCATTGTATATTTCAGAAGAAAAGGTCGATTTAAAAGAGAAATCGTCTTATTTATTCATTCATAGTCAAATATTTGTTACAAGTTACTGATGTTTTATTCTTCACGTTGGTCTTTTTTTAAATCCAACTTAGATCGTTTGAAAACTTTAATATTTTTCACATAACAGTAGCTCAATTGGTTAGAGTAGTAGTTATACCTACTACTATAGGGGTCGAATACATTTTCTGTTCCATGGAATTGATTGTATACGTCATGTTGCTATTGATTGTACGGGCGTATAGAAATCGGTTATCAAGATTTCTATACGCCCGACTGAAACCATTTTTGTTTTCTCCAGGATTCAAATGCAGTACCAATCGTACCTAAGGCAATGTTAAATAGTGCCCTGACACCGTTGAACCATTAACCGTTATAAAAAAATTATATTTAATAATTAGTTGCATTGGTTGCTTTATATCCGCTGACACTGACGCCATACCAGTTAAAACTTGGCCATTCTTAGAATGCTCAAGAGAGCGCTTATGTATTAAGATTTCAGAAGTGAATGTATCCAGGACGAAACTATGTGTTAACTTTCTAACAATATACACATACTTAGACTGTATATTATTCATGGTAGAGTTTGTTTTTATTATAGCTTAGCAACTACAATATCAGATAATTAATAAAAGTGAGATTTTTTTTAGTACAGATGTTTCTATTCTAAAAGATGTAATGAACTCCTTAGAAGTCGTTGTAGATAAAATTACAGAGTTTAACGTTTTCAATCAAACATTAATTTTTATTTATAACATGCAAACAATAAAAAATTAACAAAGTTTTTAAATGTAAAAAAAAACTTATTTTTGAAATAGACAAAAATAAATCACACCATTAAGTCGACAGTTTCAAGCACATCTAAGCTATGCAAAATACATATAGATGGTGTTTTAGCTGGGGTAGTTTTTTTTAGTTTTAATGGAACAATCATCAGATTGTTCCATTAAAACTAAGAAAAATAAAGACTTTCCACAAACAAATATTACAAATGTTACCTCTTATCAAACGCAGCTATTGTAGGTTCACTTCTTTGATCAATCTCATATATCTAAATAAAACATTTTAATGGTTAAAAACGTGAAATAGGTTAGTTAAATTTACAAATTATTTTAACTAATATATTTCACGTTTTAAACCGTTCAAGTGTTATATTTAATTGCGTACTAGTCGCGTGAGTTACAGACAGTATTAAAGCTGACATGTAGTTTTGCACTTAAATAAAAAAAAAAAATCTCTGATGTAATTCATGAATTGTGGATTAAACTAAGAAACGAAACCATATCGTAGAATCGTAGCCCTTAACTCATAACGGGGCCATTAGCGGTACCGAGCAAGCAAACAAAGCCTATTTATACCAACAACTGTCCCTTCACAATATGACTCTTACTTCGGGGTGTACAGAGTAGCTTGGGTACAGAGATATTGAATTTATACCGTAGTAGATATTAACATATGATATAGTTAGGTAAAGTAGTGAAGTAGTAGATTACGCGAGTTGTACAATTCAAATAAAACGGTCTAAAAATCAAAACATATTTAATTCATTCTTATCTAATCACGGTGACGGGTTGTGGCTAAAGCATCCGAAAGATCGAGTCAAGTAAAATCAACTAATATCGCTTTTTTAAACTGATTGTTTAAACAGTTAATTTATAATCGGCGTATATTTCTGTATAGTGTTATTAATTTATTTTTGTCCAGACTAGGCTTATCATCAACTGAATGTAAGCTATATATTTATTTACTTAATGAGAAAAAATCACATTCATATATATATTATTTTCATCCCAAAATATAACTCAGTACGAACTTAAATAACGTTACGTAGTAAGACATCACATCACATCACAAAGTTTAATAATAATCTTAATTACGTTTATTTCTTAATTCCGGCAATATGTTGTATCCGATTTTGTGCTTTAAGCTTTCTGTGAGGTCCAACAGCAGTAAGTTCTATAGTAAGAAATTTCAAAATTATTTTATACTATTTGCTTGCGTTTGAATACAAGTAAAAGATAAACATCTTTAAACGAGATTTACGTTACTCTGTACCAGTCATTCATTTTAACTCTCTTTACGGATAACGCTTATAAGACATTCGACCACTTTTAGTGCAACATCTAACACGTTAAGACATTTTAAATAGAATCATCAGGAGAGTGGTATTATTATTATTTAAAATTCAACTAATCTTTGTATACCCGCAAATCTCACTTAAAAAATTAAACAATTTATATTTCTACTTTATGCAAAATACTTTTTACTTATTCAAATAATCATGATTTTAGTCTTTGCATTAGCCCGTTTAGGTATAATAAATAAAAAATAAAAAAAATCATAAAATTTATTTTGAAGGATTTACGGATCTATCTATATGGCGCTACCGCCACTAAGATTTTATTATTGTAGAATTACGTATATCATGCATTTTTGAATGTGTGAACTCTCGTCGTTTAGAGCCATTACGTACTGTCAAACAGTCGCTGGCGACTCAGTCACTCGGCGACTATAGTGTGCATCGCCACTACGCGGTCAGTCGTCAAGTTGCCTGGGCAACCGCCGACCAGTGTGTAAGCATTTAAACTATAGTAAGTTACAGTGGTGCGTAATAGCGCTTACGGTTTCCGTTATGGTGTAAATATCTGTGTTTTTTGTTACAGGCAATTAATTAAGACAGACAAGCACGTCATTCCAAACAATAATATTTTAGAGGGATTTAAAAACACGATCTTTCGCACACACACTCGATAGATTTAAGTATGGATGGATAATCATAATTTTTATTACGTTTTTAGTAACGAAGCGGTCAACAGTTGCGTTATGTAACACTCGCATTTAGCGAGCGATGTTTAATGCGAACGCGGTTTATCAAGGGAACGCGTAGAGATGAGACAATGGGTATTGTTGTTTCGCATTTACGATAAATACTATATCCGATCGTATATTTGGATCCCGCTACTTAAATGCCTGTTTGATTTTGATAACTTTTTATATAGACGTAATGCTGAATGAAAATGCTATTGTAAATGCCTATATCTTCTAATATCAAAAGCCAATATAAGTCGACAATGGGAGTTCAGGTGATATATAGCTGTTTCATATACCATCATGTGAACTCTTCGTTTGTCCTACTCTATCATACAAACTAAATAATGTCAGCACATACACGAATGCAAGTAAAGGTTATTTATAATTGATTTTCACAGCTGATAAGAAATTTTAAGTGCTTAAAAAAGCTTTTGCTCTTTTTATATTTACATGGACTTCAATCAATATTTTTATTGAACATAGACTAAGACATTAATTAAAGAATTCCTTTATCGGAAAATATTTTTTTAAGTTGTTAATTAAAATACGACGTATTACAGGTTAAATTATATTAAAAAAATAAATAAAAGTATTTTATAGAGCAGCTAACAATTGTACATTCAAGTTAAAGCGCCCTAAAAGCCTACAGCTTGGGATTTGCCGTCAGTTACAATTTACTTATCTATTTGAATATCAATATAAATTGTCGAAACGACGACAACTTGAACGAAACTTCCCCTGGGTTTTCAGAATTCACAAACAGGTGCAATTTGCTAATAGTTTGTTGCATTTGGTTTCAATTTATGCGATCAATTTCTCAATGTTTCTTTTCGCTTTAAGTTTATATATCCGAAGGGAATGGTTAAGTCTGAGATATTTTATTTAGAATCATTTTAAAACAATCTGTTTAACTTTAATAGATTAATGATTTTAATATACTGCTAACTTAAATGAGTACTAAATAATGACATTGATAAAATATTGAAATAAAACATTTTAACGGTATTAAACCGCGATATATTAGTTAAACTTATTTGAAAATGATTTTTAACTGTTATATCGCGTTTTAAACCGTTAAAGTGGTTTATTTAACTGATATTGACAAAGTTGAAAAGTTGTAGATTCAAAAGCTATGATAAAAGCGGGAGTTAACACACTGTTCCGTAGTGTTACTTTTGCCAATTGAAAAAGGGGCTATAAAAACATAATGTGTCTTCTTAATCTTCTAATTAAATTCTTGTATTGAAAACGTCAATTCGTTTTTCACAATGTTTCCCTTATACATTTAACCCCTCAAAGAAGTGGAAAATGTGATAATTGTAAAAAGAGCATAGCACAACACATGTACATAAGTTATTTTAAACTTAACATACGTAGCCCGACCGAATTTAAAACAGAAACATTTTCCAGATAAGCAAAGCAAGGAGATACTTTCCTCAAATATTTTATGCAATTTATAAATGACAGTTTTAAAGTATCGTAATAAAATATCCGGGCGTTATCCGAGAAATTGTAGACGCAAGATTAATTTCGTCGCGTTTTGCCTTTCAAACGTTGGAGATTTTTGAATGCTTATGTTTTTTAATAATAGAGGAAGACAGACATGGGGTTTACCCCCTGCCCATGGTATACACCCCAGCCGTATGAAATCTTACTAAGATGCGCTGTTGACCCATTTTGGCTATGGCTATTCGGAAATCCACACGAAACGCGATTAAACTTCACGGCGTTTTCGTCTGAGGAAGGTGGATCGTTACCCGGGTAGATTTCGACATTTCTACCACCCGGTTAATATCCAGATTTCCAGACGAAGTCCAACGTGTTTCAGAAATGCTATAAGTTTATTAGAAACATGTTGGATTAGCCATACGTTGCTACCGTTTCACCAACAGGTACAGGCTTATGATAATGAAAGTATGAAAGAAATCTTCCATAGTCCAAAACACCCATACAACGCCATTTCCATTATATCCGCGGCAAATGGTAATTTTCGATAAATAGGCATCACGCAGCTCGCAGAATTTAATGCAAAATGAGAATTTGAATAATCCCTCGGTGATGTCGAATTACTAATTCCAACAAGAATTATTGAGCTGCCGTTTGGCTAAGTCGTATTATTTCAATTGTAAACGAACTAAAAAAAATACTATTTCAACACTTTACAAAGGTTACGATAAAGGCATCGTGCGAATATAATGGTGATTCGCGTTGTAATGGTGGTATGGAATATGGAAGATTTAATAACTGAATGCATTGGAAGGATTAAACACGACAGGTCCTTAACTGACCGGTAAATATAACAATTAACTACAGAAACAGATAATTCTTTTTACCATCTTTTATGTACAGGCGACGTGAAAATAGGACCCCTGACTACGGCTGCTGCAAAGCATCCGAAACGTCGGGCCGCAGTAAAAATTTATTGTATTTATGATCTGATACACATTTTAAACCGTTATAAATGTTTTATTAAATGTATACTATTTGCGTAAACTACAGACAATACTGGCTTTTATTTTTTAAGAGTTCGTCTAGTAGAAAGCGCTTAATTTAAACAATTGATTGGTGTTCTTCAAAGGCTACTTTTTAATAAGTATTTTTGATGATAAATTGATGAAAAAAATGAGAAGTGATGAAATAAGAAACATTTTTATTACAAAAAAAACAGTAACGCCTTAAGGTAAAACTAGTGTATTCTAATAATAAAAGCACAATTTCTCAAATCGAAATAGTTACAAGGGACACAAGCGACACAATTTAAAGCGAACTTATCTAATCTACGAGTAAAGTTAATTTTCTGCACACTGTGCACATTGTTAAGGAAGGCCAAAATCTGGTTAAACTTTACTGTAGTTTAGTTTCCAAAACAGAAATTACTATACTTATTTATTACAAAGACATTTGGTCTTAGTTGATGTTATGCCTCTAGCTAAACTAAACTGTTTTTCGCCTAATAATTGTTTGACGATATGTGGAAAATAATCGGGGGCAATTCTTATAACACTTGAAGTCGGTATTATTTAAAAAAAACTTTTTGAAAATTGACCTTTTCCTTCTTTATATTACAACTAGCAACCCGCCCGGCTTTGCTCGTCAATCCTCATACTAAAAACACTACATAAAAACTATGAACGTTCCTCTTGAATCACTCTATTTAAAAAAACGCATCAAAATGCATTGTGTAATTTTAAAGGTTTAAGCGTACATACATAAAAAGCGACTTTGTTTCATACTATGTTGTGATTCGTTAGAATATTGGAGAATTAAGTTCGACTGTTTATTTGGCTTTGCCTACCTGCGATTTTCATCAATCAAATGTACAATTAAAATAACTAAAATATCATATTATTTATAATTAATGAAGTTATTATTGTATAGAATTTATTAAGTTTTATTGTGTTCCTAAAAAATCGCTTCTTTGTATTTTATTCTGTTTGCCACAATGAAAATAGGAAATCAATCATTGTCGGGTAGAATTACAAGTAGATCTCATTCGAATTCTTAATGAGTTTTGTTTGAATTTTCCTTTTATTTGGAGCATTATTGATTAAGTACTTCAGCGATTGGATACGATTCTTTTGTTTTATTGGCCTTTGATCTACTTTGTGCGACTGATAAAGGAAAAGTACTGCGAGTAAATACATTTTAAATGGTGTTAGTTCTTATAAAACACTAAACTGTTATACCGTCGTGTATAAAATATGCATTATTCAAATTGGTTGCTGTCTTTCTTTAAATATCAGTGTTTAACGAATGCACAACCGTTGGTCCCAGCTTATCGCAAGCTATCACCAGCTCGCGAAAATTGCAACTGAGAAAGATTGTTTAAGAAACGGCTGAACGTCTTTAAGGAAATTGTTGGCGTGCTGTGATTAAAAATCACAAAATTCCGATCTAAGATTAATACAAACTAATGTGTATAAATAATGTAGAATAGAAATAAGTTTATTCAGAACAAACATAATATAAGAAGAACATAATAGAAGAAACAAATAAAATTTATGTAACTAAATATAAATAAAATATAATAATACAGTTGCCTCTGTCACGGAGCCCACTCAACTACGTTGGGACACTGATGTTCTAAGGCTCTATCAGAGGCTTAGTTAACACAGTGAGTTAGACATTTGTTTATTCGCAAACACAACTACAATTACATTATTTAATATATGTTTTCATTAAATGTACTAATAAAAGTTTTTTTTTATTATTTTCCTTTTAATATTTTAACGGATGAGTCAACATTTTACAAAGTGGTTTATCTTAAAACAGTTACATAAAAGATAGATTTTATCCGAATATCCAAAGTCAAAATATGTAGACCTATTTTGACTTTGGATATTTTGCCTGGATGTTATATGGTTCACATCAAGTGTTCTTTATGTTAAAAAAAATACAATAAACTGATAAGCAGTACCTATTCTTTGTACTGTTGAATTCAGTTTCAGACCATCTCTAGTAAAATTCAAATGGTATAGCCAACGGCGTATCTAAGTAAGCCTTACTGAAATTGAAAAACATCAATATTAGTTGCTCTAGCTTATCGACTCGCTGTCACAAGTTACTGGGACGCCACCGACAGTTACGTCTACTCAAAGTTAGTTTGAGACTTGAGTTGAATGTAATCAAACTGTTTATACCAGCTATGGATGGACAATGAGATAATAATATCCGTTTTTATAAATTTATTTAAGCTACTTTCATATTTAAAAATCTAAAATAAATTGAAAAAATTTTGACTCGGGCAGGCTTGAACCGCACGTTTCCGTCGCCTACCAAGAGTACGAGTCCCTCACTCATCGTCAATTTTTCAACGCCGTCGAATTTTTCAATTTATTTTCGATTTTTAAATTATATAGTGCCTTCATGTGCAATAACATGTGTAAAAATATTTTCAACTTTCATAATTTCAAGTCATCATAATATTGCCCTAATGCAATCAACGGGTCGTGGGTTCAATCCCCACCAGGGCCATCACATTTCCAATTTTTCAATTTCTAATTTTTTTTGAAAAATGCTTGACTTCTTTGATATTAAATGGGTGGTAGGAATCACGTTTCGGTTTCAGTCTGTCGATTTCCGAATAAACAAAGCCAAAAAAGGTCGATAGCGTATCTTGGTTGATGCTATAGGGGTCACCTACCGTCAAGTGAAACTCGTGCCATGTCCTCCTCCTATAATGAATATAAGCTACATAAGATTGGGACCGCCTATGTAACTAAAAAGTTAAATGTGTTAAGCTTTAGAGCGACCCAAGACGGGTTTTTGATGCCAGGAGAAACTATATATTGGTAGCTATCCGGCAGGGCACTAAAGTCCTATCAGCATTATTATTTACAGTCAGTAAAATAAAAGCCGATCAGTAAAAAGGTTCGCACCATACCCCACGAGGGGAACGGGATTTTACTTATTGACTTACTTATGATTCCGTCTCTATTAAGGTTACAACTAGTAACGTAACAAAATCAGAGTACCTAATATTCAAATCACAAATATCATTACCACAGGATATCCTAACTATACTTTTACTAAACGAAACATATTTAAAAAACGAAACGTGCATGGATACTAGTATCAACACTATTTTGTCTCGCTATCTAATCACTTTACCGTCAAAATTACGTCGACGAGAGACAGGCGTTTCTAAGAATAACAAGACTTCTTAGTAATATCATCCAAATAATAAAAACTATAAAATAAAGTTAAAATAAACTTTTCATTACAGGCAAAGATGTCGATTAAGACTACATTATGTAAAATAATTTAAACACCTATAACGATTTAAAACGCGTAAGATAATAATAATAATAGTTAATTTATATTTAACTATGGTCTGGCGTTTTGAAAACCAGAAGTAAACCACAGACAATATTTACATTCTGTTATATGTTTAAGGCATTTTAATCTGGGAGATTTAAAATTTGTCTAGCACGTAAAAAATTCTAGCAGTCTAATACTTTGTATGGTTCTATTTTTAAGTAATTATAGTAGATTATATATAGTATAGCAGTAGTGTTAGATTTGATACAATTATTTGCGATAGCAAACCTAGTTAGTAGGGAATTTACGATTTATTTTTTCTCCAAACCAAAACAATGAAGATTGAAAGCAATGAATTAAGATAGTGTAAAACCATATCTTTCAGAAAAACAACTTTATAACTGACGACAAAAACGATTTATTATCAGAGTTTTATAATTGTTTTTTGAACTGATCGAAACTCGAGCTCAATAAAAGTTAGCAAAGTTCTACGGAAGTGAGTATCCATCGACTTGGCTGACTTTTTATTAACTTTAACGGTTCAACTTTAACTTCGGATCGGTTGTAAACAATATCGGAATCAAGCAATTCGAAATTCGAGGAACATATTGCTTTTATGAGTAGATGTATGTCTTTATCAAAGCCTATAGAAGAGGCTTCAAGAACTTAACCCATCATTGGTGGACTTTGACAAACAAAAACAAAACCTGCTTGGAAAGGGTTAATATGATGTACCTAACAATATTAAAACTATATAAATGCTCGTGGCTTAGAGGAACCCGCTCTATCGAAAAAAAGAAGTAGTACACTTTAACTATTTATTTATTTACACTTTATTGCACAAAAGTATAAACAAGAATCAACTACGTAAAGATTATTAAAAAATATTAAGCAAAGTAGAAAAAACGTGGCGACAAAACGAGTGGCGTCGAAGTATTTGCCAATTCTTTTCGTTCGTTATAGGTTCTTGATTTCAGAACAAGGTATGGTAGTAAATTTAAATTTGTCCTGTAGTTTTTAACTGATTTGCCGTTCACAAGTGTACCTAACAATAAAGTTTTTACTTTGCCTACTAAATTAGGAACAATTACTGGGATCGTCATCTTTACGTGAACGAAGCACGGATTATATATACACAAATGTCTAAGAATGTTTATAGAGCAGTGGTAAGTTTTACTGTATTTGTAAAACTTAGATTTCGTTAAATTTTAGAAATTAAACGGAGGCAAAGTAAATTTATGAATTGTAAAATATTTCAATAAATCTACTATAAAAGTAAAAGATACTAACTAAAACATACAAGAACAATGAAAACTTTTTGGAGGTTTTAGTGGTTGTTACTACTTTGAAAAATTTAACCAAGTTTAATATAAGTTTGGTACTTATAATAATACGTAAAGTATGCTTATAATTAGTTATCATTATCGAGATTTTGTCAAGTTGCAAATGAGCATAGTGACTTAATTGATCTACACTTGTAATCTTCAGCCCTCTTAGTTTAATTTATGCTGGTTGTTAACTTGTAATAATCTATTGTTCCAATGTCTTCCTTTTTGTACAATTTAGTCTTCATTGTCTTTGTTGAACTTTGTATGTTGTGTCTGTCTGTAATTGTGATAAAATCACGACAGTCCTAATCTAATTAAAAAAAATAGTTAATCCGAATTAGGATAACTTCTTTAGTATAAAGCTGATATTAAGGAATGTACAACGAAAGTACCTTTAAAACTCCAATACAGTAAGTTAGATTTGTTATTTAAGAATTTTATTAGCTCGCTACAAAGTTAAATCGAGTTTTCTGTTCTACGACACTTCAACGGAATAGTGTTACTTAAACGTAGTGGTCTTATAGAGAGTTACTATGATTGAGAAGATATACACTTTTTTTAAATTATTTTAACTTAAAGTAGTATAGAATTATGTTATAACATTCTTCTTGAAACTAAAATCTTTTATGTCTCAGCTCCTTCTCCTTGAGAAACGTGTATATAAGCTTTTAACGGTTTGAAACCCGAAATATATTAAACGTTACACTATTTAATTTCATTTTCAATGATTTTCTTCAGCTGTCTTATGAGACAATGGACCTTTAGGCAAGTGTTAAAGTTGAAATTACATTGCACGAAAGGTGCATGAATCAATAAGTTGAAAAAAAATCGACGATGACGTGTACGACACTGTAGCTCTATTGGTTAGAGCAACAGCACGGAACTCTGTGAATGCCGGTTCAAGTCTTGCCCGTGTCGGTTGGTACATTGCCACTTATATATTTATACTAATATTTTTTTTATCTCACATTAGTTATAAGTTAAAGTTTGTAAATATATTTTATGGCAAAAACGTTTTGAATTTGAAATATTTTTAAATTTATTATGGATTTTTAAGTGAAAACTATTACTTTACTTATTACTTTAATTCTTAATTTAACTAGGGCGCAACGTTCCGTATCAGGTATTTTCAACACTTTTTGATGCTTGCCAATTCATGTCATTTTCGATTTTCAAATATTACCTACTCCTTTCACTTTTATATTCGCCAGTAAGATAAGTGTCTCACAATGTTTATATAACCTTATTTTTTGTGTGATTTTCTACATACATTTCTTGATTACACTAATTTTACTTTGCAAAGTAAACATAAATAAGGGTTCTATTAAAAGAACATTTAACGACAGAAATGCTATTGACGCGATACAAATAAAGTAAAACGGAATATGGAATTGGTAAATTGAAATATTTAGCTCTTACAAACACTGCCTGGTTCAGACATCAGCCACAGATTTATGAAAACAGTTGGCAAGTGAGAATTTTAGATTATTACTTGCAGTAATGCAAGCAATTATTAACTTTAGGGTATATTATAAAAAAATTAATGATACATATTTTATAAATTTATCATTCATTTATGTTATTAAAACTACAATTAAGACAAGGGCTTCTTTGAGAAGGTAAAAATATTTAAATAAAAAAATTTGAACGACTCAAAACGCGATACTTATTAGTCAAACTTATTTGAAACTACGGCCGAACTTCTCCCCGTGATTACGGCTGCTGCAAAGCATCCGAAACGTCCGCGTCGGGCCGTTAAAGTATTTTATTTAAATGTGTACCACTCGCGTATTTTACAGACAATTTTTAGTAAAAAGTAATTTATTATAATAAAAAATACGTACTCCTATTGTGTTTTTAGTTCGAGAAACTTTTTTAATTATATCTCGTTAGAAACTTGACTAACAGATAGTCTACAAAATTGACGGACAAAGTTTAAAACTCGTTAATCAAAAATTATCTGATGTAAACTGTCGCTACTGATTTATTCTTTATTCTGTTCAACAATTCAACATTTTACGCGCAAATACCATCGAATTCACGATGTGTTCAAAACATGAAGGGTTAAAAATAGTTGAATAAGCGACTTATGTTCGTAATATTACGACGAATGAGATAAATCTTTTTATCTATTTGTCCCATACTGGGGCAAATTAAAGGTAAATTTGTATGTTAGTTACGCTGATGAAGTTTTTATATAGGCAAAATATATAATATCTGTAGTTTAAGTACTTAGGTGGTACTAATAAAAATTCAAAATAACTCTTTAAAAAGCGAAATATTATTGTATTATAAACTAGGTGATTCAACATACATTGCTATGTTGTTCGTGCAAACAACATATTTATTATGTAGATACAACTTTAACAAATAACTTGTAATTTTGGATTAATTTCGATCAAACTTAATTACCATAGAGACGCTTCTTGCGAGTTTATCTCAAAGAAAGACATATTTTTAATTTTAATAGGAATCATTTTTTCTCGTATCAAATTTAATTCTTAAAATTGTAACTAGTCAGATATTTATTTATATATACTCCTTTGAATACTGTCTGTGGTTTACGCGAGTAGTACACATTTAAATAAAACACTTTAACTGTTTAAAACGTATAAATTAGTTAAACTTATTTAAAAAATATTTTGAGACTAAAGATGGAGGGTGTCTCTGACGTCAAATACGACATCTAATAGTATTTTTATGTTAACAACGAAATGTGTAAGTGATTTCTTTCAATAATAACCACAGATCTCGTATTAATATTGCTAAGCTTTAATAATGAAATCAGGTTTTTATTCCGCGATTTTCTCGTTTTATTTAACTTTGGATATGAAGCTCTGAAATATTCGTTCTAGCTATTTTATTAAGTTAATACGAAACTGCGGTAGACTTCCTCGAAACGTCATTTAGCTGTAAATCAAATATTTACAAGGTTTCTGATTACATGTTCTGAGAGCTCCCCCAGATTGCTTTTAAAATCACTTTAAAAATGTCTGCGATATTTATTCATAAACGGAATTATGAACATGCGATTTAAGTTTGATCATGTCGCTTACATAATATATATCTGTTTATATGCTAAATTACAGAAATTCGAAAATTAAAGACAAATATTTTTTATGCTTTGCAGCTACCGAGGTCATGGGGAGACTTAGCCTTGACCCTGACTACGGCAGGTGCAAAGCTATCGAAACGACCAGCAATAAGTGTGCCTAATATATCGCGTTTTAAACCGTTAAACCGTATTAGTGTTTTATTTAAATTTGTACTACTCGCGTAAACTACAGACAAAACAAATGTTTCTTTAAATATATGATTATAATAAAATTGGTTAAACCTACGTTTAAAAAAATGTAACATTTCCCTGTTTGGGCTGTTTAAGTAAGACGTTTGCAGAAACGAGTTTTGATACACAAAATTCTACGCGAACAAAGTCGCTGGCACAGCTAGTTAGGTATAATGCTTCTATCGCGTCCTAAAATTTAGCGTTACAATACGCTGTTTTAGGTATAAGTGGTAATTATCATTCACTAGATATAAAAATATCCCAAACAGAATGTCTATCATTAAAACCCTCAAAAGGCCGCAAAACTTTCGATTCGTAATTCATGAAATCATTAAGAACTCTCCGACAAACTTAAATCGACTTGCCATGTACCGGGTAACAAAGTTGTATTGCTCCCTGGAAGTTAGTTTTAAGCCAAAATGACATTTAACGTTTAAAACATAAGACGCAGATTAACGTAAACTTTGTATTATAATACTGTTTTATTGTTGTAAACTGGAACAATGTTCTATGCTGACGGGTTTAGCAACTAATGATTTGTAAAATCTCCAAAAAATAATACATATTAAGCGTTTGTAACCTCTTACAATAAATACTGTCTATAGTTTACGCGAGTAGTACACATTTAAATAAAACACTTTAACGGTTTAAAATGTGATATATTAGTTAAACTTATTTAGAAATGATTTTTAATTTCGGCCCGACGTTTCGATGTTAAAAATCATTTCCAAATAAGTTTAACTAATATATAGCGTTTTAAACCGTTAAAGTGTTTTGTTTAAACCTCTTACAATAGATTTTGTCGGTCGGACTTCTTGTTTACCGGTTTCTTATGATTCAAAGAAATCTATATACTCTTTTTTAATAAGAACTATAGCTCAACAATGTTTAACCTGGCGGCTCGTTGATATTTTTTAAATTATTTTATGTTTTATTTTAAACATTTTGGTTGAACTTCGTCTGGAAATCTTAATGGGACCGTCCCATAATGGAATATCGAAATTCCCTCCTGGTCGTAAACCACCGTCCACAGAAAAAATACAATACAATATTCTTGAAATATATTCAAATTATGTGATATTCTTGAAAAGCTTAGTTTACTTGTTCTAAATTTAAAAATTCTAACTATTTAAAGCATAGTCCGTAACTACGGGAACGCGTAGAGCTTTGTCTAGCACAGTGGCTACGCCAGTGGCACGCTTACCGCTGTAGAGGGTGGTTGTGTCGCCAGAGAGCGCGCTCGGCGGGAAAAGTGTTTTCTCGTTAAACAAGTTTCATTCGTGAAGTTTGACAGCGAAAATGATGGATTCCGAAATATCTGTGCAAGTGTAACTTTCTTACCGGGTAAGCTTTGAAATTTATTTGAATAAAGTTCAAATACCGTCTTTCGTTTACGCGGGTAGTACACATTTAATTAAAACAATTTAACGGTTTAAAACCACCACGTGACCACGGCTACTTCAGGGAGTAGTTAAAAAATGTTGAAATAAGTTTATTTGATATATATTACGTTTCAAACCGTTAAAATGTTTTATGTAAATTAATAAGCGAATGAAATTCCGTTTCCCCCCGTGGGGCATGGCTAACACATTTCTGTATTCGTTTAACCGATCGGTTTTACAGGTAAGTAATAGAATAAACTTTTCTGCCATGGCCATCCGAAAAATGTAGTGTTTTTCGCTCACGCTGTAAACTATAGATGTGGATTATCGATGCAAAACATCGGGTCGTAGTTACAAATAAAATAAATAACGTTTTTCGTTAGAAGTATTTACTGACATTAATATATTTTAACAGTAGTAAGGTTATTTAAGATTAAAAGAGGTCTTACTTAAACATATAAATAAAGATTGTTTTCAGTAATCGACATAGGTTAGTTTAGCAGCTGTAGCTTAAGCGGAAATACACATTTAAATAAAACACTTTTAACGGTTTACAACGCATAAGTTAACATATTTATAATTTTATTTAAAAGTATTGCGGCAGTTTTTTAAATAAATTCGGGTAATTTTTTAGAATATTTTGCATTATTGCGTGGAGATATTATCTTATTAGGTTGTTAAAGTATTATTTTCCTCTTAGCCAGATATTATTGAAGTGATTAAGATTAATACTGGAGATTACGCCATTCATGGCAATCGAAGATCCACAGACTGAACTCAAACGTCATCTCAATTATCCAATCAAGGTCCTTTGTAACTCCGAACTGCTGCCTCAGATTTATAGAAATCTTGGTTGAGCAGCTTTGGTCGAAAGCCATTTAAAGATTAATGAAAAATATACTCAAAAGTCGACGGCATAAATCTACGAAAGATGATAAATAGTAAGACATAATAAAACACTTTTAACGGGCTAATACACGAAATTAATTATCTAACTTATTTTTATTTTAATTTAACTACATCGTACGCTTTGCAGCAGCCGTAGTCACGGGGGGCTAAAACTGTTCCTAATGTCAAAATCAAATATGCTACTAACACATTACCCTAGCATATCTAAATAAATTAACTGATATATTTCGTTAAATCTGTTTCATTTAGGTGATTAAAAACAAGACAATAATTTAAAACGTAAATTGACTTTTAATAGTTCTAATAATACAAATAGTAAGTAATTACAAAATTAAGTAATTAAAGTAAAGCTTTGTTCATCTACAAGTTGAGATGCTTCATAAGCACAAGACTTAAACCTAAGACCACAGCACTATGGAGAAAAACTTCTACTCAATTGTACACGATAACTTGAATTATATTAACCACACATTAAAGCAAAATCAAACGCCACCTTTCTAATAATATATTCCAAATAACCTCTATTATATCCCGGGAAAGCTCAATAGGGAAGCCTTTTCTTAGCAGAGTGATTTATACTGCATTCATAGGTTTTCAACACATAATACAATTTTGATGAATTTTCCATTGTGCGCTATTGTGTGAAATTATTGAATTGAATTACTCAGTAACGTTGTTAACACGTTTCATTTGCCTATTATTTTAAAAATATATTTACTTGTACGCACAATACGTTTGTTCTACAGAGGAGGTTTTCTTTAGGTCGCAAGCAATGATATAAGACTGTGATTTGACGCACTATCTTGCGTGCTGTTTTTAAAGTAGGAGCTTCGTCAGGTTGAAGAAAAAATCCGATCTATTCCAAGTAGAGTGTAAATAAAACTAACACAAGCACAATTGCTATAACTTGAATTTAAATTGTCATATTTTAGCATTTATAAACAATAAATAAATAATGTAATCATGTATTAAGATTACACGTTGAAGTAATAATGAGTAAGCTTTCAGCACGTCGAAGGCTCATTTAAAACTTAACGAAATAAGCTTAGAAATTCTAGCTCAAAATTATAAGCTAAATTGAAGTGACAGTGTTTATAAGACAGAATAGCTGAGAAGGGTTTGATTACGTTAATTGATTCTCGTCATCTGTAATTATTTGATGTGAAAATTATATTTTCACAAATACCTCGCCCGCTTTTCCAATGAAACAAGTATGGGTAGATTTGCGGTAGATGAAATAACCTAGCCGTATTTCTACATCTAAACAAAACGCGCTGTCAACCTTTTAGCTTCAAATATTAGGAAATTCACGGGTTTTTTTCAAAATAAATATTGTTAAAAATGATATTGGATCTGGTGGGGGGAATCCACGACCCTTTGATTATTAGCCATGCATTGCTTTACACCAAACCGCCGTCACCAAAACCCGTGAAAAAAATACTTTTGACATAATGGCTGCCTCTTTTATCGCGTGGTTTATAGTGCAGTTTACGATATCCAGGGTTCGATTCTCGATCGAACGAAATGTAAAAGAGGTAGACGCAGTGGGATTAAAACAAATGATTTTGTAGCTATCTTGTCTATTTGAAGCCGAGCCACAGCAACTCTTTTAGTTCAGATTAAAACCTTTAAAAAGACATTTTTATATTTCGGAACAACATCTCATTCTGCATATTCATTAAAAATGTCTCGCTTCTCAGAATCTATTAATAATGATTATTGTCATTAAATAATCATTATTAATAGATTCTTACGACATTATTGGCGGACCCAGAGAGTTATGACGCCATAATGCGACATTATTTATATCTGTCAAAATAGAATGACAAGGGTGTTAGAGTTTTTGTGAAGTGGCATATTTCATTATTTCACTACAACATGACTGAGACAGGTTTGACGTTGATTAAAATGGGAAGAATGGATTGAAAAGATATTTTATTGGACCGTGAGTAATCGCGAAGTGAGACCGGCACAATACTTCATAGTGGAACGGCCTGGACATTGTAAAGTCTAGTTATACTAGGCGAACGCCAACACAAAGAAGAATTACTAAAATAATAAATTTAAATAAATCAATTTAACGGTTTAAAACGCGATATATTAGTTAAACTTATTTGAAACTGATTTTTAACTTCGGCCCGACGTTTCGGATGCTTTGCAGCAGCCGTGGTCACGGGGAGACGTGTATCGCGTTTTAAACCGTTAAAGTGTTTTATTTAAATGTGTACTACTCCGTAAACTATAGACAGTATTTTAAAAAAAAATCTATAAACATATACAGATAATAATTACCATTATGAACGTCAATAATCGACAGGTTCGTTGGTGCAACGATAGTAATGTGTGACTAATCATCAATGGGTCGTAGGTTAGATGCCCACCGGGTCAAAAATGTTTCTAATTAACTTATAATTTTACTGAAACGCCCGTCTGGACATTTAATGGGTAGTAATATGGAAATTCCATACCGTTAAATAACCACTTTCCACAAATGGCAAAGCCGTGAAGTTTAATCGCGTGAAGTTCAGTCTGTCGATGTCCGAATATTCAAATCCAAAATAGGTACAACAGTGCATAGCATAGACCTATATATATATATATATTTTTTTTTTTTTATTTGTAGTTAAATTTAACTACAAATAAAAGTTTTTAATATAGATTAAACGTTGGCTATATTTAAGCGCAAGAGGTCCTAGGTTCATAACCGACGGACACAATAGACAGCCTCTGAATGGAACCGGACACAAAAATGTGTTCGTCCCATACTTTTTTCAAACCATTTTTTATGCCTGGTCTGAAGCTTTTCGCTGAACTATAATTTATCTGTTATCGGCTTATAAAGACAATATTAAAATGGGCTTTAATAAATCATGTTGCGCACACTCTTAGCACCAATAATTTCCCCTGGGCAGGGCTTCCAGTTTAGCTTGGACTATCTGTGCTAACTTTGTTTACTATGTTAGTATGTAGAGGGCGGAATTTTTATAATACGTTGGTGATTCAAAATTCATTATAATACTTACATTCATTTGAGATTGAAAAAAAATGTACCAATTAGGGACTCAAATTCGTGACCACTTAACTACGTAACTATTTCTCGCCAGTGTTATATATATATTACGTTACGAGATGTACAAGGTTCATTTCCCGATAACATATAGTCTTCCGTTTCTAGTACTAATATTAAAAATTTTAAATATGTTATCATAATGCACGGGAAAAAGTTATTCTTAACTTTCTGTGTTTCTTACGCACCTTTTTTTAATATATTGTCCACACTTTCAGACAAAGAGCATCATACAGGTTGATGAGAAATGAATTAACATTAAATAAAACATTTTCAACCATTTCATATGCAAAATATAAGTTAACTTATTTTAATTAGTTTTAACTACGGAGGTATCGGACACTTTGCAGTAGCCGTGGTCGAGAGGGACTAACTAGTGCACTAATGTTTTTCGCGTTTTAAACCGTTAAATGGGTTTCATTGAAATGTGTACAACTCGTGTAAACTATCCTAGACTTCTCTTTTCTTTAATACAATTTGAGTAAAGATATTGTTATATTCCCGAAAACCACGGGTCTTCCAAGATTGGCCGTTATAAGTGCTTTGTACGTGTGAAAAGGCGATAAGTTTTGTTTTTATAAGCTTTGCTACATAAAGATGTTTTCTTTATATTTATGAGGGGTAAGTGTTATTTAATAGGCTCTTAAAGTTGTGAGGTATTTTTCTTTGTAGTTAAGTATACTTTCTAGCACGTGACTGTCTCCGTGGTATAATGGTTAAACACCTAACATGGCATTAAGTAAGAGAGGTGTCGCGTGTAAAATAAAGTATAAAAATAAGAATAAGAACAAACATAGACGTTCGTATAGGGCAAAGAAGCCTTGAATAACATCGAACAATACAAGAGACACATATTTCTGTCCGCCACACATAAATTATAAGAAAAGAAATCATATTTTAATACAAATATAGATTTATTGCACATGCCCAACACATTGAATATTCACCAAACCATTTTTAACGGTCGATAACGTGAAAAATATTGGTTTTATAACCTATGTTTAGGGTGCTTTACAGGGTAGGAAACGTGGTATTTAAATTTCAAATATTTTTACTTCAAATTTTATCCGTTAAATTAAACTAGTGGTACAAAAAAAATATTTTTTTTTCAATTAATTCATTATAAAAATAATGGACCCGGCGGGGAACGAACCTACGACCCGTTGCTTATTCAGACATTGCTATCATAGCACCAACGATCAATCAAATAGACCTCCATCGACTGTTCAAATAATTATAACATTAATCAAAATTCCACTTCTCACATATTTACAAGCTCAATTCCAGACAGTAAACAGGTCCGCTATAATGAAAACGCAATTTCCCAGCTCGGGTAATAATTAATGCTTCCACGGGGAAAATACCCGCATTGAATTCTTTGCCGACTAATTAGATCTTGTTGGAAATTAACGGGCATATTATATAATTTACTGAGTAGGACTTGTATGGCTTTTGTGTTTAAGGAAAACCTAGATGAAAGACTTTTCTCTTACAAGACTTTCTTCTTACTCTTTTCTTCGCTTACTATTTTCACTTAGTAATGTCCCAGTGCTAGAAATAGCTCTCATCACTCATATGAAGAGGTCTTAATAGCTTACACCCACCACTCAGTTCCATAGCGGATAGGTGGGTTGAAAATTTGTGACCGGTTTATCGTGAAAGTAGGTAGTAGGTACATTCAAATTCCGAGCTATTAATTGAAAGTCTCTAAGAAAATTTCAAAATAGCTGTATTTGAACCCGGAACGTCTTGCACGACGACTTGACGAGAGCCACGACGTAGGCTAAACAATTCAAATTCAAAATAGTTTAGACGACACCAAAGAACATACAGAGAGAAAACACTTCAACGGTTTAAAACGCGATATGTATTAATTTTAATTTTATTTTTGTGATTTGTTTTATTTAAATGTTCACTACTCGCGTAAACTATAGACAATGTTTAACATACAAAGAATACAAAAATTATACTAATTTTAATGATATAAAAAAATACATAAATGCGTTACCATTATCACATACACTTACTTTTCTGTGGAAGGACATCACTCAGCTGTTGCTGCAACAGTTCTTCACGTTCGTTCTACGCCCTTGATTTGGGAACTGGAAGTAACTGTAAATTTAGAGTAACATTTTTACATATTTTGACGTTTATAAGTGTAGAGCTACCTACATAAATGATTTTTGATTGATTGATAAAATTTACTTGAAAAGCAATCAAAAGTACGTCTTCTTCGTGCGTCTGGTTAATGGAGATAGCAATATGGATAGGCAATGTAAACGTTTAATGACTATAAAGACTGAAATAGATAAACGAATTGTGCAGTTGAAGTATGTAGCTTAAAAATACATCTCGCATCTATTGAAGTTTCAGCTCGATTAAATTCAATTCGAATCAAACTTGTCCTGAATTTCAATCGGAAAATGATCGAAAAACAAGTCGTTTTCGCAACATGTTTTGCAAGTTTTGACCTAAATATGTCGGCGCCCGATTCCACCAAGCGTCAACAATGCACTTTAATTTTTAAATTCATTTTTTTATGTTAGCTATGCACTCGAAATCAGTGTGAAATTTTAACGAATTTCAGGTGGATATGGAAAATTGTTTTATATTTTTAACTTTTCCCGGCTGGTGTCGCAAAATACGGATATTTCCAGGTAGATTGAATAACGTTTTAATAAACAACCCTTTAGCCTCGGGTTAGCAACCACAAATATATATAAATCTTTACTCGTTATTTTACCTTCGCTATTTAATAGACAGTTAATATGACCTAGCATTGCGTTAAGGGTTTTACTGCTAGAAAACAAATTCTAAAGCTGCTTCTTCTAAGCATTCTAATCTTAAATACTGTCTATAGTTTACGCGAGTAGTACACATTTAAATAAAACACTTTAACGATTTAAAACGCGATATATTAGTTAAATTCTAATCTTGTCCGTCAGTAAAAAGCGTTCAGTGTTACAGTCAGAGATACGTCTGCCCTATTTTCCAAACAGGATTTAACAAGTACTTTACATGTAATTGTAATTTATTCATCATTGTCATTATATATGTGTATCATTTATTGTTGTATTTTTAATTGTAATTTGTACTGGTACAAAAATAAAAGAGTGTTACGCAGGACGGCTCACGAACCACCGGTTCACTTTACGAAACCAAGTTTAGTCTTTGATATTTCGAATACAATACTGTCTATAGTTTACGAGAGTAGTACACATTTAAATAAAACATTTTATCGGTTTAAAACGCGATTTATTAGTTAAATTTATCTCTCCGTGGTCTCCCCGTGACCACGGCTGCTGCAAAGCATCGTAGCATTTTTAACTTCGGCCCGGTAAGTCGGGCCCAAGTTAAAAATCATTTTCAAGTTTAACTAATATATCGCGTTTTAAACCATTCAAGTGTTTTATTTAAATGTATTTCGAATAACCAAAGCCAAAATACGTCGACAGCGCATTTTGTTTTGATTTTATATTTCCACTCCTTCCTGTCTGTCCTTCTCTATCATAAACAAAATAAATCAAATCAAAATCAAAAATCATTTATTCATGTAGGTAGCTTAGTACACTTATGAACGTCAAAACAGGTAAAAACTTAAGACTCTAAATTTACAGTTACTACCAGTTCCCAAGTAAGGGCGTAGAACGAACGAGAAGAACTGGCAAGAAACTCGCCGCCACTCCGTTTAATTGCCAAGTTTTTATTACATTTCCTTATATTGTGTACATTTCTTCCTTGATAGAGCGGGTTCCTCCATAGCCCAAGCATTTTTATCATTTAAATATTCATTTACGTTAAAATAACCCTTTCCAAGCAGTTTTTGTTTAAAATATACTAAAATGATATTTAAAACAATAATCAAAACGCCTAAATATATACAGATCTATTCGTAAACACAATAATAAAACCACAAGCTTTATCCGAATACGATCAGCAGCTCATGAATAAATTTGCAAGAGTTTTCCGACTGATAACGCGCTGTAATGTCTTTGCCTGACAGTAGGGTGGCCATTATTTGCGCTGATGTAAGACTATTGGGGGCAGTGTCTTAGAGAAAAGCTTGCGGTCTTAAAGGTAAATAATTAATCTTAGAATTATTGTACGGATAATCTCTTTGTAACCTTTGATAGACGGCCTTACGTAAGTAAATATTATTTAAAACACTTTTAAATGTGTTAGTTGAATTAGTTTTTGACGTCGATACCATATTGAGAAGTGACGATTGCAATTTTTAAATAAGGTTTAAAGACATTTTGTTCTCAATAAAATACAAGATCACTGTCACTTGTAAAATTATTTTTACAATTTTACCCGTATACAACGTTCAAGAAATTAAGACTAAGTATTACGCAATACGAAAAAACGGAAATAGAAAAAAGTTAACTATGTATATTATTTTTTATAACAAAGTAAAGCTTCCATGATGTCACCGGCGAGTAGTCGATCCCGTTATAGCTTACAGCCGCTGTATCGAACTTACTGCCTTTCCAAAAGTAATCCGCTTGGATCGATATATTCGTGGCGTGTTTTTTTTATTAGTTTTGGACTATTTAAATAGTCTTTTATATCGTACGAAGACTTTCATAATCATGCCATTTGTTTTTAATAAAAAACATCTTTTAACTAAAACTCTAGATTTTAGTTCAAATTTTAGTTTTTTAGCCATTTAATTACAAGTAGAACTATTTTACGAGAAAATTATGCCATTTTTTCTTTCTAAACTTCCTAAACTTAATCATAATCATAATAACCCGGGTTGGATTTCCCTTTATAATTTGACTGTAAGAGATCTTATGGTCACTCTAGCGCAGAACAGTGGGCGATTAGGGCGTATTGACCTCGACGTTGCTGAAAAGCCGCTGAATTATTAAGTTTTTAGTCTCCTTACAGCATCTCTTAGAAGTGACTTTAGAGCATTATTATAATACTACAAAAAACCTAGAAAAATTATTTGGATATTTGGAATAATTTGTGTAAGGTTATTTTTATTTTTATGTTTACTTCTCTAACTTTACTGAGATTTTAACCATCTGTAATACCATCTGTAATACAATAACCATCAATTAAAAACAATACAATACATGGAGTTAACTACATTGTAATAAAATAATAATTTAATAATGTTTATTTTTCAGATCGGGCGTACAAAAGTTTAAAATGAGATTTCTGTGGTTTGTCATTCTGGCAGCGACTGTACGCATCGGTAAGTCATTTTTTCCAAGTAATTTTAATATACAAATTGCTATATAATATGTTTCGTTTACTATATATTTAATTACTTTGTTTTTTAATTACCGTGAACCAGGATATAATTAAGTGACAATGTGTTTTATAAAACAACTGAAAAACCCCAGTCTCATTAATCACTTCTAATGCATAGATCTCGAATTCAGTTTAAATTTAATAACTCTTATACATATAAAAGAATTAAAAGGGTGCAATAACCTTTTTAAATCCTTAAGTAGTCTATTACGTATTTAAAAAAATTTCAACAGGGCTCGGCGTTTAAGCGTTTTCTTTAAACTTATTACGTGGTCGCCATAAAAACTTATTCTAAAAAATAAACTAGCGAAACCCTCGAAGAATGAAAGGAAGCTTATAATATCGGAGTGGGAAAATAAAATCCTTGGAGATGTCTCAGAAATTTTAATTAATCCGGAATGCAACAGAATTTCTCCATAATACTAGTGGCTTATTAACCAGGAATACCTTTATAGTGAATCGAAAAGACTTAGAATTATTCATCTCATTACGAGATAAATTTGCTTCAACGTTTTAAAGATTGCTTACGTTAAATCTCTTAGTTCGAAATCTTTATTAGGGTTGCCATGTAATAAGAATTCGTAATTGCCTTGAGGGGCTTGTCAGTTCAATGATAGCAGTATATTGCTAATAATCAACGGATTGTGGATTCGATGTCCATCGAATCAATTATAATTTTTCTGAAACATATTGGACTTCGTCTGAAAATCTAGTTATCGAATTATCGTCAGGGTCATGAAACACCGTCCACAGATAAAGTAAGTTTAATCGCGTCTCCACTTCAGTCTGTGGATTTCTGAATATCCAAAGCCAAAACAGCTGAGCGCATCATGTTGAGACGTTAAATAACTGTGGTACTGAATAATAAAAAGAAATGGAAAATTTCGTACTAAATAGTAGTGATAGAATGATAATGTTTTTGACGTTTTCTCTGCGTGCATTCTGCCTTTTAGACGTCGCTTTAAAAGGGATTAATTTTCCAAAGGGATTTTGATTCTACTTTTTTCCGAATCGAACACCAATAAACGGATCGTAGCCCAGTTTCTAGTAAATCCGATCAGCTGTTTATAAGTTTTAGAATTTGCAGGGTTGACTTTTTAGTTATTTTTCTGGGTTTCTAGAAATGTGTTTGTGTTGTTCTTTTAAAGATCAGTCGATGTGCTTAAATATGTAGGTTGAAAAATGATTTATTACCAAGTAAACAATGTTAACTTCTATACACATACTAAAGTATATTTATGGACAGAACTATATATAAATATCAAATATTATTTGAAAACGTTAACATTTCTCACATGTTATTGCACATGATGGCATTATATGTATAATTTAAAAATCGGAAATGAGAGGCGCATGTATCATTAAGTTGAAAGTTTTCGACGATGAGGTGTAGGACTCGGTAGCTCAATTGGTAGAGCAACAGCGCGGAACGTTGACGATGTCAGTTCAAATCCTGCCCGAGTCAAAAATGTCTCCAATGTATTTTCGTTTTTTAAATTATTAATAACCGTTGAAATACTATTTAAAATGGATTTTTAATTTTTATGATACGCGTAACTTATTAAAGTTTTGAAATATTAAAATTGACTTAACAAACAAGAGGTTAAAAAGGCAATACACATAGCACATAGTAAACAAAATTTATACTCACTTTAGGAAACGCGTATATATTAAAATGTCTTATAATGTCATTTTTACAAAAGCGTACACTCAACAAAGGCCCTACATACGTAAATTGTGTTAACAAAAACTACTTCGTTAGTTGCAAAAAACCTCAGCTCATTACGGCTTGAGATGAACAAAGGACAGGCCTGAACTTGCGAATAATGCCTGAACGAATGAACAGCTCGATTATTGTGACATGTTATGTGGATTTTTCCCCTTTGTACCTTCACTAGATACACAGATTCGTCGGCTTTAAAACCGGTTGTTGCTACCGGATTTCATTTGGTTACATAAAATACTTTAACGGTTTAAAACGCAATTTATATTAGTTGTACTTATTTGAAACTTATTTTAACTACAGCCCGACGTTTTGGATGCTTTGCAGCAAACGTGGCTACGGAGAGGCTACGGCGTTACGATGACCCTAACGTAGCACCCGGCCACTTTCGCCAAATACCAACAGCCGTTTTCACTTTGATATTAGAGACATCTTCCATCTTTAGTCTCCCCGTGACCACGGCTGCTGCAAAGCATCCGCAACGTCGCCCAGTTGTTAAAATAATTTTCAAACAAGTTGAAGTAATATATCGTGTTTTAAACTATTAAAGTGTTTTATTTAAATTTGTACTACTTGCATAAACTGAGATAGGGACAACTCTAAAGTATAAATAATGTCGCGGGGCGAGCGAGGGGTACGTGGCTGCCCCATATAGGGACTTGTCGGCGCAAAACATTACGCCGCTGAGGCAGTCGGAACCGATGATGGCGCTCAGTGTTGCGAGGGCGTACTGCACCGTATCTTATGATGTGGTGTGCGTGATAGCCGGGCTCGTTCAGCTGAGTTCTAATTAAAATAATTAATATAATTCTAGTTTCAAACTGTGAACAGCATTTTAAGAGATAAAGATATGTAAGATACGTCGTAAGGTGGGATGGGTTTTTAAAAATATTTCTTTAATTAAACTGCTTCGCGACATATTTACCGAAACCGACAAACGAACCGGTTTAAACATTGAAACTTATAACGTATGACGTAGTTTTTGAATTGTTTTACTGGTATTTAAAAATGCGGTTTCATTTACAGTTGTTGGTTTTGAGTTTGTCCCGGCATTGTTTAACTGTTTTTGCGTTTAAATGTTTTTGAATGAAGCAGCGTTGCCGTAAAAATGTATTTCACAACTTGCTTACTATGCTAGGTTTTATTGTCATAAAATCTTGCTGAATTAAAAATATTCAACGTATATTCTTTTACAAGGCAATCATATGATTGTCTTTACTTTGTTAAAGCGACACTTTTCAAAAATAAACAAATAAAATAGTTTTTTCATCTTACGATTATGTCTTTTCATATATTGCAAAGGATTTTTAGGCAACTTTATTTATCGATATGATAAAAACTGTGTCTTGATTGCAAACTTATTCCTTAATAAAATAGTATCTCATTCTTTTTTATGGCAGATGAAGACAGACCACTTCTTCAATATCCAAATTTCCAGACGAAAGCCAACATGTTTCAGAAAAATTATAGATTTTAAAAAAAGATACATGTCGAACCCGGTGGGGATCACAACCTCGACCCGTTAGTTATTACATTGCTACCATTAGACCAACGAGTACGTCAAAATAAATTATTTTTTGTACATAGACAACTTACAGTATTAAAACAATTATTTTATTATTTTGACGTATTAAAATCATATGATCGAGCAATGATTCGCTAGATGTGAAGTTATTATGAGCTCAAATTGATCTCTCAAGTTAGGTCTTGTAGTCTGTATTCATCTTGCCTCCGGGAGCGAACACTATAGATTCAGTTATAAACTCCTTAATAATGAAACTTCGTAGTCGACAATTATAAAGTTTTACGTTCAAATAAAGATTGATTTGTACTCTGAATAATAAAGTTAATAAACTGTCGTCTCGATTGAAAATTGACAGGGTCCGCTATCGTTTGACTCTAGGACAAAACAAGTGGTATGTAGACTTGAATGACTAGAATCAAAATTATAGAAAGAAAGATAATTTAAAAGTAGAAATAAACAAAAATAACATATTTTTCTCTAAATCACGATTAAAATTTTTGACAAAAGTACCTAATGCTCGTCAAATTTTTAGTTATATTACATATTATTATGATAATTTAAAAATCGAAAACAAATTGAAAAAAATTTCGACTCGGGCAAGACTTGAACCGGCATCGTCAGCGTTCCGTGCTGTTGCTCTGCCAATTGAGCTCAGGGGGAGACAGTGTCTGACAGAGACGGTGTCACCCCGTGACCACGGCTGCTGCAAAGCATCCGAAACGTCGGGCCGAAGTTAAAAATAATTTCCAAATAAGTTTAACTAATATATCGCGTTTTAAACCGTTAAAGTGTTTTATTTACTTTTTTTAATACCCACAAACAACATCGGTCGCCACCCGTCGTTTTTGCAAGTTATTCCTAAAGGATAGACATATATTGTCGCGGATTTCTTTAACAATCAAAGAAGAATCATTATCTGATCATCTTGTTTGTGTATCTTGAACCGTTTTCGCAGCATATGCATCGAGAACCCACAGAGATGAATAATTTTACCCGTTTTTCCACATTTCCCGCTGTTTCTTTGCTCCTATTAGTTACACGTGTTTTATAGCCTTCCGATAAATGTTCTAACCAACACAAAAATAATTTGTCAATTCGAACAAGTAGTTCCTGAGATAAGCGCGTTCAAACAAACAAACTCTTCAGCTCTAGTTAAGATAGATAGAATGAAACACAATTATGACGCCGGTCTTTGAATTTTTTTAGCCCGCTCAAACACAGTATTTATTCATGAGAACTCGAGATACTTTTGAAAATGTAGATAAAAATGATCGCAAAAAATTGAAATGGTAATGGTGGCTTTTGTCATAATGGTGTGTGTTTTGTAACAAAGTTGGACTCGGCGTGTCTTTAAATATTTTGCAAATGAAAATGAAGATTAAACGAATTTATATATATAAATCTATACTAATATATAAAGCAGAAAAGATTGTTTGTTTCGCGCTTATCTCAGGAAGTTCTACTCGGTGGAAGGGAAAAAATAATTCTGGAGGAGGAAACAGTGGGAAATGTGGAATAAACGGGGAAAATTGTTTAGTAAATTATGAAATTATTTTAATCGCTGTGACAGCTAGTGACATACTTAAAATAATGCGACGGTAAGTGTATTAATTTCGAAATTCAGCAATTGATAAAAACACAAATTCTAGAGTAGATTATCGATTGCATATTTTATTTTACTTACTTATTAGTAAGCATGTGTTATATAGATATTACGTAATAATGGTAGGTTGAAATTATGAAGGTCAACATTTCTTTGTAGCCGCATCTTTATGTATTCAAATCTTATTAAAGCACTCAGTAGGTTACAGACAAGCTATTTTCAAATAATTCAAAAGAACACACGAACAATCAAACCCTCTATCAAGAATTAACACCTCTGTAATCCTTAAGAAAATAAAACATAGATCATGTAGATAGCCTTACTTTTATAATTTAATGAAAAGTTTTAGAACTATTATGCCTAACGCATGACAACGAGTTTGAGATGTATTTGCAAAACGGCTGGAACTTCTTACGACTAATAATTTATCCCAATATCTAGAATTGTAGAAGTAGTAGCACTAGTAGAAATAAATAAAAGTTCAATCTTCTTCGAATAGCCAGCTTAGTGGAGCACTGATAAAGGAATTATGAATCCCATTGGATAGTGTCGTGTGGTTTTGCTCCTAGTTAGAAACTTCGTTATAGACTCCGCGTACGAAGCCTTCTATTAGATTTGAGGCGATTCTCGCTGGCTTTTAATACTGTTATTTCGCTATCTGGGAAATATGAGAGTTTTTGATCTACGCTGCATTACCATTTTGCATTTACAGTAAGTAAATCAAATCAAAGAGTTAATTAAATAAAACACTTAAAACAAAGTCTCCCCTTGGCCACGGCATAATTAAGTTTACCTAATATACATCGTGTTTTAAACCGTTAAAGTCTTTTTAAATCTTTACTACCCGCGTAAACTACAGACAGAGGTAAGATTTATATTGTTTTTATACAAACTACCTAACAAGAAACTAGTTGTTTTGTCATTTAAATTACTTAAAGAGAATAATTTGGTAGAATAAAGTAACTCTATGAATGAAAGTATATCCTCAGACTTCAAAAATGTATTTAATTTTTTATTAAAATCAGTTCAGTCGTTTTGGGGTTGTTCGCGTCCACTACACGACTACGTACGTACACGACTGTGACGGGAGAATATACATATTTAAGTAGATTCTCTAAAAACAAAATGCGATAGTTGACACTATTGTTTTTTTAAGTTTAACTTTAGACAGGTTCTTAATTAAAAAAATGAAAAGTTCCAAAGTTAGTCGTTATAAATTGTCTTTGCTGATTAGCCAATACAAAAACAATTTATATAGTAACTAAATTTACTATAGTAGAATCTATCCTTAAATAGCTTTAATAAAAAAAAAAGTAAACTTCTACGCAACTTATTGAAAAAACCTAACTTGTAGCTTCTATAAGTAATCGAATCCCAGATCTCTTGTGATAAAAACGTTAGTTTCCTTTGAAAAAAGTTCGAAACCAAACAGAATGTTTGTATAGCATCCAATTACCGTGGGGAACACTTAAAGCAATGAATAGAGTAATAAAATACGTACATTTTTACATAAAAGACACGTATTTAGGAGGATTCCACTGAATGGGTCTAGTTAGGCGCGGCGTTCGTTACGTCGTATTGTGGAAACTACGTACATATGAGACGTTCGTGTGTGAATTTTTTGAATAGTGGAAATCTTACTAGCAGAATACAAAAAAAAATACGAATCTATATTAATATTATAAAACTGAAGTTTATTTGTTTGTTGAATTGAAAAAATATAAATTGGACCATTTATTTCGGAATACTTCAGACTATAAAACAACAAGCTGCGACTAAGGCTGCGAGCGAAGAAACACAGGAAAATGTATCATCTTTGATGCCGAAAACCGTTCAAGATACTAAAATATAATGTATAACATAATTTTTGATCTGTAAATAATCTAAGATAATGTCCGCGACTATATTAGGTATGTCTAATTACGATCTATTTAAGAATCACTCAAAAGAACCGTGTTTATAGCAATCAAATTTCGTCGAATTACTCTATATGGCAAATGAACGTTTGCAACATCAGCTAGATCATGGGTTTTGTCGTAATTGAGAATTTGTTATCGACATTTCGCTATAAGCATCATCCGGAAATGTTGCGCTTTTCTTGACGAAGCAAAAACCTCAATACTTAATATTATGGGTATTGATTGCCTCGTAAATTATATAATATTAGATACTAAAAGACAAAAAAGACGCGGTAGTCATATATGGCTATTAAGCAATACATTGTGGGTTTGATTCGAACTCGGTCAATCATGTTTGAAATGCCGGATGTTTGAATGGACGGATTGTCCATTTAAAACTTTAAAGTGTAAATTCGCGTTTCCATTTCTCTCGTTTGATGGAATCTGAAACGCTGCGGCCCTATATTATTAAACAGCGATGCGTGGTCGCCCTATTTTGTTTTCATAAATCTGAAAATCATTGAAATCAACACATGGATTGATTTCAATCACGTTGGACCCTTTGCAAATCGAACCCACGCTCCGTCGCTTACCTTTATTTAATACAATAAAGCGTTAGTATTATATCCCCTCATTGTTGTTCCCCGTAGTTCATTAATGCACGTTCACTTGCAGCCACTTCGTAAAACGTGTCGTATCTAGATCCATCCGTTCAGTAACTCTTAGCTGCAACGGAAATGCTTGTTCGTCGCCTGTTTTCAATAACGGAGTACTGGTGGTGATCGCGTTTTAAGATAATATATTCTAAAGCTCGGTATTGTTAAAATAAGAATATTTAAAAAAAAACACTTTGACGGTTTGAAACGCCCCGTGACCACGGCTACAGCGAAGCATCCGAAACGTCACGCCGTAGTTAAAATAAATTTCAAATAAGTTTAACTAATATATACTATGTAATTTTAAACCGTTACAGTGTTTTATTTAAATGTGTACTACTTGCGTAAACTACAGACTGTATTTATAGAAATATTTGTGTTAATAACAAGTATTCTTTAATATTTTTCACATGTAATTATTACACATGCTGGCTATACTAACACTATATAAATTTAAAATAGATTATAAATTGAAAAAAACGTGTATGTATCAAATAGATTGAAAAAACTCGACGATGACGCGTAGGACAGGCTAGCTCAATTGGGTAGAGCAACAGCTCAGAACGTTGATGCCGATTCAAGTCTAGCCCGTGTCGTGATTTATTCAATTTATAGTTATTTTTTTTTTAATCTAACAAGTATACGTTCACTGTTCTTGTGTGCAACTTTAAAAATATAATATTATATTATTTGCATAATGTTCTTAAAAAACAATGTTCAAAGCCAACATAAGACGGCAGCGCGTCTTGTTTAGAGTTATACGGCGACGAAATTTGAAAAAATCTATGGTACAATATTATTCATTAATTCAAGTATTTCTAGCCGTAATATAATACAATATTTTAATAAAAGTTAGCAAACCTTTCTAGTTAGACTGAGTACGTACTTAATCAAAAACTTTACATAATTAAAATGATTGAAGGGTAGTTGTAACTAGTTGAGAACTAACTGAAATCCGTTCGAGAAAATTAGGAGAAACTATTCGGATTGTTTCGACATAGTTTACTTACAAACAGTGAAATTGATTTTTTTTTCAATACATACATTGATGTATTTTCTCAAGTTTACAACATTCTACGACCTAAATTTAGTTACAATTTAATTATTTATATGTACAAAGTTATTTTAGCAAGTCCATGTGTGTATGTGCTTTTTCAGACTTATAAGATTTTTATATTATTTTGGGTATTATTAAAATTATCGTGTGAATATCTTAAAATAAGTACTGTAATTTAATAAACCGCAAAATGCAAATAAAATATTACGGATTTGAATCCGATACCAAAGGATATTTGTGAAACGCATGTCGTCATGTAAAAATGATACGATGCTTTTAACTTCTTTTTATCCTACTGTTCTTTTCTCGACACTGTGATTTATTCAATGCAGTTAGTTCATACGATTTTGCCGTGGAATATTCAATCATCGGTGGAACTTCGTACCTATAATAATTGGAAGGATTGTGAGAATCGGTAACAAGAGGAAACTGTGTTTTAAAAAGCTGCATCGCTAAGTAGAAGTTGTTTTCAACGCTTTTTTCCTTTTATAAACTTTCTGTTTTCAAACTCTATTTCTAGCTCTTCCAATTAATTATTTTGAAATCTAGACGTATTCGCAAAGAGTATTCAACACTAGCTGTGTCAACGACTTCGTTCGCGAAAATAGTTGTTTTGGGATACCAATTTCTTTTCGCAGACCTCCTCCTCATTTTTATATATTTTAGCCTTTACTAACGATGTCAGTTTCGTCCCATCGTTCGTGCAAGATAGACATATACTGTCTGAACATTTTTTAGATCATGGAAAAAGGATTAATTCTTTAATTCATGTTTTTGGGTATCTTAAACCGCTTTCGCAGCGCTTTGGAAACCCACAAAGTTACTAATAATTTTCTACCTAATTGTCCTCATTTTCCCACATTTCCCGCTGTTTCTTTGCTTCTATAAGTTACAGCGCGATGTTTTATAGCCTTTCTCTATAAATTCACTAACACAAAAATAATTTATCGACCTAGTAGTTCCTGAGCGCGTTCAAACAAACATTCTACGCAGACGAAGTCACTGACACAGCTAGTGTTTGATCGTGAATATAAACCTACTTTTAGTGTTGTATAGGATTATGTTAAACACGAGAAGTCTTATTCTACGGTTTTCAATCTGGGCCTTATGTGGCTATTACTAGATTGTGTTATGTTTCAATTACACTGTAACGTTTGAAGAACCCTGTGGCCAGGTTACAAGACGTAATAACATCAGCTTTAAGCTTCATCAGCTTTTTTTCCTTTAGTTTCATAGCCAAACGGTATGCTCAATTTTCATATCATATTTTCGCAACTAATCGAAAACTTTTGTGAGTAAAGAACGTTATATTTTTTCAATGACAGAGGAGGACAGACAAGCATGACGTTCATTTGCTGGTAGGTGATATCCCCAACCATATAGAATCTAAACAAAATGCGCTGTCCATCTATTTTGGCTTCGGGTATTCGGACATGATCTTGCAAAGATAGACTTTATGATGGGACTTTAGGCCATAATACAAACCAAGATTTCTTAAACGCAAACCGTATAGTAAAATCCGATTTCCCCGTGGGGCGAACACATTTCTGTGCCCGTTTCATTGACCGGTTCTTTTACAGGTGAGTAGTTGAGCAGGCTTCTCCGTCTTGCCTGATCGAAACAATTTGTTTTCCCAGGTATTCGAAGAGGGCTTCTCACGTGCAAACAATACAAGGCAACAGTTTAACCATACAGCTACAGACGCGATCAAATACCAAATGTTTACCTACTTAAAATTATACTTTTAAGCTCAATTTTGTTACAGAGAAAATCGATACACTGCCATCATTAAAAAGCGCTTTCAGGCGTTTTTAATTAATATTTTTTAACATTATCTTTCTCTGTGAATATCGGCTTACCGTCTTAATAAAAAAAAATTCCCTTCAAATCTTTTTTCGTCTATCTTCGATTTCATGTTTTGATAGGAATCGAACACACAAACCACCAGTTACAAAGCAACAAGTTATTAATAATTCAATTTACCAATCTATTTTACAAGCTCGCCTAACGTAGCTTACCTTCTCAAAGTGTATAATAACAGCGACCTCAATAACTCAGGCTATATTGGTTTAGTCAAATTACTATGTATCTAGCTGATCTTGTATAATCAATGCATGGCCGTCGGCCAAATTATTAGCCTATTGCAATTATAATTAACATATAATTCGGTATGTTAATATTTGATTATATTATAATTAATCAGGTATATTTATGAGATAAGCTGGATAGTCTAGCTTAAATCTTCTAGCTTAGTGTAATGTCTGCTGTAAGAATTATCGGTATGAAAGGTGGTGAAACATGTAAATTATTTTGAGTTACTGGGCTTGATTAGATTTATAGTGTATGATTAGCCTTCTTTATTTTTAAAATACTTTAACTGTTTAAAACGTGAAACTGTTTTAAACGATTCGAATTCTTTGTAGCAGTCGTGGTTACGGGTTACGGGGTGACGGGGAAACCGTTAATGTTTTATGTATATCTATACTAATATATAAAGCCGAAGAGTTTGTTTGTTTGAACGCGCTAATCTCAGAAACTACGAGTTCGAATTGAAAAATTTCGTTTAACTTTTTGTGTTAGGTAGAGCATTTATCTGTATAGGCTATAAAATGTCGCCCTGAGATTAATACAAGCGAATATACAGCGAAAAATGTGTGTATTCATTGTTATAGGTTTCCGAGGCGTACTGCACGGTTCAAGATACCCAAAAAATGTGTATCAAAGAATGATTCCTCTTTAAATGATCTAAAGAAAAGTCCGCGACGCGTTATGTATATCTTTTAAGATAAACTTGGAAGAACGACGGGAAGGGCCGCGACTGACGTCGTATGTAACAGCGATAATTTATAAAGATGTTTGCAAAAGAAATTTAGATGTCCAAAATAACTATTCGACGCGGACAAAGTCGCTGACACAGCTAGTTTAAAATAAGGAGGCCAGTCACGTACAGTTACACTATTTACAGTGACAGTATTTAGCCTTCTGTATCTGTTTTATGATGACTGTACTACTTTTCTTGTATTTGTAATGGAACTAAAATTGTAAGTGTAGAAAATAAACCTTTATCTGTCAACATTTCTGTTGTATATAGATCTTTAAAAATGACCTAAAAACCTAGATATAAACATTAAAAAAACCCAAAATATTAAAGTTTAAAATCACCGTTTATTTATACTAATACAATTTTTGATGTTGTGTTTTTATTTTGTATTATATTTATGTGGCGATGAAGACTGTTTCTAATTATAGGTCTACTCTACTTGTCGATAAGATATAAACGCGTGCTCTTTCCTGATTGCATGGCCTTCTAGAACAACTTGCTAAGGACTCGAACCTAGAACTAGTGGCCAAAGATTTGTTATGTTACAAGAGCTGTTACAAAAATTGACGGCATAAAAATTAAATCGATACAATGTTTAAAAGTGCATTTTAGTAAATATGCAAATGGCGGTTTTCAAGGCACTAGAAACTGCTAAATATGTATGGAGCGCCGAGACGCATCCAGGGTCTTGTTTAAGCGATGCCCGACTAACTTTACGCTAATGACTTGAATACTGAAACAGTCTCTATTTTACTAAACAGTTAAAAATGGCAGCCACGGCATGACATCGAAGAAAACTAGACAAAGAAAAAATAAAGACAAAATTAGATATTAAAATATTAGGAAGAGAATTTAATCTTAGGTTTTGAGCTCGCTGGTCTAGTGCTAAATAAATGGCTTATAATCAACGAGTCCTGAGTTCGATTACCACCTGATCCAACATGTTTCTGGTGAATTTACATATTTTTTTTGCATTGCATACATTGCAACTAATAGGCGCGAAAAAACATGAAGGAAAATGTAAAAAAAAAACGGCGAAAATTATTCATTTTTGAGTGCTTCCGTTGCGAGCGCTGCGGTAAAAAAACAAAGTTTATCAATAAAAGAATCATTTCTCTTCAAGTGATCTAAAGTCCGCGACAAACAAGTCTATCTTATACGACGTCGTGGGTAATAGCTAGTTCCTGATAAGAGACAATTAGGAAAATACATGGTACATTTCAAATGCATTACATCCCCATCATTTAAGACTTATATCGTAAATGTTTCTTTCATATCATGTTTCACCCTTCACAGACCTTATGCTTTTAATCCCAGTCGATAAGAATTACCCCAACCGAAGGCTACGTGTTCAGAATTCTCAAGCTGTTTCCGGGGAACTTCACTCAAACTTCGCGGAGTGTTTTACACCCGCCAAAAGTGATTTGCTGGAACAGTGGAATTGCGTTTGACTTGCATTTTCCAACTACTGTGTATTAAATATTTTTCCTGACTTGAGTTTTCTTATTCACTAACTACGAATATATTAACGTTACACTATTAAATCGACAGCATATTCTACGCAAGAATTTAATATAAGACGTCAATAGTAAATGATTTTATATTAAAACATCACTTGTTGGTCACGAAAATAATAAAAATATAACAAATTAATATTAAATGCTAAATGGTTAAGCATATTCAACGCACCTAGCATTACGTAAACGCTACACTAAGCACTAAACGAACCGGGCGTCGAACCCAGGGGAAAACAATAGATACTTTCGGTGAGGCAGGGCACAGAATTAATAGAGGCAGTTAATCAGACTGCAGAATCGAGCAGTGATACGGACACTGAAATATGTTCACTTCAAACCCGTTACAGAAATATAGTTTAAACGATTGGTTGGTTTATAAAAACAACTGGTAAGTTTTACATTTTATGATATAGTTAGTACCTAAAGTCTTTATTAATGAAACGTTTGTTTTTTTTTTTTTAAACGTTTAGAATTTGTTTGCTATCGGTACACTATTAGCTACAGATGAACGCACAGCCGTAATTAATCCAAGTTTCACAATTTCGTAAATGGCTAAGAGGAAGAGGAGAAAAGGCATTTATTTGATACTCGGAGTTACAAAATCGTGTTTAGTAGGAAGTTTTTGACAATAGCCGACTGGAAATGCTTAGTTTTAATTTAGATCAAAGCATAAATAAACATATACAATTTTAGAATACATACATATTATGGACACATATAGTTATTAATTATTTGTAAACCTTAATAGTCACGGCCAGGACTTGAACTGGCATCCATAACGTTTATCCTTGCCGTGTCGAATTTTTTTCTATATAAAACGATCTGTAAGTTTTTTTCGTTTAAACTTTTAGTCATTTAACTGTTTTTTACTTTGTTTTATTTTTAATTGAGCTCCTCATGTTCTGTAATTTGTGGTTTAGTCTTTACAAAACAGAATTTTATTTTAAAATAATTATAATTAAAAAATAATCCTATTTTTTATTAATCTAAAATATATTTTTGAATGTTCTTTTCCACACACGAATAAAAAACATTTTACTTATTCACAACGTTGCGTCGCAACTCAATCTTAGTTAAGCATAATTACGTTAATAGCTTTTAAAGATTAAAACTGTGTTATACATTAATTATCTTAAGTAATTTATTACCTTTTAGTAATTTTTCGTGAGACAATTTAAATAACGTTTCGCAGCCTAAACAATTGTGTACTTATGTAAAACAAAACCATTAGTATTGTCTGAGGGCGAGACACAATGGAAACACCTTTAACGGTTTAAAACGCGAAATAGTCAAATTATATTAAATGTATTAAAACGAATATATTTTACTTTTTACACTGTTAATTTAAACAAAACTATACTTTATCCTTTATTCTACTTTTTTTGTTTGTCATTGGAAACCTTAACACTTGTAATTAAAATAGTTTTTCCATTCAGAATGGATTCTGCGAATGTGAAGCCATTTAATCTATATATGTGTATCAAAAACAGCAATATCATATCTTTGACATGTGTACGGCCTTTTCACGTTTCAATAGCGTACCACGAAGATTATACCAAAATAATCTAATATAAACAGCACAGTAAGCATGTTCTAGTACTAGGTAGGTTTTGAATAACATGTTGGTCTAATGGTAGCAATGTAGGGCTAATTAACGGGTCGGAGAGTCGACTCTCGCCGAATCCAAACTTCGTCTGATAATCTCGATCTAAATTGATGGTAGAAATATCTAAAATCCTTCTAAGTCACGAACCACCGTCCACAGATGAAAAAGCTGTAAAGCTTAATCATGTTTCAATTACAGTGTGTTTTATATTCGGAAATATACAAGTCAAATAGTTCGACAACACATCTTGTTGAGAATACCATGCTTCCCTGTCCTTCTCTAAATAGACACGTTTTGTTATTACCTTTTTGTATAGAGAGTACAACTTTTTTTGTGTCGTTAATTATGAATGTAACTATGTATATTGCTGTTATATATATATATATATTTTTGTTTTTTTCTTTGATTCTTCTATCATTCAGCAGTTCTTTCTGTATTTGTTAGTCAGAATAATTTCTAATTAAAACTAACATTAAAAAGTACTTACCAAACTACTAAACCAGTATTATGGTACACATTAAAACAGATACTAATAACCTATCCACAATTAAAACTAATTACTTGGAAAGCTCTCAAATTTAGCGAACAATAAAAAATATTAAATCCTTTTATGGCTCCGAAATTCCAATTTGGCGTTTCTTTGTTATTTAAGTACGGTTTTAATTGGACGAACGCTTTTTTGATGTCATAGAAAAAGTCTAAAAATTTAAAAAGTTTATTAAGCAAACTGAATTTGTCATTTTAAGTGTATCACATTTTAGTTACTAGAATGCTAATTATACCTAAAAGTTTAGCCGTTTTTTTAATTAGTTCTAATTATAAATGAGTATGTTTTTTTAATTTGATATTACAAAAATTTTTTTTTCAAATATTGTAGCGAGTACACATTTAAATAAAACACTTTTAACGATTTAAAACACGAAATGCTGCTGTAGAGTATACTTAACGTATTAATTAGGGTAATTACGCGTATTATACAGTTCAAATTTATTTTTTTAATTTCGAACGTCGTTTAACGTTGCTTACTTGGGTTTTAGAGTTGTTTAGGAAAATTTGATAGTTTCCATTTGAGAATCAACAGATTCTCTGTACGTTTAAACAGCAAAGGCACATAGACGAATAAAATCATGATGATGATAACGGATTAAAAAAGACAGAAGATAAGTGTTTCAAAAGTTGAAGACCCAGTGAATACGTCAATGTTAGCGAGGTCAAGTTGTGGTCTTGGAATTATACTTTCAAACTTAAATCAATTTTTAGTTTATTTAACAACATTTCAGTACACATATTAAATGCCCAAGTGCCAAGCAAGTGAACCCGCGAGCCAGTATAAGTGTAGATACATTAGTACGGTATCGCTTAAACGTTACGTAACAACGATTCGACTTGAAACACGTCCTGATAAAGGGTGACTGGCGTCCAATGAGGGTCGCGCGGTGACTATTATTTACGTCTTTTTTCAGATAACGTTTCAGCAGCGTGTGCCAAGCTTTTGTGATCTAGACTATGATAGCGTTGCTTTTGTTGTCAGGTCTATTTTAGAATACGTATTTTGTCTATCTATAGGTAATTCAATTTCCTCTTCTAGTTTATTTTTATTTATTGCAACGATGCAGCAAACAGTACAATTTAAATGTTAAGACAGAGTGAACATGTTAAGATTTATTTTGATAGCCACTCTAATTATAATTTATTTATTGACTACTAAGATTAAACATTTATCAAATAAATTACTGTTAAATATAAAAGTAATGTTAGTTGATGTATTTTTGTCCGTACCAAGCCACTATCTATGGTCTAATATGTGATTTTCTTATTGCAAGAGACACAAACGAAACTGTATTCGATAAAAAAAGTCCCAGATCCCTCAAAAGTTTGTTCACCCCATTCCAGTTACAAAATGAACTCAGTCCTATCAGGGTAATGGGGCAAATAGCTAGCGGCGGGATCCTTTGTCGACGATAATTCGTGGCCACCCTACCCGTCTATCGTTCTTAGTACGTTTTTGTTTTGTCCCTTTTGAATACATACTTTTTGATGTTAGGAGTGATTAATTTTTGAATCGTTTTGCGGTATTTGAGTTGGGAAGTGTGGGGGCTATTGTCTGCGTCTATTTTAGAATGTGGTGGAAAAATGGGTAGGACAATTTGGAATGGTGAGACACATGCGTTTTGTGTGGGGTATGAAGGATAGCAATTACTTTGATTAGATTTTTTACATTTAAACGATTGTCCACTCTTCATACTAAACTAGGTTAGAAACAAAAAAAATCAGACTAATTATGAAGTAAAGATGTAAAAGTTTATCCTTAATATTAAAAATAGTGCTTTTTCAAATGCTTTAAAAACTTTTGAGCTAAAATGAGCATACTTATCTCTCTATAATTCCTACGTCCTAATAACTTATGCATATTATTCCAGCCTAATGTATAAATAAAACCCACTTTTAACGCCACAATAACAAAAAATGTTCAAAAAATAGCTTCGCAGTATTCTGAGTAAATTTAATAATAATATTTGTTTGAAAGTTAGTTTTGCGGCTGATTTAAAACAAGTATTTCTTTAAAAAATAGACGTTACAAAGGCGAGTATAAAATATACATAGCACGCACGAATGGTCATTCGCAAGAGAATTAATTAATCAAGTTTATTATTTGGAAATTAATTAAAAATTCAAAGTCCCCAAAGTTAATTTACGAAAAAGCTACTTCATTAATATTTTCTTCGGGCTCCCTTTGTCTGGTTAAAGTTGATAAACTTCCAAATTAACTTCACTGGTTTGTTTGATTAGCTATTCATTAGAAAGACTGCGTTCTTAGCAGATTTAAGGTCGGCATAACCTGAAAACAATGTTTATAAGTTTATCGAAACTTTGAAATTTATTTATTTAATTTACTTTGTATAAGAATGCTAAGCAAGTTGTAATATGCCACTAAGAATTATTTACAAACAGAAATATATCAAGTAATACTATTTTCACCATCAAGTAAAAAATTACATTAAATGGGGGTAGCCAACAATATATTGTTATTAAATTATTGACTTACACTGTCTGTAGTTTAAGCGAGTAGTACACATTTAAATAAAACACTTAACGGTTTAAAACGCGATATATTTTAGTTAAACTTGTTTGAAAATTATTTTTAACTAAAATATATCGCGTTAAACCGTTAAAGTGTTTTATTTTAATTGACTTACGTCTGTTTATTTCCTTCTTAATTTCTTCTTTCATATCATGAAATAAAACATAAAGGTTTGTTGAACATATTGTAAGAGGTCTCGTAAATAATTTTGTTGGCATCAACTGTACATACTGTCAGTACGTTATACTAGGTTTCATTTTATCTTCCCTTTTCTCTGTGGCTTCCAAAATCATATCTTTCTCTAACAGTACTTGTTTCTGATCATTCATAGACGAAGTACGGTCCGTCTTAATTTTATTCTGAAAATATTATGACTGAAAATGAAAACTCAATTTAAATTTAGTGAATTTAAGTTTATACTAAGTTTGATAGCTTTATAACAAGTTATACCAGTTTTGAATGAATCTTTTCGATAAATATATTTTTTTAAGCAATTAGAGAATAATATTAGTTTCTATTAGGTAACTTAAAAATTACCTAAGGATAATATAAAAAGAGTATTTGTTTATTAAAAAATATACATAACATCTCAAAAGAATGTTATGCTTAAGTAAATATTCATGGAATGACTAACTTCGATCCACGCGAGAAATGCTAGAGAACGGATTATTGGAAATAATTAAACTGGAATTTAATTTCTGCATCGCACTAAGTTCCGGGGTGTTGTTCGCATTTTACAAATATTCAAAGACATTTTTAATGTCATTAAACTATGTTAATATCTCTATAGGCTATAAAAACTCAGTCGCTAGTAACAATATTGCTAAACAATGATTAATTTCGACTTCTTCTTATCCATCTTTGCTATATTTAGAAAATCCATCAAAAGATAGTCTATTGAATACATAATGTCTATCGTTGATCACAAATACATCATAGTAATTTAAAGATCGAAAAAATTGAAATTTTAGACTCGGGCAGACTCATCGTCAGCTTTCCGTGCTGTTGCTCTACCAATACTACCGAGTCCAATCACAGTATATTAATTCTACAATATTATTCGTTCTTGTATCATTCCGGCCAAGACCTTCTTCGGTTGCACCCGTGTGTAATGAACAACCTCTATGGATGTTTATTTCTCTATATAACGATTTCTTATATATAAGTAAATAAGTCACTAAACATTTTTTAATCGGCTGGTTGAGTTATAGCAATGCGTGGCTTATAAACAATTCCACGGGTAACATGTTTCTGAAACCAACTAGTTGAAATCGAAATATTTGGATATAAAATGGTAATCATTGTAAAATTTCAATCATGCAGTTTTTGTGAGTTTACATATGTTAAATTTGTGGAGTATTTCCTTCTTAAGTGAAACCCAAACTTGTCTTTTCTACTATCTCGTAAATAATAATAAGAGCAAACTTTCAAGACTAATAAAATGTCAAAAAATATTCCCGAACTAAAATACAAGTAAGTTATTTTGACACAGCGTTCGCGGCCATAATGAAATGATAATATTGTCAGAACCGGCACAAAAGCCGTGAAAACAGTGTCGCTAAACGCACAATATGTTTAACAATTTGATACATAGCCATTGTATGCGAGGACACGTAGAGATGTGTTTGTGACAGGCAATTTGACGTGACGCCGGCACGCCTCACACATACGCGCACAGGATGTAGCTTAAGAGCTGACGATAAAATATGTAAGTAATAAAAACAGATGTAAAAAAATGTTAAAAACTGCTTCTGATTTAATTAGAATTAAAATATATGATTTAAAAGAGATTATAAATTTACTATATATAATAATTACTAGCCGAGTAAACGACTAAGTCAGCAAATAATGAATTAGCGCATCAAAAGTTGTTTTTGCAAACTCCCAGTCGCAGCGTGATGTTTTATAGCCTTCCTCACTAAATGATCTAAGAAGCACACAAATATTTGTTCAATTCGAACCAATAGTTTCTTATATTCGTTCAAACAAACATGCAAACTCTTTAGATTTATATATTAGTATGGATAAGCTTATACGTAGAATTGAAAATGTGACTTACCTATCGTCTCTCGATGTTATTACTACTATACAAAGAAACATGATAAAGGTTTAAGAAAGTTAATTTTGCTATTGTAAAAAGTATTTATTTAAAAAACTCAAACCTTAATAATCGAAAAATATATTTGTTTATATAAACCTTAAAGTGTTTTATTCTACTCGCGTAAACTATAGACAGTATAACAGTATTTTTTCTCAAACCTTAATATCGAGATATAATTACAAAAAAATTTTTTACAGATGACCTCTCTTTGACCACATTAAGTGCATGGAGCTCTAAGACTAGGTCGTAATGTCACTCTAACAAAATGACGTAGGGCTTAAACCCTTTTGTGCCAGCGTCGACTGATATGTCATATTTTCGTGTATTCCATTCATTGTTTTATTACACACTCGCGTAAAACGTTGAATTAACTGACGTTGAAGGATATTATTTAAAAGATATTTCCACCAAATTCGGTGGACACAAATTAATTGTTATATAATTTATTAAATTCAACTTAAAAATTATTATTTTCATTGTTAATGGTGAAAAAGATGGTTTTCGTCTCTCTTTGATCTAATGGTAATAGTATTTGAACGTAGATATAATAAATAACGGGTCATGGTATCAATCGCCATAGTTTTCAAAGATTATATAATCAACGTAAAAAAAATATTTTCTGGACTTCATCTGGAGACACTGGATATGTAATGTAGGTATTTTGTAATTCCGTCCGGGTCAAGACCTCCACCCACAGATGAAAATTTGTGCGTTACGGTTTCAGTCTGTAGATCTTCCAATATTAAAAGCTAAAATAGGTAGACACGTTGTATGCCTACGATAGGTATTAAACCTTCCATCGATTGGACCCCATGCTTGTCTGTCCATGGCATAAAAACAATGTACCGTCCGTCCATCTGAAAAGTTGTAAAACCCTAATTGCATTTGTTCCAGGTTACCTCATTCCTATCCCTAAATCCCGTAAGTTCCCTGTAAAACATTCGAAGCTCGCTCCGTGTAGAACCGAGGTGAACTCATTACGCCCGACCTAGATTTAAATTCAATCTCAAAAACTAAATCTAATCAGAAATTAGTGTAAGTTGCCTTTTTCCGCAGAGAACAAAGCTCGCTGAGGTTATTTAAACTTCTTTGGTTCAGCCTACTTCTTAAAATAAATTAAGTCAGCTGTAATTAGATAGACGAACTCTTTTACGACAAGGGCGGGACTTGAACCGGCATCCACAGCTATCCGTAATCCAATGGTAAACAGTTGATTATGTACGTGCCATATCATATTTTTTTATTTAAATAGATTTTTAATTTACAATTAAATTTAATTAAAAAGGTTTGAGTCGCACACAGTGAGAACAAAACTGTTTTTAAAAGCGTATTTATTTCCGGGTATCTTCTATGTTAGTTAATTTGGTAACACGGCCGTAACAATTTTGATACAGACAGTACTAGAAGTAATTAAAGAACACTTACTATAATAACTGAACTCTCATTATTATTAAATCTTATTAGACCTGTTGTTGTGTATATAAGAACACTTGCGTTTTAAGGTTGAAATTACATTGGACGAGATGTGCATGTATCAATAAGTTGAACAAATTCAACGATGAGGTGTAGGACTCGGCAGCTCAATTGGTAGAGCAACAGCACGTAACGCTGACGATGCCGCTTCAAGTCCTGCCCAAGTCGAAATTTTTTTCAAATTATTTTCGATTTTTAAATTATATGATCCCGTGCTTTGTTATAATGCCATTTCAAGTATATGTACATAATCTATGTATATTTAGTAAGTATAAATGAGCAGCTTAGCGTCGAAAGCCCAAAAACTTTATACTCGCAATGGCGCCGAACACTTGCAAGCTCGAACTCTTGAAAAACGTGTCGAGCTTTCATACGCTTGTGGGCGTGTGATCGACTGCACAAATGAGAATTGGGTTAAAACTGTACTTATGTCAGGTCAGGTACGAACAATACTGTAATTATATGAAAATCTCCATTAAAATTTTATTATGTTTTAATTATAGGCCCGTTTCGACCTATATCGTGATTGTTGCAGTGGTTTTTATAAACGTTCAAATTGGGGTTATGATTTGTTTTTAAATGATAATTTAGATGTATATTTTTTTCTATAATGTATAAAAATACCGATTAGAATTTTGGTTTGTAAGCTAGATGAAAGATGAAACAAGAACTTGAAAATACTGGACCCGTCGGGGATCAAACACACGACCATTGATTATAGCCACATTAGCATTAAATCAAGGAGCCCGCCTGAAAGAAGTTATCTAGAAGAAGAATAAGTACAACACAATCGCTTTATAAATCAAAAATCCATTAAAATAAAAACGATGACTTGGCGGGTCTCAAACCCACACTGGTGGTCCTGATCTATAGTCCCGCTCTCTCTCATCGTATTTGGTTCGCAATGTAATTTCAACCTTAACATTTTATTATTGAGCTTCAAAGTCATATGTTATTTTCTTCGGAAAAATATTAAAATAAGTAATAGCAGATAATAACTCTTAACATAATATAACAACAGTCTTTATATTTAAATACTGGTTCTATATACTTAGGGCGAAACAACATTGAATCATAATATATATATATTTAAAAAAATGTATAAATTGCAAAAAAAATAACCACTCGGGCAGGATTTAAACCGGCATCCTCACCGTTCCGCGCTGTTGCTGTAACCGATTGAACTACCTAGTCAAATGGTTAGAGCAACGGCACATGCAAGTTTTTGAATAGATTTAGAGATATGAGATATATAGAGATTCCAGCAGTATTTTGCAGTATGCAATAACCGATATCTCTGTATTTGATAACAATACCGTTAGCGATATAATAAATCAACATATTCAACATGACCGTAATTTCCCCAGCGGTGGCTGCGGTCCGCACTAGTCGCATGATGCAAACTTTTGCACGCTCTATTTATATCATGCTTAGACATTCATTTCCAACAGCGCTGTAGGATAAATTATGGATGGAATTAAATTCCTCGCATAGTCAGAACACCAGTAAATGTTAACTTACTAACTGTTACCACTACAAAATAACTAATAGATAATTAAAGAAGAAAATAGCAAAATCTATACCAATATTATAAATGCTAAAGTAACTCTGTCTCTCTGTCTGTCCGGCTTTAACTCCGAAGCTACTGAACTAATTAAAATGAAATTTGTTCCGAGATATTTTAGAGCATGAGAAAGGACAGGCATTATACTTTTGAATGCCAATATAAGGGTTGAAAAAGGGGATGAATGATTGTATGAAATTTCGTGGTTTTTGTAGCTAGAACAATGGAACTTTCTTCTTTGGTTTATGGGAATAGGAGTGGGAGTGGAAGTGCGAGTAGAAGTGGGAATGAGAGTGGGAGTGGGAGTGTGTGTAGGAATGAGAATGGGAGTTAGAGTAGGAGTGATGTGAGGTGAGAGTGTTGCGGCAAAGTAGCACTTACAACATTGATTGGCTGCCTTAAATGCGCCCTTACATAAATTAATAAACAACCTAAAAAATTAAAAATTCTACCCCGAGTCACTATTCCACGCGAAAAAAGTCGCGGGCACAGCTAGTAAAACATATTTAGCTATTTTCTTCTTTATTTATTTTTTTTATAAATATTAAACATAACATTAAAGTAAACAAATTAAAAATAATAATAATAATAATATTATTTAGTGAATATTACTTTTACAACTTAAGATTCATGCTTATAAGGGCACATTATTGTATCTAATCCATAGATTGATGTTATTATTACAGACGCAGAGTTGATGAGACTGCCATCTTAACTATTTATAATATTTTTTTAACCTCTTTTAAATACACATTGTATTTAAGCATTGCGTTAGTGGTTACTGCACGACCGCAGATCATTTCGGGTTCGATATCTGAATCGGGTAAAATGTTAAGTTGGTATTTGACATTTTCTAAGAAATCTATCTAGGTTTCCGGTTGTTGCTATCAATTAAAAAGCGGTAGTAGTTAGTCCACCGCCATCACACTGAAGGAACGTGGTGGGTCTAAGTGCTTAGAACCCACTGCGAAGTAAGTGGAGATCTTAGCCCTGCAGTGGGACAATGGTGAGTAGAAACAAAGACGAAAATGATGTATCTAATTCAAGTAATGAACAGCGCATCCCGAAAATTATGTTGTACAAATAGAGCTATAATTATCCAAAACCCAATTACACATTATCTATGTTAGATACAAGTTTAAATTGAAAATGGCGTTGCATAATTCGGAAACAATTGCGCTGTTCCGTTTTGTTGCATAATTAATGTTTCATTTCCGTGGCTTCCGAGTTATTAAAATTCGGGGATCGGATACATTGTTTATAACTTAATTATTTGTAAAAGTCTCGCGGATGTAATTTGTTGGGGGAGAATTATGGTGAGGTAATTGCATGATGATATCAGTGCTATTATTCTGCAGTTTACGCGAGTAAACACATTTCAATACTTGTAACGGTTTAAAACGCGAAATATAATACGATAAGTTATTTACAACAGTTGGTCCACGGCTGTTGTACACAAGTTTAACATATTTTGCGTTTTAAACCATTAAGTGTTAAATATATTTTTTAGCTAACTTGGGTATATGCATTACCAATGCCATGGACTATATATATAATATTACGAGTATAAAGCTGAAAAGTTTGTTCGTTTGTTTTAACGCGTAACTCGGGAACTCTTTCGTAGAAAAAATCATTTTCTGATAATACATAACGTTGCGACCAAAAGGAGCGGGCATTGGAAAAGTGGAAAATTCAGGCACATTATATTTTCATATTATCTTTAAGGGCTATCTATCTAAAAATTCCTTGAAGTATATGATATCTTTTAAGATTAACTTGCAAGAACGACGGGACGCAGACGACGTCGTCGGTAACTGATATAACTTCCTTACCGCAGCTATTTTAAAACAAATTTTAATTCCCATAATAAATATTCTACGCGGATGATTTTATATGTATAAAAAAAATATTATTCCTTGTTATTGGCCTAATTATTTTGTATTCCGAAACTATGTGATTCATTTATTAAGTAAGGACTATAATAAATAAATTAAAAACAGTTTTCTACGGCATCTGTACAATATTATAATCTAGGTTACTCATATTGATTCGTTCTGTGGTTCGTTTGGAGCCGTGTCCTCGGTGTAATTGCGAGATCGCTTTAATTAAATTCCTCTTTATCACTAATTCGCTTTGTTTGAAAACATATCGGCAACTCTTTGTTGACACGTAAGTTAATGATAGATTTGTAAGTATCGCTTCAATATATTAATGTTCTGTTGTTCACTGTTTTTGGACAGAACCGCTTTCTCTTAAGAAGGTTTAAAGATTACCATTTTATGGTAGGGTAGGAAAATAGTAAGTATATATATGAACATCACATCAATTAAAAACTAAAGACCCTAAATCGACATTGACTATCATTTCTCATATCAAGGGCGTAGAACGAACGAGAAGAACTGGCGAAAAACTCGCCGACACTCCTTTTATCGCCAGCTTTTATATTGCAGTCTATATTACAATCTTCACGTATCAAGTGCACTGAAATTTTTCTTGATAAAGCGGAATCTTGCAAACCCCGAGCACTTCTTGTTATTTATTTTTACATAATATAATCTACAAGCGACTTCGTCCATAATATTTATTTTCCAAATTTGTTTTTGCAAACCTTTTCATCGCGTTGCGTCTTTCTTGCAAGTTTAAAAGAAATACTGTCACGGACATTTTTTTAAACCATTTAAAGAGAAATCATTCTTTCATACATACTATTTTGGATATCGTGTAACATTATCACAGAAATGTATAATTTTCCTCGTTTTTTTCCATATTTCCCGCTGTTTCTTCAACACAAAAATATTTTTTCCGCGGTCTATCCAACACAGAAATAATTGTTCAATTCAAATCAATAGTTCCTGAGATCAGCGCGTTCAAACACACAAACAAACTCTTCAGCCTTGTATATTATATAGATAAGTCTTATTAAGGATTTCGGGTTATCCAACTCTCAAATTACAATATACTTATTATAACATATATTAAAACATGGTAACAATCAAACCACCGTGTTCAATATCACAGCATTCCGATTCAGCTCCCTCTAAACGTCACTAAAATAAATAACGATATAACGTAATTAGTTTCCAATAATTGAATTTCAATACCGCCATATTACCTTGTCGTTTGCCAATGTGCAGTACTTGCAATTTATTTTCTATTTCAATATGCGCCGAGGAAATTCTATTTTTATACGCAGTACAATGGCTGGTGGTTAGATTACAGAATTTTCGAGTTAATTTTTTTAGTTATATTACGTTGCAATAATTTAAATATGTTTAAGAGATCTATATGCATATCATCTTGACATTGATTGAATGATTATTAACGTCGGGATTGGAACCCACGTCCAATGTCGAATTGTGATTTTCAACTATAAACTTAAGTTCAAATAATTTTTAGCTAAAAAATAAATAAAAAGAAAAAGTTTTGATTTTCTTTATATTGGATGCCGTATGTGGCTCATACTCAACGGGGTTGGATCCCCACCGGGTCCTACAGTTTTCTTGATTTTTTATAATTCTGAAAAATGTTAGCCTTTTGTCTGAAAATCCAAATATTAAATACTTCCGTGTGGGGTAACGAACCACTGTCTACAGTTAGATAAGCGAAGTTTATGGGTGGTTTGTCTGTGGATTTCCGAATATCAAAAGCCAAAGAGGTCGTCAGCGGGTCTTGTTCAGATGTTATATGGCTGGGGTATTTTACATACCACCAAGAAACTAGCTTCTAAAAAAAAGGATATAAATGATTACATTACATTGTGCGAGAGGTGCATGTATCAATAAGTGGAAAAATTCGACGATGAGGTGTAGGACTCGGTAGCCCAATTGGTAGAGCAACAGCACGGAACGCTGACGATGCCGGTTCAAGTCCTGCCCGAGTCGAAAATTGTTTCAATTTATTTTCGATTTTTAAATTAGAATCAAGATGTATTTACACAAATTTAAAATAATAACGTGTAAACATTAGCAACGATCTACGTAATTTTAGTATTACCACTGAATAACTAAGTATAAACGCATTCCATCAAACGTATTCAAACTTCACAGAGGGACCGAGTACCATTTTCCTCGTTAAACCATTATACTTTCTTTAGGTATAATTTGGCGGGCATTACTCTAACCGTTCTTGTAAGATCCTTGCTTCAAAATAATGGGTCGTTTCATTGCTCAAACCACTTGGGTGGAAATTTGCGATGCTTGAGTTTAAGCGTATTTTAAGTGTCGATTAAATAATACCAACGATTAGTATAGACGTGTGTCTTTGGAAGTTTATGTTAGGAAATAAGAAAGAACTTTAATATTTTTCACATATCATGTCATTTTATAAATAAAAAATACAAATACTTAAATTCAATTGTCAATTCAAAACAAAAAAGTTCGAAATTCAATTGCAAAAAAAGAAAATTAAGGACAAACGGCGACTTTGTAGCTAAATAGCTATCTCTTCCAAGCAACCGCGGAAAAATCTATTCAGATAGAAAACAACTAATTTTAATACGTAAGCACAATTTGTTACCAGCATGGAACACAGTGGATGCCGGTTCGAGTCCCGCCCGTGTGTATGACTTATTTAAATTTTAATAGATTTTTAATTTAATATGGACGCTTTCTATAACTTTACATCTTGTGACCATGCTGGGGCATTGGGTATTGGTTGTGTTCCACGAAACTCTTGTATAAAGTTTAAATTCTCATAGCCTGCCTCAGCTACGCTTTTGTATAGCTTATTATAATTATACAAGAAGTTATATTTATTATAATTTCAACAAAAATATTAATACTAGATGACCTAAAACGCGGTACTGGTTACTTATAGGTTCGTCATAGATATTTTCAGTGTTCCTAATAATAATTACTCTCCTTAGTAAGGTGTTGTTTGATAAATAGTATAAAAGGAAAAAATAGCCCCGTGTAACGTGGGCGGTTGTGGGATCATATTCCACTAAAAATGTATTCGCTGCTTTAAATCTTACAATATACAAATAATTGTATATTACGTTACTTCTGATTCACAATAAATTTTAATATCGTAAGATATAAGAAGTGTCGTATTGTTTATAGAAACACATTATTTGAGAAAGGTATAGAAAGTAGTGAATCTGATAAAGGAAAATATAATTTTCTCCTGAGCCTATAATTTTCCTAAACAAATAGTGAAAGTTTGGAACAATGGCGGTATCTAAGAAAAAGTACTTGCGAACAAAAAGGCTGTGGGGGCGAAATGGTTTGAAACGAAATATCGCTTCGACCAGGAAACCTTAGGATGTGTATAGAATGAAGGAAATTAATATTTGAATTTTTTTTTATTCAAATGGATTATTTTATGTCAGAGAAGGACAGCATTCACTTGATAAGGGTGAAATACTTAGCCGTATGACAAGTATTCAAATAAAACATTAAACAGTTATTTACAAATTATTTAAATACGGTGGCCGGTCTTTTTGGTACGTTACGTTTACACCATTTCGGCAGCACTCGTGGTCACTTAAAGTTTAGTTTATTTCGCGTTTAGAACAGTGTAAAGTGTTTCATTTAAATGTGTAAAACTCTCTTAAACTACAGACAGTACTTATGACATCTTAGCAAGATGTGCTGTCGATCTATTTTTGCTTTGGACATTCGTATTCACATTCGAAACCAAAGACCGAAACGGGAATGTGAACTTCAAAGCATTTTCATTTGTGGTTTTTGACCCGGATGGAATTTGATATTTCTAATACCCAGATTTTGACAGATGAAGTAGAATATATTAAAAAAAAAAGAAGGCGACCAAGTCCCATAAAAAACCTTCAACTTAAAAATTATTTAAGTCACTTCATTAAAAAAAAATCAACCAACGTGATGTCTCTAGCTCTATAATGAAACTGCGGGCCACCACGGTTCATTAACGTGGAGGTTCCATTAGACGGGCACAGATTTCCTCGCTGACGTTTCAGCACGTACCTACTCTGTAATCTTGCCGTGATAACGCTGTTTGATAAAAGTTAATTAAAGACCTGCTTATTAGAGCGAGATCGGCACCCGCTGCATTAGCGCTGGTACTATCTCGTTGAAAACCAGATCTGATTACGTCTGTTTTGTCATCTGTACTTATTCTTAACTAGCTTTCATCTGAAACTTTGCACAAATATTACAAAGATTCTCTGGATGTGGAAAATATTATTAAAAAAGGAATAAAGCTTATTCTTCAAATAGTCTATTTTTTTTTAATTGGATAGTTCATTTGATATTCCATTTGAACTCGTTGTGTTACTACTAAGTACTAAGCAACTGCTTATGGCAAGAAACAAAGGAACGAACAAAATGTGTTCATTTGTTTATTAATTTAAAATATTGACGAGGAATGTTTGAAATTTCCAGAAATTTCTTTCCCAACATAGCGATTTAATACTTATGAAACTATACAATTTCAAAATGCGAAAAAGATACCAATTTGTGTGGAAAAACTATCTGCCGTTGTGCAAAAAAAATGTTTTTAATGTTAAAAAAAAACAACTATTTGTGTGAAAAAAAAAGATCTGTTTGTAGAAAACTACCGTTATCTCAATAGGCTTTTTTTACTAACTGTTTCTTAATAAAAAAATCCTATCTTTGTTAACAATAAATCTACTTATCTTGATTCTTATCATTTGATATCTTACTTTCTTAGTGTGGAAAATAACGCCTATTATAGAATTAACACTTCTTTGTGTATAAAACTATCAAAAACCTCTTATTTTTCGAACTCCGTCATCTTTCTGTAAATATCATCTTCGGTACCGCCCCGGCTATTTTGCTCTTCGCGTTGTATTACTTCAATGTTGGCACTATCTGAAAACAATTTTTGACAAAGGGAAGGTGATTCGGGTCCGTAATATTTTTTATCTCGACAACACTTAACGACCCTCTGGCCGGAAAATATCTTAACACTTAAGTATAAACGTTGGTTTATAGCTTATACATGTTACAACCGTTTTTTACCGCTTTCCTGAATCTATAGCTGATTAGGTATAGATTCCAAAATTGCTAGCTATTGTGATAAATATAATAAATGACTATTGTATGAGAAAATAACAAGTGGCTTATATCCTACTAATATTATGAACGTGAAAGTTTGTATGTGTGGATGGATGTTTGTTACTCTTACACGCAAAAATTACTGAATGGATATCAATTAAACTTTCCAATAATATAGCTTATACATCAGAATAACACATAGGCTACAATTTATAAAGATATTGTGTGAGCTGTCCAAAATATGGCATTAATTGTCAAGTAACTGGGAAAAAATCAACCTTCTGCGAGCTATTCTGGCGTGCGCTGCCATAAACGTTAGTCTCGGGCACTAGCTAGTAGATAATATTTTTTACGGATTAGAATACTTATATAGGATTGCTTATTCGACTTAACAGAAGTTTAAAGTTGTTTTCAAATGAATGAAAAACTTTTTTTCGACCAAATGCTTTAGATGTTACTCTATTTAAGTATTTTATTGATTTTTTTGTTATTTGATTTAATATTTATATGAAAGGTAGATTGAAATTTGTTTTTAGAATGGGTTGACGACGCATGATGTGATAAGTTAAATGTACACGTATGAAATTATTTATTTCGAGTTTCATTTGAGTTGATCAATCGATTGATGTGATCAGATTCAAATGTAATTTTTTTTATTTATTCACTTCTTTCATTTAGTTAGTGTAACAAGTCTAATACCAATAAGATCCTTGAACAAATTACACAATAAATAAATGGGTACTTCTTTATTGCTCAAAAAAATTAAAAATCCTTTTTTACAAGAATAGAAATTTCATACACGTGCAATATCAAATATCGAGACTGTGAAAAACGTATCGCAGTCCAAAGTCGTTGAAAACTCGAAAATAAAAGCAGCTTACGAAGTCACTTTTCCGATTCAAGTGCGTGTATTGTGTGACATTACGGTTACCATGGTTACGGATAAACAAAGTACGAATTTTTCGCCTCTATGAGCATAATATGAAACTTAGTCTAATTACTTCTTGTCGTGATAACGAACTCATGTTATATACAAAATATATATTTATATTTATCTTATTACCTGGTTTTGGCACCTCTGATCTCGTAATTAAATGCAAATGGACTTACTCTGAATAAATCTTCTATCTTGTCAAAGAAAATGTTGAATATAACAAATGAGCCGTCTTTGAACACAGGAGGTTTAAATTTCATGCGAATGTCCGGTTTGTAAGAGTTTGGGCAAGGCACTAAAACAATTAAATTATGACACATAAATGTACTTAACGTGAGTTGTATACATTTTGATTAAAAAAATTTTTAACTGTTTGAAACATTAGGCAGTAGTTAAAATAAATTGGAAATTAGTTTAAGTAATACATTTGGAATTTTAAAATGTTAAAATTGTTTTATTTAAACACTGATATTCGCCCCATACCCTTTACCCCATGTAGGAAGTTGTCTTATACTTTTTTTTGACTTACCACTAAACAAACAAGGTGTTCGTATTATACGTATTTTCTGTCGCCGTCGCCAGAATTCTTGTCACCCCCTCGAGCTGAATACAACTTGTTACCGGGTGCTGGGAAAATTGAAATTTTCAGTTTTCAGTGTTGAATTCAAACCGCCCTGAATGATGCCTCATTAAACGAGATGCCGGCGCAAATTGCGATTTATTGTTAGCGAAACTTTTATTTATGAATTTATCCGCGCTAAATTATGGTCACCGCTTTAGTGAGTATAATTTATGTAATTAATGGTCTTGTGAAAAACTACGCCCGCCACAACTCTCAACGCGAAACACCTTCAATATTTCTGAAAAGTACGCAGTGTTTTATAATTTAACTGAGATTTCATAAGGAAAATTACTAACTGTTATATAAATTGTGGGTAGTTGCAAAGAAATACCAACCTGAAGTTTAGAAATAGGCTGTGTCATTACCCCCTTACGACAAAGAGCACGCTAAGCTGTCGTTTCTAGATATTAGTGACGGTAGTCGTTAAATTTGACTACCCACTTGGGTACCCACGTGGAGAAGAATGAGAAGAAAGTTGTACTTAGCTGTGGGACATTAGTGGGTTAAGCGTAACTATAATCAATATAAATTCGTCCGATGGTGTGGCATGGGCTTTTACCGTGTAAGAATCGAACCTACGCTTCTCAGTATATTTTAGCTTTAACTTACGGTGCAGAGTTTTGCATACACTAACGATATCTATGATGGTCAAGTACTAAACGAGCAATATTCTGGCAAATGTAGCCTGTTACGGTTGCCATTAGGTCGGGTCAAGCGTACCGTACTAATTACTAATGTTGTGTAATTTCGCTGTGCACTCACAAAACTTTGGCTTCATTTGAAAGCAATTAGAGCAACGTGGAATTATTTATAATAAATTCTAGGTGCTGTTTTGTATGTAATTTCACGATGCCCGAAAACTACTGTATTTGGAACTACGTGTTATTCGGTACGGCATATTGGTGAGTTATATTTGTACATACTTGTTGTTCAATAGTCCTTTACTTATATAACAATTAGCTAATTATTTATAGCATAACTATGCTATTATGAAAATCAAAAACACCATGACAATATTAACTGATTTAATATGATTTAAATAAATTATTAACGGTTTAAAACGCGAAATGTATTATTCACAATTTATTTTAAGGCTCAACGTTTCAGATTCTATCCGCCTAAACTACAGACAGTGCCCGGTTCAATATAACTTAAATGTTTAAAACAAAATAATGTTGTAATTTAAGTTTTACTTAAATAATCGTTTTTTGGATTAATATAAAAAAAAAACATTTAGCTATAAGGACATAGTAACTCATATAAAAAGGCATATTACGTCTTGTTATGTAGATAATTATTTTCAATAGAAGTATGATATCATTTATTCAATTTATTAAACACAGATACATTTTGAATTCTGGTAAAATGTAACAGAATATGGTACTACATCAAATCAGGAATATATAAAATTTTGATATGGTATTTTAAGTTAGGAGTAAGTGTGTTCAAATCGTATCTGTAAAGTAGATGTTAATTAATTATTTCTTACATAAATAATAATTGGTATGATTTATTTATTTCGTGTAAGATACTTTTTTTAAATATTTATCAGATTGTCGATAGATAAATGGTTATGTATCTAAGCATTACCATGTTATACTTTAAAAATTATCTTAAATTTGACCTCTCTACCTTCCTTACTAAACAAAGTGTATACTTTTGTATATTGTCTTTTTTTTAATTTTTGTGTGAACTGGTTACGCATTATTTTATATGCCACATCCAATAAGCCCCGAATAGGAGATCCACGTTATTGTGTCACATTACAAGGAAGATCGAAACAGTAATTTCACTGCCTGATCTCTAGTTAATTTTATTACGATGCTGGCAATAATTTCTGCCTATATTAACCATGTAATTTGAACTTCGGTAAACTTGTCATCTACATACGTTTAGGAAAATTAATTCTAAATTGAACTACGGGGAGAACTTGCATTCCTTTCTCATTCAAGTATAAATAAAAGTTCTCGTTTCAAAAAAGTCTGCAGGCTATAGACGAAATCTGAGACATAGAAAAAAATCTTAATCAATTGTTATTTTGTTTACTGAAACATTAAATACTATCTATAGCTTACGCGAGTAGTAAACACGAAACGCAAAGCATCTGAAACGTCAGGCCGAAGTTAAAGATCATTTACAAATATGTTTAACTAATATTTCGCGTTTAAAACCGTTAAAGTGTTTTATTTAAATACTTACAGTATTTAAATACAACACATGTTTAATAGCCCTTCTTGATTCTAGAAGTTTGTATTTTTAAATAACGCCTTATATTTGCCTATAGACTTAAAGTATTTGAAACCCGAAGAATTTTTGGCTTTGATTACATGTTTTTGAATGTGTGTGATAAAAGCGTTTAAAGAAGCCATACCAAAGAGGTTAGGTTATAAATATAGAGGCAGATGTTTGTGTAAAAAGCGTAGTGTGCTGTGGTTTCCTGTACATTAGCTAATGACGCGATACATTAGCTAGCTCGATTTAACCGTTACTGTATGGAATGAACAGGATACAAATGTGTATTTTTTGTTGGTTAAGATAATCTATATGGATGTAACTACAGACAGTCTGGTGCTCATATATTATATATGTAAAAAATACAATAAGTTACTTGAAGATTCTTCTTCTTTAATATTTCTTATATTTCGGTCACTTAAAGACTTCCCATAAAGTAAAATCTGTTAACTTGCTATTTTAACTACTAATTATTGAAGACTTGATAAAAATCGTAAGTCGTATTTGTTGCTGTAGTTAGAAAAAGCCAATATTTGTTGATAGAATTAAGTATACGGCTATATAACATTTTAACAAGATGTGCCGTATGTATTTTGATAAGTCAATATTTAACTTACATCTTAAGAGAAATGTTTTTTTAAAGCAATTAAACTTTACGGCTTTTCCAACTTTTGGCAATGGTTCTTGACCCACACGGAATTTCGACCCCTCTAATTTTATATCCAGATTTCCAAACGAAGTCCAACGTGTTTCAGAATAACCCGGTGGAAGTCAAACACGCAATAAGTTGATTACTAGCGATACAATACTACCATGACACCAACTAGCGTATTATACTGCATATTATAATGGCAAAGAAAAATATAAATAGTTAAAGTTATTTCAAACTATATTATGCAATATGGTAATAAAATATTATTATGGCCTTTAATCATATCAAATTATAGAGCGTTTACATTCAACATGTTACAAACACATTGTAAAACTTGAAATCTCACAACTTAAGATATGTATAAAAAATCCAAATACAATGGACCGAAAATCGAACCCTGATGTTCTCGATAAAATCTACAGCTTCGTTGGTCTAGTAATCATTACTACCCTATTCTAAGTAATCTAGTATGTGTTTATATAAAACATGTTAACATCTTCGTGCTGAGAACGATATTTATAATATTTAGAGCCTGCTACGTATTTAATTCATGACACAAATTGACACAAAATCTTATTTCAAACCAGATTCATTTATATTTCATACTCATCTTGTTTTATGGACCACATAAATGTTAAATTTGTTACTGCCGGTGTGAATTTTGATTACGAACGCGTATTTTATTCAACTTTGCCGCCTCTCGTCTTTAATTACTCGTTTCAAACGTGTTTTGGGTTTATTACTTTGATACAACCGGTTTTAAGGTAGTTCTTGTTTAAATGTGGAATTCTACTGTAGGTGTCTCATAGACAAATTATTTCAATGATAAATACAACAATTGAACTAATAAGCATTCTGTTATGATAAAAGGGGGCACTTAATTTAGACTTATCGAATGATGGGTTGTCGACTTATTCTAGCTTTGGAAAATTAGTATTAATTTTATTTGTGCCTTGTCTTTTTATGCTAGAACAAATTTTTATTAATTTAGTTACCGTTTAAAATCTAAAGTTAATAGAGATTTAACTTCCACCAGTATCATAAAAGTATTTTAGTGTTAATTTAATTTTTAATACCTTTTGTTATATTATGAAACAAATCATTCGGAAAATCCGCTCTTTAATAGCCAACCATTTTCCGCCACATATAAAATAACAGCAAAAACTCCGTTTCGTACTCGTACAACTTTTTGCCAAGTTCGCGAGAAAAATGTTTCTCTTTAAGTTGTAGTAAAGTACTCTAAAATATTACCTTAAAACCTTCAAGTGATAAAAACGTCTCAAGACCGTGTATAAGGGTGTGAACACACCTCGCTACTCTTTTTTGGGTATTACTGTAATTACTACTAACTATCCATATTACATTTGTTAAAATAATAACTACCCTTCGAATTGCGCAAAGTAAACATACAAAACTAAACTTTTTACGGCACATATACAACTTACTTATATTGTAAAAAGTTTATCAATGGAGCTTATATACTAAGCAAATATTATTAAAATACATTTAAAAGCAGTTAATAATATTAAAAAATCACGAAAATAAAACAAATGGTATTTTGTATTTTAATCAATGATGGTATAAAAATAATATTTACAACACAAACATTCATCTCGACAAAGTGCTTTTAAAATGGTGCGCATAAAAATCTGCGCAACGGCTACTTGTATCTCGTAGGTTTTCGCCAGATGAAATAAATTCTCTATCTCCGTTAAGCGAATTGAAAATCCGCTCGGATTTATTGACAATCTTATCCAATGAATTGCTACTTTATTAAGTTAAAGTAAAATAAGAACATATTCCTTCGAAGACCGCCTCTGTAACTCAATTCATGGTTTAGTAATGCAAAGGTCGTGAAGCATTGTTCCTGTGAAGGCATGATAATCTGTCATGATATCTATTAGTTTTAATGTACGGATTTTTTAATGTCCAAACCAAAATAGATTGATACCTCATCTTCATAAGCATTTCAACTTCTATCTAGTAAAGGTCATGCTTAAAAGAAAATCCTAAACATTTTTTTGTCTTCGTTTAATTCTGGAACGCAATTTGATTTCAGAAAATATAACAGAGGAAGCCAGTTGCGAAAACTTTTATCATTAATTTACATTTTCTCTTTCGACATCAACGCGTTAAAACGGGTGATTTTGTAAAATAAATCCACGCCATTAATCTCATACAAAAATGTTAAAACTATAATTAAACCAAAACGCCTGCTGACCGCCGCTTTCAACTCATTGCACCGTACATATTGTCCGCCATTTTATAATAATTCAACAATAAATTGTATCCACTTGTTTGTGAATTATTTAATTATTTATGAATGTTCGCTAACCGCATTATTTCGGTCAACTTACAAATTATTGTTATAATAATATACAATAAATATTAATTAATTTTATATATACAGAAAATGATATGCATATAATATCAACTCTTTCGTTTCTGTGTAGTAGTTATGTCGAATTTAAATTACAGGTAAATAGTAAAACTTATTTCAGATTTTTTATGTTTCAGGTACTGCTGTAACAGTTATTCTCAATGATGAATATGCAGATGTCAATACGCTCATATTCAAACAATATAGGTAAGGAAAACTACTTTTAACTTTTTTAATGCGACTTAATTTGTATTACAGTTAGTAAAAATACTATTTAGTAGCTATCCTTATCAGTTTGGTTAGAACAAAATCCTTTTAGCAATTTTGTGTCATCCACCCACAAAAACTCTGCATTTATAATAGTCAGTAAACTTACATATATATGTAAATGTACGTTATATGTACATGCTAAACATGGCATGTAAGTAAACACTATTTCTATTTAATACCTTTTGGAGTGGAAATTATTAGTAGTTCAGTCTCCCCGTGACCACGGCTGCTGCAAAGCATCCGAAACGTCGGGCCGAAGTTAAAAATCATTTTTTCACATAAGTTTAACTAATATATCGCGTTAAAGTGTTTTGTATAAAAGTAAAAATAAAATTCAAGTACAAACTACGCAGTAACGATAACACTTGTTATTTATTTTTCTTCATGATTTATTGAAAAGGTTTTAGGCATGAAGTATGGATAACTAAGCAAGTATGGATAAGTACGCTTTTTAGAGTACATGAGGATTGTTCCATAATGATATAATATAAGCAATAGTACATTAAGCGAGACAAAAGGACAAAATCGCTCAAAAGCGTCTCTGTAATGTTGGACAGTGAAATAAAAAAGCGCTTATCAGCTGTTTCGCTGGAAAGTCGCTGTTTTATTGCCTTTAAAGTTTTATGGTTGCGAGTGTACCGCGTAGAGGCGGCGACGTAACGAGTTCTGAGATAAGTTATATTTGGAATATTACCTTGATTCTCATATTATCAAAATGAATGAAAAATTGGAATTTAATAAAAAGATAAACAGGAAAGTAAAAATGTATTAATAACTTCATCGCACAGTTATTTACGAAAAATGGTTAAAAATATTTGATGTCTTGATGAATAGTAGATATTGAATGGCAATTTATCACAAAGAGTAAAAATATAACATTTTTATGTATTTGTTTTAAACACATTAAGAAACAAGTATCGCTTTGACATTTTAATTGTACACTTATTATCTGTAATAAGCATTTAAATATAAAATCGTGTATTTAAAAAGATTGTTTGATAGTGGCTTTGAGTTCGATTTAAAAAAAAACCTAAAATTAGCTTCATTAGTGATAATTTAGAAGGACGATTATCTTATACACTGAAAACTTTAACATTTTTTCACATACACATATTGACCTTATATAAATAAAAAATCGCGGAGTTTGACCGGGCATACACAGCATTCCGTGGTGTTGCTTCAATAATTCTCTACCTAATTCCTGTATATTCAACAGTGAAAGTGTCATTTTGTTCTGTCACCGTTTTTTGATCCCAATGTCTCACCATCCTATCAATTTATGAGTTAGAGAGTGTCAAAGTAACAACACAGCTAGGATGCTTTATTGCGGGTGCTATATTAAGAGCTAAGTTAAATTTGATTACGCACAACTTGCCGAGTCTCTGTCGCAAAATTTGCCATTTTCAAGCATAGCTGTCACGTCACTAATGTAGCAGTCTACGTACGTAGCTGCTCTACGAACGTAGCACCCCTACGTCTGTAGCTCATCTACGTTATGTGATTTTGATATTTAGTAATATTTAAGGATGGATTTAAGAAGAATTATTTAAAAAAACGGACTTCTTCTTCTACGATTCAGCCATTCAGTGTCCACTGCTGGACATAGGCTTCCCCTTAAGTAAGACCGATCGTTCGCTAGTTGAATCCAGCGCTTCCCTGCTACCTTGACCAGGTCGTCGGTCCACCTGATAGGAGGTCGGACTTCTACTGTAAATAAAATGTGGTGATATCTTGCTAGTTACCATGGATTAGATTCTGCTTCTCATTTAGAATGGTGATAAAAAATTAATTTCCTTTCTATGATCTTTTACATATATAAAAATATAATGTTCAAGGTTTAGAATTATCCATCCTACATTAGGTTTCCCAAAATTTCAATCCTGGAATTCCTTAAAGGAAATTTCATATTATACCTCCATTTTTTTAATGTAGAGGAGGACAGGCAATCATAGGAGATCAATTGAATCGGAAGTAAAATACCCTAGCCATATAACATCCAAACAAGATCCGCTATCGACCCATTTTGACTTTGGATATTAGCTATATATTAAGAAATATTATCTGTTTAAATTTTTCTCCGTCATTTGTTTTAAAGCCAATTAAAAAGCTGTTAACACTCACATACGTCTAAGAGCATACACTACAAACGCTAGTAGAAAGCCTAAGAGAAAAAATTGTACGCTCTTTGAAGTAATATTCCACTCTAAAACAGAAAATCCTCCGCCTCGCATCCCATTAAGTCCTATGAACGGAAACACGCTAAAGATACGGCTCCCTTTCCAAACGATTGCGTACGATTAAAGTGCATTCAAGTATAATTTCCACAGCGTACAGCGGCTGTATATGTGACATACATTGTTTCTATTATAACATAGTTTCGTGTAAAATTTTCTTCAACGAATACGCTATTAAGACGGTAGTTTCACGGAATATATATTTGTAGAAGCTCATACGTAGTTTTTTCTGTCGTTAACATGAGTAGTACATGAGGTAAGTGACTTATCAGTATTGTTATTTTTAATTTAATTTGACTACGGCCAATAATAGTCACAGGGGGGCTGTGATGTGGGATGGTTGCAAAGCATTCGAAACATTGGTTGGTAAATTAAAAATAAGTTTACTATATTTCGCGTTAAAAGTGTTTTGTGTAAATGTGTACTACTCGCATTAACTACAGACAGTACTTCGTGTAGGTTTTAAAAACATATTCTCTGAAACTACCATCTTAGTAACGCATTGGTCGAAGGAATGAAGAAAATACTTAACTCAATCTCTTAAGCGAAAAGGTCCTGGGTTCAAACCCCCTGATTACAGTTTACAGCGAAATTCTTCAGCAAAATTGATAGACCATAGGTATTTTATCAGCTTCTAAAATGGGAATTCACACTATGTGCAAAAAGTATATAATAGTAATACTATCTTCAAGGTCAAACTATAAGTTATGTATCAGGGATAATCTGTCGATATGTGAGAATTCAATTATTCGTTCATAACAAAAAACCGAAATTATCCGAACCTTTATAATCTCATCTGTTCCAGGAATCCCGCATTTCCTGAGGCCGGGATTACGGATATCCCATCTGACAGCCGGAATTACGGTGAGTACAGCACTATTACTTCATACCACTACTATTGCCTTCTAACAGAATTATCTCGAACTTTAATAAGTCGACATTAAAACTCACTAGTAAACTCTCATCCGTTATCTAAGGCCAATGTCGTCTCATCGATAAAATTCATAACATACACATAATAACACATTTTGCGTGTGATTTTATTGTAAACTTCAAATGGTTGGGGATTCGTGTTACTAAATAGAATTCGTAATAACAATTGTTTAGTTATTCAATGAAATGTTAAATTGTTTTACCACCAAGTGGAACTGTAGCTTGAGTATATTTTTAATGAATTTCATAAAATAAAATTTATCCAATCAACTAAATTAAATAAAATAAAAAAATATTTTGAAATTTCATTTGTAGAAAAACTGATATATTATACGGTTCAAAAAATAAAAGGAAAATGCAAACAAAAATTTAATATGAAACCATATAACTAAAAACGGAAGGAAAAATAAATGTCCTTCCAAAAAATTCGCTAACACAAAAGTGTTTCGTATCCAAGTTGTATTAAGCGAAGCAAAAACTTAGTTCATTTTCTTGTTGGGAAAGTATAAAGTTGCGAGATAAAATGGTTTTTTAAAAATTCCAACCAAAAGTTTGTCCTGCTTCGAAAATACTTCCACGTTTAGCGTTTTCTTCTATTACTTAAAACGTACAATTCTATTGTAATAAGTTGTAATATTATCCTAAGTACTATAGTAGATTATACTTTTAAAATTCATGTTGATCTTTAGAATATGTTGGATAAAGATTTAAAAACCTAATTAATATATTTAAGTAATACTTCAATAAATAAACTAAGTATATATCACTATTAGGAATTAAATAAAAGCTTTACATTATATTAAATAATTAATTCATTAACCAATTTTAAGCTCTAATATACATAAATTTAATACTTAAATAGCTTAAAACCAGACATATATTAGTTAAACTTATTTAAAAATAGTTTTAACTACAGCCGACATTTCGGATGCTTTGCAACAGCAGTTGCTTGTCATGGGGAGACACATATCGCGTTTTAAACCGTTACATTGCTCTATTTAAATTCTACTACCGGTGCTAAAACAGTATTAATTTTTAATATAGATAATAAATACATCCACCACCCAATGGAGAATGCACTGTGGGTCGAATCTTGGGAAAACATTATAAATAGATTCGATTAGATATGTCAATAACATCAGTGAAACAGTAAGAAATATATCCTCCCTGTATTGTAAAGGCGTAGTTTGACTAAGTAATATCTAGATTATAGATTTCTAGACAATATATGTAATTTCAATGTTTCCATACCCGCTTCGAATATAGGATACTGTAGGCGTCAAACTGTCAGTTGCACGTCGCGTCAAAATATGTTCCGTGGTTCATATTATTTATGTATGTACTAGTATTTCTGTATGAAGTCGTATATTCGTTTTCATTTTGTACTTGAGTGAACTATCTTGTCACTGATATGAGTTTTGTATATTTATTGCGAGTCAAGTGATATTCTCTGCTTCAACTTTCAACGTCAAAAGTTGTGTGTGTGTGTGTTAAATTTTTTAAAATAAAATCATATTTCAATATACAGTCAAATATTTTATTAAAAGGTTTTATTATATAACTATTAAATTGATACAACAATATTTTGTAATAAGAAACGATATTTAGATAAGTTATAGTATTTAAACAGCTAATAAGTATTCTTAATTTTTGTAAAATAACAATTTTATTATTCGCTACGCTCCCGTTATATTTTAAATAAATTCATAAGTGTTTTAGGATGTAAAAGCGTATGAAACGTATAATGTATATCTATAAAATAAGTGCGTATTAAAATAAAACTTAAAAACGTCGAGCCGTAGGTAAAAAAAAATTTTTTTACCTACGGCTCGACGTTTCAGATGCTTTGCAGCAGCAGCAGGGCTTACGTCGAGGAGAATTTCACAAATAATTTTCAAACAAGTTTAACTATTATATATCGCGTTTAAACCGTTAAAGTGTTTTATTTAAATGTGTACTACTCGCGTAAACTACCGACAGTATATAAGTGCGAATGTTAAAAAGTCTACATTTTAACATTCGCATTTATATAATATACTAAATGTTTTTAATCTGTTTAGAAGCTAAACATTGAAGTTTCTAACAAATGCTTTGATCTCGATTCGCAGATTGAGCTAGTTCACAGAAGTATGCAACTCCAACCATGCATTCGAAAACGCTTAAAGAATTTTTAACAAACCGGTGTTTTACTAACGAAAAATATTAATTAAGCATTTTTATCTTGCATTGTTTTAAACAATGAATTGTTTTTTAAATGAGACAACGCTGCGCAGACTGAGTCCTAAAATTTTGAACAATACCTCTGTTTTATTATGTCCCAACCTGCGTTTAAAATAATACCCGGTCTACCACAGTATAAGCGGAACAGTAAAGTAAATTCTTGAGTCATCATAAACGGAGAACAAAAAGATATTGTGAGGTTGAAATATGTTTATACGCATGTTATTTAGAGTTGAGATACTATTTTTACTCGAAACTACAAAATGGGTTTCTCATAATAATAACGAAAAGATCGTGGGTGTACATTCAACTAAACGGGAGTAAAAAATATAGTAATGAGTAGCAAAAAAATCTATATATAACAGTGGCTTATAATGTGATCTATATGCTAAAATGCCACGACAGATTCTATCTTCCTCGTTACTGATTACTTGTCACTGTGGTAACTGTTTTTAAGTTATGAAAGTGCAGCTCCAGTTATTAATTTACAACTTCGCTTTTGTTTTTTGTATATGTTTCTGCGTTTTTAAATTGATTACACAACGCAATACAGCATTCCCAACGCTGGAAAAGTAGTTTCTATAATACATGGAGGTAGTTTATAACTTTTAATGAACTACCTCCTATTATGTTGTATGTATATTGTACTTATAACAAATATATACTAAAAATATAATGTTAACATTAATTACCAATATAAATATAACAATTTTAAACAGGATATAATTGTCTATCCTGTTTAAAACGGGCTGATCGCCCGAAAGGCCTTCCTCGATTCCTCGAAGAATTATTATTAATCATAATTCTTCGAGCAATCGAGGAGTTAACATCTACTGATGATGCTGTCCACACGTGATGGCGAAACGTCGAGAAGCTCTTCTCACTCACATCAGCCGAACAGCCCGAAATACTGATATTCTGAACGATGGCCGTGAAAGCCTTACACAATTTATTAATTTTAAACAGCTGTAAATACAAATTATAATATCATTGATCACACATATAATTAGTCGTAATCTTTATAAAACGCCAGATCAGAGTTGATGGTTAATTTAGAGGAAGAACAGGCAAACATTGGGTTCATTTAAAAGGCGAAATACCTTGTACCACCAGCCATATAATATCTAAACAATACACTAACGACTTATTGTGGCTTAGGCCATCGCGATCAAACTTTACGGCTTATTTCATCTGTCGATGGTGGTTCTATATCCCGACGACATTTCGATATTCATACCAACCTTTAAATACGTAGATTTTCCTGAAGTCAAATATATACCATGATACCATGGGAATGGAACCCAGGATCTCGGTCTATTTCAATAGATAACACTTTTTAGAAACAATTCAAGTTACAATGTTTTTATATATTATATTGCTTTTCGGTTACCACTTCTAGCGTACACATAGACCTATTGTAGGGAATTTATTTCACCGCTAAAGCCATTTCCATTCGTTTTCTTTTTAACTTAATTAATCGTGGTTTTTGTTCAACTCTATCAGGAGTGTGCTTTGTAAGCTAAGAGGTTTTTTATTTGTTCGTTACTGGGTTACGGGTTTGGGAAATTACTGGCTTTTCAACCTTAAGGGAATACGTCTTAAGAAATACACGCTTACATTTGCTTATTTATATACCACTTTTTTAACGGCTTGTTAGTTAACTTATTGTGACTATGGCCCGACGTTTAGGATGCTTTGTAGCAGTCAGGGTCACGGGGAGACTACGACGTTTGGTGTTTTATTTAAATTGTATTACTTGTAAATTCAAACAAATGTTGTTACTCTGATACAATCAATACTAATATATAAAGCTGAAGAGTTTATTTGTTTGTTTAATCGCGCTAATCTCAGGAACTACAAACGAGAGAGAAATGTGAGAAGAAACGGGAAAATTATTCATCTATATGGGTTTCGGAGGCGTACGCTGCAGTACGTTTCAAGATACCCAAAAAATATGTATGAGTGAATGATTCCTCTTTAAATGATCTAAAAACAGTCTGCGACTATATGTATATATTTTAAGATTGAATGACGATGAAAACAACAACGTGATGTTATATATTTTAAAGCCTTTCTCGATGAATGGTAAAACACAAAAAATAGTTTTTGAGATTAGCGCGTTTAAACAAACAAACTCTTCAGCTTTATTATATTATAGATTAAAGGTTTATACGAGGGTTATTTCCTCATAACTGATCGAAGGCAGGCAATAACTAATCTCACACACTGGCGGCCTCTTTGATTTAGCTCCAGCCGGCTAGAGCTAATCCTATTTGATATTAGAAATCGGATAAACCTAGGGATGGGCGAGCATAATTATTACTAAATTAAATATATCGATAATACATTCGACAATAACATATAAATAAAACACTTTAACGGTTTAAAACGCGAAATATGTCAGTGAAATTTATTAAAAAAATATTTTAACAATGACACGGCGTTGCGGATACTTTGCAGGAGCCGTGTTCAAGAGGAGACTAAAGATGGAGGTTGTCTCTAATGTCAAAGTAAAAACTGCTACGCTAGCGCCATCTGTTCCTTTTTAGTTGGTATTTGGCAAACTGACCAGGTCGTTGTAGAATTGACTAACGGTGTCTTCACCTATGGTATTCTGTTTTTTTTTTGTAATTATACGCGAATACACCTTAATCTTTCCGTATATTTAAGTTTAATAAAGTCCATATATTCCGTCCTCGTAATATACTTATTTAAATTTAATAAACAAAGCCGGGTATTTCTTAGCACATATAGCTTGAGTGCTCTTATAAAGCTTGCAACAAGTAACCTACTCACAAATTTTGTATAATTAAATAAGCCACGTGGTTTATGAGATAAAAGAAGATATGCGATCTATGAACACAATACATTTTGCCATTTTGAATATGTGAGCCCTTATGTTAAGTTAAATTCATTTGCAGTGCTTATAAGACCTTATCAGCCTTACAAAAAAGCTTTTCAGTAAAAATAAAATTATCTTAAATTAGTACAATGTTTGTATCACTTTAAAAAGTCGTTAAAGTGATATCCAGATTTTTTTAATATATCATTTCAGTATTAAATCAAGACACATTTCATATTTCACAAGATATTTTGCCTCACAACCCAAAAATTATTTACGCAAGTAGCACACATTCAACGGTTCGAAACGCGAATGGTAATAGTTAAACAGCAGCTGGGCAAGTTTTGATTAAAGAGAGAATTTTAAAGATAATGATAGATATAATAAATAGAGATAATTAACATATAAACTTTTGTACACAATTGCTACATATTAATTTACACGTATAATATTATTTAACTCTGCATCCCTAAAAGGATTATACTGCCAGCTATAAACCTTATAGCGAACTATAATCAAACCCGTATGTTGCACAACTTTACCCTACAAAAACCCCCAGACTTAGTGGAGTGCAACTCAATGCACTTCAAACTCCCAACTTTACTTACCCTGTAATCCACACCGGCAGGCTAATACCAACTTTACCCTCTCAATAGTAAAGTTTAATTAACTACGCTTTTTATTTTTCAATTCGAAAACCGTTTCGTTCTTCCGAGTTTTAAAACTGCTTATGGAAATTATACGGGCGCCGTTTGATTGAAAAAGTTTTTGTGGTATTGTTTTTTAGTTTTCGGCAGTTTTTCGTATAGTTTGCGTTTCCACTAATTTACTTCAGTCAAAATGTATTACTTTCAATTGAAGACCACGGGTTTTCAATACGGATGTGTGACAACTATGAACAAAATTAATACCTCTTATTTTGCAATTAATAAGGTTAGGTATAGTTAATAACATAGTTTAGCTGACGATGTCGGTTCAAGTCCTGCCCTAGTCGAAAATTGTTTCAATTTATTTTAGATTTTAAAAGAAACATAGTTTAAATAAAACATTATTTTTGCTTTTAGACGACCGCAGCTGCTGCAAACGAAACTTCGTAGTTTTTTTTTATGATAGAGGAGGACAGATATGGCATGGTATGGCATTGGTTCACTTGACGGGAAGTGATATACTTCAGCCTATATAGCATTTAAACAAGACGAGCTGTCGAAATATGTTGGTTTTCACGGAATATTTCACGTTTTAAACCGTTAAAATGGTTGTTTTAATGATAGTATGTGTATTTTTTTTTCATTTAAAATCAACAAGAGCTTTTAAACGTGTGGCAGCTTTGAATAAGCTTTTCTGTTTAAGCTAAAATTCTGAATGAAATATGATGTTTAATGTAGAATTACCGTACTATTTTAACGCTAATACGTTATTAATGATTTCGGAAAACATCAAACAATATCTCATAATTAATGTTTATAAATTCATGAATTACTCCTGTTTCAGGTGCTCTGTTTGGAAACCGGCATGCGATAACGTGAGTTGTTTATAATTATAATTTATCGAAAACCATGTAATTATTTTAATGTGATTTAAAATGTATGTTATACAAGTAAGTCTATTAAGAATTCAAGAGCTGATTGGGTACTGGTGAAAAGATTAAAGCAATATCCAAGTAAGGCATGGAAGTTCGACTGTAAAAAAAATCAAGTGAATCGGGCAAAATGTGTTCCCTATGTTAAACAAAAATTGGGTTATAATGATTATTAAGGAAGATCAAAGCTACGTCGAATCTTTATCACTTGATTCATGATATTATATTTGACAAGGACATAGAAATTTCTCTTCAAAAAAAAGAACAATTACGACTCTAAAGAAAAAAGATATTGATGCGATACTTTTGTTAAATTTTGTTATATATTATGTAGTTTTTCTAATCACTACATAATATAAAACAAAGTCGCTTTTTGTCCCTATGTACGCTTAAATCTTTAAAATTACGCAACAGATTTTGATGCTATTTTAATAGATAGAGTGATTCAAAGAAAGGTTTTTATATACAAAGTTCAGAGATTTCCGTAGTGTATTCAGCTAGATATAATGTTGATATTGCACCCGTGCGAAGCTAGACCGGGTCGCTAGTTTAGAATATAGTGTTAAAATTTTGGGTAAGCGAGTCAATAAAAACAAAGTAACAGACAGCGAAAAACAAATAGGCGCCGCATTGGAAACAGTCCAAACCGAAACTAAAATAAAACAATCTAATTACAAGCACAAACATTTAGTAACTATGCATAAATTGAGGCAGATTAATGAAATTAGCTGGGTGCGTGGTCGCGCATAATCTACGTACAGTTTCAATTTACGACTTCGCGATATTTCCAGTGATCTAGTGCCTAAGTCTTATCTATCTTCAATTAATGCATGAATAAGAAAATTCATATGTTCTACCACTTTCCTTGCTTTACTTGTATCTATGCGCCACCTTTCTCCTTGTTTTATTGTTGTACAAATATGTCAAAAATGATAATAATTGTCATGACTAAGTTACTATAACTTATTCATGATAATTATTTGCGGTTGCTGTCACCGTGATCTTTGGTTAATTTCTTTAAAATACGATTGTTTAAGTACTCGGAGAAAGTTTGCACTGTATTATACTGTATTTGGTAATCCACAATCTAAAACCGCGAATCCACGTGCGAGCGTGTATACACCAATATAGTAGATACACCTATTTACAAATATGTTGTGCCATTGAGAATCGAACTCATTATGCTTCACATACGCACAACTCATATTGTTAGTACAAAAACTCATCATAGAACTATCTCTGCTTTTAAAAGACATAATTGCCTTATAATAATATTTAAATTTCAAGTATAACATAATACCGTTAACTAGACAATAAGGACATTATAACTATATATAGTTTAAATTCTACTGAATACCTGATAGTAATAATTTTACTAAGAACCAGGTATTTTTGTTTTTTCGCTTCTTTAATGTTTAACTATGTTATATAATAATAGTATAAGATAAAATTTAAGCAATTTTACTCATTATAGATCTCAAACGTATGTGAAAACGAAAAGAAAACGTGATAATTCTCGCAATGAACGTCTATGGAAGAATGGTAAGCTTTATATTTAAATTTATTGATTTTCCAACCTAATTTACAACAAATAACAACAATTAAATTATATCAACGTATTTATAATTTTAATTTTAGTGACTAAGACATAATAATATATGACAGAAGTCAAATTGTTATCTAAGACTCTCATTACACCTTTAAATTGATAGAAAACATAATCATAATTATGAACCTTTAAAAATATAAAAATACTGTATTGTGTAGATGCAGTGTACACCACAATATTTTTTCTAGGCGTACGTATCAAGAGAGATATTGGTTCTGGTAACATTATGATAACTCAGCATTTCGGAGATAAGATTGTCACACCAGGAGAAGATGTAAGTACACTTATGTCCATCATTTATAAAATGAGGTATCATGGCTTACAACATTTCGAATATAAACAAATATAGAGCGAGCAACGTACAACGCGAAATAGATGTATTTAGTCTTTACCCTGATTCAACCCCAATCAAGAACAAGAAGAAGAATCAGGGAGATTAGCCCAAATGTAATAAAATAGTATTTCTAAAATAATGATTCACAAAGTTAAGCTAAGATATTCTATTAAAGATCCAAAGCAGGTTTAGTAAGACAAGGCTAAAATTATGAATTTCGTGAAATTATTGCTATGTTCCAGATAAGTTTACACTGTACAGCGACGGGGGACAGACCTCCGCGATTCATTTGGGAGAGAGATGGAGTTGTCATCTCTTCGAATACAGATTCAAGGCAAATAATATTATTATACAATTTTACTGCTGTTGCGGCTCTAAGAAAAACAACAAGTTCATAATCAACTAACACTGAATTTCAGTCGACCCACGCTGACTGTTGACGATCTAAATGACAGTGCGCCATCACACATAAGACAATTAATTAAGTAACATTAGACGGGTGTCGATGTAAAATGTAAGATTTTAAATAAAATTACCTGTTACCCATGACGTCGTCCGCGTCGGTCATTCTTGCAATTTAATCTTAAAAAACATATATTTGAGGTTATTTAAAGAGAAATCATTCTTTGATGCAATTTTTTTGTTTATCTGTTGTCATTGAAGATAAAATTACCCAATTTTTCTTCACATTTCCAACTCTTGCTTCTCGATTAATGGTCCAATTATTGCAAACAAACAAACTCTTCAGTTTTATAATAGCTTCGACACACAAATTTCCACTCACATTAACATTAATTTTATTGTTACAGGTATATCCTTGGACAAATGATGTCGTCATCAGGAGTCGGAGTGATAACTCACTTAAACATATCCAGGTCAAGAGTTGAAGATGGCGGATTGTATTCCTGTGTGGCTTACGAAAGTGACTCTGTTTTACGGCATTCGGCTAGAATAGATATTTATGGTAAGAAGACCTGGTTTTACTTTACATTAACCCCGCGAATTGTTCCACTATTTCGATGCCGAGTGGCTACGAAAGAATATACTTATTTTATACCATTCGTTGCCTCTCTCTCTAGAGTCTCCCACGGCCAAAACAAAAAATCGTAACCGTTTAAAGTATTAAAATAAATTTAATATTAGGGCAGGTCTTGAGCCGGCATCCACACCGTTCTGCGCTGTTGCCTAACACACAAGTGTTAAGTTATTACATTGTGCTAGAGGTGCATGTAGTAACATGTTGAAAAAATTCAAAGATGGCGAGTAGGACGCGGTAGCTCAATTAGTTAGAGCACAAGACGGATATCTGTGGATGCCAGTTCGAATCATGTTATATTTAAAAAATAATAATAATATAATCGCTTTTTAATTTATATAATGCCATCACCTGTAATAACATGTGTTTTCAAGTATTCAAAGTATTTTATTTCCTACCACTCTCATGATTTAAAGATACAAGTTTATTCCTACTGTTTTAGGACCTCCTTACATAAGGACATTACCGCCAATCAAGGTGCAAAGCGGTGACGGTTTAAAACTGAAATGCCCATATTATGGATATCCTATCAGGTTTGTTTCTGAGTAACTATAACTTCAAAATACCCAACCTTTGAAACGCTTATATCGTATTGTTGTTAGAATAAGTTGGTTATATATTTTTAATATATGATAACCTGGGCCATATACAGACAAATTGAGTTAGAGTTCCGTGAAACGCTCAAAACCGCTAAGGCCACTGAAAATCGGCGGTGTTGCCTATGTACACTTTTTAATTTATCTTTTACTAGCTGTGCCAGCAACTTCGTCCGCTAAGAATATTTATTAATAAATAATATATTTTTTTTAATCATGAAGTTACGAATCATTTTCAAATAAGTATAACTAATATATCGCGTTTTAAACCGTTAAAGTGTTTTATTTAAATAGTTCCTATTGGATGTTCTTGTAGTTATAGTGTTAGTTATGACTAACGAAGTATACAGAATAATATTTGTATAATCAACTTTTCTGTGTAATATGATATTTAATTTACTTTCATTTATATTGTTATATATCACGTTTTAAACCGTTAAAGTGTTTTATTTAAATGTGTACTACTCGCGTAAACTATAGACAGTATCCAGTAGAAACCGTTTAGAAAATTATTTGGCAAAGCGATCCAGACATACCTGTGTACCTCGAATTTATAGTAATGCCCGACCTATTTGGCTCCGATTGTTAGGTCTATTCGCTGAGTAAAGGTGCAATAAAGTTCTTAGTTTACCTGATAACAAAAGCGTACCTGAGCTTCTTCCACTGTGCAGATCTTATATATAATAAAAAGGATAGGAACCCGAACCGTCGCGTCTCAGCGCACTGGATTATTGCTGTGCCAACTACCACTTGACTTTTTAAATCTTAAATTTAAGTTAAGATATGTAATTTTTAACACATTCAAATATATTTCAAAAGTTTCAGAAATTGACATGTTTTGCGAATTCATAATATATTTTTACAATCCTTAATCTACTTTTTCTATTTCCTAATTCTATTTCTATCTTTATTTGTAAACTTCCCTTTTTTTAATGTATTACAAAAATTAAACTTTTGAATATTAGATAAATCTAATTAATTGGTTTTTATAATTCTCGATTTTTTTTTCTAAGATTGTTACTTAAGGACCTTGTGAAAGAATGCGTCTTACTTCATAATCATTATGATTCGAGGAAATGTGACCCTGGTGTAATATAAAAGATATTCATAAAATATTGTTCAAGGACAAGAACAGAGGAAATTTTTATAATCTGTTATTGTTTATTCTGCAACTTTTTACTTATCTATATTATAGGGTCGACTGACACAGATAAACACACATATCATAATAATATACTTAATTGAAGTTTTTTTTTTAATTCGTTCAAATAGATATTCATTGACCATACATTATTAACACTAAAAAAAAAAAACTCTCGATTAGTAAGGACTAACATTACAAATAAAAAAACTATAACACGTTAACGGCTTGACAACTTTCCAATAAAATAGTGGTCAAAATTATTAATTAAAAGTTAGTTACTGCTATATTAATTTGACACTAATTTGATTGATGTTAATTGTTTTTTTAGATATATTCTATTTTTCGTCTATATTCCATTCCCATTCCAGTAAACTAGATTGGGAACACAAAGGCAAGAAGATAGTAAGTTCAATGCTACCACAACACAGCAGATACAGGCGTACCAACATAAAGAAGAGACGTAGGAAACGACAGATCCTGGAAGCGAGTGAGGGCGGTGTATTGAACATTCCAAGAATAGTTAAAGAAGAAAATGGGGATATGTATACGTGCATTGTGTATAGTCCATCAGGGGAAATGGCTAGGAGGTAAATTTGGCGAATATTTGGATTCTTAGCTAATTATAACTGTAAATAGGACCACGTCCAAATTGTACGGAATCGATGGACTATCTCTATGATATAATATCTCTTTGATATTCTCACCACCCGTTTACCAAACAGATTTCAAGATGAAGTGCATTATGTTTTAGAAAAATTATAGATTGTCAAGTTGGACCTGGTGTGAATGGAATCCAAGACCCGTTGATAATTAGTATATATTGCTACCATTGGAACAACAAGCTCGTCAAAACATTGTTTAATTACAACATTTTAATCCATTAAATGACTTAACAATGTCCAAAAAAATTGACAATACAGTGTCTATTTTACCAAAATTGAATGGCATAGCAACAAGACCTTTAGTAATTCTTGTTTATCGCAAACAATGTACAGTATTTATAACACAATGACTCAGAATAACCGTAGAACAAAGAGGAAAAATAGCTTTTCAGAATGTTATTACAAAAATAATAGTTCAGTGACTTTTCGCAGGTCATTCGAAATTCAAGTGGTAGAAGCACCAGAGTTAGATGAACTTAGAGTGGGTTCAGGTCTCAAAGAGGGTCAAATAGTACAAATCACATGCAATATCATTAGTGGGGACCCGCCGATATTTTTTTCCTGGTTGAAAGATGGTATGAAGATTCCTCCTACTTTAAAGGTACTTTATAATTACTATAACATATTATAACGTTGTATTTTTACTGTGTTAATTGACTGACCTAATAAACCTCCGAATTCATAAAAAAGAAGCTTTACAATGGAGACACACTTTTTTATTTAAGTTAATTAATTCGTATAAATACACAAATTTATAATATTTTTTTTGCATTAACATAATTTCCATATAATAAAGTACGTATCACCTGTATGGGTAATATATATTTTAATATACTTTAAACGCTTAAAAACGCGAAATGTATCGTTTAATATATAACTTATTCTCAATTTATTTTAATTACGAACAGTATCATAACATTGAATTTTTTTCATTCGAACTTGAATGTTTTTGTTAATATTTTTAAAGGACTTGTCTCTTTAATAAACTTGAAAACAATGATATTATTATGTTGGAGACGCTAATCGGAGTAAGTAAAAAAGCATTTTAATAAAAAAGTGACGGGCCCATGATTATACCCGATCCGGAACTGAACCACCATATATTTGTGACCCATTTTGTTATTGATTGTTTTAATTATAAAATGATTCCGTTTTCAGATAACAGAACGAAGTTCAGAATTGTTTAGCGTGCTAATAATAAAAAGAGTATCACTGGAACATTGTGGTAAATATACCTGCATAGCAACTAACCACGTAGGAAAAGTTAACCAGTCTACAGAACTGTACATAAACGGTAAGTTATTAAAATTACAAGCTTGAATACGTTAAGTGTGTGATCTTATGTGATGTGATGTGACAGATGTTAGATCAACTATTTAATAATAATATAATAAAGTGCCTATGCCATGTTCATATCAGTGTATCAAAACAATGATAGTAGATATAAACTGTATCAAAATTTGTTTGTTGACTTTTATAATACTTGTATAGAGATTAAAAATTTTAATTAGGTACATGAAGCCTTTAAGAAGCGAGATTTTTTTTTTTTAAATCTGGAATCAAGTAAGCCTTCTTACCAAAGATAATTAATAATAAGTTTTTTTTGACAGTCGCACCAAAATGGATTGAAGAGCCTACAAACACATCCCTGCTATTGGGTCAGCGCGGTGTGGTCTACTGCAATGCACAAGGATATCCCGTACCGCAAATACATTGGATGAAACGAGATGGTAAGGAATTTCGTTCAAATTTAGAACTACACGAGACTAAATACAAGTTAAATTAAAAATGAGATGTTAGTTATGATGACACATTAAAATAAATAATTTAAGAAGATCTTAAAGGTGGCCAAACAAACACCTTTAGCTTATGTTTGAAAACGAAATTATCATTGTAAGTCCAAAATGATCGTAAAATATAAGAACAACTAGCTGTGTCAGCGACTTCGTCGGCGTAGAATAGTTATTTCGGGCATCAAAATTAATTTTTGTAAACCTCCTCCACATCTTTAAAAATTATAGCTATTACCCACGACGTCGTCTGCGTCCTGTCGTTCTTGCAAGTTAATCTTTAAGAGATGTAGATGTTTTACAACCATTTAGAGACATACGTACTTTTTGGGTGTCTTGAACCGTTTTCGCAGCGTAAGGAAAGGATGAATAATTTTTCCCTGTTTTCTTCAAATTTTCGCTATTTTTCGCATCATTCACATGATCACTATAATCATTTGATAATGCAGCAACTCTTGGCATTTGGAGACCAGTTTTGGATTTGGCGGGTGGTGGAGTTAGCAGCTATCCAAATGGCACTCTTATTATTGAAGTGGTGTCACTGGCTGATGAGGGTCTGTATGCCTGTCATGCCGATAATGGAGTAGGGGAGGCGCTTAGCAATAATCTGTGGATCAGCGTCAATAGTAAGTCTATAAGGTTTTTAGATTATAACGCTAAAGTAACTTGGAGAGAGATAAACTAATCAATTTAACTTTTAATTGAATTAGCTAATACATATACAGATATATTAAAGAAGTTGCTACATAATATTATGTATAGTTATGTATTTACCGAAAGTAGAAAGAAATATAATTATTTTATTAGTCCAAACGATAACAGTACAAAACCAAAACGATGTAAAGGTAAAAGTGTTATACTTAAATCGGTTTGTTTAGATACATTTTTAAAAGTTTTATTAGTAAGAAATAAATTTTAAATGAGGTATTGTTCCCTAAATAAACATTTCAATCATCGCCAAATGTTCTAAAAATACGGAAAATAAATAGAAATAATTAAAGTCGATAGGCTTTTCAGAGAATCAATCGTTTAAGCGTAATTACATTTTTTCCTATTTCATTTCAGAGCCCGTTCACTTTGAGTCAATAGGCACGAATCTTACAACGAAAGTAGGGATGCCTCTAACGTTAACTTGCAAGCCCTTAGGTGATAGCCCTATAAGAATAAAATGGACTTTAAATGGCAGCCCTATTGAATTTACAACTTCCAGGTATGTAAATAAATTATGTAAGGCTTTCACGGCCATCGTTCAGCATATCATTGTCATTGTCTTTCGGGCTCTTCGGCCGATGTGAGGGGGGGGGGGGGGTTCTCAACATTTCGCCATCACGTGTGTACGGCAAAAGACAATGATATGTTGAGGTATGTACTTTTTAATCTTTGATGAAAGTCATACATTACACATCCTGCAAATATATAAACACTGGTGTAGACAAGGGCAGCCAGAAGGGGGATGACATAGTCATGGTCAAGTTAATTGAAGAACTTTAATTTAATTTTAATAACAATAGATACGATTAAAACGTGGGTATTCTATTAATGACATACGTAAATGTACAATACTTCAAAATATTCATTCTTAATTGTACACTTGAAGAACTTAACACGGAGTAGGTACTTAATTTGTATTTTTTTTGTAAAGCTATAAAAATTGTTTTGTACTTTTATAAAAGCGCCATCTATCGTGACAAATATACAACTATTTCTAGGGTGAACTTAGATAAAACAGACCTACTGATTGTTTTTAATCCAAAACAAAGATGACGCTTAAAGCATGATAAATACATTCGCATTATTCCCAAAAGGTAGCGTTGATCCTAACACTTCTTTTCTTATATTTATTAATGTCTTTTTATTATTTCAGAGCCACAATATCAGAGGCGTCTTCAAATAATGGCTTGAAAAGCACAATTAATATAAATTACGTGGAGAGCAGAGACGGAGGGCAGTACGAGTGTCGAGCTAGTAATCCTTATGGCGTAGCAACTTACAGTTTACACGTCAAGATATTAGGTGTGTTTTAAAAAATATATTCAATATTAGTAAATTGTAGATGATCTAATTTTTGGACGATCATAACAATTATTTATGTGACGCATGGGGCGGGATAGTTATAGAGTTGATCAAATTTTTGTGCCCTATCCGACCGAATATATTTTGCCCCGGGATTTGAACCCATCTTCGGGTGCCCTCGTACTTAGCGCAGTACTTGGCCAGACAAATCAAGTGGTCAAGACAGTTTAGTAGTTTTTGAAAAACTTGTTTTACTATACCTACAACTAATAAGAACAATGTAAGAATAGTCATTAAACCCAATATTTGGATAAATTATCCTTAAATCCTAAAACTAATATAGATCATCCGACTATTTTTAATGTCTTCGTTAATTTTAATTTGTAACTATTTCATTTTCTTATAAATATATCATACCGCTTTAAATATAATTAATAAATTATAGAGCCACCAACTCCACCCCTGGACTTACAAGTGGATTCGGTCAGTAGTTCATCAGCCAAACTGTCCTGGCGAGATACGATAGTAGCTCATGTCCAGTACTATAACGTTCAGTACACGACGAACCATTTTACTGGCTGGGAAAATGCTAAGACAATTAATATTACTAGGTAATTCTTCTTTTTAGACCTATTACAATAAGATAGGTTCATAAATGAGTTAATAGGAATAATTCGGTTTAATAAGAATAATCATTTAAAATGTGACGTAACTTCCGGTAGCCATCTTGTTGTTATGGCTTACTAACTTTTATATCTGAAAACCCCTAAATGTTTTTTATATTTCTTAGTACATTAAATATGCACATGTGTTTCTTTTGCCGCCTTTCTAATATGTATTGTATATATGTATAGCCAATATATTGGGAATTACCCGCCATTCCTAGCCGGTAATTTTGAAGTATCAACATTTGTATAATATTTGAGTGTGCATTTCAGACAAGAGACAGACATTAGACAAAGTATCGAGTTGCGTGACTTACAGCCAGCGTCGGAATACCGAGTTCGAGTCTCGTCGGGAAATATGGTCGATCTTAGTCCTTATACTATGCCGGTGCATTTTACAACGTTGCAAGAAGGTGAGTAGTTGAATCATTGTAAAAAGGAGCCTACTAAGTTTATTGGATATGTTGATTGCTAAGTAACCATCAACTAAGTTTTAAAAATTTAGCTTAAGGGGACAGCACTTTTATTTAATAATATATTATTTAAATATGAATCTAAATGAAGTATTTTCAGATAAAGTTTATTTATATACCGGCCAATAAATTAGATTGATTTTTTTCCACAGTACATTGATTTTTATATAATGTGATCTTCAATTTCACTTCAATATTATATTGCTAAACAAAAGTGTATGTATCGTTTTTATTACAGCGCCATCTACAAGTCCGATAAGTGTACAAGCACAACAAACAGAAAATCCGGGGGAGTTAACGGTGTCGTGGCTTCCTCCGTCACGAGAAACCCACAACGGACAATTACAGGGTTATCATGTAAAAGCCGTCCCTAGAATAGCAGGGGAAACGGGTGAGTATATTTATTATACATTGTAGTTAGAAGTAGTGTAGACAGAGTCTTATCTAAAAGAAAGCTCTTTGGGTGATTCAAAGAAATATTTTAAACCACAAGGAAATGTGCGACGGTTTCTAGATTCTTGTAATTTGTTACTAGAACAACGCGCTGAAGTCGGCTAGATTGCGACCCAAGACTTTTGCTAGACGAAGCACACTTCGTTCGCTGTCAGTTGACGTCCCATACTAATGACATTGCCAAATAGAGTTAAATATTTTTTATTTAGGTATTATATTATTAATTGACTTATAACCTTTGTATTGCAGGTCCCAACGACACTCAAACAAAGATGGTGAAAGTGACATCTAGAAAGGGTAAACAGGAAACATTGTTGAGTGGTCTATTGAAAAATACAAGGTATGGAAGCAGTTTGAAATAATAATAAAAAATTATTAAAGATAAATAAATAATGTATCTATTTCAATTCTTTAGTATACATAGAATAAAAGAACATTAAAATTAATATCTCATTTAGAAAGGAAGTATTTTTGTTACTAATAGACCCACACACTACCAATGGATTGTATTACAATTATATCTTACAATTTCAGATATGCAATATCAATCAGTGCTTTTAACTCGGCGGGAAATGGTCCATTTTCGTTACCGGTATATCAAATGACAAGAGAAGGAGGTAATCAAAATTATACAAGTCACCAAATTACACTAACATATTCTGGTTTTCGATCCCAAAAGCTCTAAAAACATCGTACATTTACAGCCCCAGAGAATCCTCCATCAAGTGTAGAATGCCGTGGGGTTTCATCGACTTCTGTGCGGATTGCCTGGCAGCCCATCGCTAGTCACGGCGCATCACTACTTGGATACAGCGTGTATTACAGCACTGACGGTAAAAATTAAAGTCAACTTTTGTATAAACGGGAATACATGAGATATCCTAAAACAGGAAAATGAGACGCCATATTTGTTTTTTCCTTACACAAACTTGGATTGAAATAATTTGCAAGCTGTTTAACTCACATTTAACATAAACATGTTCTTGTAGTCTTTCATATGTTTTAATGGCTCAAATTAAAGGCATTGTATTAAGTGTAAGAGATCTTGGATACGAATCCCGTTAAATCATATAATAAATAATTCCGGTCACAGATATGTTGTCTGCATCTGTGACTGTCTTATGAAGAAACAAGTGTTTATCACAAGTATATGTAACAGTTTTAATAATTAGACCTTTTACTAAGTTATTTAATAAATTTTATCTAATTTCCAGACGGCCCTTGGTCGAACATGACGTCACCACATACCGAGTTATATCTACAGAATCTAATGAAATACACCAACTATACAATTAAAGTGGCTGGTTTCTCCAGCTATGGAATGGGGCCGTTTTCGCATCCGGTAGTTTGTACTACATTGCAAGATGGTAAGAATAGATTATTTAACAGGTTATATAGCTCGTAGGAGTTGAAACCGTCTTGAACGATTTTCACTTTATGCTATTTAATCAATTAACTGTGCCAGCTATCCGCGTACAATAGTTATTTTTATAAATTATAGTTTTTACCCAGGTCGTTATTCATGTCCCGTTGCTCTTCAAAATAAATCTTAAAAGATAAACTTACACTATCTGGGTCATTTTTTTAGATCATCAAAGGAGGAATCATTATCTCATACATATTTTTGTGTATCTTGAATCGTTTTCGCAGCGCACGCAACAAAAACTGGCAAAAATGATTTTGTAATCCATTTGTCCCACGTTTCCCACTATTTCTTCTTCCTATTGGTCGCAGCCTAATTTTTTATAGCCTTAGCCTTCTCGCTATCTAACCAACACAAAATAATTTTTTCGAATCTGTAGTTCCTGATATTATCTCGTCCAAATAAACAAACTTTTCACTTTACTAATTAGTATAGATAACCCGTCCTAAATATATTATTCTTATTTGGTGTCTTTAGTTCCAGGTCCTCCGTCAGCTATAAAGGTTGTGGTTTCTTCTCCGACATCTATTATGGTGAGCTGGAAACGACCGGAAAAACCAAATGGAGAGATTACCCATTATAATGTTTACGTCAAACCAGTATCTAGGTAAGTTATTTGATGGGTTCGTCCAATTTTAGTAATACATATTATATAGCTAAAGACTTGTGGAATCATAAGCGTGTACGTCTAATGATAGAGATATCGGAATTCCGTCAGAACTATAAATAGATAAAAAAGCTGTGAAGCAAGTTTTCAAATATCCAAAGCATAAAAAATCGGATGTTATATTCGTTGGAAAAGTTCAGTTTTTCTAACAAATTTTGACTATTAGCTATATTCTGTTCTTTTAAAGACAAAAAAAAAAAAAAAAAACCGGCCTTTAGGGGGGGAAATATTTTTGGTTTTTTTTTTTTTTTAAAAAAGGGGGGGGGGGGAAAAATGGGGGGGGAAAAAAAAAAGGGGAAAAAAACCCGGGTTTTTTAAAAAAGGGGGGGGGTTGCGCCCCCCGGAGGAAATTTTGACATCCCCACCACCAATTTAATATCCAGATTACTAGACGAATACATCCTACCAATACACCATTGAGCCTATCGAACTTTTTTACTATTTAATCTATCCCAGCACATCATCACCCCAAACGTACCGTGTGGAGGCTCAAGAAATAAATCCTCTTCGGCAACATAGTTTCACAGTCAGCAATTTAAGAACTGGAGCTCAATATGAAGTGTTTGTACGTGCGACCACTTCTGCTGGAGAGGGAGCTGCTACGGAAAGATTTCACGCAGAGCTGACCAGTAAAGGTACACAATTCAGCACTTTCCTTTCATTACGACGTGAGTTATATGACAGATACTGGCTGAGCCAGGTGCTTTGCGTAGAATAGTTATTTTGAGCATATTTTTTTTTTTGCCAACCCACCCTAATCTTATAAATTATAGTTGGTACCCACGACGTCGGTCGCGTCCTGTTGTTCTTGCAAGTTCATCTCAAAAGATTATTTATAGTGCTGCGGTCATTTTTTAGATCATATAAAGAGGAATCATTGACTGTTGTATTTTTTGGGTATCTTGAACCGTTCGTTCTACATTTCCCGCTGTTTGTTAGCTCCTATAAGTCACATTGCATTTATTGTTCTTGCCCTTACAATGTAGTCAAGCATATTAAACTGTTATTTTTCTTAAATTCTACCTTATCATCTTCCAGTCGTTGCCGGCGTGTCGTCTCTTGGCGGCAGTATATCAGTAGGAGTTGGATCATCTCTGTTGCTTTCCTGTTCCTGCGTTGGATCACCTGCCGCCCGCACCGTGTGGTATCACAACCACAACATAATTACACACCATCCCAGATATACGCGGAACCATGATGACAGCCTACTTATTAATAGTAAGTATACTTATATCCTCTCAATATGTTCATTAAATTTACAAACAACTGTTATTTTATAAGGAAATATAGCAAACAGGGTTCCGTTCGAGAGACAACGAGCAAGTGACTCTTGGCGGCCCTCAATACTTACCGGACGTTGTCTCTTTTTAACCATCAGCATTTACAATTATCCCAATAATACTATTTATTAATTTAATAAAGTTTACACAAAAATGTTTCAATTCACTTCAGTATAATCTGACACCCGTAGTACTGTCCCAGGGTCACAGCCTTCACTGATTTTGATATCATTATTTTTATTCAATCTATATATGGTTCTCTAGGGAGGACATCTTGTCCCGCCATTCTTAGAAGGAGTTCTTATCTATATGGACCTAATATAATTTTTCTTGTGTTTTACTACTTCTTCTAACAATTAATCCATCAATGTGTTATATAACTTTCAGATATCGACCATTCCCTGAGCGGGAATTACACTTGTCTAGCCAAAAACCTGTACGGTTCAGATTCAGTTTCGTACGAAGTGACCGTTCTACCAACTCCTGACCCGCCAGTTTTGCGAGTGACGTCACATAAAAATGCAATTTACCTACAATGGGATTATCCAAAGAAGTCTAATGGAAAACTACAGAAGATAAGTAAGTTCAACAAATCTGGTGGTCTTGAAGCTTTCCTTAACCTATACGTATATATAAAGCTGAAGAGTTGGTTTGTTTGAACACGCTAATCTCAAATATGGGTTCAAATTGAAAAAAAATAAATTTTTTGTGTTTGTTAGGACATTTATAGAGGAAAGCTAAAACATCGCTCTGAGACTAATAGAAGCGAAAAAACACCGGAAATGTTGACAGGGAACAATATTTATTTTTAGTTAGTTTCCGTTGCGGACGCTGCAAAAAAGTTCAAAACACCTAAAAATATTTATAAAATAATCATATCTCTTTAAATGTTCTTAAAAAAGGGTCTATAAAAACTTTATCAAATGCATATACTGATGCCTTTTAAAAGTTTTTATATATTTAAATAAAACACTTTAACAGTTTAAAATGCGATACATTAGTTAAACTTAATTGAAAATGATTTTTAACTTCGTTCGTTCGCCCGACGTTTCATTTTCAAATAAATTTAACTAATATATCGCGTTTTAAAACGTTAAAGTATTTTATTTAAACGTCTACTAATTGCGTAAACTATAGATAGTATTTATGTTTTTATAGAGTTGAACAGGAGGTTTGCAAAAACAAATTTTGATAGTCACAATAAGTATTCTACGCGGACGAAGTCGCTGACACAGCTAGTTAGTTATATAGACATTCTTAGATAAAACTAATGTTACCGCTTATGACTTATAACTGATTTTTTAACAACGACATTTTAGGTTATAATCTAACTTGGAAGGAAACAAATGGCATTTGGCAAGACGCCTGGTCTGATAAAGGAGCCTTCTTGCAAGGAACACAGGAGTACACTCTTCAAGGTTTGAAGTGCGGGACCAAATACTCTCTAAGAATGACAGCATCTAATACCGTTGGTACTTCTCAACCCGCTTATGTTGATGCCACAACTTTAGGAGGAGGTATAAAACTCAAAATATCTACATCATAGTAAAAAAACAAGTAATGTTCACCTGGATATAAACTTTTTGTTTAACTATGGAATGTTTTTATCCTAATAACCAGCGACCGAACCCCGGCTTCGCTCGGCGGCAATGCTGATACCAAATACACTACATAAAAACTGTGAAAGTTGTAAAAAAAAACCTTTCGCTTGAATCACATCAAAATTCGTTGCGTAGTTTAAAAGATTTAAGCGCACATAGGGACAGAAAAAGGCGACTTTGTTTATAATATGTACTGATAAGACCTATTGCAGTCTAAACTCCCTATGAATTGCAGTTCCTATATCGCCACCGACTACAGAATGGTTCTGGAGTAATGCAACTCATATTTATATACAACTCAGTGGTTGGGACGATAACGGTTGTGAAATTACACGATGGGAGGTGGACTATCGTGAATATGGAAGTAAGATCTGGAAGCGAGCTGAGAATAGATTGGTAAGTTGAGGTCCTAATAGAAGCCGTTCCTTAGGGCAGGCTTAGGAGGCGTTAGCTCTTTGAAATTATCTGCGCTGTCTCGTATTTTAATCCGTAACATAAACATTCTATATATTGGAAATTAATTTAGTTTATTTTTTACATTTGTATAATTTTATTATGTATTCTAGTTTACGCGAGTTGTGCACATTGAAAGTTAACACTTTTAAGGGTTTAAAACGCGAAATATATTTCCCAACGTTTCCCATGTTCGGGCAGCCTTGAAATTAACGAATATATTACCCGTTTTAAACCGTTAAATGTTTTAGATAAATAATTTGAATGTGTTTTATTTCATGTAGATTCCAGGCATATTGTCATATCGTATCTTTGTTGTCGTTTCTACTGTTAAGATACTTTTAAATTTAAAATCCATTTATTTCTAAAGCATAATACTTCAATTTATTTATTTTGTATGATTTAATCGAAATTGTAATTTTAGCCAGTGCTAGATCAATGGGCACCATACACCCAGGTCCTAAGTCAGCCCAACTCATTTATACTGGCAGAGTTATTACCAGCGCAGTGGTACCAAATCAGAGTAGTAGCTGAAAACTCTGCTGGAATTTCTACCTCATTATACATGTACGCAACAACTACATTGCTTGGAGGTATGAAATTGAACATAATTATAATTGTTTCAAGCTCAGAAAAGAAAAGGCAATATTTAAATATTTTAGTGATTGCTACACCTCATACGAATTTAGTGGTTTTTATATAAACTATACAAATAGCAATTTAGACCATATGTTTCTTTGATAATAAAAATAAAAGTTTCAATCATAAATAAAATGTGTTTGTTTTTTCAGAGTCAATTGGCCCGCCCTCAGAATACTTAGACTTGAACATGCTGGTTATAATCTGTAGTTCGATTTTGTTGACTATTTGTATGTTAGCCTGTCTCTACATATTTATCAAGAGACATAAGTGAGTGTCTAAATCATATAACTATAGTTTCAAACAGCTTCAAATAAATGCGTAATTATTATTTTCTCATTTATAGCCACCAAAGACTAACAGAATATAGAAACTCATTAACCACAGAGTGCAAATCGGAACGAAGTAACGCTACTGTCAATACACCACAGAGCATTCCAACAGACGTCAACAACAGAGTATATAGCACGCCAGTTCATTTGACAGCTGATAATAAACATGGTTAGTTATACTGCGAAAATAATAAGAATTATTTTAACTTAGCATAAAAATAAAAAAATCTTCTTTTGCCTCAATATGATGCAGTATTAAAGATATTTGGATTACTTATTGGATGTTAAGACTTCTTGGAATTTTAGACTACTTGACACATTTATAGTGGCTACCCTAGCGCAATCTAACATGTCATATAAATTTAGTATGTTCGTTGTGTTATTTTTTATAACAGAGGAGGAGAGAAGAACTTGATGGAAGGTGATAAAAATACTCCAGCCGCGTCTTGTAATATAACATCCAAACAAGACGCGCTATTAACCTATTTAAGCTTTAGTTATTTGAAAATCCATAGACTGAAACCAAATCGCGATTAAGCTTCATGGCCTATTCGTCTGTGAACTGTGGTTGCAACCTGGAACCCATTCATTTAATAATCAGATTTCCAGATGAAGTTCAACATGTTTCATATAAGAATTAAATTGAATACAAATATGTTAGACCCGGTGGGGACACCCACGACCCGTTGATTATTAGCCGTATATTGGTACAATTACTCCATCAAGCCCGTCAAACGGGGCTTACAACATATATAGGAGGACACAATCTTAACTAACAGTTCAAAAAGATTGAATTTTTTTCAGAACTCTACGAAATAAGCCCATACGCACAATTCGCTATCGGGTTCCGTACTTTTGGTCATGTGGAAAATCAAGAGCCTCCCAGTAGACTCGGTGGTAACAGCAAGTCACGATACGATAGTGGTAAGTACGTACTATCTGTAGTTTACGCAAATAAACACAGTAAAGCATTTAAATAAAGCACTCTAACTGTTTAAAACGCAAAATGTCTTAGTTAATCTTATCTTAGCTACGTTCCGATGTTTCGGGTGTTTTGCAGCAGCCGTGGTCACGGGGAGACTATAGATAGGTGTCCCTAATGTCAAAGTAAAAAAGAAGCTACCCTAACGCTCTAGTATGTCACTTACATTTTCAACTAATTTAAACGCGTTTTAATTCATGCGTAGTACTTGATTTGGACGTTTTATAATAAATATACCTTTTCATTCTCCTTTTCCATAGAAACCAGTTTTCAAATGAGATCCGAATCAGAAGACAGTGATTGCGTGTCACGAACGACGACGCTGAAGAGCGCACCAAGAAGTAAGACAATGACTAATAATAGTAATATATTAGATACATTATTCTGTTACTTAATAGCTTTAATTAATGAAAGTTATTTTCTTTATATTTTTTACGAAGTTCTGATTTCCTAATACACATTGTTACAACTGTAGGTAATTGTAGGAAGTAGTGACAAGTGAAAATTATATTCATTATTTATTTATTTCCCTAACTCCTAATTACATATTACACACACATTAATTTATATTGAAAAATAAACAAAATAAAACTATAAAGTGTGTACTTGTGACTCAAGTCTTCTAGGGTTAGATTAATTGCGGATGTGTGAATGAAATGCTAATAATAATAATTTATAAATAACTTACTTTTCAGAAGCCTGCAGAATACCTCATCACAGGTAGCTGATGTAAAAAGTAAGGTTTAGTATAATAAGGAAAACTATTTTATATGGTTAATAATAAGACATCGATATTAAAATAAAAGACTTGATTTTGTACAGATTACTACTTGTAATTACTTGCAAAACTATGCCAAACAGTTTGACAAACATTCATATTTTTTACATGTTAATGCACACGAAGGTACTATATAATTTCAAAAGCGAAAATAAATTGAAAAAAATTTTGACTCGGGCAGGACTTAACCAGCGTTCCGTGCTGTTGCTCTACCAAGACTCGGTAGCTCAATTGAGTCGAAAATTTTATAAATTTATTTTCGATTTTTAAATTATGCCAAACAGTGTTTATAGTTTACACGAGTTGTACGCATTAAATGAAACACTTTTACCTACGCAAAATGTATTGTTTTAATTTTTGTTTTAGTATAACCGGTCACAGCCACTTTTTAAACCGATAAGTGTTTTATATACTATACTATACATTTTAATTGGACTGTTTACTACGAATTGATTACTAATGTAATTCTTATATAGCGAGAAAAGTCACTAGCGTCTCGATTTCGACTTATGTACGGAAAACATGCAGTTTCTTTAATCGCTTGTGATACAAGTATGTCATAGACCGACATCAAACTCTCGATACTTTTACTGAAGTAAAAAATGCGAATATGCTATATACATGTAGTATGGGTTACAGCTTGCAGTTATTAAACATTCATTGAAATTTGAAACAAATTGTTTTACAGTGGCTTAAATTAAGTACTACAGTAAATACAAATATAAAAAGTTAATGTAATACAAGAGAAATATTAAGTCTTAATTTGTAAATTACGGAACCTTCAAGAGTGAAATCTTTTTTTTTCTTTAATGAAAGAGAAATGAGATCAAACTTCACGACTAAGCTTTCTTTTTCGATGGAAGGCGGTTCGTGACCCGGACGGGAGTTCTATATTCGTACCACCCATTCAATATTCAGGTTTCCAGGAGTCCAACACGTTTCAGAAAAAGTATAAATTGAAATATTAGACATATGTGGGATCGATTATTAGCCGTACATTGCTGTTATTATAACGAGCCCGTCGAACTTACTTTGCCTTAGTGATCCTGTCACCGGCTCCATGTCACAGCGCATAAAGAATAAGAAATTGTAAAGAATTTTGTATCAAGTTGCAAAGTTGAAAAAACATTGTGCAAATTAATAACGATTACGCTACACCTAATAAAAATCATAATTCTTGTTGTCGAGAACAGGAAGCTCGAAGGGAATAAAATAGTATATCACATGACATATGAGTTATTGTCGATGACTGTATGGCATTGATCGCTATACATTTATATCCATACATTTCTCTTGCTGCTTGGGAATTGTCGAAATTTAAAATGGAATCATGACGTATAAATAAGTTTTTCTATCAAAGATTTTGAACTATGTGAATATATCTTGCGTAAAGCATTTTTATCTCAATGTAGAATATTTATTAGACGTGGAAGCGATTAATTGTGTAAATTAATTCTTTGTAAGTTATGCGGCTGGGGTATTTCGACATCCATGCAAGAAGATGCATACTTGTCTAGCATCTACCATGTCGTAATTATGTTTATTGTGTAAATATTTAAACTAAATTTAACTGTCAATAACGTGTTTTATTTTGTTATTTTATGCATCGCTTCCATGTTAAAGTTAGTAGATTATAATGTTTATCTTCCAAAAGACTGATTGTTTATTGTTTATTTTGTAATTCATATAATTTTTAATTTAATAGAAATGAAATTTCGAAAATAAACGTTAGATGAATTATATATTTGTTTCATTTTGACTATATAAAAATTATAAACAATAAATTAGGCTATCGAAGTAGTTATGGTGAAATATCTTTAAAATGGTATTAAAACGATATAATTAAACGGTATACATATTGATATAATTCAATTGATTAATTTTGTAAGCACCTTAGAATTATAAAAAAGACTGTAAATAGTACCGTTATAAGTATTTTTTTATATTTAATTTGTTTCAATTAAAATTAGTTCTTTACTTAAGCAACCAATGGAGCGAATGTCACCGCACGGTTGCCATGGCCACCGCACCGTGCGATGCGCCTGCGGCGAAGCCTTTTCATTCTGTTTTTACTGCGTTAATAATATTTTGTGCATCTGTGCTGTTGGCACATTGGGGAGAAAACTTTCGTACAATTATACTTCAATATCTAATACTGAAATCTTTCCAGAGGGTTTAGCGACAGCTTCCAGCATCCACACATACACATTAATGTATTTCTACTGGGCTTTATTTAGTTTTATTGTCGCATACGACATATACATTCATACATTGAGTTTATCTTCAAGTAAAATGAGGCTTCTGCCTTTAGCAACCACTGCGCCCGATTGGCCAGAAATTGACATAGCTATTGAGCACAAAATTATCTCCACTTTACGCTAGATGGCGCTAGTGCTGCAAAAACAGAATTATTAATTTCTTTGTATTTCTTTTATGTCATTCTCAACTAATACACCAATTTCATGTAAACAATTAACAAAAAAATAAAGATAAAACATCGTCGCAAGCAAGCATGTGGAATATAAGTAACTCTGCAGAAAATAAGTAGTAAGCCCAAGCCTTCAACCTCCGCAGATGTCCAGACGAGGGTCTATCTCATATGGGATTAAGTTTCGACCCAATTTTCCGCATGACTTCTTAGCGACAGAATAGTAGTTCCAGATAGTTTGATGCGAAAACTTCGACGGTATTATTAAGTTTTATCGAGTTTGCGACTACGGATATCATTTGACTCCGCACATCGTTAATGTTATATTACAAAGTTTGTTTCGTGTGGATTTACCAATACATATTTTAAAATCAAACTTATCTGAAACAAAACGAACTGATCTATAATAATTTACTGCAATGGAAAAAAGACTACTTACAGACATATCCTTGGTATTATTGGTCTAGTAATTAGAATAGTCAATTGTTGCTCACGAGGTGCCAGCTCTTTAGAATTAAAAAAAAAAATGAATATCAACCTGGAACTAAGAAGATGGAGATGCCATTACCCCGTACCAGGATCCGCGAAGCCGCACTAGCTTGGCTCTTAAAATTCTCTTATATATTAATGAAAGTATGTTACACTTTTATGTTAAAATATGCTGCATGGTTATTTTCAATTAAACTATTCGATGATATAACTTTTATACTTTGCTATATTTACTAATATAGGTGTTGTCTGCAATTGTACGTATCCCTTTAAGCTACCTGAAAGTCAATGAACGACTATTTTTTTTTAAATAAAACATGCTTTTAATATTGTTATATTATAAATAACTTTATTATTTATTCGGTTTATTACTTTTTCGTAATAACTCTATTGTGATTGACAAAATTTGATGACACAAGCGGGACTTGAACCGGCATACGTTCCGTGCTGTTGCGCTTACTGATTGGGCTAACGTCTACACGACACCGTCGATTTTTTTCAACCTATTGATGCTTGCAACTCTCGCGCAATTACACCAATTCAATTGATATATCATTTTCACATTTTATCGCTAAAGTACGGCACAAATTGACCTAATAAAAGTCCATCAACGAGAATTCAGTCACAAGAGATTCTATCACTGTAAAGATTTGTTTCGTTGGAATCTCGGAAAAACAAAAACATCGTAAAAGTTAAAATTGGGCCATCGATTCCAACAATCTGGAACATCCAATTTTATACTTCAGCGCCTCATCCCCTTTGCGTTTGTAAAATCCCTTTCAATAGACTTCTTTTGGGAAATAAAACGCTTTTTTTTGGAAATAAATCTCGGAAATTACAATTTGCATTTTTATGGTCCTTGAGTACAAATACCGTATGTACTCCACTGATTTTTGAAAGAACACTACTTTTCTGTTACGTTCACGTTGAGTACAAGCCATACACATTTTTGTGTCCGTTTTATCATTTCATCATCGATTTTATGATAAAATATCTTTCATGCTGAGCCGGTGTGAACAAATATTTCGGCTTTTAGCTTAACTTAGCTTGAGACCTTTATATTTACAGAGGCAAGGACATCATAGATTACAGACTACACTTACATTTAATAATACATATTATTTAACATTCTTATTAAATTAATGATGAATATATTACGTTAATGAATAAAAAGAGCCACGAATTTTTGTTCAATTAAATTCTGAAAATAACGCTAATAGAAAAAAATATTAGTAATACGACGTTCCTAGACATGGTTTTTTAATTTATATGGTATATTGAATGTTTTATAACTATCAAATCATTGGTTCAATGGTCCACTGGGTCTATAATATTTTAAAATAATTCTTTGATGTTAAAATAAAGCCAGAAAAAATTAGTACAATTATTTGGTAGAAGAATATGGAAGTTTCACTCACCACAGAAAGTTACTAACCACAGTTTCAGTTTGAAGAACAAAATCCCCCAAACCAAAATAGATATCCAGTACAACTTTATTAAATTTTATATATCGGTCTGGAATATTTCAGACAAAAAAGGTTTTTTCCAAGCTAATTTGTCCTTCTCTATAATAAGGAAACCGCCTCTGTTACCAAATGGTTAAACGTATTGCCTAGCATTGCGTTACGCGAGAGAGGTTCTAATAAAATCCCAGAGAAACAAAAAAAATGTTTCGGTCGGGTAGGGCACAGAAATCTGATCAACTACTTGCTTGTTAAAGAACGGATCAGTGAAACGGACACAGAAATATGTTCGCCCCATGCCCCACGAAGGGGAAACGGGATTTCACTTTTATAATAATGGAAAGAATTTATATATTTTTTATCCTTGCTGAACGAAATACATATTCATAATATGGTATTTTCACTAACCTGTATAAAGAGGAAAATCAGCATGTTCCCGATATTCACGTGTTACTTAGCATTTTCGCAAGTGAGCGAAACTTTTTTCTCTAACGACATTCGCAATCAGGGGATTTCTTGTTTTTTGGTGTGAAAATACGAGTTATTTCCTAAGGGAACCATCGCGTGATGTTATTACTGTTAGAGCGAGACGAAAGATGCTAGATCATTTGCTCTTATAATGCCGTGTCTTCTGTTAATACGAATCCCAGAGGTCATTAAACGACACCTGTTCTTTGTACAAATTAGCAGCTTCTGTGGTTCCACATGAAAAGCCTGTTCTTACCCTTTGTTGAACAATACCACAAAAAACATATAAAAGAGGAAAAATCTTACGTGGTAATTTATAAATAAACATCGCCTTACCGCAAAGCAGCGATCTCTTCCAGGCAACCCATGTGAGACCAAAATAGAAAAAGACTTATTAATTGTAAGGTGTAAGGAATAATAAACACAAGCCAAGGTACATCGTAAGAAAAATACAGCAAGTAATATGTAAAACTAATAAAGCAATCTTTTAAAAGAACGGAGAGGAGAGGTCTTAGGTTCTTAGCCGGAAAAACATACGTTTTCGGTTCGGTTGGTCTAGGCACAATCTGATCTACTAGCGTGATGAATTTGCCCGTATGAGGAACGAGATTTACTGATCACATACAATTCTATTGTCCACCAATTTTAACGTTTAACATTACAGTATAAGGGTATGTGACAATATTTCTTTCATTCAAACATAACCCATCCAAAATATAATTATTTTAAAGATAAAAGTTGTGGTATTATACAAAGATCCACCTGAAAACAGCCACAATGCATGAATAGTTCTTTTCATAGCTTTGTGTTGATGTGTATGAATAATGGTATGCTTGGATTAAAGTTTATGTATGGCATGGAGTAGGTATGGAATTTCGAGGTATGGTACTGAAATAACTAACATACACGATTCGTAGTCGGTAAGAATAGAGAAAGCATTTTTAAAATACATTAGTTTAGTATACATTTTTCAAAGAATATGTAAAATGCAATTTTATAAACGAGACTGTATATTGTAAAGCCTTATAAAAGTATGAATTAGGTAAGTAAGTAATAAAAAAATACTCAAACGAATTGTTCCTTTATAAAACTAAGGTAACTCCGAAATCCATCCACGAACTGGTTTTCTACCCCAGAAAACCAGTTCTTAGTTTTTAGCATAGTTATATATTTATACTAATATTATAAAGCTGGAGTTTTGTTTAACGCGCCAATCACAGGATCTATGGTTCTAATAAAATAAAATCTACTGGTTCTAATTAAAAAAAAAAATTTTTATGTTGTATATACTATTAATCGAGGAAGGGCTTAGGCTATATCATGCTCTATAGGGCGAAGAAGTGGGAATTAATCGACAACATTTGAGGGTCAACGCTTTGCGTGCGCTAAAAATCTAAAATATTGTAAAAAAAAATATCATTACTTAATTATTTTTTAAATATGTCAATAGTAATGATTTGAAATTAAATTAATCTAAAAAAATGTCCGCGACATATGCCTTCTTATCTTTTAAGAATCAACACGCAAACGGGCGACGTCGTAGGCGTAACAACTATTTGTTGTCGATTAATAATATACTGATTTAACATTTTTAAGGTAAAACTCGTTAAATAACGTTTTGTTAAATTATTGATATACATTGAAAATAAAACAATAGTGTCCATGTGGGTGGATAAAATCCTGCATAACTTAGTTCAAATTGCGGCCGAAGTATGCAAGGCAGAAGTAAGACTAGTTTCCGTTTTATAAGCGAACACTTCTAAGTACTTAGTAAGTTAAGGCACAGCACATAACTACCAACATTAAAAAACTCAAACCAGGATTTAGCATATAAATGACAAAAATTAAAAACTTAACACCAAATAAGTTCCTAACAAGCGCTTACATTCAGAATGAGTACTACTTTCTATTCAGAAAATAATTTCTATGCAAATAAGCTTTTAAAGCTGCGCTAATATTTACTCGTGGTTTTGCTGTTTCTACAAAATTGTGCAGATTTTTCAAACTCGTTAACGGACTATACAGAAACTAAGATTAATAAATAAATTAAATTTATTACCAAACTTAAGTAAAATCTCCCTGTCTTTTAATGTGTTTTGCTATTTTTATTGATAAAATCCTTTTAACGGTTTAAAACACGAAGTATTTGGAATACGAGTCCCCCGGATGTGACTACGACTGCATTGCATCCATAGGGCCGTGGTTAAATTATTTGTCACTAAGTTTATCTAATTTAACATCCTGACTTTCCGACGATATCCAAAAGGTTATAAATAGCCCGGTGGGGATCGAACCCCCATCCATTGATTAGCCATACACTGCTACTAGACTTTTTTTAACTGATGGTGTGAATGCCTAATACACGCCCACGTCGGGCAAGTGTGACGTGGGGAGTGTGGTAAATCGTATAGCCGACCAGAACCACTAAACACACCACCAGCCCTCTACGGTGCTTAGAGGGAGCCCTGGGAACACGTACACTGCTACTAGACCTACGTAACCAATTTTTTTAAAGATACATTTTCACATGTTGAATTGTTGAATTAAAGGTCTATTTTAAAATTAAAAAAATATACGATTCGCGCGTGTAGGGCACGGTAGCTCACACTGTGTATGCCGGATCATGTCCTACCCGTGTAAATATTTTCAATTAAACCCGATTTTTAATGAATATATTAATATACCGACTTAATTAAAGGAGTAATTGTTTGTATTCAATTACCTATCCATTGGTTAATTATCTCAAGGGCTTCTTCACTGCTGTGTACTTATAAGAAGCACTTAAGCTATACACAGAACAATTAGTAACTCCACAATCAGAATATATAATTGGTCTACGTCCTTCACACGTCACATTGTCTATTCCCTTTGCTAGATAGAGATAGAATATTTAATTGCGAAATGCTGTACGGAGCAATAATAATCACTATTACAACGATTGTAGAAACCACTTTGTTAACGTACCTTCATACAAATCTATAGAACTATTATAAAGTTTGTTTGAACTCGCCAATCTGGAACTACTGGTTCTAACTGAACTGTCATTTTTGTAATTTTATGCTGAATAGAAAAAAAATTGATGCAGGTTCTAGGCTGTATAACATCACGTTGCGACCTGTAAAGGCGAAGACACGTTGGAAAACGTGGAGAACGTTGGAGCTTCCGTTGCGTGCGCTTGAGCGGAAACGGTTTAAGAAATCAAAACATATATATTATATGAGAATGATTTCCCTTTATATGATGTCCAAAAATGTTCGTATATGACTATCTTTTTAGACTAATTTGCTTATTGGACGGGATGACGTTGTAGGTAACAGCTAGTAAATTATATTGTGTTCTATTTAAAATCAATTTGGATAGAAAAAAAATTGCATTTTCTTCAACCAGATACTGTAATTATATTATATTATTATTATAGAAACGAATAAAAACGTATGCACGCCTATAATGAGATGTTTAACACAATTTTATATTCAAATAAAACATATACAACGGTTTAAAACGCCAAATGATGCTTTGCAGCATCCATGGTCACGGGGCTAACAATTTCCATCTGATTGACTTAGGTCATCTAAACCTCTGTCTTTTCACCAATCAAAATAGACACTTATAAATCCATACTTAATGAGAATAGTGAGCAGGATGTTGAATGTGATGTCAAATGTAAACTGCTGAGATCGTCGCGCGAATAAATTAATACACCACGTGAACTACCCTGATTACAAACAATGTCATTTTGGATGCGCCATCTGTAAACATTTCTTGGGGGGGGGGAAACGGGGGAACTTTTTTTTCCCCCTCTTCGGCCCAACAGCCCGAAAGACAATGATATTTCTTGATCATTACATTAAAATTTAATGAAATTCATAAAAAAAAGGAGTTTGAAAAGTATAATATTTTTCACGAAGGATATATAATTTAAAAATCGAAATTAACTTGAAAAAATTTTCGACTAGTAGTAGGACTCGGTAGCTCAATTGGTAGAGCCACAGCACGGAACGCTGATAATGCCGGTTCAAGTCCTGCCCGAGTCGATAATTGGAGTTATCATATCATCATCAGGCTAGAGAAAAGTCGGTTAGCAAATGAGATAAATCAAATATGTGGATTTTTTAATATGCCAATACATATGACGGCTTGGTTGGTACCACATTTTTTGATATTTTTATATTAATAAAAACTCTAGTTAATAATTGAACAATAATACTTTAGCAAAATAAACAAGATCCTACATGTTTTATAAAAGGACATCTACTATTTGCCGGAATACTGCATGATTGTATGTTTTGTTATTAAATTAATAATATTAATAAGAGTCTAACGATTAACCTCGTGAAGTTTTAATCTCGTTTCGGTTGCGGTCGATGGATTTTAGAATATCCGAAGCGAAAGTAGGTCGACAGCGAATTAAGTTTAGATGTTCTGGCTATGGTATTTCACCTAGCATCAAGTGTTTGTTCTCTTCTATCATTAAAAAAAAGAACAAGTTAGTCAAACAGTAATTAGCGCAACCAAATATTCTCACTCTGTGGTTTGCTGTTAAAATCAGCGCGCGTAGCGTGTCTCATGCATAATTCAAGTAATGAGTAGAAAGAAACACACGTCATTCAAAGTGAAATTCAGCGATCCGATCGTCAATGTACTGATGTATTGAGTACTCTTAAGATTGTATAGAGACTTTGAAAAGCTTATACTTTTGAGCGACACCTGGATTGTTAAGGTTCTGATTGTCTCATAATTTCTTCAACTCCCTTTAAAATTATTATCCATTAGGAATAAAACTAAAATAACTACAAAGATAATATGACATGTATTAATAATTTAATTGTTATTTTTTGCTAAACTTATAAATTGTGATCATAAATTTAAAAGCAATATGTACAAATAAAGTAATGTTGAGTTCTTGACAATCGAAAATAGAGTAACAAAACGAAGAATGAAATAATTAGATTTTTTTTAAATATAAGATTTAACGGTTTTCCGCAACATCCGAAACGTCGTAAATAAAATAAACATATATTTATTGTTAGTGTTTTATTAAACGTGTGCTACTTGCGTAAACTGCAGATAGTATATTGTTTATGAATGTATTTTTTATAATTAATATTAATTAACAAATTCGAAATAATTATAGAAACTGATCTGAAGAATTGATTACAATGTCCCTTTTAGTAAGACCGCGCCATTTTCAAATGAAAGAATTTACAGCTTTGCTATCTAAAAGCACTGTTAGAAGAAATTAGGTCAAATGTCTTGGGTGTGATTAGTTCCTCTAATGTGATTAAAGTACGTGACTCTCTTTTATTCTTTTATTTCGATTAAATGCTTTGTAATTAACTTTATGAAACTTTTAGAGATGGTTCTTCCATTGGGAATTAGAATTACATGAAATCTTGTATTTCATTTAATAGTCTATCGTTAACAATCTATACTAACATATAAAGCGGAATAGTTTATTTTTTTGCGCTAATCTCAGAAATTACTGGGTAGAATTGAAAAAATATTCTTGCGTTAGTTAGAGGGGTAGAATATCGAGGAAGGAAGGAATAAACATATAAACCATTTCACTTCGCAATCGTCCGAAGGAAACTGGAATATATTTCGATAAAAACTAGCGGAGTGAGGACAAAAATAGTCCCAGTTTCTAAAACTTCAGCTGCAGCTTCCAATAAAATTAACATAACGTTCTCATATACTTCTTGTCTACGATAGTTTAAACAGAATTTTATTTGGATATGGATTTGATTTCCAAAATTCGTTTAACATGAATCTAAATACTGACTATACTTTACGCGAGTAGTACATATTTAAATAAAATACTTTAACGGTTTAAAACGCGATATATTAGTTAAACTTATTTGAAAATGATTTTCAACTTCGGCCCGACGTTTCGGATGCTTTGCAGCAGCCGTGGTCACGGGGAGACTGGATGTCGAGCCGTAGTTAAAAATAATTTTCAAACAATTTTAACTAATATATCGCGTTTTAAATCGGTAGAGTATTTTTTTAGACGGCTGTTTTATACATGTTTTGTTTAAAAGTGTACTTCTACGGAACAAATGGCGCTAGCGTAGCAGTTTTTACTTTGACGTCTGAGACACTCTCCATCTTTAGTCCAGTGACCACGACTGCTGGAATGCTTCCGAAACGTCGAACCGTAGTTAAAATATTTCTTCCTACTAATACTGATAACTACTATATATCGCGTTTTAATCCGCTAAAGTAATTATTTAAATGTGTACTCCTCCCGTAATTTACAGCCAAGTCTTAGTAATTTGCATAAATAAAAGTCAGAATTGTATTTCAACATATATAACTTTTTGGAGCAACAATATGGAACGCCAAGGTTTTAGATTTTAATCTCGCGCGTGTTATAACTATAATATATATTAAAATAGCGCAAATTAAACTAATAAAGTTTTGTCTGCAATTTATACTAGTGTATATTTTTATATTCAATACATTAATTATTATTAGTAGTAGCTGCGAGTGTAAATATATAAAATTAATTCAATAATACATTTCGCGTTTTACTAAAAGCTGACTGCTAAAATCAATTTAACATTTTTACATTGTTTAATCGTCATCGTTTCAACGGGTCGTTGGTGTTTAATTTATGACTAATAATTGTAGTATATAAGTATTAAGTCATAAATTACATCAGAGAGTCCGTTAAGTATAAATAAAATAAATTTCCAAGCCAGACAAAGGAGTCAGGCTATGCTAAGAGATAGATGGGTAACAAATTTAAAGAAAAAACTTATTTAAGTTGTTCTATTATTAGGTATTCCAAATAACATTTCTCTTAGTATATTTGTATCTCATGCACACACAGGTTTGACTACACATAATGTAATTATACTTTAGTTATGTAACGTAAAGCCATCTCCATACATTTTGAAACACCTGGATATCGACAGATTGCGGCCCACACTTACAAAGCGATCCCGGTTATTTCACGCTTCAATGCATTTCTAACATTCCGTTGCCATTTAAAAATACACCCTATACCATTACAATAAGGTTCACAAAATCGCATGTAATAATTGTGTTTTTGGAATGACCAAAATCCGTACATTACTGAGCTGTTGGAAATTAAACTTTATTGCATTGAAATATAGTCTCTTACAACTGAAATAAAAATTTTGTTCCTGTGGTTATACGTTCTGGCTTTTAACTTCAAATTTAAATTTTGCTCTGCTAATATCACCTTTATTGCTATACGGTTAAGAATTCTCACGTAGAGTGATTGTAAAAACACATACCTGATACGTTTTTGATAGCGAATCGTTTATTTTGATTGAAAGCCTGCGCAAAGTCTATTCGAAATGTATCTATTAATTTTATTCTCTATTAAATCCATGATTTAGTGAATATGGCTCGGGAACGGCTTCGGAACGATTTAGAACAAGTGTATTTTTCTCTACATGAAACGTATATAGTTTGTTTAAGTACTTAAAATAACAATAACAGTATTAAATAAAAACGTAGAAAGATTTTGTAATATCAATGTAATATCCTTGTGTTTGTAATTTAGTCTTATTTAATCAAAATTCAAAGAAATAATTTTTATTTCCTGCTATAATGAATGGCGGTCGCTACGCAACCGTAACATCGAGCCTTAGATATAAATTCTATTATGAATAATAAAGGTGAAATATATAATTAAATAATATATTTGGCATTTTAAACTGACCACGCCCCTAGTAAAATACCATGGCATCAACAATGATGATTGGACGTTCAAAAATCCTATAATAGTATCTACGAATACCATGGCTCATTGCATTGTTCTTATATAGTCAAACGAATACCCATTTATAAGTTATCATACCTCAATCTAGGTTTAAAAGACTTGAAATCCTTAAAATCCAGCAAACACTCTAATAAATCAAAAGGAATCAGTAAAAATCGTAGCAAATAGCTGGAATTTCGCATTCGATCCAAGAGGCTGCATTATAAAAGCGAGCTTTAAAAGCGCTTTGATATCACCTAAAAACCTGAGGATTTTCTTTTGGTTTGCATTGTAGAAGTACCTTTACCGGGCGTACTAATTACTAATTTAGTAATACCTGTTTTTTTGTAAATTAATTTTTTCAATGTATTTTCGATTTTTTAATTATATAGTGCCTTCATGTAACATGTAAAAAATATTAATGTTTTTAAATACCTATATTGTTGTAAGATAGAGAAAACGCATAAATATTATAAGGGCTAGCAAACGATAAATTTAAGCAAACAAAACGTCAGCTCAATATTTCCTTGATTTAGTTTTGATTATTTTGTTAGCGACAATAGAAATACAATTAATTTAAATTTAACTAACTATGATAAGATGAACAAAGAAACTGATATAATTATAATAGGTTCTAGATAAATAGATTATATTATATACTCCATATTTGTTAAAGTTTTTCTTAAATGGTGTTAGGCCCTAATACAAAAGACATTGTACCCATTCTTGCATGTACCTGACGTGATTCGAAACAAATGCGATTTGGCTGCGAGCCAAGTCTCGTGGATTGCGGGAAAATTATAAAAAGGCATTACTGAAAATTGTGTTTATTTACAATATTTTACATTTCGCGCCTCGCGGACTTATAACGGCTGTGTGCATAAAACCATATTGTTTAGTGTTGTATTAAAGTATTTAGGCACACAAACATAGTGTGGTAAAGAAAGAGATTTCATAATAATCCAACAAAATGTACATCTTTATGTTGCTTGTCATAATTATAACTGATATATAAATAAAACACTTTTATAGCGGAATAATTTGGATTGAGAAAAACACGATATTACTATCGTAACTAAATGAAATGAAAAATAATGTTACCAATATATTTCGCATTTATACCAGCTTATTAACTACCGACAATACTTAATAAACAAGTACAGACATTTATTAAGTATTTTCCTTATGACCTGACCAATTTACTTACACAAAAGTTTGTATTAAATCGGTCTAGGTCTTCAATAAACATTATTACATAGTTTTATTTTAGAAAAAGTTCTTCCAAAACGAGCGAAATATATGAGTTTTTAATAAAGCTCAAAAGATCAAGCGTATATTTTGTATAAATCACGTTTAACTTAAATGTGTACTACTCGCGTAAACTACAAACAATTCAAAATTATATATTAAATTTGGACGCTCTGTGACTTGTTTCATAAAGTTAATACACAGTAATATAAAGTGTCACGCTGTACAATAATCCCTGAAGTTACATCAAAGACCCAACTGTATAAATAGGACGCTTGTAGGGAAGTTGATAAGTTAAATAACAAATACTAGAAAATAATGGAAACGTAGAGGAAATTAAATCCAGTATAACAGCTGTTGTATCGATGCTGGTCGCAATATTATTGACGTTGCTATCTGCACTTATAATGTTTTGTTTTACGCGTTAGACTGATGTTTTCTCATGATAGAGGAGTACTGACAAGCATGGGTCTCACCTGATAGTAGTCTACCCCAGCCTCTAGCATCTAAACACGATGCGCTCTCGGCCTATTTTAGCTTTGAATAAACCCCAAGACTGAAACCGAAACGCGATTAAGCTCGACTTTTTCATCTGTGGACGGTGGACCCCGGATGGAATTTTTCTATTCCTACTCTCATCATTATTCTAACTCATTGTTCCAATCTGAACCATTGAAAATCTTTTAAATAAAACACTTTAACAGTTTAAAACGCGACATATAAGTTGTCACGGCTGTTGCAAACGATCCAAACGTCGGCCCGTAGATAAATAATTTTCAAATAAGTTTAACTAATATGTATCGCGTTTTAAACCGTTAAAGTGTTTTATTTGAATGGGTACTTCTCGCGTAAACTATACTCTGCATTATATGAAAAATTAAGATTTTTCCAATTCAATAAGATAAATAAAACACTAACCAATATATAATGAACGTCATATTAATGTCGACAATTATAACCGGTTTTAATAAACGGTCCGTGAGGTTCCGTGCTGTCCAGTGTACGGCGTGTTGCCAATTAGTGTCGGCTTAGTGTCAGATTCAGTGCATGTTGCCATCTCGGTCACTGGACATTCTAGAGAATTCAGTAGAATGGAGCTAAAAATTCCTTTCACGGAAACTTCGCGTCTCCGTGTAGGTTGGAGCATCTGACAGATAAATAATATCTTGGAGACACTTTCAGGTTACTTATAATGTATACTTAAAATCAAAAAAAAAAATTAGTGTACTTAAGTAAGTAAGGAAGTAAAAAATCTTACTCTTACTTACTTGTATAGTTGTATTTTGCGAAGTTTTTTTTTATAATTCCACAAATTACTGTTAATATCTTTTAATCGTACTTATATATATTTATAATAGAGAACGAGAGACAAGCGTTTGTTATCTCGACGGAAGGTAAAACAATCCTACAAACAACATATTTTCAAGAAACGCGATTATACCACACGGCTATACAGTTTTTGGGCGGTTGTTGTTTATAAACAGTTAAAACAAAAATTTAGAAAGAAACACGTCGCCACTCCTTTCATCGCCAAGATTAAATACTTAGACCTTTTTCTAAGTAAGCATTGTCTGTACTTTACGCGAGTAGTTAAGCATTCAAATAAAACACACTACGTCCCGACGTTACGTATGTTTTGCAGCTGTGGTCACGAGGGGAGTAGTTACATTGAATTAAAAAAAAAGCAATGAATTGTATATTTTGCGTTTTAAACCGTTACAGGTGTATTTATTTACTTTTCCCAATTTCTAAAATTTTTGCTTTAGAAAGGAATTAAAGCTATTTATTGATTAAGCCACTTGGGATAAATGTGAATTGCCCCAAAATGGTGAATTATCATATTGTCTTTATTTTAATAAAACACTTTAACCGATTAAAACGCAATATTATTTAGTTAAGTTTGCTTGAAAATTATTTTTTACTACGGCCCGACGTTTCGGATGGTATGCCCTGGTACGGGGAGAATCGAAATAGTATTTAACAATAAAAAAACTTTGAAATAAATGCATTTTAAAAACGATTTTTTTTTCAATTTCAATTTATTTTCGATTTTTAAATTATATAGTGCCTTCATGTTCAAAAATGTGAAAAATAAAAATTCTAAATGATTTCAGTAAAAATTGCTTTTAGCAGATTCCTAACCGAAGCTCACATATTGGCTATTGTTATAAACTTAGTATATACTGGTTGAAGGAATTTATTGAGCTGACTTTGACAGGGTGTTACTGAGTTCTTTAGTCCGAAATCAGGTCAAACTTAACATGAACTTAGATTCAGCCTGTATTTGAATGGCTTGGAAGTTTTAATCTTATCCATGTTATTTCAAAAGATCAATAATTATTTTTTATGATAGAGGAAGACAGAAACAAAGCAATTAAATATGATATAGTAATTATTGTTTTTAAATTTCGTTAAACTATTGCATTAAAGATTTAAATTTAAATTTTATTTAAAAAAACTAAAATTCAAATTATCAGCCACTACGACCCGACGTTTGAATATTTAAAAAATTAAAAGAATACAATTCGCATAGATTGTGCCACTCGCGAATCGATTAAAAAGCAGTAGTGTGAGGGCCTATTTAAAGATTTATTTTGTATTCATTAATAGATTGGTATAAATTTTAATTGACGATAACGGAAAGGCGGCCGAAGTCTCTGTCTTACAAATAGTCCTTATAACTCTTTAGGTATAAAAAAACCTAAAAAAAGAAAATTTTTCATATGGGCATTTTAACAAATTTGAAATTTAGATAAATAATGTTATATACATATGTGTAATTACATAGAAGTCTAAATATTTTTAATTGTACCGTAAAATCTATTAAGTGTCATTGAATACAAGTCTTGGCGTTGTACCAAGCCACTTGTGGTTACATTGTTAAGAAATAACAATGTAACAGCTGGCAGCTCAATGTGGACATGAAAATTAATACGGCATTATATTACGATGTTACTTAAGCTTCTGAACTGTATAATTTAAACATTACTCAAAATAGTCGCATACATTTTGAGTAAATGTGGAATTATACAGAAACATATCGTTGTTCAGACAGGCTGAGCTTATAGCAGCCACATTTCTGTGCCTGTTCTATTTAAAAATTATGTTTATTAAATTACAAATCTCAAATGAGTACATATTTTGAATGTATCGAAAATAATTCACGCTCTGAAATTCTATGCGACTAAATAAAACAGTTTAACGTAAAATTATTAATTATTTAAATGTATACTAATCGCGTAACTACAGACAGTATATTGTGCGACTAAACACAAATAAACATATTTTTGACGTCAAAACGAGTACAAGAAAATGCAGGATACTTGTAGCAATATCCGACAACCAAGAATAGCTTATAGCAACATTAGGGATGAACATTTCCCGAAATCTGTATTCCTGATGGCTTTCCTTCCGCACACAAATTACAACGTCCACATGAGATTGCCGAAACACATTGTGACACCCCTATTTAACATAATACACGAATTATAGATCATATTCTTTGATGTTAAGGTTTAGAATAGATTGCTACAAATTGAATCCCCTAATATCTCGGATGAAAATGTTTTCATAGCACATTAAAATATGGTGTAGCTAGTACTATACGTATTGGCTACACCATATTTGATTCTTATTTTTATTGAGTAAATAAAATCTTAAAAAATTAAAAATATTAAAACAACCGTAAAATAATTATATGTCTTTTTGTCTTGGTTTCAATTACTAGTATATTTAAATATACACTGGGTAAGCTTTTTTAAACAAATAACAAAACATTCGCTCACACCCTTTATTATTTTGACATGTTTCAAATGAAAATGTTTGGCAAGACTGATATCACGGGAAATTCGTTCAGTATGATCCTGAACGCGGAAGGGGGCGGTACTGCTTTAGGTCGCTCGCTGAAGTTGCCGCGTAACGCGTTCGAAATTTAAACTTGTGCGGGAAACGGTTGTTATGTGATTCTCGTGGATTTGAAAGGTTTGTTTTTTTATTACTTATATATGGAAAACATTTATATTTAGTTCATTTATTTTTATTAAACTTTTTTTATTATTGCTTATGATTTTTTAATTAGAATTTTGATAAATGAATTCTTAATATCATTATATTATTTTTAATCTATAAAATGTAATATATCATAAACTAAACACGATAAACGTTATATTTTAAAAATAGGCGGTGTTAAATATGATAACTTTCATATTAAACTTTTCCACAAACAATTTAAACAAGCTTTTTAGTACGAAGCACAGTGCTTTTAGCGTACCTACTCGAAAACTTTTTAACTCAAATGTATATAGTTCGGTTAGTTTTATATTTAAAGTGCAAAGTTCATATTGGAATAAAATTAGCTTTATCACAAAATAATATTTCGCTTTAGTATACAATCGTAATTAATGTATTTTTTATATTAGTATCTTCAATGCATTTACAATATTTTAAACGGTTTAGCTATTGTTTAACTCGTAAACTACTGACGGTACTTAAAATTGTATAATATTATATTTATTATAAAGCAACGTCAACTGCTATGAATAGTTCCTACGACACGAAGGCGTGCTACGAAATTTACAAACTTCATCTAATTAAAGAACCTACAAAGATATTTTTTATGAATAAATATAATTAAACGTCAAAAATTATTATGCGATCTTTTCGACTGTAAATAATTCTATAATTTTAATAATAGTCAAAAAGTAAATAAGATAATGATGTTAGTACTAACCAAGCGTTAACAAAATTTGCAGCGTTGCATTAAAACGTTCAAACAACCATTAATTACAGCCCCTAATAGTAATGAGATCAACATTATTTAACATTTGTAATTGGATTTCAGTAATTAACACATTCGCAATTAATACTTTTAACGGTTTGACTGATATCAGTGCAGATTTTCAGCGTTCACTTACTTCTTTCAGGTGTGTTATTAAGTTTCTTCTCTATACGACATACCCCTTTTTTGGTGACAGATATTCAACATTGTGTGTTTAGTGGTTCTGGTCACACTCCTCACGTCACTATTGCCCGACATGGGCGAGCATTAGACTACTGGTAGTAACTATGTCCTGCGTATACTCATATAATAAGAACATATAATATATCACATTAAGGATATATGTTCTTATCCTTTATCTTAATCAACTTTTACCTACAAACAATTGAACTTATGGTTGTCTGCCCCAAAAAAAAACAATCACACAACTTCTATATAATATTATATTTGTTCGAATGGAAAAAAATTTTTGTGTTTTTGTGGGTGTTTTTCGGTGTCTGTATTCTTTTTGAAAATAAAAACTTAGTTTTATCACATTAATAAGATTTGTATGTGTTAAAGCCTACCCCTTTTAGTATAGTAGATGTAAGGTACTACAAGAGTAAATAAAGTATTTGTAACTGCACCTTTCTTTATCTAGTCACAACAGGTATAATTTGAATATGTGTTGTGAAGATATTGTGGGGAAAACGATATCGCACTTTTTAATGGTAGTAAGATCGCCTTAATGCGGTCAAACGTACGTTTAGCCTTATAAAATTTTCGTCAAACCCTAATTAACGAAGCAACCGACATCCCACGGCTAAGATTAAACGCGGTATAATCTGCAATTCAAATGAGAAATTTAAATAAATCTGTCTGCTGACCAGCTGCTGAAAATGGGTCTTCATTTTACATAATTATTAAACGTTGAACTTTATTGTTTTATAAATATTTTGGTTGCGAAACTATGCCTCTTCATAAAGTTTGTCTGTCGGGCGATTTTGAAATTTTTCAAAGTTTTAATCTGCTTTGAGTTATTTGAAGCTACTCGTACATAAATCAAGTACATCTAGTAGAAAATTACTATGCCGCGTGTTTTGCAATTTATAAAAATAAGCAATGGTAATTATAAGATATATAAGTTTATGTAACTGTACAAATAACATAAGGGAAATTATTTTAATAAATGTTATATCTTTGTTTTTCGGGTTGTTCGGCTGGTGTGAGCGAGAAGAGATTCTCGACGTTTCGACGAAAATATTTGATTTTAACCAGTTTTATCAAGAACTAGCGGATATCTTGCTCATGTCGGTCGAACAGCCCGATAAACAAACTTATGCTGAACAATGGCCGTAAAGGCTTACACAATTTATTAATAACTCATGTTTTTCAATAAATTCTTAGGTTCACAAAAAATGAAACAATACAAATGACTATTTTATTATATTATGCCATATCCATAAGGAAAAAAGTATTTAAAATAGTATATCTCACTTCAGTCTGACTTTATTGAAAAAAAAAAGAAAAAAGTTGTTGCGTCTTCAGAAGTTTGTCAATGGAAAATTGAAAAGAAGTTTCGTTATTATAGTCGTAGAGTTTACAGTTATACAGCTTATGGTTGTTTTCCAGAGAAAAATATAATATTGGTGCCACTTTCATATAGCTACAACAATATTTTCAAAAACATGTGACAATCATAATTAATGACATTATTAATAAATGATAATTATAATTACTATTAAGCATATTTATTTATTCTTTAATATTAAGACTTTTTACTTGTATTACTATAGTTTTATATATTTTAACAATTTTTTTGTATTATATGGTATAAAACAAACCCTTACACTCTTATTACAAAACAAGGACCGACTCTTAAATCTGGTTTATTTGTATTGCTTATTAGAAAACGAAATTTAACGTTCGTACTGGACTAACTATGATACTAACTTAGATTCATTTAGACCATGGTTTAAGAGTTAAACCGAGACTCCGCAGTTCTTGGTGTAAGTTTTTTTTTTTGTAATAAGGCCGTTAGTCTCCAATTGCCTAACATCATTGATTTAGACTCTTAGTCACCAGCCTATCAGCTTAAGATTTCACCTAATTCAGCTTATATAATTATTCTTAATGTCTTGTAACATATCATTGTATTTTACTTTGTTCTCTAAGGGTTGCTTTAACATAGCTTATGCCCCGCTCATAACTGTGCAGCAGTCCTAACACCAACAGCGGCTTAAACGGTCGCAAGTTTTCAAAGGCTTGAAAAATATACAAACTCCTAAGTATTGAACTTTCGTCCGGAAATATTTGAAGCTTTTCGCTAGCTTTGAAGTTTTTTATAATATGAAGTATTTTGTGGAGAGCGAAATTAAATTTTTGCATATAAAAATGTGTATTACTTTTTCTTAGTTTATAAATCGTTGTTCTGTTCATATTTTTGACGTTTTTTCAGTTATGTAATTTATCATTTAAGAGGATACATATATGTATTGAGTAACATGCTCATCTAAAAACTAGTGACGATATATTTTACCTGAAAGCACAATCTGCAATACAGTAGGTATTGTAGGTACATTCAAATTAAAATTTTATTCAATAATTCCATTTATTTAGAATTTTTATTTTTAAATTTATTAAGCAAATTTAGATACCAAATACTGAATTATTATCTCAGCGTATAGGAATACGCTAGGTAGGATAGATAGGAATCCTTCGCGTGTTTTCTTAAATAAACTTAATTTATATATTCTTTACTTGCTAATAATCATTACATCCTATCTGTAGTTTAACGTTTAAAAATTTGTAACTTAATTATTTGAACTTGTTTACAAATTATCACCCCGTTACCACAGTTGTTGGAAATCTAACCGAAACGACGGGCTGTACTTAAAATATTTTTTACACAAGTTTAAGTAATATATTTTGCGTTTTAAAACGTAAAATTGTTATATTTAAAGCACTATATCGATAATATTTATAGGACTTGAATTAAAAATGTAATAAATAACCAAATGCATTACTTCAAATTTACCGTCCTTTTTCTCCATTGTAAAACAGCGTAATCCAGTCGTCATTACAGTAAACATACAAAAAACGCCCTTAAATGCCCAAACTTTGTTTTACCAAACATTGTATGGAACTCAGCTAATTAGCGAAGTTATACCACAACTCCGTTCCGTTTACATGTGTCCTGTGTGTTTTGTCCTCACATTTACTATTATTTCACTTTAATTTCGGACTCGCTTGTAATTAGGGATCGAAGCATCTCAGCGTCCTTGATCTAGATCGGTAGTGATTGTAAAACATTGGACAAAAGTTAATTACTTGGCATTGTTAATAATAAAACCGTAATTAGCACACGTATATACTAGCTGTGTCAGCGACATCGTCCGCGAGAATAGTTATTTTCCCCCCTTTCATCTTTATAAACTTAAGCTATTACCCACGACGTCAGTCGCGTCCTTCCCGTCGTCTAAACGTTATTTAGGTGTGCGTGCGGTTTTTTTTAGATCATTTAAAGAGAAATAATTATTTCTAACATATTTTTTTTTGATTTTGAATCATTTTTGCAGCGTGCACCTCGGAAACCCATAACGATGAATAATTTTCCCAATTTTGTTCACATTTCTTGCTGTATCTTCGCTTGTATTAGCCACAAGGCGGTTTTATAGCCTATAGCGTTCCTCGATAAATGCTCTATAACAAACACAAATCATTTTTGAATTCGAATCAGTAGTTCCTGAGATTAGCGCGTTCAAACAAACAAACTGTTCAGCTTTATATATTAGTATAGATATAGATACGTATAAATACATATTCCTTCTGAAACCTATTTTGAATCAGATCATTACGCAGTTAAAAATAACTTTTAATAACTCCTTAAATAAGCCAAATATATCGTCAAAGGTGCTTGGACTTGTATTTTGCTGAAAGCGCCATTGTTAAAAACTTTGTTGTACAAACGTATGGAACTCTACTAATTAGTATAGTTCGTGAACCACAGAACTCTACATTTGTCCTTTATTTGTGGTAGATATGAGTTGAATTTTCACTGCCTTTTGATATTGTTATCTGCAAGTTGGAAACGGCATATTCTGAAATTTAATACGAATTTCGAATTTTACCAATTTCTCATACCTTCGTTCAGTTTAATGGACGCGGAATGAGGATATTTTGAAGTAAAAAAGCCCTTCTTCTTCAAATTAATTAAGCCTTAAAATAATACAGAATTTTATTTATTTATTCTTTATTACACAATTACAATGAGCAAAAAAATATATAAAATATGTTTTAATTATAATATATGTGATATAGTTTTTAAACGAACGTATTACCTACGTGATTATGTAAATAAAACATTTTTATAGTCTAAAACTTAAAAATGTTAATTATTTCAATTTACGTTTTTAATACTTTCCAGCATCCGTCGTCACGGTTGAAGATTGAAGACGGAGGATGGTTGGAATTTTAAGTTTACAATTATATTTCGCATTTTAAACCGTTAAAAGTGTTCGCGTTCTCCTTTCCTTCAAAGTTTTTATAACCCATTTTTGTAAAAATCTCGTTCTCTTCTTAAAAAAAATATAAAAGGAAAATTAAACGTTTGAATGAATTTTCCAATCCTTTAATCTTGTTACATACGCATTTGTCATTTGTTTAAAAGCGTTAATGAACCCCTTTTATAAAAGTTGTGAGAAAATTTCACGATAGAACTAATTAGGTTAATTCTAATCTCAATGTTTTCTTTAATTGAGTCTATTGTTCATACTAATTGCTTTACAGCGCTAAAGAATTGTAAAATAAATTAAAACGTGCTCCATAAATACAATACAATCGGATCTACAACAGTTTTACAGGTAAACACTTGTTCTATCATGATAATATTAATGAGGCTTAGTGGAGTAAAATACATGAAGCCCTGACAGGGATGCCCCCAATACATCTTAAATACTTATGTTCTGTCTACTTGTCTTGCCAACTCACTGATAATGGACTATGCATAGCATCGTGGGCTCGCTGACTATGCATAGCATGCAAGCGACTCAATGCAAGCATTACACCAGTAGTGTCCGCTAAGTTAGTCCTACCAGATGTTTTTTTTTGGATGATGGTCCAATTAATAAATGTCTGACAGCGCAGTGTCAATGGATGACATGTCTGGCATCTGGCGGCGATGGCATTATTTTAAAATATATGGATAATAATATTAACTCGGTTGATTTTAAACCTGAATACGAAAAACTAGTTTTCCTTCTGCTAACAAATCCCCTAGGTCATCTATGGGGTCACTAAAGCGGCAAATTTAATCCATTTTCCTTCTTGAAGGAAAACCCAACTCTCACTGTGTCACCATGACAGGGCAGTGGTTAGTTCATTTAATACATATATAATATTTAAGTCTGTACCCCCACCTTTTTTTTTTTTTCTTTTCTTTTAATAAAATACCAACAAAAAAAAAGGCCCCCCCCCCCCGGGGGAGAAAACGGGGTCGGGGTTTTTTTTTTTTTAATTTAGGGACATAAATGTTAAAATACAAAAAGCAACGGTTAATTGTGAAGAAATATCAGATTATATTTTTTGACAGTCATCAGGAATTTAAATAAAACACTTTAACGGTTTAAAACGCGATATAGTTAGTTAAACTTATTTGAAAATGTATTTCAACTTCGGCCCGACGTTTCGGATACTTTGCAGCAGCCGTGGTCACGGGGAGACGTTAAAATCATTTTCAAATAAGTTTAATTAACATATATCGCGTTTTAAAGCGTTAAAGTGTTTTATTTAAATGTGTACTACTCGCGCAAACTACAGACAGTATACAAGTAACCGTACAACACGTATGTTACACTACGTTGTGTGTGTAAAGGTGGTCTTGTGTTTTTCTGACATCAAAATATTTTTTCATTTCTTATTACCTTTTCGAATTAATTATCTCTACGAGACATAAAAAGGGCTGTAAAAATGAAAAAGATTTCTTCAAAAAGGACACGGCATCAAAGCACTGATGTTAAGAGGGACTTAGCGTTTTAAGAGGCACTCAAAGACTTAAACCGTATTTTTATATGTTTGTTTACTTTACGGCTTAAGACCTTCCCTGTATTTGAGACCCTTTGAGGGATTAAAGATTATATCGAGATGAATGGAGCTCAGACTAGCGTTGTGGGGGGACAAAGCTTCAATAGCGTTCATGAGCTTTTTACAGATTAAATTACTGTATCAGACCGGCCACAATAGATTCTGTGTATATTTTACGGAATAAGATAAGGAACGTATCGATATGACAAACTTCCTACATATAAGGATTTATGAAATTTTATTTGTAAGGGTGAATATCAACAAACTACCTTTAACTTCGTTATGTGACATAGTTTATTCCTTCTTTGTGAGTTTTTATGATAAAGGAAGACAGTTAAGCATAGGGCTCACTTGATAGAAGGTGAAATACCCAAGCTTTTTAATACATTCGCAAGATGTGCTCTCGACCTATTTTGACTTTGGATATTAGGAAATCAAAAAAGTCTGAAACCGAAACGTGATAAGTCTTCAAGGCTTTTTTAAGTGTGGATGGAGGTTCGTTACCAGGACGGGATTTCGATATTCCAACTACCATTTTAATTTTCAAATTTCCCAGATGTTTCAAAAACATTACAAATTGATTAGAAACGTCTATAGTTTAACATACATATTAAAACACGTACGGTTTAAAATGAGATATATTAGTTAAACTTATTAGAAAATGTCTCCCCGTGACCACGCTGCTGCAAAGCATCCGAAACGTCAGGCCGTAGTTAAAAATCATTTTCTAATAAGTTTAACTAATATATCACGTTTTAAACCGTTAAAGTGTTTTATTTAAATGATTAGAAACGTGTTGGACTCACCATCCATCGATTATTCTTAGACATACATTTCCATTAGACCAACGCGCCGTTTTGTTAGTTTGCTTTATGTTTAATTAATTTTTTTATAAAATAAATATGCCAAGTATTAGTCGAACTCATACACAAAGAGTAAAAGTACCATTTAATAAAATACGATATATTTTAGTTAAACTTGTTTGAAAATTATTTTTAACTAGCAGCCGTGGTCACGGAGAGACTGTTATATATCGCGTTTTAAACCGCTAAAGTGTTTTATTTAAATGTGTACTACTCGCGCAAACTACAGACAGTATACAAGTACCATTTCAAGTACAAAGCACTTTTTGACATGGATCATGTATGACGTTTTTCGTAATTTGCCCTGTATATTTGTTTTATTAGAATTTTATGATAAATAAACTATAAGAATTTCAAATAATATGTAAATCGACATTGTTATTTTATTTTTTTGTATATCTGTTCTTATATATACTTTTGTAAAAACTATATTAATTTCTACGTCTCTATTTACCCTTACTTCTTGTTACAGAACAAGCATGGCGGGCCGAGCTCTAGTAATATTGGCGATATCAATATTAAATACTGGTGAGTAAATAGCCTTCTCAGTTTTGCATATTCCATGAGCCCTCTCGCTTCCCCGAGATAAAAATGTTTTAATATTCACTGAGGTATAAAATTGTAATTCTGTCAAGGTGAGAATTTTTCACCGACTTCAAAGTTCATATTCGCAATTTCGGTATTCAGCAGAGACGCTTTGCAATGTAAAGTGAAGCGCAAACAGCAACTTGTGTGTCAATTTTATTTATGCATCGCTATACTGTCGTGAAACGGCATTAAAAACAATATTATATTCTCTGTTCTAACCAATTCAGCTACGGAGTCAAGTGGTAGGGGCGAAGGCACGGAACGTTGAAGATGCCGGTTCAATTTCTGCCCGAGTTATAATTATTTTTTCAATTTATAATCGATTACTTATATAATGCTATCATGAGCAATGGCATGTGAAAAATATTAAAGTTCTAAACATAAGACGTTTTCGTTTTGTTTCTGTATGTTATTCACGTATCACAAAAGAAAAAATTACATCAATTGATTTTCTCACGATAACTTATTATACATTTCTTAAAACTGTCACAATAAATCGTGTTTCGTTTAGGGTAATTTAAAACTAGGCATATGGAGTCATAATTTAGTTTGGCCATAGCCCAAAAAACTATATATGAAGTAATATGTAAAAATTGTATATTAATTAAATCCCCTTAAAATAACAGGTCTGATTACCTGAACACGCTTCAATTGGTATTCTATAAAAATCACGTAATTGCATTATACCATTCCCGCTAATGACGTCACAGCAAAGTTTTAATTAAGCCACCAAAACGTCGAATTAAGCTTCAGCTTCAATTTGTATTTATTGATCCGTATTGGGCCCAGTTCCTGAAATATATGCCTTTTAAATAAATATGTCACTATTATTTTAAATCAAATAATTTTAACTATGGCCTAACGTTTCGCGTGTTTAGCAGCCCTCGTGGTGGCGTGGGGACTATAGATACAGACTAAAACTTGTATATAAATAAAAACCCTATTTAGTTTATATTTTTTGTGTCTATATAAAACACTTTAACTGTTTAAAACGCGATATATATTATTACAGGGAGACCAATGATGGTGTGTCTGACGTCAAATTAAAATCCACTTGACCATGGCCGCTGTAAAGTATCCAAAACGTCTGTTGTAGTTAAAATTCTACGTGAGTTAAACGACGGGCTAATGATCAACGGGTCGTGGGTTCTATCCCCACCAGGTCAATTGTTCAAATTTTTCAATTTATTTTTTTCTAAAATATTGGACTTCGTCTGGAAATGCGGATATTAAATAGGTAGTAGGAATATAGAATTTAGTCACTAACCGCCATCCACCGATGAAAAAAGTCGGTTTCAGCCTGTGAATTTCCGAATATCCAAAGCCGACAATAGGTCGACAACGCACCTTCTTTAGATGCTATAACCTACGTTATGTCACGTACCATCAAGTAAACTCATTTTTGTCTCACTCAAAAAAAATACGAATACATATCCGTTTTACGATTAAAGTGTTTTATTTAGATGTGTACTACTAGCACAAACTATAGACGGTATTTGTTGTATGTTATTTTTACGAAGTACAACACGTAACGAAAAATCCATCATTGTTATTTTTTAATTATATATCTGTTAATGAATTATCACATTTTTATGTATAACAGATAAACAAGATCCCTTCTGATTGGCAAAGCAGAACAGCGAGATAGGGCGAAAAAAATATAAAAATAAAGGTGGACTCATTAAAATTTATACAGCCCGATGCTTTTCCGAGTGTTGTAAAACAAAGCCGGGTATTTTTTAGTGCTTGTACAAAGATAATTATGAAATACAAGCGGCGAAAATTATATTACAATTCTTTTGTACAGCAGAGAATAGACGTCAAGTTGGACTTATTGTAAGCATGCCTTTTAATTACTATGGACTTTCAATAAAAAAACACTTAAAATATAAAAAAAAGGCTTAAAAACGTATTCTATGTTTTGGTACACCTAGGACATCTTAGTTTTCTTTCATTTAATTCAAGTAATAAATGGGATAGAGTAGCTTGAGTTAAAAAAATTATTTTATAAAATTCGATTTATTTTATATTCTGTAGGACGCTTTCATAGTCATCTGTCAGTTTAGTTGTCATAATCAAGAAATAGTTCTTGATATTTTTTAATGATAGAGAAAGACAAACAAGTATCGGATTCATTTGATGGTAGGTAAAAACTCTAGTCATATAGCATCTCAACTAGATGCGATCTCGACATATTTTGGAATTGGATGTTTGAAAATCGATAGACTGAAATCGACACGTAACTAAACTTCTCGGCTTTTTCGACTCTTGACCATGTTGTAACCCGGACGGAATGTCGATATTCCTACTACCCATTTCATATCCAGATTTCCAAAAGACCAACGGTAGTTCCGAACGGTAGGAATCAAAATCACCACCAGTTGATTATTAACCACATATTGCTACCATTTCACCAAAGATCCTTGTCTTGACGGTGATATAATGCATTATAAAAAGTATAGATAAATAACATAATACTGTGTACATTCTGAATTTAAAAGGCTCGACATTGTTTCATCGTATTCAAAGATAAACGAACCGATAGGTCAAGCGCTGGAATGCCTTTCGGAATTCTGCGAACATATTCATTTTGAAATGAAAAATCAGAGGGAAATTAACAAGAAGAATACGACGTACTGGTGTAAAGAGAATTGCGAAGTATAGAGGCTTAAAAAAATATTTTTGAACTTTTCACGGAACTAAAATGCTTTTATAAATACTCATATTATAAAGCTGACGAATTGTTTGTTTTTTTGAACTCGCTTATCCTGGGAAGTACTCGACGGCGTAAATGTTGTGTAATTTTGAAAAAAAAATGTGTTTTTAGCATTACTAAATTAGACATTGTTAATAAAATTACAGACACGTTCTTTAAAAATATTAACACAATTTTATAGTTTATTATACTAATTAATAGACATGAGAATCATCACTTAATTACGGAATAAAATAAAATTTATTGTGTATTTTTATAATTCATTCTTTAAGTTACTTAATTAAGGTGTAGAAATAATCTATCTCTATTCTATGGATTAAATTCAACTTTAAAAATATTGCCTCTGCCACATTTATAAGCCCGTATATCACGCTGTCAGTTTCAGGTATAGGAGTCAAAATATGGCCGGTACAGAGTAGTGGTTCATGCATTTTAATGAGGCCATCTGCAAAGGCTCCGCTTTTTTCCAATTCTGTTTTGATTCTTTTATAAAAACAGATTTCAAGATAGGTTTTTCCGAGTGGCCGGACATTCAGTATAAAACACAGACAGAATATGCAGATACATATTGCTTAAATTAAAATTGTTTCAACCTTTACATTGCTTGCCAAACTTTAACCCACCATGGCTTTTTATTGCTCGGAGGGTGGGCTGTAACGACTTCCATCACACAATGTTAACAGAAGATTCGAACCCTGAAACTCTACCTAGGGAGAGTAGCCACTTATCACCACACCTACAGGACAGAGATTCATTTATTTGTTTTCCTTTCAGATGCTCACAACAGAGATATGGAAAGCATCGCTGCATTGCCTGCAAATAAATTTGGAAATAAAACGTAAGTATATACTTATGTTAAAAAGTAATGGTATGTACATGTGGCTTGACGCTTAAAATGTACATAAATGTAAATAAAAAGTCATGTACGTACGTTTATACGTATTATTTTAGGTTATTTAAATTTATGCCAAAGCCGGGGCTCGGACCCGAAACCAATAGCTTACCGTGGTTTACCAATTGAACCTTACCGTGACTGTGTTCACAGAATTTTTCCATTCTACTAATAAATGCCTTATTTGTAATTTAAAAAAAGATACTTTTTTTACAAAAACATCTTTAAGATTAATAATTTACCTAATATTTAAAAAATAATTACCTTAATAAAGTTTTATAATTTTACTGATTTTATACTTAAAAACCCATTAGGGAGCCAAATCTTTCACAATTTCTACGAGCAACGCTCAGCTGTCGATAATGATATAAAAATATCACATAGAGATGAAAGAATAACCCTACACAACACCCAATACGTGTAAGCTCTAATTGAAAACTTCTCGCGGCGTAATGATCTCTATTACCCGAGCACAAAGATTATATTTACTTGCTCAGATACCAACAGTCTGATGTTATAATGAGGAACAATAGACTGTGTGTGAAATGGTTTTCTTTCTGAATGGAGTTTTATAATTAAGAATGAATGCATTTGTTAGCACGTATGGAGGGTTTTCCTGTGTTTTCATCTGTGCAGTTTCATCGCTGCACTCTATGAAAAATAAAATTCATCCAATAGTCAGGAAAGACAGTACGCGCCTAAAAATATCGAACGAAATAGAAATTGTCCTAATACAAGATTATACTACAAATTAATTTGATTTCTCTATAGTGAAATCTAATATTAGGCTAGCATTGTATTAAATGGTCCTGCGTTCCACTCTGGTAAAATCAAATTGGTTTCGATGGAGCTGGAGAAATAAATAGAATCTATGTGAAATGAAATTACATATGATTGACAACCCCCCCCCCCCTCCCCCTCCCCCCCTTCCCCCAAAAAAACATTTTATTTATACATTAAAACAGAAAAAGATGAAACTAGATTAGTTTTATAATAAAAGCAAATTTGTTTGATATGTATATTACATTTATTTCTCTTTGTTTCAGTTTCAAATGTTGCCCTGAAGGTGAGTGCTCAAAAGATATTGCAAAAATAATATTTGGAAGAGTTTAAAAAGTATATATATAATATGTCTGTTTATACTATGATCTTCATTTATCCTCATAGATAAGTCATCGTAAATATTAAATATAATTTCATTCTTTAAATGCACTCGAAAATGTTTAAAGGCTCACGCACGGTTTTTAATTCAAATCTGGGTTACCACTTACATCACTTTACACAAACAAACAATTTTAAAGGCACTTTAAATTAAATTAAAGCGAAACTTAGGGATAACAGACCGTCAATTAAAAATAAACAGTATCATGACATATAAGATATGGACATTAAAGAAACGACGTCTTTAAGAAAAGTTGATTAAATGCACTATTTTCCTTAAAAAAATAATATTCATATATCATACTAGTATTGTGTAACTAAGTATTTTTATTTCTTTACGAGTAAAGTAAATCTCCCCGCGATACAATCTCTAAAATCACAAAAGTGTTAAGACAAATTCAAAGTTATTAAAAGTGAAAAACGAAAAGAATTTTCATTAGACTTGTTGAATATTAAAAAGGCAAATCTTTGATAACTTTGATTGCGTAAATTGAACGTTTTCTCGTCCTTATTTAAACGAAATTTTATGAAATTCTTCGAGATTGTTAGAGTATGAATAAAACTTCAATATTGCACGCCTTTGTGCTATGTGACTTATTAGGATGAGAGATGTCTTATATCGCTAGCGATTTCTATCTACTACTGGTTTCCCGCGGTCTCTCCTGTAAAAAATACATAACGTATTTCTTTAATAAACTAGACATAATCACATTCATACGTCATGGTAACAATTTATGACACACACACATAATAGACGGGCTCCTTGTTGTAATTGTAGCAAACAGCAAAGTGTGAAAATTTAGATATTAATGGGTGGTAGGTGAAGTTATTTTGAAATAAAAGGCTGAGATTTAATTAAATGATCAAGCTGTTTTTATATATTGCGTCATACTTTCAACAACGGTCACGTATCGGCAAGAGAGCGGGAAAACAAAAACGTAAAGATTTTACATACTACCAACATAAGACAAAAAGAGTAAACAGTCCTCTAAACATTAAAATAATGTATTGACATTGCACAGATTATCTAACAATATTGAAATTCTGTTCAGGCCACGAACACGTCCACAGATAAAAAAAGCTAGCGTGAAGTTAAATTCCGTTTCGGTTTCAGTCTGTAGATTTCTGAATATCTAAAGCCAAAGTAGTTTGACAGCGAATCTTGTTTAGATGCTATATGGCTGTGGTATGGCTGTTAGTGTTATTACACACTTCAAATTTAGAGTTGAATTAAAACTCCGTTTCATATTTTTCCTGAATCGTTCACCCCTTTTAGGAAAAGCATTTAAAGGATCGCCTCGTAATGAAAAAAGGGTAGAAAGGTATTTATGAAAACTGTCACTTATAGAATAGATTACTTTTCCGAGAAAGAAGTATATTTAGATACCTAATGTGTTTGTTAGATAGTGTCTGTAGTTTGCGTGAGTACACATTTAAATAAAACACTTTAACGGTTCAAAACGTGATATATATTAGTTAAACTTATTTGAAAATTATTTTAACTATCTGTGTCACCGTCTTTGTCCGCATTTAGTAAACCTCTTCATCTTTACAAATTTAAACTGTTACCCACGACGTCGGTCAGGTCCGGTCGTTCTTGCTAAGTTAATTTAAAAAAATAGACATATAGTGTCGCGAACTTCTTTAGATCATTTAAAGAGGAATTATTATTTCATATATATTTTTTTAGGTATGTTGAACCGTTTTTTTTAGCGTTGGAAAAACGTGAATAATTTTCCCAATTTTTTTTACATTTCTTGCGCTTCGCTTGTATTAGTCAAACACACACAACAAACTAAGTTGTTCAAACAAACAAACAAATTCTTCAACTTCATTTATTAGTATAGATGTATTTGATTATTTGTTTGTATTTAAGTTTAGAGAAAAACCATTGTAAAATTTCTTCCCATTTAGAGACAAAATTTCTCTTAAATTGTAAAAAAAAAATTTCAGCATTTCTGTTTTTTTGTACAAGCTTATCATTCGTAGGAATGCCTAGATTAGCCATAATACATTTACGACACTTTCCATAAATTTTACATTTTTTTTATGATAGAGGACGACGGATTAACACGGGGTCGGTGGTAGGTGAAACGCTCCAACCATATAACATCTTAACAAGATGCACTGGCGACATATTTAGGCTTTGGATATTTAGAAATCTGAACTGATAAAATGATCTTACGGCCTTTTCCTATGTAGACAGTGGTTCGTGTTCCGGAAATTCAGTATTTCTACCTGCCATTAAATATGCACATGTCCAGACGAAATCTTTCAGACATGCTTCAAAGACATTATAAATAGATTAGAAAAAGAACACATTTCCATGTATTATAGCTGTCCCAATTGTGGGATTTTGGGAAAACATAATTGCTATCTTAAACCCCAAAGACATAGTGGGCAACATAAGCCCCATTTATAAACCCTAATGCGAATAATTGAATAGCAACATACGGCATTTAGCTGAGTATAGCTTGGCGAGGCAAAACGATAAATTCTGAGCTTACACCGTGTCTGTTCACTGCCAGATTGGGACCGTAATCCCTCAGTTTGTCTAATGGAGGCTTTATGCATTTAAATATATAGATTTTAATGATATTTGTAACACTTTATCTAAACAAATTTCGTCATACAAGGATGTATGTCCTATATCCGTATTAATGTTTATTTATTCACAGCATTTATAAATATTTACAAAAATGAGATACCACCGAGAGAAACCATCAAGAATAAACAATTAATCTCTAGGTTTATGTCCATATAATAAAGGAGGAATTAAAAAAAATCTTTAGTATTTTTTGTAAATATTTTGGGCTTCTTACAAATTAATCTAACCAACGCAGCCTCATCCCTTGAGCATTTATTTGCCTTGTGGTAAAGAGCTTAGGACAAGGAAATACAGGATTTTTTATGCACCATTTTGTGCGCATGTTCCATTTACTTCAGTCTTCATCTATGGAAGGTTTACTAAATTGCATAAAGATTAATTGTGTTCATAACGTTTAAAAATACGTTATATTGTTATATTTGATTTGTATTTATGAAAGACAAGTAAATATATTTTTCCGTTTAAATTAATAAGAGCCAATGACATTTGCTATTATTAAATGTACTTATAATTTTACTTTATGTATTTAAATATATTTATTCTTTAAAGTTTATGCCAAAAACGGCAGCAAAAAAAGTAAGCAGAAACCTGTATCACCTTGTCAGAACATAATAATTGGTTCTAATATGTGCAAATCTGCAATTAATTCTGGTGTTCGTTATTCATGGTATGTTGAAGTCAATTCAAATACAAAGTGGATAGAAAACAAAGCGTATGGTCCAAGTCATCGATATTTATAAAGGTATTCCGGAAACATAATGTGAGTCATACTGAAAAATAAACATTGGCAGTCCATCACATAGATCCTCTTTATAATATAAAAACCCATAACGAAAAGATTACCCGTAATTTGTAGACACATCACCAACCGGGGGGGGGTCCAAAAAAAAACCCACTTGAAATAAAATTCCGGGTCCCCCCGCTGGGACAGAGGGCGTTTACAGCGGTCCTCCATAACGATGGGTCATCCAGTTTGGGGTTTATCTCGTCCACGTCTTTCTTACGTTTGCGCTAGCCTCGTCCGCAACTGTCCCGCCGCCAGGTTTTGCGGTTTCCTTGCGGATTCCAATCAAGCGCCTGTTTGGGAATATGATCGGAATCTCCACGGAGTGTGAGGCCAATCCATTTCCATTTGCGGCGTTTAATCTGCTGGTCGGCTGGAGTCTAATGACAGCGCTCTAGAAGACGCTCGTTTGACATTTTCTCAGGCCAGTATATGCACAGAATTCGGCGGAGGTAGCAGTATACAAAGACTTGGAGCCTCAGCGAGATGCTAAAAATAGTATATTTAAAAAGTTATAAAAACAAAGCAATTAAATAAACAGAATAGAAAATATTTTTAAAAAGGGGAAAACTGTTGAATGTCACTTTAATTTTTCATAAAAATTCCCAATTTAAAATTTTGTAATAAATAACAAGTGTTTTTATAAAAGTTAAAATTATTTTTTTTAATTAAATACCAAAGTTATTATTGCGTATTCAAAATATCGTCTGCTTCGTCTTCTGCTATGGTTGTCAGCTTACTATAATATATAGAATCGCTAACACTTTTACCTCAGACCAATCTCATACATAATTCACGTATATCCTCCCGCGTTCTAATGTATTAGACTCGCTCGCTAAATATTTATGATTCACTCACAATCCACTAATGATTCGTTTCAGAGTAATTGGGGATCAGACATACGCTTGCTGAGAGTAATTGGAACAAATTAATTGAGAAAAGAAAGAGATGTTTATATTTCACTTGACTCACAGGAATTTCTTTAAATCATTTTTTTTTTCATTTATATACGTACTTGTTGCGAAGTTGAGTAGCTAATACTTAAAACATCGTAAGTTTGATTCCCTCTGAGCTTACAAGATACAAAAATTGATTCCCTTTGGTTTTTAGGAAATACTATGGCTTTTCGTGTTAGGAACGACAATCAATGAATTGTCGTTCCTAACACGAAAAGCCATAGTATTTCTGTTTGGTTCGAGTCTATGACTGTCTGAAAAAACTAGTTTACCTTGCATTTCAATTGAATATTATAGGAATATTTGATTGAATGATATATACCCTGGATATAACTTTCAATCAAATTAGCTACATGAAAACATTAATATTTTTCACATGTTATTGCACATGAAGGCACTATATAATTTAAAAATCGAAAATAAATTGAAAAAATTTTTGGGGAGGAGTTGAACCGGCTCGTCAGCTTTCCGTGCTGTTGCTCAGAGGGGCAACAGCACGGAAGGCTGACGGTCCCGGTTCAAGTCCTTCCGAGAAAAAAAATTTTTCAATTTAAAAATAAATAGCTACATGCTTATAGTTGTACTCTATAAGCATGTAGCTAATTTGATCTGACAAAATAAAAATAATGTATTATATAGGATAAAAATTTGGATAATGGATATTGGGACTAGATTGAAAGTCATGGTAAAATACTGTCAGTAGTGCGCGAGTAGCACGCATTTACATATAAAACTTTAACGGTTTAAAACGCGATATATTCTTGTTCTTCACAACCTATTGCGTCCCTTTAAACTTGTATCTTAGGTTAAGTATTTAGTTGTAAGAATGTTGGTGCATCTATTAAATAAATAAATATGTAATAGTTGAACTTATTTGCAAATGATTTTAACAACGTTTCGACGTTTCGGATACTTTGCAGCAGCCGTGGTCACATGGAGACTAAAGATGGAGGTTTTCTGATGACAAAGTGAAAACTGCTACGCTGGCGCCATCTGTTCCACCCTAGTTGGTATTTGGCTAAACTGGGTTTATTTAAATTCACGCTAAAAGATATCTTTATATCCGAAAAGAAAACTACTCGTAGATTCTCGGCCGGAATGGCTATGTTAATAAAAGTAGCATTATCCGACACAGGCTCAGCGAGATGTATGAAGTGAGTTCGAGATGTGACAGGCTCTTTGTGTGCAAATACAATAATGCGACCCGCGAATAATAGTTACCTCGTGAATGGCCCTTACGCGGAGTTTTCACTGTTGTTATAAAGCGTTTGTAATATCCTTTTTATCCAGACTTCAAAAAGATGGTAATGTTTTATTAGTTAAGGACTCGTTAATGATAGCATGTATGGCTAATAATAATCAACGGGTCGATTGATATCTACAATTTCTAATCGAAACCAAATTGTTAAAAAAAAAATTGTCTACAAGTAAATATGTTAAGTGAGTAGTAGGAATGATGTTTAATAAGAAGTCAGAAAAATAATAGTTTTAATCACGGTTTTGTTTCAATCTGTGGATTTCCGAATATCTAAAAAACATTTAAATGAAACACTTTAACGGTTTAAAATGCGATATATTAGTTAAACTTATTTGAAAATGGTTGTCACGTGGTCACGTGGAGACTTCCCGTGACCACGTGACAATCAACGGCTGCTGCAAAGCAACCGAAACGTCGAGCCGAAGTTAAAAATCATTTTCAAATAAGTGTAACTAATATATCGCGTTTTATCCCGTTAAAATGTTTACACATTATCTAAAAACATTTAAACAATGCATCTTGTTTAAATGTTATATGTCCGGCGCATTTGATTTGTTATTTTTTTGTTTGTAATTTTAAATATTAATTATGTACCTTTGTTTCAGACTCGACCGATAATCACACAGCTTTGGCAAAGTAAGTATTCAAAGCCTTATTTCGATAGTAAGTATGAGTGAGAGTGAGAGCGACTAGTTTTACTCCTTCTTTTAATTTAAGCTGCTTTGCTTCCAATTTCAAAATTAAACTGTACGAAGTTTAATTTTGAAATTGGAAGCAAAACAGACATATAACAAAGTGGTATATCCTCTAAGAAGATATCACTTCAAAAAGCCACAAGGTTTTTCATTCTCGATCTTAATCTCCATACCACACACGACGAACCGCTAAGTGTATCCTAAGAGCAATATGGCTGAGTGCTTTCGCGGTTTATCGGGACATTGTGGCTTTGCCGTGAGCACGTTTTTTAGAAAGCTTTCACGAAGATACCATTGATATGCCTGCATATCGATCTAATGTTACAAATGCGTTCGGTATGACACCTTAAAAGTATTGGTTTTGCTGAATATCGGAGACACATTGAGCGTGCGAAAACAAAAGAGAACGCCTTTGTTTATCCTAGTAATATAAAGGTTGGCTTAGTGGGAAAATATGAAGTAATTTTTGGAGCACTAAACGTTATATTGCTGGACGTATATATACATAACTCGTGAACATTAAATAGTGAAGTACATGAAGCTTAATGGGTAGAAAAATAGCTAGGAGATTCGAGTTTTCTCCGTCATATTGTTTTAAATCTAAAAGAAATTCTTAACAAAGATACAATAACAAAACACTTTTAACGGTTTAAAACGTGGAAACCTATTCAGCTTATTATCATTATCTAATATTTTTGCGTTTAAAATGGTTAAAAGTATTTTATTTAAATGTGTGCACTTTACTCACGTATACTAAAGATAGTTATAAATCGTCTTGTGAATTCATATGCACTATTGTAAAAATACTTTTAAGAACATCTATTTACAGCTCAAAAAATAAGCATACAAACGTAATAACAAAAATGCATATACAAATATGTAAGTAACTTAATTTCTTTTCAAAATTCATATCAATTACTCGAAATCGGGAACACTTCACAAATTCAAGCTATTTCAGCCAGCGCCTTCAATTCAACGAAACCTAATCTTATTTACCTCACAAACATTCAAATAGTTAATGAAAAAGACGTATACAAAAGTAATGAAAACACTTTTGAAACGGACGTAAGTTTCATTCATTTTTATAACGACATTCATTTGTTTGGGACTTTGAAACGGGCATTTGAGGATCTTGTTTCTTTTCATACTTGTTATGAAAGAAGTCGGTCCTCTGTAGAAATCCTTCATTATTTTTGGCACTAACATGCGGGACATTTCATTACTGCGCCGTTTCATACATTATGTAATTACTTTGCGAATAAAGAAACACTCGCCATAGAAACGCTAGTTGTATTCGCCGTTATCAAAACCTTCTTGTAATTAATGCATGCAATTATTAAGTTGAGAGACCATTCAAATTAATTTAAGTTCCATGGACTTAGTAAACTTGCTAATATATACTTTACCATACAATTATCTTAAGTAAATTATGTAAGAAATATAATATAGAATAATAATGTTACTAAAGCCAAAATATAATAGTTGAAATTTATATTTTATTATATAAATGAAGACAATCCCAAAGGAATTACTTATTCTTCTTTTTTGAAAGATATTTCTTTCAAAGAAGAAGAATAAGTAATCTTCCATATTTAAATGTTTTCTAAAAATAAAATTTAAAACGTAAAATATTACTGACACACATTTCTATATCTGTTTATATTGTTTGCGTCCATAAATGTGAATAACTTTATTTATCTTTTAAATAAAACACTAGCGGTTTAAAATGCGATATATATTAAACTTATTTGAAAATTACTACTACGGCCCGATGTTTCGGATGCTATGCAGCAGCCGGTCACGCGTGGTAACGGTTTTAAAAGGTTAAATTGTTTTATTTAAATATGTACTACTCGCGTAAACTACAGACACTATTGTTATGTTCTCCTTTGTTTTCTAAAATTCGCGCCGATTAATGCAGTGTAAGTTACAGCCAAACTAGGAATGTTATTATATGAGTATTGGATAGTTATATTAAAATATGTTTGTTTATTTGCAGCTCCGAGACTTCGTGGCTAGCTGTCAACGGTGAGTATTAATATAATTAAATTCTTCAAATAATTCGCAGTTCAGTATGCCAATCACCCAATAGCGTGGGTATCTGATACGAGTACAATTAAAAATACTTTATAATTAGTATTAGTCAAATAACAGTAATAGCAATTAACTGAGATTCTTTGTTAATAATAAATTAGGCATGCATCAGATATATTATTAGGAAGTGATATAATAATTTATATAATATATATAATTTTACACATATTGTGGCTAATATAATCTTATTTGCTAAACTAGATTTAGATTAATAGTCTTATTAAATAATACAAAATGATGTGTTTATTGTGGGTTAGACAAGTATTCTTATTTTATTTATTCAACCTAAAATAAAATATTTATGATATTACATGTTTCCGAACTTTTTGTTTGACTCACATCTGGACACATGGAATCTTTCAAATTATAATCCTAAATTTGACAGTGTATAAGAATCATTAAAAATAGAAGTCAATATTATATTTTATAAACTATATTGAAGAAAACTAAAGAAACTTTCGTGATCTCACTTCGCAAAGTCGCTTAGTCCAACGTATGTTTATAACTTGGCTTTTAAAAGTTTTATTGAAAGTGCGAGTCAGTTTGAATACACTTTGCCGATACTTGTCAATAGCTAAAGATAGTCAAATAAACTTTAGAGCTTTTAATCTAGTGGCTAAATAGATAAAAAAAAACTCGATTATAAATTGAAAAAAATATATAATCTTACTAATTACGACACAACGAGCAATTTTTAAGGTTGCAATTACACTGCGAGAGAGAGTTGAAAAAATTCGACTAGGGCGTCTGGAACTCGATAGTGCAATTGTTTAGACAAACGGCACGGAACGCTGTGGATGCCGGGTCAAGTCCAGCCCGAATCGTTAAATTTAAAAAAAATATAATCGATTTTTAAAATGACACAGTGCCATCGTGTGAATAAAATTAAACTTTAAAGAGTAATTAGATTGTTTTCACACTGAAACATTGATATATGAATTAACTTTGAATATAAACTTATATAAATTCAACCTTACCACGACTGCTGCAAAATATCCAAAAGGTTGAGTAATAATCTAAAATTACTTTAAATATTTCACATTTCAAACCGTTAAAGCGTTTTATTTAATAGTAAACAGTGTACAATAATACATTTATCGTAGTACTCGTCTACGATTCCCTTTTAAAAGCTTTTTTCCGATAATACGAATCACTAATGGCTTGCAATTCTGCAAATCAACAATCCTATTCCCGTTTTATTTCACGGCGCATTGGCGATTTCCTTAATTGTATTGTTTTCCTCGCGAAGAAGTGAGAAGAAGCAATTTAATTTGTTTCGTTTCCCTTTCAGGAGGTCAATTGAAGGGCCGTAATATTAGATTTTCGTGTAATCCGACGACTTTTCCTATATAATAAAAAGAGAAATTGTATATTTCAATAATGAATGTTTTATATTTATAAAGGGAAAGCCTAATTATAATAAAGCAGTTTAACTGGTTCTTTGGTGTAATGGTAGCAATGTATGGCTAATAATGGTATGCTAATGATGGGGTTGTGATCGTAGGTCGTGGGTTCTATTCCCACCGGGTCCAGACTTTTTCTGGAACTTTGGATATTTAATGGGTGGTAGAAATATAGAAAACCCGTCAAGTTTAGTCGCGTTTTGATTTTAGTCTGTAATAAATAATAAATAATAAATAAATAAAATATTATATAACTGTAGTATATTACCTATTGAAGTAAAATTATTCTTTACAGTATGGTATCGTGAGTTTGAAATCTCGATTTAAATAATATATTTTTCTAGTATAAGTAAGGTAATGCGTTAGAAATTTCCAAGTTCAGTTTATAATGTTTGTTATATATATAAGATAAATGTGCAGGAAAAGTTCCATGATCGTGTTAGTATCAAAATAACTAGTTAGACAATGTAACTAAACTTAAGTAATTATCAAGTCACTAAGGGAAGCTTATCAAACTTAGCGGAATTTATAGTTCCCGTAGATTAATTAAATTAAATTTATGATGAATTACACTCCTTCCTTATATTAGAAATTATTCAGTGCATTTCATAATATAACAATAAATACTGAATTTCAGGACTAAAAATTGTTTAATGCTTTAGCATTTTTGTGAATTTCGTGCTTGTAGAGACTTAAGAATCTCAACTCATGATAAAAACTCTTATATTTTAGCACCTCTTCAAACGACTTAAGTAGATTCTCAACTCATGATAAAAAACTTTTTATATTTAACACTTTTTTAAACAGATCTATAACTTATTTGATAAAGTGTATTATAATGCGATACATACAACATTTTTCAACATAATATAAGAATAGAATACATACAAGAAAATGTTGAATTGTTTATATTAATTATCAACAATAAATCCCCCCCCCCCCCCCCCCCCCCCCCCCCCCCCCCCCCCCCCCCCCTTTCCCCCCCCCCCCCCGCCTTTCCCCCTTTTCTCTGCCAAAATTAAAATCCAAAGGTTTAATAGAAGACGACGTTTATACCATTTTCTGCTATTATGACAAAGTGAAAACCCGTTTCCCCTCGTGGAGTATGGGGTGAAAACATTTCTGTCTTCTTTCCATTAATTAATTTTATTTATTGGAAAGTACTTCATCACTCTTCTCTACCGACCGAAAAAATCTATTATTTCCCCGGGATACGAACTCAGGACTTCTCGCGCTTAACTTCTTTCAAAAGTCTTTTATATGAACTTGTTTCTAATTTTTTTTATTTTGATGGGTTTTTGTTAATAGTAATTTAAGTTTATTTTAGTTTAAGCAATTCTAAGTTTTGCACTTCTTCACTATACAGTGTGGTATAGTTTTCAATTAATCGTAATGTTTCTTTCTATTCGGGTTGCCTGGAAGAGATCGCTTATAGCAGTAAGGCCGCCACTCGGTACCCTCCGTACACTCTATAGTTTTAAATTGCATAGTATCTGTAAGTTCTGTTTGGTGTACCTAAGTTTAAACTAAATAAAATTAATTAATCAACGCACTGCTAGGGGACACATTTAACCATTTAGCTACGGAGGCGATCTGGTCAGATACTTCGTATATTAAAATAGGTTATTAAATTATAATATAAATAACATCAGCAGATGTACAGAACCCATGTCGAAACAGCTGCTTTCGCGCTGATTTTAATTTCCTCTCCATTTCCGTTCAATTCTGTTCGGTGATATTTGTTATCAACAATTCTTGTGATATGTCAGCGATAATATGGAGTTATCTGTTTATTTTAAAAATATTGAAGTGTGTGTATTTGTAATATCTTAATTAATTTCGTATTAAATAAATGAAACATTCTTATCACTGTCTCTGTTTTTTCAATATTAAATGTACTCGAACAGATTCAAAATTTGTATTCCGAGAAAATCTCAATAAATAACCTATATATGAGTTGCATTTACTCTTTTACTAGGAATTCAGAATCAAACACGATTAAAATATTACATTACGTAGATAAATATAAATGTAGTAGCTGTGCCCGCGACTTCGTCCGCGTGCAATAGTTATTTCATTTAAATCTGTGTAGTAGTTTTGGAGTTAAAGCCGGACAGACAGAGAGACAGACAGAGTTACTTCCGCATTCATAATATTAGTATAGACTAGTATAGATATACAAGATTTATCTCTTTACTCTATTATACTTCAAATTTTAATTGTTTATATAGGAAAACAATAACTACAATGAATTCTACGACGAAATATTACTACATATTGAGGGGAAAATTATTCAGACAACAATATTTCAGAAATGAATGATCCTTTACAGCCTAAATCTGTCCTAAAATATTTTTTGTCTTTGATAAAATGGGATCAATACACGCGCTGGAATATTTCCGTACGTTATACAATATTTTATGAAACACGTCAGTCAGTTTCAATCCTCTCAGATAACAGCTTTTGTAATTAAAACTGTTTTGGGCCGCCATTTTGTGACGCACTGTCAATAAGTTCCCCTCTTTTTTCGCGTTAATGGAAAATCATCTCTGTAAAATTTTGCTTCACCGTTTACAGGAAATTATCGCTTTTGTTCGTGTTTTTTTCCTTTATAATTTTCCGAATCTAAACGACAGTAAAGAGCGTATAATTTCATAGTTTGACGGGCTTGCTGATGGCTGTGTGGCCAATAATGATAGGACCCAAGACGATCTCCACTAGGCCCACCCAATATGTCAATCTAAATTTTTTAAATGGGTGGTAGGAATATCGAAATTTCGCGAACAATCATCCATAGACGAATAAGACGTTTATCCAAAGCCAAAACAGATCGACAGCAGCACCTTTAGATGTTATATAACTAGGACGTGTCATCTACCATCAACTGATCACCATGCTTATCTTTCCACCTCTATAATAAAAAAAAAGTTTATTCCATTTTATAACAGTTCTTAAAATAGTCATTAAGTTGAGTTAAGTGACGAATGTACATGTACTATTAATGTCTTTGTTAATGTTAAGCAATTTTTAAAATTAAAGATCATTAGTAGTAGGATTATTTTGTAGTTACGCAATCTAATCCTAATATAAGGTCTGTAATATCGTTAACCTTATTTACGAACACTAATTAAAACTTTTATCTGGGTTTTCTCTGTCCAAATCTTGTTAAACCTTCTTTATTAACAATTTTATTTTTATTTCAGATAAAATTGGAGTCCATGATTTGGGGATCCAAAGGTGAGTCGCATTTTTATAACTTTGAAGAATAATACAGAATGTCTGAGTACACTGTAATATTTTTATGGAACATTAGAAATAATGTTTGAACCGCTAGTTTCGTGTTTCAAATGTCTTTTTCCAAGCTAATATTATTAATGTTTAAAAACTTGTCTCATTGTTAAATACAAAGAGTTCGAGTCCGGCATAAATATAATATAGTTACTGGGTTATGAAGACAAGCTGATCGCTAAATACAGTTAATTCAACTGAGCTAGTTAGGCGTAGCTTTTGAATTTTCAAAACCAATTTAGGTCAAGAGATTATTTTAATTTCATTTAAAATGGAGAAGAGGGGTAATGACATAATTTTTTTTGGTGAAACTCAAATATGCCGGTCGTCTTCTGAATAAGTTGTACATTTGCTTTATATAAACTGCAATAAAGGTATATATATGATATATAGATATTTTTTCTTGTAATAACGCTGAAAACGTGCCTCTATAACCTCGTCATTTAGCTAGAAACCATACGAAGCGTGTCGTAGACACATTGTGGTCTACGAATATCACGTAACCCTGGCGTAGCATTGCCGTAGCACCACGTAGCACTCTACATGATTGCTATTGTGACCTTATGTAACTTTTCTTTAGTAATAACATATATGTCGCATATGTTATCATATGTTTTGTTTATATATTCGAAAATACAATGTAAAAGGTTTCTTTTTTATTCATAATTAATAATAATTAAATACAGTCTGTAGTTTACGCATTACGTAAACATTTAAATATAACACTATAACCGTTTAAAACGCGAGATATTTTTATTATCCCTATTTAAAAAAATATTTTAACAACGGTCTATTAGTAATAGTTAAGGAGGCTTTGCAGCAACAGTGGTCACGGGGAGAACGTTCTAATATTTTTTTTATAATTTTAACTAATATATTTTGCGTTTTAAATCGTTAAAGTATTTAATTCAATAATAATTAATTAGGGTTATATAGGATTAGGATAATATTTTTAAAAATAATAAAAAAACCTGAATTTATACATATGAATTTTGTTTGTTTTTATATTTTAATTAATCATAATTAAGAATGGTATAATAGGTAATGACTACAAAGTTGATAATTGCGTTGCGAAATTTGTATGTTAGATAATCTTTCATTTTGACTCAATAATTTGGACCTATTAAAATTGAAAAAGTAAGATTATTATTATTTTCAATATATAAGTTGTCGGAAGATACCTAGCATCAAAAGAACGGCAAGAATATAGCTGTGTTTTTCAAGGCTGAAAGTTTATATCAGAGTGTAACCTAAATCCTTATAACACTGTTATCTTCGTGTTTGTAATATTTCACAATTTTCCTTCTTTTATGATCCAAAACATACGTTATATTTAGCTTTATTTTGTAGTTGTGTCTACGAAACAAGTGTTAGTTGAGATAAAGTAACTCTATAAAAATATTTTGTTTTGTCATAAACAAGCCATATTTTGTATTGTCAGCCGTGGTCACGGGGAGATTGCTGCAAAGCATCCGAAACGTCGGACCGAAGTTAAAAATCATTTTCAAATAAGTTTAACTAATATATTGCGTTTTAAACAGTTAAAGTGTTTTATATAAATGTGTACTACTCGCGTAAACTATAGACAGTATTTAATATGCATAGTTTAATTATTTTTGTATGTGTGGCGCGTATTCATTTTTTTTTATGTTTTGTTTGACATTATATACCTAATTGAGAAAAAATATTATTTGCGACGGGTTTTATTGATACTTAATCATTTATCTTGACCACGAATTTTGGTTATCTGGAAGTGAAAGTCTGGATTTTTTTTAATACGAAATCTTTTTTTTACGGACCCCTAAAATAGATATGTATGACGTAATGTGTGCCCTAGTTCCATCATCGTTAGTACTGGAAACTGCATACTTAATGAGATTTGTTACAGATACATCTGGGTCGTACTCAACATGACAGTTTTAGACCAAGATCATTTGGTGGATGTAGGGTTTTAACCGACTTTGCTATATGAGATTTTTCATGCAATAAAGAGTGGAATATTTTAGGCAAAGAAAGACAAGGAGAAGAAAGAAGGGAGGGTATGGGGATTTAGATGAAGGATGAGTAGCCTCGGTCCTATAACAATTACTCAATTTTGTGGATTTATACCAAGAGGCTTCTCTGTGTTGAGCATGTTAACCAACTTATTTTTTATATTTTATGAAAATGCAATTGAACTGAACTCGAGTTCTATTGTTCAGACAGAGACGGAGGCTAATATTTAAGAAGGACACGATTTATGAAATCCGAAATCTAACCAACGATCCGTCCATTACTAAAAGCAGCAAATTAAAAACAAGATCGTTAAAATAAATGTTGGAAAAGGATATATCTCTGTGCAACAATGATGTTCACGAAAACACTCATCTGCCGTCTCTTAATCAATTTTAACTCCTATGAATAAATATAATAAACCAAAAATGTCGCTTCAATTAATGTTCAACACTTCAAATAAAGTTACATGCTTTAATTTAAAAAATATAATATATACATTAATTTATACGTCTCACGTATTTAAAAAAACAAACTTCTCGACTATAGTGTGTAACGCAATTATATTTTTCTGTTGGTGAGCAGCGAAAATAATGAATTAAATATCAAATTGCAGAAGCGTTTCAAAACTTTTTTAAATAAGCCTCGAATAGATATAGAGTAAAATTTTAATGAAAATAAATCTAAATCTCGGGTCACATGTAGCGGCTCGTATCTGCTACAGTTTTCCAGACCAGCGAGCCGTTAGTTGGCTGACGTTGACACGGTGACCACGCTTCAGAGGAATCTAGGACAGTCCTAATATTTAAATGAAACTAAATCATACCACAGCAGCTCATATTCTGACCTGCAATTTCACGTTGAGACGGCGACCACGCTTCGAGTAATATCTAGGACAGTATTCAGTTGAAGAATTAAATATGCAGGTTGCCAATAGCCATATAGATTTGGTTATATTTGCGATAGTTTGCCAGTTCATTGGGCTGTTATGGCTCATGTTGACATAGTGACAGTGAATTTTGATTAACTAGGACATTACGTATATTTTAAAACGGTATGTACTTGAAATCGAACGCATGTGGTGGCCTTATACGGTTTAATTTTAATTTCAATATACGTTTATTAAAAGTCAGACATTCTTTCGTATGTTCTCTTAATTCTTATTCATATAAATATTTATATGAATAAGAATTAAGTTATTAATTGTAATATTTTTCTACGCGATAGTAAATACACTATAGCTTAAGAATTGTCTTTTCTTATCTTCACTAATATTATAAAGCCATAGAGTTTGTTTGTTCGTTTGAACTAATCCCAGGAATTGAAGAATTATTTTTGTGTTGGATAGACAGTTTATCGAGGAAGACTTTAGGCTATATCATATCACACTATGACTAATTGTGAGATTGAAGAAAACGTAGGAAAAATGAATAAAAATTATTCATCTATGCGTGCACTGCGAAAACGGTTTAAAAATCCTAAATGTGCAAATAAATGACTTCTTTTTAAATTATTTAAATTATGTCTGGGACAGTATAAATCTAACTTTTAGGACTAACTCGCAAGAATGACTGTAAATGGAAGAATAGAATTAGGGAAAATAACAATTCCTCGGAGGTGATGTTGTGGGCACAGGCAGTAAGAAATAATTTTGGTTTCTTACAGTATTGTTTTTAAACAAAAGAACACGTTAATTCGAAAGAGATTGAAACACATATAATTATTGATATTTGCCAGCATTAATTTTGTTTTATAAATAAATCATACTTATCTCAAAATAATTATGATAAATCTATTCGAAATCGTAATTATTACGTCAACGCGCTCAGAATAAATCTAAATTTCGGGTTCCAGTTTGTATCTGCTACAATTTTCCAGCCCAGTGAACTGTTGGTAAGCTGACAGTGACATAGTCGCCATGTTGTTGTAATAATTAGGATTATTTTTAGGTAAGCAAGAGTTTTACCAACCCTAGGAAGATTACACAATCGAAATATAACCAAAGCGAAGTTAAATACTGTATGTAGTTTACGCGCGTAGTACACATTTAAATAACACACTTTTACGGTTTAAAACGTGAAATGTATTAGTAAAACTTATTAAAAATATATTTTAATTACGGCCCGACTTTTCGGATGCTTTGATCACGGCGAGACTAAAGATGGATGACGTATCTAATGTCAAAGCAAAAACTGCTACGCTAGCGCCATCTGCTCCGTCTTAGTTGGTATTTAGTGAAACTGGTCGGGTCCTTGCAGAATTTAATAACGGCGTCTTCGCGTTTGCCGGTATGCAAAAAGTGAAGTTTTTGAAAAATAAATAATAATAAATTATAGTATATTTTTATTATTTTAATGAAAAAGGTAAAAAATTCAAACTCCTCCCTCTTTAAAAAAAACTCCCCTTTTTTTCACCAAAAATACATATATTTATTATTTTGCAAGCTGGTCACCACACACTCGTGTAGGTGGTCTGCAGTCGTTCGCGGTAGAAAAGTATTCTCTGAAAAACGACTCGTTTTTCGCATTTTATTTATTTAAAATGCGGCTATATTACACTTATATGATCTCTCATATCCAGACAACGCTAGTTGACATTTATGTTTGAAATGTGCAACAGGGATTACCTGCGCTCCATAAATTGTGCGTTATTAAAAGATATATATTTCTAGATAAATGTATAGTTATATTTTTATGATAGCGGAGGACAGACAATGGGGTTCACTTCTTACTTCACACATCTTAACACGATGTGTTGTCGACCTATTCTTGTTTTGAAATTAGCACAGATTGAAACTGAAACGCGGTTACACTTCTCAGCTTTTTAATACGTAACTGGTTCAAGACCGGACAAAATGTAGGTATTACCGTCCATTTAATTAACAAATATGTAAACAAAGGTTTGGGATTTTAGTTAACTACTTCTCATTTACAAAGTTTTAAAAGGAAAACAGACAAACGAACAGATAAAGTCTAAAAACACCCAAATCAAAGCGAAAATATACATTCATTCTAAACTAGGTTGGAAATATAACTCTCGAAGAGACAATACAGCAGATAATTGAGATTTCAGCAGTGTCTCATTATCACAAAGCCATATAATTTAAAAAGTAAAGGACTCTGAATAATTCATAATTTCTCGCTTCCACGTACGGGGAGTCACGTGGCAAAGTCGGTTAAGTCAAAATTTGCATAATTCCGCCCCCGTCTTGCGGGACTTTGAATATTATAAAGTTTCGGATTTCGTGATGAAACAGATGCGAGATTCAGCATTACTTCGAGAAACCCAAAAATGTTACACGTTTAAAATCGCATCGATAAAATCATGCATGACTATGTCAGATACTGTAAAAATATAATATTATATGTATATCGAAGAATTATTATTTTCGTTGATTCCCGCCACTCTTAAATTAATTAATTTATTTATTTACATATAAGACTATCATAACAGATTAGATCCAATGCGACAGATATCTTAAAAACTAAACAATATAATTATATATGATAGAACAGAAATATATGAACTTAAACCACACTATCGTTCATAACTCAAAATAAACTTTAATGTATTTGTGAGTTCACCCCAAGGACTGTAAAAAATATCTGCTTTTTTGTGCAAAACATTTAGGACCTCGACCGTCCTCGTCCATTGTGCCTTTGCCATTAAGTTTGTTCTAGCAAAAGGCACCACGAGAAGAGGTGGCGCGTGTCTTTTGTCCTATAGCAGTAGTTATCAGTATTTATCACAGTATACTCTGTGGTATGTCACGGTTGAATGTCAAGCTTGACAATCTGTCAAGTCACTATGACCCGTCAGAGAGACAGCTGTGCGCCTTTTTTATTATTGCTTAGAATGCACTCAACGGCGCCTGCGCCGGCTGTGTGCATTGTTAATAGGAGAATATCGAAGAATCGAAATGCGTGTAGTTGCTTAATAGAATTGAATTCATTATTTCTGCGTCTGATTTGTTTTTTTTTGTATTTAAATACCGACAATTAGATTATTATATAAACAGCAATTGGGACTATGAACATGATTAAAGCTTTTTTTGTTTTTCTCAAAATATGCTTATCTACTTTCAATATAAATTAATGACAAATATTTACTCATTTTTTTTGTAATTTTTTTTTAACGAAGTACTTAATCTTTACTAGTGCCGATAAGAAGAAGAATTATAGAGGGCATTGTGTTTCAGATTTCTCTTCAATTCAATCAAAAGTGGATCATCGTGGATTTCAGAGGATAGGCCAAAAGGTAAGATAGTTTGTCTATTTTTTTTTCCTGAAATATTAATATGATTACTGAGATAATTTTCATGTATATAATACCATCATGTCAAAAAAATGAAAGTTTTCAATTGTTAAACTTTATAAGTTCATCGTCTTAATACATTAAACCTTAAATGGTAATTGTTAAGGTTGAGATTACGTTATACAAGAGGTGATGTATCAATGTGTGGAATCTACGATAGCGTGTAGGACAACGCACGGTGGATTGGTCGGAGCAACAGCATGGATTGCTTTGATGCTGGTTTGAGTCCAGGCAGTATCGTCAGAATTGTTCAATGTAAATAGTATTTTTTATTTATATTATGCGAAGTCCCGTGTAGGGTAGACGGCAGACACATTTCTGTGTCTATACAGTGGTCGATTTCATAAAAAAAAATTAACACAATTGTGGAAAATTTAATATTAAAATTTTATCCCTGCTGTATATCCGTGTCATGGGAAAGGTATTATATTGATTCAGTAAACACTTTTTGACGGTTTAAAACTGAAAGCATCCCAAACGATTGTAGATACAATTATCCAGTGGATATTCTATGTAGTATTTAAAATCTATAAAATGTATTTTGTTAATTACTATAATATGTAACAAAACACTGGCTGCTTTATAACAGAAAAAAAATTAACAATATATTAAATAAATATGATTGATTGTTTGAAACAAGAAACTAATAACTGTAGCTCTAATAACTCACCAAAACATTTAATCAGCAAATTTTAATCGATTATATTCGCTTCGATGTCTCCGTTGCAACCAATTTTACATTCTGATTGCAATCTGTGCTACAGAATTATTATACGCCGTAGATTTCATATTGGGTGACCATATTCGATAAAAGCCGAGGATATTAATTACATTATATGAAGATATCTAAAACACGAGATACACTTTTCTTTATAAAAAGAAATATAAACTGTGTAGATGGGGCACAGTTTTTTTTAATTCTGTAACGGTAATAGTATTATGAGAACTCTAAGGAATTCCTCGCAATATATTTTTAATACATAATTATGGATATTTTTACACTTATCTTGTTTGTAGCTTACGCCTGTTAGACACATTTCTACAAAACACTTAACGGTTTGAAACGCGAAATATTGTCTATATATTACATATATTTAACAGCTAAACCATCCAATACGTCGCTTCGTAGTTACAATGAAGTCTAATTAATATATTTCATATTTTAGAACAGCAAAAGTGATCTATTTAAATTCTTTACTTGAGTTTATATTTTATATGACAGCATGTCATTAATTATTAATTTCAAATAATATATTCTTCAGTTTTAATTGTGATTTGTATCATAATATGTTGTCTATCGTTATTCTTACTATTCATCAGCAAAATCCTTTGCGAAAGCCTCGTAGACTCGGTCACAAGATATTGAAGCAATGGTAACCCCAAAGGTAGATTAGACCCCATAACGAGGTCCAGTAATGAGAGCCAGTGGCGATTTCGTTAGCGCTAACACCATTTCAAACTAATCACATTTGTCCTTAATTTGATATAAACCTATATTGGACTAGTATATAATAGTTACATTGGTCAAAGTATTATTTACGTATTAGTTACGCTTACTACTTCCATATATTTCCATTTTCATTATTTGAACCAAAAAATGTATTAGTTTTTTTACGTTCCGGGGGCTCTAATTATGCAGGGCATTTAATTTAAGTATATAATATTCACGTAAATAAAGATAAGAAAGCAAAGGGAATATCTTAATACATCCTAAATCATTTAAAAATTGAAAATAAATTGAAAAAATTTTCGACTCGGGCAGCACTTGAAAAAAACAAAGACATTTTTACCACTCTCTATTAATATATTTTCATTCTAGGATATAACCTTATATTAGGTTTGATTACTAGGTATAAGTTTTGATTTTTCCTTATATTGTGTATAACTGTGAGATAACTTATAATTTTCTACTTTATAGACAAGGAATAAGTCTTGATTTTGATTGTTACAGTTAGTGGGATTAAAAAACGTAGCTTATCTGATGGTAGAATGATGATGACTCAACATTTTACGGAGCGAACGCTAACCCCAGGAGGTGATGTAAGTATTCTCTTATATTTAACTAGTAAGAAAATTTGTTTTAAGTAAGGCTGTAAGGATATAGATAGAAGTAAATCATGTATAAAAAACGAGGCAGACAAGACACGAACCCACGACCAATCGCAATGTTTTGATGATGATGAGCTTTCATATTGTCTGTAGCTCCGCCATTGGTTGTGGATTCAATTTCCGTCTGTCAATGTTTTTTTTCTATGATAAAAAAAGATGGACAAGCATGCGGTTCACTCCATGATAGGTAAAATACCCCAACCATATAACATCTAAATAAGATGCGCCGTCGACCTCTTTGGCTTTGGATAATCGGAAATCCACAGACTGAAAGCGAAACGTGATTAAGCCGTGACTTTTTCATCTATGGACGGTGGCGCGTGACCCGGACGGAAATCTGATCTTCCCTAACTTTTATTATCCAGATTTCCAGAAGTACTACATGTTTCAGAAGAAATATAAATTGTTTAGAAAAAATTTGGACCCGACGGGGATTAGTAGCTTACATTTCTACCCTAACACCACTGAGCCCGTAAACTTCATTTGTTCAATCTTCCTAAAATATTGATTCTTTTGTTTCATTAGCTCAGCATGCAATGCGCTGCTACAGCGGATAGACCTCCTCAGTTCACATGGCAAAGGGATGGCATAGTTATAACCAGCAACTCTGATCCCAGGTAAGCTTATTGTTTATGTGTATATCATAAGGCGAGCTAACATTTGCCTCACTGAGGACATACCGTTTTGACGGTGACTATAGATACTTGTACAAGTCATACGTTAGAGAAAATTTTTATTTGCAACAAAACCAATTTTTATCGAGTGAAATTGTTACTATTTAAAAATAAGATGTCTAATTTATGAAATTACAACATTATTACTATATAAAACCTCTTTAATATGTTTACCTAACTGTAATCTTTAAGTTGGCTGCCAGTTGTATTGATTAATCAATTTTTTATAAATCTAAAAAGGAGGTTTAATTCTATAGAAGGAGGAATAAAATAAAAGAAAAAACAAATAACAATTATAGTGGAAGTTTGTATGTAAATACTGTCTGTAGTTTACGCGAGTAGATTTAGATTTAAGTAACACTTTTAACGGTTTACAATGCAAAATATATTAGTTAAACTTATTTACAAAGTATTTTAAATATAGATATTGCGTTTTAAACTGTTAAAAGTATTTTATTCAAAAGTTTGTGTGTGTTTCAAAATATGAATAATTTAATTATTCACATGTTTTTATATAATTTGTATTCCAGTTCGTACCCGTTAACAATTCAATAAACAAAGGCTTTATTTTGATAGGACCTTTATAACAATAAAATGTTTTCTCTAGATATTCATTGGGTCAAATAATGCGACCAGATGGCACTGTTCTCTCTCAACTGAACATCTCCCGAATAAGAGTGGAAGACGGAGGATTGTACTCGTGTATAGCTGAAGAGGGCGATCGTGTTGCTGTTCACGAGAATCGACTGGATGTATATGGTAATACTTTAAACGTAAGAAACTTAGACCGACTCTTTGGTATAATTGTAGCAACATATGGATAATAATCAAATGGTTCGATCTCCAACATGTTTCTAATGAATCTATAATTTGACACGCCTAGAAATCTAGGTATAAAATTGGTACTAGAAATATTAGAAATAGATCCAAAGATGAAGCCGTAAAATTTAATCGCGTTTCGGTATCGGCTTGCAGATTTCCGAATTTATAAAGCAAAAATAGGCCGACAGCGCATCTTATTAAAATTTTATACGGTTAGGGGGTTAGGGTTATTTTACCTTCTATCAAGTGACCCATGCTTTTCTTTGCTCCTTTATCATACATAAAAAAAGTGAAATTCCGTTTCCCCTCCGTGGAGCGTGGGGCGAACACGTTTTGTGTCCGTTTCAGTGATCCATTCTTTAACAGGCAAGTAGTTGATCAGACTTCTGTGCCCTACCCGACCGAAACAATTTCATGTTTCCCTGGGATTCAAACCCAGGACTTCTCGCGCTTAACGCAATGCTAGGCAATACGTTTAACCATTTGGCTTGTATTTTGAGCACGCCTTACTAACTAACCTGATCATTGCTTTGCTTTTTTATATCTTTGTTTTGGGTCTTATTTTATTGAAATATTTCCCATTTACAGGACCGCCTTATATAAGAGCTTTACCACCAATCAAAGTACAAAGCGGCGAAACAGTGAATTTAAGATGCCCGTATTATGGATTTCCCATAAGGTACCCACAATTTCCTAAAATACGTAATTATATTAAGATATGCTGAAAGGAATGCTTCCTTCACAGTAAAATAGACTGGGAGTACAAAGGAACAACGATAACTTCAGACAACCTCTTTCAAAGATACAAACGCAGCCAACATAAGAAGCGAAAACTGCGTCGCAGTGTTACCAACATTCACGGCGTACTCAGCATCTTAGAAGTGAATAAAGATAACGAGGCCTCTTACACTTGTGTTGTGACTAGTCCGTCAGGAGAAATGGCTAGACGGACTTTCGAAATACAAGTAATTGAAGCACCGGTTTTAGAAGACCTATTATTTGGTAATAACCTGCAGGAAGGTCAGATAGTCAATATTTACTGCAATGTAAGAAGTGGCGATTTACCGATACACTTCGAGTGGTTAAAGGATGGAAAACGGATACCCAGTACCTTAAAGGTAACCAAATGTTGAGAATTTCCTAGTGCAAGTAGTTTAAATAAAACACTTTTAATGGCTTAAAACGAGAAATATATTAGTTAGGTTATTTAATAGTCTTTTGTATCATTTTTAGTAGCCGTAAAAATAAGTTACATAATATAAGTTATGTTTTATGCTGTTAAAAATAGTTTTGTTTTAATAATACAAATTAAGTGGAAATTGTTAAGCGAGTGTTTCTAATTTAGGAACCTTGTTTTCATTGTTAAACTATCTGTTTTGAAATAAACCTAAGTACAGAGTGAATAAAAAGAACTTGTCGTCAAAAAGTTGCAAAAAGAGTAAGCGAGTTACATTGTTTCCAAAGGTGGTGGAAAGGAGTTCAGAACTATTCAGCGCTTTAATAATAAAACGAGTCTCACTTGAGCACTGTGGAACATACACCTGTGTCGCTACTAATCATGTCGCTACTGTGAACAAAACTACAGAGCTGTATATAAAAGGTAAGTTTCAATTATTCACTATTGTTTATGTAGTCGTATTTATTCTTATATCTCTCGTCTATGCAGTTGCACCGAAATGGGCTGAAGAACCATCAAATTCATCTCTTCTCCTGGGCAGACGAGGATCGGTATCGTGTAGTGCTAGCGGATATCCAAAACCTCAAGTACACTGGATGAAAAAAGATGGTGATTGTCAAAAAATGTCTTTATAATTTTTGCTGTGTACAAAAATTAAAGTTTTAAACAATAAAACAATTAGTAATCGCCGTTATAACATAAGTAATATTTCAGCTATCCTCGGGACATGGCAACCAGTGCTGGAATTAGCTGGTGGTGGTATTTTGAGCCTTGCAAATGGATCTCTAATTATAGACGAAGTATCTTTGTCTGATGAAGGCCTGTACTCTTGTAACATTGAGAACGGAGTCGGAACACCTCTTAGCAAAACGATTTGGATCACTGTAAACAGTTGGTATTAATCGTCTTTCGTTTTAGGATATTGAAATTTATTTAAAACCGTTCCCAAGTGGGGCATGGGATGAACACATTTTTGTGTCCGTTTATTAACAGGCGAGTAGTTTATTAGACCTCTGTGCCTGGCCCGGCCGAAACAATCAATTGTTTCCCCGAGATTCGAACCCACTTTGATTTATAGACACAGTTACGGCAGTATTTCCCCGGGATTCAAATACAAGACCACAATGCAAGTTCAAATAGCCTCGAATCAAATTAGGGTAAAAATTCATTGATTTTCTCTAATTTAACTATGATTTCAGAACCAGTACATTTTTCTGGATCATCAACAAATGTAACGTCAAGGTTAGGTCAGTCAGTTGGTCTGGAATCTAATGCTTTAGGAGATACACCCATAACTATACAATGGAATAGACATGGCCATGCTATGGACGTACATTCTCACAGGCAAGCAAAATTAACAAACAAGAAAGAAATTAGTTTAAAAAAAGAAGACTTGTATTGAAATTAGAAAAAAAATATTAAAATACTATCTGTAGTTTACGCGAGTAGTACACATTTAAATAAAACACTTTAACGGTTGAAAACGAGATATACATTAATTAAACTTTTTTTAATATTATTATAACTACGGCCCGACGTTTAGGGATGCCTTGCAGGAGTCTCCCGTGACCACGGCTGCTAAGAATCAACTGAAACGTCGGGCCGTAGTTAAAATAAGTTTCATAAGTTTAAAACATAATAAAGTATCATGCATACAAAAAGTATCCATAAACACTAGGGTTGACAGTAGAAAGGAGAAAAAATTAGTTTATGAAATACAATGCTAAATTACAATACTATAAAAAAAGTTATAGAAATTAATATAGGTAGTTTGTCCGACCTGCTCAAATTCATAAAATTTGGTAGAGTTCTTTTGGAAATATGTTTAAAAAGCAAGTATTTCAGATGGAAACTATCCGAAATTAAGACAAATTCAGGCCTAAGGAGTACTATAAACATTCAATACGCGGAAGCAAGTGACGCTGGGTTGTACCAATGTCGAGCTAGCAATCCTTATGGAAGTAGTATATTTAACGTGTATGTTACTATTTTGGGTAAGTAGCTATTATTTATATCCTATTATACCTTAGGACTTCTCCCAATGACTGTAGTCTTATTATCTACTCTTTAATTATATTATTTAATATTCACTGTAATAAAAAAGTTAAATGTAGTGTGTGGTACGAAATGTAACAACGAGCGAGAGGATATGTCTGGAAGGGAGGGAGAAAAAGATCAAACATGGCGAGTTAAGTCGTAAGGCGTAAAGAAATAAAACGTATTATTTTAAGAGAGACGAATTTAAAGACTTATTTATCTATATTTTATTTTGGTGCTCGCAAAATTCCAACATACAACTTAGTATTAATCGGCTAGTTTTTGTTCTAGAACCACCAACGCCGCCAACCGAACTCCGAGTCGAAACGGTTCTATCACGGGTCGCTAGTATAAGCTGGCGTACTAGCGATCGCGTCGGAGCCCGACATTACACAGTTCAATATGCACCAGCTCATCTTAACGATGTACGATGGGAACTGGCTAGTACATTAAATATTTCCAGGTACATTCACCAAATTCTAATTCGAAAAGCAATAAAAATTGCATAATCGCGTAATGGACAGCCAACAATAGATCTATTGCAGGAAAAATAACAAATGCATGTTATTCTATTGTTTTTAGCAATGATAATGAAATTCGACAATCATTCGAGATACAGAATCTGCGTCCAGCTAATAATTACGCCGTTAGAGTGGCGACTGTGAACCAGGTTGCTGTCAGTCGGTATACGGAACCCGTTCATTTTACCACGCAAGAAGAACGTGAGTCTTTCTTATTCGTATAGTCAACAACATAGGAACTTATTATTTTAGAGACTTGAAGCAAAGAAGGAATTTTAGTCTCAAAAAGTGGAATCCCGTTTCCCCCTCGAGGCCTATTGCCCCATACAAACTCATTTCTGTGCCCAGATTTATTTACTAATTAATCATTAACTTTTGTGTCCTGCCCGACTGGAACAATCAATTGTTTCCCCGAGATTCGAATCCAGGGCATTGACTAATTAGCTACACCAGCGGTCACTATTTTATTTATTTCATATAGAACTTTCAATTTTTTTTTTAATTTAGCCATTTTTAAATGCAAAGGCTGTAAAGATATTAAATATTTAGCGCCATCATCGCCTCCCCAACAAATCCGAGTCTCCCAAACTGAAGAACCAGGTCAGCTAAGAGTATGGTGGTCAGCTCCAGATACCTTGTCCCACAACGGCCACATAACAGGTTATCATATTAAGGCTGTACCGCAGAATGTTGGACCAAGTAAGTAAAAAATACACGAGCAAGTAGATGTTAAATTTCTTCAAGGGAACTCCTCGTTTGTCTTCTCTGCTATAAATAAAAAATGGGAAGCTGTAGGGATAGTTCTTTGGTGCAACATGGAATACTGTCAATCAGTCGATTTATTATTTTTTATAAATAGTTAATATTAACTAATAATATAATAAACAACAGAGCAAAAAAAATAAACTAAACGATTTACCATTTAGTACTTATCGATTTTCAAATAGCTGTTCGTAAAATTTTGCTATAGGTAAAAAGATTCTCTTTATTTTTTTTTAAGATTCTCATTTTAACATCATATCCACTGCATATCCAGGATAATAAAACTTTATAAGGAATAGACGGAGAGTAGGATTTTGTAAATTTTATATTTCACACTCCAATATCGGGTCTTGGACATATTTTACTGCCTATAAAAGTCATATAAATTTACAGTTTTGCCTTTTCATTTGTTTTCCTTGTCTGGGTGCTAAAAGTTTTATGGTTTTTCCAATCGAAATGTTTGAAGTCGCGATTGATTTTAATAGCAAATAAAATTAAACTTCAACATAAGTCCCCTAATTGTTGTAATAAAACCAACATTTTAATTGATTTTCATACTGTCAGCCAAAATTGGTTGACAGCGTACCTTATTTAGATGTTATTATATGCCTGGGGTATGTCACTTTCCATTAAGTATTTATATTTTTTGTAGTGTTCCATCCTAAAAGAAAAGTCTAAATAGTAGTTAATTGTTTATACTCTTACTCAAGTTTCAGAGGAATCTGATACTAGAATGATGAAAGTGTCACATCAGACAGGAAAACAGGAGACGACGATAAGTGGTCTACTAAAAAATACAAGGTGACTAAAATTCCTTTTTTAAAGATTCTAAAGGTCTTCAAAAGGTATATTTTTTTTTTTAAAAAAAAAAAAAAAAAAAAAAAAAAAAAAAAGGGGGGGGGGGGAAAAAAAAAAAAAAAAAAGGAGGTTAAAATGCATTCCTAACAGTTTCACAAATAGTTAAATATATAATAGTTATATAAATAATAGTTATATAACATCTATTATGGTTAATTTATTTTTTATTCAGATATGCCGTATCGATATCAGCTTTTAACAATGCTGGTTCTGGTCCTTTTTCCCTACCAGTGTTTCAAGAAACAAGAGAAGGAGGTAATGTGTTTAATTCTTCTTCATGAAACTAATTTCCATTAGCACCAATTACTATCAGGACTAATTCTTTAGTATTGGACTTAAATGAAATATTTCTGATAGCTCCCGAAAGTGCACCATCCTCCGTCGAATGTACAGCTGTATCTCCCACATCATTGAGGATTGGCTGGCAGCCTCTAAGCGCCCCAAGACATGGTACTGAAATCTTGGGATACTCAATACTGTATGCGTCTGAAGGTACCAATGCTGTTCAGTCTTTGTGATATTTTATATGTCTCATAAGTTAACGGTGAATGAAATGAAATTTTTAGAGAGTGATTGGCAGAATCAGACATCTCTTCATACGGAACAATATCTACAGAATTTGTTAAAATACGCTAACTATACTATTAAAGTAGCTGGATACTCTAGTTATGGAGTGGGGCCTTTTTCATATCCTATTGTCTGTACTACATTACAAGATGGTAAGTGAATTAATTAAAAAATGTTTTTTTTTACAGTCACAGACAGTTGAAGTTATTCGTAATTAATTATAAAACGTATTAAGCACTGTTAAAATAATATAACATTTATTAATAAATATTAACATATAAATTTGTTTAAAAAAACACGTTTAAGGTTTAAAACGCGATGTATATAAGTTAAACTAGTTTGAAAATTATTTTAACTACGGCCCGTCATTTCGGATGCTTTGCAGCAACCGAAATGACGGAGACCGAAGAATATGTTATCAAAAACATAAATATCTTTATAATTACTATTATAAATAGATCATATTTGTTAAAATTTACAATATTTTTTAACACATAGTGCCATCACCACCGGCTGATATTAAAGTATTAGTACTGTCACCGACGGCATTGCTTATAAGTTGGAAGCCACCAGAAAAACCAAATGGGGAAATTCTCTATTACACAGTTTACGTTAAACCAGTCGGGTAAGAAATTAATGATCTAGTGATGATTTTTTTTTAGTATAAAGTGTTATAAAGGAAAATATATATATTTCAAATAACTATAGGAGTGCTGGCGATGCAGTAATAACGCAAAGGATGGAATCAAGCCGGTACACAGCGGAAGTAACGGATTTAAATACAGGCCGTACTTATGAGGCATGGGTATGTGCGTCTACCCATGTTGGCGAAGGTCGTGCTAGTAAGCGACTAACTCAAACGCCCACAAATCGAGGTAATAATGGTTATTTTTACTTTTTGGTCTTATTGAATGGTTAATTGTATGGAACTTTGGGAAAACATGTGTCTTTGAGTTATCCTACCGTTGTAATTGTGGAATTGCTTTTGAGAAGTGGAAAGCATCAATAGACATTGAGAGTTTCTTATTCACAACAGCGTAATAGGTTGAAAACCCAAGCAGAATACCAACATATAAGTAATCCAATGTTTGAAATAGTTACACGTGTTTTTTTATTATAGTCGTAGCAGGCGTATCATCGTTAGGAGGAACGATATCCGTTGGAGCTGGTTCATCTCTCCTATTGAGATGTGAATGTGTAGGATCTCCAGCCGCACGTACTGTATGGTACCACAACCATAATATTATCACTCACCATCCCAGGTTCACCAGAAACCATGACGATACGTTACTTATTAATAGTAAGTCCTTTAAATCAATTTTATGGGTTTAATAAGGCCATCTTAAATTGTGTAATTTTTTAGATATAGACGAGTCTCTGAGTGGTAACTACACGTGCCTAGCTAAGAACCTATATGGATCAGATTCTGTCAAGTACACAGTAGTAGTCCAACCTTTACCTGATTCTCCAGAACTCCGAGCTACACCATACAAAGACTCAATATTGGTTGAATGGGAACAGCCACACTATACTATGATGAATAAGACGTTGGGACAAAAAATAAGTAAGGAATACAATCTTATTATTATTTTATAGCACTATAACTTAAGCTAAGCTATTTTGTATCTCTCAGCTTATAGTCTTACGTGGAAAGAGGCAAATGGCCCATGGCAAGAGGCGTGGCCAGCGAATGAGTTACCAAATATATTAAATACCCAAAAACATACACTAACGGGACTAAAGTGTGGTACAAAATATTCGCTAAGAATCACTGCTACTAACAAAGTGGGAACGTCCCAACCAGCATATTTGGATATTAGCACTTTGGGAGGAGGTAGGTATCTTTAATTATAAATAGCAAATGTATGGGACTAGACATAATGACATGATATATCTTATAGTGCCTATTCCACCAACAACAAATGAATGGTTATGGAGCAATAGCTCTCATGTCTATATACAATTAGCGGGATGGGACGAAGGTGGATGTGAAATGAGAGCGTGGGATGTGGAGTATCGAGCACTTGGAGCAAGAGTTTGGACGAGAGCAAGAAACACGCTGGTAATGTATTAGCAAAGATATTTCTCCATAAGTTAAATAAAGATATTTTCACGCTACTTCTGGTTCAGCACAAATAACCGATAAAAAAAAGAGAGATAAGAGAAGTCCAGAAATTCAGTTTATGTCTATTAAACTAAATAAATGCTTTTATTATCAATTGATTTATAATAGGGTAAAAATTCTGCGTGACCATTAGAATTATTCTTATATAGGGTGACATAACATTGTTTCTAAGTATTCTCGTCTCTCGTAGACTTATGCAGATACAAGTTGGAGTTTGCCTCTCTACCAAGTTCCTAGTTACCGTTCAAGTTCATTTGCTATACCTGACCTCTCTCCTGGTACTTGGTATCAATTGCGAATCACGGCCACAAATGAAGCTGGAAGTATGAACAGTATTTACAATTTTGCAACTAAAAATATTGATGGTAGTAAGTATTTTGCATTTTAAATAATTTGAAGTTCTTAATTCTCAATAAATGTATTCTTACATTTGATTATTTATAAACAGGTGAGGTCGGACCACCCTCGGAGATTTTCGACTTAAATATGCTCGTTATAATATCTAGTTCAATACTGCTCTTGCTATGTCTAATATGCTGTATATATATTTTACTAAAGAGGCAAAGGTAAGACAAAACAAATTGTATAATGCCTTATAATACTATTATAGTGCACACACATAAATATACCACAGTGTATAAATTAATTATTTGAAATAATTAAGAAACGAAACTTCACGTTCAACTAATTATAAACTTCAGTGTAGTCTCGAGAGACTTAAAAACTGTGGCACACTTAAAGTTTATGAAGTTTAATAAGAGCGTCTTACTGTTGAATAAACGTAAAGAAATTTAAACTACTAGGATTTTGTTAAAGTATACTATCCGATTAAGAAGTTCTTCGTTTCTTAAATTTCTCCTTATACTTGGGACTTCTATTTTCAGAAATGTAAATTTCACCCAATACAGGGATTCTTTGACTATCGACAACAAATCCGAGAATGGAAATCTTGCGAATAATATATCGCACAACAATCTTACTAGTGCTGTCAAAGATAATGCTTTGAACGCTCAAAACAGGATCTATAGTACTCCTATACCAGTCAGAAATAACAGTAAACATGGTATGTAGTTTTTAAAAATGAAAAATAATCTTAAAAAAATCCGATAGTCAAGACGAGTATTGCTGTTCGCAAGTCCTAACATTATTTACATTAGTAAATATTTAATTAGTTAAGCAATTGAAAATAGATAAACAATCTAATAAAACATTAAAAATTAACGACTCTTACAGGATTGGAACCGGCATCGTTGGTGTTCCGTGCTTTTGCTCTAACCAATTAAGTTACCGAGTCATCGTCGAATTTTTTCAACCTATTGATACATGCACCTCTCAAGTATTGTAATGTATGTTGTCGGTTAGAGCAACAGCTCGTAACATTGTGGATGGCAGATCAAATCCTGCACGAGTAGTAAATTGTTGTAATTTATTTTCGATTTTTAATTCATATAGTGTCATCATTATATAGGGCAATGTGTGAAAAATATTTAAATATTAAAAAAAATTGAAAGTAAATTAATTTTTATTAACTATTGTATATACATTTTGCCTTCTAGAATTATATGAAATAAGCCCATACGCACAATTTGCTGTTGGCTTTAGGACATTTGGACATGTGGATAACCAGGATCCACCGATTGGAAACCACAAACATAAATATTGTGATACAGGTAAAAAAATTGCATCCTATAAAATATTTTGTAGTTTATTAGTAATTTATTTAGTTAGTAGTTTATTGTGCCAATCAAAATAAACATCAAAAATACAAAGCCATATGTTTTTATAAACTAGTTTAAGGTAAAGTAACAGCATACTACGCTATATGCTATCCACTATGATTCTAAAATCGATTCTTGTTATCATGGAACATGTAAAATTAGTAATCTCTCTATACTAATATATAAAGCGGATAAGTTTGATTGTTTGTATGTTTGAACGCGCTAATCTCAGGAACTACTGGTTCGAAAAAATTGTGTTGGTTAGGGCATTTATCGAGGAAGCCTATAGCTAGAACTTATTGCGTTGTGACTAATAGGAGCGAAGAATCAGCGAAAAAAAAACAGGGAAAATCCTTCACCTTATATCGTGTTTCCAATCCGTACGCTACGAAATCAGTTCAAGATTCCTCGTAAAATAATCTAAAAAAATGTTGCCACACTATGTGTCTACTAACTACTACTAAAATAAATCTATTCTACGCGGACGAAATCGCTGGCACAGCTAGTACTTTAATAAATTTATAATATTATATACCTTTATCCTAATTATCACATGAAATAACAATTTTTCCTTTTTTATAGAAACAAGTTTCCAAATGTGTTCCGAATGTGAGGATAGCGACACAATATCGAAGTATAGCGGAAGTAAATGCTCTAGAGGTAATTTTTGTATTAAAACATTTAACGGTTGGAAACGCGAAACATTTGACTTTAATTATTACGTTTCGGATGTTTATCGGAAGGTTATCAAGCTCATAAAATTGTAAAAGTATACTTAAAATGAGTTATTAATAGTCGTGTTTTAAACGGTTAAGAGTATCGTGTTAAATGTATTATCAATCTTGTATTTCATATAAAAGAGGGAATGATCATTCTTAGTGAATGAATATAATGGTATTTTATTTCTCTTAACAGAAACATGCAGAACCCCCCATCACAGGTAGCTACGCGAGAAAATGGCAGCAAATATAAAAAGAAGAAAGAATTGAGTATCCCAGATAGAACATATGGAAATCAAGGTAACATACTATGTTGGAAAATAACAAATATACCTACATACAGTAAATTAATTATTGAAGTACGAATTAAGATGATGATCAATAAATTCATCTGAATAAATTAAAATGTATTTTTATCATAATTTTAAATATATGTTTGTCTACAGGTTTCCAGGTACCGACTTAACAACAAGAGTTATCTTTGTTTGAAAAAAGAACAAACAAAAAACGGTTGTGTTAAAATTATATCCGATTTTCAAAATGTAAATAAAGTAGCACACGAATAAAAATGTAATTAAATTCCGAACTTTTTAGACATTTCGTAGAATTAAATTAGGTATAAGTTTTTAAATGTGCCAAATTATATCCATTTAAAATTTATAGTAGATTTTAATACTCTGTTATAATATGATAACCGATATAGTAAAATACCGGTTTTTGTCGGGTAAAAATGAAATTAAACCTATCAAGAACCGGGGCTAGTTATAGAATAATGTTTTTAAATTCCAATGGATTTTATCTTGCGAAAGACTGATGTAATAGTTAAACTTAGTTTCAAGAATTACAATTTAAGAAAATCACTTATCTTTTATTTCATTCACCTTAAAACACCGACAAGCAGATTTTTAAAATACGTATAAACGTGTAATATTTGTATGGAAAACTTTAAAGTTTCAAGTAACCGGCAGCGCTATTAAGTTTTCTGCAAAATCTTGTCATAGTTAACGAGTATGAGGCAGAAAAGTGGATATCTACTTAACTTCCTATATTCATAACAGCTCGCTGTAACTTTTCAACTAGTCTCAAGCACTTTTTCGACTTTTACGAGGCAGAATTCCCTTTGAGCGTGTTTAATTGATCAAATTCATTATAGATGCGATCAAACTACGGAAACTTTTTATATTTCGAATATCGAATCTAAGACATATGTTATAACACATATGTTATTAATACTCAAGCCGTTATGCGATTTGTGGTACGAAATGACGGCAATAGCTCAAAACGTGTTTTATACCGCAATCCATCACGGAACATGCATGATAAATAAACGAAAAACATTTATTAACTATCAAACAATCCTCTCCAACTTGCAAACAATCCGAGTGAGTTTGTTGAACAAACAAATAATTAATCTGTGGAGAGTGGAGGGTAGTTTAATTGTTTTGGGGTCGCAATTCCGAATGTTTCCGGAGTTGCTAGTTTCGTGACGAGGATTGATGTAGCTGACTTTACACTTTGCTTTGAACGCCATTACATTTTAATGTCGCTTAATGGAAATTTATATTATTTATAAACGGAAATTAATGTCTGGTTTGAGGTTAATTGACGGAATCATTTTGTATTGTTCAAAAATTCTAAATTATTATATATTTGGTACATGAAACTTAAAAGGCTGAGAACGATATTTGGAGAATGAAAAAGATACTATAAAATTAGGTAGTGTACATGAGTATACTTTCAATAAAATAAGAAACGTTAATACTCTTATTTTAAACTACGAAATATATAAGTTAAATAACGTTTAAAACTCTTTCGGTTTTTTTAATACTAAGTTTTAATAACTGTAACATCAAGGCACAGACAAGTTTTACTATATTTACTAAATCTTTATCTACGTAGCTAACGATAAAACTCGGGCGTAGTGTTTAATTTGAGCGATAGAAAGTGTATTACGTACCTATATTATATTACAATTAACTCTTTGGTCAAACCATACCAATCAAATATGAAGAAAAATAGCAAGCTATTGAAAATCTATATTAAAAAATTAGGCTGAAGAGTTTGTTTGAACGCGCCTTTGGATAACAACTATAGTTTATAACAATGAGACAAACTTTAATGCTCAAAATAACACACACACAGCTTGTGCACATGTGATTCTTATTATTTAGAGTAAGATACTTTCTTATAGGAGGGTAAATCGGTTCGCTACGTAACGCGTTACATCGTAAATCTATCAACTTATCCCTTCTGTCAGGCATCTTGAAACCAATACATATTTTAAACTAATACAAACAGTGCACCGTAAATAACTTGGATATATGGACTGCTGGTGACAGTGGCTGTTAGAAGCAGCCGATTTATAGCTATTTCATGTCAAAGACAGTCCTGTGGCATTTACAAATGGAGATCATATTCCATCGGAATCTCAAGCAGATATCACTACATAGTACAAATCACTGGAGGCCTCAACTTAAGTCTAGGCACTCAAATCTCTAATACATAAAATTGATTTTACGCTGTATTAGTGCAAAAACTGTGTATGTGGTGTAAATATTTTTCAGTTAACCTTAACTATGGTTTAACTTAACATCAGGTGAGGTATAGCCAAATGTTAAGTATTTCACAAATCAATAACAATAATCTCATGATGTATGTAAACGTCATAAAAAACGAGTTTTGAATATCCCCCATACACATAAATAAATTACATCGAAAGCTATCACAAACGCAATCTGGAAGTTGCCTACTTATTAACGACACATAACTTTAATCAGGAAAGTTATATTGGATTCTGCGAACTTGCTAAATTAGCTTCGAGACATCGACACAACCTACGTATTGACGAGGTGAGTTTGTTACATAACATTTGTAAATATAATTTATATTTATATACGCATTTCGGCTATAGATAACTAAGAATCGATTTTAGTTATCCATAGCAACCCTTCTTTGGCATTAAAAATTAGCCTATGTCCTTTCTCAGGCACGCTAAAATATCTGTGTACCAAATTTCATTTAAATCAGTTCAGTAGTTTCAGAGTTAAAGCCGGCCAGACAGACAGACAGAGTTACTTTCGCATTTATAATATTAGTATAGATGGTCAGCCGATTTCACTTGGTCTATCTGTATTTAAATACGGGGCTGACATTACATACTTTGACCTTTTTAACACATCAAGAACATTGTCCCAAATTATTATCTAGGAAGACATAAAATATTTTGGCGTGAGAAAAGTAATATAATGAATATAAAACATAATATACAATGTCAGCATTTTTTCCACGATGGAGAAACGGATTTTCACAGTAAAGAAAACCCAATGTTACAAACATTATTTTCAATCATCGTAACTAGCGATTTCTCAGTACTTCGTACCAACTTAATATTTTTATCACCCAATTTCTGAGACCCAACAATCCTCCGTATACTTTTTGTCCAATATTTTCCAGGACAATTCACGCTCGCGTTACCCTGTCACATCAAGTTGTTCCGTTCAACGCGTCTGACTACGCCAGACGGCTACAAATGGACGTGATTTACCATTTATTTTATATATTTTGACGCTGTTTATTGTACGAAATAGTTTTATTGGGTCGAGCTAAACGTCCTGTGAAAGTTTATGTATTTGTACTAGGAGATAAGGAATAAATATATATTTGACTAGTTTTAAGCTAGTAATAGGGTTTTGTTAAGATATTATTCGTATTCCGATTTACTGTAAACCATTGAAAAACATGATATAAGTGTTTATAATTTGTATTTTTGAGTACTACCTACTTAAAATTTAAGATTGTGAAGACTGTACCAACAGAATTATTGTAAGCGCAAGAGGTCCTTAGACAATCTTAAATACAAAATATTGCTGTTCTATATTTTCTATAAAACTTATTATTAATTATATTATTACATTAGAAGAAAATTTAAGACATTAAACAAGATACAATATTGACAGATAGTCGTTTATTTATTTACCGAGCAGAAAGACAAATTATGGCGTGGTATCGCTGTTGTTAGACAGAATAGAAGAGAAGAATAGCTTTTAACTAATAACAAATGAAACTATGTTAGTTCCACTATAGAAAAAATCTATACTCCCATTCTCTCTGAAGAACTGCAATGGCTTTAGATGGTATCAGTAGATCATAGTAATTAAATGATAAGCTAAAAGCAAATTAACGACATCAAATATTATATTATAGTGTCTGAAGTTTACACGAGCAGTACACATTAAAATGAAAGACTTAAAACGCGATATATTTTAGTTAAACTTGCTTGCCTGCTTGCATTTCGAAAGTTTCCGAAACGTCGGGCTGTAGTTAAAAATAATTATGAAAATATAGCGCGTTTCAAACCGTTAAAGTGTTTTATTTGAAATCAAATATTGTAATTATTGTATATCGGGCAGAATGTTGAGTAAAACATAGTGTCAATTTTAACCACTAAATCCGGCATAATATTCACGATGTTCAGACGCTTTAACTTCTACTATTTCCAAGTTAACAATGAAGCGGTAAATAATTATATAGGTATAATTTAATAATCAGTAATAGGATTATGTTAGCTGTTACAACCTTTGATTTACGTTATAATGTATAACGGTCTCTAATAATATACATAGCCAGGTTGTTTATTATACGGTTATAGACAATAAATTTTAAATTTTCTTAGTTTATGGAAGTCATATTATCTGTAAGTGCGCGCTACTACCCAAAATGTTTTCTAATGTATATTTTATCCAAAAAGGAGGCCGTAGGCTGTAATGCCTTCCATTCATCACAATAAATGTTTCAAAAGCACTTACGGCCATGAATTTTTCACGTTTCACTTTACAAGTTGGACGCACCTGGCGTAGACGCAAACTCGAGTGGAAAACTTCGAATATAAAGCTGATAAAAGTTTGTGATATTGCTCTGTCGTCTACGAATCTGTTGTCGTTTATTTACGAATCAAAAGACGAGTAAGTGAGCCGAGACTTCCTTTATATAACACTTCTACTCGAATGTTGGCAGCCATAATGAATAAGAATGTTAAAAATTATATATATTTAGTTTAATACTTATTTATAACATGATGAGAAAGCGTAACTAATTTCTTATGCACTTGATGTGAACATTATCATGACGTCTGGTAATACGAAGATACTATCAAAGGCTTATGTTCCTCTCTCTTTCTTCTTTATAAATACATCTTAAAATATATAGCATCATTCTATAATGTATATTCTTGAATTTCTCAAACATTTTTTCTTTTTTTCCACATTTCTCTCTGCTACTTCCCCATCTCTTGCCTTGATTTTTTATAGCCTGTAACCTTTCTCAATAACACATAACACACAAATATAATTTTTCAATTCGAAGCAGGAATGGTGCTCACTATAAATATGTTACGCAGACATTTTATCACAGAGCGCGTGTTTACTGCAAATGCTCGATTACACGCGAAAATTTAGTCAACACTAGAGGAATTTGCATGCGTCATATTATTTAAAAGTAACAGAAAATATGAGATGGTTCAAAATGAGTTATATAGATGTTTGTTTGATAGAGGAGGACAGACAAGCATGTGCGTGGTTCAATTGATGGAAGGTGAAATTCTGTCGACGATTTAGACTAAAGATATTCATAGACTGATTTTACATCCGTGGACAGGGTGCCGTGACCCGAAACTAATTTCGTTATTCCTACCATATATTAAGCATGCAGATACGATGTCCAACGTGTTTCAGAAAAATTATAAATCTATTTGATGTTGGACCCGACGACCCGTTAATTATAACCATACATTGATACCATGACACCAACGAGCCAGTTAAAGAAATAGTTTTAATAAATAGAATTCTCTCCTTAATAAAGCGAAAGTTATCTACAGTTTCACAACGCCAGATGAATCAAAGTACTGTGTGCAATCTCTGTTAAGGTCTGACCCCAATTTGCACAGTGACGTCACAGAAGAGCACAGCGTGGCTTACTAGATTTGTCACTGACAGTCACATTGAGGGCACCTGAATTCATGATAACCGCTCTTCGTGGTCTTATTATTTTCAAAGTGCAATACTTTTAGAGTAAAAGTTTTTATTTTGATCTTCTGAAATCCATCAATTTAAATATGGTTGTAGCTTCAAGTCCCGCGCGTATCACAAACATTTCATTTAAAAAGCTGTGATTTCATGAAAGATACCTTTGAAAAAGTGTTTTTTTTTTAATAGGTAAATTGATACAACCCCCTTGATAATAATCAACTTATTTCTTATTAATGTAAAATACAAAAAACCTATTTGTAAAAATGGCAAATATTCTATGTTTGTTGTATGCAAAGATTTTAAAATTTGGAGCAAATTTTTTTGAACCTGCGCACATAAAACATTAACTAAGCTAAGAGTTACAACATATATGATCAATTCACTTAGATGAAAGACCCATTCTGTATTCCGTATTAGGCTATCATTTAAAGAGGTCCTTGGCGATCAAACAAAGGGTCTCAATTGAGTCCGTGAGTAAAAACGGTCCTTGTTTGCTAAACCCTTGCGAGTTAACGAGACTATTACACTAGCGAGCAACAGAACAATGCTGTATAATTATATTTATTAGAATCGAGTTTAAGAACAAAACTAGCTTTTTTAGTTTTTTTTTTGACTTCAAATAATGTTTTTATTGTAAGTATTCAACAATATAGTTTAAAGTGTTTAATAATTCTTTAGTTTGTATTGTTATCTTACAGATTTCTTAAGAATTCTATTTGAAAACTTCAATATTTTTCACATGAAGGCACTATATATTTACAAATCGAAAATAAATTGAATAAAATTTCGACTCGGGCAGGACTTGAACCGGCATGGTCAGCGTTCCGTGCTGTTGATCTACCAATTGATCGAATAAAAATATAAATTGATTAAATAGTACTTGGTAGCTCAATTGGTAGATCAACAGCACGGAACGCTGACGATGCCGGTTCAAGTCCTGACCGAGTCGAAACTCTTTTCCGAAATTTATTTCCGATTTTTACATTTCACATACAAACGCTTTCAATAAAACTGCAATTAATTAATGATATTATATGTCATGTCCAATTTGTTTGCAATTGAGTGTACAAACTTGTTAGATCGTCCTCATGTGAAGTGACAATTTGCGAAAGATAAAGGATTGCCGGAGATAAAAAGAGGTTTTAAATATTAAAGAGGCCTAAATATCTTTTGAATACCTCCATTTTGATTAGACAACTTCAATTTTTTACTGCGTTTTAATTAAAATGTTCTCTACTGTTCTAAAAACTACAATTCATATTTAAAAATGTCATACAAAGCAACATTCGCTATATAAGAGAAAAATTAAAAGGAGTTTTATAAAATTACACCCAATGAGATAAAGGAACGCAAAGAATAGTAAAAGTGGTATGTGTTAGTCATATGACCGTCATTATTTATTATGTACCTAGATATTGATAATAATTGATTGTGGAAGTGAAGAAAAACAGATACCTTGATTGCGCGAGAGGTGCATCAATAGATTGAAAAAAAACGACGATGGCATATAGGACACGGTGGCTTAGAGCTACGCCACGGAGCGCTGTGGACGCCGGTTCAAATTTTGCCTGTGTCGTAAATTTTTGTAAATTGAATTTTCTGGAGCCCACTCTTCCTTATTTTTCCAAAAGCAATTTAAATCATAATAGGTAATACACCTTCCAAAAACCCTGTTGCCCCTTATTCGGAGTATTGGACAAATATTTATTAATATAATAATCTATACGCTTTACGTAGCAAAACTATCTACTACTTCCTACCAAAAAGATTTAAGCTACTTCTATCTCTTTTTTATGATATTAGACAAAATGATTGGGAAAAAGTTAAGAGTAAAAAAATATGTACGAAAGAATTATTTCTCTTAAAATGAAGTAAAAAACTGGCCGCGACTAGTATGTATGTATATTTTCTAATATTAACCTTAAAGGCTGGCACTCGTAGGCAACAGCATACATTTATAGGGTTGAACAGGAGGTTTTCAAAAACACATTTTGATCTTGTAAATAACTATTCTTGCGGACAAAGTCGCTGATTGTTTACCAATAAGTCTTATTTTTTTATGTAGCTTATGGTAGTAAATAAATTTCTTTATTCTTAATATTTATATACTACCAGCGTGATTTAAAATAGAAAATATACTAGCAGATGGTTAAACTAACATTTTATATCGGTCCACAGTTCCTATGAAAGGCGTTCAATCGAGCTTTAATGTCAGCTGTATCCTTTATAAAAGAAGTTCAATTTATTTTATGAACAGCATGAATGGTCCAATGAAATGGTTTGAAACACATTTGAAATGTGAATCTCTACAAGTGAAACTTAACGGAAATGTTTAGTTTTACTAAAAATATTTATCGTGTTTAATTTATTTTCTTAGATAAAAAAAATGTTTAATTATTGCCATGTCATATCTAAATAAAATAGATTTGATTTTGACATTAGAGGCACAAGAGGGCAATAGGGGGTTGAAGGTGGACTATCAACCCCCTCTTGACTACGATAAAGCATCCAAAACGTCGGGCCGTACTTAAAAAAAATGGTTAGTGAGTAATATAATTCGAGTTTAAAACCGTTAATAAATTTATTTACAGTGAACAGACTTCTTGCTCCTTTCCAGAATACATACACTAGTTGTGTGTGAAATTCAGTTTCTTAATTATGTTTAAAAAAAATTAGAAGGCAAATTCTATACCAATCAAAAACACTCACAATAAATATTATAATCCTGCAGTTTTTTGTGTTATAAATACTCCTTTGCATACCACTCAATGTTCTTAAGATGATAAGTGGTTGCCATAGTTACCATTCTTGTTACATTATATTTAGTCAAAAAGATGCTTTTATTCAAGAATACAGTTCTTGAATAAAAGCCGTATATATTTTATTCTTTTATCTTTATAATAACATTTTGTAAGTGTATATGTTGTATAATTATATATATTATGGTGATAGTTATCTTCCATAGTCAATGTTTGCTAATGATTAGCATAGTTAACGAAGGCAGACCTGTAATGAAGTGTACGGCACTGTAATCAAAGCTTAACTCGTGAGAGTTGTCAAACCATATAACTGACGACAACTTGAGACGCGTTCTGGTAAACGCGAGATATCTGTGAGGTATAGTATAGCTTAGTGACGGCTGATTAACGAAAATTGACAAATCTACAAAAAATGATGTTTGTGTGAGTTTAAACTCAATACTTTTAAATTTAGTAAACTGTTATTCTTTGTTAACATACAGATAGTCACGAACAATATACAATAGATTACTTTAGATATGTAAATACTATAGACGCTAGTGGTTCACAGTTATTTAAATACATTAACGGTTTAAACACGACATATCTATTTAAACATATTAAAAGAATGATTTTTAACTAGGACATGAACGTAATAACGGAAGCTTTGCAGCAGCGCGTAAATATTACGCTATGAAGTGTTTGTATTTTAATGATACACTAAGGTAAGCTAAAGTCGACATATTGGGCAATGTTCCTTTTTCTTGGGACTACGTAAATGTTTATAATTTTTTTACTATTGATCAAAGCTTACCTATAAATCTGCAAAATATATATCACTATTGTGCAACTTATTGATTTTGCTTTTCGAAACAGACCACAACAACTGAACTCCTGTAGTTAGACCTCCCCCTTGGTCACAGCATCCAAAAACTCTGTTTGTAGGTAAAATAATAACCTTATATATTTCGAGTTGTAAACCGTTATAAGTGTTTTATTTAAAGATGTATACTCGCGTAAACTACAGACTACAATAGGTTCATAATAAACTGGACAGTCATATATATCTGGCCCCCCTCCTCCCCCAAAAAAAAAAAAATTTTTTTTTTTAAAAAAATTTTGTTTTTTGAAAAAAAAAATATATAAATTAATAAATAAATAAATGGTACACTACAGGGAACAATTCTGGTATCTTGTTAGTACATAAATATACCTTAATTTATTATTCCACAATGATTTGACACAGGACAATTCCACTTATAACACGAAACATTTTTTCATATTCATCAAATACATCGCTTTGTCGAAAGCTCTCGTGAAATCACGAGCCTGTGTAAACTTTAATGACGTCGTATCTCATTTAATATTTTTTTTATTTTTGCGTCGAATCACATGCGATGCTGAGTTTTATATTCATAGAATATTGCATTATATTGTTTTGCATCTGACTTAGGAACTAACAATTTGTATTATTTTATAACTGCGCCCTGAAATGTTATTTACTGTACAATAAATTAAACCTTAAACAGAATAACTGTATCAAAAACGTTTAAGAAAAGGTTTCATATTTATAATATTTTTACGATACCGAATAATATAACATAGGAGCAATGATATTATTCGTCTGTACTTTAGTAATATAACTCGTTTATATTGCAAAATATTTACCAACTCTGTGGCGGTAAATGCAGTAAAACAAACAGATGCAACATCATACACAAGCAAGTACCGTAGGTATTTTGCCTAGTGAAACAAGCAGTTGAGTAAAGCAAAATAACTCCCCCCTTAATAATTAAAGAATGTATGTATGTACACAGTAACGTCAATTTGTATAGAAATTGAAAGTAAAAGATTTATCTTCACAATGATAAATTACAGGAAAATCTCGGACGAGTAAGGAGTGCGGTTTGATTAAAATTCAATACAGCGATGTATCTAGCACCGTGCTTTACAATCTAGCCGAGCGGTGTGTGTTTACACTTACTGGCATTAAGAAAGAAATTAATAGTAATTAAAAAAAGAAAGATAAAATAAGCCCATCTGAATATTATTACGTATTGGTAAAAATGTATTCAACTTTTTAAACTTCTACAATCACACACGATTCGACATGTGAACATACGAATAAAGAAGCCAGAATTTAGAGTTTTATCTCTTTTTCGTTTTAGTAAAATAACAGTCAGTACCTACATTTTAAATACACACTAAAAATATAGTTAAATGATTGACACTTTCTACAAAGAACTCAAATAACGTCTGTAATATAATTTAATTGTATTTTTATACTTGCAATGCTACCTGATGAAAAAAATATTTAAAACTAATGTTAACATTAACATTTGGCTGAAAATTTAAAATATTCATTATGCTAGTAGATAGACAATTGTAAACGATCCTCAGAGCATGTTATCTAGCTCATTCGAGCGTCAGATTCCTGTGCAACCGACCAAATGGAAATACAACCTTTCCGCTCTTATCACTGAAAATGAAAATGGGACAAATTTTCGAACTCCATTTCCCGAGATTGACGTTATTAAAGACCGTCGGCATTACATATTTACCGCTATTGATTAAATGTTTACATAATTTTTAAATCACTAGTAATCAAATTGTGGTACATTTTTAAATAAAACACTTTAACGGTATTTATATTACTTGCGTAAACTACAAACAAACAGTATTTATGGTACATTTGTTTACCTTCATTAGTTGTTCTTAAACTTGGTTTGATATCATGACTTACTTAGCATGCTTGTGGTGATTATATATATCATTTGCCCACAATTCTGGATTATACAAATATTATATGTTCAGATAATGGCTGTTATCATTAGAGCCGATTTGATCGAAGATAAACGTGCTGTGACCTAATACCACTAATTACTCCGATGTTTACCCACTGTGCATCTACAGTGTGCCACAATAATTACAAATTCCTGTTGATTGGTTGCTTGATTTATTGATAAAATTATTCAAAAATGAATATAACAAGCGTTTTCTTTTATAAATTATTTTTTAATAATTGTTTACTTACTTAAAAAAATATTTAAATGCTCGCGTAAACTACAGTATATTTCCCATCATCTTATTTTCAATTTTCTTGGGTTACAAGCTGTAGATACTTTTCAACGGCAAAATTTTTAAGTTTTATATAAACGCAGACCTTTTACCGTCCTTTAAATTTGCTTCAATTTAATCAATAGCACGGACATTCCAGAAACACAGTCAAATTAATTTGGTATCACCAGCACAGTGTGTAAATGTTGAAGTTTGACGTGCAATATTGATGAGTCGACAATTAATCTTGCTCAGCTGTCCGCAAACCAACACATTTTCACTCAACAGAAATGTTATTTTATACACCTATGCTGTTATATATGTGAATTAAATATATATTTTTTTTACATCTTGATATCGGTGATAATTTAAGAGCCATAAAGAAGGTGTATAAGTGATGTATTAATTTTACTAATTTACACATTCTTCATTAATTGTTAAACTCCTTGGAACCTCCTTGGAAAGCAGATGTGCAACAATTAATGGTTATTATTATTATTTTATTATTTATATGCTTACTTGATATAGCATTAAATCGATATACTTTCGATCTTGAAATTATATTACTTTACTAAACTTCACTATTTCTATGCCGAGCCAGGCTGAAAACCAGCGCTGCTGAGTGTGACAAGCATTCAGCAGCATAGCTGAGACTGGTACCGATTGCCATCTCTTATATATATTTATTACTTATAATATTATTATTATGCACACAATTTAGTTATAAGTTTGTAATTATCTTATTATGACAATAAAGTTATGAATTTAAATTCATATTTAATGATTTTATAAAACAAGGCGTACATTTTGGATAAAAGCATTGTTTATTGTACACGTAAAATTGTAGTTTCCGTATACGAGGAAAGGGAAATACACATTTCTGTGTCCGTTTAATAATTTATTCGATTGACATATTTGTTTTTGATACCTTAATGTTGTAAATTACATAATTTGTAATTTCATTATAAATAAGTGTAATTCGTTTTTCAATAAACAGACAGTTCAAAACTTATCTTTACTAATATAAAAAAGCTGAAGAGTTTGTTTGAACGCGCTAATATCAGTAACTACATTTTCGAATTGAACAATTTTTTTCAATATCGTGTTGAATAGACGCGAAATTGAAGAGGACTTTAGGTTATATAACATAACGCTGTGACCAATAGGAGCGAACAGTGGAAAATGTGGAAGTTACGCTGAAAATTATTCATTTTTAAGGGCTTTCATTGTGTGCGCTGAAAAAAAAGTTCAAACCAAAAAATATGTATGTAAGAATAATTAATATTTAAACGATCTAAAAAAATTCTCCTACTGTATATGACTATCAATTAAAAATAACTCACAAGAACACCGGGATTTGACTTACGCCGTGGGCTATAACTTGAAACCTGAGGATGTTGTTTGCAAATCAAAAATAACTTAAACGGACGATGTCGCGGGCACAGCTAGTTATGAGATAATACTGTTAGGCTGGAACACTTCAATTTGTCCACAACTTGACTGGGTTTACTCGACAAATCGTAATCGAATCGAGAGTCAATTAATTCGAGGACTCTTGACTAGATACCGTGTTTACATTATTGATAGAAATTGAATTAGACGTCTTCAGCCTTTGCACACCTATTATAAACATTGTCGTCTTTTACTTGAAGACGCTGATTGAAGATTTTTGGGCAGTTTTTTAATAAGAACGCTAATTGCTCCCATGCTTATAAAAGTGAGTCGATTTTTCTGAATAAGGTTTCACGAAATTGAACATATGGCGTTTTGAATATTATGCTTCGAACGTTTTTCTTTCGCCACATGATGTATTACAGCCAAATTTGATTACCATAAAAACAGTTCTTGTGAGCTAATCTTAAAAGATAGACATGTAATGTTGCAGATTTTTTTAGATTATTTAAAGTAGAACAATTACTTTATAAATATTTTTCGGTATCTTGAATAATTTCGTAATAGTATTCGAATATAAAATAGTAATAGCCTCATGTTTTATAGATTAAAGCCTTACTCGATGAATCCAACAACAGTCCAACCAACACAAAAAGATTTTCCAATTCCCAGCAGTAGTTTCAGAGATTAGCTTAAACATTCCAAATGTTAAAAAAGAAAACTAAACTATTTTTCGCGGCTATTTATGTTCTCCTGCGCATTCTATATATTACATAAATTGACATAGAAAACACCATTTCTATAGCATCTTAGTTCCGTGAGATAACATATATTTTACGAACTAAGAAGTTTCTAAACCAACATCTCTCTCTCACTTTGAGTTCAGTTTGAATCATAAAATGACAAAACTGACGTATATACAGACTAATACAGTTGAGCCAATCGAAAACGACGTTATCCTCATTTGGAACGTAAAAGGTCGAAACATACGCGCCTCTTTTAAAAACATCGAAAAGCATTCGATATTCCCCGGCGAGCTCAAATAATCCCACCGTCTGCATCTCCAGTCGTTAATTAGCAGGATAACGGTCCAACCGGTCCGATATCCGCCCTCAATCCGGATTAAACGCTGTAAAATCTACAATTCAAATCCAAGCATTCCTGCAATTCAGCAGATTACCACCGAATCTCGATGCGAACTCGATTCAAACTCGACTTTTAAATTATTTTATCGCTTAGAAAGCTTTAAAAACAACGAATTTTTATTAGTCGATGATATCTGTGATAACATAAGTATTTTTATGAAGTATTGTCTGTACCTTACAATACGGTTTGAAATTTACATACATCCTCTATCTTCAATTTACCCGTGACTACGCCTACTGCAAAGCATCCTTTCAGATGCTACGTCAGTACGTTAAAAAAATAATTAAAAAAGTTAACTAATAAATATCTCGTTAAAAGTGTTTTACAAATATTGATGATATAAAACGATATCTATTTAACACCTGCCAAGAAATAGTCCTACGTAAAACTTACTCAACTAAAATTCACTCGACAGTCGAATCACTATAATACTACTGTGAGTCTCATGGTACTGCCCGCAAGGTGAGAATAGCGCAGAAACAAACAATGGAATATCTTCGCGTCTCGGTGTTAGTTTAGTTTTAATTTTCTCTGACTTCTACGAAATTGAGAGTATTGGAAATCGTTTGAAGACGGAACCTTTATTGTCTTTCGTGTCGTGTTCTTTAACTCTTCTAAGAGGCAAGTTTCAATAAATATCGATGGACTAGAATAAGATAACGGGGTTAACTAAGACAAGTCAACCTAAGTATATGGTATGATAGGGTCCCTTTGGCAATACCGTGTGGATTTTTATTTTACGCTGCATAATTTGAATTTAAAGACCGCAAAAAAACTAGGAGAATTCTTTAGCGAAAGGTTTTAAGCAATTTCTCCTCAATTTGCACTATATTTGGCGTCCGTCCAAATGGCGTCGGTTTCAATTTATTTAGCTCGAATAAATTGTTTAACCGCATCACTCATTGTTTTGTCATTTCACAGTAATTTGAGTTTAATCAATAAAATATTTCGCCAATATTTCCGTTCGTTTGTATAAGGTACAATGTTGCAAACGTTATATGATAATGCGTTACTGACTTTTGCTTTTAAAAGGTCGAAAATAAGTTTTTTACAAAAACAAATTGTATTTATTAGACGATTAATTAATTATTATACAGTAACAGTTTACTACAACACACAAGTACCTATCCTCACAAGCTTATATATTCTCAGTGGTATATTTCTAGTAAGTAGTTTATTCGACTGTATACTGTTTAGCTCCCGACTTAAGTTCGTGAGGTAGTCAATTCGAATCCCGTGTATTACGATAATCACTTTTGTGTACACTAATACGTGCTCTCCATGCGTGACATGTCCTGTAACCAAGATTTTACGACTTCACTTCAATAAGCATTTGTCAGCAAGGTAAATTAAGTTTCGCTTACTTCTTAGCTTATTAAATGTAAACATTTCTACAGTCATTGGAATTAACTATCAAGCAAATAATAGCAACTAGGCGCGAACTTTTCAAATATCATTCCCATTATTCCAGTGATATTTCTGTCATCTTATGAAAAAATAACTCACGGAAACGCTGAATATCCTAAACATAGTCTTTGGACGAATTCCAAGCCGAAGCATTTGCATATAAATTATTTCAGTTATTTCTGAATACGAAACGAGACGGTGCCTAGGAAAATACGTTTTAATTTAAATCCTTGCCATGCATAAATAATTATCAAACAGATTTCGCTTACGCAGAGTTACCTTGCATAAATGTTGATTTGAATAACGTCGCATCTCTATACATTATGGATTTGTATATGACACAAATCTACACACATAAAATAAAATACACAAGTGAAACCCCGTTTAAATAAAACACTTTAACGGTTTAAAACGCGATATATTAGTTAAACTTATTTGAAAATACCCCGTTCCCGTACCACGGCTGCTGCAAAGCATCCTAAACGTCGGGCCGAAGTTAAAAATAATTTTCAAATAAGTTTAACTAATATATCGCGTTTTAAACCGTTAAAGTGTTTTATTTAAATGTGTACTACTGGTAAACTATAACAGTATCTGTAACCCGTTTTCCTCCGTGGAGCATAAGCCGAACATATTTCTGTGACTGTGTCTCGGATCTTTTTTACAGGCAAATAGTTCATTAGACTTCGTGGCCCTGCTTGAACGAGTCTAACACTCTAGTATTCTAGTCGAACAATCAAGTATTTCTCCGGGATTCGATTCCAGGTCAATGTACAAATAGTAGAATCCTAAGTGTATCGGTTTAACAAAATGTTAATTGATGGTATTTTATAAATGGTACTGGCATTGTTAATTTTTGTTTGTCTAGGTGAAAATTGAAATCGTTTGGTGTTTCTGTTCTTAAAATAAATAAATAAAGTGATTAAATAACCCGTCTTAAACTTATTTACCTAGCTTAAAAGTATTAGAGTGATACTTTTGAACTTATTGCCCTCCTTGATTTATCGTATAGATTTCTGTAGTCACTATTAAATATGTACAGTTTCGGCGCATAATCTACTTAAAATATTGAAAGAAATGTCGTGTTTATTAAGCTAATTAATCAGTGAATTTAAAAGGAAAGTAATTTCTTTTCCTCTGCCTAAAATCTGAAAAGGTTTCCCTAAATTTTCCACAGTAAAAGAAATTCTGTTCAATCGTTTATCTGCTTTGAGTGAAATATTGAGTTTGTGCGTGGAATACTCAAGTCTTTTTAGCATATCGGGTGACTTAAAAAAGGCTTCAGTTAATAATTTTGGGAAGTGTGCCTGTTTTTCTGTAAAAACCCGCCTCATATAAGGGTTACACATATAATGACTTGATACCCGAGTACTTATTTATTAAATATCTATATCTATACGAATATATATAGCTGAAGAGTTTGTTTGCTTAAACGAGCTAATCTCAGGAACTACGGGTTCGAATTGAAACATTATTTTTGCGTTGGTTAGAGCATTTATCGAGGAAGGCTATAGGCTATAAAAGATCATCGTGCAGCTAACTAATAGCAGAGAAGATACAGCGAGAAATGCGACAAAAATTGAAAAAATAATTTATCATAACTACAAACTTATTATCAAGTTTATTTTCACATTATACATACAAAATTACATAAATCATACATATTAAAGTAGCTTAGAGTCTTTCCTAACAAAACAATCGTCAGTTTATTTACATTAAAAAGTAATTAAACGTATGAGGCAATTTTCTTTGTTTAATCTCCAAAATTTGTTGATAAAAACTTATGTATAAACGATATTTGACAGCGCTCCAACTTAAAATCGGAAAGCTTCACTTGAAGGACAAATTTACGTTTTCCGAAAGCGTTTACATCAAGTCTTAAGCCGAAGTATTAAGAACTAGTATCGTGGAACAAACTTTACAATGGCAAAGCTTTTTAAGCTCGATGTCAAAGGCTTTGAGCTCGGAAGCTTCGTATTAATAAATAATGTAGTGAAATCCAGTACGGATTGGATCGTAGACTGATAAGTTTATTTGATTGTTTTGGTACGTTTAAATAAAACAATTGAACGGTTTAATATATAATATATATATGGTTAACTAATTTCAAATACCTGTTGTTTCGGATTCTTTATGGTCACGGGGAGGCAGAACAGACAGTTGTTTTAGAACGTTTAAATTATAAGTATTTTGCCTAGTTTTACTACATAAATTATAATGATAATACCAAATAACTTGTTTTTGCCAAAATTAAGCAAAAGAGTATTTTTATAAATTATGTAAGAAATTTATGTATGTCTTAACAATACATTTTTAAATTATAGTTAAGAATTTTTCGTAGTTAGAGTACTTGTTTGACGCGGGTTTATGTTTTCCACTAGTTATCGTACTAGTAACTACATCTGTGATATTTGAGACCAACCGCTTCAACACTATTTCTTTTACTCACAAGATGGCATTAATATCATAGAAATAGCAATTATTCCACACATTATTTGTAATATATAAATAAATAAATTAAAAACAAATAATAATTAATCGTTATCAACCCAAATCGTTTTATAAGTAGTTGTTTTAAATGTAATTGTGAAAACTTTTCTTTACCGAAAGTTTTTGTTACGCCATCTGTTGCCACAGTACTGAACTATTACTTTCAGAGATGCCTACGAACCCTCTACGGGTTATATCTTCGTAGATCATATTGTTTTACAGTGATTCCAAACTGCGGCGTGATGTGAAAAGAGATTTTACTGAACAAAAATCTATTGCCAAAATGGGATTTAGTAGTATTGTTTTGTTTTATTTTCTATTACACACATTTTATTTGATTTATTTTTACTTTTTTCACAACACACGCACAGAATTACAATGAACTAAAAAAAAAATAATGTCTATAGAGTATAGAGTGTTACGGGCGGCCTTATCACTATTAAGCGATCTCTTCCAGGCGACCCTTCTTAGAAAAAATTATGTAAAATAACTTAAATTAGGGTAATGTGAAGGTAGTGCGAAACTTAAAATCTAAATAATGTTACGCAATACTTATAAACGTTAAGTTTGAGAGTTTTAAAGTGTAAAATGTTTGTAAAGAAGGTGTTATTCTATATATTTCGGAAATAATTGAAAGAAAGAAATTGTAAGCAAACAAGAAATGTTACTTCCACATTTCCCTGTTTCCTCCCTTCTATTGGTCGCATCCTGATGTTTTATAAAGCCTAGCCTAAAGCATTCCTCCATAAATGGTCCAACAAAAACAAAAAAGGTTGAAAGCCATCAAACTTCAGCTTCATAACATTAGTATAGATATAAGTTGTCCAATATGCACCTTGAACATGGTAAAACACCTACATAAGCTCAGATTTTGCTTAGTAATACTTCAACAATGTATAATTTTGCAAACTTGCTGCACGTCGAGTTGATACTCAATATGTAAATTATTATAACAAGGTACTCAAGCTACGTCAGGAATTCGTTCGTGTTTCTTGGCTACATAATGCTAAAATAGATACAAATCTACAATAGCGGATTCTTTCAAGAAGGATTGAAAGACATAGTTCTTTTAAATAAAACACTTTAACGGTTTAAAACGCGAAATATTAGTTAAACTTATTTCGCGTTTTAAACCGTTAAAGTGTTTTATTGAAATATGTACCACTCGTGTAAACTTTAGACAGTATTTAGACATAGTTCTGGAAATATTGACAGGCGGATAGGCTTGTAGTTTTAGTAATAACTATAATTTAATATTATCCTCACATTTATTTATATAAATAAAACCATTTTAACAGTTTAAAACGCGAAATATAGTAGTTACTTTAAAAATCATAAACGTGGAAACCAACACGTGACGACACTTGTTGCAAAGCATCCGATTCTATATTTTGCGTTTTAAACCGTTAAAATGTTTAATACTCGCTTGAACTACAAATTGTATTTAAGTTTATTTGTTTTCTCTCGATTTAAATAATTTCGTCTATATAAGGTACCTTTTTGTCAGTATAATAGTAAAACTAGATGGCCATGATTTTTTGATTGATCAATGTTCAATGGGTTAGTTTAATATTTATCCGTGCTTCTACAGAATCTATTTTAACACATGAATTCTAGATACTTTAACGCGATATATTTTAGTTAAATCCCCCCTTTGACCACGGCTGCTGCAAAGCATCCGAAACGTCGGACCGTAGTTAAAAATAATTCTCAAAAAAGTTTAACTAAAATATATCGCGTTTTAAACCGTTAAAGTATTTTGTTTTCACATGAATACTATTCATAAACATAAATAAACTTATCGTACTATTTCTATGACCTAAACGGTTACTGAAGTTGTTTTTGTTACAGGGGTTAACTGGTCCTGTAAAAATATCTGCTGTCACTACATATGTAGAATGAAAGACGAAGCAAGACGACGCAAGATTATCAGAAAGAACTCTTGCATTGGACGAAGACCTAAGTGCTTAATGATAAGACGCAAATTACAGGTATAATTTACAAATTTTTGATATAAATTTCATAGAATCTTAATGATAAATACGTACGTACGTGGCGTTACGGCCTCCTTGAGCCTGCTTAGGGTAGACCTGAAAACTCTTCTATCTTGGGCTAGATGTCTCCAGTGTGTGGCCTTTAAAATCGTAATGCCTTATTCGACGTCATCCAATCAACGTAATTTTTGCCTCCCTCGTCTCCGTCAACCATCAGGGCGGCATCTATCATCTCTGTTACAGTCCATCGTAGCCAATCTTAATATAAAAATCGATTATAATTTGAAAATAACTTACGACAGGGGCGGGACTTGAACCGGCATCCAAAGCGTCCCATGCTGGTGCACCAACCAATTTAGCTACCGTGTCCCACACGTCCTCGTCGAATTTTGACACATTAACTCAATTGATTGGAGTTGGCAACAGCACGGAAAGCTGTTGATGCTGGTTCAAATCCTGCCCGTGTATTATTTTTAAATTTTTAATTTATATAGTGCCATCATGTGCAATAACAAGTTTTCAAAGATTATGATAACATGTAAAGCTAAATAATAGAATCGCAATGTTTTATTTCAGCCGTGTCAATGCAAGAATATTTGCAATCAAAACAAATCTATCGACTTCCAAAAAGACTGCTTTTGTACAAACGGAAAGCCGATCTATAAACATGTTACATTTAAAGACACACCATACAACTGTGTCTGTAATCATGACACAAGCATCACGAGATCTGTGCAATGTCCAGAGATATGTCCGCCGCAAGTGTCAGACACAGCGGACACATACCCCGAGGGATTTTGTTGTGTCCCAAAAAATAAAAATGTTTGTAGATTTACTATAGACGCTTATTTCTCTTGATTAAAAATGTTTTAATTTTAAACTTATTAAATCACATACTGCTACCACACACTATCGTCTACTACTTTATTATAATTTTATTTTAGCTTTTATAGTTTACTTTAACATATTCCCTCTAGATTTGTGCTTAGAATATTTTTTTTATAAAACCAATTACACACTAAGTTATTTTTTTATGATAGAGAAGGACAGACAACATTCGGACCACTTGATGGTAGATGACATACCACAGCCATATTAGATATAAACAAGATGTGTTCTTGACCTATTTTTGGCTTCGGATATTCGGAATGAAATATTCGTAGTTGTTTTCTTTAGTTAACTAAGCTATAGTTGTTGCCGTCCTAATTTTGGGTTAATAGCGAGGGTCTGAATCCCATACCTATAGATTCCTGGCTCTAAATATCGATGAGAGAAAAGGTAGATTTCAAATTGATTTTCAACCCAATTAGTCTGGCGTTAATCCATTAAAGAACGTAATTAATATTAATATTCGCGCGAGCCTTAATTTCGTTATAATTATTCTAATTAGATCGTAAATTCTAGTAGACCTTTAGGACCTCGAGTCACTTTGCTAATTAAGTGAAGCTTACTTGTTACGTCATACTAAATGTTAAGTACATTTAAGTTTGTATGTTAATGTAGCCGACTGGTAAAATTTCTTTCCGTTTATAAAAGAATGAGAGCTATAAGAATATGGGGAGCTTATTATAGGAACAACAATTAACAATTTCATCCATTCCCCAGATAACGGAATTTTACTTTAAGGCGAGTTTAAGAGATTTTCCAGTGTTATACGTGTTTAAAAAGAAAAAAAATTGGTTTTTGAAAACACCAGGACTCGGTCGAACCTACGACCTGTTGATTTTTAACGACCAACGACCTCTTTAAAGTATTTAAACGAACGTGAATTCTTCCAAAGACCACTAAATGTATAAGCTAAATAACACAGTTACTACTGTTTAAAAACTTTAATAGTTTTTCTCATGTTATTGCACATAATGGCCCTATATGAATTGGAAACTCGGCTTCATCTTGATTCAATAAATTACATTGCGCGAGAGGTGCATGTATAGGTTTAAAAAAATCGACTATGGCGGTAGAACTCGGTAGCACATTTGATTAAAGCAACAGTACGGAACCCTGAAGATGCTGGTTCATGCCCTGCCCTAGTTTTTTCAATTTGTTATCAATTTTTAATTCATACAATGATTACTTCTAAAGATCATAACATACTCGCATAATCCGAAAAGGAAAACAGAAAACTAAAGGAAGAAGACTTTTATTGAAATGTCGTATGTTACAGTAAAATAATACTTGAGTACAGTACTATACCCACGAAATATTAAAACTAAAACACAATTAAAAAAATAATTTGCACCACGCTTTTGGCGTTGCCATTTAACATATTTTTGGCATTGTTTAAACAAATGTCAAACGTGGCCGCATAATTATCGCGGAAGACAGACACGTGGTGGAAGTTTCGGCTAATGACGTCATTTCCGTAATTACGAGCCTACCATTATACCCTTATTAAATGTAATTTTAGCCATTTTGTACGTGATGTACGCTGGCCGTATTCATGTTTTGGAACAAAGTTTGTTTACCTCACAGCGGCGAAACGAAAAAGGATTTACTAGATTAAGGATAGACTTTTTATGCATCTATATTGCTACTATATTGATTAAAATAAATATATAAATAATTTTTAAAACAAGCTACCTGTATTTGTCGTGGCGTTATATCATTTTATTAACCTATTAGCTATGTCAGCGTCTTTGTCGGGTAGGATAGTTAATTTGGCGATCGAAATCTTCAAGCCTCCTCATCATCTTTAAAAATTGTAGATGATAACCCAGACGTCCGCGTACCGTCGTTCTCAGGAGGAAACATTGTTTCGTATATATTTATTTTTAGTATAGTGAACCGCGCTTAAACTGCACGCATTAGTTTTCTCCGTTTGTTGCACATTTCCCAAAGAATATGTTCTTTGCTCCTATAAGATGAAGCTTAATATTTCAAAGCCTTCCTCGATAAATGCTCTAACCAACACAGAAATTTAAAAATCGAAAATAGATTGAAAAAATTTTCGACTCGGGCAGGATGTGAACCGGCATCGTCGGCGTTCCATGCTGTTGCTCTACCAATTGAGCTACCGAGTCAAGTTCAAGTCCTGCCCGAGTAGAAATTTTTCTCAATTTATTTTTGATTTTGAAATTATATAGTGCCTTCATGTGCAATAACATGTAAAAAATATTAAAGTTTTCAAACAACACAGCAATATATTTTTTTTAATACCAAGAAGTTTTTGACATTAGCGCGTTCAAACAAACAAAAAAACAAACTCTCCTGTTTTATAATATTAGTATAATTGTGGATTAATTTAGAAGATCGCGCATATTCTATCCGGAAAACTAACTTCCGGGTTTTTACCCCGAAATAAGCTGAGTTTAATTGATTCATGCCACACCCTGCCAATGTGGTTTGCACAAACATGCCCCAGTAATTGTCTGTCACATTTAGCATTCATTGCTTGTCGTGTTTGATTGACGACACAAACACTTGTTAATTAACTACGTGACCAGTAATGAAATGCTAATTATAGTGTTAGAATACCTAAGGCTGAGTCTAGATGACTGTAGATCCCACCAAAGAGAGACAACCTGTGTTGTCTTTCCCCCTCGTGGGGCATGAGGCGAACACATTTCTGTGTCCGTTACACTGGTCCGTTCTTCAACAGGCAGGTTCTGTGCCCTGCCCGACCGAGACATTTTTGTTTCCATGGTATTCGAAACCAGAACCTCCCACACGTAACGCAATACTAGGCAATACGTTTAACCATATGACTACAGAGGCATGCAGTCACACACGGCTACATGGAGTCACGTGCTAGTGTATAAATGAAACAGAAAAAGTCAATATTAGTTATTGTTTATTAGATATCTAATGTCTATATAGACGCACAATCAAATAAAATTTATTATATTGTCGCGTACATCCAATGAAATATAAACACGCTACTTTATATTATAGCAGGTTGCGTTCTTACCGTTCGCTAAATAATAAAGTTAGTATGATTTAAAATTAACGACGACGACCATATCATCAGGTTTTTTTCTAATTTAATGTACTTAAGTATTTTTTAACTAAAATACTTTAACGGTTTAAAACGCGATATATTAGTTAAACTTATTTGAAGAAGAGACTGACCTCTCCCCGTGACCACGGCTGCTGTAAAGCATCCGAAACGTCGGGCCGAAGTTAAAAATCATTTCCAAATAAGTTTTTTGTTTAACTAATATATCGCGTTTTAAATCGTTAAAGTGTTTTATTTAAATGTGTACTACTCGCGTAAACTATAGACAGTATGTAAGTACTTAAGTATGCTTAGTAATTATTTTTTGAAAATCTTAATAGTGCTTAAGAACATAATACAGGAGAAACACCATGTTACGCTGGTTACTTTCATTATTGAGTATGAAATATGTGTAAATGCTCTAATTGTTTTAATCTTCGGCAGATCTTAGTTATATACGCACCCGCCATTTTTTTATGATAGAGGAGGACAGACAAACATAGGGCTCACGTGACTGAAGCTGAAATCCCAGCAATATAACATCAAAACAATGCGCTGTCTATTGTGGTTCTAAATATTCGGGAATACACAGAATAAAACGGAAACGCAAATAATCTTCACGCCCTTTTCACCTACAGGCGGCGGTTCGCCGAACGAATTTCGATACCAGATACAGATTCTCCTGACGAAGTGCGAAATGTTTAGAAATATTAAAAATTGATTCTTAAACATGTTGGCACCGGTGGCAATCGAACCCGCGATCCGCTGACTGTTTCACATTGCAACAATTATACCAACGTGCTCGTCAAAATATGCAATACCAGTAAAATAGTCGAACAAAAGACAGTCAAAATTTGTAACATTGCAATATAGAATTTCTGAAGCACGATCGGTAAATAAAAACTGCGGAAACATTACAATTTTTTGCACATTTTTGTAATTTCACCGCAATTCACACGGAGTGCTGGCAACCGTCCAAATGGCATTGGTTTTAAAATTTCACGTCACATGTTGCATATTGATGGTTCATTTTATTTACTTCTACCCAACAATGATACTATATTTTTTTGCGACAGACCTTATCGAAACGTTTATAGTAATATTAAGTACTAAGATTAGTTATAACATTTTTTTTTCTTTAAGAAGACCGTATTATTAAATATCGATTACCTCAGCTTATATAAAGAGATTTATTTAAACACTTTTAACGGTTTAAAATGAAATGAATAATAGGTATCTTACTTTTAACTGCACCCGGCGTTAAAGATATATTACATCGTTAAAAATAATTGTTTTGGATATCTTGAACCGTTTTCGCAGCGCTCGCATCGGAAACTCACAAAGATTAATAAATTTGCTCGTTTAAGGCTATCTATATTCCTCGATAAATACACAACACAAAAATAATTTTTCAATTCGAACCAGTAGTGCCTGAGATTAGCGCGTCTAAAACAAACAAACAAACTCTTCAGCTGTATATATTAGTATAGATTTATTATTCTCGTGAACTAAAGACAATATTAATATAAGTTTTTTTTTATTCTTCGAGTTGTAGGTCTGTTTAAATTGAATATATTCTATTAAAGAGGTTCCTACGAACCTCTTTAATAGAATATAATTAGAACTGCCGATTTTTAAATGTGATATAACTTAATATACCAAATAACCAAAATAACTTAATATCTTATTGTACCCGAATAATCATTAATATCAATAATATTATATCAAAAATATATCGACAATTGTGGTCTTGTTTCCATTCGGCAGCAAACAGGCTGCTCGCTCCAGAAATTCAACGCTTCACTGAATAGCCCAGATAACATGCTGGAAACCTATGCTTCGTTTAATATGCATATCACTATCCTATTTTGCTAGCGGCAAAATAAATGTTTTTTTTTAATTTATATAAATTAGAAATCGATTATAGATTTTTTTTAAATGAACGACAAGGGAAGGACTTAAATCAGTAACCACAGCGTTGCCGATGGTGCGCTGCTGGTGACCTAATTTACTTAATACGCAAGTGATAAGGTTGAAATTATATTGCGCGTGAGGAGCTTTTATCAATAGGTTGAAAAAATTGCGTACCGTAAGGTAAAAATGAAGTATGATATCTTTGTAATTGATAATAATGTAATGTTATTACTAAGTTTTAATTAAGTATAAAAAATGCGTGCGAGTTACTGGAACGCGTAAGTAAACACAGTTCGTTACAATATCGTCCAAAATATCAGACAGCTCGTTGCGTCCGTCGATAGCCATTCCCTCTATCAGTAATTATTCGAGTGAAATTGTATTTTAGGTAAATTTTCGAAGGATTCATACGCAAATAGGACGTTAGTATTAGGCGATGTATATCTAGACCCCGTTAGGTACACATTTATAGGTCTGAAGTATCAAGTGTATACGATATGCAGTTCATCTGCATATCGTATACACTTGAGGGAAATAGATAAGTAAGATTACTTTATTTTCCTATGGTTTATTTGATAGACCCTAATACGGTACAGCAGATGTTATTATAAATAAGACAAGGATATTTCGTCTAACATCGAAACTATATTCGACTACTAATAGTAGCTTCAACATAGTAGTAGTATACGCGAGTAGTACACATTTAAATAAAAACAATTGAACGGGTTAAAGTGCGATATATATTAGTTAAACTTAATTCGAAATTATTTTAACTCTCCGCGGCCACGGCTGCTGCAAAGCATCCGAAACATAGTTAAAATAAGTTTAACTAATATATATCGCGTTTTAGACCATACAAGTGTGTAAATAAATAAAATAAGTATCCTATCAATAAATATAAATATACTTACGTATATTGAATTAAGAATTTACTCACCCTCAAACATTTTTCAAGCGTATCCACCAATTTAGGGCGCCATCGAGCCGTTGCCTTGAAACAAATGAAGCTCAGAGACAATGGCCTCGTATGAGAATGTGGAACTAATTCCAATAGAATCTCCAAGCCACATCTGTGCAAAGCTATATGGATGCAAATTGGCCTTATGTGTCATTAGAACATCGAGACGCGCCTTAGTCCCTTGCTTGTACAGCTTGGAGTGTATAAAACAATGTATAAAGTGTTGAACTGCAAGTATTCATATAAAGTTTGGATTTATTACACAATGAGGCGCTCTCGTTTCAACCTATAATGCTTTGTTGATCTACTGCCCCAAAGAAAAGAAGCGTCCACCACGGTGTTCCATTGCGGGTTAGCACGCTTTCGTCAAACAAAAATTTTAGTTACTAATAACTGATACCAATATCTAGAAGCTATTAGAACGTGTATTTCTATCTTTCAACCTCAAGGTTGGTGCTCAATACTTTCGAAGTGACTTTGGTCCTATAAAGCATGCTTGAGGGGTAAAAATTTTGGTGTAACGTGGTCGTTGCTATCACAGTGCTCAAGATGCCCAAAAGCAAAGCTATTAGAGCACTGATAGAAATAATAAAGAACACCAGTTGGTTCGAGATTTAAATAAAACACTTTAAAAGTTTAAAACGCGAAATATATTAGTTAAGCTTTTTGACAAAATATTTACAACTACGGCCCGACGTTACGGATGCTTCGCAATAGCCGTAGTCACGTTTGTCCGTGTTTTATTTAAATATGTATTACGCGCGTAAACTAAAGACGAGATTTAAAGAATGAGATGTTTGCTGATCGTCGAGTTCGTTGTAGCTTGTAGCAACACATCTATATGTGTTGCTACAAGCTATACTGTTACAGAGTATACTTTTACACAGTCTATACTGTTCGACTATACGTTATCACATTATGAATGTTTAGTCATCAGATTCAAACCTTGAACCCAGTAATCTGCAGGGAACGACCGCTACATTTATATAACTACATCGTAAATATATACTATTTTGTATTACGCGTGCATTTGCTTTGTAAGCACAAGAGGTCGGCTATAATAGTGACAGAATTGATATTGAACAAAAATGCCTTTAAAATTACTTTTCAAAAGAACTTATTTAAGTCTATAGAGATATTATGAAAAATATTAATTAAGTTGTGCATTGAATTTCATCCTTTAAAGTAAAAGTTATTTAAAATTATCTGAAAGCATAATCGGAAACGTCATTTAAAGTTATTGAAAATACACTGCTCAGTAGAATGTAGTTTTGTCACATTGTTCGTAATTAAAGTAGTTCATATTTTTTATGTATAATAGAGAAAATAAGATGGTAGATACTTATGGTGATTTAGTATTTTTTAAATTACTGACTAGTAAACTGTCTGGCCAACTCAGTAGACCCTCTATTTAACATTACCTAAATGGCGTCAGGTCTTGGATTCCATTTCATTTTATTTTCATTTTGCGAATCGATTGTACGTATAATGTATGATTAAACACACAAAAGAGTCTACTATGAATGACGTTAGACATATTGGAAGATATACTACACCTTTTATTTATAATAAGCACAACAACAGTTCCCACTGCTGTTAAGTAAGTATAGAGGGCTAAGTGGGCCAAAGGCAAAAATCGGCGATAGATAGTACTTTATTTTATTTATTTACTCTTAAACTTATACAAACTAGCACATAAGTATTTAACTTACATTGCTTATTTGAAACAGGTGAAAAAATATAAAGAACTGTTTTACACAAAATATTAAAAAAACAATGGGCAGGCAAAATGTTTATATTCAGCAATGTTTTTGGTTATCCAACCTGCCATCGTAAAGAATTACGATTTTTTTCAATTACTGATCAGAATGTATTTAAGTAACTACCTCACGAACGTTACACATTCCACTAGACCACCACTTCAATCTAAATTAAAAACACACTAACAATTCTAATTTCAAACTTCTAAAAACAAACCTGTACAATTCGATTCCGTTCCAAGCCAGGGCTGGACCAATCCGACGTACGTAATGATAGTTTCCGCACACAAATTACTTGGTCCACATGCGACCGCTACCAAAACACATTGTGACAACCTTATTTCTCAACACTATGTATAATTGTATGCTTTATGCCCTTAGTGTAAGGTTTATAATCGCGTGTATATAATAGATATACCCCTAAGGGTTATTGTTCAGCTCAGTACGACTGTACATTTTATAGGGGTCGGTTGCGTCTTGCGTTGACGCGAAGTTTACGCGATACGTAAGTGAAAAGGATGTGTGAATAGAACGAGGTAAGATTTAAAAAGTTTATTATCGTTACTTAAAATGATATCGTTCTTATGAATTACTTATTAATATAAAATATTGAAAAATATTTATCGAAAATTAATTTTATAGGCTGGAATCACAGCGCAAAAAATTAAAAAAAAGAATTACCTAAGTAAAATGTTTTTGAAGAAAATTAACCATAAATTGTATTAAGATTTTTTGTTCACCAAAGGGCAAAGTATTAAGTCCTTATCGTCAATTTTTTTGCACGAAGCTTTACCTTACGATCACTGTGGTTTTTATAAATAATATTATTAAACTATTTCTTTTATTTATGTGATTTTAATTCCAACTTATTTAATTACCAGACGAGGTTCTGTTCAGTAGTCACTTGACATAGAAAAGTAAATGAAATCTCATTAGAACTAGCAGTGACTATCCTGTTAAGGACGTCATATAGAATTTCTTCAATACATTATTTTAAATTAGAGTTGAAAGGAAATTTTTTTATAAATTCCTTATAAGTTCATAAATCTTTATGTGTATATCCATATATATAAAGCTGTATATTTTAAAATATTGTCTTGATTTCAATTCATTTACTGAAAGTTGTGAGAAGTTCGTGTGTTTGAAGTTAAACCTTATACCAGTTTATATTTTGTTCGTAAGTTATGTAGGGGTATAGAAGTCGTTATAATATAAGAAGTTACTGAAAACCTGCATAAGTAATAACGAGGCACTTTCAAATCTTATCATCATTGGTCGAGCCGGTTAAACGTTAAATAGTGAAAGAGACTGTAATAAAAAAAAACTAATTTTCATACCGTTTGTATATATTATTATGTCACGAGCAAGATCTACTGTGACATATTTGCACTTCTATTAGCGAAATCAGGTTTTTCCTATATTTGTACAGATGCATTTTTGTGCCTGTTTCATGTCATAGCATTTACATTCAGTTATAAAAATGTATGCTCTACCATAAAGAAACTATTTATTGTCTTACCCGGGAATTTAAACTGAGGACCTCTCGTGGTTACAATGCCTTTAGTCACTGGCCCACAGATATACAGATATAGTGACATATAATTGTTTTATTTATTGCATCGCCATTATATAACTACTGTGCAGCAATTAGATCAATCAGATCATTAGCAGTTAGCGTCATATGGTCCAACATTAGCAGATTTAGATTAAAGACCAGATTTACAATTCAAATGCGCGACTGAAATTCAAATTTCGACCCTCCCATTTGTTCATGAAAATTGGGTCCAGTGTTAACCTACTTTAAAAAAGGTCTCTATTAAGCCTATATTGTACATTACACAAAAAAATGTATTTTTTTATTAATGTTTAACGAAAGCTGTATTATAACAATTTATTGAGACAGCACGATACGGTTTTAATTGTGGATTCGAATTTCAAGTCGTTTTTATCTAAAATATTTTCTAGGTTCCTTATCTACAGTAATTATGTAATATATATAGTAATTAAAGATGGTAATAGAATGACATATATTTGAAAACTTTTATATATTTAAATAAAACACTTTAACGGTTTAAAACGCGATATATTAGTTAAACTTATTTGAAAACGATTTTTAACTTCGGCCCGACGTTTCGGATGCTTTCAGCAGGTCAGGGAGACCACGTGGGATATTTTAGTTTTTCAAATAAGTTTAACTAATATATCGCGTTTTAAACCGTTAAAGTGTTTTATTTAAATGTGTACTACTCGCGTAAACTATAGACATATTTAATTTTATATACTTTATATTACATAGAATTGTACATTATGTATATATTATATAAAAAATATATTTATAATAGATTAAAAAGAAATTTCGAAACGTCAATTTGTTACAGCAGTAGCAGAGAACGCTGTAGGTGCCGGTTCAAGCTCGCTTGTGTTACTTTATAACGCATTCATTAATTTATTACACGTGCAATTATTTTATATTCACTTACAATTACTATGCTTTTGGACAATTGTAATATTTCGCTACTGCTGTATACAGCCGGAAATTTATCGCTTCGTTTTGTGGAAATAAGTTATAATTTATGTGTTTAGTTTTAAACTAACGATGTATATTCTTACTATAGTGGCAGTTCGAATGAATAATCCTCGCGGTAGGAGTATTCTTTTTGTACAATTAGTAACACGAATCCCCGAGATTCGCGGTGGAATTTCAAATGAGCCTGGGCGAGAATTCCCGACGTCTTGACGCTAGATTTATTTCGGTTTTTGCATTTCCCTCGTTTGAATGGGAGATTGCTTGAATAATGTTAACTTGGGATCACTTAAACTGCTTCATAATGGCGCCAAAAAAGAGGGGGGAAAAAGGGGGGGGGGGGGGGGGGGGAAAAAGAAAAAAAAAAAAAAAAAAAAAAAAAAAGGGGGGGGGGGGGGGGAAAGGAGGGGGGGGGGGGGGGGGGGGGGGGGGGGGGGGGGGGGGGGGGGGGGGGGGGGGGGGGGGGAAAGGGGGGGGGGGGGGGGGGGGGGGGGGGGGGGGGGGGGGGGGGGGGGGGGGGGGGGGGGGGGGGGGGGGGGGGGGGGGGGGGGGGGGGGGGGGGGGGGGGGGGGGGGGGGGGGGGGGGGGGGGAAAAAAAAAAAAAAAAAAAAAAAAGGGGGGGGGGGGGGGGGGGGGGGGGGGGGGGGGGGGGGGGGGGGGGGGGGGGGGGGGGGGGGGACCCGGGGGGGGGGGGGGGGGGGGGGGGGGAAAAAAAAAAAAAAAAAAAAAAAAAGGGGGGGGGGGGGGGGCCGGGGTTGGGGGGGGGGGGGGGGGGGGGGGGGGGGGGGGGGGGGAAAAAAAAAAAAAAAAAAGGGGGGGGGGGGGGGGGGGGGGGGGGGGGGGGGGGGGGGGGGGGGGGGGGGGGGGGGGGGGGGGGGGGGGGGGGGGGGGGGGGGGGGGGGGGGGGGGGGGGGGGGGGGGGGGGGGGGGGGGGGGGGGAAAAAAAGGGGGGGGGGGGGGGGGGGGGGGGGGGGGGGGGGGGGGAAAACCCCGGGGGGGGGGGGGGGGCCCCCCCCCGGGGGGGGGGGGGGGGGGGGGGGGGGGGGGGGGGGGGGGGGGGGGGGGGGGGGGGGCCCCCCGCGCGGGGGGGGGGGGGGGGGGGGGGGGGGGGGGGGGGGGGGGGGGGAAAAGAGGGGGGGGGGGGGGGGGGGGGGGGGGGGGGGGGGGGAAAAAACCCCCCCCCCCCCGGGGGGGGGGGGGGGGCCGGGGGGGGGGGGGGGGGGGGGGGGGGGGGGGGGGGCCGCCCCGCGCCCCCCCCCCGGGGGGGGGGGGGGGGGGGGCCCCCCGGGGGGGGGGGGGCCCCCCCGCGGGCCCCCCCGCCCCCCCCCCCGGGGGGGCGGGGGGGGGGCGTGGCGGGGGGGGGGGGGGGGGGAAAAAACCCCGGGGGCGCCCGCGGCGTGTGTTTTTTTTTTTTTCTTCTTTCCCCCCCCTTGGGGGCACTGGGCCGTTAGGAATGTTAGGACAACATATATTAAAATCTATATGGCGGGTTACACGGTTATCAACAGTGAACCGAGTAATCATCGATTTTTCTCAATCCTAATGGGTAAATAATTTCAAAATATGCCATCATCAAAATATATATTTTGTGACACTTACATGTAAAGGCCAAGCTACATAGAAATTTAGCTAGTATCTGTCGGTATTATTAACCTAATGAATAAAACTTATTCACAGGAAGTTAACTTCAGGCGTATATGATTAAACTTTTCAAGAATTGAGGTTACATTTTTTAAGCCTCGGAATGTCAGTTCCCTTTGATGTTCAGGGTTCAAACGGGGTATGGCGGCCTTTGTGGTTAATTTGCTGAATTTTTATCTCACTGTACCTTCATACTATTAAAATACCTCATTCAATTTTCAAAACTCTTATTTAGTTTGTACTACTTACTGAAAACATTAATATAATTATTTATAATTAAAAAATCGCCATCTTTTAAAATACTTAATTTAAAAAAAATCTTACAAATCAAATTCCTATCTCAGACTATCTCCCCACGACTACGGCTGCTACAAAGCACCCAAAACGTCATGCGGCGTTAAAATTTTTTAAATAGGCTTACCGACTAAGATATATCGAGTCTTAAACCGTTAAAGTGTTTTTTTTTAAATACAATAGTAACTTTTCCATTTCTACCAACTTTGTGGTAAATAGTTTTTGTATATTAAGTAATATTAAATATAAATTCGAAAGATAATTGCTCTTGTTATTAAAAAATATAGCCATAAAAAAGATTGTAAGCCGTAAAAAATATGTTTACAAATGGAAAAATCTCGTCATTTTTCACATATTATATTTACACAGTTACCGCAATACAATTCTTTATTCCTATGCTTTTATCTCTAGCAAAATAACCTTACTTTGAACCTCATTGTTGTTGTTTTGTCATAAAGGGATAGACCTATTCTAGATAGAGAGTTTAATTAAATCCGGGGATCAAACTTAGGCCTTGTGATCTACCGTGAATATAATTCTCAATACAAAAGGACGCGGTCGTTACGACACTGTCGTTCGATCTCTTTTTAAAATGTAATTAAATAACGACCTGTAAATGCTGGAACCAACGAACAGATGGACAAACAGAAGTAATTGCTTGTTTTTACTACTGTTCACTCAAAAGCTCTGACATTTTCCTTAAATTTTCAATACAAGCGGCGGAATTATATATTATTTTATGTTGCATAATAGCGTTTCCATGTTTGCTTTTCTTGTATACATCATAAATGTAATTTATGTAACAATTCAGACAGTTGCAAGAATTATTTTGAAATTACCAATTATTTAAATTTCAACGTTGGTTTGTCTAACTTCTTAGCGCATATTCTAATCTAATATCTTAGTTATTCTTTTTTATGTAATGTGTTCTTTTATGTAAAATATATAAAAACATTCTTAACGTTATTAACTGAAAATATATCTATAACGACTAACCATCCCCAAAATAGAGTTCATTACTAGCAGGACTGAAACAAACAACAGCGTTTCATTTCATTAAACCACTTTCAACGGTTTAAAACGTGACCTATATTATCTAACTTATTTTTTGAACTACGGCTCAAATTCTCGGATGTTTTGTAGCAGCTGTGGTCGTGAGGGACTTATAACAAAATAAATTAAGTAATATTTTTCATGTTTTAAATCATTAATTGTGTTTTTTTTAAATGACTATTACTTGCTTAAACTACGGGTAATATATACATAGGTACATTACTTTTCCTTTCTTAAATAAAATGTGCTCGGTAGACATTGTGAGTTAAAAGGTCATGACATTAAGATTATCAAAGTAATATATGCCTTTGTTCCTCTCGTATGTGTATATAACATTTCTTCTGTGTCTGAAATTCTCCTTATTGATTTATTAAGGTGTATCTCACATATGAATTTTACACGATTTTACTCAAAACTGTTTAATTATAATAGTAATAACACACTTTACTGCAGAAGCATTCGAAATAATATAGCACATATTTAGAATATTAAAAAAATATATTTCGCGTTTCAAACCGTTAAAAATGTTATATTAAAATATTTTATACTCGTTAACCACAGATAATACTTAAAGCCAGAGTGTGAAAAATGTTAAGGTTTTCAAATAGAGGACCATCGTAAATATTACAGACACATGTACACATACAAACTGTATATATCAGTATAATATGGCAAAGGCGTGAATGAATATGGATAATCCTCTCATAAAACGATATTGAAGACCGACCGAAGGGTCAAAGGGTTGAGAATTAAGGAATGTGGGGATAAAATTGGCCCTCCGCGACGCATTAAATAATACGGATATTTCCTGAAAGGAACGTTTTGCCTAATAAAAGGCGTAAATAGCTCGAAACTCAAAATTAATTCTATTGAGGTATAAGATCAATACAATTTTAAGTAAACAATCGAAAGATTTCTGTAATTTGACTTTTGAATAACTTTTAAAAGTTAAAAATCTAAGATTCTAACAAAAAATTACACGTTTTCTAACCAACTGAGGTATTCTGTCATTTAGTTAACATATATAATCAATTTAATTTGATATATTTACTAATTAAACAAGGGTTTTAAAGCTAAAAACAAGAAATATATTTTGAAAACATTAATATTGTTTACATGTTATTGCACATGAAGGCACCATATAATTTAAAATTCGAAAATAAATTGAAAAAATTTTTGACTCGGGCAGTACTTGTCCGGCATCGTCAGCGTTCAGCAACAGCACGGGACGCTGACGATGCCGGTTCAAGTCCTGCCCGAGTCGAAACTTTTTTCAATTTATTTTCGAATTTTGAAAAAATATAGTTTTTTGTAGACCAAGCTAAAATTAGTCTAAAGTAGTAATAAAGTATGAAAACTTTATTATTTCTTACATGTTATTGCACACGAAGGCACTATATAATTTAAAAATTGAACATAAATTGAAAAAAAAATTAGTGATAAAGTATCCAAAACGTCAAACAATCGATAATTTACGACTTTACATGTGTGTTGTACGTCACTATTCAGCTTAATAATTCGCAAATTATAGTACCCGTCAAAATTCAAAAATGCAAAATCGACAACCCTAACGCTCCAGTGTAAAGTCAATCCGGCGTATTTGAGAAGTGAGTTAATTAGTAAAGTTAGACATACTGAACAGCTGGACTGTTCGTTTGTTTAAAGTACCTTATTAAACCACAGACTTTACTGGGTGCTTGTAAAAATGGGTCAATTATATATTCAACATAAGCAGTTGCCACCTGCTTGTAAGAGTACGGTCTTTTTTTACTTTTCCTCTGATAGAGGAGGACGGACAAGCATTAATGGTAGGTGAAACACCCAAGGCATATAACTTCTAAACAAGAAGCGCTGTTCTATTTTGTCTTTGGATGTTTGGAAACTGACTGAAGCCAAAACGCCAACGCAAATAACACACTGTGGTTCGTGACCTGGGTGGAATTTTGGAATACCTACTACTAATTTGATATCCAGATTTCCAGGCAAAGAAACATATTTAACCCGGGTGGGATATAATATATACATTCACCAAACAGTCCGTCAAAAATATCAAACATATTGTTTAAATAATTAATTAGATATAATATTTTTTTCATTCTTCATCCATGTATTTAAATCCTAAAAATTTACAAGGTTAATTTTTCTATTAACAAAAAGTATTTTCTTTCTTTAATTATATATGCCTATATTTAATCAAATATTAGCCGTGTTAAGATTGGAAAAAGCTATAATAAGTATTGTGTTGAATTAATTAATAACGATGTCTTAAGTTGGAACTGGCCTCAGTTTGATTACGAGTACAAGTACAAGCGGTTTTGTGAGCTAGAATTCAAAATGATGAGTTGATACCAACACATCTACACCGTCGTTAGGATGTTTCGTAAAAAACGTGTTCTAAGGGCTCTCTCAAAGCAACGTAGCGGACTGGTGGTGTGTTTAGTAGTTCTAGTCGGCTCTTATCTCTAAGGAGGTTGTAGTACGATTTACCAAACTCCTCACGTCACTATTGCCCAACGTGAACGTGCATTAGGCATTCACACCATTAGTAAAAAACAGAGGTTTTGAAAATAAACGATATAAAGGACCTATACCTGTAGAGTTGTATACCTCAATGTAAAAAACGGCCAGATACACTTGAAAGATTGGACATATTAATCCCCCCGAATTGCAAAAAATCCACACAAAATTCTCCATTTAAACTTGATATCAAAATGCGTGCGAAACAAAACATTTTTAATATACAGATACAAAGGAGAGAGCGTACGGTTTCCGATTAATATCAGATATATGAATTTTTTGCCAGACAGCGAACTATGCGTGGAATAATTTCGAGTACACGACTAACTTCAATCTTTTCATATTTTGGCAATGATTTTGGGAGCTTTTTTGTGGGTAGTCTGCATTGTGGCAGCGTTAGAATGCGTTATTGTTTTAATAGTCTACTTCAAAATGAGCCTTGACTGCGTACATTTCGGTTTTAATTATTCGTGTTGTTCACGAGAAACAAAAATATTTAACGTTTCCATTTAGTATATCGACTGATGAAAAGACGAAATTTTCATTATTTATATATCGCAATATCATAAACTTTGGAGCTGTAACTCAAATTGAGGCGCTTTCGTTTCTCTGCAATTATATTAAAATAATCTAATATGTACAACATTCATATACAATATATTATTGTAAAGGTACTATAAAAACAACTTATTCAAATTAAAAAAAAACAACATTTAGATGAACTATATTATATTCAGACGGGTTTATTGGTACAATGGTAGCAATATATGGTTAACAAATCGTGTCGTGTCGTGGAATCGGATCGTGGATTTGATCCTCACCTGCTCCAACATTGATTCATATAAATTTATAATTTTTATGATACATGTTGGGCTTCATCGTAAAATTTGGGTACTGAACGTGTGGTAAGCATATCCTACCGTGAAGTGATATTGCGTTTTATTTTCGGTCTATCAAAGCCAAAATAGGACAGCGCATCGTGTTAGATGTCTAAAAGTGTCGTAAAGCGAACCCAATGCTTTTCTAGATCCTCTGTCGTTGAAACATATACAAACGACTGATTTAAGAAGAAATATGAAAGGATCTAAGGCCATGTTTTTAGCTAAATGATAAAAAATCTCTCGAAGTTTTTTAATAAACCCTGTGTTGAAAAGCGCCATTGATATTCGAGTTTTTTCACTCACATTTGATACTCATGTAACCCCATATCGGCGAAGGGCGTCAGTAATGAAAACGTGCTATTAGCTTTTTACATTTTTGTACAAGAATATCGTATCTACTGTGTAGGTGTTTCATTTGGCTCCACACCAGTTTTGTATTCGAAAGGGACAACCAAATGTTTACACCAAATGTATCCTTTTTAAATGTTTAAGCTTAAGCCTTTTTTAATTATAGGTAATTTTTATTTTATTATTTTTTTCTCTTTTTCATAATTAAACCCGTTCTTCCAGTTCCGTAATATGAAGACACATACAACATACGACATACAAGAGAGATCATGTAATTTAAATAGTTAAATTCAGAACACAATATATTGAATTGAATTACTGTTCGTACGCGAGTAGTACTCATTTAAACACTGTAACGGTTTAGAAAACGTGAAATGTGTTACATAAATTTATTTACAAATTACAGTCTCCCCGTGCTGCAAAGAAATCGAAATGTCGGGCTGTAGTTAATGTAATTGGTTCCTAAGTTGAACTAATATATTTCGTGTTTGAAACCGTTAAACTTATTGATTCAATAAATATAACCTAAATAATAGGACGTGAACTAATATTTGAATTTCGAATTTCCAAAAGGTTAAAGGTACCAGTGCATTCTTAAACACTACACACTACGTAACACCCTAAAAACAGAAGTCTATAAAAATGGGGGCGTAAATAACCCTACATTATGTGCATTCCACTGTGATGCAGTACGCATCAGTGCACAATTAATATTTCTGAGTACAGTCGTGTGTCATTTGTTTAAAAGCTCACTCTACACGATATATTAAACATAGCAAAATAAAATAAGGTATATTCCGAGATTTATGCGTAGAATGAAATGAAATAGATTATTCATTTGCTTTGTGTGCGGGATGCGTGTTTATACATAGATTTTTTTATTTAGTTCACTCTATATGGGCAAGTCATTATTTAAATTAAATAAAGTCTATTTTAAATACTGTCTGTAGTTTTCGCGAGTAATACACATTAAATAAACAATAACGGATTAAAACCTTATTTTATTTAGTTATATTTGAGTAGTATTTGTAATTCAAATTGACGTCATAGACATCGGCCCGTATCTTAAGTCTCCCTTTGACAAACAAGCTGATTCAAAACATATAAACGTTTTAAACCGTTAAGGTACTTTAAAAGAAAGACAAAAATATTTATGCGAGTAATACATATTTAAATAAAACACTTTTACGGTTTAAAACGCGATATATATTAGGTAAAAATTATTTGAAAATTATTTTAACTATTTCGCTATACCTACGACCCATTTAATATTTCCAGACGAAGTCTAACGAGTTTATAATAATTGTAAATTAATTACAAAAATGTCGGCCCCGTTGTTAATCTAACTCTCCACCCGTTGATTATTAGCCATACATGCTGGCTAACTACTTATCTTACAAACTATTGTTTTCCCGGGATTCGAACTCAGAACGGAAGCAATTCAGGAAGTCTTGTTATAATTACAAGTTAGGATCCGGTATACCTAACTCTTCTTACGGCCACTTGTTCTCTATTAAGACTTCCACGTACCTTAGTCAAACTTGGCGACGGAAGCCACAGGTAAAAGTTAGTTGCATGTAAGTTACGTATAGTTCAAAGTGCTGACCTACATACAATGTGATATGATATTATTGTTAAGACGTCTTCTATAAGGCTAAATAGTTCTTACTACTGTTTAACTTTATAACTTTACTGGCTGTATGCCGCGCTGAGTTACGTATTTTAACAAATTGTAAATAATTTCGAATCTCATAATATTATAGAAAGTCCTTTTAAATAAACAATAAAAAAAAGAAGTTACATATTTAATTAAAATACTCTTTCAATCGGTTTTAACCAAGCCATATTAAAAAGGGAAATAAATAAACAGAAAAAAAAAAAAAAAAAGAAGTACATATTTAAAAAAACACTCGTGGCGGTTTAAACGTTTGCAGCCGTTATGTCCCCGTGACTACTGCTACTGCAAAGCATCCGAAACGTCTGGTGGTAGTTAAAATAAATTGTAAAGCATTTCGTATTTTAAAACGTTAATAGTACCTATAAAAAAAAACCTTTACTTCTATAAAATTAGGACAATATACATATACATTTTTAAATTTAAATCTAGTTTTCAAAGAGTTGATGTCACATAGGTATATTAGGAACCCTCTTCGCCGTAGGCTCTACAGAGTCATTGTCCATTGGTTTTGTGCAGTTCTCGCCCATTTTGTGCCAGCAATCGCCTGTATGTCGTCGTCACATCAACTGCTACTTGTCTTCGTCTGACCCGATTTCCTTTTGGGCCCGTATATAAGTGTATTTTGACTGTCGACCTGTCATTGTGTAAACTTTACTTTTTTATACATATCTCTAAAATACAATAAAAGGTGAATTAAATAACAAATGTCACTCGATAAAGTTTTTGACCATTCAATTGAATAATACAAATAGGAAATATGTTGCCGACCGATAAATCTAAAAATTGATTAGGGCAAAAGCCCCAATATCAGATCGTGGCATAAGGTAGCTGGGTTATTGATGACTAGACAATTAATCTTACTCAGCTTCCTAACGCGGTTTCACTTAACTTGTTATTTGAACCCTTTCCTACTGCGTCACGATGATAAAAAATGATGTTATTATTGTAATTGATTTTATACAATCGTAATATTAGACTGTTAGAGCCAGAGTCGCCTTATAACAAAAAACATGATTTTAACTAACAATTGTGTATTGTAGTCAATACAAAGTACCCAGTTATTTTTACCTTTAAAGAGATGAAATTGCAAATTTTTTTTTTTTTTTTTTTTTTTTTTTAAAAAAAAAAAAAAAAACCCCCCCCCCCAAATAAATTTTTTTTTTTTTTTTTTTTTTTTTTTTTTTCCCCCCCCCCCCCCCCCCCCCCCCCCCCCCCCGGGGGGTTTCCCCTAAAAATAAATTTTAAAACCCCCCCCCAACATTTTTTTTTATTTCTTAAAATTTATTTTGGAATGTATGCCACAAAACATAAAAAAAAAAATAAAAAAAAAAAAAGGAAATAAAAAAAATTTATTAAATTATATTAACTCTCTACTATGACTTACTATAATTACATAACTTATAAGGATTTTGGTAACAATATATAGTCTATAAACATATTTTACAAACATAAACAGTAAGTGGATATATTTTTAAAGCGAAAACTTTTATATATTATTATAACTTCGAAGTCGCGAGCAAAACCTAGTGCAGCAACGTCGCCCATAAAGTCTAAAGCTTTATAATATAGAAATATTCATAACAGGGAAAGTGTTGGTGATAAAAGTGGGTCTTAGCCGTTTTACGATTTATATAAAGACGTAGTTTTATGTTGTTCAATAAAACATCGTATATGAGAGCATTATATGGAATCGCCATGGACTAGAAAACTTGTGACATGATGTTAATAAATTTATGGCATGTATTCAAAGATGAGACCATAGATAGTTAATGAGAATAAAGAAGAATATTTAGTTTAGCTTATTTCAAAACAAAACCAGGGAGAACCTCCCAAATTAGAAATTTCAATTGTATCAATTAAAAATCTATTTAGATAGAAAAACAATTACGTCACGGGCGGGACTCAATCCGGTATCCACAGCGTTCCCTGCTGCTCTAACTAACTTTGCTAACGTGTCGTAAATATCATAGTTGATTTTTTTTAACTCATCGTTTCACCCGTGACTTTTTTAAAAATCTAAATAGATTTTAAATTTATATAATTTCATCATATGCAACAAAATTTTAACACTTTAATATGATAAATATTAAAGTGTTAAAATTTTGAATTGATTGAATTTTCTAAGACCAAACATGGTCTCTCTTAAATGTATTAAACAAAGAGCTAATTTTAGGCCACAATCTTATTTATTATTATCTAGATATAGTACTTAAAGTAATATAGTGATAGAGCAATCAACTGTGATTAAAGGCAATATCTATATAAATACTAATGATTTGTTTACGATTGTGTATTACCGCAAAAGGTAATAAATAGTTATTCTGTTTAGTTTGCAGTAGTGTAGGAGCCCATAGATTTGTTCAAATCGGCAACCCGACGTAAAATGGGCGTTGACTATAAATACACATCATGACATCTTCATGTATGATGGATACATCCAGTATTTGAATAGAGTTTTTCATTAGCAAAGTTCGATACGTCGACAGAACTACACGAAAAATGTACGAACTGAAATGTCATTGAACTTCAACTGAAATGTATTACTGAAAAAGAAGATTCTTTTCATCGTTTCATGACATTCCAAATCAAAATTCAAAGGAAATACTTTATTATTTTTCTCCGTGATTCGAACCCAAGGCATCTCGCGTTATTTAGGGAAATGTTTCACACATCTCCTACCATTACTTGATAAAAGGTGTTACAATATTCGTTTAACCTTTTCGTGGTCCACAGTTGGGTCAGTTGGACTCAGGTCTCATCCAGCATACAAAAGCGCTTTAAAGGCTTTGACCCACCAAACCAAACTGTACGATTGGCGAGCTTTAACAAGTACCTCCATTATATTAGTGACGACAAAGTAGTATGTTACTTCCAAACTTCAGGTTGTAACTAGAAATGTCTTAGTTAAAATTCAAATACTGAATTAACATTCTATTCAAGTCGGAATTTGTTTTATTTCAGATAAAACTTTAATTAATTTAAGATGTTTTCTTGTTTCGAAATCTATATTCACGGCATATTAAGTAATATATAGTCTGTGTGAATGCATCCTGTATATAATTATTATCTAATTGTTCCAGATTAATTATGACTTGGAAGTGTCGTATTATGTTGCTCCTCCTCCCCATACTGAATACTGGTAAGTGGGCTAATGGTATGGTATTGAGGGCAATTATTCTCTCGTGAAATGCTATTCTGAAAATAATATTTTCAGAGAAACCTTTTTTACACATATTCTGACAATAGAACTGTAATATTATTTTTGTTTTATATTATTTTTTTATAATGAAACGGAAATTATGTTTAAGTAAAGCGCGACGTTACGGCTACTTTATTTTGTATATGCAACAGTTATGTAAAATATTCCACAACAAAGGACATACACAGAATAATATAATAATATAAAAAAAAAACTAATAAATGGTTTAAATAAAACACTTTAACGGTTTAAAACGCGATATATTAGTTAAACTTATTGGAAAATTATTTTTAACTTGACCACGTGACCACGGCTGCTGCAAAGCATCCGAAACGTCGGGCCGAAGTTAAAAATAATTTTCAAATAAGTTTAACTAATATATTGCGTTTTAAACCGTTAAAGTGTTTTATTTAAATGTGTACTACTCGCGTAAACTATAGACAGTATTTAATAAATGGTTTACAATTAATATTCAGAAAATCAATACAATTAGATACCTTTCTATAAAAGAACATCACACTAATAAGCTAGACACAATGTAAGGCAGTATTTAATATCATCATGATCAGCCAATAAGCTCAGTGATGTTCCATGGATGACAGTTAAAATGACAGTCTACAATGAGTTTGAAGTTGATAAGGGAACGAAAAGGAAGGAAGCACGAGTACAATTTTAAATTCCCTACTCACTTACCACTGCTATACTAGAAAACAGGAGGACCTAGAAAATAAAATAACACTAAACATTTGATGATGGTACTATATAAACTAAAATTGAAAATAAATTATAATAAATAAAATAAATGGTCTGTTGACTCGATAGCCCAATTGGTTAGAGCACGGAACGCTGACGATACCGGTTCAAGTCATGTCCGAGTCGTAATTTTTTTCAATTTATTTCAGAATTTTAATTTAAACCTACTTAATATAAAACTAAAAAAACATTTCAGTAACATGCCACTAAGTATCGAGCATACGCTGACGTAAAATATCTTTTGTTTTATAATTTAAACGAATTTAGATAAATATGAGAATGAACGAATCCATTAAGTATTAGTGTTTGCAAACATTGTTTTAAGGTATTCGAAGTTTAATTTACAATTTAATCACATCTGAATTATTTTGAGTACCGCTTGATATATTTTGCATATTCATATTTTCAGATGGATGTTCCATACAATATGTAAGCAAGCTGTTATTTCATTTGCATAACGACGGCCAAGTGACATCGCTGCCAATTTTAATTATAAATTAAATCGGAATTACGTTTCAAAACCAATTTGCGTTTCGGCAATTATATGGATTCATTTGAAATATCTCAAATCGTGTTTCTTGTTTATTGGTATACAATTTCATTAGTCAATTAATTTTGGTCTCAATGTTAAATTTATTATGTCGCTGTAATTTAATTAATTAGCAAACAAGCTTTTAGATTGTGCTGCTATTAATCAGAAAATATTTATAGCAGAAACATTTGATTTCACTTATTTGGAATGCTTTATTACCAAAATTATGAATAGCATTAACGGATATATCCGTTTACTTTTTGTTATGATACAATTAGTCCCGCTCGAAATAACCCAGCGTAGACTAAATTATAAGGTTTAAGTTACGAAATATGCTATTGTGAATCCGAAACTTCGGGAAGTGTGCACTGTACAGAATAAAGGTCAAAGTGAACTGGTCGAGACGCTCTCGAAAGATTTACAAAAGTTCTTGAATCCACAAATACAAGTAAAACTCTAAGTTAGTTAAAGATACGCGAAGCCAGGGCAAGTTATTAATAACTCATTCAGTCTAGTTTGAAGAACCAAAAGTAAAAGAGTCATAAATTAACTTTATTTCCACGCAATAAGAACTAATTTCGCAACATCCAATTTTATTCCTTTGATTATGAAAGAGAATAAAAATGCATAAGTAAAGGATTCATTATGGATACAAAGTGGAGGGCCTTTGTAAGGGACAATGTTTCCTACATATTTTTCGAGATTGTTAGTCGTAGTTTAATTTTCTTTACAGTCATGGATTACTTTGATTCTTTTATAATAGGTTCTGAGGACAATACAAATTTATTACTGTTTCAAGTTATTGCAACATCTGGCTATGTATACTAATATTATAAAGGTGAAAATTTTGTTTGTTTGAGCTAATCAATGGAACTACTGATTCGAATTGATTTTGTATTGGATAGACCATTTGTTGAGGAAGGTTTTAATCATCAGTTTGCGATCAACAGGAGTTAAGAAACCGACGAAAATACGGAACAACCTGGAAAATGAATAATTTTGCACGTTTTTTCCTATTCACCTTTGAGGTCTTCCATTGGGTAACCTGCGTAAACGCTTCAAGAAAACAAAAATTAATGTAAGAAAGAATGATTCTTCTTGAAATTATATTTTAAAAATGTCTTAAAATTACCTTGAAAGAACGACGCCGACAAAGTCGTGGGAATTAGCTATAATTTAAAAAGCCGAGAAGGTTATTTGCAAAAATAAATAAAATAATACCGATAATATCTATTCCACGCGGTCGCAAGTCGTGAGCACAGCTAGAAGAAAGAAGTATAAAGCAATCAGTTTAATATCTGAAGAATCTCCAGTCGCTCTGTAACACTTTTAGCGACCAAAAAATGTTGTAATCACGTCGAACTAGATAGAACGATGACTGGTCAGTTACACTGGACTAAAGCCTGTTGAACAACGATTATCGTCCAATACAAAGTTCCTAAGGCCAATTTCTCGCATCCCATGTAACCGAACTGGCGCATAATGGAAGTGTAATCAAGAAATTACCTTCCATCGATACGCTACCTTAGCTCATATAACGTCAAAGGACCTTTCAGGCAACTCTACGTTTGATGTAACGGTATTCATAACTAAATTAATTAATACTATCTATGAGGACGTGAATGTGTATCGATTTTCCTATCAGTTTAATTTAATTTTAGAATATTTAAAAATAAAAATGCTTAAACGATAATTGTGAATATGTTTTATTATAAATTTATTCATTTTTTTGCCTTGTTTTAAGTAATATGAATGAAAATTATATAAAAGAGGAGGATAGACAAGGATGGAAACATCTTGTTGGAAGGCCCCAGCCAATATAATACAGCTAAGCGAGATGCGGTGCCGATCTACTTGATCTTTTACACAAAAATCCCAACCGCGTGAAGACTTTACGATCAGGATTCACACGTGTGGCCTTCAAATTTACCGCTCATGTAGTTGTCAGAATATAAAAAGAGTTGCAACTTTAAAATACTTGGGAGTTGTATTAGACCAACGGCTGTCATGGCATTTTCATATTGAAACTACAATGTCCAGAGTTAGAAAACTCATTTGGGTTTTCAAAAATTTGCGCCATGTCATGACTTCTCAACTATTAAATAGGGTATATACCGCACTAGCTCAATCAATTATAACATATTGTATACCCGTTTGGGGTGGGGCAACTAAAACAAAATTTTTGGAGATAGAAAGAGCACAAAGAGCACTCTTGAAAGTTATGTATTTTAAACCTTCTAGATACCATACACAAGATCTCTATATCACAAGCGGGCTATTGTCAGTCCGAAAATTGTATATTTTGCTAATAACTTTATGTTCACATAAAACTTTACAGTATAACCCAGCACAGTATATTAAAAAAAGACGCCGCGATACAGTAGCAAATCTTCCAAAGGTACACACTGCCTTTGCGAGACATCAATATAGCTCACAATCCAACTATATATATAATAGAATCAATTTAAAAATAAACATCTATCCATTGATTTCTCGCCTGGCCAAAGTAGCTTTAACTGAATGGCTCAAAAAAGCAACATACGAGGAAACTGAACTGATCCTGAATAGACTAAGTTAAACTATACTTAATGCTTACATACTATAAAAACTTTTCGAAGAGCAATTATTATTTCTTATTTTACTTATTACAAACATAAACTCACACATCACACAAACACATTCATGCATTCAAAAAATACACAGTCTCACACACACATTTTTAGCTGATCAACGTTAATCAACATAATTATAAATTTAATGTCAATCTTTTAATGTATATAATACGGGAAAGAGCGAGGCTGCTCCAACACAAGTTAGTAATAAACTTTCTGGAATAGCCTCAATACTATTTGTAATTTAATTATTAAGAGAGAGACAATAAACATATTTTATTTTTTTTTATTTTTTTTTACATATTCGTAAATCTTTAAAAATTTTAATATGAAATAGTGTCTATAGTTTACGCGAGTAGTACACATTTAAATAAAACACTTTAACGCTATATAACGCGATATATTACTTACACTTATTTGAAAATGATTTTTAACTTATTTCCGACGTTTCGGATGCTTTGCAGCAGCCGTGGTCACGGGGAGACTCTCCAAAAAAGACTATACAATTGAATAATTAATTAGCGTAATTAGTAATTAATCCATTTAACACTTAACTTTTAGTATTCGTTGCATGGCTACGAGTATTGTTACGAACTAACAGACGAAATACAGCTTTCGTCAAAGTATTCATTTCACGTATATAAAGTCTCGATTGCTAGCGATCATACATAAGTACTAGATGTAAATAATTTGGGTCGTAGCGAACGTGGATCAATATTCAGCTTTATTTTCGATTAACGAGAAATATGGGTGAATATTACTCAAATATGGAGGCTTTGCGTTGAGATTTAAGGCTTCAGTATGCTTTTACCCGAAATTCTCTATTATACAGAAACGTATTACACCTTGTTAATACGTATATGAGACGCTGTCTTGGCGAAATTATGTTCTATGAAATTTTAATACCCTAACGTTGATGATGTTTTCGGTACGTTGTTAGAGACTAGAATTTAGACTGTGGTAGAATAAGACTAAGATTAAATCTGACGTCAATTATAATCTTATTCTATAACAGTAACTGAGAAATATTAAACTAGGGTATTTCTATCATTGTTTTTCGGGCTGTTCTGCTAGCGTAAGCAAGTAGAATTCTTCAAGCAATCGAGAAGCTAACATCTCCTGGTGATGCAGTCTTTACGCCGCAAAGTCTTTAATCGTTATTGATTTTTAATGTGAATAAAAGTTCTGATGGTGGAGAGTTTCTTGCCAGTTCTTCTTGTTAGTTCTACGCCCTTACCTTACTAACTAATTTATAGTTTTTAATTCTTATCTGTTGACGTTCACAAGTGTAGGAATAAAGTATAGCTACATGAAAAAATCATCTTCCCATTTTTTATCTTGCCAAGTTTTTAAGTTTTACTAAACGTTTTTGTAGAAGATTACATGTATTCTGGTGATGGTAATAAAAAACACTTAAACAGTTATAAGTCATTTATTGCTTCACTGGAAGAACGAACAATATATCGTAATAGCTATTGATAACTAGGATTAACGATTTCACAGTTATAATAGTACGGGAAGTCCACAGAGGAAAGTTTTTGTCGTCGCAAACTTTTAAAAGGTGTAAAAGGTCGAACTTTTCTAATTTGCGCGAGAACTTCGATCGTTAGGTGTTGGCGACCGTAATGAACGGAGTATCAAACTTATATTCCGCTCCATTGAACTGTGCGTTGACTTCACTGAGCATCGAACCTAAGACTTTTTCGATTAATCAATTGATATCTAATGCCATGTTATGTAAAAAATATATGTGTTGCATAACATATTTGAACTCATTGCTCTAATGGTAACAACTGATAATGATGTGGTCGAATGAATGGGTCGGGGGTTCGATCTACACTAGGTCCAAAATGAGTTTACTTATTTGAATAAAACACTTTAATGGTTTAAAACGTGATATATATTAGTTCAACTTTTTGGAAAAAATATTTTACGACCGAAAATATTATACTACGACCCGACGTTTTGGTAGCTTCGTAGCAGCCGTGGTCACGGGTAGACTGAGGAGACTTCTACTATCGTTAACTAGAGACAATATGAGTCTAATTAGATTATTATTTTTCAAAACATATTGGACTTTCTCTGGAAAATCTAGATATTAAATAGGAAGTAGAAATATAAAAATTCCGTCCGGGCCACGAACCCCAGTCCACAGATGAAAAAACCGTGACGTTCGGGTCGACAGCGCTCTTGTTTACATGTCTTATGGCTGGGGTTTGTCACTTCTACCAAGTGAACTCAATTATAATATCTAATAATTTAGAAATTTCTATATGACAGTTAAATGTCATCGAAACTTAACAATTACTTTTTGCCTCTTAGACAAGCTTCTGTTAACTAACCATAAGTGTATGTCTGATATTCAGTTCTATTATATAATTAGGTTAATTCCACCTCTATGTAATGTAAACTGTGTTGTCGATATTACATTACGTTCTATAATTGCAAATTTTAACTACAACTATCAATAGTAAATGTACACGAACCCCTAAACAAATTAGAAAAATATGTTTTAATGAAAAAGTGAATACTAGCAACACAGTCGAAATTCGAACCAATTATGTAAGATAATTTGTGCAATGTCAATACATTGATTTAATGTTGAGAGGACTGTTTACTTTTCTTGTCTTATGTTGGTAGTACGTGTAAAATCTTTATGTTTTTGTTTTCCCGCTCTCTTGCATTCGCATCGTCGTAGAAAGTATGATGCAATATAAAAACAGCTTAATTATTTATTTAAATTTCGGCCTTTATAATTTTTCAAGTCGACACGGTAGTTTAATGGATAGAGCGCCACTATTGGTCGTCGGTTCGAACCTGCCTGTGTAATTAGAAAATTTTCTATCTATACTTATATATAAAGCTGAGGAGTTTGATTGTCTGAACGCGTCAATCTCAGGAACGATTGGTTCGAATTAATTAATTTTCTTGTACTGTCTATAGTTTACGCGAGCAGTACACATTTAAATAAAACACTTTAACGGTTTAAAACGCGATATATTAGTTAAACTTATTTGAAAATGATTTTTAACTTTGTTTAACTAATATATCGCGTTTTAAACCGTTAAAGTGTTTTATTTAAACTTATATAAAAATATTTCAAAACGAAAATCAATAACTTCATTACAGTCTCATGGCTTTTGTTAAAATAATAAGAAGTATAAAATTAAAGAAGGGATTAGCATATAAAAGCGAGATGTAGAGTTCCAGACATCTGCAATCTACATGCAGCGCACAATCACTGACCTAATGTTATTTTTTTCAGATGCTCACAACAATGCAAAGCGTCCCGTTGTTGCAAATGGAATTGCGTTTCAGATGTAAGTCGAGTTTTTAGTTTAATCTAACGTCCCTTTTCTATCCTTTTAGGAATTTTATAGTGCGCAGTATATTTATAATGCTTCTATATTATACGTGTCTAGTAAACATATATATTTACACATAAATAAGGTAATATTAGGTATATTACACACAAATAACAAGTAAAATCATGATACAGTAGCTAAACAGCTAACAGTAGAAGACGACAGGCAAGCAAGGTTCTCTTGATGGAGGGTAAAATACCCAAGCCAACATGTAAACAAGATGCACTATTGACCTATTTTTAGCTTTCGATATCCAGAAATCCACAGATTGAACCGACACGCAATTAAACTTCACGGCTTTTTCGTCTGTGGACTGCGGTTCGTGACCCGGACGGAATTTCGATATTCCCACCACCCAAAGGTTATTTTAACATTATTATAACCCCGTTACATACTTATATCTGTATCTAAAAGAAATAATAATTTTAGCAACTAGCTTTAATTAAAATTTTCAAACATTTATTTTTTCGTGCAAATGAAATAATATTCAGTAGTTTTATTTCCTACTTCTTTGTTCTGTTACTGTTCGTTTATTAAATATATAACATCAATAATAGAAATAATAGGAGGGTTTTACGTAGAATTATAAAGCAGGTCGAACAATTGTTTATAGAAATTGTACAGCGCGTAGAACAGTCTTATTGACTTGCAGTTTACCTTTAGCCCCGTAACAAGTGCAATAGAAATATTTCCGAAGTAGTTTTCCCAGATATTTTCTATAATCCGATTCGCCGTGCTAAGAGTATTAATGCAGAGAGATTTATAAAAATAAATAGCGGAAAATCCGATTGGAAAACTTGAAAAACTTGTGTACGTAAGCGGCTTTCGGTTTTGTCGAGATTTAGTTCGCTACAAAACAGCTTCGAGTAAATCTAGATGTTACGTAACGTATAGATTTTACCTTACTACAGTGAATAGAGAAAACAATTTTATTTATTAAATACTGTCTGTAGTTTCCGCGATTAGTACACATTTAAATATAACACTTCAACGGTTTAAAACGCGATCTATTTTAGTTAAACTTATTTGATTATTTTTTTAATTCTGCCCGTGACCACGGCTGCTGCAAAGCATCAAAAAAGTCGGGCCGTAGTTAAATAGTTTTAAAACAAGGTTAACTAAAATACATCGCGATTGAAACCGCTAAAGTGTTTAATTTAAATTTTATTTGTTTCTCATAAAAAATCTATTCTTGTATTCCTTACTTAGATCATATTCTAAGAATAACTTGAATCCTATTTGAAGCTAGTAAAGTAAAAGCTAAATGATATTCTGTTGCCAAATAGCAACACGTGTAGCCTAGCACTGCGGGAGAAATCCTGGGTACGAATCCTTGGGAAAAAATATATTACTTCCGTCGGGCAGGGTACAAAACTATGATCAACAACTTGCTTATTTAAAAAAAACCCGATCAGTAAGACACAGAAAAATGTTCGCCCCATGTCCCGCGGAGGGAAATAGTGCCATATTTACATTATAGTGCTTATATATAACGATCCCGAATTCCCACAAATGCAAATACGTAAATCTAATACGCAAATTGTAATTTGACTCATGTTCTCTGCTCTAATATGATTAAACCAATGAATTCTATCACCGTGTAATGAATTTTATATATTTGTTTACAGGTCACAGCACTCTGGAATACATCGCAAAGGTATGCTTTTAACTTCTAATAGTATTTTTTTGTAGCTTCTGGCATATACATCGTATATTTGAAGTTGAATTGTCTGTAGTTTAGAACGCTTTTAACGGTTTAAACGCGAAATATACTAATTAAACTTATTTGCATATTATTTTAACTCCGGCCTCACGCTTTGTGGCCGTGGTCACTGGGAAACTGGAGGGTGTCCCTAATATCAAAGTCAAAACCGCCACCCGTGCATACGTTACGTCTCTCAAAATCTACGTTTTGTCACCAATCATGTGAAGGGCCCAATACTACAAATAAAGATGCATCCACAACGTCGGGTCGTAGTTAAAAAAACTGCAAATAATTTTTATCGAATACATTTCACGTTTTAAACCATTAGAATTGTTTTATTGACAATTTTGATTTCGATATGTTAGTTATTGTCCAATGAAGCCTAAACCTACATGTATTTTCGTTTCCACTTCCTGAATTTGTATTCCGAACATAAAGTACGTAAACATTTGTCTCTCTTTCACTAAACATTTATGTGTGAAAGAGACAAATGCTGTTCTAATAACTTAAACCTCCTTTCATTCGTCTAACCAATCTATACTGCGGTCTGCCTGCTTTAAATTAACGCAAAACTAAATCCGTATTTGTTCGGATTGAAACAGACGGCTAGAGCAATTAGCTCTTAAGTGAATCGTGTTTTGGTTCTAATTGGATTTTGTTTGCTTTGTTAGTGCTGTTTATTTGTATGCGAACCAAATGACATTAGGGAGGGCTGAAGTCTTAGTCAAAGTTTTTTATCAGTTAGTGTCACACAGATACTATAGAGTAGGACTTTTAGATAAACCAGATATATACAAAAGAAAATTTTGGCTATGAAAGCGCACGTACTTCACATTTAAACAAAACGCTTTTAACGGCTTAAAATACCAAGTGCATTATTTAACTTATTTTTTATTTATTTTAACACCCGATGCGGACTTTGCAAAACGCTAAAAACTCAAATATATTAAACTTTTGTTAGAAGTGTTCCTAATGTAACCTTATTCATTGATATATAAACTTATCATGTTCTTAACATTTTTAAACATAATAAATATTAATTCGTCCTTTTTAACTGTTAAATGACATAACAATATTAGCTTATATTTAAATATCGTCAATCGATGTCAATCGTCTAACATTTAATACAATATAAAGTCTTGGAATTAAATTTTTTAAAAGGGTTTGGTAATGCAGACTTTGATGTTTCTACTGGTAACAATGGCTGCAGTGAGGGTGAAGGGCGGTAACTAGAGAATGTAAATATATCAATGTAACTATTAAAACTCCTCCAATCGAGGCACATCCAGTCGAAGCCCAAAGATTACTAATATCGTTAGTCAACAAATACTCGAAGCCATTAGACAAACTGAGGGATTACGGTCGCAATCTGGCAGCGAACAGACACGGTGTAAGCCCGGAATTTATCGTTTTGGCTCGCCGAGTTATATCCGGGCTAAATATTCGCTTATTAGATAAATCCCCAGTGTAAATGCAACTTCCTGGCTATATTCTGGCTAGGTAGGGATTTCTTGGAATTATTTAAAGCGATTTTAATGGAATACCTTTAGGAGCTTAATGCGTTTGCGCTGAACGGTGAAATCGTTTCACTATTTGACTCGAATGAGGGAACAAATTAAGAGTCGTAATAGTTACTTGCTTTATTCTGTATTTTATTTTACTTATTGACATGTATGTTCAATACCTTTGTAAGAAATACATACAGCAGAGTAGTAACAACGTCTGCTTGAAAAACTGTCGGTAATGTACGCGAGCAGTATACATTTAAATAAAACACTTTAACGGTTTAAAACGTCAAATATATTAGTTTATTAGTTTTCGGCGAGAGAAACGTCGGGTCGTAGTTAAAATAAGTGACAAATAAGTTCAACTAATATATTTCCACTTAAACCGTTAAAGTGTTTTATTTCAATGTCTGCAATAAACAGAACTTCTGATAAAATAAAGATGTTAATTTTAGATACGCCAATAATATTAAGTATTGCGTACCAACTTAGTGGTTTGCTGTTTAATCCTTATTGCATAGGTAGGCACAGACATTATTCATGACGTCACTTCTTAGAAAGCAATTCGAAAATTTCCTCGTCGTAGTGAAAGCTGAAATATTTGACCTCTAGCTATTGTTTAATCAAAATAACATATCTTTTGCACAGTTGCACTATATATTAGCCCGGTTATATCCGTTTGTATTCGGCTAAACCTCACACAAGCCTTACAACAAACTAATCAATTTTGAATAACAGCCTGCATATTAATATCTATGGAATTTCAGATCAGTTCGCTTGTTTTTGTTGGGAGAGTTCATTTAGAAATTAAAAAATTTACGCGTTACATATTATATATTGTGCATTTCGGGATTAAAAAATATATATTTCATTATGTTTGCGAAATTAAATTTGTCCCAAATAAAATAAATTAAAATCCCGCCCCATTAGACAAACACATTTTTGTGTCCTTTTCATTGATCAGTTTTATTTTCGGGCAAGTAGTTGGTCAGACTTCTGTTCCCGTTTTCGAACCAAACAATTTATTGTTTACCCGGGATTCGAATCCAGGGCCTCACGCACTTAACGCCATTCTAAGCAAGATGTTTAACCATTTACCTACAGAGGCGGTCTATATTTAGCCTATCTATAATACAAGTTATCTCACAATGAACGTTAACTCGGCTTTTTGGATGCTTTGCAACAGGCATGGGGCGGACACAGCATACGAAGCGTGGAGCTGTAGTTAAAATAAATTAAAAATTACTTAACTAATATATTTGGCGTTTTTAACCGTGAAAATTGGTTTATTTTACTGTACACTACGTGCATAAGTATTAAGTAGATATGTACATAAATTTATTTAATTATAGACATATTCTACAGAACATTAAGTATCCAAGTGATAAATCTATACCCAACCCAACCGAAACTATTATTTCCCCCGGAGTTGAATACAGGATCGCTCTTGCTAAGCGTCGCTTTGCTTTAGCATTTAGCATATATTATTAATAACATATTACTATTATGTCTTTTAGTTAATCCAATGGTAACAGTTGAAAGACCATCCATGGAAAATTTTTGTGTCCGTTTCATAATCGTTCTTTATACGGGGGAAAAAAGGGGGGGACCTCCGGGGCCCCCCCAAAAAAAATTGGGGTCCCCGGGGGGGCCCCCCCCCCCCCCCCCCCCCCACCCCCAGGGCGGGGCAAAACGTTAAACCATTGGGCAAGGGGGGGGGCCAGACCCAATCCAATGAGTGCATAATATTCCACACAAAGACTGAAACGCTGAGTCGAATGTTTGAGTAAGACTAATTAGAGTGGTATTTTATGAAGACCGTTTGATTAAACAAGGTAAGTTGAATAGGGCGTTTTATAATTTCATGATAATGCAAGATTTTCACTTATTACATAAAACCGTGATATCTGCACAGTATGGGATAAGCGCACATGAAATAAAATATCACATGATGATAGGTGGAATACCTTAAGCCATGTAACACCTAAACAAGACGCGCTATCGACCTATTTGGTCTTTGGATATTCACAAATCCATAGACTGGAATTAATTTTCCTATGGAACTCGATACCTCGTTACATTCCTACCACCCATTCTAATTTTATACGCCCAAACTAGATTTTCAAACGAGGTCCATCATGTTTAAAAACTTTTTTATTATTAATGTTTTGGACGTTGTGGGGATTGAACCCACGAATGTTCATTATAAACATTACTCCAACATTGTTACCATTACAACAATTAGCCCGTCAAGTCGTTTTACTCTGTCATTTTACAAAGATGATTAGATCACACTTTACAGACGACATTCTACAAGTTCAATTTTGATTTTATAGACACAGATAAAATATCTATTGTTGTAATGTAACTGGAAAATGGTCGCGAAAGCCTTTCTTAATCAACATAGCAACTATGATATGCCACCGTCTGTATACATATTCTAATTAAAACAATACAGTGTCTTATACGTGTCGGATCCCCAATTACACTGAAACGAATCATTAGTAGATTGTGAGTGTTTCATAAATATTTAGTGAGCGAGTCTAATACATTAGAACACACGAGCCATACGTGAATTATGTAACAGAAGGCCTAAGTTATAAGACGTAGCGAGAATAAAGACTAGACGATTTTTACAGTAAATAAATTTTTTTGGGTAAATGGAATGGACTTTTATTAATTAATATAATTTTTTTCTATTCTTTTTATATATAACAAAATGTATATTTATTATCATTGGGTGATTTGTTTAACTTTACAGCAAAGCTTTTTAATATTGAAAATTACATTTCCTGTTATGTATTAAATTGTATAGTCAAAATAAATTGACAGTTTTCTATAATATTTTATGCATTCAGTGTTACCTAACATTCAGCAAACATATTGCCTAAATGTGGAATGCTTTAAGCTCGTGTTCTATATGAAAGTGTACACGAAACGGTTATATATAAGCAGCTGATCTCGCAAGCGTTGTTTTGTTGTTTGCAACGTTAAAATTATGTCGATACACCTCTAACAAATTGGATAACACTAAAAACGTTTCGTGCGAGTTAAAGATAGATATTAAATTGTCACGGACATTTTTTAGATTATTTAAAATCATTCATTCATAAATTTTTTTTAGTTTCTTGAACCGGTTTCGTCCATAAAACAACGTTTTTCCGTTAGCCAAATCGAACGGATAGTTGCTTAACACCTATAAAAGATATACAGGAACGACAAGTAACACTTGTGACTTGAGTATGGTTGGTATAGTGGCATTGACATTTGACACACTATCTTTGACAGATGACAGACGATTATTGACGATATGTTGTTTTGAAATAACGCCGGGATAGGGGTTTCTAGTGGTGGGGCACAGCCTCGTGTCAGGAAGGTAGTTTGGTTTTAAAAGCGAAGCATAGAGTCTTGTTTAGAATCAATGTTAGCCACCAACGGTCGGTTGATGCCGCTATATCAAATTCCTGCGTTTTTTAAAGTAATCTGTTTGGATCGATGCGTATTTTGTATTAATTCGTTTTTTACTAATTAAATAGTTTTTTTTACCCCACGAAGAGATGTATATATTGAGTGTACTATTGGGCTATCTGACAGTGAGTTGCCATATATTTTGGTTAGGTTTTTTGTGTTGTAGCTTTATTATTTGAAGACAAAAGAGACAAACCAACACAAAGTTTTATTGATGGAAGGTAAAATGCTCCAGCTCTATAATATCTAATAGTTAGCCTATTTATGCTTTGGACATTTTTTAAATTTACTAAAGGATTTACAAATATGCTTGATCAATTCCTTAATAATCAGACCCATGGCATTCTCTTATTTTATCCCCTTATAATATTTCATCCTCGAATATTTTTTATTCAATTGGACCACAGCTCAAAGTAGAATTCAGAATACAAACATAGTTTGTTATGAATAAATAAATAATACTGATGTTCCTTTATGTTTTCTCTTACATTCTGGTTTAGGCAATTCAAGTAATAATTTAGACGAAGAGAAATACAATGTACGTAGATTTAAGGTAAGGAAATCTTTTATATTATGTCAGTCATATATATGAAGATAGTTATAATTGAAAGTCGACAAAAATGAGTATAGGCGAAATAGTAAATGTTACGAATACTTTTAAATTTGTTTCTGTATATACACGTCAACCTCAGTAAGCACTGCATGAACCCGCTACTTTATTGAGAGATTAGTTTGACACAACATACAAATAAATAATACTATTTCGCTTACATAAAAACATGTGTGTTATGAATACAACGATCCTCCTAGACCACTTAAAAGTATTATTTCTTGGGTTTAAAAACATATCTATTGTTACAGATTCTATATTGACGCCAACAAAGGATTCAGTTAACACTCACATAAAACAACGGTAAGTAACACAACATTGCGTTGTGTCACGTATATGTATAATAAAAATATGTAGTTTGAAATTAAGATAAGATAAACACCACAAGCCATATTGGATTGGTAGAGGCTAGAATAGTAAATGAGGATTATTTTATCGTCATAGTGGGTCGGTGTCCCACTCGTGGGAATTGTAGTAGAGATAATGATGTTTATAGATTGAAACCTGAATTTTAAATTAATGAAAAAAACTGTATACGATTTCTTTTAAGTAATTATACGACAACATTAAATAAACTACTGTATGTTATAAAAGGTCCTTCTCTTTTATCTATTCAATTTCGAGGCGTTATAATCTATTCACTTCACATTACCCACCAGAGATAGCCCAAGAAAAACACGGAAGCCAAACGAAATTAAAAAACCTCCACATTTAGTATCCTCTCGAAAAATGTTAATTAACTGCTTTCTGCGTATAATGAAAAATCCTTTCGTATTTTCATATAAAACATGGAAAAATTCCCTTTGAAACCCGTATTTCAAAACTTATAATGGACATATAAGTTGCATGTTGCATAATGACATTCATGTTTTCATATAGAGGGGTTTTATGGTTTATGTTTTGAGATGAGTATTTTACAACTTAATGTTTTGAAACAGCCCTTTCAGGCAGGCTAGAACAGTTATTAAAATCACGTGTCACAGTACTTGTATCAACTAAATTTTAGGGGATAAAAAGGCTTTGGATTGTGTTTGTGCTTGTGTATGTGTATTTGCGTCTGATTCACTGATTAGTTATATTTATGGGCAAGTGATTGTTTTTAGTTAACGACTTTTGTAGCTTATTGGTTAAACGCATAAAATTTTGCGTTCGAATTCGAATTTAAATTAAACACTTTAATGGTTTAAAACTCGATATGTATTAGGTAAGCTAGAGACACGGGGCGTCTCCCCGAAAACGTCAAGCCAAAGTTAACAATAATTTTTAAATAAGTTTAACTGATATGGATTGCATTTTAAACCGTTAAAATACTTTATTTTAATCTAGAATAATTCTCAAAATTATCGTCTAACATTATTCCATCTGAATTATAAGGACAAGTGAATTTTTGCTAATGGCATAGCTGATATATCACTCTTCGTTAAGTCTACTTCGCAAAAGGAAGTCGTATTTATTCTTGACAAATAAAAGTTAAAAGGTTGCCATCTTTTTCAGATCCCACTTCAACGTAACGTCCTTGCGGAGACACTGTAAGTATATTTCAGTAACATTTAGTTTATATTAATATTTGTAAGTATGTTTGTTTCTCTTTCACCCGTCAATGAAAAGACCGTAATTAATAATATTTGGTATATGTCCGCCTAATACACCTTATTAAAACATCGATTATGAACTGACAAAAAATAACAATATAGGCCGTATTTTTTAAAAGAATGAAGCAAAAATTGTTTGTTGGTTAAATCCTTGATAAGTATTTAATTCTAAATAGTTTGAATACGATGGCCCAAACCAAAGTTAACTTTAATAACTTTATTTACGAAAAATTAGTTGCGAAAAATATTTACCATTTAAAGTCTTTTACCTGTATTTACGAGCATTTATCGTTCTTGTATTATTTTACCAGATTATACAATAATTCATGTATAAACTTTTGTCAATTTTACGCTCTAATTAAGCTGTTTATCGTAATTAAATCTTTAACTAGCTCACCTGCGATCAATTATCGTAAATCTCTACAAATTACCATAAAGGCTTTATCATACCAACTGAGTACGGGTCATTTGTATAACGTTATATTAATTGGTTCATGTGGATAGGCCCTAATTTATCGGCGGTATTACCCGTGAATCTCTATGTTACCTTAGTGTTAGGTAACATGTGTATATACCAATTATATATATTGACGATAATAGGGTCATTAGTAGATTGGTGATAAAGCTATTTATGTGAATGATTGTACCTAATAACATAAAGAGCCAGACAGATAGGCACCATAACGCGTTACGGTGCGAACTAATTTACTCTCCTAATGGAAGTTACTAAGAATCTAAATTATTATATAAAGAGTTTAGTAAATCTTATCGCCTCCATAGTTCTTAATGTTGCTCATGTTAGGCACGTTTGGTTTTAGTCGGCAAGGCTCAGAAGTCTGATGAACAATTTACCTATAAATAAACTTGATCAGTTAGTTGAATGGACTCGGAAATGTGTTCGGCACGTCAAACCCTTGTCCCTTGTGGGCAATGTAATTTCAACATTAACATATTGAGGTTCAATTCTTACGCTTTATATGTGAAAAATATTAAAGTCATCTAAACATAATACATCTTATTAGATTTGAAAATATATATTTAAGACAAGTTATTCATAAACTTACTGGTATAGCCTCAAAACTAGTTGTAATTTTATTATTAAGAGAGACAATAAACATATTTATATTTAAAAATACTATGTATTTTAATATTATATATACGTAATTATTCTCTTTTTATTAGACTTAAACAATGTCACCATTCCTTGTCAACCAGCAAAATATTTTTCATTCGGCCGTAATTTATAATGCATAAAATAGCTATATTTTCCGAACACAATTTGGTAGTAGGACTTATTTCCCAGAGGAAATATCCTTGCTCCAACAAATTGATTTCAAAAACTTTTATATTTCTTTCAAGTTGCTTGCTTAATTTTGTCGTGTATTTCATTGGGGTAAGATTTATATAATATTTAATAAGAAGTTCTTACAAAACAATATAAATTATCGTTACATGAATTATGCATATACATACAAGACAAAAAGAACAATATTCAAAAAAACAATTATTACTTATAAATTTGTCGCTACTTGCTAGTGTATTGTTTGAACGAGGATTTTAGACGATCTGGACCAAGAACTTTATGTACTCAGCAAGACACGGGACTGATAAAACATACATCCATTCTGTACTGAAAAGTCCATCAATAAATGTAAAATATTTACCTAGATTTAAACTGAGAATCCCTCGTTCTGTTGTTACTACCTATACTTACTAATAGGATTAAAGTAAATATTGTATGTAATTAAGGTGGGTAGTCCACGTTTAATATACTAATAATAAAACACTTTTAAAAGTTTAAAGCGCAAAAAATATTAGTTTACTTATTTTTTATTTGTTACTGTGGCCCGACGCCGACGTTTCGTTGGTATTTGGAGAAACTACGACGGAAACAGATAGCATTTTTGACTTTGACATTACGTCCCGCCGTGACGCGCGCGCGGCTTCTGTAAATCATCCTAAACCTCCGACCGTAGGTCAATAAATTAAATAACAAAATAAATTAACTAATATATTTCACGTAACTTAAATTAAAAATATTTCATTTGAAATAGTTGAAGTATTTATTTGTTTTCATGTGCTAATTGTAAAGTTTAGAAATAATATTAGAAAACTTTGTTAATTTGTATTCGGTAAAACTGTCTGATAAAATTGATACACAAATACATTGGGTTGGGATTTGCGCAACATCAAGGGATATGAGATAGAACACCGAATTCCTATTATTAACTTTGTCAGTTATATTGGTAGCTGTACGCATTTATATTATTAACCTACTAAGACCATTGAGTATGTTTCATTGTGTAGTTTTTTTTATCATAAGGACGGACAAATATGGGGGTTCACACAATGTTAGGTGAAATACTCCAGCCATATACTATTAAGATGGGAAATCTATCAACCAATTTTGGCTTTGGATATTTGAAACACAATCAAGCTTCACGCCTTTTTTATCTATGAACAGTGGTTCCTTACCGGGACGGAATTTCGATATTCTTAGACAGACAAAGTCCGACATGTCTCAGGAAGATAATAAATTGATTACAAACATGGTAGAACCAAAAAAACATAACAGGATAAACTGAACTCTCATCATATTGGAATCGGTGGCAATAAAAGCCGATAAATCGAGCACCTACGACAAATAATGCTCTTTTCGCAACTGCCCGCCAAAAGCTAAAGAAGCCCAATACAAATTTTTTGGTTCGAAATGGGCGAATTTTCGTAAGGAAAAATGAAAACTGCCAAGCCTTACTTATTCAGAATAAGACATTTAAATAGTTTAACTTAAAATATAAGTAGCGTTCTATATGTAAATTACTTTCCATTATTAATTTTCTTCTTAGTTATTCATTATTGTTTTTTTTTTTTTTTATCTTGTATCCATGTTAGAAATTTATTACCAAAATGTGCAAGGCCTGAGAACTAAAACATGTAATTTTTTTGAGAAATTGTCTACTAGTAATTATAATTTGATTGCCCTCACCGAAACCTGGTTGAAGGCTAGTATTTCAAACAATGAGTTATTCGATTCTAGATATTCTGTTTACCGCCGTGATCGGTCGAGTTCGTGCAATGTCAAGTCCGATGGGGGCGGTGTGCTGCTGGCCGTTTCTAAGAACTTTTTTTCTGTTAGGGTCCCATCGTGGGAGTTGACATGAAGACTTTGGTTACATTCACTTAATTTCAGGCCAGATTGTTAGAAAAATTTCAATTTGTGTAGTATACCTCCCGCCACCAGTGAAGGTGAACATTGGCTCGTTTTTTAGGAAATGTAGACAAAGCGATGAATTTTAGTGACGAAGTGTTAATTGTCGGCGACTTTAACTTGTGTAAAGTAATTGGCAACCTAGTGATACAATATATTATGAAACCTAACAATGTAATGTTTTGGATTCGGTCTTGTAGACTTTATGTCTATTAATATTAAACAATTTAATTGTTCGCAATAGTATACCGTTTTTATCTAGTCTTAAGTAATTACCATTTGTGTAATGCAAGCTCCTGATATTGTAAAAATACGGTATTATCCTTCCCTTTTATTAATGAAATTTTCTGGAATTACTTTTGTGCGAGCAGAAGGTGTTGCTAAACGTAACTTCTACAAGCTAATTACATAAGGTATTAAAAGAACTGCAACTAGTAAACTGGTCTGCAGAGTTTTCCTCTTGTATTGTTAATGAAATGTAACGAAGTTGTACCATGTTCTCAATTACATTAAAATCCCGTGCTTTCACACTCGTTCTAAATATCCTGTCTGGTTTAATTCTTCCTTAATAAGCTACTGTCGAGAAAAATAAGCTAGAAAGAATATATCATCTATAAACCACGAGACGAAATAGAATTTAATCTTCTTAGAAACCGTTCCATATTGTACAATGAAGTATTTCAGGTATAGCAAAAAATTGAACTAATATACCCAAAATCCGAAATGTTTTTGGATTTTATTAAGAATAAGAAGGTGGTGAGTCTCGGATTCCTTCTAGCGTAATCATGAATGACCAGATAGGCCGGACGAATTCGAAATCGCAAATCTATTTTCACGACATTTTTCGTCGGTCTATAAGTCTTCTCATAAACTTAGGATACGTAAAATTTCATTTGAATAATAACCCAGTACATAATTTAAGTTCTCTGACGTTTTCCGAGGCAGAAATTTCTCGACTTATGAGTAAACTTGACATCGCAAAGGGGGCGGGGCCAGACGAGATACCTCCTTTGTTCAGGTTGGTCTTTTAGCCTTCCTCTTCAACTATTTTTAGTCTTGACGTGTGTTTCCTGAAGAGTGGAAAAGATCTCGCTTTTCCAGTCTTCAAGAGGATATTTGATTGAAGAATTATCGCCCAATTACTGTGTGTTTTTCTAAATTTTCGAATGGGATGTGTTATTTGAGAGTCCTTATAAATATATATCAGATGCCAAAGATTTCGGAAAGGTCGTTCTACCCAAACAAATCTTGTAGTTTCGTTGATGAACTGTGTCAGGAATAGTAGGGACACCAGTACGATAACTGTTTTATAGTGCCTTTGATATTTATCACACCTTACTCTTCGTAAACTTTCTTTCGATAGGAGTTGCTAATGGTTTATTTTATCTTTTTCGACTTTGTGTCTTGGGTCGAAGGCTGATCCATTAGTACAATTGGTCCCTCAGGATCGCATTTGGGCCATTGCTCTTTGTTTATTCTTGATGATTGGATAAACATTGCAAAGTCTCTCTTTATGCGACGACTAAAAATTTTCCGGGTTATAAAGTCCGATTCTGACGCCAACCTTATTCAAGATGATCTTAATTTAAAAGACGTTTCAAACTACATGTACCTTAATGCAGCTAAGTGTTTTCATATAAAAATACAAGAAAAAAACCGCTTGCAAGTGTAGAGCTTGACGGCGCGCATCTCAAAGAGGTTTCTGAAATTCGCGACCTTGGAATAATCCTAGACAGTAAATTAACTTTCATACCTCAGATTCACGCAGCAGTAACTAAATTGCACAAATGTTGGGATTTTTAAAACGTAACACAAATGGTTTCAAACCAAAACTAAAACTGTGTTGTACAACTCTCTGTGCGAGTCATCTCGTTTATGGAGATAATATGGAATCCTTTATATGCTTACACACACAACGCATTGAAAGTATACAGAGGACTTTTACAAGGCATCTCGCATAATGGTGGCTTCTTCATGACAACCTACCTGAGTGACTCAAAAAATTTAAAATGTGTTCATGTACAAGAAGACTCGTAGCAGAGGCTATGGTTTTGTTTAAAGTCATAAGTCAGATCCAGTGCACTACCTTGAATCAATTAATTAGTGTTCCACATTCATATCCTCGTTCTACCATCAGTAACACCTTCTACACTCCCCCGTCAAACACATGGGAATCCAAGCACCTTTTGCTCGAATGATGCGATCGTATAATAAATTTTTCGCAAGATAGGATATAGATAATTAGGAGCAAGCAAAGCACTTCAGAAGACAACTTTTTACTAAGTTGTAAGTATTACATTAGTTTACATAATTATTTAAGTTTTTTTTCTTACCATTTTGTACTTTTTAGATTTTTTTTTTCTCTTTTTAATTATTATAAATATTTCTTTAAATTAATTATCACTTATTATAGTTTAGTTGTAAAATAAGTATGTCATAGTTACTTAAGTCTGAAGTTATTACGCATAATTTGTATGAACTTAATAAGTTGTACGAATTTAATAAAAAAAAAAAAACCGTTAGGCTTCGAAGCTACGACCCATTGAAGAATAGCCATACAATGCTACCATTAAACAAATTAAACTATTACTTAGCTTATAATTAGCACTTCATCTTTTTTACTTCCTAGCATATAAATAGCATCTTAACTCCTCATAACATGTACAGTATCTAAAACCTAAATAGAAATAGTAAATTAATGTGTTTATAAAGATGTATGTAAGAAGCAGAATAATGATATCCCGACAATTATTGAATTGATAATAATAATATTTTAATAAATATTGAAACATTGAAGTGGAACGCCTCATTAAAAAGCGATTGGTTCCCGAGAGAATTACAACGAACCGAGTGAAAGAGATGGTAATGTTATTGTCTGCACCGTCTATCCCTAGGGAGAGGTCCTTTTCGATTCCTATTCTTGATTGTAATAATTATAAGATTGCATTACATTGATAGGGCTCTTGTTTCCTCGAATTATTATTTATAAACAATGTAATTATAAATGGTATTTTTATTTCGATTAAGATTAACTTAAGTTTTACAACTGTAACTTTAAATACTGTCTGTACTTTACGTAAGTACACGTTTAAATAAACATTTATATTGGTATAAAACGCGAAAGTTATCAAACTGTTATCAATCTGAGATCGCATATTATAAATTCTAGAATCAAAAAAGCAGAATACCGGTAAACGCGAGGATGTTAGTTCTTAAAAGTATTTTATTTAACTGAAGAGACCTATAGGTCACAAAATCGCTTTAAAATTGAAATAAAAATTACGCCACGAGCAGAACTTCAATAGCTGCAGCTACACACCAATTGTAATCAATTGAGCTACCGGGTCCTACACGTCATCGTCGAATGTACCTCACGCACAATGTAATTTCAACCTTCAGGCTGCGAATTAAGTACCTACAGGGCCTTTATAAATTAGGTATTTAGTTCTCATGATTACTGCAGGAAATACGATCTCATCCTTGAATTATTATTTAGTAACGCAAGTTCGAGTATTAAAGTTTAGTAATTACACGAGTCACCGACAGCGAGCCAACTTTGATAAGCTAACGAACTTTGTTCATTTGTAGAGTGCAGATAGCGATCATGCCATGATCAAGGGGCTAATAATACAACTCACAATAATTTTAATTTATCTATTTGGAGAACCTAAAATTCAGAGATTTCTAAATAAGCAAGAAGGACCTGTAGAAGAATGCATCGACTGAATAATTAGCAACAATAATATTAAACCCGAAAGTTACGGTATTATCTGCCGACATTGAATTCAAGAACAAAGTATCTATCAACAGCTTACCAGATAGAAATGTTCTATACCGATAGTTAAGCCTATAACGCATTGTCGACTAATCACCGGCGACCGAGTCTTCGGTGACTGTATGTTATGCCGCCCAGGCAACTCCACGACTCATCGCGTAGTGTCGACGCAGACATCGGTTGCCGAAAGACTGAGTCGCCGGCCACTTAAATAAGAACACTTTTCGGCTACATATAGCCAATATTCCTATACGGCGGTAAAGCGTGCACTATAAAAGAAGATACTTTTGAACATCTAGAAGCAATTGAAATATGACTCTATCGTTGCAGGCTTCAAATTTGTTAGATCCACAGAATATCAAACAACATAGTTGTACAACGCACTGGGATGTCAAGAATGCTGCACTATCCAACAGCATAAAGTTGCATACGCATGGGCTCTTACCTTTTCCATTACAGCTACTGTTTTCTCCAGCTTATTACCATCTACGATAGACGAAGTGTTGGTAGCAGGAAAAAGTTATGCATACACAAAATCAGGGAGTGCACGGAATTAAACCGGCGAAATCCACAATGAAGCGGCACCAAAAGAAGATTTAAGAAAGTTATACGAGGCCGCTAGAGGTAGACTAAAAATGTTAATCTACAAGAGTGACTGAAAATTGTTAACATAATTTTTACACAAATAGTACCAATTAGGCCAATCTGCCTCTAGCAGGCTCATATTTTGATAGTTCTATGATCACGAGTAGCAGACGCGCTCTATATGTCGTAGTTTAAAGGAATGTATAGTTTGGTTCATTACTTTAGTGGGATTAGGAGGGATATTCACTACGCTTTAATGCCTTATCCCTGATGTATTATAGTTTAAGGTATTTTACTGCATTTGACTCTGTGTGTGTTGAGTGAGAAATTGTTAAAAATGAGCTACTGAACCGTTTCAATAAAGTGAAATCTAGCAAAACATATTTCTTGATTAAGTACTATCTATTATTATTACACGTTTACTGTTTACTTGAGTAGTTTACATTTAAATACACACAATCACTTAAAACAGGTATGAAATACAAAACGTTTCAAAGTGTTATCAATAATTTGGTGCACTCTAATTAATTATTGTTATTTAAAAAGGGCCGAAGACGTAATGAGGTCATTGTTTTTGCTTCGTGAGTTTAGAAATGGAATCAAATCGTAAACTTTACACTCCATGGCATTCTGACCATCAAAAGCATCTTACTAAACAATCAAGCATACAAAATGTTTATTAAATAATATGCATAACACATAGAATTAATAGAATAGATAGGTAAAAAAGCATAGAAATCTATTAAATAATAATTATTGCAGCGTTTTTCTGTTATGCCTCACGTGCCAGATAAATATTATAACTTTACCTATATGCCTGAGGGTCTGTTGGCTAAAGTTGACAGGCATAGTGGAATAATTCCATTAATAAATGCCTTTGTCCCTTACGGTAACTACAATATTCTAGTCCCACAGTCTCGTTAAACGTATAAGGGCTAAGCAAATACGTTGTTTTTCTTCGCAGACCCTTTGTTTGATCCCAACGGACCTCCTTAATGATACTGTATACAAGCGCTGTTTGTGCAAGTTAAAAGGCTTTTATTTGAATTAACTACGTTTTACGAAGGACGTATAAACAAATGCGAAACTCTTAAGCTTTATAGACCACTATATTTTATTTACGCCGAGTCCAAACTCCATCTACTCTCGCGTCTAAATTAATATTTCGTGTGCAACAACGAACTTCTAAAAAAAATATTATATCAAAGTTTGCGCGTTCAATTTTCGATCGTCGGTTTGTAATTAAAAATTGTTTTCGCCATTTTGTTCCCTGGCACAGTGTCGATGGAACGAAATTACTGGAAAGCGAAAATTGTTTTTTTGCTTCTATAATTTGTGTGAACGAATGACGTTGCTCTAATACATTTTTTCTTTCGTTTCAGACGGCGAAAGGATTCCGGACACACAGCGGTGAGTTTAATTCAGCTAATATAAGAATGAAGCTAATTAGTTTGGGACTTCAACGATGCTTCTTAAGCTACCATATATGTGGTATAAAATATAAGTAATTTGATATTTATAAAAATCCAGGATTCATTAAAAACTTGAGTAGCCAATAATTTTTATGTTTTACATAGATAATGACAATTAGTTTACTCGCGTTTCGGTTTCAGTCATAAGTTCATCGCAATACGTACTTAGAAGGAATTAGAAGCGCACGAAATAAAATACAAATTAATTATCGCTGAAAAGTAATGTCAACATTAAAATGTTGCGCCCTTTTCGTAATGTAATCACAGTGGAATATTCAGTAACATTTCGTATTCCGTTTGACACACTGTTAAAATTCAGACAATTCTTTGATATTCGCTGTTGGATTTTTTCCCTCAAAAACGCCGTTTTTGGGTCTGTATATTTAAAAATACTGCATTGCTTTTGCCACTGTGAAATACTGTTACCATAGATTAATAATGCTGTTACTATGTTTAGGAAAATTATCTGTCATATCATATTTATATTAAACAGTAGTGTAAAAAAATTCTATCAATTACAAACTATACCAACACTAATAACTGATAGTGGACGCGGACGAATTATTTTTAATAATAATTACATATATTTTTACTAAAACGAGTTATTCTCAAAATATGAAGAATTTTCCTTTTTTGACACTTGTCTAACGTCAATCTGACATAATTTTCAACTAACGTTTTGAAGCGTATCTTATTACTCAAGCATTGCCTCTATAGCCTCAAACGAGTTCTACGCCCTTCATTTGAGAACTAAAATGTAAAATGTAAATTGTGTGACGTTTGTCAGAGTGATTTAACTAAGTACGGGTATACGTACGTACGAGTACAATTGTATTTTGACTTAACTTGACTTTATAACGTTTAGGAATTGAGGTCGACAGAATTCCAAAAATAAGGCGTGAATTAAATCTAGAAGTGTCAGGTCAGTGGGCGTTACGGATACAGTTTTCCGATCCACTGAACTGTAATTTGAAGCGCGTAAGGAAGCTGTAGCAGCTTGAGTATTACTTCGTAATAATATACTATTATATTCGAGGACTCAATGGTAGAAACGTATGGCTGTACGGTCGTGGGTCCGTTCCTCACCGGGTTCAACAATTCGACGATGAGGTGTAGGACTCGGTAGCTCAATTGGTAGAGCAACAGCACGGAACACTGACGATGCCGGATCAAGTCCTGCCCGGGTCGAAATTTTTTTCAATTTATTTTCGATTTTTAAACTTGACATATCTCATGTTTTTAATAAAACTTTTCAACTAAAAATGGTTCATCCCTATATACAGTATCAAAATTTAAAAAGGCGACTGGGTTTAATTAGTAAAATGCGGAAGTTAAAGTAGAAACGCGTAGTAAAATACATTTTATGTAAGTTTCGCCTTTCAAACCAATAAAAGTGTTTTATTTAAATGTGTACTACTAGCGTAAATGACAGACAATTAAGTGTGTAAAAGGATAATGTAATAAAATTTGCATTTATATATTCTTACATAACCTAATCGATTCTCGACAACCTACGGGTTGACCCACTATGACTATCAATTTATAACAAGCGAGAGCTCTTCGCAAATTGGGTGTCTTCCCAGAGGAAATCAAGACTAAGCTTTGATATTACTGGCAGCTAATTAGTGCTGATAGCTAATTATTATAACATGTGTTTCACCGCAACATTGTGACAGATGCAGTTACTTACTGTACTGAATATAATATAACATGGACGCGTTCAACTCTTCTACAAATTATTACAATACTATTATTTTAATTTAACAATACAACTCCTTCTTAAAACTTCATTATATTTACTTAATGACATTATATAAATCTTTAAAAATTGATGACACCGGCATAGACAGCGATCAGTACGGCACCCCTAACCAATTGGGCTACTGTCTCGATTTATATACAACCTTAATTAACTTGTACAATACCATATATTAATAAGAACAAGTTAATTGCAGTTAATATTAAAAAAATATTTGACTAAGGTGAGATTCAAACCCGACGTCAAAGTAAAAACTGCTACGCTATCGCCTTTTACTTTGACGTCAGAGACATCCTTCATCTTTAATCTCCCCATAACCACGGCTGCTGCAAAGCATCCGAAACGTCGGGCCGTAGTTAAAAATAATTTTCAAACAAGTTTAACTAAAATATATCGCGTTTTAAACGGTTAAATTGTTTTATTAAAATGTGTACTAGTCCTGCAAACTACAGAAAGTCCACAAGTATCATGCTATTGCTACCAATCGAGCTACACCTATTAGCTTTATTGGACGGTACCTATATGGGACAATGACTAGCACCCTTACTTACAGGGTACAAGAATAATTCGATTAACAAATAAAAGCAAAACTTAGTAATCTTATAACGTTTTTTTATATAAATACAAATATCGTAATAATACCAGATTCGCCTACCAGATTTGGTCTAAAAAATAAAAATATATTTTTAGCACAGACCCCAAACTACTAGGAGGCCACGCGACAGACACATAAAGGCTTTTATCTAACGCGACCCTTTCAACTTTTCCATCAAGGATAAAAATAAAACAATATAAGTGAAATAAGGCAGGAATAAAAGTATTCTTATAGGGAAAGAAAGTGTTTTGTTTAAAGTAAATGTTGTTAGGGAAGTTTTTATTTGCTTAGTCGTCAAGCGAATAAAAAGATGGCAGTGAGCTTTCAGAACGACGTGAAATAACTTAATAGACATTGGTTTTTTAATGTTTTAAACAAATACAATTTGATATCTGCTATGGACTTGTATATTTAATTGTATATAATTTTGTGATTCAATTCAAAACAAGAAAATGGAAGAATTTAAATACAATTAAGAAAATAGAGGTAGTAATCAAACAAAAATAGTGAATAAAAATAGAGAAAAGAATTGAAATGTGAATGATATTGTTGTGAGGTGAAACGATAAGAAAAAGTAGGAGTAACGTTAAAGTTCTTCGCTTGCAATCAACAAAGTATTCTTCCACGAAAGTTTCAAGATTCCACTATTACAAATTGCTAGGTTTGCAAAACCACAAAGCGAATCTTGTGTTTATGACGATGTCACAGACAATAGGAAAAATATAGCACACATTATCTCGGTGTATTCAAATATATCGTACGTATTTTATTCGTAACACAGATAAAAAAGTACTAAACCTATTCACCATCCAGCTAAAACCCATTTTATCTTGAAACATTTCGTAACTTACTTTGAATTACTCATCATTTTCAGAATATCATTTATCACAGAGCCGATTGCGTTAAGAGATTAATCTTAACGAACAGACAAGTAGCTTCGTAGCAAGTTCTACGGTATTATTGCTAGAATTTCCTCGGCTGACTTCTTATGTTGGAATTATGTAAATTTTGACTCGAGTTCGCCACGTTGGTGTTTCGTAAACCCTTTCACGAGCAACGAAAGTGGTAATTTTTACTCCTTACAATAAAGCTTATTGCTATTGTTTGTTTGAATTTGAAAATTCATATTAACCTTCAAGAAATTTATACCCATCCTTTATGATCAAAGCAGAAATAACATTATTATACAATAATATGTTATTGATAAATGTTGTTTTAATTATATATTTTTATCACGCTGTGGTCGTGGGTTTACCTGTAAAAGTATTTCAATTATTATTATTTGATAAATAATAGGTAAGCATGGCGTTCGCTTGATTGTAGGTAAATTTCCCAGCCAAATAACATCTAAATAAGATGCGCGGTCGATCTATTTTGGCTTTGGACATTCGGCTTTTTCATCTGTGAACAGCGGTTCAGGAACCGGACAGAAATTTGATTCGTACCACCCATTTAATATCCAGATTTCAAAAAAGTCCTATATGTTTCAGAAAAAAAAAATTTAAAAAAACATGTTGGAAACGGTGGTGATCGTCAAAAATGTATTTATAGTCTGTACAGTATAAAGAGATATATTACTCACCTTTCAACGACACTCAATTTCCTGTATGTCAAAAAGAAGAAGAAATCATTTCGTCAGATGTTGATTTTCGAATATCAGTCTTTCCCCTCATCTTTTTTTAATATAGAGGAGGACAGACAAGCATAGGCTACACTTGATGGGAGGTGAAATACCCCAGCCATATAACGTGTAAGCAAGATGCGCTGTCGACCCATTTTAGCTTTGAATATTCGGAAATCCACAGACTGAAATCGAAACGCAATTAAATATACGTTTTTGTCGTCTGTGGACAGTGGCTCGTGATCCAGACGGAATTCTGTTATTCCTAGCACCTATAAAGATTATAAGCATGTGGACCCGGTGGGGATCGAATCCACGACCCGTTGATTATTTGCCATATATTTCTACCATTAGACTAACCTCTTTCGAAGTGATACGTCGTATATTATTATTGATCGCATTATAAGACACCTACGTCACTATAACCGATGCATCTACTGTATTCATAAAAAGCGGGGCAAGTTGTGAATAATTCATAACTCCGTGCAGGCACGTGCCAAAGTTAAAACAGATTTGCATAATCCTCAACACAGCTAGAGTCGCTACTGAATAAGCTGCTTGAGTAGTATAGGGCTTTTTAGGGTTTCGAACTCGAGTACCTAAGCCCTCGGTACAATCTAGACAAGGCTGAATATATAAATTAACTAGCTGTGTCAGCGATTACGTCGCCGTTGTCCGAGCAGCCATTTTGGGCACCGTATATTTTTTTGGTCACAGCCTCATGTACCTTAGCCTAAAACCTTCCGCCATGAATGGTCCAAACAAAATATTTTTTTTTCAAACCGAAACAGTAGTTTATCGCGTTCAAACGAAGTCTTCAGCTGTATAATCTATACTAATATATAAAGCTGAAGAGTTTGTTTGTTTTTTGTAAGTTTGAACCCGCGAATCTCAGGAACTACGGGTTCGAATTGAAAAATTATTTTTGTGTTAGTAAGAATATTCATCGAGGAAGGTTATAAGATAAAAGTAAGTATATCTATTTAAGATTAACTTGAAAGTGCGATGGGACGCAAGCGACGACGTAGGTAACAGCTTAAATCTATAAAGATGAAGAGGGTGGTTGCAAAAACTAATATGATGGTCAAACTAACTATTTTATGCGGACGAAGTCGCTGGCACAATTAGTACTAGTATAATATAACGTACAACCAAAGTTTTATAAGAGCCGTATCGTAATCCTTTCGTAATCCTTTTATTTTACTGGTATAATACGGCCACTGAACCTTAAAATATAATGAACTGACGTCAAACGGATTTGATACTATATATTAAAAATCGATTTAAGATATTATGTAATGCCAGCATGTGAAAAATATTAAAGTTTTCAAACGTTAAACTCTGTAATTTTATGTTCAATGCTATTTTTAGGCTTCTATAATTCATCTTAATACAAACGTGTTAAGGTTGAAATTACGTTGCGCAAGCGGTGCATGTATCAAAGTGCATTTCTAAAATCTTATTTTAATTTATAAAATCCTATCATGTGCAATGATTATTATAAAATACGAGTATTAAAGTTTTTAATTTGGAACGTTTTCATTAAATTCCTTCTTTGTACGTAGTTATATTTTGTAAATGAATATAATATCGCGTTTTGGTTTTAAAAAGATTTCTGAATATTTGAAGCCAAAATGAAGAATGTTCAGATGTTATAGGGCTGAGATAATTAATTTTCCATCAAGTGATATGATTGTCTATCCTCATAAAAAATTGGCTTTAAATATAAAATATGTATATACATTTGTGACCTTATTAAGCCTTTCTTTGTTTCAGACCTCAAGATACGCCACAGGAGTCCCAATATAAAACAGGTAAGAATGAAAAGTCAGATGGCTGAAAGCTTGAAAGGAACGATATTGGCTTTAAACTTTCCAGGTCAAAGTTAGTGTGATTCTAAATCAAAGTTTGGAGCAAAATAGCGACACGATCGAGCTGTGAGTGAAAAGGCACTGAGCGAAGTGGAAAAATGCAATTAAGAAATTTCTATTAAGCTTATCATCGATATAAAAATTTAGTTTTAGTAATAAGAAAAAGCCTTTGATGCATCTCCAATAATAAATTATTTATTTATTTATTTTATTTCACTCTATTTTATAATAACATAGATTGTTTTTTAATTGTTGACATTGTTTATTACTATTAACATATATAATACGAACCCATCTTTTCCCACTCTGTCCTATTTCTTCCTTTTTTTTTTCACGGAGGAGATATAAATTGTGTCCACAAAACTTATACTCTTTTTTTAAGCACATGATTGGGTCATTAAAGCTTTGGTAAACCAACAGAACGGAACGCTACCGACGTGGGTTCTAGTCCCACCCGTGTCATCATTGCATTTCAAATACTTTTAACGTATTATTATTAAACTTATATTGACGTGTATCAGGAATTGACAAAATTATTAAAAAATGTGTGCCATAAACTACCGTTCTCTAACTGTATTCATGTCATTTACTATTTTAATTTGTTAAGGCTAATACAAACAGTGTGTTACAAAACTGTTTAACTATTCGGATGCTGGCTAGTCATTCCCCAAGTTACGTAAGTTCATTAATCTAAAAGCTAACTAGAAACGTCTAAACGACCGCAACCAAATAAACAGCTTGATTGCTGCAAGATCTAATTCAAAATAAGGTTTGAGGCACACATAGCTAGTATAACCTTTCTTAAACTTACTCATTCAATTGTAATAATAGAGCTATCTCTGTATCTTCATAATAATACGTCTTCACGAGGAAACCAGCATGTCTTATAATTAATGTTACATATAACTTGTATCATCAACACACTCTTGGCCTGTGTGGCAGATTTAGGTCTTTTAATCTAATCAAAAACTACATTTTGGCTGTAGACAATACAAAAAGGTTTTTTTTTTTAATTAGAGCTGTAGTCATTAGTTTGTTCATCAAAAAATAATTTATTATAATGCGATATAACTCATTTATATCGCAGTGTAATCCATTGTATTTTATCAAATTATGCAGAACTTATAGTTAAAATAACTGAGTTTCTAAACTATAAAGCCTATCATGATTGTAACAAATATTATTTCAGCTGCACACCAACAGCTTTGTTATAAAAAAAACACAATATAAAAAGCGGATCCTAGTTGCGCTGCATTGCAATGGAATACAAAATTTTACATTTGTTTAAAGTCACACAGAAAGGGAATAAATATGGTTTATTCAGATAGTAATTATTATCGTCTACGTGGTGTTATTTCTACGTATTCACTGGAAAAAATATCTTTATAAAAAGCGTGCTAAGGAGCATTGTTACAGTCATTTTGTTACCGTCAAAATTGCTTGACACTCTTCAATAGTGTGAAATTGGTTCTACTATATTGAAATATTGTTTTATTTCTAGTGGTATGTGACTATGTGAAAGGTACTTAAAGTTAATCTAATCCTCTTATGTAAGTTCACTCCTCGTTAGTACGATTTTTAATACCAATTCTTTAACATACAGATTTTGTAGAAGATTTTCTTTAAAAAACATCCGCGCACATATATCTCTTACATAAAGTATTACTACCATTTGTACAGTACTTAAATTAAATGCAAATTACCGTAATACCCGTATAACGTATGCTGTGTTTCGATAGTAGATACGCTTCCTAGGATGCGAATTTGTAAGTATAATTGACCATAAATCATCACTGGTCGAAATTACCTCCGAAAATTCTTTCCCGACACCCGCGGGAGCAACCAATTTGATTCGCAAATTGCAATCCGTCCCGTCGTAATTATATTCGCTTTTCGTAGGGTGACCATGACTATAAAGTATTTAAAAACTTTGTTTTACAACATTTAAACACTTAAGTGCGCAGAATCTCTGGAAATATTATTTGGTATGTAGGTTTTACATAAATGTAAAAGGACCAGTATTTTATGTTACTAATCGCTTTACAACATTCTTAATATCAAGATTCTAAATATTAACAAAGTACTTAATATACTGAACAAGCAACACTTATTAACTAAAAAATGTTTCAATATACAAAATGCGTGTAATAATATAAACTACGTACCAAAGAAAAGTTCTTAGGAAAATGACAGATACTTTAACTGTACATTGACGATAAATATCCAACCATCGTTTGATTACCCAAATCAAGATGATGATGTAAAAATTAACACATATTTCATACATTCCTTGTTATAAAATTTTGCAATAGACTAATAATCATGCAATCATAATTGCTTTCAATAGATACTCATAATACTGATTACAGGTATATGACCTTTACCCGAAGCATGGTCACCACATTTGCCCAGAATATCCAGCAGTAACGAGGGTCGATAATGAGAGGATGGCCATTTCATTTTAACTCTAACAGCTTTCGCAAATCACATTGCATGCTCATAGGTTTTGACAGATTATATTTCGAAATACTTTCTTCCACCGGAGACTCGTAGTGGGCAACCCTCCAAGCTGTTAACTGATTGCAACGGAACTCGCTTCTCAAAATAGTGTTGCCTGTTTAGGGCAGAGACCGTTTTTAGGTTAACAAAACGCTCTGTCAAATTGGAATGGATCGGACTTTTGTAATCGAGAGAGGTTATATTTTTAAGCTTTGCCTTGTACCGATATATTTTATTTGCTGGCACTATAGCAATTTTGATTGACATATTACAGACTATGGTCAATTAACAATAAACAAAAAAATAATTAGATACTTTTTTTATTAATTTTTAAGATATTTATTGAAAACAAAAATAAAGATTAGTCCGCTAGGTGTATCGACCTACGAAGGGAAACTAGTATAATATATACCGTTAGTCTCCCCGTGAACACGGCTGCTGCAAAGCATCCGAAACGTCGGGCCGAAGTTGGAAATCATTTTCAAATAAGTTTAACTAATATATCGCGTTTTAAACCCTTAAAACCTTTACCGTTAGTTCCCTTTACATAATATAATAAAATTATATATATATAAATAAAAATAAAATAATAAAGAAATATTGACATATAAAAAGTGAAAGCCCGTTTTCCCCTCGTGGGGCATGGGGCGAACACATTTCTGTGTCCATTTCATTGATCCGTTCTTTTAACGGGCAAGTAGTTGATCAGACTTCTGTGCCCTGCCCGAACGAAACAATTGTATGTTTCCCTGGGATGCGAACTCGGGACCTCTCGCGCTTAACGCAAAGCTAGGCTATACGTTTAACCATTTGGCTACAGAGGCGGAATATTGACATATAAAATTGTTTATTTTCAGATGACAACATAAAACAAAGACAGAAGCGCTTTTCTGACAGTCGGGTCGTTATAAATCAACATTTCACGGAAAGAACGTTAACACCCGGAGGCGACGTAAGTTTTGTTCTACATTGAACGAAATTTAATTCATAGCTATGTTTTATATCCATCATTAAATCAACTGCAAGCTCATAGTTAGGCTCTTTTTCGACTGCAAGCATAGCACAGACAATTCTAATGCTATACTTTAATCTAATAACTACTAATACTAGCTGTGCCCGCGACTTTGTCCGCGTAGAATAATTATATCGGGGATACTGTGTCGGACATTTTTTTCATTTTATTTATACCATTATCAAATAGAAACATTTTTTTTACTTTTCGTTTTTTTATCGTTTTTGCAACGTACGCAACGGAAGCTCTCAAAAAAGAATGATTTTCCCCGTTTTTCCACATTTTCCTCTGTATCTTCGCATTGATCGCAGCCTGAATTATACCTTAATGCCGTCTTTGATACATGGTCTAAAATGAATATAAATCAATTCGAACCAGTGGTTCCTGAGATTATAAGTATAGATATATCTAATTGCAAATGCTGATAGCTCATACCGCAATAATTTATAGCTTAACGTAAATAACGTGGCAATAATAAAGTATGTATTTTCTACTATTTCTAAAGTATTAACTGTAAGTGTTTATAAACGTAATCAAAATTGTTATTAGTAATTGTTGTGGGTAGTTTTGGTTTTTAAATGTTATATTAATTTAAATATAACACTTTAACGGTTTAAAACGCGATATATTAGTTAAACTTATTTGAAAATGATTTTTAACTTCAGCCCGACGTTTCGGCTGCTTTGCAGCAGCCGTGGTCACGGGGAGACTAAAGATGGACGATGTCTCTGACGTCAAAGTAAAAAATTGCTACGCTAGCGCCATCTGTTCCGTCGAAGTTGGTATTTGGCGAAACTGGCCGGGTCCTTGCAGAATTGACTAACGTTTTAAACCGTTACAGTGTTTTATTTAAATTTGTACTACTCGCGTAAACTATAGACAGTATTTAAGTTATATTAACTTGATATTGTGTAATCAAATTCTAGATACATAATATTTTTATATGTTTGATCTAGAGTTCTCTTGCATTCTCTTTTATGACATGTCTTTGTATGAGAAACACTTGATATCATAGGTCAGTCTACAATGTGCAGCGATAGCGGACAGACCTCCCCAGTTCACTTGGCAAAGAGACGGTCTCATAATATCCAGCAGCACAGATTCTCGGTGAGTTTTATAGACACTAGCTGAGATCGCGACTTCGTCCGCGTCGAATAGTTATAACAATTCTAGATGGCTACCTATAGAAAACTTCGTTCGCTAATTATCTATATGACGAATACAGTAGAGTTAAATGCAAGGTTAGTATATGAAATAATTTATTTATTTACTATTAGGCTACCGTATAATCAGTAAATCTTGAATTTAAAAAAAATCTATTTAACGGTTTAAATCGTGAAAAATATTAGTTAATTTATTTCACATTTATTTTAACTTCAGCCCGACGCATATATTTAGCGTTTAAACCGTTAAAAAGTGTTGTATTTAAATGTGTACCAACTACTAACTAACTTTGTATGTGTAAGATTAACTTCTTTTCTTATTTTCTGTCTAGATACGCTTTGGGTCAAATCATGAGGCCCGATGGAACAGTACTAGCCCAGCTAAATATATCCAGATTAAGAGTGGAGGATGGTGGTCTCTACTCGTGTACAGCAAAAGAAAGTGATCAAATAGCTGTGCATGAAAATAGACTGGACGTTTATGGTGAGTATCTAAATTCTAGAAGATAAAAAGTTTATGTGTAGAAAAAATCTTATGATAAAATCTATTTAGATTGAAAAAAATACGACACAAGGGTGGTTTGAACAGGCATCTACAATGCAACGTACTGCTTTAAGACAGTAATTATTGGCCGGGGCAACAGTATGGAACGCTGTGGATGCCGTTTCAAATTCCGCCTCTGTTGCATTTGTTTTCAATCTAAATATATTTTTAATTTATGTAATGCCATCGTGTGCAATAACATTTTAAAAATATTAAAGAGTGAATCCTGTTATATATTGCTATATTTTTTTATGTTTCAGGGCCACCATACATAAGAGCTCTTCCTCCAATTAAGGTACAAAGCGGTGAATCCCTGAACCTAAGGTGTCCTTATTACGGATATCCCATAAGGTAAGTTATTTTTTTACAATAAACAACAAGTTGTACGTATCATTAACATCGTATCCAGTATGTTCAAAATTCATTTAATTGTTAATTAAACTATAATTAATATTTGAAAATTCTGGACTTTAAATTGATGGTAGTGTTACATAATATCGTAGAGTCGACGTTAAAATGTCAAAGTTCTGTCCGGATCACGAAATACCTTCTACAGATAGAAGAACCTGTTGATATAGCTTAACAGCGCATATCGATGATACTGTCTGTAGTTTACGCGGTTAATACACATTCTAAAACACTTTAACAGCTTAAAGTGCGAAGTATATTAATTAACCCAATTACATTTTTTTAAACTATGGCTGTTTCGGATGCTTTGCAACGGCCGCGGTCACGAGGAGACCATTGTAATAATGATGTTACAAATCGGAGCATCTTCTATCAAGTGATCTCTATCCTAATCTACTATTATTAAATGAAATTTTGTAACTTTCAGCAAAATCGATTGGGAATACAAGGGAAAGACGATAACATCGAACAACTTATTTCCGAACAGATACAAACGGAGTCAACGTAGAAAAACCCATATCAATGGAAACCGACGTAACACGATGCATCTAAAACGGAAGCCACGCAGCGCCGCTAACATCCACGGCGTTCTTACCATACCGGAAGTCTCGAAAGCTAATAACGGTGCTAAATACACCTGTACTGTAACAAGTCCATCAGGGGAGATGGCGAGACGAGATTTCGACATCAAAGTCATAGAAGCGCCTATATTAGATGATCTTCTACTGGGAAACAACTTGCAAGAAGGACAGGTGGCTAATATCTATTGTAACGTCAGAACGGGTGATCTGCCGATACATTTCGAATGGCTGAAAGACGGGAAGAGGATTCCTAATAATTTGAAGGTCATTTTTAATTGTGTTTAACTGTGTAAAACTTGAATTTATTTTATAATCTTGCTAAATGCGTTAAAAAGTTTTCAGTAACGTAGCAGTCGTGTGTTTAATATATAATTTTTGTTTTATTCTTTCCTAGCTTAAAATTTTAATGTTTCAAAAGATACACTTACTAAAATATGGCTTAAATTTTAAAATACTTTAAAAACTTGAGTCATATTCTAGTAAGTGTATTTTTTCATTCATATTTATTAAATACTTTAACTATATGCTAAAATTAACACTCACAATAAATAAAAGGTATATGAAGTTAATAGATAATACTATTAAATAAAACTCTTTAACGGTTTAAAACACGATATGTATTAGTTAAACTTATTTAAAAATTATATTAACTACGGCGTAGAGTTTCGTATCTTTTGTAGCAGCCGTGGTCTTAACTAATAAATTTCGCGTTTTAAGCCATTAGTGTTTAATTTAAATGTGCACTACTCGCGTAAACTACGGACAGTATTTAATTCATATTTTTTCAACAGGTCGTAGAACGTAGTTCAGAGTTATTCAGTGCGTTGGTAATCAAAAGTGTTGCCCTAGAACACTGCGGTACTTACACTTGTGTGGCGACGAACCATGTGGCTACAGTCAATAAATCAACAGAGTTGTACATAAAAGGTAAATAGCTAATACACGTTTTCATTTTAGTCACAAAGTATTTTGAAAGCCCTGCATCAAATCTACTTTCGCTAAAAAATCAAACAAGAATATAAAGTAAATATTGCATTTCTACGGTAGCAAACAACATTGTACTTCATGATTCAGTTAAGAGCCCTGTAATATAATCGTGACTATATGTTGTAACTAGTAATTTATTTTTATTTTTACTATTTTTATGTCAAAGATCTTTTAGCATGCTTTTTTCTTCTTTGTAACCTATGGATCATTTAAGATGTTACAAAAAGTTTAGTCTTTTGTACGTTGTAATATGTTAACAAGGTTTAAAAACAGAAAATTTCTTCCAACTGTAAGTACTACAATACAAATTCATTCATTCACTTCCAGTTTCACCTAAATGGTTGTTGGAGCCAGCAAACTCATCTGTAGTTCTTGGTAAGCGCGGTAGTGTCTCTTGCAGTGCAACCGGTTATCCCATGCCACAAGTCCACTGGATGAAGAAAGATGGTGAATAATATTTTTTATATATTCCATTATCCCTTGTAAATGTGCTCTAAGACCCGAAAAATGTTTCTTTAGAATTTAGTAGATGTAGACCTATATCAGGTTAAACACTATATTTGCCCCACCCGACTAAGACCCGAATGTTCACAAATGTAATGAATAAATAAGTACCTTGTTCTTTATTTCATCTAAACGAAAATGCCTTCTAAGATCTGTTCTATCATTCAATATATTTGATAAATTCATTTCCAGCAATTCTAGGAACTTGGCAGCCGGTACTAGAACTAGCTGGTGGGGGTATCCTCAGTCTAACAAACGGAACTCTAGTTATAGACGAAGTCTCTTTATCCGATGAAGGACTATACTCCTGTAACATTGAAAACGGCGTCGGAACACCACTAAGCAAAACTATTTGGATCACTGTAAATAGTTGGTATTTAATTCATATGTATTTTTTGGGTTCTTGAACCGTTTTGGCAAAAGGACGCATAGGAAACCAACAATGTTGGATATTTTTCCCTTTTTTACATTTCCTGCTGTTTCTTCGCTCCTATTAATCACAGCGATCTTTTATAGCCTAGCCTTCCTTGATAAATGCTGTAACTAACACAAAAATCATTTTTGATTTCGAAAATTATATTTATAATTTAATTATAAAATATATTTTACTTCTTCAGAACCAGTTCATTTTGTTACATCTTCGCCAAATGTTACATCGCGAGCGGGACTTCCCCTCTCGATGCAGTGTATTGCAAGAGGAGATGAACCCATCCAAATAGCTTGGACTCTTAATGGAAATAATATTGACTTTCGTAACCACAGGTAACAATTTATTCAATTCAATTATTTTAATTATCACAACAATAACAGTAATGTTCTTTATCTTCGAAAATTATCCTCTTTTCAGATTAAAACACTCTGAAGTTAAGTCCTCATCTGCTGTTACTAGTTCCATTAATATAAATTTTGCAGAGACGAGAGACGCCGGAGTATATACATGCAAAGCAAGCAACCCCTATGGCATGGCTACATACAATCTCTATATTCATATCTTGGGTATGACAATATGTATTAAAACTTGCTGCCCCCTTGTTTATTGGAAGCAATATCTTTATTGTTTACAAAAAAAGTTTTAAACAACGGTGGTTATGTTCATCAGCTCTCACATTACGATTTGGGATCCAATCTTCTTTAATGCAATAGCAATAATAACACAAAGTTTTAGTACGTAATATATAATATATGGTATTATAAAAATATAGGTGACAATAATAGGATAAAGAAATCCTGATATAAATATACTGTTAATATTTAATTTAAATCTATAAGAACTAGTAATGATGTATTTTTTCAGAACCACCGACTCCTCCTTCCGAATTGCGTATTGAGTCTGTTACATCGAGATCAGCGATTATATCCTGGCGAGGCAGCTCCGCTCAATACACTTTACAACATGCCCCAGCAAATGCAAAGTGGGACGCAGCAGATATTATTAATATCACCAGGTCTCCCATCCCATCATTTGATATACACTGACGTTACAAAAAGTAAAACAAATAAAAAAATATTTTATTTCCAGCAAAGAGAATGAGATTCGTCAAGTATTTAAGCTCCAGAACCTTCGTCCGGCTACCTCATACTCAGTTCGCGTTGCCACAGTTAATCAAGTTGCATTGAGTCACTTTACCGAACCTGTACACTTCAATACAGAAGAAGAAGGTATGTATTTCACTCTTTCAATAACTTTCATATTTGAGAAAGCATTTGCAAATTTCTTTACCTGACGTACTAACGAAGGCGAAAACACACGATGCATAAAAAAATAATGACTAACTAATATAATTTTATAGCTCCATCGTCAGCGCCACAACAAGTACGTGTATCGCAAACAGAAGAACCGGGGGAGTTGTTTCTAACGTGGTCGCCACCAGATAAAGAAACGCATAACGGTCACATAACGGGTTATCATATTAAAGCTGTTCCTCAGAACATTGGAGTTGGTAAGCGGCTTATAAATTTTAACACCCAAGATCTCCTCGAACGCGTCTTAATTTGAAAATGCACGTAAATGTTTTCAGACGACGCGGAAATGAGGACATTGAAAGTTTCCCAGCAAAGTGGAAAACAAGAAACAACTGTTAGAGGACTTTTAAAGAACACCAGGTACTCAACATGTCTAAATTGAAAAGTTCTTAAAAGTAAAAATAACTGGAGATATGATTATTCATTTCTTAATAATGTAATTGCAGATACGCTGTCTCTATAGCCGCATACAATAGTGCTGGTTCAGGTCCCTTTTCAGTGCCAGTTTTTCAGGAGACAAAAGCTGGAGGTAATCTTAATACCCTGTTTCTTTAGTCTACTGTAAAATAGATATCTTTATATCATAACATTCAATATTCTAGCACCGGAAAGCGCACCATCTTCAGTCGAGTGTACAGCAGTGTCTCCGACATCACTGAGATTAGGATGGCAACCACTTCTTAAAACTGCTGAATTACTTGGTTACACCGTGCTTTACGCGACTGATGGTAATGTCAAAACTTACAACTATGAAATAACTATATTGGTACTTACTAAAAAATCTTACTGTTTACAGAGAGTGCTTGGCATAATACGTCAGCTGTTCACACTGAGCTATATCTACAAAATTTAATGAAATACACAAACTACACTATTAAAGTAGCTGGATTTTCTAGTTACGGCGTTGGGCCTTTTTCTTATCCTATTATTTGCGCAACTTTGGAAGATGGTAAGTTTTTATACTGTCTAATAACAAGGGCGAGACAAAAGATTCAATTCCTATGTTTTGGATGTATGTTACTCAGTATTAAATAGGTTTTATTTATACCAGTTCCCGGACCGCCCGCAGATATCAAAGTTCTGGTTTTGTCACCGACGTCTTTGCTAGTTAGCTGGAAGTCTCCGGATAAGCCAAATGGAGAAATACTCTATTACACAGTTTACGCTAAACCTATTGGACTCAGGTATGATAACAATAGATATACTAAATATAGACTACAGTAAGATAAAATGTAATTACCGTTAAATGTCATGAATATATAATATGTGAAAAATAAGTGGAAAACACTATATACATAAAAAACCGCATTACATCTTTAAATTTATTTAGTGGCGGTGTAACATCAAGTCAACGGATAGATGCAAGTCGCAGTACAGCTGAAGTAAAAGACTTGAGTGTATCTCGCACGTATGAGGTGTGGGTTTGTGCAACTACCAGAGCAGGAGAGGGAAGGCCCAGCAAGCGGCTGAGTCAAATGCCTACGCAGAGAGGTATGTCTACATTTAATTATTTGGACACTTCAAAATTACACATACTACGACAATGAAGAACAGAAGAATAATGTTATAAACTACTACATATTTTCGTTGTTTGCCCCCAGTTGTAGCTGGAATATCTTCGCTAGGAGGAACAATATCAGTTGGAGCTGGTTCTTCTCTGCTATTGAGATGTGAATGTGTAGGATCTCCAGCAGCCCGCACCGTGTGGTATCACAACCACAATATTATTACACACCATCCAAGATTTACAAGAAACCATGATGATAGTCTGCTTATTAATAGTGAGTTAACATCATTGACACATACCACCTCATGCCCAAGAGGGGACACTCACTTTAACACCATTACTTTAATTGAAAGTGATCCACGACAAGGCTGATGTAGAGTTCAGAATTTTGGTTAAGAATTATAACTGTCTCTGAAGTGTGAATTTGTGCTTTATATCATGACGACCTATGTTCTCTTTTTCAGACATAGATCAGTCACTAAGCGGGAACTATACCTGCTTAGCCAAAAACTTGTATGGTTCTGATTCTGTCGAGTACACAGTCATTGTACTACCATTACCAGAACCGCCGGTTTTACGTGCCACTCCTTATAAGGACTCTATTCTCATCGAATGGGAACAACCTAATTACTCTGCTAATAGAACATTAGGACAGAAAATATGTAAGTCTATGAGAAACTTGATTAATACACGAGCAGAACTCGAATTCAGGATCATCAGCGTCCATGTCGTTGCTCCAGCAAATTCGAATTAATTTTTGAAAGTAATATTTCAAATGATTTGGAACTTTACAAATTTTATTACTTTCATTAGTCTCCTACATACTTTTGACTTAATGTCGTACTGTTTTATCGACAGCGTACAGCCTAACCTGGAAGGAGGCTAATGGACCATGGCAAGAGTCGTGGTCACCTGATGAATTACCAGATCTTTCTGATAAGCTACCTAATAAATCGGTACAGAAGTATCTCCTGACTGGCCTAAAGTGTGGAACAAAGTACTCCATAAGAATAACTGCGTCTAGTAAAGTTGGGACATCCCAGCCAGCTTATATGGAAACGAGTACTTTGGGAGGAGGTGACTATTTTTTTTCTTTTATTTAATATAACTAGAGTGCTAGTGCACCATTGGTATCTCTGATTCGTTTTAAATAAAAATAATATTAGTAACATAACTTCATTCTTGTTCTTCCACCTACTTATTTCTAACAATCTATTCTATGTATCCAATACATAAATTAATGTAAAATATTAGTAAAAAAAGGAAAAACTATTTCTTTTTTATTTATTAACAATGTTTAGATAAAAAATATACCATACAAACAAATTCTATTAAACGTTGATCACACCGGAGTTATTTAGCACTCCTTGATATGTTCACAGTTCCAATACCACCAGCATCCAATGAATGGTTATGGAGTAACAGTTCCCATATGTATATACAACTAGCGGGGTGGGAAGAGGGCGGTTGCGATATGCGAACTTGGGACATTGAGTACAGGACACTTGGCTCTAGAGTTTGGACAAAGGCCAGAAATACCTTGGTAAATGCTTATTAAATGTATCCATTTCAGATTTAATATCCTCGAACATATTATTTACTACATAATGTTTTAAAAGGGCAAATACACTGCCTCCATTTTGTGTCCTGTTTGACCATCTCCTTATTTCTTGTGAATTCAAACCCAACCGATCCGTCTCGCACTTTACGCAATGCTAGCAACACTTCAAATATTAGGTACAGGAGCGGTTTCTGTTTATATGTTTGTGTATAAAAAAAATAAAATTCTACTTATGGCAAATCGAGTCCTGGAATTTAGAATAAATGTTTGGCTATTGTTTTAAAATATATTATTTTCTAAAGCTACTCGTATCTCGTACAAACACAAAATTAATATTTTGCAGATGTACTCGGATACAAGCTGGGATCTGCCTATGTATCAAGGAAGCTATCGTTCTAGTTCCTTCGCAATTTCCGACTTATCGCCTGGAACTTGGTACCAGGTCCGCGTAACAGCAACGAATGAAGCTGGAAGCGTCAGCAGCATTTATAACTTCGCTACGAAGAACTTGGATGGCAGTAGGCATATTTACTCTTATTTTATACTACATATTTAAATCTTTAGATTATTGTTCTTAGGCTAGATAAATTTAGCAATTAGTAAAATACAAATTGTTAGAAAATTCACCAAAACCATTTTCTAATAGCGTGTGACATATAGCGTGTGATATATTTATATTTATATATTTTCTTTAAAATCCCGATGTTTAAGAATTTGTCACTTCTGGTTACAATTAAAGGAAAATATTTTCCTATTAAGGATAAATAATAGTCAGGAGTGGTGGATAAATAATTAAGGAAGTGTCATTATTGATCAGGGTATTTGCTGGTCTTTTAAAATCTCAGAACATAAAATATATTGTCTATATGATTACTATTTTAGGTGAAGTCGGGCCTCTCTCGGATGTGTTAGATTTGAACATGTTGGTGATTATCTTCAGTTCTATTCTTCTAGTTGTGTGTCTCGTCTGCTGTGTGTACATTCTACTTATGCGACAGAGGTGAGGGCGTACATAAGTATTCTTAGTTAGTACAAGAATTTGATGCATTTAAGTATGTATTGTACCACTTAAATACGTGGTCTAAAACGGTGTAACCATTAGAAGTGTTTTCTTTTTATATATCGTAGGAGTTATTGACCCCTTTTAAAACCTTTTAACATCTTGTATTTGGTATAATTTCGTGCTGAATAACGTTGAAGACAGAGTATTTTAAATAATGTGGTAAATACACATTTTTTTTCTTATATCACTATTAAAGGTAAAATAGAGTAGAGGTACATTTTAATTTATCTTTTAACAGAAGCGGTACTTTCATAGAGTATAGAGACTCTATAACTATAGACAATAAATCGGAAAGCGGAAACATGGCGGATGCTACGCATGGTAATTTGGCGGCAAAGGAAAATGCACTAAATGCGCAAAACAGAATTTACAGTACACCGATTCCGGTTAGAAATAATAGTAAGCATGGTAAGTGTTAGTGGCTATATTTAATAATCATTAAATATTAATATAATATACATATATTATAACTAGGCGTTGATTTGTAAAAAAAAACAAATCTGAATGTTAAATAGGTGACAGAACTATCAAAACTCCGTCCGAGCCACGAAGTGCCGTCCACAGATTTCAGTTGTGGATTTCCGAATATCCAAAGTCAAAATAGGTCCACAGTGCATCTTGTTAAGTTGTTATATGGCTGGTGTATTTTGCATTCCATCAAGTAAATCCTACGCTTATATGTATGCCATCCTTTCTCATAAAAAAACTTGCATTTTAAAATTTCAGAGCTGTATGAAATAAGTCCGTACGCCCAATTTGCTGTTGGCTTCAGGACCTTTGGACATGTGGAAAATCAGGACATTCCGAATGGACATCGAAAACATCGATTTGATTCTGGTAATATTACCGTCTTCGTTGTCATCACTTTTTGTCAATTCAAATAGATTTTATATTTATATAATGGACTATCTGACAATGCGCAATTAACGTTTAGCGAGCAATTTATATGTTAGATTTTAGATTTGATATATTTCAGCAAATATGTATCAGATTAAAAAAAATACATTTCTCTGGGGTTCCTTTACAACTAACAAAATATAAAGTACATTTTAATTATAAAAATCAGTAATATAGACCAATATGTGTCAAGTGTTTTTTATTGTTTCAGAAACAAGTTTCCAAATGTGTTCCGAGTCGGAGGATAGCGACACAATATCTAAGAATACATTAAAAAGCATTCCGAGAAGTAAATGCTCAAAAGGTTTGTGACTTGTTATTGGTAAGAGCAAAATTATGATGTTAGACTAGTAGGACATAGGTATTGATTCCTAAGCAGTTTCTGGAGTTTACTTTTAACGATTTTAAACGTAACATACTTTAGTTAACTTATATACGGCATAGCATCCGTAACATCGACCCATAGTTAAAATAAATGAATTAAACTAAACTAAATTCTTCATTATTATGTTTTGTGCAATAAAGAATATATAAATAAATAAACTAAATAAATGAGTTAACTAATATAATTTGCGTTTTTAACCGTTAAAAGTGTTTAACTTAAATTTGTTGTTACTTCTTGAGAGTTGAGAATTTTGTTTTGAAGCAATAATTTAAAAAAAATATTCAGAATCCTTTCGTATTTTCTTTTCAGAACTTTGCCGAACGCCTCATTACAGATAACCAGGGACTTCTTTTTTTAATAATTCTATTGTATTTTAATAGCCAATACGAGAAGATTTTTCTACATATATTATTCCGAATTGAAGTTCTTTTGTTTTAAAGACTACAGATAATTGGAAAAAAATATTGGCCTCTGTGTATATATATATAATATTATTTATTTTATATTTTTATTATTATTTTATTTGTTATTTGCTATTTTTGTTTTTTTAGAAAAAAAATTAGATGTCGTAGAAACTTTTTAACAGTTGCCAAAATCAGTAAGTATTTCCATATTAGAATTAAATTAGATTCTTAAACATTTAAAAACCAGTTTTAAATGTTTTTTTTCATTGTAGCTATTATGTTCGTTTAAAAATCTATTAATTATTAGAATAACTACCTTACGTTACAATGCAACTATTATATTATTGTAAATAATATTTGATATTATAGTGGGAAACATAGTTTAGCGGTAGATAACTTCGTGTACAAATTGGAATCTAAGTTCTGCTGGATTTAGATACTATTAAATTTGATTTTTTATAACACTATTGTTAATCTTCGAAATTACAAGACTGAATATTTATCGTCTTTTATAAGTTTAGTGTTAATATCATTGTATGATTAATTTTTAATAAAATATGATTATTTAGCACATTTTTTATTTGACATTTTCCCAATGTTGCCTCGTTCGATAATAATTAAATAAATAAATGCTGTAGACTAAGTAAAATAATACAAAAACTATTACCATATTAATTCCTGCTCCACTTAACTTTCAAATTAATTAATACTTAAATTTAACTGTCAAAGCTGACAATCTGTCAACAAGTCGCTATGAACTGTCAAAGTGTCAGTTGCGCGACTGTTTCCATTATTGTCCACTACTGCATCCAAACATCACCTGTGGTGTTACCACTGACACAATGGGGACCTCGAGGTCGATTCATCAGATCCGTCATATCAAATCTAGCATGAAAATAAATTGATTTAGTATTTAACCCCTATTATGACCCGATTTAAATAAGCAACATGCTAGCACGGAGTCCACTAATACTAACTCTTTCGGGCGAGTATTTGCGGCTAGACTAAGGGTGCTCCGAGATGGCATGGGTCGCAGCAATGGGGGTTGAAGCTTGAAGAGTTGGACGGATGATCACCTGAGTGAGGAATAGGCGAAACACGGACTTCCTTTTCGTTCGTTGGATTGTAGATTATTAGTATAGGTTAGGATTCAAAACTAAAACTTGATCCCGATTACCCTATTGTAATCCTCGGCATATTCTTCAGTAAATTGTTTGAAGAAAACAAAGTCATTGCGACAATATTAATTTATTTCTATCAATCGGTCAGTTTACAGTGTCATGCGCAATTAATACGTAAACAAACTACTCTGCTTCCATCGGCAGGCCCTACCTTATACAAACCTACCAAAGCATAGAAATACAGTCACCATAGAAAGATTTACAAAGATATGTTTTATATTAAATTACACACCTAAAACATACTTTTAATATAAACATGCGTAAAGGAACGAGCTGTCTATGATACTATAGTCTATTGAATGGCTTAGTAGAAATCGGCTTTGGAATTATTTTATCTATGAGTTGAATTTTTAAACGATGTAACTTAAATCACACATGATATATATTGATGTAATGCTCTGAATGTTGTTTGCGGTTCTAATAAATTAGCTACTATAAAAAAAAAACTTTAATAAGAGGCTTAGAACTTTGTTATAGACGACTCTGGTTTGTCGAAAACTCGTTTGAATATCGTCCACAAAATGACAAAACTACGTATTTTCATCTAAATCAAAATCATATAAATATATTGCTTCTAAATACATATATAAATATATTCTGCTTAAGTAAAATACTGTAAAGCTGTGACAATACTCAAACTACGTTGTCGTAGTTTAAAGATAAATAGAATCTAAGTTTTGTATACATGGAATGGCTATAAAGTTGCTTAGATATAGAACTTTGTAGAAACGATAAATACAATTCTAACCGTCGAAAACTGTTCTATTAGTACTTGTGTATATTGTTATGTCACCTTCTATTCTACTAATTCGATACGTCAGTGTAAATAATCTTCTACAATCCCTCCTTATAAACGTGGCTTTATGTTTTGTCTTTATCACGCAAATATAATTTAAAATTTGAAGAAGAGAGACAAAACATAAGTTAAAACACGTTTATAGTAAAGGCAGACTATCTAAACGCTAAGAGAATTAAAAAACAGTTTTGTATGAAGTTGTAAAATAAAATTCTTTCAAAAAAAAGCTTTCTTATTATCGTTATTGATTATATAAATTTGATAGAAACATCGACAACATTTTTTTAGAAAAGCTTAATTTTAGTCTAATTTTAAAGGACGCATTAGAGATATGATTATAGACACCGATATGTTAGAGAACATTCATCATAAACAGATAGCGAATATTTTTAATTTTTAAAAAGGAATGAACGCCAGTAACTTTGTGATCAAAACAAGATGCGCCGTCGGCCTATTTTGGCTTAAGACATTTATTTTAAATCTGTAATAAAATTTTATCCCTTTACCTTCTAGACACATATTCAAAATTTTCTGCCACTAATAAAATGAATCGCATCATTCTCATTATTGATTTTAAATTAAATTGGCTTCAAACATTTTATAAATATTAATAAAAAAATCAAAATATTAATAAAAAAAAAACCGACAAATTACACTTAGTTATAATTTTACTTAATTACATCTACCTCTCCGAATGAAAATCTCCCATCTCTTTCTAAAGTACGGTATTAAAACGGACAGACAAGAAATCGTTCCGATTTAAACGTTTGAAATCAATTTACCTAGCGATTTCGATATAAATACAGATTTGGCGAACATCACTACGCGATACAATATACAAACTCTAGGGTTGCAATAAATTATCGTTAGACACGTTTACAATTAATATTATCGATAGTCGTGTGTTAAGTCTTAATCTACTATAACAAGCATTCGTTTTAATTACATATTGTCGTAGTGAACATTTCAAAGCGACTACAAAATGAATTTTGGTATAGATAATATTTTAACATGTTATATGATTATCGTCAAAATCTTAGTGGTGTACCTTAGTCGATAAAGGACGATGTTTTCGCATATAAATAATTACTAACTCAGCGTATTTTCGGTGCTGACCTATCGTTGCACAGTTTATTTCGTCGTAGTGTTGCACCGCGTTTGATTTGCTCCATTAGTGATGTGTGACACACGCGCGGATCCGGCTGAAATTTTAAATAATGGTTCAATTGATTGTTTTGTACAAAACAAACCTGTTAACTAAACGAAATGGAATTTAGTCTTTAGTTAGATAAGATAATTGAGTTTACAGTTTAGTCACCTGACATACACATAACAATTAATTAAATGTGGTGATTGTATACTGCCTGTAGTTTACGCGAGTAGTACACATTTTATAAACACTTAACGGTTTAAAACGCGAAATGTATTAGTTACATTAATTTTAACAGCAGCCCGATGTTTAGGATTGCCTTGCAGCAGACGTGGTCACGTTTTAAATAAGACATTTCGCCATAAAACCCGTTAATGTGTATTATTTATATGAGATGATTGTAAATATTATTTAGTCAGAGTTAAAGTATAAACTAACAACAGAGAGTTATACCTAGATGAAACAGTCTTTTCAATAGTTCTATATATATCATTACATAACTGAAGTGAATACGTAACAACATTTTAAATTTACGTTTTTCTCATAAAGACAAGTCATAGTCAATATCAAGTATTTAACAGTGATTATTGTTAGATTACCTGCGCATGCGAGTTGATGAGATCTCTAACAGTACTGGCTCTAGTGGTAGAAAGCTGCCTTCGTTGGTTCTGAATAGTCGCTGACAACTTGTCTAGGAACGCGGGCTGTATGGCGGTTGGCACCGCTGGAACAAGAAAAATATCTATCAAATTCTAAGAGAAAAAATATAGATGATATCGAACCACCGTCCAGAGGTAAAAAAAAACCGTAATGTCAAAAGTAAAGCATCGCTTTGAGATTGCATCTTAATTGGCTTGGGTATTTCATCTTCAATTATTTGAACCAAACCTGAAGTTGACAAGTTGAAACTAACATGTCAGCATTTTTTTTTCGTTTTAACTTGTATATTACCTTTTGCTTTATGTGGTTCAGCTTGTGTGATAGTGGATATCGCTCGACGGCCCGTCCTAGGTGATAGTTGAGGGGCAAGCTTCGCACTCAAACTGGCTATTAGACCACTTGCTGTAAAATAAATCTTACTTTAATAAAGGCCATATCTATATGACGGGACGCTGTCGGATGGCGTCAAAATAAACGCCTCTTAGTACGGTATAAAGGACTATTCAAACAGTCCAAAAGAAAAACTAAATAAATTTAGGAAAGCAGTAAGTACATATAAGTAATACAGCGTAACTTATAATGTGACAGAAAGTACGTGACTAATATTGATTCTGAATAAGACTCAATCGCTTTACGTTTAGAACGAGACTATTGGTGGGCACGAGACTGTGTCCCACCACGAGTAATCCCTCTCCACGTTATTTTAAAATAACAAGTTGTCAATAACCGTCTGTCATCTCTGACATGACAGTTTGTTAAATGTCAATGCTACTATATTGACCAACGGCAACTCACAAGTGTTCCTTGACGTTTCCGCATACCCGTATAGGTGTTAAACAGTTTGTTTAACAGTCAATTTGATTAGCAAATACATAGCAGCTGCAACACGGTAATAATGACATCTTTCACGTCCTCGTGTAAGTCAGTTCGTTCACCCGGTTTATAAGAAGTCCTGGAGTTAGTAAATTTATTATTAAATATTAAACTTACTTGGTGCGTGTCTATCCGCACTGTGGGAGCGAGTAGACCCATGCGCAGCTGTTGGCTGTGCGTATATCCCACCTAGCGCATAGCGAGATTCCTGCTTAAGCTTGAAACCTATAAAAATTAAGTATATTTATTTTTATTTTTTTACACATATATGCACTGTCATAACAGGTTGGATCCCAATGTATTAAGGTACAATCAAATTCTTCAATACAGCGAGTAACCAAAGATATATTTGTGTTAAAAATGTTTAGCAAAAATACAGGTCACTCGACAGATTAGAGCAGTTTATTTTATATTCAAATATGACAAAGTTTATACCGCTTTTCCAGAAAGTGAATACTTGTCTGTCCTCCACTATCATACAAAAAAATACACGGACAAACGTACCCGTCTGTCCGTAGTGCGAATCGTTGTGAACCCGCGGTCCAAAACTTGAAAACGAGTTTTCTCCAACACTTGGTGTTGACGGGGTGGAAGCTTGAGATTCATTTATCTCTCCATACATATTATTACCTGAAATGTTAAAATACTATATGTATTCATATAACCTAATATAATAAAATATATATTTAAGGAGCTGGCTACATATTTTATGTAACTGCAATAGAGATTATAAATTTAATTATTTAGTATTTCCATAGCCTAGATTGCCCTATAAGGGTAAAAAAAGTTGTAATAAATAAAATAAATACCTTTAAAAGATATTGAACTATCACAACAATTGCATTTACTACATTTTTTATGCGGTATTTCATACCATATTTTAGCAAAAAAAAAGCAATAAAATTCTAAATATTAAAACACACTCACTAGTATTGCCATCTCTAAAAAGATCAGAATGCGAGCTGTTCAAGCTATTCTTCCTCGCATAAATAGAATTCTCGAAATCTACAATTCTATGCCCTGTCTGACCGTAAATAGGGTTCAAATTTCCACTAAAGTTGCTCTTTGCTTGCTGGAACGTGCTCAATTGATTCTGGTCGAAATTCTGGTTCTGTAGCTGGGCAACATTTTGATTTTGGTGTTGAGTGAGATTCTGATTAATTTGGTTCTGGTTTATCGTTCGTCGCAACAGTCCGGGCGACGCTGGCATGTGCTTCAATTCGGTCAGCTGTTTCACCGTCTCTGCTACGTTTATGCCTGGATGTGCTAAAATATTATATTTCAACTTACTACGATTGTCATAAGTTTAATAACTAAAATTAATTGTTTTTTATCAATAAGATCTGATCTGTCTTGTTTGAAATAATGAGAATTGGTAACAGGAATATGTGGCAGTCAAAAAAAATCATAAGAAAAGCTAAGGACACTATGATAAATTTTATTTCTGAATTTTAAAGATTTTCTTTCTAAAAGTAAGAATCAATTTATCCTTATTTTTAAAACCTACATGAATTAGCGTCTTGGTCGGGCTGCAGAAGGAAAGCCGGCGGCGGAGGCAAGTTATCAGCGTCGCTCGTGTTTACTTGCTGACCTTGAACGTTACCCTGAAAAATGGAAAATAAAAAAGTTCATACCAATATTCAATGTGGCCTATTTTTAATAAAGAATATTAAAATATAAAGACAATTATAGCTTTTTTATTGTTTTCAGCAGATATATTTACGTGTCTATATTAATATTCGATTCCATTTGCAGACAAGTAGCTAATGATACTCATTGCAAAGTATTTTATATCTTTTGTAAGTGTTCAAAGTTCATCCAGGCAGTCTTGTACAAATTAAGATGGGATGATGATGCACCTTAATTGGCCACTGATTCTCACCTGAACGTAAGGTCGCTGCGGTCTCGATATAGACGAAGACCTTCGTACTGGCGGAGGAGGCTTGCCCACCGAACTCGAGGATCCGCGCCGTGACCACACCGTTGGTGCAGCTGAAACACCATTATAAGGAGGTTATTACATAAAAGTGACAGCTAGTATTCATTTTAGAACTTGTATAAATTACTTATAACATTATTTCAAATAAATAATGGTACTGTGTCAAACTTCGAGCACTCCGTTCCGTGCTTTTACTGTGCTCTATTTATCTAACGTGTGTTGTCCATCAGAAATTGATTTTTAATGTGTAAAGCTAACACATGAAAAATATTAAGTAAATATTTCTATAAACATATATTATATACTAATATCACATAATAAAAGGACCGTCTGATTAGTTGATATTACTGGCTAATGGAAACTACAATTTTGCTTTCTATAAAGTCTAATTTGTGCTACTTTGGCTGACCAAAAAAACCAACAAAACAATAAAAATATTTTACGATTAGTACGAGCTTTAAATACTATGTATATAATTTCCCTAAGTAGAAAGGAGCTGTGTAAAACCAGTTTTTAAATAAAGAACATAACAAAACACGCCACTTACCATTTCAGCTGGATTTACCTATACGAGGCTGCTAAGGCATCCCACACACGCTACGACTAAACTCACCATTCATGGACACGGGTCGCCGCTTCGGCACGGCCGGCTTCTTGCCGATAGTCGCGAAGGTCGGCGTCTCCGTGGCCTCGTCCAGCGACCTGACCGCTTCCTCTAGACTTCCCAGCGATATCGAGAAGTTCTCGCGAGCGGCCGCGACTGATGCGTCGAGGTCGCGTCGCAGTGTCACAATCTCGGAGGGAACTGAGCCGCAAAATAATACGTGCAAAGCAAAACGTTGGGATTATGGGGGAGCATGCTACATATAGCGGAATGGAGCCAGAATAACCAGTTTTTTTATGACGGAACAGTCAAGCAGCATCACTTTTTAGAAGAAGAAATACCAAATTGCGCTGTCAACGAATTTTGAAAATTAAAACTTTTTTTATTTTATTATATATGCGTTTTAATCGTCCAATAAGTCACAGAGTAACATTGCATTTTGAAGTAACAAGCAAATTCTGATATTTTTTACTATATAAAAATGAATTTTTGGTGTTAATATTGTGGGGAGGTCTTTTACAAAAAGTAATAAAATCCACTAATTTTGGTTACTGAGGCTCCATTCAACTCAAAAGGTATAAGAAAACAAAATCTAGCTCAACAAACACAACTCTAACACAAAAGGATAAGAGCTACAATCGTACCATCAGCGTGTGACACCTGATGATGGGCGTGATCTTCAGAAGCAAAGGCACCTTGGCTACCGTATCCCGAAGAAGATTCTAGGGACGACTCGCTAGCACTCGATTCTGAACAAACCTGGAAACATAAAATGCAAAGATAAACAAACGACAGTTATTTGATAGCTTGGGTTATAGCTTATCTTTATCGATAGAGATAAGTTGAAATAAATTTTTTTATTTTAAAATTAAATTAAATTAATTGATTTAATAATTTAAATCATATGTTATTGTATGCTTGTATAAAAAATACAGCTTCCATTAAGTGTGTGAACAATACCCCATTCTCCGCTGGATAATGTTTAAATGTTGTGACCGAGCAGTTTTGATACTTACAACATAAAACATGGGTATTTTCTTTCCACCAAATTACGTTTCTATATTTTGCCCATTTTAAAGTAACTTCACGATAAAGTTTAGGCTTAGCATCAATTATGAAAAAAAATCTAATCCTAAATAATAATAAAGCAAGGTTATAAATCCTACTAAGTACTACTAACTAACTAGTTTGGTCTTTATTACACAGATGTCGTACTGTATTCAGACCTTTTTCAGTCCAAAGATTGTACAAGGGGCGTAGGAAATGTTGAAATGCTCGTAAGACAAGTATCAAGATTGTATCTTATGTTTATAATACTGCTTTTACCAAACGGATCAAAACACACCAGTCCAGTACATTCCGTACACCTCATAGCAGTCGATATAACGCGATTAACGATTACAGGCCGGTGGTCAGTTGTAACGCGGTTTGTTGAATTACAGTCGTTCGTGACGAATTATGACAAGGTCTATTGTTATATTTTATATATTGTAAGTATAATTTTATAAACTAATTAATAAAACGTGATATTATATCAATTAAACTTAATTGAAAATGATTTTTAACTTCGGCCCGACGTTTTGTATGCTTTGCAGCAGCCGTGGTCACGGGGAGACACGTCGAGCCGAAGTTAGTTAAACTTGTTTGAAAAATCATTTTCAAATAAGTTTAACTAATATATCGCGTTTTAAACCGTTATAGTGATTTATTTAAATGTGTACTAATCTCGTAAACTATAGACAGTATTTAACTAATCTACATTTAAAATAAGCAAATAAAGAATCGATTCTTAATAAACAATTTGATTCCTAAAAAAATCAGAAACCAAGCTAATTCTAATTTTTTTAAGAATATCCTTTTAAGGTGTCTCTCCCATATAACGACCAGTTTTTACGTCATATGTAAGATTAAATGGTCGTTTTTTCTAAAATTGCGGGGGACCCAGACCTAAAACACTTAGGTACTCTCTTAAAATACATAGGGACCGATCTTGGTCCTAAAGAAAGGGCGTTAGGTCTCTATCGACCAATTACACAGATGTCGATTTTATTATTAGCCCGGCTTATCGGCAATACGATTAAACTTCGCTATTTATGCGTCTTAATGAAATAATCTTATTATGCATAAGTGGTATTGTTTACATGTTAGCGTAGTTTGTAAAAACGAATCGGTGAAAGAATATCTATGCAGTTATTTTGCAATCACAAAAAACATCATAGGTTTATTTTCCGCAGACACTTAACTTCTATTTAATAGAGCTCAATTTATAAGTACTTAATATTGCACATTAAAAAAAAGTACTTATATTCCCAAACATTGGAGTATAGTATTTACTAGCGACCCGCTCCGGCTTCAAAATCCGTTGCGTAGTTTTAAGGTTTTAAGCGCACATAGGGACAGAAAAAGCGAATTTGTTTTATAGTGACAATGATCGTTACTCATTTATTTTTATTTATAAAATCAGAACATCTACGAGAATACTAATACAACATAGCAAGAAATTAACTGTAATAAACGAATTATTACATGAACAACGCAAAAACCAGTTTGATAACCGATTCGTTTTGTTACAGAGTGGCTGCAAATATTCTCTTTTGCGCAGGATGGTGAGTATACAACTCGCTATGTAATCGATTACTAACGGAAATCCCAAATGATTTATGTTATTAACTTTGATTTGAATCAGATCAATTTTAGATATTTACTAGTAAAATATTATGTATGTAATTTACTAGAACCAATTATAATTGATATATAAGAGTGCGTAGAATTTTCAACTGTAGATAATCAATTTTTTTTTCAAGTGTACTGTATGAATCAACGTATAAACGACCCTTATGGGGTTTGAAGAATATACAATTTGTAATCCGTAAACAGAGAATCTGACCATTACATATACAAATATCAAAAATTAATAAATTGTATAAGGCTTTCACGGCCATCGTTTAGGCTGAAAGAAGAAAGATATGCATTTCAGATATTATTGTGTCTTTTACACTTGCAGTCCCCACGAATCGGAAGATGTGAAGGCTGCATACAAATCTGGCGAGATCTTAGACCAGAGTAGTCCAATCACTTTGAAAACGATAATACAGAAAATGAAGGATAGTGGCGTGTTTGACACCAACGATACTAGTCTTAATAGCAGAGAGAGAAAGGAACTGTCAAAACTTTTGGAGGCTGTTGAGATTACGGTAATTTAGAAGTTATAAATAATAAACAACTTGATTTTTGATTTAAAAAAAACAGGCAAGACTTAAATCGGCATCCACAGTGTGGCGCTGTTGCTCTAACTAATTGACCCACCGTGGCCTACACACGCCAGCATCGATTTTAGAAACAATTAATAATAATGATATATTTATGTGCCTAATCAAGATAAACGAGCTATACAAAATAATACTAATAACGATTATTTAACTTAAGGTAACATCCCGTAATCGTCAACCTTCGAGTGTTCAAAACATGTTCTCATCTCTGCGACTAGTCGAAAGAGTGGTCAAGAAACAGTTAAAAGAAGGACAGCTGTCGGAATCACTGGCATCGAAGTTTCATTGGGAAAAAATGTAAGGTTAATAATTCTCTAGTCATGTTAGTATTTATCTAAGCGACTTATGTAAGATGTACTGATCAAACAGATGGCCTAACGTGAAATTTTTAGTCCTTCGAGCCAGATCGATATAGAAATAAGTAATTTTAAGGAAGAAAATAATGAACTAATATTACGATCGCTCATTGAAATGAAACCGTTGTACGATAACGTTTACTAGGTCCACATTTTTTTTTTACTCTGAACACCTCGGTAAAAAATATAATTCCAGCTCAACACGTTCAGTTCGCGAGAAGCCGCTTTATCACCTCGATAAGGAAACCAACATGAGAGTATTCGACCTAGCTACTTAATTAAAAACAATAATTAATTGTATTATTGTATTAAATAAAAATAAACAAATTCTTCTAATAAAATAGCATAAGTGTAATTGTGATGTCAAAATAAATGTTTTTATGTACTTGGGTTTTAATTCCTTATGTCAACATTTTTATGTACATCTTAGAATGGTACCTTTTTTAAATAAAACACTTTAAAACGCGATATACTAGTTGGAACTAATATATCGCGTTTTAAACCGTTAATGTGTTTTACTTGAATGTGTACTACTCGCGTATACTATAGACATTATTTAACGTACCTTTTCTTGTTGTGGAAACTCGCTGTTGTGTTGCTGGGCTCGTGACGCAGCCATTGTTGCCAGCTCCGACATGTTTACGTAGAGCGCCTGTGGCATTTCTGTAAACATACATTTGCGAAATAAACTAAAACATATACACCCATAACCACGGCTGCTGGAAAGCATCCGAAACGTCGGGTCGTAGTTAGAATAAATTGTAAATTAGTTTAACTAATAAGATCTGTATTTTAAACCGTTTAACGTGTTTTACTAACACAAAGGAAATTTTCTAACACAATAAAGAGCTAAGCTTTTTAATTATAAGTTGTTACTGATATTCCGTGTTCCATACACGTGAGGCATGTGGTAAATAAACATTCTTATCCGTTTTACCGATCGAATGTGCGAAAATGTCTCTTCTTTTAAACACAATTACTATAAAAACAATGTACCTTTCGTAAGATGCGGCGGCAGAGAAGACGGTTTCGGTTTCAATTCGCTGTGAAGTATATTTGAATTTGATTTTGTCGGTATGATAGGCCTCTCTAGCGAAGAACACCTCTGTGAATAATAATATTAAACGTTATGTCTTTTCAGCAAACCTTTTTTTAAAGTCTAAAAGCCTACATATTAAATACTGTCGCGAAAAAGGTTAAAGTGTTTTATTTAAAAGCCTACATATTAATTAGTAGAAGGTTACCAAAGTTACGAGAGTGCTCATTTGGCTCTATGTTTGTAAATAAAAAATAGTAAACCTTCTTTATTTATAATAATCATTTTTTTGACTTACGGTCGGCAGAGGCGGTCTTGCATAAATTGGCGTGTCTCTGGGCGTGTCTGTAGGAGTAAACGTGTGGACACTTAACGCTGGACGAGTATGACCGCGCTCCGAACCTGAAATTGTACAAGAAGGTCAAGCCAACTAAAAAAACCTCCACTGTACATAGCTTCAAGATTTTGGTGTAACACATGAAACATTCTGACTTTACGAATATGCAGTTGAATTATATAATGGAAAAATAAATCTTACCAGCAGATATAGTATGAGGTCGACCTCCCATTATAGCTGAGGCGGCTCGTTCAAACTGTGCTGTGTCCTTCAAGTCTGGCCATGTAGCTGATGCTGCAAATTTTTTAAATGTATTTTACCCAACATATTTTATTATAACTATAATATTTTATTATATTGTTTGAACGTGCTAATCTCAGAAATCACTGGTTCGAATTCAATAATTCGTTGTGTGTTAGTTAGCGCATCTATCGAAGATGGGTTTAGAGAACAAGGGACGTGGACGACGTCGAGGGTAAAAGCTATGTAATTTAAAAATATCAGGTTTTCAGAAAAACTATTTTGAAGCTCAAAATAACTTTTCTTCGAGAACTAAGTCTGCTGCTAGTAACATATATAGTTTTTCCTGAACCACTAACCGGCATTCATAATATCGATCGCATCTTCAGACGGATCTTCACTAGTCTTAGTTGTGACCAAGCACTCGCTGTTAACGCTTTGGTTATCTGAGCCCTGAAAAAAAATCATACGATTATAAAGTACAATAAAACAATTACTAAGAAATTTACACTTACAGTTTTATTATTACACCGATAGATGTCACTTAAATCAAATTATTTTAACGTGAAAAATGTATTATACAATTATACTTATATTATACATATTAGCATAAATATATCAATATATTTTTTCAACGAGAATATGTGTAAGGAGAGTAAATTTGAAGGTAATTTGTGTTAGTTTTGTTAATAGCTTATGAAGCCTAAATAATTTGGTAAATTGTTTTCTCACTTAAATATGAGAATGGCTGTTAGTGTGTTAGGAGAACAGAATAATAAAATTCAACAAAAAATTACATTATCAACATAAAGCGAGGGTCTCTGCAACGCATCTTGAGATCGGAACCCGGAGTCTGAGCTGCAGACACTCGCCAACCGGAATGGGGACTAATAAAAAATAATTAAAGAAAAAATAAAATAAAATATGGGAAATGTAACAACTACCGAATTAAGGTGTGTTTGGTAGAAGTAGTAGGTGGAATTGTTTTAAAAAAATCAGTATTTAGTGTTTTTTTATATGATCAAAAACGATTGCCCAAAAATGTTTTTTGAAATATCTCCTATCTTATTTGTAATATCGTCCATTTAATTAAACATGAACAAGTACTAGTGTGTATGTACATAAGTCAATTGGCGTGATACCTGTGTTATACAATGCAGCGAGTCTTCAGGTGGCGCTGGTGTTGTATCTCCGGACGATGCATTTGATACTGGAGTAGAACAGCTTACGGTGGAGTCTGAAACTAAAATTAGGATTTTTTAATATAATTGTCACACCTTGCTTACTTTTTCCATAACATGTGTTATTTTAATAACTATTTTATTTAGAACATATCATGTTGAACACTGTTTGGTCTAATGGTTGGCTAAGAATGAACGGGGCATGTTTCTAATCAATTTTTCAAAAACATGTTGGACTTCGTCTAGATATGCTGGGTATTAAAAAGTTAGTAGGAATATCGAATATTAAGTTCAGGTCATACAATCGACCACAGATGAAAAACCGCAACGTTTAATCGTATTTCGGTTTCTGCTGTGAAGTATCGAATATCCACAGCCATAAAAGGTCGACAGCCCATCTTACATGGCTAAGGCATTTTATAGGCGTTAAGTGCACCCCATGCTTGTCTCTCTTTGTCATTAAAAAAGTGATATTAACCATTTAATCTCATGCAGTTGACAGACATAATAAATATATGTATAATAAAATGAATACAGAAACTTACTTCGGCGCTCCGAGTTCGAGACACTTAGCGAACATATGGACGTGAGCGAAGACTTTCGGCTGCCGACACGAGATGACGATGGCGAGTGAGACGACGCGCTTGTCCAGCCGCTGGAACAGCATTTTACGTCGCAAATCACCTGAAAATAAATTAGTTGGATAAAATTATCAAATAGTCATAGATAGAGAAATGATACTAATATTATTATTATGTTAGCATTTTTTTATGATAGACAAATTAAATAACAAAAAACACAAGCATGGGCTATGTTTGTATTTTTGTTATTTAATTTGATTATATGTGAATATCCTAGCTATATAATGTCAAAATAAGATGTTCTGTCGACCTATTTTGACTTTGGATAATCGGAAATACAAAGACAGAACCCAATACATGAATAAACTGCACGGCTTTTTCACCTATGAACCCATTTAATATCCACATTTCCGGAAAAAATATAAACTAATTAGAAAAATGTGGAACCCGATGGAGATCGAACTCATGACCAATGAGTCCGCCAGATGAAATAATTAATCAATTAAATTGTATTGATAAAAGTAATTTTACCTGTAAACTGGCTGGCGGTAAGCTTCTGGGTTCCGTAGTGTGCCGCGCCAATTGTTCTGTACCTTCTTGTAAATGACCGACCTCCGCTAGCATTGCCACTTCACTCTCCTGAAATATGTTTAAAGTTAAGCATTATAAACAAAATTTTCAACCAATTTTTTGTACAACTCCAGTTTACATGGAATCTGTATTTTACAATTAATAATTTATTATAATTATTGTTCTTGATTATTTGTTGCACATAAAAAAATACAGATAAAACTTGCTAGATAGAGTGTAACTTGCGGCCTTATCGCAAAAAAAAATCTCTTCCAGGTAACCTAAATTTAAGAGAAAAAAAATATATAAAATTTATCGTCAATAAATTTTAAATAAAAATCAGTTCTATATGGTTTCTTAAATTCTATTCAATAAATACAAAAATGAGCTTACCACAACTGGGTTGAGCAACGACACGAAGTGACAGAAGCGACTCCTCTCTTCTATGAACGCAGCCTTGACAGCCTTCTCTTCCATTTCCTCCAACTGCTCTTGACGCTCTTGGATGTCCTGGAATTTTGTGTTTAAAATTTAAACCGCACCAATCATCATCTATTGTTGGTTATCCGAACCTTCAAACATTTATGTCGTTATATTTGTTTACTATAGTTCAAATTTAAAATCCAATTAGATTTTATCCGCATCCGAATTAAATTGAAAGAATCGTTTTATGGTATCAAATTCGGTTGAAATGGATTTTCAATTTGGACCAAAATTAATAATTGTTTGTTAGATAAACATGTCAATATTAATCTTGCAAACAACAAAAAATGTTTGTCTGCTTAGTTTGTATAATTATTATTATTTTGCTTGTATATACCTGTAGCGAGACATCATTACGACGTTTCATGTCGGGCGTAGCTCGCCTCGCCTTCCTGGACTGGCGCTGGGCGTCATGCATTCTCCTCCTCAATTCAGCCCTCGCACGCTTACATTCGCGAGCATGTTCGCGACTCAACGCCCCTGTACCGTTGCATCCACGCCGCCATTCTTCTGCACGCTCCGAGAGCGGGGTGATGAGGCGTTCCATTAGTGTGCTAAAAGGTGATCAACACTTTATATATTTATACCTATAAGAGGGGGCAGACTGAAAAACGGCGCTTAGAGATCACCTTCGTGCAGCATTTATGCGGACACTGAATCCCAACGTACGACAAAATACTTTTAAGATTTTCTTTGAATAAACAAATTTTTCTTTCTTTTTTTGTAATCCAGCTAATTCACACGAACATTATTAAGGAAATGTTTTGAATACAACTTGTATTTTAATAAAACACCTTTTAACAGTTTAGAACGCGAAATATATAATTTACAGGGGGGATGCCCATGACCACCGCTGCTACAAAGATAGATGTAGATAAAATAAATTGTGTAATATGTTACCTCAGTAGTTAACTAAAATATTTCGGATTTTAAACCGTTAAAAATTGTTATATCTAAATGGCGTGTACTACACGCATAAACTATAGACAATGCTTACTATTTGTGTTCTTTATTTATCTTTGTTTTCTAATAAAATAATCTGAACTGGTTTTCGATATTTTACTCAAAATGTGTACGGATAGCACTAACAAATATGAATTTCGCTATAATTAGTAAACTACGCGTTTAATGAGGATAAACTTGTAATAACATTGAAACACAATACACAGATTGCGTACGCATCGTACGTTAATTAAACCAGGATAATGGTTGAATTATATCATTACCTCTCTATACGTGTTTAGGAAGGAAAAGCACAGCTGATTTAATTACAGATTAAGGTATTAATAAAAAAAATAACTCTTTATCTATTCTAATATATAACGCTGAAGAGTTTGCTTGTTTGCTCGGGAACTACTGGTTCTAATTAAAAAAAGTCTTTTGTGTTGTTTAGGACATTTGTCGAAGAAGATTATAGGCATTCAGTTCAAATGAACTTAAAAAATGTCCGAGATATATGTCTATCTTTTAAGATTAACTTGCAAGAACGACGGGACGCGTCGGAGATTGTGGTTAATGGCTAAAATTATAAAGAAGAAAAGGAGGTTTGCAAAAACAAATTTTGATGCACAAAATTACAGTTCTACGACGATGTCACTAACACAGCTAGTTTATTTATATTGTAAGTATGAGAGAGATTCAATGACGTCTACTTATGACGAAGTAACAACATTTATACCTTTTGTAATTATTTTTATAAACGACAAAATCGTCGAACGACAGTTTGTGACAGCTTAAGTGATACCTGTTAATCACTGTTTACCTTATAAACGTTTTCATTCTTGTCTCAATAGCCCGGTGTCTGAGACACACCCTCGTAAGAGCAGTCCCAATTTCTTTTGTCGCACCTGAAATGAAGAAAAATAATGTAAGAGGAGGTAGAGAATAGTTGTTAGAACAGAAACGTATTGTTAAAATAATAGGTACAGTCGAGCTTCCCAAATGAGACTTAAGACAGACATTCTGCATCATTTTGGTAATGTTTTATTCTCTCAGGCGCGATGTTCCTAACAAGTGTCTAAGCCAGTGATGCACAGACTTATCAAGACTAGTGGCCACTGGGGCAGATCATGAAGTATAAGTAATAAAAGACAATAAATAATTAATAATAATGTAAAATCAAAAAAATAATTTATTAATTTGAGTATTATTTTTGCCGTCGGCGGGCCACCGGTATTCCACCGGGGGATCGCGGTGTGTGGTCTAAGAAAATAGAAAACGTGAAATGTCAAATCAAATGAAGTCATACTAATATACATAAATCGATTAGTAGACGATACATGACAAAATATCCAAAGACGATATTAAATAACACAAAAGGGTCACCAATATATTTTCCTGTAACATTCGCAGTTGTGGTAATTTCAACTTTATATGAAAGGAGATAGGATTAAGATTACTTGTACAACGGCTTATCCCATCAAAATACAAGGTCTGAAGAATGATATGCCCATACAGGGTATAATCTGTACTTAAGAATTTATGTGATACTTTTCAATGGAGTTTTTGTGTTTAGAAATTTATTGAATTTGCGCACGATATCGAAACCGACAAAGGTATCAGAGTATTTGAAAATGTCAAGATACGAAAAAGCTTCGCGTTTTATTACATTTATTGAGTAAGGAAATTGGAAACCAAATTATTCGGGTACTTTTAGAGATAGTAACAACTAAAAAACAAACTAAATTTTTCCGCCGGAGGAGGAGAGACAAGCGTGGAGCTCACTTGATAAAAGGCCAAAGAACCCAGCAGAAAAACATTCACACAAGATGCGCTATCGACCTGTATTGGACATTCGGAAATTCACAGATTGAAGCTAATCGATCATTGTGCCCTTTTGTCATTGTGCCCCGACATCATCATCACATCTTGTTCATTTGTGTTGCTCTCGACGTAATATCTATATTCCTACCGCCTATTCTTATTAAAGTTTCTTTTAAACATTATTAGGAACGTTCTTAATTATAAATTGAAATTGGTAAAATATATCAAACTGCGCATTTGGCATTCAAAACCTATGTCATAATAAGTTATGAATCAAAAAGCTAGGTTGCCTGTAAAAAAATGGTCATAAAACGTAAACAATGCGCAGTAGTCTAAATGTCAAACTGTTTATTTCTACTCGAACATCATCAAAGTACGTCATCGCCCGTTCAGGCTAAGGCCGTTGACTGTGGACAGGTGTTAGAAGTTCGAGAAAAAAACAAAACCATTTTCAACTTTATTAGGGACAACGGTCATAAAATGTTAAGGGTGTCGGTATCAAAAAATCGCATTATATGTTGTTAAAAGTATATTATTAACATTTAAGGACGGATTTTATTGGCAGACTACTTATCGAGGAAGGCTATAGGCTCTAAAACATCGCTCTGTGACTAATACAAGCGGAGATACAGCGAGCAATGGGAAAAAAAGAGATAATGATTCATCATTGTGGGTTTCCGAGGCGTACGCTGCAAAAATGGTTCATATACCCAAAAATATGTACAAAAGAATGGTAACCTTTAAATGATCTAAAAAAAAGTCCACGACGCTATATATGCCTATCTTTTAAGATTACCTTGCAAGAACGACGGGAAGGGACACCATTGACGCCGTGGGTAAAAGCGTACGTTTATAAAAAAGAAGTCGTTTGCAATAACGAATTTGGATGCCAACAATAACAATTCTCGCGAACGAAGTTGCTAATATAGCTAATACAACATGCATACAATAATACAACAAACAAAACAAATGGTACATAATATGTTGCCAATATAAGTTACAATTTTAATACAAAACATTTGCTCCGTTCGATAACGCGAAAGCTTCAAATTACCATATCATAGAGGAATCAAGTTTAATGGTGAATAATAAAATGTAACGTTTCTGCTGATGATATAATTGCCTCCAGCCTGTCTGAACCGATCTCGTTCGTTACTATCGAAATGACACCTGGGCAAAATAAATTATTTTTAGGCCGATTGCATACGAGGCGAGAGAAATGAAATCTGATTTATTTTAGACTCCTTTACCTACCAAACGACATACGTTGCTAGAAATGTAGAAACATTTAACATTATACGTTTCATTGTGTGCACTTCTAGAAAGATTTAAGGAATGGAAATTGAAAATATATAATATTTCCTTCTAAAGCCAAAACAAAGTAAATACAAACCATATCGTATTATGTTATGAACGAATAAAAATAAAAATTACATACTTAGTGTCCCAATCAAATATAATATTATATTAATGCTGATATGTTCCTGAAATATACAATTTTTGAAAACTATAAGTGCAGTTGGCCAACAACCGCATAGTCGCACGACGATGCCCCCCAATTTAATCACACGTGAATCTATTAACATTTCACAGAATAGCAACGGGTCTATGACTGGACCATAATAAAGATAATAAATAGGTAATCTTTAATATAATTTATAATTTATTAGCCACCCAATTATATTCAGTACATTTCCTTCAAAATGAAAACTAACCGTATGTATTTTTTAATAAAATTTATCATTAAATTATGTATGAAATCTCGTATAGATAGTAAACAATTTCTATAATGTTAATCGTCGTTTTCGAAGCAATATAAAGCAATGGTATTATACAAATTTGTTAACTTTTAATTACTAGTATGTCAACATAGTCTATATCCAAGTTAAGAACAGTAATACACAGAGAGTGTTTTTCAAATGAATGGTAAAGCTAATAATTTTTCTTAAATATTGTTAGACTTACCATTCTGATAAGCTATAGAATAGAATCACACTATTTTCTACTAACACACTATCTAGGAGGAATTTCAGGAACATTAAAAGAGAAATCTAAATTAATTCTGCTTCAAAATTACCAAATAAAAGAAGGCAGATGTAAATATGTTTTTATGTATTTATTCTTGAGGAAAACGACAAACACGTCATATAATATCTCGAAAATCTAATTTGAGTAGCCACTAAAAAAAAATGGGCTATACAAAAGTAAAATACGGATGATGCATGACAAAAATATCGTAAACATGATCCTGACGATGTAGGAATTGGCCATGATATAAATACGATAATCTCATATTCATGCAAAGTCAGTCCAGTCGATACTTTCGCGACATTTTGACGTCTTAGAAATAAATTTTTAACTTTCGGAAATAATACATCGTTAGATAAAATGAATATAATATTGTAAAGTGTATTTGCTGGCTGTATAGTGACAGTAATTGGCGGTGAGCATTAAACTAAAGAAATTTACTTTCCTTTCATTCGTCATAAACAAAATACTTGACACTTTTCGTTTTTAATGTTAAATAATAATTAAGTCTTTGATTAATATAATAAGAATTCAACTTATAATATTTTTATTTATTTAAAGAATAACTTGTGGCCACAAAATATGTATAATTTAGTATTGCCTTTTTTAAGCTTTTAAGCTCAATCAAATATATCCATTATTGAAGGATAGTTTTCATTTAAAATAATGCAAGCAAATCAAGGAATCATTTTTTACTATTTTTCCACTATGAACATATAAATAATACATTAAATTTCCTAAAATTGTCACAACTAGAATTATATTTAATTTTGTGTGATTTGTATTCAGTTGAAAATAGATTGACATTTTGCTCTATATACGAAAGGTCAACATATTCATACTAATCAAATAATAGTTGTATCATTCAAATAACATTACAACATCCACTGATATTAAATCAAGCATTTATAAGCAGAGCCTATTTGGATTTAGGAACAAAATATTTTTTTAATAAAAACATTTAATTTAATCAAATATATTACAGCTACAGCACATATATATCTTCTTCCTAGTAAAATATAGGTGGTTCCATCAACGATAATTACTAAAGACCAGTTCCAACGTATCGTACATCCGTAGTACTGAACGATAATTTTATTAATTTATAACAAGTTCCATTTAATAACGATGCTGTGTCATCCACAAAGCCAATACCATACGAACAATTTGAATAATATAGCTATCGTATATGCAATTCCAAATCCGGTTATTAATAATGCAAGGTTTAAATAAACTGAAGGTCCTCTGGAAAACAAATGCATGGTCATTCATATTAAGGTATTGGGGGTCAGAAGGCTGTTTAGGCCCCCACTACCTTATTGGACATTCAATGAAGAGGCATAAAACCGAATTGAATTGTTACAGATAATTGCAGATCCTCAGAAAACTTACCAGATCCATCTAGCGGATGCTGCGGCATGCATCTTGCAGCATTACACACCCATGACAGTAAGAGACACATATTTACCGAAATATATTGTTTACACATTTCAGATTGAATTTTCCCTAATTGTTGCCTTGTAAAAAATGTAGCTAACTAATACATTTTTCCTAATAACCTTTGCAGAAGGAGACGCAGCTCTAAACCAATACCCATGGCTAGCGCTCATTGAAGATTCAAGTGGTAGAATTACTTGCACTGGTGCCCTCATTAGCTCCAGATACGTCCTAACAGCAGCCCAGTGTGGATTCAGGGAACCGTAAGCAACATCCTCTTCTTATCGTGACTTAGTTTCGTTACTTTTGTAAGCCTTGTTATTAAAAATCACTAATAATTTGTCTCCTTCATTAACATTCAAATAACCAATAACACGAAGACAAATCATGAAATGAGTAGTTTCTATGAACAAAATTATTAAGAAGCCATCTATTTCAGAAAAAGCGTCCGTCTCGGCGAGTACAATAAAACGAATTCAGAGCTAGATTGCCTAATGGTGAATGGTGCTATGAAGTGCGCAGACAGAGTTCTAACTGTCCCTATTGAGTATATGAAGCCTCACCCGGAGTGGTCGAGGCAAAATCTTCGACTGAACGACCTGGCTCTTATTAAACTGAAAAAACCCGTACCTTATACCGGTGAGTGAGTAAAACAGGAATCGGATTTTCCGGTTAATATCGAATTTCAGAGAACTATTAAGTTTATCAATAAGGATAACTATAGTAAGGAAAGATATAATTTGGAGCTAAATACTGTTACAGATGTTTACTAATCGTTATTATATACAACATATATACTGTTTCAGAATACATAAGACCTATCTGTTTACCAACAAACGACGTAAACTCCTCTCCCCCCAAGGGACTAACCTTCGTCATTGCTGGATGGGGGAGCAAACCTTCTAGCTTCCAGGAAGACGATGTTGTCAAACACTTTGTGGAGGTGCCATACGTATCGCTTGAGGTGAGATATTAGGTGACATAGGAGTTTTATATATTTTAAAATACATTTCATCTTTTGAAGCTTAGTAATATGTGTTAAGCTTTCACCGTCATCGTTGTGAAGGAGAAAGGTTTTCAATGTTTCGCCATCTTGAGCGGACGGCATCATTTCGATTGTTCGAAGAATTAATTAATAATTCTTAGTCGTGAAACGTCGAGAAGCGGTCTCTCGAAAAACAATGATGTGCTGTATTTGAAGCTTAATAAGTTTCATATAAGTAGCACTTATCTGAGAAAAAATGCCAATGTGTATCAAAATAAAAAGTTGGTCTCAAAGCTTAAATACTCTCAATTTCAGCAATGCAGAGCCGCGTACGAAAACTACAACCCGCACCACTTCATGATCAATAGCTACCACATTTGTGCTGGTGGTGAAAAAGACAGAGATTCCTGTAGGGGGGACGGCGGCGGCCCTCTGATGCAAGAACAAAATGGCCGCCATATAGTCGCTGGTATTGTGAGCTTCGGGCCGAAACAGTGTGGAACAAGAGGCATACCAAGCGTTTACACTAATACTTATAAATACTTATCATGGATTCGAAGTGTGATTAGACCATATTAGGTCGCTTTTGCGAATTATAGAAATGTTTAATTTATTATAACTACCGGCGACTTTCGAGATTTTTATCACATTTATTTTAATTGAAACATCGAAAAATATTGTACAAAAATGGACTTTCATGTTTACACTTATACCCCGATAAGACTACTTAGTTAGGTAAGATATAGATAAAATACTACTTAGTTAATTTTAGTTAATTATTATTAGTAATAGAAACACATGTTAGATTCAGTCGAATCTTATCGATTAAAAGACGTGGATTATAGGAAAATCCACAACTTCGTTTATAATCGCAGGAGTATTAAAAAAATATATTACAAGTTTTACCCTGAAAACTTTATTATTTTTTTACATGTTATTGTTCATGAAGGTACTATATAATTTAAAAAACGAAAATAAATTGAAAAGATGTTCAACTCGGGCAGAATTAAACCGGCATCGTCAGCGTTCCGTGCTGTTGCTCTGGACGCTGACGATGCCGGTTCAAGTTTTACCCTGTCGCGGAAACTACAGACAATACCTGGAAACAGTTACTTATTAAATGGAAAATAAAATAACTACAGTCAATGGGTCATGGTGCATCATGCAGAATCCCTTACGATGAATAATATTTAAACTTCTAAGGGATTCCCTGCTGGCTGAATGCAACTCGTGACTAATAAACCAACGGATCGTGGTTTCGATTCCCACTGCATTCAATGTTGTATAATGTTTCTGTAATATGGAATAATTGGACATGGGTGTTAGAAATATCAAAACTCGGAAATCGGACAGAGGTCACAAGGCCCCCAGTCTACAGACTTTCCCTAAACTTGTCTGTCCTATCTTATTATCTGTATAAATTAGGTGTACCAACGTAATATTTTAATATCAAATTGGATGCACTGATTACAGTTACTTACGTCCATTGTGGTTTACAAAGGCTAAGACATGCTTAAAGTTTAAGCAGGATAAATGATAAATACGCGTTGATCGTGAACTCGTAGTCTCGGAGCCAATAGCGATATGCTATTGCGCTCTAACATTTTTTATATTACGTAGAAAAACTTTGACTAGAATATTGACTCACTAAGTAATTCAAATGCATTCGGATTGCTACACCTTCTATTTTTTTGAAGAACCGAAGTTTTTAATAAACAAAGAATATCAAAAGTTAATTACCCGAAGCAAATTCTGTCAAATTTTACTCAACAGCTAAATAAGAATGATTTTTATTTTTGATGAAAAAATATAATCAAAGTTAATAAATTGTGTAAGGCTTTGGCTTTCACGGCCATCGTTGAGCATATCACTGTTTTTCGGGCTGTTCGGCAAACGTAAAGAACTTATCGTCCTAAAACTTGACAGCTTTTAAATAGAATGTCTAGATTATACACATATGTATATGCCAATTTGCTGTCCTAAATCAGGCAAGAAGGAATAACCTATTCCCTTCTGCCCTAAGTCCTTCTTAGCAATCAATCTAGAGCTTAAGTGTTAGCGAGCATAGAAATATACCATACATACAAAAATGAGCTTTGTCTTTAAGAAAGATATTCGAGACTTTTAAACTTATAGGTCCTGGAATCACATTCGATTTCGCATAAATCACGACAGCTGAACCCTCGATGACGTAATTAAGCCTCTGATTCCCCCTACCAATATAAAGCACGTCGCAAATAAGACGCTCTTGGACTAAAAGCCTCACACATCCTTGAACTAAACGCCACTCGAATCTAAGCTGTAGTGGCTTTCGAACTAGCGAGCAGGAAACACGTATGAAATGGTGCCATGTATATTATTGTTGTTTTTATACGCATATAATGCAAGCGGACAAGAATATGGTGAGTAAACTTTACAACCGGTTAAGTGCAACTGCGATTACATTTTTGATTCTTATCAACCTCGACATCGTGTATTGTATATCTTTTGATCTTGTTTTACATAGTGTTAGTTGTACTGCTAATATAATTATTACCTATACAAAAAGATTGCGCGTGAAAGAGATATTTTAATTTTCTATGTGGGTAAATTTAATTACAGCAGCTTGGCGCCAAAACGAGTTATGTTGGATAGCTGTAAAAACCCCGAGTGTCACTTCTTAGAAATACATTCACCTGAATGAGTAAATTTTAATATACTTTTGAAGAAAAGAGACTGCTTTTAAAAATCGATTTGTTACTTAAATTTTAATTTTCCTTCTTGCATTAAATCTTAAAGTCCTTTTAAATTAAAATAATAACAAAGTAAAATTGCATTAAAAGCTCAAATACAACATTAATTAGATAAAACATATAATCGATCACAATTAATTATTAATTGTGATTGATTATAATAACTCGTTCAAACCACTTTAGCAAGCATTTTAAAATTGCTAAGATGAAATGATTCAATAATTCTTTTTTAATATCCTTTATCTAACCTTAACGTTCGCTGCCGGATATAATAGACTCCGACTCAAAACGATTGATTTTCATTCATTAATGTATATAAAACTATCAATACACATAATACATTTATTTGTGTGTATAACGTTACGCTACATAATGTAATAAATTTATTTTATGTAAGACAGCTTCTTAAGAAAGTTGGCATAACTATTAGGTCAATTCTATTTTAAACATTATTGTGTAAATGCCCCTGTAGGAGTTAAGAGATATAAAAATTGTCATAGATGCAGACTGCATCACACCGACGGGCATGGGGAGTCATTGTATCTCACTGCACGACTGTGATAAACTGAAGCCGCTGATAAAACGACCCGCTTTCGAAAGGGAAACGCTAAAACTTTGGCACTGCGGATACGACGGCGATGTGCCAAGAGTAAGTACCATAATTTAGATACAACACACAAACAACAATAAATTGAAGTAACATACAGTGGTCACATGAAACTAAAAATGCAAAAGCGAACGTCCTTAATTTTTTTTTTAATTCTCAGGTGTGCTGTCCTCCCACAGTAGCAAAGACTAGATGTTATACGCCTGAAGGTAAGCCTGGAATCTGCGTGAGCGTCCCAGCATGTCCTAGTATTTCAAAACGACTGAAACCGCCTGTCAGCAGCGCAAATCTAGAATACGTTATGCTTTCAAAGTAAGTATAGCTAAATTTTAATTTCATGGTTTTTTAAGATTTGCTTTATATGGTAATTACAACTAATTGCTAAGAAAAAGACATAAGCATCAGTGCAAAATAACTATAGAGATAATTATACAGATATAAACACATCGTGAAGGAAATGCGATTAAACAATTTAGAGAAATTAAATAATTGTAAATATACCTATATATTTTAAAATTTACTATTTACTTTTCAGATGCAGAGGTCCAGCAGAATTAAATGTATGTTGCGACGAACCAACAAGAAATCGAACGATAACTGATACGAGAAATGGCAACAATGAAACTAATGAAGCCATAACCATTGATAAATTTAACGTAATGATTACGAAATCTCCTGATGAGGTCACCGTTAATCCACTGACTATAAACGACAGAGGCGAAGCATCCGATTGTCAAGAAGAATTGGATATACCAAACGTTGACAGTGGTTGTTGTGGTGTTGAAAGTCCAAGCGGTAATAGAATTTTTGGTAAGTGAATTAACTAGTTAAACTACTCTAAAACCTCTTTTTATTATTCTATTTCCGTTTTTTTTTAATATCCTTAAAACCTCTAGGTGGAAATGCTACTGCAATCGATCAATATCCGTGGCTGGCTCTTATAGAATATTCCAATGAACGTTGGATCTGTGGTGGTTCGCTCATAAGCAGACGTTGGGTCCTAACAGCAGCACATTGCCTCGTTACAGAGGATATGAAAAGTAGGAATGCGTAAGTATCACAAGCAAAATATATATAATTTGCTACACTTAAACTATTTCTTAAGTATGAATTTCTATCACGATTCGGTCTTTCAGGCAAAGTGTTCGTCTCGGAGATTATAACATAACGAATCCTGGTATTGATTGCGTTGAAGTTGAAGGAGGAGGAGTTGATTGTATCACAGAACCTGTTTCAATAAAAATAGACATTACTATACTTCATCCAGAGTACAAGAGCGTAAAAACCATCGTTGAACCTAATGATATTGCTTTACTTCGTCTTCAAGAGTTGGCGCCGTATAATGGTACTTTTTACAAAATCGTTTATTCAAATTCTATATTTTTATTATCTTGAAAGAAGTTGCGAAGTGTTAAATAAGGAATTAAGAAGAATTTTAATTTACAGATTTCATCAGACCAATTTGCTTGCCCGTCACCAACGTATTAAAATCTCCACCAGGAAATATGAGATTTTTCGTAGCTGGCTGGGGTGCTATAAGTGAAACACGTTCATCCAGTGACGTCAAATATCATGTGGACCTTCCATTATATGACGAAAATGTTAGTATATGTCGTAAAAATTTAGTGCATGTAAAGAACCCGCAGATATCAGCAGATCATCATACATTCTAAGCTATATCATCTGCATTCATCAAGTTTGTCTACAACGTATCAATGTCAGCGACGAGAACTGGTTTTGTAGATATACTAATGGATGTTATCCACGCAAGTCGCTCTAATACGAGTTCTAAAATTTACCTCCTCGTTTGGGAAATTCTAAACATTTCGCATTAAACAATAAATGGGAACTATTATTTAAAAAATCTATAGAACACGAATTGTAGGTTCAGGATTATTTTTTATTGTAATTATTGTATCCTAGGATATATCCTAGCATATCGTATGAAAAAGGACAGTTGACTATTAACAAGCTGTAATTTAGCAACTTGTCATTACAAAAGTTCTATAACAGTTGGCAGCTACTAAACTCAAGAATGTTTCTTTTCTGTAATTTATAGAATTGCCTCCGCTTGTATTCTATGAAGAACAAGGCTATAATTTGGGACAAACAAGTCTGCGCGGGCGGTGAAGAGAACAAGGACTCTTGCACTGGAGATTCAGGCGGGCCGTTGATGTACGCTCAAGACGAAAAACCCTTCCAGATCGTTGGCATCACCAGCTTTGGTGTTAAACAATGCGGTTTCCAGGGACGACCCAGTATTTACACTAAAGTTTATTCGTATATAGATTGGATAAGAAAAGAAGCAAAACCTTGAATTGTGATATTAGAAAAATTATGCGTTTATGCAATCGGCGCAGTCAGCCTATTTATAATTTTAACGTAGGTTTTGTACAGTAAAATTTAACTTTTTTGAGTTTCGAACAGAAACACTGTCTCTACTTCTTCGTGTTAGTACCTCATAATTAAGCTTAATTGCGTTACACGTTAAGTGAATTCTAGTTGAGTAAGAAAGACAACTACAATTAGACTTGTTCATAATTATTAATTGTGATAAATGTAGTGCAAATTTATTATGTACAACAAGTATGCTATTTTGGTCGGTAGTTATGAATTATAGCAAACGCAGCAGATCAATAGAAACACAATATTGTAATCAAGTATTATAAATTTATCAAATTCATTGTAAATCTGCCTAGTATATAAGTATGAGTATTAATTAATTAAAAATATTTTTTAATAAATGTGTGTCATTTCGCAATTGTTGACCTGAATTATTAGTAAACTACAAGAATAAATACAAGAAGAAAGAAATACAACAATGAAGATACATTTCAATTAAGTCTCATCAAGTGAATTGACTGCGCAAAAAATATAGTGCAATTAACCACGTGGAAGTTGTAAATTGTAATGTACGCGCTACTGTTTAATCATACCATTGCTATTATTCTACTTAACAGCAGATAGTATTTAATTTTTCCTCGCCATGTAATATGGCTACAAAAGTTAACAATTTACCGTATTGGACATCATAACGTTTTCGCCTAAAAGGAAAGCTGTCCTAAAATTAATTTATTACGAACCAAGAAATCAAAGGTCATTTTGTGAAAGTTTATTATTTTTGATTTAGCACTGATAATCGCTTCGATCATATTAAGTTCAAATAACGGATTCCCTATGAACTATTAACCAAACTATAACAGAATCAGAAAAGTAAATTTTGAATGATACATATAAAGAACTACGAAAACAGTTTTGAATATTTTCGAGCCCTAAACATCGTTCAATCAACTCCAAAAAAACCTGATTATTAGGAATCCCCTAGGCTCGGTCTACTTGGCCAGTCGCCGATGGGCATCTCCGCGCGACAGACGTGCGTAAGCGCACACACAACAGTACAAAAATGACGCCGCTGCATCTAGTGTCTGCGATTGTAGCATCCTATGTGTGCTTCGTGCAAGGACGTGAGTTTCAAATCCTGTTAAACGTAATCGGATGCTCTTATCCGTTTTTTTTTCTTTGTTAAGGAAAATGTTATAAATTATATCACGTTATTCAATGTGCGTTGAGTAACAACTTTGATAATATCGTCTCTACAATCTAAAACCCGGCATATTTATGAAGAACACTGACCACTCGAGTGACCCCTAAAATTATCTACTGCCATTTTAAAAAACATAAATTATTAGCGGTATTTTTGTGTTGACAAGTGCGCCTGCAAATGAGTAAAACAACAAGGAAATTATCTTTGTCATATTTATCGTACTGTCAAATCATTATTGCTGTGAATGTAGGCTCAATAGAAAATGGCTTCACTCATCACGTAATAAATAACAAATAATTTAAAAGTGATTAAATATTATTAAATAACTCTTATTAGTTATTGTTATCAAATAATAAATACATATTATACACATATTCATATCGTATTATATAGTATATATCTTTTAATATTATGTAGAAATTATTCGGTTTGTGGCAGTAGTAACAAAATGTCAAATACCTACCCACTAAACTCACAATACTGTCGTTCCGATTTAAAGGTTCCAATAACTATAGATTTGACCAGTCGTACTATAAAACTAATAAAATTAATATAAAATGTAATTTAATTTCAATTAATAGAATTAACTAGTGAGTAAAACGTCCACATTAAATTATACATCGTTAGGATTTACTTCCGTCTTTATTTGATTACAAACAACAAGACATTTCGTGTAATTATTTAATTATTACTTAGAATTTATTTTTGCATCAAGAACTTAATTCACGTGTTCCCCCCTTAATTGCGTCGTAATGGCATTACAATTTCAATAGTAAACCTCTTTGACAAACAAATGACAACAGCTACGTTATAACAATATAATCGTTATTAATTAGTTGTTATGAAAATCTAACTAGCATTTGTTTTTGCAATCGTCAAACCGGTTTTCCCACGGTTACTTGAAAGCTGAGATTAACAATTAAACTATGGTAGAACTTCCCGTCGAAATAACCTGGGTTTTACCACGTGCGAAGATTTATCAACACAAACATTTTATTGATAACGTAATAGTTTGTTCATTCGTAATGTGTTTATGCGTTAAGCGTTAACATTAAATTGCATTTGTACTAAACAAATTCAATTTAACATCTATACTAATATGTAAAGGTGAGAGAGTTTGTTTGTATGTTGGAACTCGCTAATCTCAGGAACTACGGGTTCTAATTCAAAATATATTTTTGTGTTGGTTACAGCATTTATCGACGAATACAGCGAAAAATGAAAAAAAATTGAAAAGTTATTCATCATTATAGGTTTCCGTACGCTGCAAAAACGATTCCAAATAGCCAATAATTATGTATGAGAGAATGATTCCTCTTTAAATGTTTTTAAAAAAAATTCCGCGACGCTATGTCTATCTTTTAAAATTAAATTGAAAGAACGACGGGAGGGGACGCGACCGACATCGTGGGTACCACCAGCCTTAGTTTATAGATGAAGGGGTTTGCAAAAACGAATTTGGATGCTTAAAATAGCGATTCTCGCGAACGAAGCTGTTTGATATAGAGTAAACAATCACCATCTCTTTGAGCACCAATGTTAATATTATTATATCCAATTATTTTCATAAAGACTAGAAGGGAGGTGGCCACCAAACCGTTAGCAATAAACTAGATCTAGAACTATTGTCATATCATTATTTAATTAAATCTTTAATTACGTCAGATATGCGAGACGTCATGTAGTCATTTATACATCTATCATTAACCTATTTGTATTTTTTAAGCTGTATAAAATTCATTTTAAAATCTATAAACAAAAACTACTTAACTTAAGATAAAATTGTAAATAAGACTTTTTATGTGTCTCATTTAATAAGTCGGTATGCTGTAACGCAAAAAATACAAACACGAAATCATTAGTGAGTGATTCTTAGAAAAACACGCTAGATCCATAAATAAAGTATCATTAATCGTCGATATTGGCTCCATTGTGAATAATGATTGTCGACATTTACTGCAGCATGCAGTCATCAGCAGTGGAAACTTCTCGTCAAGAAATATATGCTGGTTAAGCTGCGTCAACGCGATAGTGTCAGAGGTAACCCGAGGCACAAAAACGCACCAAAGCACATGCTAGTAGAACGTTACATTTCAGGACATAGATAAGACGCAATATATATAGCAGTGGCCAATTTGCACCAATAAAAATACAAAACTAAGTAAATAAAAATGTTGACCCTGTCAATGATTAGCTAAAATTATACAATATCTGTTACTGTGTATGTGTGTGTGAGCGTTAGCGATACTAAAACTCAATAGCAAAATAGTAATTTTTTTCTCAATCAGCTTTTTTGAAAGAGCTGACATCAATATTAGACATAATCAATGTCAATGTTTTGTTTCATGTCAGTGAAATTGGGTATAAGTGTTGTGTCTGAATATAAATAAAAAGCCATACAGAGGTTGTCTTGGTTGCAGCTCACAATGCATTTCTTTTACCTGAGTAAGCAAAGCACAGGTACTTCACGCCAAGAAAAATGCTTTTTTATATCACAATTATGCACCGCATAGTGTTTTATAAGAATACGAATAATATATGACTCCATAATCCATATTATAGAGACCAAATTCAGTGTGTTGCGATGCACTGTTTTGTTATGCTTTTTTGCTTTAATTACAAGAGAACTACCTATAAACCTTAGTTTGGTAACTACCTACAGAACTCGACGGTCGTAACTCTTCAGATAATAAAAAGAATTGTATTTATTTAAAACTGGTCATCATCGGGGATTTTGAAATAACTATACAAGGAAAAGTTAAGTCGTTAATAAAAATATTATATTCCGGTTTTTTAAAGCTTGAGCGACAGCGTCAAGAGTCTATATTGTCTTACTTAAATAAAAGAAATTAATGTAGCTTATAAACGAAAAAATGCCGTTCCTAAGGGATCAATATAATAATTTTAATGGGAAAATTTTAAAAATAAGTAATAAATAAACTAGTGTATCCTATAATTGTATTTTTGCACTATCGTAATATCTTGCAGAATCAATATGTACAACGCCCGACAGTGCTTCAGGAGTTTGCATCGGTATTCACGAATGCAAACCTCTCTTGGCGATTCTAAACAAGCCACAAAGGACCAAAGAGGACATCGCTCTCTTGAGGCAGTCACAGTGCGGCTTCGGCGCTAACAATATGCCACAGGTAGCTTTTCTAGACAATAATACGCAAACAAACTTTATCTCGTGAAATACATCGGTTAAACAAACGCCTGCAAGCTTTCATCAGTTCAAATAAGTCGTTAATAGCAGTGTTCGTACGTACGTAGTCATATCGTGGTTTAATATTTTGAAAAATAATTATATTAGGATTGGAAGGCAGTATTATTTATATATTTATTGTTATATATCGCTTTTGATATTTAGAATTTAGATTTATACACGTTTTAACTTTTTTCGCAGGTATGTTGTCCTCAAGTAACGCCGCCGCTAGATAGACGATGTTTTACGTATGAAGGTAAAGAAGGCACCTGTTTGGGTCTACGATCTTGTCCATCGCTGACGAAATTACTGACGCCGCCTATCGCTAAGGAGTCTGTGACTTATGTCCAAGTATCTAGGTAAGGTGTGATATGCGAAACCACAACACCTAGTAAAAACTAACTCCATGGAGTATTCTTCCATATAGTTCAAAGGTAGAAAGAAAATGTAGGACTATGGTGAACTACTTATGGTGTGTTTACGTCCCACAGAGTTCTAGGAGACTTGGATTGTGATTGTTTAATAAAGAGAGAAAGGATTGTAAATCAGACAAAATAATATTGTTTTGTGTAATCTAAAACCAAATAACTTCAACCCGTAGATGTGAAAGTCCAGATCAATACAGCGTATGTTGTGGGCCGGACGATGTCGTGCCACCTCCACCTGTAAAGGTTCCTGGGGCAGCTTGCACGCCCTCAGCAGCGCCCCCAGATCCCAGAACTGAATGCTGCGGTATTGATAGCGGAGGGGGAAATAGAATTTTTGGTAAGTTCTTGCAAGGACATAATAGAAAATGTAAAAATGGGCACCGAGCCAATAAAACCTTGGATTATCTCTCAGCAAATATTGCAAAAGAGATCAACTTATTTGACTTTAGTGGTTTTGGGTGACCAATAAATTGTATTGAATGAAATTGGATTGTAAATCTTGTTCTAGCTCTTCAGTCAATTATCTTGAGGTTTTCCGTATATTTAACAATACTGGGAATCCCTCGATAGCATAATATAATATGTATTTATCAAATTAATTATTACTGCAATAATTAATGTCAACAGAAAGATTGCACATTTGAAACTGATGACCTGACTTAAAATAAAAGGCAAATAGTTTTACCCAAAAATTCATAGCTTTACTAGTTCCATGAACGGTAGATTATGTTAAATTCCAAATTTTATGATCGATCCTACTGAGATGGACTGCTAAAAAGCTTAATTTCAGGTGGAAACGTGACGGCTATAGACCAGTATCCCTGGCTGACGCTGATAGAGTACAGAGGTGTTCGGGACGACGCTATAAAATTATTGTGTGGCGGAGCTCTTATCAGCGGGCGATATGTCCTGACTGCCGGTCATTGTGTCGCTGGTCCAGTACTCAACATAGGGAAGCCGTGAGTCATCTTTTAATTAATTTACGTGTTATTAATCACCGCATTCTTTAATAACTGGATCTTTTATAACTTTGGTGTAAGAAGTACCTTTACCGAAAATCACGTTAATAAACATTTATTACTTTTAGAATAAACGTGCGCCTTGGTGAATACGATGTAAGAGTCACGGGTAGAGACTGCGTGGAAGTTGAGGGCGGTGGAACAGACTGTACAGATCCCATGTTGCCGTTGCCAATAGAAGCGACAATACCGCACAAGGACTACAACCCAAGCGCTAAGCTGAGGAGGAACGACATCGCTTTGATACGTCTAGCGAAATTAGCACCGTACACAGGTTTGTCTTCTCATGGACGTTAGATCGATTTTCTAAACAATACATCATTGTCAGATTATAAAGTAGATTTTTAGGATAAATTGTATGGATACATAATAAAATTAATAATAGCATAATCCAAGAGAAACAGTAATATTTCATAAATATTTTCCACAGACTTCATCAGACCGATATGCCTACCAACCTTAGACATAGCGAGGAATTCCGTACCAAACGTCAGATTAGAAGTGGCCGGCTGGGGAGCCGTTAGCGATGAGCAGAGTTTCAGTAATGTTAAACTACACGTGGATCTACCGTTAGCAACTAAACAAGTGAGTATCGCTTAATCCGGAATTAACGGGACACCCTGAAAAGCCTACTCATACTCCAGTTTTATAATTAACAGCTAATATCAAAAATACAATCAAATCAACGAGTATGATTAATGAAATTAGAAAGTTAAAGCTTTTAATTTTTACAGATGATTGATGAACTAGGTACTGTAGGTATTCATGTGATATAAGAAATATTTCTGTATAGCTTTTTTTCATTACTATTTATACTTTACTATATATATTGAGATTGAAATTATATGATTGTTCCAAACGTATTTCAGGAGTGTGAACCATATTACGCGCAAAGAGAAGTCCCACTATGGGATGGGCAGTTATGCGCTGGTGGTGAAAAGGGCAAAGACTCGTGTAAAGGAGACTCTGGTGGCCCACTAATGAACGAGAACGGCAAGATATGGGAAATCGTGGGAATAGTGAGCTTCGGTCCGACGCCTTGTGGGATGGAACACATACCTGGCGTCTACACGAAAGTCTATCAGTATCTCCCGTGGATACGCAGTCAGATGAAACCGTGATATTGTTAATAATTAGTCTAATTGATTTGGATCAAACTTCGAGAGTAACGGAACGGAAGAATGCAAATTATGACTGGCGAAAATTACTTTAGTTATTATCAAAAAAATATACATACATTTAGAATGCCACTTTGTACAAAAGTAAATTAAAAGAATATAAGAACTATAAGGAACGGGCTTTAGGATTTTAATAATATGAAACATCATGAAGTAACATTAATAGGTATACTTGGTGTAAATGATATATATTAATTTCCCTGCAGAATAATAGTCTGAAAACTATGGATATATCTCGATCAAATTCAATTTATTTCGTTGTTAAGGATTTAGCGTCATCTTCATACAATGTAATAAAAATTCCATAGCACTTGTCTGCTTTGGTAACATGCTATTGCCAATGTAAAAGCTCAAATATACATTTTCTAGAACTTTCTAAGTAGTAACGATATAACACTTTTTCTTTGTTATATTATAATATGACTGTTACAATTAAAGAAATAAAATACCTCCTTAAATAGTAACAAAATAGGTATTATAGGAAAAACCAAAATGTTATAAAATTTATCTTTCTGGGCCACATGAATGTGGGTATTTTAAAGTCGGAATTAATTGACTTCTAGCACGACGTTTCATAGACCACAACGACACCTATAAAGACATGGAAATTTAATTAAATTCCTGCGTTCACATTGTAAAACTCTTTAGTAACAAAAATGTGTGACTGAATGAAAATTGCGGACATGAAATTGATGGTGATAAGTACAGCTTTATTGTAAGATTTATAAAAGTTTTGTATGAAATATGTTTTTTTGTTAATTGACTTCCTTCCCCGTTCCCTTATTTTATGGGTCCTGGCACGCACAATCAGTCAATGGTTATTCTTATTATAGAGCCGTAATTGGGTCAAAAACTTGTATCGAGTACAATTTTACAAGTTACGTGTAAGAGGAATAGAGAAATTTTGATTAGCATCTAGTAGGTACGTAATTTATTACTTTCACAAGCTAATCGTACTCTTATACGTGGATAACATGTTACTTTATCATATTATCATTTTTAAAAAGCTCGTTAGTAAAGTTTTTAAAGCCTCCAAATAGTAAAGTACAAAATGCGTCGCAATTCTAGCCTCATCATTTGTAGTGACACAATAACGTACACAGACTCAAAACACGTTGCAACTTAAATTAACATAAAACTTTACCCTATTCTGATCTATCGAACCATGATCAATCTGTGTTACATGACCAAGACACATTCCATCAAGAAAATATCTTTCTCCTTCAACTATATGAGTACGCCATTCTACTACAACGAAGAAATGATTTAGGAATGTATCACTTTTCCTTACATCCATGCAACTTATTACGTGGCAACACTGGCATGTGAGTTTCTACTCTAACAATATGAGTATTTCCTTATAAATTATAATATGGTACGCAAAACCTGTCAGACAGCGGCCGCAAGTGCGACCAAACGGCTGCTCAACAGAAAATGCGTGACGTGAGAGTATACTGTGTGTTATTGTGTTCCCTGGCGATTTGTGCAGGTTAAAACTCAACTTAGTATTAATATATAATAAATCTGATATAAATTTTTAACAATTTATGTAGTGAATACGAAAGATTCGACATAAGCATATTGTGTTGTGTTTGCTTAAAGAATATTATTATTTATTGCAAGTTTTGTATTATAAGACTACTTCCAAATCGTAGCCCTTGCTTATTTGAGTAGCAAAAGGTATTTAAGGCATGGTAGCCATTAAAATTAAAGTAGGTAAGAGATAAATAAATAAATTGGATATACGGGCTAGCTAAACGGACAACAACCCTACCGATTGTGTTAGATTTATTTTATTTATTATTACTATACTATTAAATTTCTGATGTACGAATTTCAGCGAAAATTTGCAAGATTCCCAATGGTGGTGCCGGAGAGTGCAGGCCGATAGAAAAATGCAAACCCCTGTACGACCTAGATAACAAACCATACAAGACAGAAGCGGACGAAACAATATTACACCAGTCTTTTTGTGGAAATCCATTTAATCCTAACATAAAGGTACTATTATTCAAAGGTGACAAACACAAGATTTAAATGAAAAAAAAATTAAATAAGCCATTTAGATTTAAAACGTGTTATATACACAATATCTGAAAACAAAATATTATAATAATAACGTTATAGCGTCACTATTAACTTGTAAAAACATGTTTGTTATAAGGACAAAGCCAAGTTTGAGTTTGTAAATTGTAACAACATGCAGCAACATGACAGCTAGTATGACGATTTTAAAAAAGGTCTTTAAGTAAGTTATGTGTAAGGCCAATTTATCGATATCGTTATTATATCTCAAACTATATTTCTTGAAAGGAAAATGATTATGAAGGAAAATAAGTATTGGTAAATTAACGTCATAATATTAAGTAATTCTCATCTTAAGCTCAATAAACCCAAAAGAAAGAAATGTCACAGTGTGGACACAAAGATAGTCGGATTTATTGGGACATTTATTTTGAGGTACGATTCCCAAACGACACTCGATATTACTTACTTGATGTTGATGAGTTGTAATTGGATCTTCCAAAACCGTTTAAGGAAGTATCAACATCGCATATACATTCATATTAAATTATCCTCCTAAATGATAATACATACTAAGACTACATTAGCTTAGCAATATTTTTAACTCTATAGAGGATAATAATTATGTTACATCTAATTAACACAACTCATCATTGAGACTAAAATTTATTGTCAAAGAAAAAGTTAAAATTTTATATTTGTGAGGGTTGAACTTAAACTAGATTTTTTTTTTTTCAGGTTTGTTGCCCCCCGCGAAGTCAGTGGACGAATTTCAGAATAAAACCAGTTTTATTTCCCGATCATACGGTCATATCAACCCCGGCAATCAGTAGTAACCCGGATATCGATAGAACTCCATACATCAATAAAGACCCTGATATTAATAAAATCCCGGTGCCTGGGCCAGCTGTTCTTAGCATACCAGATAGAAATGACCCTCCTGATGTGATTATCAATTACAACCAATTATCCCATCAGAATGAAGACAATAATGTAAAAGAAGAGATTTCAACATCCACTTGTGGCATTGATACCAGCAGTGGGAATAAAATTTTTGGTAAAATCCTTCTTCAATCTCAAAATTTAAAACAAATTGTAATTTTCAACAACACCAAGAGTCTGCAGTGGAAAGTTTTGGCTCTGATGGTTTTGGCTATCGTGTAGAATATTAAACTCTTAATGATAGAAGCTTTTTAGTTTAGTCATTTATTTGCTTAACAAAAATTTCAGGAGGCGAAGCGACTAACATCGACCAATACCCGTGGTTAGTTGTATTAGAATACTCTGGTGGTCTTCTGTTATGTGGCGGGAGCTTGATTACAACAAAGTTCATAATGACGGCAGCTCACTGTATAAATGGCATTAATCGACCGCCGTAAGTAAAATAATAACAAACATTAAGCATAAATAATGAAAGGAACAAACATGAGATTACAAAAATAATACTAGAAGGACGTCAAAATATCCCAATAGCTCTTATTATGTAACTAGGATACGCTGTCGACCAATTTTGACTTTGAACATTCTGAAATTTCACTTGGTAAAGGTCTGAATTGTCAAAGTTGATATGTTAATGTTATAATGTAACCAACATGTCCCGTAGGAATAGACCAAACATAATCAAAAATGATCTCTACAGGGTATTTGCTCGTCTAGCTGAATATAACATAACATCATTTCCTACCGACGTTGTTGAAACGGATGGTGGTGGTGAAGATTCTATTACAGTGACTATCATCCCCGTTGAGAAGACATTGGTCCATCATGAGCACAACCTGCGATTAAGAACACACGACATCGGACTCGTCAAACTAAGTCGCAATGCAGTGTTGTCAGGTTTGTAGTTTCTAAATAAAAATGATATTGCACTCGTACTATCGTCTAAACTTAAAAAGAATCAAACATAAATGTTAAGTTATTCTAAAGCTTAAGTTTATATTTATAATTTTTTGTTGTGTGCAATGCTTCTAGGCGGCTACCATAATTAGCTTCTATTTGATCGGGTTTCCCAAATGAAATCTAAGCTTCAAGACCTTTTCTCACTACTTACTATATTTTAATCGTGATTCATTAACTTGTTTATCACTCGAATGTGTGTGTAATAAAAAATGAAGTGTGTCTCTATTGTACTTCCAGATTTTATCAAAATCATCTGCCTGCCGACGACAGACCTGCTACCTCAATTCAACAAAAAAACAAACTTCACCCTAGCCGGCTGGGGAAGTGATGAAACTGGTGGTGCTAGTGATGTGAAGAAACATGTCATGCTACCGTTTGTGAAGGAAGATCACTGTAAAAGAATTTATGCAGATTTGCCGCTATTGAATGTGGTGTGCGCCGGTGGAGAGGCCGGTAAAGACTCGTGCGATGGTGACTCTGGAGGACCCTTGATGTACGAAGTGGAACAGAAATATATAGCGGTAGGGGTGTTAAGTTTTGGATATCGCCAGTGTGGGATAGCTGATCGCCCTAGTGTCTACACCAATGTCTTTAAGTATGTAAAATGGATCAACGACGTAGTGGAAGGGAGAATACCAATGAATTGAAATCATTGATACTACTTTAAAACACCTGCAAAAATAATGCTCAAGAAAGATATAATTTAATTTAAAACAAATTTAAATAGACTTTGTAAACTTAGCCGTTTACCAATATGGTTGAAATCAGTAGCCGACCGTAGAGTAGTTTATACGAACATTTTTTTTTAATTGTAAATTGATACCTCTTAAGTAAGTAATAAATTATTTTTAAAGAGTTTGTTAGTTATTTTGCAAACTGGTAATATTTATCTCATAAGTCAAGAATCTAACAAAGATTGAATGAAAAACATTAATGCTACATGCATAAGAAAAAAGTAAGAAGTATGGAAGAAATTTTTATTTCGTATGAAAATAGGACAAAATAAGATATAGGTAGTATAATGATTACATGGAAAATAATAAGGTTTTATTATTAAGTATAATGTGAAGTTCGATTAATAGTTTAGTGTACCTATCAAAAAGCGATAAAACTGGTTCTACGTTTAACCTTTAAGTTATCGCTCATATTCCTTAATACATAGTAATCGAAATAAAAAATGATCTTACCTCTTGCATTCGTTGCTGCATCGGCTATCTTCTGGAAAGCATCTAGAAACGCGGCTACTGCTACTAAAGCTGACCTGTACCAAAATTATATTCTGTTAGAATCTGTATTGAAAGAATCCATTACAAAGATCAAAGAAATAAGTAACATTGTTTTTGTCTTTTTCTACGTAAGGATTGCCTATATTCAATATGATGAATTCAAAAGTAAAATAGCTTAAACATTCCTCACAAACGTCATAATGAGTTTTCTTATAAAGCATAACGATCTACAAAGTAAAACTAAACGCCTGTTAACATTTTATAGCAAATTGTAAAGATGTGTACAAAGCCATTAAACGCACGGATGGATATAATTTAACTTATACAGCAATAACCAATGCTTACTTAATATAATGAGTTAAATATTTATATTGTGATGGCCACATGGATATTTGACACAATCTGTGTACTTAAATGTATATACATAAATTTTAAAACTATCCTAATAAAGAGAGTGAGAGAGGTATCCAACATTACGACAAGCTGTTAGTGACCAAAAGTATCATTGAACCATAACAAGTAAAACTGCATGATACACCAATTGATCCATATTGGTGCTTTAGTGTCAATTGCGATGAATAGTGTCGAGTAATTGAAATATTTGCATGTACAATGCAACATCAAATCAAATTTTGGATGTTGCAGGGGACCCTCTTAAAGCTGATAACGGAAAAAAATATGATTACTTACTTTAACGCTGAGTGAAGTTTCGTAGCCTTTGATATGAATTCTTCCCACATCGGTGCGCAATTCTGTAACAAAGAAAATAGTACTATTAGTAAGTTATTTACAATTTATTTTCACTACGGCCCGACCGCGACGTTTCGGATGCTTTACAGTGGCCGTTGTCGGTGGGACATTTAAATGTGTACGACACGCGGATACTACAGACAATACTTAACGTAAATTCATTGCACTGATCGATTCTATTTACAAGTTTGTAGCTAATCCGACTTCTTTGCCCGGCTTGCCCTTTGAATTATATGTTTTCTCATGATTCGAACCCTAGCCCTCTCGCAGTAGTTGTTTTTATATAAGAGCATGAAACATTCAGAAGCAACCCTAAGTAGCAATTGTAGACGGACGGACGGACAGCGTCAATTTGTCTAATGCATCCGACACGACACAACACCGCGCGGCCGGCGGAAGCCGTGCTATTTGTATACCGACCTCAAGGTTCTGGCCGAAATTTGAGGCGAACGTTATCTATTTTAAAATAAACCGACGCCTTTAATAAAGAACGTGGTTAATTTTACTGGTTTGTTTTTAACGAAAGAAATAAAGCATAAAAAAGAGGACAGACAATCCTTGGGCTCACTCGCTGGTAGGTGAAACATCCTAGCTATATAACATCTATATAAGATGCGCTGTCAACTTTAGGCTTTGGATAATCGGAAATCCATGAAACCGAAACTTGATACACTTTTTTATCCGCGGAAGTCGGTTCGTGACCCAGGCGGAATTTCGATATTTCTACCACGTTTCTTCCGGATATTAAATATATCCAAATTTCCAAGCGAAGTCCAACACAGTTTCAGAAAAATTATATATAAACTGATTAAAGAATGTTGGGCCCGGTAGGTATCGAATCCACGATCCGTCGATTATTAGACATAAATTGCTACCATTACACCAACCCGTCAAAATAATACAAGTTTGGTCGCAAATCATTGCTATAATTCTTGCGGTGTAATGATGCTTTAGAAATACTAGTTTGCAGCTGTCACTTGTTGGTGTCTTCTCACCTAGGTAAACTATGAATTTCACCATCTACACAAGTAAATTTATATATTGTGTAAGTAGTTTAATTAGTATAATTTTTTTTTTAAATACTTCGTTTCCCCATCAAGACAAAAGTAATGTTCTTTGCTTTAATTCTCTAAAGGCATTTTCATCAAAATATCCTCAGGAATTCAAAAATCCCATAATTATTCCTATCAAAATAATTTAAGGCAAAAATCACATGTCATGCACTTAAATACAACCGTTACATGGCCTGTATTGTTCTAGAAATAACGCATGAGAAAAATTACTGACCTCTGAATATGGTAAAAGTGGTTTACCTATTACCAAGTAATTTCGATTGTGTATTTTTAGGCCGTAAACGATGTTATTTGTTCGGACGGTTTCACTACCATTACTTGCAGATTAGCCGTATTGACAGGAAAGTAGATTCAAGACAGATTCTACTTTCAACATAAAATGAATTTATCTTCCGTCCAGTTTGTAATCAGTTGAACTGTTAAGTGCATATTTATTGTCTGTGAAGACATTGATGTAGGTAATTTTAGATTGACGTTTCATCAACAATATTTCAAACTACCTACTTAAAAAGAAATATATTTCCACTTCAAAACACATCAACCGGCCTATGTATGAATATAAGAAATTAAATTGAAACTCATGTAATAAAAACCGACAAAATCAATTTTTACCATTATTACTTCACTCTAAGCTCTAAATATCACTTCATATTTTCCATGTCAAAACCTGACTCTGACCTGATGTCCTTTCTCGTACAAATCTTAACCAAACCATAGAAGCGATTGCAAAAACAAAACATGGTTACGCAAAATTGCGCGTAAGCATACGCTACATATAAGTCATGCACGTCGTTAAAGTAACAAGGTAGTTTGGTGACCGTCAGCAAATGTGCCTGCCGTATCCCTAACGCCACCGTTCGGTTCAATGACCTGTGAGAACTGACACCGGACGAGTGCGATACGATTTTTTGTGATCTATGGCCAGATAATCTTGCGTGTCTGTTTACAAAACCTTATACCTTATGATTTAGTCATATAAATAACTTTGTTTCTTTATTCTTAAAGTTACTCGCAGATTTTCAACCTGCCTATCTATTATCTCAAGTTAATTTAAAAATCGAAAATAAATTGAAAAAATTTTCGACTCGGGCAGGACTTGAACCGGGATCGTCAGGGAGTCGAAATTTAAAAAAAAATATTTTCAATTTTTCAATTATATTATAGTGCCTTCATGTGGGTGCATGTAAAAAATAATACAGTTTTCAAATATTACCTTAGTTGTTAAACAAGCTAGCAATTAGACTATTACCAACTGTAGACTTCGTACATTCAATTAAAATAAAAATTAAAACTAAGTTGTCTGAAAACGAGTGAAAACATCATGAACATGAATTATAGAAGAAACCGCTAAAGAAAGAAAAAAATGGTTTCTCGAATGACTCATATTCGTCTTCTTCTTAGTTTAATGGCTTTTCCGTTCTAAATTGATTCTTTCAATGTTATGGGAATATTATTTTACGACTACAGGCATTGAAAAAATCACAATAACAGATATCCTTAATGTTGAAAGTCTTGTCGCATGTCAATCGTATCGTGAGCTGTAAAAAGTGAGTGTACGCAGATATCACGCTCGAGCGAGTTGACAACTTGCCCAAGTCAGGACACGAATGCACGACCCTTCATAAGGCTTCAATGGGGCCTTAAACATTTTGGTGATATACTACACAAGGCCTAACAGAACATATAAAAAAACACATGGGAAATAAAATTAAAACTTTCAGTCTTTGGAATTAAAAATGTCAATTTTATTTTTTATTAGAGCGGCACCTACATAACACTTGCATTATAACTATACTATGCGTATAAGTTTGAGGACCATTCTCATTTTTACATGTCATAGATTTTATAAAGCCTAAATTTATAATCAATTTTAAATTGATATGATTCACGCAACATGACTCGAACCTACGGAAGGAGCGTTCCGCGTTATTTATCTACCATCTGAGTTACCATGCCCCTGCCCTCCTCATCGAATTTTTGCAATCCATTTCCAGGTCTTTCACCACAGACTAAGTCTGTGAGTTTATCAATCTTAAATAGATATTATTTAAAGACTAAGCTTTTTAAAATTTCTATCACAAAAATCCTACAACTGTTTCAGCTGTTGTGACTATACCGGGTGTCTTACAACACCCTAGTTATAGATCGTAAGCAAAGCCTTTCGTAGAATTAACGGAAACCGGCGATGTAGAAACTAAATAACTGAAGCCCTTCTAATCATTAAGTGAAAACGTTCGCTCAATGCAATAGTTCTCTTTATCGCTTCCAAATTTACACTTTGATCAACTCACCAGCGATGACTGATGCCCTTACGTTCACCTCAATAGAGCAGACACAGAATTAAATCGGAATTATAAACATTTCTCGCTAAACAAACTTTGATGTGAACATTTATTTCATAATCTCAGTGCATTTTGAGCTTTAGCTTTCGTAAATATTGTCGGAACTGCTATCGATCATCACCAAACCAAACCAAGAAAGAATGTTTTACAGTAACTACTAAGTTTCGTAAAATATCAAAAGTAAATGTATGTTATAAACTGAAAACAAATGGTTTGGCTACCAAGGAGATGGTTATCAGGCGATATCGAACTATCCATAACTAATCTAAGATTGTCTTGGGTGGAAGTAGACCAAACAGCTCAAAAATGTAAGTAGCTCTACAGTAGTTTGCAACCTAGTTTCAACGTTAAAGCAATTACGCTAAACATATATCATGTTTAAAAATGGAAATAAAATTGAAAAAAAAAATCGACTCGGGCTGGACCTGAACCGGCATCGTCAGCGTTCCGTGCTGTTGCTCTACCAATATACCATGTTTTCTAATTCTTGAACTGCTTCTAACTCATGAATCGATATACACTACTTTCTGTATAGAAAGATTAACCCGCTTTCATGTCGCAATCAGTACAAAGATCTTAAAGACTCGCTTGTCCAGATAATATCCGCTCGATCAAAGGGATACGTGATCTCTCAATAGCTGCCCGGCTATCCTTTCTTAGCGTCCATCTATTGCAGATTAGGCCTTAGTCATTTAACTACTAACAATACACGTAAAAGTATATGAAAACAAAGAGAAAATCTATTACGAATCGCTAACAATTTATAGCCCATGGCAACAATTTAAGACTCATTTATTTAAGGTCAAATCAATTCTCAGTATCAGCATCCACATTAAACGTGTAATTATAAACGACGCAATATATTTCGTCTCCGATTGATGTTTCATTTATTGACAAACAAATTGCTGTCAAGGGCAAAACCCTTAGGAGGGGACTAGATGATAAGCGGAAGCGGATACTCAAATAATTTTGACCTAGAAATGTAAAGTATCAGTTTTTTTACGAATTGTTTATTTATTCTTTCCTCGTGTAACTATGTACAACGTCTTTACGTTTCAGTTGTAGGGAATAGAGAATGAATACATTTTAAATTTATGCAGACAATATAAATTGTGTTCCTCAATTAGCGAAGTACTTTTGATTAATGCGATGAGTTCTTTTAAAAAAAAATATTTGACGTAAGATACTTAAGTAATGAGAGTGGACATGTTTGAATTTTTTTTATGTATAAATCTCCTTTTATAACTTCAAACTTCACAGTAAGTAAACTAAAACCGCAATTAGGTAGAGCGACATTGAAAGTTTTATTTAACTTTCGTTTCGCCTACGCTATCACCAAAGCCCTCACCTTTACGCGTTTAAACGAAAACAAACTTTAGACACAAGACGGTAAAGCTCCTATTCGTTAATATATTCACTTCTTATTTATTAGTATTAAGGAGACCCTGGCAACAGTACCTTTGATATTAGTTTCTGAGAAAAGCCCTCGAATAAGTCTTTCGTCGAAACCTTGTTAGAAATAATTTAATAATGTTTCGGTGTTTACAATAATTTGGTATGGAGCCTAATAAGCAATATGTAGGTTGATTACTTACTGATAATTTATTACGTATTTAACATATAAAAGGAACGGTAACAATTAGTTGGAATATTCCATCATTCATCAAGCGAACGTAATGCAAAATAATTAAGTACTAGTAGGTACAACCTAATTCATGCTTTTACAATAAAACTAAACTAAAAACTGATCAAAGACCACGGATTTTTAGATCAACGAATTTTTAAGCCGGTCAATCTGTCTTACAGTCACCGAAGCCACATATGAAAAGGGATTTTCACTAGAGTGAGTAACACCGCGGTCAATTGCTATTATACAAAGCTATTTTAGATGCATCCCATCACGGACACAGGAAAAGCCATCCGATAATGAATACAAATACGATAGTCATAAGATAAGGCAATCAGGGGGAAATCAAATCTGTCACGCACGTCGCTGTCACATGTTCCTGGGCGATTCTTCATGGGGCATTATCGTTTATGTTCCCTAGGGACGCGGTGACATTTACATCAGCCGCGACACGCATAGTTTTCAATACATACTTGGTATTTTCTACTCCTGTATTCAAACATTAGACGAATATTTTTTAGCCCTAATCACTCATTATACTTGGCACGAATAAAAATAAGTACTTGATATATAAACATATTATTTGGTAAGTAATGTTTCTCTTTAGTTTGGAAATTAAAATTCAAAATATTTAACCACCGTTAAATAACGTAGAAATACGTTCCATTATTAAATATAACGTAGTTGTTTTATTCAACTTATGACCACCTTATATATTTTAAATAAAACACTTTTAACGATTTAAAACGCGATATATTAGTTAAACTCTCCCCGTGACCACAGACCACGGTGCTGCAAACCGTCCGAAACGTCGGGCCGAAGTTAAAAAACATTTTCAAATCATTTAACTAAAATAGCGTTTTAAACCGTTAAGTGCTTTATTTAAATGTGTACTACTCCTAAACTATAGACAGTATTTACCTTATTTCTGTCAATGACTGACATAATATATAGGTTAAGTTCATCATCCATCTATCCTAAAACATCTTTCTCGCCAATCAACGAAAGAGTAAGAAAAATATTTAAAACAATTTATTAATCCCGAATTTATTTTATTACTATTAACATATATAGAAATTAAATATTTTAAATTCGCATCATTGAAATCTTTCGGAACTTTGACATAAGGGAGCAGACTAAAAAACAGCGTTGTGCGATCTTCTCCTTTCATCGACCCCTCTGGTTACGCAGTTGTAAATAGCGCATATGCATACTACAATAGGTATTACACCTAATGATGAATTGCGCGAATGAGATATTTAAAAAAAAATTACAGGCCGACAACGACAACAGCCTCCGCTCATAACCGAATTGGAATCTCATTTGCGTCAAATCCAATTTGTTCTACAATCTCGACTGAAATGGTTCCAGAAGATTCAGGTCAACGATTTCTAAATTGAATTTTTTGAGCACCCACGTCCCCTGGCGTATGGTGTCTATTTTAGGCGCCCCTTGACTTTGATTACGGCACGATTGGTTCTTGTTTAGTAATTAACTTTTTAGTCTTGCAGGGACATTTTTAATGAATATATGACTTTGGATGTGACAGACTTTTGTGGCATGTATTTGTATGTAAGAGTACGTACGTGCATTAGGTATTAAGTTGAAGTCCAGCGTACACGTAAAACGACTTTTTCGTATTATTTTTCACCTAAATTCAACTCAAAAAGTTGTATAAGGCTCTTGTGCCCCATATGGCAAAGCTACTTGGGTGATCGAGCTGTTCGGCCGCTGAAATTCATAAAAGGTTCCCAAAAAGAATAGCTGAAGACGGCTAAATATTTGTGTGATGAGGTTTTGATCTAGATGAGGTTTTGAATGGTCAATACTGTCTGTAGTTTACGCGAGCAGAAAATAAATAGAAAACTATTAACGGTTTAAAACGCGTAAAAAAATATTTAATTATAAGTAAATTTACATGTGACGGGACAAATAATAAGGATACGACGGTATCTTGTATACCAATAATAATTATGGATTTAAAACGAATGCGTTATTTCCTTAAGTTAACAAATCTTCGTATTGGAATGAATTCGTTCATTTAACTCCTTCGTTCTTAAAAATAGATGAATGTACTTTCGTAAACGTACTACAATTTATTCCATAGGAAATGACGCCTAATAGAAACAGAAAGTTTTATCAATCGCCCGAAGACCGTTCGTCGACTACAAACAAACTCCATAAAAGTCATTCCTATTCATGCCACATTCCGTCATCCCACTTGACATAAAGGCAGCCGTCACATAAATATAAATCACCGAATTGGCGCACAATGACACTGCGCATATTTGCGCCAAATAATTACATACAATCCAATCGACGCCTAGAATACTAAAATCATTTATCATCATTTCTTGAAATAGAACACTGACATCAAACATCGAAAAGTAACACCGTTTAAGAACATATTTGATAAACGGACACACGTCGTTAATTTTTCTTGTCGTCCTCGAAAGCTAGAATATTGAGGTTCAAGCCACCAGGTTTGATTTGACAGGTAAGAGATTGAGTAGCAACATTTGGTCTTGGTTTTGTCAGTGTCCTCTCGTTTAAAAAACAGGCGCCACTAAATACACAAAACCGTTTAGGAAGTTGCATATGAGCGGTAGTTCTTATTTCGTAAAATACATAAAATAAAAAAAAACGTATAATTGTCAAAACTCTAAACCAAGACCACATAATTTCATGTCATTGTCTGAACTACCATATTTTTATCTAAATTAGTTTTTGATTTATATAAATCATATGTATAACATACATGATTTTAAAATCAGAGTCGGTTTTTGTAATTAATGTGAAACTTAATAAGTGAAACTATAACAATTTTACTTCATTTCGGAAACGTTTAGAAAACATACGGGCCGATAAAACAAGGACGAAAAAGTTCACCGGTTCGAAATCACAAGTGTTTACAATACGTATTGCATCCCGCGAATATGAAGCCCAGTGCAATAACAATTAACCCAATAACCGCCTAGCGTCAGCCTCAATTCACTTCAACGGTTATTTTTGAATTATAGCCATGTTCTTTGGCGTAAGTAATTTCATTAATCATTACTTAACTGTACTTATTGATTGGAAGATCCGCTATGGGTTAAGCAAAGGAGTTCTGTTATCTGTGGTTATAAGAAGCTTTGCGGTGGTTATCGAGTAATTAAATTAATAAATTAAATACATATAATATAAACAATACAAATTTAAATAAAGTATTGTCTGTAGGTTACGCGCATAAACACAAAACGCTCCCCGTAACCACGGCTTAAAACGAATTGTAAATAAGGTAATTATTATTTTTGGCATTTGTTTAATGCTCTATCATCACAGGACAGACAGCAATGGGAGCAGTGAGCCATCATTTGATAGCAGGTAAAATACGCCAGGCATATTTTGCATTTGGATATTCGGATATTTTGAAAAGTGTTTTTTTTTTAATTTTTATTGTTCTTCATATGCTTTGCATAGAATTAATCCGAAGCATAAAGTATTACCTACATATATTTAAAAAGACACTGATAATATAACATGGATATTCATAAACCTAAAAATTAATGATGATAAATTAATTTATTGAAATGGAAATATCGTTCGAAAGCATTAATCGCTACAACTCCAAGAAAATCACAAGAAAAATATCGACTAACTATCTAAATAACTTATAAACAATCTTCAACCTCCTCCATAGAGAATACACCCACGCAACTTTTCATGAACAACAATTAGTATAATTGACGCCTATCTCATAAAACTAACAAACCTACGTGATTCATTTATTTATTCACAAAACACACGCGCGATTAATTTATCTAACATTTCTTTTCTCATATCGGCAAAGCTAAATATACTGTATTAGATAGTAGTAAGAATCAAAATTCACTGACGAACAACACGCAGTAGTAGGCTTTGATAGTGATGTGCGCGTGACTCAAATATCGAGTCGATCAAATCGCGGTTCTTGACATACATATCGTGTGCGGAATCTAAATTGCAACACAGAACCGATATTCGTTGTAATGACCTTAGAAAGTGTTATTGTAGAAAACAGGACGTTCAAATCCAATTGGAAACGCGTGTCGGAATTGCTTAAGTACAATTTTGATGAATAATCGTTACTTGCGTAAAACACCACTGTTGATATTGGAGAAACTTATTTGAACACACATTTTATTTGGATAACCATTAGTTACCTTATTCCATTGGTCTAATGGTAGCAATGTATGGCAATCGACCGCTTTTGAGTTCGATCCCCACCAGTTCCAACATGTTCATATCAATCTATAGTTTTCCAAAACGCGTTGTACTGTCCGGAAATCTGTACATTATATGCATGGTAGGAATATCAAAATTCCTTCAAGGTGACGAACGACCGTCCGCAGATGGAAAAGCCGTGACGTTTAATCACGTTTCAGTTTCAGTCTGTGTATATCAGAATATCCAAAAACAAAATAGGTCGACAACGCATTTTGTTGGGATTACATGGCTGGGGTATTTTTACCTTCCACCAAGTGAATCCCACGTTTGTCTGTCCACCTCAATCTTATATATCTTTTTAACTGAACGATACTAGTAAAATATAGGACAGGAAAGGAACTTCGTCTTCTGTCAGGGAAGAGTAATAAAATTTTTTTACTTATTTGAGCTACTATTTTAAGAGTACTTCCTTGTGTATTGCGAGTATTCATAGAGAAAAGTAGCCCATCACTAATAATCCTCCTACCGAAAGGTGGCTATGGGCTGAGCGTAGGTCTATTGTGAAATTCGTGATCGTGCTTCAACCGGGTTGCCCTTTATTTTGTAACCGCAAAGCATTTCTCTCCACCTCTGCTGGTATAAAATAAGTTCTATAAACAATTTAACGGACTCGGAGGCAATCTGTTTTCAGGCCGAGGGATAGGCACGATTTTTACATAGATGAACGGGATGTTCGTTCTTTACTGTAACCGCAAGATAAAAAATACTTTTTTATATATTTCAAATAACATAAAATACTAATATATAATATATTATAAGTGAGACGACTTCATGTAAACCATGAAACACGATATATTTTTATGTTGATTAATCTAACCGCCGTTCCGCTTGCTTTGCAGTAGCCGTGGTTACGGATTCAGTAAGTAAAATATTACGCGTTTCTAACGCGTTAAAAATGTTCTAAAAAATTTTTTGTCGTCCATTATTTATATGAATATATTTTAATGAAGTCTTTTTGGAATAATTTCATATATTTATGCGTCATAAAACATGCTTTAATTTCGTATTGAATGAAACCGAGGAGCACGGTTATATTTGAATATTATCAGCCATCAAACAGTCAACTCACGGCACTCAGTAGTTCGTGCCTCAATAAAACGCTAATAGATCACCATCAGACAGAGGTCGGCAATTTATCGGAAATCGTTACAATAACCATCGCATTTCCTAACCTCGGAGCATTTCACGTTCTGTTATTCCGATTATGAAAGCGATGCCACTTCAGTTGGCTGCGCTTGTAACCCGAAAAATTATTTCCAACTAACCAACTATTTATAGGTTGATAGATTTCAAATTTCGAGTGAAACTTTTAAAGATGTGAAAGTGTTTCCAACTACCTTTTTCGCTAACAAAATGTTAGGATATTTCGTTGTTTTGTCGTGTTCAAGAGGTAATAAAAATGTCGGGTCGTACTTAAGATTAATTATAGCGTGGTAAGTCGTTAAAATGTTTTTTTAGGCTACCTCTATTATCAATGATGTCCTCGTCTGGACCGACAAGCATGGGGGGGCTCACTTGATGGAAGGTGAAACATGACATATAAACGAGATGCATTGTTCTATTTGGGCTTTAGATATTTGAAAATCACAGACTGAAAACGCGGTTAAATTTCACGGCGTTTTCATCTCTAGATGAAATCCAAATTCCGATATTTACCACCCATTTAATATCCAAATATACAGACGAAGTCTAGCATGTTTCAAAAAATTATATAAATTAATTAAAAACATGTTGAGTTCGGTGCGAACCCACGACCACTTGATTATTAGCCGTACATTACGTTACCATTACGCCAACGAGCTTGTTTTAAAAAAAAAATACGGTTATTGCATTAAAAAACACTAAGTATAGATACAGATGTGATATATTGTATATTTTAATTATTGTTAAAACTAAGCATGAACCAAAAGATATGATAAATTAAAAATAAGTGCTGCGCACGTTTCGATTGTGTCGTGTTCGTTTGGTCCCATTTCTCGTTAAAATTAGATTAAATACGGAATAACGTTGCTATAACCAAACGATTAACGACTCATAAACCTTTCGTTGATGATAAATCGTGGAAAGAAGGGAGCCTTGCTGTGAAACCGTATTAGCAAAGACTAAATAAACATAGATGTGTCAATTAATTGAAAATCTGAAAAAGAAATCCTGTTCAGCCCCACGGGGCATGGGGCGAGCACATTTCTGTGTCCGTTTCACTGATCGGTTTTATTTTTAGGCAATTAGTTCATCAGACTTCCGTGCCCTGCCAAAACAATGTACTGTTTGCCCGGAATTCAAACCCAGGACCTTTCGCGCTGAACACATTTCTAGGCAACACGTTTAACTATTTAAATGTCAGATAGTATTTAAACACAAGGCAAGGCATGTTCAATCTCTATCGTAAAACGATAGCCTAAATTTAACTGATTAAAACGCGCTATATGAGATTTAATATCCCACTATTCTTACATCAATCAAAAACCATTACACCCACAAAAATACATTGTATATTATTAATACCATCTGATAAGTTGTGAGTTGGCGTTAACAAGTTGTGTAAAGTGCAAACGAGACGATAGCAAAATAAACCTGTGGGGTTCAGTACATTTAAAATAATAAATGTCTATATTCGGATACAATCATGCGACTGTATTTATCAAAATTAAGATATCTATACTAATATTATAAAGCCGTAGAGTTTGTTTGTCTGTTTGAACGCGCTAAACTCAGGGGCTGCTGGTTCAGATTGGAGAAATATTTTTAAGATACTCAAAAAATATCTAAAATAGAATTATTTTTCTTTCAATCTAGAAAAATGTCCGCAACAAAATATTTTATATATTTTTTTAAACCAAATTTCGTTGAATCACGTCATATGGCACAAAAAAAACATTTGCCAGGTCAGCTAGTTCTATATAATTATATAATAAAAAGTTTTCAGATTTCACCGCTAGGGAATTCCCCGTTTCAAACGTACCCCTAAATTCAATCATCGGGCAACCCATGCGTACCGTATTCGGCAAAAACAATTACGATTACCGAAAATCTGTATCGAACAACGACCTACTTTCATCGACGTTCGACCTTGGATTTTTTAATGACTTTCGATATTGATACCAGAGCAAAACGTGTCTAGGTCAAAACATGTTTACATAATGTTCACAACGATTGATTTTGACAGATATTGTGCACATTTATATAAAAAATAATAATTATTAAATTGTACGTAAACTTTTTTTTGAGACAAACTCCTAAAAATAAAAATAAATTATACATATAATTTTTAAATAACTCTCGCTAAATCTAAATTTAACGTAAAACTGCTTGCGTTGAATTTTTACACACTTAAACTTAGAACTAAATATTTAGCTAGACCCAATTAACATACAAACGCTTTTAATATAAACAAATATATGCTATACAATATATATACCATTTTTAAATATTTTGCTCTGTGATAAATAAGCAACGCACCGCATAAATAGATTCAAAGGAACGATCTCTGATTCTCGAGACGTCTGTAGTATAAACACTCAATGAGGCTAGTCCACTTGGCTTTCAGCCAATACTACGTCGAGACGAGGACAAGTTTAAATTTACTCCAGTGGATGATGTATAAGCTATGTGCTGGTCTCAATACGATGAAAATATTGAGAAGCCTTCGAAGTTATGTGATCAGTACATCAATTTACTGATCCTTTAAGCAAAACACTTTAACCGTTTAAAACGCGATGTATAAATTAGTTAAACTTATTTGAATACTATTTTAAATAAGATACTTTGGGACCGTTCAAGTATTACGTAAGAAGTATAGGGGGGTGGGGGGTCTTTGTTTTGCTTATTTTTGATGAGATGGGGGGGTAGGGGGAGTCCAGATGATGATTACGTCATCGATATTTATTTACTTTCTGAATCAACTTTCTTATTTTTAAAATTATAATTATAATATAAAAAATACATTTTTAATTGAAAAATGTTTAGGTAAGCACGGGGGAGGGGGTAAAAGCTTTGCTTACTTTTGCTGACAAGGGGGATGGGGGAGGGGTAAATAATTGTAATAAATCTGCTTACGTAATACTTGAGCGGCCCCTTTACTGATCTTACTTAGTTGTATTTTTGTGGTTCATTTTAAAAATAAAGTGTAAATGATAATTATCAAAATAAATTTTTTTTTTATGTTTACAATAATATGATAACCACGGGGCTCGACTCACGACTAATTTCCGTGCTATACTAACCCTACACATAATATAGACGATTGTTATCAATGAAAAATAGGAATTGATTAGCTATCAATTATAATATGCAAAATAAGAAATCTAACGAGTTTAAATAAAACACTTTAACTTTTAAACGCTTTCGGATCTTTGCAGCAGCGAAACGTCGGGGGCCGAAGTTAAAAATCATTTTCAAATATGTTTAACTAATATATGCGTTTTAAACCGTTAAGTTTTTTATTTAATATGTTACTACTCACGTAAACTATAGATAGTTCATTTAATCTAACGAATACTTAATATATTTAACAAAACGCTTGCAAAAACGAATAGGTTAATATTTTCCAAAAAGTCAAGACCGTTTTATTCTTATATACCAAACTCAATCGTAATAATTAGACCGATGACATTCCGTAGATAACCAAAAATACTCATAACGTCGTCATATTTGTTTAACCTTAAATACGTAATACGCAGGTCAAGTGTACGCTGTCTTTGTTAAAATCGGCAGTCAAACAGCCGAGACAAATATTCAGGGACGGTAAACTTTAGAGGATTCGACATACGATACGACCGACTTAAATTTTTATACCCAAGTCTATAGATCTTATATTTAAAATGTTTGAATGAAACTATCTACGTTAAAATAATCATTAAAAAATAAAGAAATAGATAGTGTAACGTCCAAGAATTACATAATAATATGGACAATTGATGAAAATACGATTTACTAACAAGAAAACTGAGTCCCATCTTATCGTACAGTGTAATACGATGCACTTGTTGATATGTGCATGTGTTATGTAATTATTGACACAGATGTTACTCCGACTTTAAAATATGCCAGCGGAATCCTTTTCAATACAGACACAGCTGTGTATTAAGTTTTAGATCAGTTTAAACAGAACATAAACGACCCATATAACGTAAAAACAATGTAAATATAGAATAAGATATTTTCTTAGAAATATTTGTTCAAATAAAACACTAACGGTTTGAAACGAGAACTATATTAAACTTATTTAAATAATATTTAACATGGTCACGGGAAGACAAACGTCGGGACGTATTAAGAATAATTTTTAAATAAGTTTAACGAATATTTTGCGTTAAAGCGTTTTATTTACATGAGTACTAGTCGTGTAAACTACTGTCAGTATTTACTTTGGAAAAACTTAGAACCATATAAACAATAGGACCTATAAAAACAGTGAATTTTAGCAAATCCAAAGCAATCACTTCCAATCCATTCTGTAACCACGACTATGGAATGCAAACACGTAAATAAAACCGCATTCGTGACTAAGTAATACATATAATCCGGATACAAAATAATCGCATATCATCACGTTGATGATGTTATCGATTTGGCTGATGATGCTCAATGATTAATATATATATCTTAAATTATAATTGCAAATGTATGCCACTCCATTCTTTTAAGTTAAAGCATTGCAACTTTTATTTTAGTACTGAAATCGGTCTGAACGCCTACGTAGGAATGCTCAAACGTCTTGATAAGCTCAATAGGTCCTGGGTTCAAATCCCAAGGAAACAATAATTTTCTGCGGGTAGGCCACCGATAACTTGGTGACCACTAAATGAAAATGGGGCACTGAAATAGCCATTTTCAAAGACTCGAATTATTATATGATGAATGTATGAAAGACCAGTATTTTTTGCCTTACAAAGCGTAGCTGCGAAAAGGTGGCTCTTATGCCTAGTTAAAAACCTGCATTTTCCGTTATGGCACATACAGTTAACTGTAGCCATTTGGGTGATTGCTTAATATCCGTCGTAAATGAAATATTTTATCGATATTATCCTTTCTTTCTCTTCCTATAGAATCTGTATCTTTTTTGTATTCGTATACAATATAATATAACAGCAAATTTAATAAGTACAAGTAATGGTACATGCGGTATTGTCTGTAGCTCTCTGAATACCAACTATCGACTACAAAGCAACCGAAACGTCGGGCCGTAGGTAAAAATAATGTAAATAATATAATTATGTTTTTAGTATTTTAAACCATCTAAACTGTAGTAGTATATTTATATAAATTAATGGCTGCATTTCGTCTAATTTAACTTGTGGAAAAACTAAAAAAAGACGTAGAAAAATTGTCTTTCGCTTTTATAATGTTAGTAGACATTAATCTTTCTTTATTAAAGGTCAAAGCGACCACATCGAATGATACGGATCCTTGTACGCCAACCGCAGGATTGTAACAAAAGGCAGCCTCTCAATACAATATTTCATACCGTTACTACATTGTCGACGAGGCTCGTCAAGGGTATTGGGAAATGAAAGAAACCCAGTACAGCTAGACCTTTACACGATACTGCCTTGTTGGTATAGTGCAGATCACAAGCACCCTGGGCCGAACCAAATATTACTTTGGCATTAGTAGAGTCCAGGTTAACTTAATGGGGTGGTTTTTTAAGCCCATTGAACCACACTGAAGCTTGAAGGTTTAAAATTTTTAAAATCACCTCCTGTGCGAGAGAAGCCACAGTATAGCAAAGCGACGCGAGGTGACGCTTCGATTAAAAACTATTACCTATATTTACTACTAGCTGTGCCCGCGACTTCGTCCGTGTGAAATCGTGACTTGGGGTAGAATTTTTATTGGGGCTGTTTATTAATTTATGTAAGGGCGCATTTAAGGCAGCCAATCTATGGTAAGTGCTACTTTGCTGCAACACTCTCACCTCACATCACTCCTACTCTAACTCCCACTGTCATTCCTACACTCACCACGCCCACGCCCACAACAAATAGAGGGAAATTTGAAAAAAATGGGGAAAACTATTTATTTTCGAGGGTTTCTGTTGTGTGCGCTGTAAAAACGATTCATGAAACGAATGATTCATCTTTATACAACAAAATAACTATTCCACGCGAAATCGTAGGCACATCGTAAAGTAATACGTAATAGTATGGAGAAAAACGACTTATAATAAATAAAGGTAAACGTCTAAATAGCTAAGACTATGATTACAATTCAGGAGAGCTTTCGTTGGGTTATATCTAACAATGAGCTTAACCGGCTTAAACGTAGTTAGAGGAAGCCTTTCAAGAGTACGAGACTGGTATTAGCAGACTAATACCAATTTGAGGATCTCTATTATGTACACTAAGGACTATATAGGTGTATGGGGGACGCATACAAAATGAAAATGGTATGTTTCGTGTTCTCCAAATATTTGGATTAAATTTGATATATATTATAAGTAGTTGACACTGGGAATTAAACGATAGGCTACACAAACTGCGGGTAACACTGCGGGGCCCTACTAGTGATAAATAAGAAAAACTAGTCACTTTGCGTACACGTTACTATTTCCGCGCTACTTGTACGATGATTGTAATAATTAAAATTTAAAAAATTGCTACTAAAATTGTATTTTTACTGATAGCTGGGATACCAGTCTTAAACAATGGCACCGGTTGTGACTAGATAACGCGTATACACTACTGATTTGTACATCTATCACATCGACTCAATACAGATGTAAAGAATTGCCTTTGGTTAACGCGAGTAGGACACATTTAAATAAAAAAACTTTTAACGGTTTAAAACGCGAAGTGTATTAATCAATTTATCTACAATATGGTTTGAGGCAACCAACACATCGGGCGGCAGTTAAATTAATTGTAAATAAGTTTTATACTGCAAAAATATTCTATTTAAATAAACACTGTTGTAAACAATGTTCCCTTCTCGTCGTACGGGAAGAAATTGGTTTATTACGCAAACGTAATATCAATGTAAGGATAATTTCACATGTGGAATCTGAAATATTATCGTATTCTGAAAATGTTAGGAGAACAACAATAGCTAGTGCATCGAAAGTGTTACCGGGAAGGACTTAACATAGCACCATATGTTGAAGTGCATATCGAACAATGTCTAGATCACATCACAATCAATCCTAGATTACTTCTAAATAGTTATTTAGAAAAAAAATAAACGCATTCACACTTTTTAAGGAAACGAGCGTTTTGAGTGTTAACTAGTGCTAATAATAACAAACAGACAAATATTACTTCCTAGAGACAGGTGTTTAGCGTGTTTCGCCAAGGATAGCCCAGTAGTGTATAATTTTGAAAAGCATTTGAATGGACATGGACCAATTATACTTATTTTGACTTATAGAAAGAAAGTAATTTAAGAAATGAATAGAAGAAGATCATACTTATTTAAATAAAACATTTAAACAGTTTTGATTTGCAGCAGCCGAAACGTCGGGCCGTAATTAAAAATAATTTTCAAACAAGTTTAACTAAAATATATCGGGTTTTAAACCGTTAAAGTGTTTTTTTTAATGTGTACCACTCGCGTAAACTACAGACAGTATTAGATCATACCAAATTGAAGATTTATTTAGAGAAGAAACAATACTGCTATCAAACATCTTTGTACATTCAACTTCATAAAACTAGGTGTAAAATATATTTTTAGTCACTCAATATGTAGAGTGCGATTTTTGGAGCCTTGTAGAAAAAACTGCTTAGAAGACGATACTTAATTAATTTAATAAACGAAATTTCAGTCAAATAAAAGAAAAAATGCTATATAATTTAAAAATCGAAAATAAATTGAAAAAATGTTCGACTCGGGCAGGACTTGCACCGGCATCGCCAGCGTTCTGTGCTGTTGCCCTAACAATTGAGCTACCGAGTCCTACTAGTCGAAAATTTTTAAAATTATTTTCGATTTTTAAATTATGTGAAAATAAATAAAGTTTTCAAAAGAAAATGCTATCAAACATCTTTGTACTTACGATTTTATAAACGCAATTTATAGTCGCATATTAACTGGTGTACTTTTACCTATTGCATTATAACCTAAGCTAGCGTAAAGCCCAGCTTGGCGTTTTAAAACCATCATTATAAGTGAAGAGTGCTCAAATGAAGTACACTCGATCGCAAAGCGCAACGCTATTGCGAAAAGGTTCATATCGTTCCATGAGCCTTTCAACCTGAACTAACGAAGATCTATTTAGTGCGCCGGAGTGAATAAATGACTGTGAATTCAACGTTGCAGCTGTTTTGTCGTGTGTAGTTTGCATTATGATAATTATGCATAGATCCGTATCATGATTCTCGCTAGATTTTTCATTTCCTAGGTCTTTTAAATAAAACACTTTAACGATTTAAAACGCAATATATATTAGTTAAAGTAATTTTTAATTTTTTTTTAACTACGACCCGACGTTTCGGATGCCTTGCAACAGCCGGTGTGACGGGGAGACTAAAGATGAAGAAGGTCTCCGACGTCAAAAAACAGACGGTTACGCTAACGCCATCTGTTCCGTCGAAATTGGTATTTGGCGAAACAGGCGGGGTCCTTGCAGTATTGACTAATGGTGTCTTCGCGTTTGCCGGTATTCAGTTTATTGAAATAAACAATTTTCATGTAAGTTCAAATAATATATATATCGCGTTTTATACCGTTAAAAAGTAACCGATCAAAGTATGAATTCGTAGTGTGAGTCACAAATTGCAACTAAGCTAAAGTTTTACAAAAGAAAAACGACTAAGAAGGTGTCTTTTCGAATATCCAAAGTCAAAAGCGACAGAGCATCTTGTTTAGATATTATATGGCTCAGGTATTTCATCTTCCATTAAGTGAACCTTAAGCCTATCTGTCCTCTATAAAAAAAGAAGACTCTTCCCATAGTGTCTGTTAAAATCAGTCGCGGTGTTTGAACGTAAAGCAATAACAACTCAATACCGAAATCACATGTTCAAAGAAGGTATTAGTACGATTAAGTTATATAATAGTTTATTTTGTATAAGCTGAGTATACCCCCCTACAAGCCATTTGACTATTCACCCCACTTGACAAGCTGCCAGCACTGTGTTCCAACTTCCACGTTACGTCATACTGTGTGACGTCACCGGAGGTGCCTTCCAAGTATCAACTAATTTATCCCTTACACAGATTAACTTGGTAAATAAATAGCGCAGTAAGAAGCTGAATTATCACTATGTTCGGTTAAGTTTAACTGTTCGAAGAGATTATGACACTATTCAATCCTAACTGAACGTAGCTTATAAAAGAATTAATCCATTAGATAATATTATTGCTTACGTCAAACTGGATTGTTTTATTATTTTTTAGACCTCGGCCGAATGTGGTTAGTATTGATACCAATATCGTAAGATATATTTATGCAAATATTTTTTTAATCTTTTAGGCCAAACCATATCATATTGAATAATTAAGAAGTACTTATAGTAAACACGTACTTATTAGATAAATAGCAAAATTTCAATAAGTTTGAAGTAATGTTTTGTACTTGCGCGCGCGAGTAATTCGCTACATAAGAATTTAATTGAATAGTAATATTTTTATTTAATATGGCAGCAAGAAGCAACATTAACTTAAGACCTTGAATAAGTTTAAAGCAAAATTCGGCCGAATGCCTAAGCTGTCAAAATGTTGTTAAACCAAATGTTAACTATTTTTGATAAGAAACCTTCACCGTATTAGAAGGAAAAGGTTTTTTTTCTAAGGCATAAAGTAAATGTGGAAAACAAAAATCCATACGATCTCTAAAACGGGTAGGTTTTAGAAGTATGGATTTTGTTACTTTTATTGCAGAGTCAACAACCACACCGCGCTCAAGTGTTTTGTTTATCAACCGTTTCAAGGCAACTCTATATTCAATTAAAACTCTCTCACACATAAACAATTTTAACAACCAAGAGGTGACCTCTAATACAACATGCACTGAGAAACAAAGAGCCATAGAGTTGGGTCAATTGCACCAATATCGTATTGGTCTTGTCACAATAATTACACTCTGTTCCCATAGCGAACCACTTCGGGCCGCTGAATGATCTATTGAGAACTGTTTATTATAAATTAACTCGCGATATACTCGTATTTAACAAGAGAATAGAGCATAAACCAATTCTTATGATATCTATGTCCAAACTGAAACACATCAAAATAACACAGTTTTCTTTTCTAAATAGAATAACTAATTTTGTCATTCATGTAAGTAAAGTCTGACGTGTAACGTACACATAGCACGAAATTAATTTTCAGAAACAAAAAAAAATGTTTTATAAACTACCAGAAACAGTTGAAGTGATCGTTAGTGTTATGATAGCCTAGTTAGCCTAACGATAGCTATGTTTATGTATGGCTAATATTGAACGAGGCGTGAGTTCGATCTCCTCATGGTCCAATATGTTTAGCGGTAATTTTTTTTAAATATGTTAGAGCTAGTGGAAATCGGCATATTAAATATCGAAATTCCATCCGGGCCACGACCAACGTCCAAAGATGAAAAATCCGTGAACTTTAATAGCATTCAGTCTTAGTCACAGACTAAACTGAACAGTCAGTGCAGACTTCCGAATATCCAAATCCAAAATAGTGCAACAGCTGGTTCCTACCTTATATCAAGTGAACTATATGCTTGTCAGTCCACCTTTATCATAAAAAATTACACTTGGCACCATTCATAAGCAAAGACACGCAGAATCAGCTGTCCCCAACGGAGGGTGCGCCATAAATCAAAGTGCATAACGCGGTTATCGACAAAGCCTCCTCAGCTCATTGATCGAAGCAATCGTCCATAGTCATACGAATATACAAAAACGCGAGCATAATGTATACGGTTCAAACAAAAACCTCCACAGACCGATGCATATGTACAAAAGACGCATCTCCGCTCATGCCGTTACTGGAAACAATCAAAACACTGCGCGGGAACCTGATACATATAACCAGCGGGATAAACGTTGTTTTTCCACATCCGATGTGCACTTGCAGCCTCCCTTAAATTTCGCTTTAAAGCATGGGACACTCCCGTGTGCTTTGTTCAGCTTTCGGTTGATGTATGGCTCCGACGGCGAGGTTCGACGACCCCGCGACGAAGTTCAGAATTCTTTAAGTATATGTGACTACCTCTTTGTTCTGCGGACGTGGATATTAATGCACGTCACGTATTGAGGAACGTCGTCTGAGATTCAACTAGAGCTCTAGCGGTGCCCTCAAGAAGTGTAAACAATTTGTGAAGACGCGTTCACTCTATCTTAGGTATCAGATTCGGCTTATATCGAAGCTCATAAGAAATCTGGTACACAAATAATTCTTACCTATTGACAATAAAAGTTTGAGGTTCAAAAGTAAATGAAAGGAGGAAACTATCGGTGGGACAATACGCCCGTTTGTTTAATTCAGCCGCAGAAATGTAAAACATAGTAAAACAGCTGTTGTACGTTATTTGAGTGGCCTTTTGATTATTTTTCTTATAGATAGCAAAATGTAGTAATATTATCACAAAAGATGTATATTGAATAAAAATTAAGCTTTGCAAAGTTATGCAAAGGTGGAATGAATCGTTTTAAAATTACTGAGGTCTAAGTATTGTCTATAGGTTACACATATAATTAAAACTATTTCGATTAAAAAAACACACGACACATGCTGTACTTGAAACGGCATCTACAGCGTTCCTTGCTGCTGTCCCAACCAATTAATCAACCGCGTCATATAGGCTACAAAACAAGTTTAATAGCTGAAAACTCGAAATATATTAGTTAACTTGCTGTTTCCGGTGCGTTGTAGCTGCCGTTCGTGAAATAACTTTATACCAATTCATATTGAAAGATCTTAGTAAAGGAAATCTTTTCGACCGATATTAAACTGTAAAAAATCGCAGAACGAGTCGCGAATATGACATTTGCGCGGGGTTATCATAAAATACGGACTAATAAAGGAAGCACTTGGGAAGTGGAAATGAAAGAGCCCTCAATAAAGCGCTCAGAATAAACTGAAATGCGGCAGTGGGTTTCATAGCGGCGGAATCGATTACGAAACTATTCAAACTGCTGAGGCACGGGGAAAATGTGTGTTAGCGTTTTCTTTCACCTCACTGACCCAGTGGCTTTAATGGGTTGAATAAATTAAGTTTTCCGGCGAGACTTATACCAAAGCCTACGCAGGAAATCAGGGGTATTTATTATAACGAAATTTTAGCGTAAATAAAAAAATCAGACTGAAAAGTCTTTCTTTTAAATAAACAACGGTTTAAAACGCGAATAATATTAAATTACTCCACCCGTCGGTTATGGCTGCTACGAAGCTTCCGAAACGGGCTATGACGGGTAGGTAATATTTAGCGTGTTAAATTGTTAAAAGCGTTTTATTTAAGTGTACTCGTGTAAGCTACATTTATTACATTTGCTTAACATAATCTATAGTATATTAAACAATTTATATCACCCCATCATAATTTAATATTTATTTTATATACGAGACGAAACTCGAATCCACAACATCAGTCTTCCGTGCTTTTGCTCTATAAATTCCATCTGCGTCTCGTCTGTGATCAGCGAATTGTCTATCTGAATCATCATCTTTTAGACATGCGAAAATTGTAATGTTTGTATCTCTTTCTCAACTTTTAACATATCTGGATCCGAGAATATGACAAGAATAAGCAACAGGAGAAATGCGAACCCCTCACTGCGTCTACTTAAAATTCATCGTCCAGCACGCTCCACAATGATACGGGCATTATGTAATTCTTTTGTGATCGCAGAGAGAGCGGCTCCGTTCATCTTATGCCTAATGATGCTCAATGATTCGTGATAATATCAACATCGTGCGTTTTCTAAAGCCATTTAGCGATAGTCTTGAATTTTATGGAATAACGATTTGTTTAGATCGATTCGGTGCAAATTGAGTTTCATAATAGAACGGTTACTTATCACGCAGAGACACGATAAAGGAGGGACAAGCATAGGATCGTTTATGGAAGGTAAAATATATCAAACAATGCTTAGGACGCGCTGCTGCGATAGGTCAACATTTATAAATGGTATGGATAACACGGTCTGATTTTGATCGGCATTTCTATTAATTTGTTAAATGTCAAAAAGTAGTTATAGCTACGTAACTACAATAGTTAGACAATTGCTCTCGTCTCGCTCTCGATGTTTTTTGTAGATATTGATATGTTCTATAATATTGTCGAACATTTTTTTGTCCTATCATTAAGTAATACTTTTCGCAGCGTACGCGAAGAAAGACATTTTACGGCTAATTTTTTACGCCTTTCGTTGGTTTTGGTAAAAATTTCTATAGATACCTATAGTGATCAAGTACTAAATATAGCCTATGTCACTCAGGGATAATGTAGCTTTCTAATGAAAAAAAGAATGATTAAAATCGGTCCAGTACTTTTTGAGTTTACCCGTTACATACAAAAATACAAATCTTTCCTCTTTATAATATTAGTATAGATATGTTGCTACCAACATCAAAGAGACTGACCTACTAACTAATAACTAGATACTGTAGAGGTCATAGAATTTTTAATTTTAAGACGTTACGTTTGTTAGTACGAATATACCACGCTTTAAACGGTCTTCTCATTTCTCATTTTAGAGAAGGATAGAAAACTAACTAACGGATAGAGACTATACACATATAAAATGTCAGACGTAACTCTAATATAAATCAAACATGTAGGCAATATGTTTTCTAGCCTATTGCAAGTCTGGCTATAGCGTTACAATGAAAGTTGGTTAACTCTCGCCGAAGTGCGGTTTTGCGGTCGCGATATTTTAGTACAATAATGACATTCGATCGTGCATCAACAATAACCAGTATTGGGGCTGTTTCCACGACAATAAGCTTTATCAAAAATGCAGTTATTAAGTCTTTTAGGGTTCCGTACTTAAGAGTAAATAACTGAACTTAATTATCTTCTTAATTTGATGACTAAATAATTATGAATGGACTTTATGTCTGTTTATAACGGTTATAATAAATTAGTTATTACGACTTCGCCATTTGTATCAGCTGACATTTAATTTTTTTTACAGATTAAGTATGTATATCCTTTACACACATATCGGTAAAGATAACTAGAAAAAACGAAAAAAGGCAGACTTACGCAATGCGAAACAATGCGAAAACTTTTATGCCATTTTGTAAGATTGTATACCTTTTAAAAAAAAAAAAAGTAACTTAAAATTATTAAAAATTGTATAATATGAATTATATTGTGTTCATAGTCAATGGCACGTCACCATCTCGAACTTGGCCGTTTTAAATTACATTGCATTATAAAAATATAAATTATTTATATAGGTAAGCGATTGTGTTTTGAATATGAATATTGGTTCCCATAATTCCCAATTCTTCAGTGATATACAAAAAAAATACAAACATGTAAGTTAAAGTTTTCTAAAACACAGTAAAAACCTATCCCAAACAATGGAAAACGGAAAGAAAGTTAATCTTCAAGCTATCACGCAAAGGAAAACTTAAACGTCTTTACTGCTTCTTGTTTACTACCTCAGCGTTGTAAAAGCTTCAATTTTCTCAGTCGATTATTACTGGCTTTACAAACTACTTCCCTTAGTATTTTTTATTTATTTCTTAATAGTTTTTCGAGGCATTACCTGTAAAAAAAACAAAATAGATAACATTTCCATTGAAAAAACTACAAAAACAAGACACATTAATACTAGTAAGTAGGTGAGATGTCTAACAAAGTCTTAATACACTTATGTGATAGTTATTGTTTTACAATCTCCCCCTTTATTACAACTACATTAGGTATATTATTTATCTCATAATGTTCTCTCTTCTACCTGGGCCAGTCTGAACACAGCCTAGAATATTGTAAAAACTAGGCTATATGACTGCCACTTTATGTTAGGATATTAAGTAGATATAGTAAAAACAGACTACTAAATAAGCACGTAAAAAACGATTTGAACAATAACACTATATAATCTAGTAGACTAAACCTATACTAATATATATAGGTGAAGAGTTGTTTGTTTGTTTTTTTTTAACGCGATAATCTCGTTAAAAAACGAAACTATAGGAAACTACGGGTTCGAATTGAACAATTATTTTGTGTTAGTTAAAGCTTTTAAAATTATGGAGAAAGCCTAGAGGTAAAATCGCGCTATGAAGCGAAGAAGCAGCGAGAAATGTGAGAAAAGGGGGAAATTATTCTATCTATCTAGGTTTCCGATGCCTACTGCGAAAAAGGTTTAAACACCAAGAAATTAATTCCTCTTCTTAAATTGTACAGTATATGTCGATCTTTTAAGATTACTTGCAAGAACCACGGTAGAACGACGCCGAGTGACGGTACGCTACCGATGTCTTGGGTTACATTAAATGAAGAATAGGTTTACAAAGAACAAATTTGGAAGCCCAAAATAACTATTCTACGCGGACGAAGTCGCTGACGCAGCTAGTTAGTTATTAGAACAAGTTCACATCCGATAAATTTTACGTATATCTTTAAAAAATAAAATAAATAAATATCTATTTTACTTTTTGTTTCTACGTGTATATTCAACGCGGACCACAATTTCTAGCTCTTCGTCTAATGCTCTCAATGACTTTGGACAATTTATTGTATTTTCTACCTCAATATGGCATTTAGATCTAATAACGCCTAATACAGAGTACACCTACACGCTGAATTTATGAGGTTTCTATTCCTAATATGTGGACACGACACGTGACGTCATTGTGCCCACGTTTGAATGCAAAAAATATCAGAAACTGAGTAATAGCGCTCGTAAAATGTCCTTATATCCTTAGGTTAAAATAAGGTGATGTCGTGTATCCCTAAGCGGAGGAAGCTAACATTTCCGAGTTCTTCTCATTAGTCGATATTCTTGGCATACACTTATTCTATGTGATTTGAACGTAGAACTTTAAAAAAATACTCTATTCTAGACACAGAATTACGCTTGAATCCACGACCGTTTCGTGCTATCTGCTCTACCAATAGGGTACTACTGTGTCCCGCCGCCGTTCTATAGAATATAAATAGCGATAAAATAATTCTTGAGTTATTTATATGTACATTTTCATGGCATCCTATTTATGATATTATCATGAACAGTGAATATTGTATGTAACACGTTTCCTTAATAAAATTATAACAGCATTGTCTATAGTTTACGCGAGTAGTACACATTTATCTTATTTGCAATTTATTTTAACTACGATGATCCGAATGTTTTGCAGCAGCCGTGGCCACAGGGGGGCTGTACATACTCCTTGAAGTTGACTTATATATTTCGCTATTTAAACCGTTAAGTGTTGTATTTACATTATAAAAGTGTTGAAGCGCCCCAGCAGAATATACACGGCACGTATTAGACTTCAAATCATCAGCCCCTGTTTTGGCTTTACAGTCGGTTAATACAACTCAAGTAGATGTACTATCAGTTATGGGAAATGAATAGTATAAACACAGTAACATTACACAGTCTTGGCAGTTGCTGACAACACGACGACTTTGCTATAAATCCATTTGCACTAAACTTATGCGTGTAGTGTTACTGTCTAATAATTTTAAGTAGGATACAAAATTTTATATAAGTCAATAAAAATATAAAGGAATTATGTACTTATGTAGAAAAAGCAAGTAATTCATGTGTTAAGTACTGTCTATAGTTTACGCAAGTAGTACACATTTAAATAAAACACTTTAACGGTTTAAAACGCGATATATTAGTTAAACTTATTTAAAAAATATTTTTAAAAAGTTATAATAATTTAAATAAAGTGTTTTATTTAAATTCATGTGTTTTTACATATAAGCAATTAGGTTTTTTACAGGCTCCTTGGTGTAATTGTAGCAACGGCTATTCACCAACGGATCGAGGGTTCGATCAAGACCGGATCCAACATTTTTCTAATCAATTTATTAAATTCCGTTGGGTCCCGCTCCACAAATGAAAAAGCCTTTCACGGCTAATCGCGTTTCGGTTTCAGTGTGTGAATTTTCGAATATCCAAATCCAGAATAGGTCGACTACGCTTCTCATTCAGATGTTATACGTCTGGGGTATTCATGTGAAATATGAAATGTAAAATTTTGAAGAAATTAACACTTGAGTTCTGAAAAACTCCTTGTAAAAATTTACAAAGAAGCCATTTTACAAGTATAATTTCAAACGTAACAACTCGTGCTTTAAATAATTATTCACTTCGCTGCAATTAAATTTTCTCTTAAAACATTTACACGTAACCTAAGAATCGTTTAATAAGTACTAGTTATATAAACGGTCGTAGATAGTATACGTATAATAAATTTAAAACATATGGCCCAAAAAACTCGGACTTTTGTACCCTTAACACATATTTGATATTGTACAAAAAACGGAAACTTTATTATTAGTATTATATTGCTATGACTACAACTGATGTATAAACAATTTGTAAAATTTTCAACACTATCGGTTGATGAACTGTCAAGTGACTGAGAGACAACGAAGTCTTTCACTTGTTAGTTATGGAACCCAAATTATATCTTATCTTTAATGCTGGAGACTTTTTCTTTTTTATGAAACGATATTAACGCTTAAAAATATAAGTAATTGTAATTTTCAGTCATAGTATAAACATACTTACTTGAGCTACAAACACACTATACAAAGTGTAAGCAAGGAACGAATTATCCACGGTTTACGCAAAACGCAGTCACCCTACCGTCACTAATGCAATAATAAAGCAATTTCATAGCACACCTCAGCACCCCGCCTCGGAGCCGTATTACTTATGTAGTCATACACAGGGAATTGCCTTGTGATAAATAACTGGGTAATTTACACGCTTTTAACTTTTCAGCGAGAGGAAATTGGTAATAGACAGACGATCAAAAAACAATTGGAGGGTAATTCGATTTTTGTTGAAAACGACAATGGGACCAGCTATAAAAAAATCATTGTCACCGTAGCTGAGATTTAAATGTGCTGTTTTATATTTCTTTCAGACTAAAGAAGGCAAGAACACGGTTTGAATTGGAGTAAAACTTACTTGTTATTTATTATAAACAATTAATAAGTCATTTTACTTAAAGGAAAGTAAAATGCAATTTCGATGTGTCGTCGACCTAATGTGGCATAGGCGTTCAAAAGTTTACATAACGTGGATATAACTTAATATACATATATACATCAATGTTTATAATAGATTATATCAGTAATCTGATTCCGAAATTATACTTTGGGTCAAAATACGCTATTTGGATTTCAATGGTCCGTAGAAAAAAAGCGTGTTAAATTTATTGTATTTTTGTTTCTTTGTTTTTAAATAATAAATTATAATATTGCCTTTATCTGGGACACAAAATCTTCTTATGATAGTTAGTCAATTTATGGAATTTTTAGTTTAAAAACGTTAGAAATGTATAGTCCTCTGGCCTTGCCATTTACGGATTATAATGGTTTTATGTAAAAAATAATGTTAAAACGTATTTAATTATGTTTTATTTCTTAATGATCGTATGCTATTATATACATATGCAACATATTTTATCAAAATAAAATAACTTTTTAACAATGTATTGAAGGCAACATTTTCGATTAGAAAACTGAAAAACGTAGAATTTAAAAATATACCATAACCATATTAGATTTTACTCAATAGATTTTACTAAAGACAAAGGTGATGAAGCTTGAAGATGCATGGAGCAAATTTAGTCAATATGATAAAAATTTTGTGATTGAATGGACTTTTCAGGAAACTATAATACAAAATATTCTTCAGAAGTGTATTATTCCATTTTGGTGGGGTCACGAACACAAAATAGTTTGCATATTTTGGTTTTGTATATCAAGGGAGAAACGAAATGAGTCACCACAATGGTTCTGTAATGTGTGCTCATCTAAAACCTGTCATATTAAATTCCTTGCTTAGTTAATAATAATCAAGGTTATTTCACTTCCCTATTTTAATTTGATACTACTCTATGAGCGATGTCACTTCTCTGGTAATGAATTTTCGTCTGGTACGTATAAAACTAAAAAACATAGGAATATCTTCTGGCCGCTATCATTACTAATTTTAAAATAGTGTCAAATACATAAATTGTAAATATTTAATGAAACAGACCAAATTTCCTTCTGGGACACAAAAAAAATAGCGTATATTCACCCTTCGATACCTTCGTTTATTTATAGTTACAGAAACTGTCACACGGAAGACTTGAGGGACGTTAAAACAAATTTTACCTTCACTGGTATTATTCGATTAGGCCTTAGGAGCTAAGTTTGAAACGAGGTGAACACTAAGTGGGAAATAGCAAGTGAATCGAAACGCTCTCAAAAGTTTTAATTTGGGCCATCCCTCGGCGTCACTTCATTGTGCTTTGTGTGAAAGCTATTGTATTGTAATCTGGGATGAAATATTTTTAATTAAGGCGAGGCCTCTTTATTCCCTCCGTTAAATATTTGATACTTGAAGAGGAAAATAAGCACTATTGATTTTTCAATTTAAACAATTGCTTATGTAGGTACCTTTTTTAGCTTACAGAACTTTCTTTTTATTACGTTTACTAATTTGTGCAATAAAACAGCCTGGCGCTACACTGTAGGTACAATGTGTTACCAAGAATGATATATACGATAACATTTTTTCTATCTTCTTTTTTAAAGTTACGAAGTTATTTTCTCAAGTATTTCTTTAAACTCTTCACTGAACTTATTAAATCTGTTTATTAACATAAGCCATAATTTCTCGAGTAACTGAGCATAATTACTGTGAGAACAGTCGAGTTTCGCCCCGCGACTTTTGGGAATACTCCGCGCAAAACCTTCAAGTTCAGCAACCCCGACCAAGCGCGTTTAAGATGAGAGCACCTAATTACGAAAAACTACAAGAACGTATGCTCTGACGTCAGTATCATCAGGTCGGCGACCCCTTGCTACCCCCAACCACCCCCACGACCCATTTGCAGTGCACCGACCTACGCTGTTATTACGCTGTCTCACGTCACTGAAGACACGTTTTCATTTGGAAATACAAATACCGCGTGCGGACTACTAGCCACAAACAATCCGAATCGAAACGCTGAAACATTCATAAAGGTTCATCAAGTATCGTCTGTACTCAACCCACATTTAAATACGACAGTTTACATCAGGTATTGCCTGTCGTTTGCATCGATTAACGACAGATTAGAGCAACAGCACGGAACGCTGACGATGACGGTTCAAGTCCTGTCCGAGTCGAAAAAAATTTCGATTTTTAAAATAAAAGTGTTGTCAAAATTCAAATTGAAATTCACTACTTTCTATCACAGAGACAGTTTACTTGATGTCATGAACTCTTCAATACAAAGCTGGTTTTATGTACTTAAATAAAAGAGGGAATACACTACTACCACTAGACGACGTATAAATAGGACCAGAGTTCGAAACAAGGTCTGGTGAAGAATAATTAACAAGTATGCGTGAACAATACCTACTCAACTACACTTTGAACGACAAAGGCTGAAAAAGAGGGGTAAGTCCATAGAAGAAACTAAAAAAAACTGTTTTGAAACACATAAGCCTTTCTTCTAATTCTTTCTTTCAGTTAAGTAATTCCAGTGTCTTATCATGTTATCATTTATTGATATGGAATAAATAAGCAAAAAATTGCGCGTTTTGCATACCCTACATTTTGAATTTAATTTAATTAATAATTGTGTTTTTTTTTCTCAAAATTTCAACTCTCAAGCTTACGTGTCTAAGATACAGGCGTTTGTCAGACAAACAAAGTAAAAAAAAAAACAAAGACAAACAGACAGACAGCGAGGTCAAACTAATAGGAATAAGGGTTAAATATAAAACATTTGAATGCGCAAATCAAATATCCAACTACTTAAAATAGACAATTTGTTCGCTCGGCCCGCGTAAAATGGATGTTAAAAATTTTAAATTACAACGAACGTTGAAATTATAAAACTAAACTTTATTCTGAACTTGCGATAACCTCATTTCACAAACTGTTATTTTCAAGAATTCGCTTTTACAATAAACTTGCCGCGGCAAATAATTTAAATTAACATTAACTCATTTGTCCCCGAATACTTAACGAATTTGCTCCTTTCGTTCCAAATAGATTAACTTATCGACGCTTCATTAGTGCGGCAAGTAACAGCTACATTAATTGTTAACTTGTTATCGTCAAGTAAATGTTCTTTAGTACTTGGATAAAATAACCCGTATTGCGAGTTTTGCAGTTCAATTTTACTTTTAATTAAAGTTTGTATGTCATGAAAAACATTAAAAATAATTTATCATTAGTCATTGCAACGTCTGTTGTTAGTAGTCAAAGATTATTATAGGTTAATGCTCTCGAAAATATTTCACTTATAAAGTTTTTGAGGTATGGTACAGGCGTATATTTTTCAAAGCAAAAAACTGAACCATCGCGAAGTAACTTTCGGTACCTACCCCTCAAAATAACTCACCCCTACTCACTTGAACGCACCATAAAGAAAGGCTGCAGGCAAAACCTCTGTCTCATATACAGGTATCGCTGTTTTATGTAAGTATACGAGATCGTGACTAGTCAGAAACAGATTATCCTTCTGAAAATAGAACCTTATTTCAAAAGCTTTACAAAGGAGGTGTCTTTGTGACGTAAAAAGTCAATACGTAAAGGTCAGCTTTATAAACGAAAGGTCGCAGTAGGTTCAAAGGCTGAGCACTAACGCGGAGCGGATTATTCATTTTGTTCTTAAGAGGTTTTAAAAATTCTGAAATACATTATTAGGCGACGCGGAATTGGGAATGAAAAGAATTTTATTCATTATAAACATCACAGAAAACGTTTACATGAATAATTTAAGAACAAGTTTATAAATAGGAGGCGGACTTTTCTCTAATCAGCAATCTCTTCCAGGCAATTGTGACATGAAAACAAAATAAAGTACTATAGGTAGATGGTACAAAAAAAAGAGAAAGGATGTTGAAAGGTAAAATACTGCATATTATCACCCTAGAGTCTAGACCGTAATGGTAATTAAAATATATTTACATTTCTATGTATTAGTTTGTATATGTACTAATGTAACGTCGTATAAAGAATTTTATCATCCATATTGAGAACGCATAGGAAGTACCTAGTACCTACCTAAAAAAATATCGTTACATACTTTTTTGTACCCAAATTACAAAAATCGCTATCAACTCTTAGGCGTAAGACACTTTACAAGAAGATTATTATGAAAATTTTAGTTATTTTTTGTAATATTTAATGAAAGAAACGTGACAAATAATGACGTTTCAGACGAACAGGACACAGTAGGCCTATCATCCAAATGTGTGTAAACAATATAAGCTCGAAAGCACAAAAATTGGTTTACACGAATTTCAAAAACTAAAACGCTGTTTATATTTAACAAGAAAATAACCGCGCTTGGTTGATGCCAGGATCAGCGTTTCACATTTTTAACTGTGAATATAATATGGTGAATGTCCGTTAGCACGCAAGACGCATAGATAATGTTCCCATGAGCGGCAGAGCGTGATTTCTGAGGTAATGTCGGGCTATTGCCCTTACATCTCCACGTTACTTTGCTTTTAGTAAAATAATAAACTAGTGTTAATTTTCTGCTGCTAGAGAAAGTCTGTCTACCCACAAAACTTAAATTTAACAGCCTCTGCGACTTTGCTCTTTATCACACCTTGTAGCAAAAGAATAAGAATCATTTTTATTATCATTTAAAGAAAACACTTTTAACTTTTAATACCCCCGTGACCGCGGCTGATGGTGCTCCGAAACGTCAGGCCATACTTAATTGAAATACATAAGTTAAATAATATATTTCGCAAATGAAACCGTTGAAACTGTTTTATTTTAATATGATTGTTCTTGTCTATGACTTAAATGGGCCCGTAGCAAACACAGTAAGTAATATGTCAGCCCCCTGGCCCACAAAGGGAATACAAAGTTAAATTGAACAATGATGATCTAATCAAACCTGAAATACCTAACTCACCTGTCATTAAAACGTTAATGAGTTTCAAAATTAATTACGGTACCTGAAATTACATTGTTACTTCAAATATAACAGATATAAGGGAAGAAGTTTTACGGTTGCAGTCTAACCTGTATGCAATTGGAATATTTATTATTTTTTACATGATAATGCACATGAAGGCACTAAATAATGTAAAAAACGAAAATAAACTGAAAAATTTCGACTCGGGCCTTCCGTGCTGTTGCTCTACCAATTGAGCTACCGAGTCCTACACCTCATCGTCGAATTTTTTCAACTTATTGACACATGCACCTATCGCGCAATGTAATTTCAACCTTAACACTCGCGTTTTAACCTTAACGTAGAAAAAATTCGGCGATAAGGTGCAGTACTCGACTCGACTGGTATAGTATTTCAAGTTTTAATAAAATAACTACGAACATGTATTTAGCAAATCAAAAAACATATATTATTATCAGGTTTTACAAAAATTGATACAAATAACCAATACTTATTCTTATGTGGCGGTACGGTACGTGTTTTAAATTAAATCAGTCTGTAAACTTACGCAAAGTTTACAGAACAGGTTAAAAACCCCTGTTTACATAAGATGGCGCGGGCGCTGGGCACGTGTCAAAAATAGACGAAACAGCTGTAATTCGTAGTTTATGGTAACTCGACGGCTATAGCACATAAATCATCGACATTGTTTGATAACCGAAGATGTTAATTAACGGTGTAATATGTTATATTAAATTATAATTACAATACGTCAGTGTTGAGGTTGAAATGACTTATAGAGAGAGGTGTATGTATCAATGTAGGACACGGTAGCTCAATTGGTTAAAGCATAAGGAAACGGTGCGGATGCCGGTTCAAATCCCGCCCACGTCGTCAAATTATTTCAATGTAAGTATGCAATTCGGTTTCTAAGTACATTACGCTATTACATGTGAAAATTTTGGAAGATTTTGAATTAAAGAAACGTGAAAAATTTAAATTCCTGTGCAGGGCATAACGTTGACATATTTCTGTGTCCCTTAATAATATAAAAAAAATGCCTTTACATATATGTTTACAAGCAACACAAAATTTACACTTTATCTTATTATAGAAAAAATAATACATATACCGAAAGGAGAAATTAAGGTGTATCATTGGTTGTTATACAGTACAGGCATCGAGCTTCTATGCCGTGCCTTCGAAGAATAAAAGTAACAACTTACAAATCGCATAAATATTTCAACTTTGAAGGAATCGGTGAAGTGTAACGATAATTAAATTAATTAACAAACAGGTTTCTTGCGTCAGTAAACCTATTTTTACATTATAAGTGAATTCAGCATTATATACTGTCTATTTCTTTCATAATAATTAATTCAATGTAGTTGATATTAATAGAAATCACTCATAAAGATAATCTATAATATCTATACAATGTCAACTGACTGAAAACGAAACGCGATTAAAGCTACACGGCTTTTTCATCTGTGGACGGTGGTTAGTGTCTCGGACGGAATTTCGATATTCCTACCACCCATTTAATATCCAGATGTATACAAGAAGTCCAACGTGTTTTAGAAAAATTATAAATAGATTAGAAACATCCTCGCCGTTTATTATTAGCCATATGTTATCGCTACTATAACACTAACGATCCCATCAAACTTACTTATACATATTAGTAGAAGAATACGCAATTAATTCTAATCCAGTAGTCTACAAAGATTGTCAGCACCACTGCGCAACTGCAGTTAATTAGCGCTGAAACACTGCAAGAGGTAAATTGACCCGGACGTCCACATGACCTGGGAAAGGGGTCAGGTAACCCGCGGCGAAGCCCACATTGTGCGGTGTTTCCGCAAACTGGGACGACGAATCGGTCAAGTGATCGTATATGGGCGACAAAAACAGCAAAGCGTGCCAACCGATAAGGTTGCGTGGTTTCCCTTAATGGAGAAAGTAAATTTAATTTTGTAAGAATGTCGACAATTAATAGAAACCCAGAGGTTTTACTTAGAACACCACCTGATGTCTAGAGGGCTCAGTCAAAAGTTTTTAAATTCTAGCTAAAATAATATATGTGTTGTACCTACGGTTACTGGTGAGATGGAGTTGCTAAGGACCGGAAAATCTTGGGTAACCAGATCTGAACAGAACTAGAGGAGGCTAGGACCCATAAGGGGCTACAGAGATGAATGATGATGATTGCTACAATTAAACTTAAATGTATAAATTACGGATTTTGAATATTACACTAAGACTAATAAAGTTCAAGAGACAAAGCTCTTTAGGGGACGGGTTAAATTTATACAATACACCCATCTTGTATTCAGAACTGCATTCAAGTTGCGAGCTCAACTCGGTCATTATCGATTTGTTAACAGTTTACTGTACCCTAAAATATCACACGATAAGATTTTAAGTGTTAGACCCGAGATTTCAAACTTAGAATAGTAGGTCAAAAGCGTACCTACTGAGACTTTCTTGGCACCGAAAAATAGGTTACTTAACGCTTTCAACCCGGGTTACCTAGATAACGGTGACGTTTTTCATAGATGGCTGGCTGGACAATAACACGATATGTTAAGTTAAATTCGAGAGGCATTTAATATCGTGTGTTTTAAATACCGTCTGTATAATATAATATATAGTCTGTATGTATAATAAACGTCGGGCCGTAGTTAAAAATAATTTTCATACAAGCTTAAGTAAAATATATCCCGTTTTAAACCGTTACAGTGTTTTATTTAATCGTGTGTTTTGTTTAAAAGAAATTACCTTTTATTTAACCTTATAAGTAAATTCATTACAATCAAGTTGAAATAAAATTTTCACTATTAAAAATGTATTATACTTTATAATGAAATTATTAATGACAATGAGCGCATTGACTAACAGTACATAAATAATTCCTACAAAATAGAAAACAGTAATTGCCTAAAGTAATAGCGATACGGCCATATTGTTTTTTCGTCGTAAATGTTGAAATGTGGTTATTGGCTAACTTAGTACCCGTTTGAGTGCATCCTACGCGAATTTGCGATTTTATAGGTTTTTTACAACTTAGGGCTATTCCACAGTGACAAATTTGCACACTTAATATCATAATAATTTTGTAAGAATATATGTACATATAAGTAATACTAAGCTAAGTAATTTTAAAAAAGACACCACCGGGACTCCAGAGAGCGACAGCAATGTGCGCCATCGAAATATCGTAGATAGTTGACACGTTTGTACTAATAAAAATGTGAATTTTGCTTCTTTGCTTAAATAATAGTATTTTAAGTAACATTGACACTAAAATTGCAGAGCTTTTAGTCAATTTCGACACTATAATTTTATCCATTATTTTCGGACCATTCATCTAAATGGAGAAGCATTTCAGTAAGGTATAGCTAAAGCAACAATATTGAAAGCCATATGTCACCAATGCAAACTAAAAAGTACCAAGTCTGACATACTCCTTATGTCGCCATATTTGTATTGGTACTGTTATCGGTAACTGTTCGGTGTCATTACTGGTCTTTATATCGACAGAATTTGCAAAAGCCATATATGGTTCAACGTTTAATGTTTCGTTGCGATCCGAAGATTTAAGATTGAAATCACGAGCTTTATATAAAACAAGATACTCAAAAAGATACCACGAATACATTTTTGATATAAATTGACAGAAAAACGTCTCAGAAACTAGTCGTATAAAAAAAAATTAGTACATATTATAAATACAAGACGCACTAACACATCTCTGTCTCTATCAACCAAAACTGAGCGATGTTTGTGTATAACAGAGTAAGTAATGAATAATTTTTCTTAACATTTATATTTGGATATTTAACGTTTTGATTTTCAATGTTTGATGATTTATTTTTTTATTTACGGTGAATTTATCAATGTTTAATTATATATATGTAGGTAACACCAAGGACGGAAATTATACAATTATAATAGTTAGCCTATTAAAATTACGTTCGATCAAACATGCATTAACTCACTATCTAATCTCGTAATTCAAGTACTTTGAAAGCACTGCACAATTGAGGCTAAGTTGGGTAGGTATTGAAAATAAAAAGCTTTTAATAACGAGTTTAATTCAAATGTGGACAAGATTTTTATTTTAACGTTGCATTTGTGTGTTTCATTCGTATATAGTAACGAGTGATTATTTACATTTTCTAGTCCATTATTTACACAGACCAAGTTAGAGAACAACATCTACTTTAAATACCAAACACGTAATTTTATATCGACAGTTAAGTATATAGATGAGATCAGAAATTACATCACCAGCATAAAATTGAATCAATTGCTTTAAGCATTGGAAACCATTGGAGTACGATATACAAGTGGATAAACTAAATATTTTTATAACTTATTACATCTAACAACATTCGTGTATAAATAAGTACAATAGTAAGATATAGCATAAACTCTAAGCAAATGTTGCATAGCATGAAGTTATTAACCATTACATAATACTACGCAATCGATCGCAGAGTAACCCTAAACCGAGTAGAAAATCAATAAACACCCCTCATTATGCAAGGCGCACCCTAAGCTTTTTGGATGCGGGGGTGCAACTGCACTTGTTAGCTCAAATTTATCACTTTATAGTGCCCTACCATTGTTGGATAGCAGTGCAAATATCCTTCGAAGACTCGTTTCAGATAGAAAAGGTCCATTTCAACGCTTTCACAATTTTGTGTAATTACTTATAAACTGAGACTATCATATATACTACCTAAAGGGTTGTTTTAATATTAAATAAACAATTTAGGTATTCAGATTGAAAAGATTCGATGACACTTCGGGACTTTAATCGGCATCAGAAGCGATGCTGCTGCTTTAACTAATTCAGCTACTGTGTTATTAAAATGTAGCTCAATCAAGTCGCACAATTCTTTCAATCTAAATAGATTTTTCATTTATTTAATGTCATCATGTGCAAAGTATTTATTCCTTCAATAATGCGAAATTTCGAATGTACATAATGATTATCAATTTGAACTTGATATAATTATTTTTGTCCTGTAGAGAAATGTATTTCTTATTTGAACAAAGGTCTTAACATTTTAATGAAAGTAATACATTGAAAACATAGACAGACATTTAACTTGAAAAAAAATTACTTTAGATAAGGGATGGTGGTTGAGAACGAATAATTCAAAACCCATTGGTAAATATATTTTATGCTTGAAAACTTTAATATTTTGTACAAGATGGCATTAGAAATAGATTGTTAATCAATATATTTTTTGTATTCATAAAATACGTAATCCTTGTAATTTTATTAATTAACTGTTGATTTACCAAAACAACGCTTCACTGTCCGTTGTTTAGCTGTAAGGTTTGTTTACTTAGGTCTAAAAAGGCACAATTGCTACTTTAGTCGTCTTTTTTACCTCGAGCAATTTATATTCTGCAAAGTTACTTAAGTAACTTGTTCGTTAGTATGTATAACAATTCATAATCAATAGAAATAATAACTACAAGAAAACTATTCTAAACCTAAGTTACTCTGTTTGTACCTAAATGGATGCATAACATTACGTACCTATATATATATATATATATATATATACGTTACATTTCAATAAATAGTTGTAGAAAGCGTACACTGGGATAATTTATATAATAAAGTAATATTGTTATTAATCGAATGGTTACTTTCTCTTACTTACAATAATTGTTCTCTGAAGAAATAAAAGAAGAGTCCTTAGTAGATACTTCTACTTAAAAACAACTGCTTTAAAAGCAAAATAATATAAAAAATATAATACATGTACATCGTTCATCGTAGTTAAATTTAAAAATAAGTTAACTAATATATTTCGCGTTCTAATCCGTCAAAAAAGTTTTATTATAAAACCTATATGCTTTAGAAAGTTTTATGAGTATATCAAATATTCTCTATGCGATTTAAAATGGCATGTAAATCAGTGCAAAGCCTTTAGGAACATTAACTTACGCTACTGTACGCGTCGGTATTCACGTCACGCATTTCATCGCACTCGGTCATAAGGCTTCGGGTCTGAATGCATTATTTATAAACGAACTCAATTGTATCGAGTAAACTCACTTATATTATACATATGTAGGTACATGAAATCTTGTTATGTCTGCTCTATTTGTAGCGATGAGATTCGTTTGAGATGATTCGATATTCTTGTAATTTGACTGGCTCGTTGGTACATAATGGTAGCAATGTATGGTGAATAATCAACGGAGCGCGGGTTCGATCCGTACTGGGTCCAAAATTTTTCTTATACATTTGTAATTGTTTTGAAAAATGTTGGAATTCGTCTGGATATTAAATGGATAGTGGAATATCGCAATTTTGTCCGGGTCCCGAACCAACGTCCATAGATGAAAAAAAATAATGAATTTCGTATTTTTTTTCAAAACTATTAATTATCATACCTCATTTGTTCTTTAAACATTGATGATAAATATTCATGAATTGTTTGAGTTTAAGAGAGTACATAAATAAAACTCTTTAAACGGTTTAAAACTCAAACTACCTTAGTTTATTTTTTAAGTACAAATCGATGTTTTCGATTATTTTTAGCAGCCATGGCCAAGATTTGTAAATACACAATCAAACCGTTGAAAACAATATTTAATAATCTATTAAAAATTTGTTAGGTTGGCTGGTTGGTGAATCACTGATGATTAAGTTTGTTCTTTAAGCCTTTTTAATTAAATTAATTATAAAACCAAGACATCTAATCTACTAATCATAGTCAAATGAATATAAAACTATTGTTTTATACATGCACTTATTGTATATCAAACCTCTTTACAAATAATTTAATTTATACATTTTCATTTTTCTCCAAGGGTTTTAATTTACCTCAAATCAACCAACATCTGTTTACATATCAAAAAGGCATGCATTTTATATACATGCCTATTACATCTAATGTATCAATAAAACATAATTATCATATAACAATAAGTATTTCATGCCCAAGAACGGTACAACATTATCAATACAGACTTGTAACCCTTTACGAAACATAATGAATAATTCAAATACTCGGGATGCGAGTGCTTAGTTCAAGGTTAGTAAACAGCTCGTGTTTGACATTTGACGGGTCCGTGGAGTTGAAGCGGTAACAGTAGGTAAATTGGTAAGGATTTCATATTTGCTAGACACAAATAAGGGTGCTCAAATCTTTACTTACAAAGTAGTTAACGAGTCGTTATTTTAGGGACATTCAACTTTAGGCCAATGGTAATGTCATTATTCAACAAAGAACAACTTAACGCTAACGACTATTATAGACTACTTATTTGTTTATTTTTTTATATTATAGTTAGTCCCAATAGTAGTAACTACCTAGGAATGCATTTATTTTACGGGAAACGTTCACACAAAAAATATAATCACACATAGTAGTGAACTCATGAGGATATGTCCCGCTTTAAATTGCTCGACGCTAACTAGATCAAGACTTAGGGGCAGGATACCCCAGGTCCAGGTTGGCTGACCCTCACATTCCCCCTACCATAGCTCTTGGCCCAGCGGGGTTCGGGGTCGGTAAAGATTCGATTCCTACAAATAAAAAATAGGATAACGCGCTGTTCTGTTACCAACGAATCCATAATAAACTTTTAATAACTGACCAAAAGTGCTTACATGAACTTACTATTAACTACTTAAATAATCGAAAACTGTAAAAACAGATAAAATTAAATATCAACTTAATAATAATACTTAAGCAATTTTAGGAATTCTTTTCAATTTTAGCCTTAACGAAATCTAGATGTTACGTAAAAACATCTGGAGTACTATTATAGTCATCTAGGTTATCTATATAGATTTTTACTCATAGATATAAGTAGATACTGAAAGTACTTTGGGCTTTTTCCACACATTACAGTAACACCCCACTGACCTAAATATCCTCTAACGAGAATTTCTAATTAACAATGAGACTACCTAGTTACGGGACAGTTAGGCAGCGTGTTTCATAGAAAAGTGAATTAAAAGCAAATCTGGCGAGATCTCATTGTTTTATCTAACGGATTCTCGGTCCCACGGGCAAATTAATAACGGAACATCTATGTTAGCGTGACACAAATTAAGGTTAGCGTGTCTTGTCGAGTCCTGCTGGTGTTTGACAATAATATAGGTTCCACTCTCAGGAAACCATGGCGTACGCGAAATGGATGATGGATTCCTACTATATCCTTGAAGACATTTCTAATCTGCTAAATAAAAAGTGTTAGGGGACAAAGCGCAAGGCAAATTTATCTGCAATACAGAATTCTATAATAACTGATTTATGTAAATAATTTGAATTGTTTAAATAATTCGATAATTTTGTCTATATTGCTTGAAATTAGTGTTAAATCGGCGTACAATTTAATCACTTAGTAAATATTTGTTGTGACGCCTCAAGGTCCTGTAATGTAATAAAAACCCTGATTATCCGGTAGTGGAAACTCTTTCCACTTCCTACCCACCAAAAATAAAATCCCGTTTCTCCCCTCCGTGGGGCATGGGAAAAACACATTTCTGCGTTTGTCTAAATGATTGGTATTCATAACACGCTAGTGGTTGATCAGACTTCTACGCCCTCCCCCAGGACCTCTCGCGTTTAACATAATGCAACACCGCGGTCTACGTCTAGCTTACCCACCTAGTACTTAAATATTATTTACGGCTTCATAAAGGAAATTTATGAATCCATCAATTGGCACTTTACACATTACCACACTCGAAAGAGTCGGATAATTATTTTGGATCTTGCTTTTCGTGAGGCGTTAAGGTCGGCTGGGCGTGACTAATTGCCGCCGCGTAAAACTAACGGGCTGATATGTGCCATATCGGGTAACCAGACGGACCCGTCTTAATGAGATCGCACTCATTAGGCCACTCGGCGCTCGCAATTACTGGAGTTTTAGCATTCGTCCCCACACATGGCCATCTACAGCCTTATTCATGTGACTTTCATACATTATTCACATGTAGCAAGTATACGAAAGGCAAAAAGCTGCAGGAATGATGGCGGTACCCCAAGGTTCACGGCAAGGTACAAGAAAAAAGCTATAATAATAAACGTGATATTCGAACTATCTAGATTAAGTATATACTTTAAAAATCGAAAATAAATTGAAAAAATTTTCGACTCGGCAAGGAACTCTATAAAATTTTTACGGGGTTCTTCAACTCACGCGTTCTACTAGAACAGGCATTGCGTCCACCCCCCCCCCCCCCGGGGGGGGGGCCCACCAAAGAGGACCCCCCCCCCCCCCCCCCCCCCCGGAAAATTAAAAAAAAAAAAAAAAAAAACCACCCCACGGGGAAGGCAATTTCCACCTTAATACGAGTAAACGTGATATTTCGAACGATCTTATAACTTTGTAATTTTATACTTCAATGATTTCATAAGCCCAACCCCCCCCCCCCCCCCCCTTTAAAACAAAAAATAAAAAAGAAAAAAAAAGGGGGGGAAAGGAGAAAAATAAAAAGAGAAAAAAAATTGGAGGAGGGGGGGGGGAAGGGGAAGCTGAAAGGGGAGGGGAAAAGGGGGGGAAGGGGGGGGGGGCGGGTCAGGGCCCGCCCGGGGGGAAAAATTTATAATCTATATTACATTTTTAAATTATATAGCCTTCATGTGCAAAAACATGTGAAAAATATATGTTTTCAAACAAGTATATACTATTACATTGGTATAATCTATATTAATATTTGCTGAAGATTCGTTTCTTCAAACGATCTAATCTCAGGAACTACTGGTTGGAATTGGAAAATTATGTTTGTATTGTTTAGACTACTAAGAACTATGGGACGCGGTCGACGTCTTGTTACCTATGATACCACTAAAATTTATAAAGAAGAGATTTCCAAAAACAAATTTAGATGTCAAATATTACTATTCCACGCGGATGAAATCGCGGGCACAGCTAGTTTATATTATATATGGGCTATAATTTACAATTTAATAACAATATATAGGCATAGTAATAACAATTAGAATTGCCATGTAATTTGCTGAATAGTTCATAATAAGTAAACTTACAAAATTACATTTATTTTCCTTTCACATAAATACTGGACGTCCAAGCAGTGATAAATAAATTTAGAAATAAATAAATTCAATATTATCAATAAGCCCATACTTTACAGTATCGTCTATCTTAGCCTTAATAAAGTAGAGACATATAGGTACAAATAGTGACTCAGCCCCCTTGAATCGCTAATTCTATCATTATAAGCATATGAACGCACGTATTTATCGCAACCGTTCTTGTAATAATGATTGAAGCGTCTCACATAACGTAATCGATGATACGTTACTGCCTCAAATAGACCGTGGAACAAATAACAATTGCCACCGTAGCCGACTTGGCGCGAAGACCGGGCGCTTATTCGTACCGTAGGATAGAGGAGGGCAGACAAGCCTCTTGTCAAGCCTCAAGCACTTGATAGTAGATAAAACATCCCAACAATATAACATCTAAACAAGATGCACTGAAAAATTAATTTGGCTCTCGATATTTGGAAATCCACAGACTGAAAGCGAAACGTAAATCGCTTAACGAAATTTTGGACATCCCTACCACCAATTTAATAGGCACTATTCCAGACAAAGCCAACATGTTTCAAAATTATAAATAGATAGTAAGTATCTCGTGGAGACCGTGATGTCACTTTAACGCGTTGTGTTTTATTTAAATCAGTTTAATGTTACCGGAATAAATTAAAATACCTCTAAAACCTATCAATAAAAAATATGTGAAAAAATAGGTTATCATATATAGGTATACAGAAATGACGATATTAGCTTTGACATTTAATTGATGCAAGACGGATTTCACCTGAAAAACCATCAACTCCACAATACCAGAATGCGAACATTCGAGCAACAATTTCATCGCTACAAGACAAACATTCTAATTGTTGCCAGCACGAAACACTTGACCGTATAATTGTAATTATTTTCGCCTATTCTTTTATCTTAATAGAGCGTGACCGTACATCGTATTTAGTTTCTTTCAAATAATCACCTGCATTTTACAGAAAGAAACAATGTACTGTGGGAATAACTGATATTTGAGAATTATCTATTGGAGTATACACGAGAGCTGCTTAGAAGTAGTTTCCGTCGTATCTATGTCATTGCGAATAATTGACGTGACAAAAATGACTGATGATTCTCCAAATGTATCCTTCAAACTGAAGCAAAGTGCATTAGAAGATATTTTGTAATGTCATTAAATGTTTAAAGAGGATATCTAGACATATCAAAGGTGTCCAAACAATATAATTATATTAGAACTTTAATTATTAAGCCCACTAATATTGAAAAAAAAATTGTATTTAAGTTAGGTAATATCTTTGCGTAAACTAAAAACTCTTCTTTACTCTCATCCTTTTAGATTACAATCCTAGGTAAATTCTGACAATAATATCAAGCACATTTTAGTAACATTAAATTCATGGTGATATTGTAATCTATAATGTTTTATCAGCATAATAATAATATTATACATGCAGTACGAAAAGCTATAATTCCAATTTTTCTGAACTTTGCTCTACTGATATATTTTCAGAGATAATGGTAGCTACAATTAAGATAATAGATTACAGCTTCCAAGAGCAATCTCTATCTGTGTAGGAGTAACTTATTAATTGTTTCCATGCAATTACTTCAGTAGCCAACACCGTATCGGACACGCACGAAATTGATCTTTTTAAGTGATTACTTTATTTTCTAGGTTGTAAACAAGGATGTAGTTAAAATGATATATCAGAGGTAAAACTAATAAGGGCCTGTTTATCTTCCAATGTCTAAGTAAAGAGCAAAGTAAAGCCTTATTTTATTAGTATGTAAGAAGGAGCTGATTGTAACTGTGTAGTAATAAGCTAGCAGAAAATTAGACGCAGCAGGTCGGAATATTTTCACATGTCCAGGAACAAACACCGGACCTCACAGTAAAACCGAGTAGACAAAAAGTATTCTTACTTTACAATATGGCCATGGAATTTTTGGAATTATTATATATAAGAACACAATGTACATGGTAATATTAGCCATAGTATTGCCTGATTTGTTTGTTGTTTCCTATGTTGCAAGATTATTTTATTTTTTTACCCACCTCAGTAGGGGTAGGCATGCATGATAATTTTCATATAGAAAAGGATAGCTTTAAAGAACATATAAAGCAAAAGGATCAATGAAATAATTATACTTGGTGTCAGTAGCACACTGCTTAAAAATTTAGTTACAGTAAGTAGGGAATAGTAAAAATTGGTTAGCTTGCTAAATAAAGTATTTAGTAATAATAAGTAATGAAAAGATAAAATTAATAACAAATTGTTTTTGTCAAAGTACTGAGAGAACTTTCAATTTGCCTCAACATATATATAAGCTTATATAGGTATATATTATATATTATGTTGTGTGTGTTTAGTTCATAACATAGCATTTAATGAGATAGTTAATACAAACTTTAACCCAAATGTTACAGATTTGATAACTAACTTTTATAAACAAAATAAGGTTTATCACAAATGATTACAACTTTTAGGCATGGATTTTATCACTTAATAAAACATAGTACAAAATGTTAAAAGAGAAATATAGTCAACAATATATAATTAAGTGACTAATAAAAAATTTAAAAATTGCTTAATTTTGTTGTAAACAAGTACATAAACTTTTGCTTTACCTATATGTATAAGTAGGTATAGTTTAGTAAAACTAAAAAACAGAACAGAACTCTGATATGTAATTAAAAGGTCAAGTGATAACAGTTACAAATACACATTTTTCGTAAATATTTCTATGCTAATAAGTTTATTTGTTAATCACGTTACTATTTTTTATTATACGTAATCGAAAAACATGTAAAGTGAGTAAAATAAGACGCCGTTCTCGGAATCTGACGGCTTTCACTGGAAAATTTATACATCAAAGCACAACGAGATTATTTCCGCAAATTCACAATTAATACGAGCATTTCGTTCGATACGAACGGTTTATCAGGGCAGTTTAGAAAATGTGGGCCGGCCGCGGCAACCACATACAACGGTACCTTCATTGATAATAAAAATAACACCTACCTTCATATCCGCAATTATTTGCTGATAAAGGCTCCATAGAGGAGAACAATCCTTCTCTGTAGTCCCCTCCATTGTTAAAATATTCTCAAATAATCCACGAAAACACTAAAAACACGATGCACTAGAAATCACAACACATTTTAAAACGCCATAACTATTGTTGGACATCTGTTGCATTTTCATTTTAGAAATAATCATTGTTATCCTTTACACTTCTTTCTACCTACATTGCACTACCAAGTACAAGACTATAGTAATGTAGAAAAAAGATTTTCAACAAATCAATATTTATAAACAAGAATACAGTCCTTGGTTAGAGCCAAGCCGATACAGCTTATGTTTACGGCTGATTTTTTTGAAAACACCCAATATTCATCAGTCAATTCATGTCTCTCAATTTTTGCATATCATTTATTTTTATAAAACATTTAAAATAATATCTTTTTCATTCACAAAAAGAAATTAACATGAACACCGCGACCACAAGCGAATAACACAGGAGTTACAAATCTCCGATTCCCGACGAGAGTAGCGACTAGCGACAAACTAACGTCACGGCAAAATCTAAAATCGTTTGAACGGTTCGTTTCATTCTACGAAAAACATTGTTAATGTTGCCGTACGCTAAAACAATCCTTATGCTTGATTAGGAAAACATATTATACCATTTAATATAATAAAATTCCAACATCTTGTTACTGTTCTACTTAATAACATACGTTTAGGTTTGAAATATAACATTTACATACAATATTATTTGTTTATTTAAATTTAAACATCAATTAAAAATATAATTATTATTTATTATTAGGCAAATATTGACTTCAATGATTTATTAATGCGATTATTAATATCATATCAAAAATAATTTTGGTTAACGGGAATTCTCATTATTTCCCTTATGGATTCATCGTATTACCCTTAAGTGTTTGACAATAAACTTGTTTTAATCTGTGGTTATTATCTGTTCACCGAGCAGCTACGCGCGGTTTTATAATTGTGATAAACTGTCACTATTTAGTTTCAAATTTGTATTTTGTTTATTGTTCTGTAAAATAGTATTACATTTTTTAGTTTTAATTTATACCTTAAAATAATTCTAATTAACTATGTCGAGGATACGGAATACTGGTGACAACAAACCAGGAAGCATTTACAGAATCGCTCTCGAAAACTTTGTGTACGTTTGTGGAACTAAATATTTATATTTACAAATTTATTTCGTCATTAATGGCTTTGTCGGCTTTGTTTTGTACTTTCAGGACATATAAACAAGTAGAGCTATATCCTGACCAATCATTGAATGTAATTATCGGACCCAACGGTACTGGAAAATCGACTTTTGTCTGTGCAATAATTTTGGGACTATGTGGTAAAACAAACATTATAGGTCGAGCTAAAAAGGTAAAGTTTCTTTGACTGTAGCCCAATTTTTCTTCTTTAAATAATCGTATACAGTCATGTAATTTTTCATTTGTCTTCAATTATATAACTTTTTAGATATCAGAATATGTGAGGGGAGGATGCGAACAATCTACCATAGAGATTGAATTATACCGAAACCCAGGGGAGCATAATGTCATTATTACTCGGAATTTTAACCTTAAGGATATTTCTTCGTGGTACATAGACCATAAAACAGCCAGAGAGAAACAAGTCCAAGAACTAATTGCTTCATTTAATATACAGGTTATAAGATCAGAAATTCATGTTTATGGTGAAATATATAGAAGACATGTTTGAAAATGATTTAACTGAATATATAAATTTGTGCTTGTTGACTCAGGGTTTTAGGTTAGAGATAAATACTTGTATTGTGTATGCTTAATTGGTCTTAGCATCTGCGTCTCAACAACACTAACTTAGTCATCTACAACTTGTAAATTTCAATATTGTGAATTTAGTTTTAAAATTAGTCAATCTCAAAATTTTAAATTTTCCAGGTTGACAATCTTTGTCAACTTCTCCCTCAAGATAGAGTTCAGGATTTCTCAAAAATGAATCCCCAAGAACTACTCCGAAGCACTTTATCAGCTGTTGGTGGGCAGGAAAGTGTCACTCAGTTAGAAGAGCTTATTGCAACTAGGCAAGAACAGCGTAATTTAAATAATGTCTTGGAAAATAATGCACAGTTGCTGCAAGAACATATTCGGTTAAATGATAGGTAATAACACATATTTCAATTATCTTTTTTACTATGTTATTTAGAATTCACTTTATTCTGGTTATACCACTTATATGATATATTTTCTTACAGGTTAAAAGTTATAATAGAAACCATTAATCAAAGAAAAGAAATTGAACAAGAAATAGATATTTGTAAGAAAAAGGAACTCTGGATAGAGTACCAAGACCTTAAAGAGGCAGTTAATGAATACTCAAATGACAAGAAAACGGCTACCAAACTTGTGAATAATCATAAAAAAGCTATGCAACCTCTTGAAGAATTAGTAGAAAAGGCTAAAAGTAGAATTAGTAAAATGGAGCAACAAAAGCTTAAAGCTGTAAGTTGTTTGTTACAAGAAGTTTGTTTTGAGCAAATAAAATATATGTTTCATCAGCCTAGTAAGATAGTTGGAGTTAATTTCTAGGCACTTGATTCGAAGTTGTTCTAGTGGTGTAGTGGTTGTGGCTTTGACCAATCACCTCCAATGACCTCTTTCAGAAATATAATGACAATATTTCTTTCAGGGAAGGGAAATTCACTCTCTTACTGACAAAGTCAAAGAGATACTAAACAGCATTCGGTCACAAGAACATGTTCTAAAAGAGATCGACGCTATGTATCAAGAAAAGTTAGAAAGACATCGGAATAGAAAAAGAGAGTTGTTAGAGGCAAAAGCAAAGTTGGATAAGCTAATAACGGATAAACAGATGGCGTTGGAGCATATTGGCGATGGTAAGGGAGTACAGTACCCATTTGGTGCATGGTGCAAGCATTTTTGCTTATTGGGCCCTTCTGTCCAAAAGACAGTCTAATTATAAATACTGTCTATATTCTAATTTTCTTAATTTAAACCTTATATAGCTCAATTATGTACGCTTACAACAAATGTTTTCAGAGGAAACTTACCTACTTCTCTAATTAATTAATATGTATTTTTATTTTTCAATAGACTATACAATAATCTAATGTGTGTTATTTTTTAACAGAGAGCAGTATTAAAATGAAAATGGCTGAAATTCATAAATCCATATCAGCAACAAATGCAGCTATCGACACATTAAAGAAGAAGAAGTTAGAAGTTCAGTTTGATTACGAGAATAATGTGATACCACAGATCAGACTGTATCAAAATAGGTAATACATGTAAAGTTAGTTATCTTTTCAATATAAATTATTTTTTACTCCGTCTAAACGTCTGTTTTTCTAAAAACTGCAGTTTCATAATAAAGAAAGCTATTAAATAAAATCATTCAATTGCCTTGTCTTTTACTATACAAACTTTAAAATGGTTTGGTAATTCAGCAATTGTTAGTAAATTTTTGCTTTATTTTTATTATGTTTATAAAAATGAAAAAGCACTTATAACTGTTTTAAACGCGAAACTTACTTATATTTAATTTAATTATGCACTTCTCGCGTAAACTAAAGACTATACAAAATAAATTTGATCATATAAGCGAAATATTTTCTTTACAAAGGATAAACAACTTGGAAGATAGCAACGAAAAGCGTTTGGAGATGCTAAGATCTTCATCAAGTACTAAAGACGCATACGAAGCCGTTATATGGTTGAGAGCTAACAAACACCACTTCAAACATGGAGTCTACGAGCCTATGATGCTGGAGGTATCTCTTTAAGGTCTTTACAATAGCTTTTAGGGTTCAGAAAAGTTTTTTTTTTTTTTAATATTTAAATCTTGTCACCATCATTGTGGTAAGCACTTACTAAGCAGCAAAATTTAATCCACGAGGAGATTTTCTCGCATTTTGCTAACAAGAAATAGCACAAAATTTCTCTTGTTCACCAGCAGTAGAGCATTATTATCCTAAGAAAAAAATATTGTTTTTGTTCAACGATCTGAGCAGTTGGGAGTAAACAAATAACTGTTACATAAATATATGACTCTCCTATATAGGTAGGCCGTGGAGAAATGGGCGATCTTCAACTTTTAATTATTTTATTAATTCACAGATAAACTTCCCAGATCCAAAGTTCGCGCGCTATCTTGAAGCGACTGTGGCAACTCGTGATCTAGTAGCGTTCACCTTCGAGTCCAGTCAAGAGATGAATTTTTTCATGACAAAGATGAGAGAAATGAACCTGAAACGGGTGAATGCGGTTTGCAGTCCGCCCACATCGTTCAATATTCAGAGGCAAAATATATCTGAGCTTAGGTGAGGCGCTAGTGAACCATATTGTATAGCTTAAGAGTTTGAATGCGTCAATCTCAGGAACTACTGCTTCGAGTAGATAAATTATTGTGTAGGTTCCACCATCGAGGAAGGCTTTAGTCTATAAATTATCAGGCTATGGAAAATATGGATGAAACAGGAAAAAATATTTATCTTTGAAGGATTACGTTGCGTGTGCTTCGAAAATATCTGTTCTAAGAATCATCTATAAATGACTAGAAAAATGTCTGCGACAAAATATGTCTATCTTTTAAGATTAACTCGTATAAACCGTTTGTAAATCAAATTTGGTTGAAATGCATTATTACCAATTATATTTATTTTGCAAACCCCAGCTCTTTAAAATAATTTACGACTACGGATGTATCATTTATTCGGGTTTACTAAACTAGAATATATATGTAAGCTGATATTGGTATTAACACACCTAAACGGCATGGTAGACAAGCTTTAGTCTACCATGCCGTTTATGTGTGAAAGACTTACAAACGTCCATCCCTTTGCACATACCTTTCTTTTAATAATACTAGTTATATTTTTAACAGTCAGGACGAATTAATTACGATATGTATATCTATAATTCTTTTGTAGCTACCTAGGATTCTACACTTACGTTTTGGACACAATCACTGCACCGGACGCGATAATACGCTACTTGTGCAACAACTACGCCATACACAAGATACCGATAGGAAATGAGCATACTTTCAATAACAGTGGGAAAGTTCCAGCAAACATTAGTTTTTATTTCACGGGTAAATTTCAATTTTTTTTAGGTTCTCGATGTAGCTCGGCCGAGAAAGATAAATGAAAATTTAAACTATGCTTGTATAACATGATATCTCTAACTTTTAAATAAATATAATTCTGATAAACATAATTTACAAATCGAAAATAAATTGAAAATTTTTTTGACTCGGGCAGGACTTGAACCGGCATCGTCAGCGCTCGTCCATGCTGTTGCTTTACCAATTATTATTATTATTTATTATTCTTTTCTTAAATAAAATGTTCTTTTTCAAATAAAGATTATATGACCGTACTTACAAGATTGGAAATCCTCAGAACCTTCTAATATATAATAGCTATATAAACATTTGTTTTTTGTACTTTTCAGAAAATCACAGATTCTCAGTACGTGTATCGGCCTATAGTGGAGCGAAGTCCAGTTCTATAACAGAAATCAAATCACCCAGACTTCTGGCCAACACAATCGATGTAGAACAAATTAACAATTATAAAAGCCAGTATGTATGTTATTTAGAAAGTAGAGAGACCTGAAAAATAAATTAAAATAATTCAGTCGGGCAAAGCAGAGATGGCTCGTCAGGTGTTATAACGGTAGACGAGGACAGACAAGCAGAGGATTCACTTGTTGAAATGTGAAACACCCATCCAAGTTTCCAAAGGCAATTTGCATTTTCATCTGTGAACGCTGATTCGTCACCCGGAAGGCATTTCGATATCCGTCATATCCATTTAATATCCAGGAGACTAAGTCCAAAACATTTCAGAAAACTTAAGAAACACGTTGGACCTGGGGGCATCCACAGCATGACCCGTTGATAATTAGCCATCTATCGCTTCCATTGACCAACGAGACGTTTATTGTAAAGGGTATACGAACGCACGCATATATCTTTCCCTTAAGTTAAGATCCTCTTACATTAATAAAATGAACTACACCTGTTTTACTATGGATACAATTTTCTTTATTTACACTTCATTAGAATGGTTTTACAGATTTTATAATGTATGTGTAACTAATTGACCACGAAACGCTTGACAATGCGAACGGTGACGATTTTTGCGACTGAGTAGTACGAATACAGGCGCGAACTAGTACTGAGCGAATTGAAAAATCGCGCTTCGCCCTTCGCGTCGCCGTCGATTGTGGCCAGGGGGTGTTCTGGTCGCTTATTTAATTGATGTGATTGTTTACCAGGTTAGCCAAATTTGAAAGAACGGCGCAGTCTCATAAAAGCAAAATGAAAGAAATGGATACCCAGCTTTCGCCACTAGAGGTCACTCTTAACAGTTATCATGTTGAGAGGAAAAAAATTAACGACGGCGTAGAAAAGGTATAGTGCAATTATTTTATAATTTTATATTAACGTTTAACTGAAATGTTATACAAAAAAACATGACTGAGTTAGTTGGTTGTTTGTTAATGCGTATAAGTGTGTAATTTTATATAGTTTGAATGAATCAATGTTTGTATTTGAGTATTGTCTGTAGTTTATGCGAGTAGTATCTAAATAAAACACATTTAACGAAATAAAACGCGAAATATATTCGATAACTTATTTTTAATTTATACAAATAATGGCCCAAAGTTTCGGATGCTTTGCAGCAGCCGTGGTCACGGGGGACCATGTAATATATTTTCCTTTTAAACCGTTAAGGTTTTGTTTAAATGTGTGTATTTGAATAATTTTAAATTTCTTCACTCTTACTATGTTTAAAGTGAGTCAGTATTATTAAATATAAATTTATGTAGCGAAACACTCTTTATTGTGTGTCCAAAGCATATAATTCATGCAAAGTACACGCTTATTGTAGGTACGAACCCTGAGCGCACAAATTCGGTTACAAACGAAAAAACTTGAGGACATCCAGAACGAGTCTACAATCAATATTGAGGTTGAAAAGCAAAAATGTGTAGCCAAGCAAAAGGACACAGTGTTAAAACAATGTCACATACACGGCCAATTAAAAGACATTATGAAGGAACTACAATCTGCGATGCTGAAAAAGGAATTGGCCTCAGTAAGTACTAAGCGTATATTTTAATTGTGAAAAACACTAGAATAAAGGTGATCGCAGATTTGTGTTTGTTTGATAGTTTCGGCTATAGAAATACTAGAATATCGTGATAATCTTCCTCAGTTCCAACGACGAACATAAATAACTTTTCTGATGTTTTCTTTAAATTGATTTTACATAGAAACTTAGTCAGGACTTATAAAACATATATCACGTTGACTCAGCTGACAGTTAACTCGATTTCAAGAAACCGTCATTTGCTCACAGTATGCGATGCTTTCGGTCATTAAAAAAATAGGGTTTTTAAAGATTTGAAATATTTATTTAAAACACGTTCTCAGAAATAGTCACTCAAAACAAATCCATAAGATATGAAGTGCTAATATCATTTTTTAAATTTTCATATTGAACATCTTCTTAACAGGTGAAATTGGATATAAGTAGAAAAGCGATTATACAAGATGAATCAAAATTAAGAGAGTTGAAAGGTGAATTACGAAACTCGGAGGTAAGCAAAGCTTATTTAGGATTTTATTAAACGTACTTGCCTTTGCAATTTCTGGAACTTGTTATCTCTTGGTATAATTTGCAAGTTGGTCTAATGATAGCAAAGTATGCTAATAATCGTTCCCACCACGAAACATGTTGGGCTTAGTCTGGCAATTTTGATTTGATAAATGGGTTATAGGGATATCCAAATCGGGGTCCACCACTGTTTCAGTTTGTAAATTTCCGAATAGGTTGACACTGTATTGCCCAACCAAGCTGTATAAATATTAACTAAATTAATATTATACTTAAATAAATATCTCATAAAATAACGTATTCCTCAATTTTGTCTTTGATAGGACAATATTACACAAACTTCGTCTGCGTAAGTACAGACACACGATTTCTCTATTCTATATTATATTATTAAACTTACAGACGACATTGGAAAACATACAGAAGAAATTAACCCGCGCAATATCAGATGCTAAAGAAAAGCTCATGGAGGCTAAGCGTTCTTGCAATAACAAACTACCCAACGACCCAGACTTTCCTTATACTAAAGATTTCGAGAAACTACCCTCAGATTTAAGCAGCCTTCAAGCACATTGCTGCGATCTACAGACGCGTATAGAATGTATGGACACCAATGATGTACAGGTAATCCTACAAAAAGTAATGCGAAATTTCTTGCCAAAAGCGTAGTATTATAGTAATAAGCTAAATTTTTTACTAAGTGAAACTAATTTATTTCTAATAACCTACAAGTCCTGGGTACGAAACCCGGTGAAACAATAGATTGCTTCGGTCGTATAGGGCACAGAAGTCTAATTAACTACTTGCAATTATAAGATCTGATCAGCGAAAAGGTCACAGAAATGTGTTTGCCCCGCGAGGGGAAATCGGATTTCACTTTTTCTATGATGGCGATAAAACAACAATTCCTCATAATGTGCAGGTACTTAAAGAATATGAAGCACGTGAAAAAACAATAGCTCAACTCAAACATGATGTGAAGAATTCATCAAATATCAACAAGCAATTAGAAGAGAAGATGAATGTACTCAAGTGAGTGGTATATTGCGTAAATACACAGACGTATATTTATATCTCAAACCTATATAGATAAGTAATGTAAATTTCACTTGGTTATGTGTTGTCATACTGCTTACTTTCGTTCTATGACCATCTCATTTTGATCAACAAATAGAACGGTAACAATTCCTCCCTCACCACCAGATCGATCTTTGGACTTCTTACAACTACCCACCATCCCTTATGTACATAGTATCGTTGCTTTATACATTATATACTATACTTTGTACATTAAGTGACGGTGTAGTTTTATTCTTATATACATATTTCTAGAATCTTTCAGATCAAAATGGCTGCCATCGTTAGAAGTGCTATTACGAAATATCGACAAAACATTCGGCGCTATGTTCGCGAAGTTGGGCTGCGCGGGCGAGATCAAATTAGACAAAACTGGTTCTGATGTAAGTCTACGAACATATTTCTACACAAGATTTCAATTAAATACTGTCTGTACTTTTTATTTAAACTTATTTTTAAGTCCGCAGTTTTGCATACTTTGTAGCAGCCGTGAATCCGGTAAGACTAAAGATGGATGGAGGATGTCTCTAATGTCTAAGTAAAAACTGCTACACTAACGCCATCTGTTTTAGCCAGTTATGCCAATTACCAACAACGATGTAGTTAAAAACAATTTGTAAACACGTTTAACTAATATATATAATAGCGTTTTGAACCGTGAAAGTGTTTTATTTAAATAAAGAAGGGGTAATTTGTTTGTTACACGCGATAGACTTAAAAATCTTTAAATGATGTCTTATTACAGGACGACTACGATAAATACGGTCTGGGTATCTACATTCGATTCCGTGAGCATGAACAGTTGCAGCAGTTAACACGACACGCGCAGAGCGGCGGAGAGAGAGCGCTGTGCACTGCGATATATTTGATGTCACTACAGGCATTAGCCACTGTGCCTTTTAGGTAAGATTCTTGGAAATATTAAGAAGTATTTATTTATTTTTTATGGAGGAGGACAGGCATGGAGTTTACTTGGTAGGTGAAATATCCCAACTATATAACATCTGATCTGATCTTTCAACCTTTGGAAATCCACGGACTGACACCGATACGCGATTAAACTTCACGGCTTTTACTTCTATGGACAGTGGTTCGTGACGCATACGGAAGTGCATATTTTCACCATCTATTTAATAATCAGCATTTTAGACGAATACCAACATGTTTAAAAAAATAAACTATTTAGAAGCATTTTGGAACCGAAGGGGATCGAACGCACGATTCCTCGATTATTAGCCATACATTATTTCCATAACACTAACGATCCTGTCGAACTATACCAACTACTATTGTTTAATTTATGTTACCAGATGCGTGGATGAGATAAATCAAGGAATGGATGCGATCAACGAGAGGAAAATGTTCCAATTACTGGTCAAAGTGACTACTGAATGTAGCAACGGGCAATACTTCCTTTTAACGCCAAAGGTGAAGAGCTTGACAATTGTAATGTTATTTGAGATCTTAAGCTGCAAAGAATAAGAAATTGAACCTTAATGCGCAAGTGTTAAGGTTGAAATTACATTACCAATAGGTTGCAATAATCGACGATGAAGTGTAGGATACATATTACATGTAAAGTTAATTTTAAATATTCTATAAGAATTTGTCTGTTGCAGTTATTAAGCCAGCTCGAATATGGGGAAAAAGTAATGGTTCACACCATAATGAATGGAAAGGAAATAATGAACTACAAGAAATGGAAATATCAGAAGCATTTGGAAAACGCGCGGAAATACACAATGGCACAATCAATGGATTATATGTGAATGTGAAATAGTGTATATTTAGGAATTGACTGTGATCTAATACTACGTGTAAAGTACCTATCATAAATGTATTGACTTAATCTATTTAAATGAAACACTTTAGACGGTTTGAAACACGAGATAAATTAGAGTAACTTTTTTTTAAACACAGCCGTGACTGTGGAAGTAACTTGTGTTTAAAACCGTTGAATGTGTTTCGCGTAAATAAGATACTACCGTTATATCTGTTAGACAAGAGTGACCGTGTCGATAACACTAAATAAATAATAAATTATTAAAATCCATTGATCTTGAAAAAGCTTGCCAATATTCTTTTCAAAAGAACGACGACATTTGGTTTCGGTTTTAACTATATGGTATTTGTAATCTTTTGATTGTAGTTCCGACAAAAATGTCGGAACTACAATCAAACCACCATATAAAAATATCTAGCATGATTATTTGATTGAGTGAATTGTATTATGATAATTTAGGATTTTTAATTTTTATACAGTTTTATACAATTTTAATGTACTAATTATATAAATTCGATCCTGTTTTCCTATTGTAACTATTCTATAAGTGTATAGAAAAGTTTGAGTGATATGAACATTTATTTTCTGTCTGACTGCATGTCAATAAAAAAACAATGGTTTGATTCGCGAAATGTATTCTTATTTTTATATTTTTGTAATTATGACCCGACGACGCAAGATATTAGTCATTAGCAGCTGTTTAATGAACTCTATTCATCATTTGGGATAAAATATCTTCATAATAATCTAATGCAATGAATAAAATTTTAAGTCTGGCGTAAGCTAGTAATCAATAAAGTTTAATTTATCTACTATCTCGTTTCGTTTGTGCCCTGTACGACCGAAAAATTAAAAAAAAGGTCGGGTCTGAACTTTATTTCTACAGCTTTTTTAGTTTCAGGGTATACAACATTACCTACTACAAAACCTAACAATGAAACAAACATTTGTGACTGTCTCACTACCTCTTTGGACATATTAGTATTTTACTTGATCTTGCTCGTTGGAAAAACATGGTTTCTCGAACAAAGTTTTTCATTTCAACATTAACCATACCTGTTGTGTATTTTAAGTTATATTATATATTATATTAAATAAAGAAATATATTTTTCGCAAACAGGTGTTTTTCGGATTCAATAAAAAAAGACTTTGTATAAAAAAAGTATTAATTGCAAAATATTTGTAGTGATAGTATTAAATACAAAAGCAGTTTTTATATTACCAATAATTGGTGTAGTGTTTTAAATGATTAATATTAAAAAATAACTTATATTAAATGATTTTTTAATTCATTTTTATATCTGTTCAAAACATTGGAATGACAATATTAAAAAATGCAAAGTGCTTCAAAGCTATTCGTTGAAAAAACTGATTTAAAATATTTATATTATTCAAAGAATACATGACTATTGAACAAGTGTTTTTGTTCAAAAAAATCAGTGAAATAAGTCAGAAAAGGCTACTTCACCATATCATTTATCCTGCGTTCATTAAATATACAATAACATACTTTTATTCTGTATAAACTATTGCTTTGCGGCCATTACTGGGTTTTCGTGCTGTTCTGTCTGAGTTAAAATTCTTCTTAATTAAAATAAAAAATATAATACATTTTTTATTCCCTTGAAAATTTCAAAAACATATTTAGACTCTTTTAAATAAAACACTTTAACGGTTTAAAACGCGATATATTAGTTAAACTTATTTGAAAATGATTTTTAACTTCGGCCCGACGTTTTTTTGGGGGTTTTTGGGGGGGGCGGGGGTCTTCGGAAGCTGCTGGGGGGGGGGGGGGGGGGGGGAGGCGGCCGCAAACCAAAAAACCACGGCCGCTGCAAACCCACACAGGGGGGGGGGGGGGGGGGGGGGGTGTCCGAAACGCACGGGTGGGGGAAAGGATCCGAAACGTCGGGCCGATCGGGCCGAAGTTAGAAAAATCATTTTCAAATAAGTTTAACTAATTATATCGGCGTTTTAAACCGTTAAAGTGTTTTATTTAAATGTGTACTACTCGCGTAAACTATAGACAGTATATATTTAGACTCGTCAACATTTTTTTGACTTTTCTGTCTGTCGTGATTCTACACAGTGTTCCAAAGAGCAACATGACCGAGAAGAACACTGAAGAACTCGGTCCGAGTTTTTTTTAACATGTCTTATGCACTAATTATTTATAATTTGATGGCTTTCCCATTCTAAATAGATTCAGCCAATGTGTCTAGTGTAGAAGTCATTCTTGTCGTTTCGCAGTAAAATATATTGTCATGTCATGTATCGCAGTAAATATGTTATTTGTTGTTATAATAACGACGACGGAACAGTTTGAACACCCAAAAACTTCCATTAATATAAGCTCTAGTGTAAAATATAAGATTAAGTACTAGAAATTACTTAAATCAATGTTCTAATTGAATCCCTTTCCCAGTCCACTGTTCATCCAACTTAACGTTACATTCTAGATCCCGTAAAGCCGATTTTATATCGAAGCCAAAGTCTTTTGAGAACAATTCATATGACCTGTTAAGTATAGATTCGATTCCGAGTTCGTGAAACTTTGTGTTTAGGTCGCGACGACGCGCCACGATGTTTCGTATCGCCCAGCAGCCGTTTTTCTGTAAGAAAAATATAAATTTAGCAAGAATATAGAAAGTAATGGTGGACATTGAAAGAAAATATATTAAGAGGTAAAAGGCCATAAGGGTCGAAAGATGCAATAAAAAAGTTAAATGTGCTTGTGTGTTCTGTGACAAAATGTTGATACAAAACAGGGTCAGCAATAGATTCACGTATGAGGTTTAAATAAAACTGTTAACGGTTTAAAACGCGAAGTGTATTAGTTAAACTTATATGTGACTTATTCAACTTGTCAGTGACGTTTCAGATTCTTTGCAATAGACGCAGTCACTGGGGGAAATCATAACATAAGTTTAGTGAATATTTTTCGGATTTAAAAACCTTACAAGTGTTTAATGTTATTGTGTACTACACGCGTAAACTACAGACAACACTTTCGTAAAATGGTTGACATTTCTTATCAAGACTGAAAACATCCATTTACCTGCACTTGAGGGTTTTCCTGGTGAACTTTGAGGCATTCCACTATGGCCTCAGCTGCGCCGGATTCGATAAATTGCACACTGTGTTCCGGTTCACGTAGCGCAAGCGCTGCTATGCATTTCAGCGTCAATGCTACAGACGTAGGGTTACTCTGTGAGAAAAGTGTTATAATTTAATCTTAAGTTAACGTATTAAATTTTTCTAAATATATGTGATAAGCACAAGAATCTGACTACTTACGGAGTGTCTAGTAAGAACTGAAACTATAATGGGAATTATTCCACTTTTCACTAACTGCCTCTTGACATCGTCATTACCGGCTAGAGCTGTTATTCTGGAAAGTTAAAACTTTTTTATCAGTTATCTATGTTAATTTCTGTATATGCTAGACCTTATATGTTGGTTAAACATGCTATACAACATCAATAAGACTCGAAACAACCCTAGCAACAGAATTGTATCAATAAATATTAGAGAGTCACCTTGGAAACATCTTTTTGGACCTTTTTGGTCTAACAAGATGTCGATTCCCCACAACGGCGATTACTTATCTTTCGGCGACAGAAATGTTGGTCTCACAACAGTCAACAACTGGTTGAAACACAACAGTGAAGTGCTAAAAGGAGACATAATCGGTATCACCGACGACAACACGTCTGTTACCAAAAACTGCATTGTCAAGGTAAACCAAACTTCTTGCAACGATTTTAGCGACAGCACAGACCAGTTAAAACATAGAGCCAGACATGTGAACTACTGGAGATCCGAACTCGAGAGAGCCATAAAGGATATCGACGCTGAAATCATAGTTCTCGAAGCTTTAAGACAACAATTGAAAAACGCTATGGACACCCTTAAGATACCGGAATATATCACGGAAGAGTGTCTAGATTTGAGACGTTATAGAATGCAATCGGATACCGTTTACGACGAACCGCAAGACGCTCTGTTCAAAGAATCCGTTTTAATACAAAACGTTAAAAGACTGCACCAAGACATGCTAAGAGACATTGAAAGTCAGATGAGGACGAACGTGGCAGCGAAAGACTCTCTAGAATGCGATTGGAGTGATAAATACCTGGCTTTTAATTACGAAAGACACAATTCTAACTTAGCTACCAAATCCGTTAATGTCAAAGACTCAGCGGGTGCAACTAGATTATCAGACGGCCAATCCGACGTACAACTGTGGGAACGACACACGATCAATGCACTGAGACAGTTCAAAAGCGCGATAGATAAAAGCAAAGAGCTGCGGGAAAAGGTAGATGCAGCCCTAATTAACTCCGCTAGGGATTTGAGGACTAATGACATTGCTGTAAATAAGGCGTTAAGCGAAAGAATCGCGCGCACGGACCAAGTAAGAATTGAATTGGAGAATCAACTGAAACTGACGCTGGAGAAGATAGTTGAGACGGAGAACATTTTGGAAACGCTGCATGAGGAAATGTTGAAGGTAACGCAGCGGATTCAGGTGGCTCAAACGCGGTTAAATGTCAAGAATTGTAGGCCAAACGTTGAGAATTGTCGGGAAGGTTCATTGATAGCATTAATAGAGGAAATACGAGATCTAAATAACAGTATGAGTCTGTTGCAACAGAGACGTCTGGAGACAGAAAAATTACGAGCGAAACTAATACACGAAAGATCGTTACTGGAGAACGAGATCGTTGTTAAAAAGAAGACATTGTATATCGATGATAAGAGATGCTTGTACTTGAGATCGCATTTTCAATCTGCTGAAAAACTTTGCGGGTTCTAAGAATCGTTTTAACCTTTATTCATATTGTCGAAGAATTTGCACGTATCTCTTATGAAACATAGATAAGTACTAAAGTTATATATATACTTTTTTCAGTCTTAAACGATCATATATATAAATTCATTTATCTTAAAGAATCATATATAAACATAGATATAATAGGTACTTACAATTTATTAGCTTGCTGTATAACTGCAACATTATCGAAATTGTCAGCTAGAACAATAAATAGTATATTGTTGCCAGATTCAGCGACCTTAGCGCACAGTTCGTGTCTAACTAATAGTGTTGCCATCGTCAACATAATTTCTGATGCTAATGGTGGTTTTGTGTTTTCTACAAATAAAAGTTTTAAAATTATTGTTTAGATTATTATTATTTAATTACCCACTATAGTTTAAGAAAATGCAGAAAAAATTCATATTTGTTATATAAAGTTTTGTTAATATGTAATAATTTTATTAATAAGTTTTTCGACTTTCCTTTGTTTGGGGACTTACCCTTTACTGTTAATGTTTTAGAACTATTTTAATGTACACTAACACAGCAAGTGTTAAAACAGTTTTAAAACATTAACGGTTGAATATATCAACAATATACACCTTTAAGTAAATGTGACAATTGTTCCAATAGGTAAATGCCCAATTCTCTTGCATGTTCATGTGCTTTGCCAAATTCCATACGAATGTCATCATCTAAAGTTAAACGACGAATTACTTGTAATGTCTCACTCAAAAGCTGAAAAAAATATCTTTTATTCATATCAACTAGCAACATTGCCTTGTTTTCTTTGCTATGAAAAAAACTTTTTATTGCAATTCATAGAATAATAAAACATTTTTTTCATTTCACATTTAAAATTTTATAAGCTAGAGAACTTACCCTTGTATTGCCTTTTACTTTCAAAAGAATTTTTAAATTGTCAACAATATTCAGTGCAAATACTTTCTGTCGGTTCATTTCATGTTTAACACAACAAACATTTATCCATTTTAGAGTAGCTAACATCACTTCATCATTTTGAACATTTTCCAATAGGCTGTAATATAATGGTAAATAAAACTCGATTTTAGATCCAAAAGTTTGTCCCTTTTTTTATAAAAATTTAAAAAATAATACCTCTTCATAAGTTCTAATCCTTTATAATCTAGCAAGTCAGGTTGAACATCCATCAAAGCAGCTAAACTGTACAATACTTTTGTAATAAGCAAATGATCTTTACAATTCTCAATGTATACTTTATAGTTTGTCTCCAAAAGTTCTATTAAAATGTTATAAGCACCATCTTTGCCTGCACGAACTCTGTGAGCTATATCCTTCTTGCATTCCGTCTGAAAGTTAATATTATTTTTTATTAGTTAAATTTGAAAATAAAGTTAGCATGGCATAAGTTTGGGGGTTTTCCTTATGTGAGGAGTTAGAATGTTTACTGTGATTCGTAAGGAAACCTTTCCATCTTCCTTACAAATCTGATGATAGGCCAGAACTGTTAGATAGATACAGACAAATAGATATAAGGTGACTTAAAATTAAAAATCTATTAAAATTGAAAAAAAAAATATAACACAGGTGGGACTTGAACTGGTATCCCAAGCAATCCATGCTGCTGCATTAACCAATTAAGTATTTAAAGTTACTTACTATTAAAACATCCAAGTCTTTAAGTATTTCTTCACTGTCAGATTTATCACTATTTCTTAACTTGGCTACTGTAGAGCTCACTAGATGGTTATCACCGGAGCCTAAAGCTAGATCCTTTATGATGTTTGATAAGTCCACACCCTAAAAGTAGAATATTTTGTATATTTGTTTGTACTTATGCTGTGGACGATAAATGCCGTAAGATTGTATGGAAAATACAAGCTCCTGTTTCTATATATGGTCATATATACCTGTGCTTCAAATTGGGCAATAGCCTCTTTTATAGCTTCTTCTGGGTCCATATCAAACTCATCAATATTCTCGCGTACGACATCGTCGTAGGTCTCCTGGCTTATGATACGAACCATTTTACTAAATATCTACACTGTATACTAGAATTTTAATTCACAATTACGAAAAATTCGCTAAAATTTTACTATTTTATTACCAGCCGGATTCGATTAGATCCAATTAATTCATTTGTTTTGATTTCGATTTCAACACTCAAGTTTTAAGTCACTGTCAATCTTATTAAACGACATGGATAGTAATCAGCTGAGCCCCTAAACTTAAAACAAGTTTTGCTTTTATAGTTTACTAATGTATTAAAACTTTACTAGAAACAAAATTAATCTTTATTTAGGGAAGTAGTTGTTTTATTTATATTAGAAGTGTTAATAACAATATTATTATTAAACAATTTTAATGAACATTGTCATAATTTTCGTACTCTACATAATCTGTGTTATTTCATTTCCGATAATGGATGACGCATCTGTACACAAAAGTGAATAAATGTTGTGAGCAATTTCGCATTTCAACACGCAATTTCTGTATTCATATTATTACAACGCTACTATTGCAATCAAATTATTAAGGCAGAAACAAAATGAGTTTTTTGGGTAAGCTCTTTGGGGGCAAAAAGGAGGAAAAGGGGCCAACAACACATGAAGCAATACAAAAGTTACGTGAAACTGAGGAGCTCTTAATCAAGAAATCGGAGTTTCTAGAAAAGAAAGTCGAGACTGAAATACAGATAGCTAGGAAAAATGGATCTAAAAACAAGAGAGGTAATTATGGCGAAGTATTTTTATGGTCTATGAAGGTTACAAGTTCTCTTTATAACTACCTACTATATAGCCTGCTATTGTTGACGTATTTAATAACTGTTACTGTATAAGGAAAAGTTCTTAGAATCCTGGATCGCCGAGCCCAAATCTGTTAATATCTCTATATTGGATTACTTTATGTTATATTATTGTTGCCAATTTATGACTCATAATTACAGTTCAACAATTAAAAACAGTATTTATTATCTATTGTGACATTATTCAATCTATGCTCTATGTTACTTTGCCTTTATAAATTGTCCTATTACTATATTTAAAGGATGTAAACATCCTGTGAACAGATCCCTGAATAGATTTCAAAGCAATTATTAAATTTTCAGATAACTAATGCAATTTGTATGGTCTATAAATATGTAAATAAAACACTTTAACGCTTTAAAACGCGATAAACGCACGTCTCCCCGTGACCACGGCTGCTGCAAAGCATCCGAAACGTCGGGCCGAAGTTTAAAATCATTTTCAAATAAGTTTAACTAATATATCGCGTTTTAAACCGTTAAAGTGTTTTATTTAAATGTGTACTACTCGCGTAAACTATAGACAGTATCTGGTCTATAAATATATAAATTCTTTTGCAATTTATTCAATTTCTTTACAAACCCTTTCTAGCTGCTATTGCTGCATTAAAGAGAAAGAAGCGTTACGAGAAACAATTAACACAAATTGATGGTACTCTTACCCAAATTGAGGCTCAAAGGGAGGCCTTGGAAGGTGCTACCACAAATGCTCAAGTCCTGAATACTATGAAAGATGCTGCTAATGCTATGAAACTAGCACACAAAGACATGTTAGTACATTTTTATAATAAAGTACTACTTATATATATTTTACCACAAGATTTGGCTTGAAGGTTTGAACATTGGTCAATTTCTGTTTCTCTATACCTGTAAGGTATGTAATGTTGTTTGGTGCATTGAAATCAAAACGTCTAATGTGCACCATTGGCTAATTAGCAGGAAACTTAGGTCCTGACTCTTTTTATTGGGTCTAAAACCTGAGGTAGAGGTATTTTGGTAATTTTCATGAAATAAATTTGGTAAATATTATGAAATGTTAAAAATTTAATTTATTGCACAAGATAAATGGTTTATGACATTTTGAAACTATAGTATTGTTTTTTTTAATGTTCAAAAATCTTTATTTCCACAATTTAATAAAAGAATGCAACTCAAGATTGACAACAAAATCTATTACACATTTTTTTTAAATTTCATTAGTCTACAACTTTAAATCATTTCAGTAAAATATGTTAAACAGTTAATATTTTTAAACTCGACATATATTAGTTAAATTTATATTTGATTTAACTACTACTTCATGTTTCCAATACTTTGCAGCAGTGTTGGTCACAGGGTGTTTTCACCTCTGCAACTGTTTTACTTTTATTTATACTTCTCATGTAAACTAGAGACAATATTCAGTTTTATCATATATTTCCAGTGATGTCGACAAGGTTCATGATATTATGGATGATATTGCTGAACAACATGATATATCTCGAGAGATCACAGAAGCCATTAGTCAAAATGTGGCCTTCCCCAATGATGTTGATGAGGACGAATTGGAGAGGGAATTGGAGGAATTGGAACAGGTACACTTTTTAAATACCTACCTGGCTTTGAAGCTGAATTTTAATACTACAATAGAGAATAACAATAAAATTACTTACAGTTTAAAAACTTTTTACTTAAATTTATTAATAACCTATTAAATTTTGATATATTTGCAGGAGGAGCTAGACAAAGAAATGATGGGTATCAATGTACCATCTGACAATTTGCCGGATGTACCTACCTCAGAACTGGCCACCGATAAACCCAAGCCAAGCAAGTCTAAGGAGAGTGGTGAGTATTTCTGTTACTTATGATAAAGGCATAGGATCCATCTGTTTACAATAATTCATTTTTAATGTTTATATGTATGGACCCTTCTGTGGCCCAGATTAGGATGCATTACATTATCATATTAACTGGACATAAATGATGTGAAACATTTTGTTTTGTCTTTAACTGCTTTATTTTGTTAAATTTTTACATTCAATTAGTGTAAGAATTTAATGGCTCTAATAATGTTAGAGCCAACTTGTAGAAAATCGTATGAAAAATTGTTATACTCAATAATTTTGTTTCAGAGGACGACAAAGAATTCGCAATGCTTCAATCCTGGGCGACATAGACTACAAATATAAGTGCTATATATAATGCTTGTGATAATCATATACATTTGTCATAGCAATACAGCTTCAATATCTCACTATGTATAAATGGGTTTTGCGTGAATATACATATATAATACATAACATAATATTGTCTCATGAGCTGTTAAGGTGTTAGAGCATTTGTAGGAGTGTCCTTACTATATGGGTTAGACTAGGTAGAACAAGTGTTTTCCCTGGCCAAAAACTACAAATATCACTAGGGCTGGGTTGATTGAGTATGTTAAAATGAAACCACATTAATGTATTTATAGGCGACATATTAGTTCTGTTCCATTCTATTACACTACTACAGATGCCAACACGTTGCCATGCTCACTGTAGCACATGTGAAATAGAAATCAACATACCCAAATAAAATGTAGAAGATACATATGTTTAATATCTATGTATATTTATTCAATTAATTAGGGTTGTACAATATTGTTTCTTCTTGTAAGTTATTAATAAATTCTTTTCTTTTTTCCTCTGATTTTTTAATACTACTTTTGATATAACTGTAATTTTTAGCAATATTTTAGTTCTCAGTTCGAATTTAATCGCTAATACTACTTATATTGAGTTACGAAAAGTGTACTTTAATGCTTTTGATGAAGTAAAATAATATAATTTTGTGATGTATCAAACTTAGTCTATCTTTGTTGCACCATAGAATCTGTCTCTTTCAACCTGTCCTTACATAATTTTGAATTTATGTTGTACTCTATTGGTAATATTGCTTATATATTGGCCTCTTATGAACGAATATTAAATTGTTTAGTATAAATATTGATGGCATATAGTAGGACGGGTCTTATATTTTTGAAGAGGGATTTTTAAAATATTTGCTATTTGCAACGTTAAAGAAGCATAAGAAAATGAATGCGTCTAGTTTTAAAATTAAAATTAATCTTGTAAAATGCCTTAATCAAAATGTGTATGCAGGAGACAGGGATCTTGTCATGTACCTTTCGTGCAGTTACCTTCTTTAAGATATGCTTTGTAGAATAAGACTAGCTGAGGTTCTGGAGATCAGACCGAAGAGTCCATTTTTTATTTATTTATACATCTTGACAAAATTATTACTGTTAACCTATTTGGGCTTGAGATAATCAGAAATCCAGACTAAAACTTAAACACGATCTAACTTCACGGCTTTTTCAACTGCGGATAGTGGTTCGTAACCCGGGTGGTTTACCAATATTTCTACCACCATTAGCCATGCATTGCTATGCACTAACTATTGCACCAACGAACCCTTTGGCTTCTCTATAGTCAAGTAAAGGTACAAATCTCCTTGATCGTAACTCAGACGACAAGATCCGTGTCCTGTATAATTTTTAAACTTAAAAGATATTAGATAAATAACGATGTTCTTTGTCATTATAAAGCACTTAACTGCCTGAGTTTTCTTAAGGTGAAGTAACTGTATTATTCAAATAAGCTATTTTAAAAGTATGTTGTTTATTTACTAATATTGTTTTATAAGCTGTATTATCTGTTCAATAATATATTTTAGTTTAAAAAACGTACTTGATCGAGTTAAATAGTCAATAAAGGTACGACTGTCGAAGTTTACTCACTAAAACCAAAGCTGTTTAAAATTTTATTTTATTGACTGTTTAGTGAAATAGTGGTGTTTTATTGAGTCATTTTTTTTCCTCTTTAGAATAACAAAAACCCTTTAGCAGTCTCCCAGTGACCACGGCTGCTGCAAAGCATCCGAAACGTCGGGCCGAAGTTAAAAATCATTTTCAAATAAGGTTAACTAATATATCGTATTTTAAACCGTTAAAATGTTTTAGTATTTACCAAAAATAGAAGAAAAGAAACAGGCTTTATATGAGGCCGCGTAGCCTAACTGCTATTTTTATGACTTGAGTTATTTTCATAGTTTGAAAATGTAAATCTACAAGAGACTAGTGACCAAGAGTGAATTTATACACAAATAATTGTACAAATTAATTTGCGCATTTTTACTTTCCTCCTAATAATTGATAATTATATTTTTGTTATTAGGCCACTCTGCCTCTAGCAGCTTACGATAATTAAGTTCCTACAGAGAGTTTTAATAAAATTACCAATTAATACATATTCAAAGATTTGCTCTACTCGCTTTGGTCTATAGCAGACTTTAAATGTATATGTGTAGTTCATGATTTCCTTGTTAATCATTATACTACGTAATTGTTAGAGAAATCATGTGCATACGTATATTTTAATTATGATTTCATGTTTGATTTTATCGAGAAGGATACTTTAATTTTTCAATATCATTAGTAGATTTAGGGCAAGATAAAGCTGCATACAAATTAGTATCTTAACTTGTTGATTAACGGGTTAGCTAAAATCACGAGTTCGCATACTACCTAAATCTCTTAGTACACCAATTTAGGTATATAGATGATTTTCTCGTTCTAATTTAGCTTTTCTTGGAGTAGAACAGAACTAACAAGCCCAAACAGATTGGCTCAACTTTTCGGTTAGTTACAAAAATGTTACATCTACCACGGCAAAAACTTTACTGTTACTTTTAGGTATATAGGTATTATTTTAAATTTGGCTTTTAAAAAAGCTGAATGCCTTAATTCAAAGAAAAGGACAATAAAGAGTGAATCCTTGTTACCATAAGTTGCTTATCTTTCAAGCATTTGAAGGAAACCAAAATCGCTCGTTTGGTCCCAATTATTTCTCGCAAGAACATCCAATAACATGATGAAGTCGATTACTTAATAGCCATCCGTGTGTTAATTTACATCATTATGCAATTGTGTAAAATAAGTGCAAAGTGTTATACAAATTTAAACCCTACTGAAAGGAGTTAAGATACAGCATTTATCTCGTAACGATTTGAGTAAAATTTTAATAAGTTTAATCATTAGGATGCGAAAAACGGAGCTAGCCTTGCGAGTTGAATTCTGATTTAGACTTTCCCTTGGGGTCTTATTCTGGCTGATTTAAAATTCGCAATAAGTCACTAGACTTATTACGAATTCCTAAAAACTACAAGAAGTTCAAACGGACAACAACCATTCTCGCATAACGAACATTAATTATATGTTAAAGAACAATTTGCAGGTATTAATTTTAATTATAATTGAATAACGCCGCTTCATCTTCGTGCCGATAACGAAAATATATCGCATCACACCAGAATACCGCTGCATCAAAATAATAGAAGCCTAGTTTATATGAAGGGAGGATGATTTAGCGCGGACCAGTGTAGTACGTAGCTTATTGGATATCACACACCATGAGGGCTTTTATTTTTGTAAGTATATATGTGCTAAGTAATGTTAGTTTTTTTTTAATATAGAAGAGGACAGATAAGGTGAAACACCCCAGCCATATAACATCTATACAAGATGCGCGGTTGACCTATTGTGGTTCGGCTTCGCTAATACACAGTTTGAAACCGAAACGCGCTTAAATTTTACGGCTCTTTAATCTGTGGATTGTGTTTCGCGATCCGAACGAAAGTTCGGTATTCCTACCGCCCATTTTATATCCGTTTTTCAGATAAGTAGTTAAAGTTTTATGATAATGATTATAACGCTTTTCATCACTGGGAGGGATACTCTTTATACATTAACTCCATTATTACTTAGTTAAACATTACCTGGCGACAATTTTTTGGTCAGTTGGTAAAACTCAAGTATGTATAACTGATCTTTATTTTAGATAACTATTCTGGTAGTCCACTCAGCAACAGCCCATTTGCAGTTAGAAAAAGTAGCGGAAAAGGTTGTGGAGAAAGTGCAATCCGGACTCAAGCACTTGAAGGAAAAAGCTGCGTCGCAGCTCCACAAATTGACGGCTGATTTCGACTTACAGAAATTCCACAAACATCTACCGCAACCGTACGCCAAGCATTATGTTAAGGAACACTATACAAGGAAGACACCGTTCGTTATCGATCCGTACCAAATCGAACGTTTGAAGCATTACTTTGAACCACACCACAAACCTGTACCGTATCACATACCCCACTATAAGCCTTAGAATTAGCCCATTAAGATTATCTAAGTTTAGAATGTTTAGTATAGCACGATCATTTATAAACTCATATGTATTTCACTTTAAATATCTTAGGAGGATGTAATTGTTAACTTCTGTAAAAAACTCTAGATAAACACATATTTGGAATTTTTAGATAACGTTTCGATTCGAACATTCTTCTTAAAATAGCTTTAGATATTATATTAAAAATTAATTTTAGATAGATAACAGTGGCACATCTGGGACTTGAACCCGTGCTGCTGATCTATCTAAAACTACCGTCTCTCATTTAGTTCTCATTTATACATGCGTCTCTCGTGGGATTGGGAAACGATTGGGATTTGGTAGCTCAATTGTTGTGTGACGACTGTATCTGCATCGAATTTAGATGTAAAATAGATTTTAATTAATAACGATTCAAATTATTTACTTTAAGAAATAATTGTACCACAACACATTATTACCACATTAAGTATTGTCTCAGACATCATTGTCACAATGTAAATTAATTATTTTTAAGCTGTGATTCTAAAAAGGTTATATGCGTGATAAAATGTTGTTTATGTAACACATTATTGTAAGTACAAAAGATAGAAGTGATTCCAATTACGTGATTATTTTATTTACACCCTAACCTTATTTTACTTTTATTGTTGTAATTTCTTTGTTAAATAAGATTGTAGGATCTTATTGTTCTAGGTAATTCGTATAGCAATAATTCAAATACTAAATGGTAATATTATTATTTATTGTAGACATATACAAAACTCTATCATAATCAAAATTATACCATCTCACTGAATGTTTAAATCATTCAGTAATTTGTCAAAAACATCATCGGTATTGTTAGAGCCATTTTGAAATTCACCGAAGTCGTCATTCGTGTCTACTAAGCCTAGTTCTGTCAAAAGCGACAGACTGTCACTGTCATTTCTGCCATTATCTGTACCAAGTTTTAAATCGGCCAAGTTTGGAAGTAATTGTTCTGTCAAGTCACTGTTGTTGTCGTTGTTTTGCCGTCTATTCATTGGTTTACTTTTCGTTTCATCATCGGTTAAGTCATGGTATTCTTTTAATTCTTTTCCGAATTCTATTTCTTCATCATCTTCTTGGCTGTCCTGAAAATTTCAAAGAAATTTAGATAACTTAATAAATTAATGATAAACAGCCTTTTACGAATAGACGTTTAAATGAAATACTTTTTGACGGGATGAAACGCCAGAAGGCGATACTGTAGAAGATTTGACTTCCACATTAGGGACAACCCGACTTCAGTTCCTCCGTGGCCACGGCTGCTACAGAGCACCCGAAATCTCGATCCGTATTTTAAATAATTTGTAAATAAGTGTCCTAATACGTTTTTTTGTAAACCATTAAAAGTCTTATTTAACACATTTGCCATAGTGATGATTTTTTGTGATTGAGTTTTGCATGGATTGGTCCAAATGTTTGCGTGTTTGCGGCAAGGCCCCCTTGGCCTGCCGGGCCATCTGCCTTGGCTTGGACCAGCGTAATATGGGTGAGAGCTTGAGAAGCTGGTAGAATGCTCACTACGTCTGATTGGAATTGCGAAACAAGGGATCTTGCCTTATGACGCAATGACGTCGGCGACCCGCGCCAATAATGAATTCAAATGAGATTCTTTTAAAGTAACGACTGAAGGTTGGCAATTTGAGATCGGCGTCCAGATTGGCATAACGCATGTACCAGATTGGTCCTTCTGATTCTTCAGCATCTGGAGTCTTTAGGGGGCAGTGTTGGTGAATGCGACGCTGGACTAGGTAAGAATTAGATCGCTTGCTATTCGATGATAGATGTCGCTTTGCAAAATGTATATTTGTCACCATCGATAAGGTAGCTTCGAATTTTTATAGCAATTGTCAATATACTAAGTCCTAACCTCGCTTTGAGTTAATAAATTTTATAATAACTGTGGACCACGGCTGCTGCAAAGCATCCGAAACGTCGGGCCGGAGTTAAAAATAAATAGTTTATATATAACCGTTTTAAACCGTTAAAGTGTTCCTTTCGTGACCACGCGCGTGCTACAGAAGTATTTGTCATAACCGATAAAACTGTTGTTCTGGGCCGTCCGCTTTGGGCAAGTTCTCAAATTTTGCTGTAATAGATTAATCTTTAACGTTACGTTAATTTCACGTTGAATTCTTATTCGAGACACTTTAGATTTAAAAATGTATAGCACTTTTTAATTTTTTTTTTCTTAGTGAAAGGAGCTATTTAAACGACGTCAATAACTACTTCAACGCTTCCTCGGGGTTTAGTTACAATAAACACTTTAATTTCATATTACGATTATGTTATACGTACTTGAATAAGTTGTGTTGTTGATTTATACTGAAAGGCATTTTGTGAAAGATCTACTTCAACCGGAAATAGAGTCGCATTTTCTTTTAATTGTTCAACGGTTTCACTGAAAGTAAAATATATAGAATAGTATAAATAAACACAGGTATGTACATAATTTATCTTGTGAACACACTTATATATGTACAAAGACAGGGACTAGACCCGATGTATTTAGATATACGTATCTAACATATAACACTTTATTATACAGTTACTTAAGCTAAGTTGTACTAACTTAATATTTAACTTACTTGTGGTAAACAGCCAAGCCTTGTATAAACCGTTTCAACTGATAGGCGACGTCTTGGGTCTTTTTATTCTCCAAAAGTTCCAATTTCACCAAAACATCCGAACGCAAGCGCGCAAATCTCGTTCTCGCATCCTGACGACAGCGAAGAATCAACCTGGTCGAGTTAGATGGTTAATGTAGTTGTTTTACCGTATAATATAAAAAAAATTGCTTTCACGCACCTATATTCATAATTCCCAGTCTCTACTCTGTACAGGGGTTCTTGTAAGGCGTTATACCCATATTCTTCATCGTCCATTTCCTTAACCTTCAAGCAGTAGGATAGGTACTCAAATTTCGTGTCTGCATACTTCCTTATAGTTAGTTTCGTGTCTGGAATAGCTTTGTGTAAGTATGTACCCATATCTGCTAGTATCTGTTGGATTTGTTAATACAGTGATTAGAGGAACTGATGACTGATGTATAAGCAGAATAAACGGTTTTTTTAATGCTAGATCGGACAGTAAAGCATAGGGGTCACTTGTTCATAGGTGATATACCCCAGCCTATAGCATCTAAACAAGATGCCATGACCAAAATAGGTCATCCAAATAGGTCAGTCTTTGGATATTCGGAAATCCACAGACTGAAACCAAAACGCGATTAAGCTACAAGGCTTTTTCACCTGTGGACGGTGGTTAGTGACCTAGGTGGATTTTCTAACGGGGCCAAAGAGGTCGTAAAATTTTCGTTATTGTTTTTAAAAAAATAAACTACCGTACCGTACGTATTTTTAACGGTGAATAATAAATTTTAACAAATATCAACATCATTTGTGATCTTCAGACAGACGATATATTTTATGTCGGTGACCTAATTCCGATAATTTACTTTTAAAAAGTTACCGGTTTCAAAGTCTTGAGCATCTTGATGCCATCTCTTTCTAATAGTCTGTGGTACTGGCCAAATTTTGAAAATGCTTCCGAAGCTCTTGCTTGGGGCTCTCTCACACCGATTCCAGCGAAGATATCACCCAGAGATTTAAACGTTTGCAGTAAATCAAAGTAAGACTTCAACATTCTGTAAAGTTAATCATCAACACTATAATATTTTGCACATGATAGAACTGTACAAATTTGAAATCGATAATAAATTTAAAAAAAAATACGACTCGGGCAGGCATATTTACTGGCATCTACAGCGTTGTGTGCTGTCGGTCTAAGCAATTGAGCTACCGAGTAACGAGTTGTTAGATTTTAAGTTACGTTTCGTTGAGTAGGGTAATTTATATAAAATACGTAGTTTTTTGTCTCTAAGGCAATACTAGAAATTGAAAAATCTTTGATACTGGTAGTTTTGACCCGCGACAATTGTAACTCTAAATTCTCAACATTTATTTATTTATTTATTTAGCAAAAGGAAACAAACAGATACATTACATAAGTGGCTAGGGAATAACAATAAAAAATAAATAAGGTTAAAATGCACCCTTAACAGTTTCACAAATAGTTAATTGTTATATGCAATATGAAAAGAACAAAACGTCGAAAAAATTACAGGAAATTAGACAAAATTTTAATAAGAGTTGACAAACAAATAAAATTAATTATACGTTGAACTAAAAACTAACCGAAAAAAAAAACATAATTAAATTGAAATACCTAAGGCGAAATAAGCAATCTTTTTAATGTTTTTTTTGAATGAAGCAGTAGAGGAGTGCAAAAACAAATCGATATCGGCAAAATGATCAAGGGAAGAACACATTCTGTGGAGTGGCGTGCGGAACCCGATATTGGTTCTAGGAGTAGGAAGGTTGAATGTTCTGTGCATGCGTAGAGGCCTGGCTGGTACATTAAATGGTATGAGCTCGAGAAGTTCAGAGCAAGTCAATTCGTTGACACATATTTTTCTAAGCGTTACACAGTCGATTAAGTGTCGTCTTTGGCTTAAGGAAATTAAATTATATCGCTTAAGGAGGTCATTGTAGTGCTTGCCAGAAGCACCATTGAGGCGATAATTAAGAATTCGTAAGAATTTTTTCTGCACACCTTCTACTTGAGCCATGTATACGGCGTAAAAGGGATTCCAAATTTGACAGGCATATTCTAATTGAGACTGCACAAGCATTTTATAAAGGTATATGTAGGGAGCTTCGTTTTTAAAAGGTCGTGTGACTCTTGTAATGAAACCTAGAATACGGTACGCGTTATTAACAACATAGTCTACATGCCTATCCAAGGTAAGTTTGGAGTCCAAAATGATTCCAAGATCTTTGATAAAAGTTACAGTATCTAGACAATGGTTCCCAAGAGTAAGTTTAGAGTCGATTTTGTTTTTATTTCTAGTAAATATAATATGATTGCACTTAGTATAGTTCAAATATAGTTTATTATGTTTGCAGTAATCAACGAATCTGTTCAGATCCTCCTGAATACAAAGCACGTCAGATGGTGACAGAACTGTTTTGTATATATTTTTTTTTTTTTTTTTCATTGAGGTTACTTATAACTAAAGATTTGGTACTTTACCTTTTCGCTAACTCGACCAAACGCTTATACGTGTTTTCAGTCTCCCTCATCTCGTTTAACTTAGCAACAAGAGTGTCATTGCACAATATGGCTCTGGATAAACCTAAGGCATCAGCTGTCCCCGACGACATATTCTCAACAAAGCGATGTTTCATTTTCTTCATGATGATGTCTAGGGACTTCCCCTGTTTGGGGTCTGCGTGTAATTTATTATAGTTTATTGTTACTTGTTCCTGTAATAAAACGAGTAAATTTGAGTTATAAATATTATCATTTTATAGATGTCTGTTTAAGCCAACAAGCAAAAATTAAAATTTCTTAAAACACTTACCTTGGCCGCTTGAATCATTTTAGCTACTTCAACCTTAGTCTTTCCTTTAACCGTTTGTCCATTCACACCTACGAGCTCATCACCACTTTGCAAAGTCCCATCTTTTGATGCAGGAGTGTTATCGAAAATCTGGAATTAAACAATATCGATACTAAAAATACGTTTGTATAGTCCGTAATTAAAATAAACAAGACAATTATATTTACAAATATATTATCTTTTGTTCTTATGTAATAATCACAATACCTGAACAATATAAAGACATGGACATAAAGGTGCGCCTCCACCGATGCTTATACCAATGAGGTTTTTCTCGTCCTTAGTTAAAACAACGCTTCCTGAAGTCACTGTCATACCCCTAGAAATATTCAAAGCCTAGTGTTAATGCTTAAGGTCTAATGATGACGTAAAGCCACCAAGTAATTTAATTATAAATATTAATTATGTAATTTTATCTAATTCGTTTAGAAGGCTTTAATTTACCTTTCGCTTGTTGCTTTAAGTCATCTTTAAGGTTACTGTAGAGAATCCATTACCTCTTAGAGCAATATTCAAATTTACAAATAATATTTTTATTTTAGAACAAACAACTTAAGTTTATTTTTGTATTATTAAGAGTAGGTACGTCAACATTTTATTTGAGCTGTAAGTGTTCGTCGAAATAGGAAGAGAATTATTTCTTCTCATACCACAGATAATAAGATGATAAAACCATTTAATTGTTTCTAAGTTATATAATTAGCATAAACACTACGAGGGTGCTGGAAGTATGAATAAAACACAGGTTTTCACGAATTATTTTATTTAGCGCTATCTATTGAAACATTGTGTAAAATGAAATTGGCTTGCTAAGACATTGATTACGATAAGGGTAGATCTCACTTACCTAAAACTTAAACACAGGATTACATGTTTTAACTAGCACATTAGTAGCTTTTAACTAAGTAAGTACCGGTGCTTTAAATTAATTTAAATGATCGTGCGTTATTAAATTATTATCTTTCGAAGTACTTACATAAGATTTTGGTATTCAATTAAGTATCTATTTTTTCTCATGTCGTTGTAGATACATTCTGTATTTTCTGTGTCTTCGACTCTATAAATATTTGGTTAGTTACAAAATGTTAACAAAATGTAAATGAATTAAATTTCATTCCTACTTACACTTCGAGCCGTATGGGGATGTCAAGAACAGGTATATCTTCAATCACAATGGAAGCACTGAATTTAATTAATAAAACCGAATAAGTTTGGTAACAAAAATAAAGAGTAACAAAAACAACTTTTACCTTTCGTCAACAGGAAGTAGTAGATTCGAACTTTTAGTTATATCCGGTTTTGGCTTGCTAAATATTAAAATTAATTAAACAAATGAAATTTGTGTATTTCCGATTTGGTGCGACGCGTTTATTTACGTGTAAATGCGGAACAAAAATAAATTAAATTAATTACATCTTATCTTCATACAATTTGTTTCCAATCGTCAACATGCTTGTACAATAATTTGGATCATAAAAGGGCAGAATTTGCACTCTCTGAGACATGAGCCTGGCCAGAAAAATCCAACAATTATACAAAACAAACAGCCAACTCAAATACTAGATAATATTCTGTAAAAGGGAAGTTACCGATAAACAAAACAGATAAAGCATTTTAAAGCTACAACGCTTGGTTACGTACATTTTGTCCTCTTCGAAAAAGAAATCATCGTCATATTCTTGCATCATTTTAGCACTTGGAAATAATAAATAATATACAGACCAACAAGACAACACAACGTTGTCAAAATAATCGATTTCTGAATTACACGTCGGTAAAACAGTTCACGCATGCGCTTTGTCGTTTTAGTGACGACCAATCTTAAAAGTTATAGAAATTTTAATGTAGTTAACAAATTTTTGTAAAAAGTTTACAATTTCCTGATATTAATTTCCGCGCAAAGGCTCTCATTCGTTAATACAATAAAATCCTTGTTGAGTGGCCATCAATATTTTTTTTTTGTATTCATAGAATAAGTCCTGTAGTGTTTATAACTAATATAGTTAAAAACATATTTTCTTATGTGCGTAGTTTTAATTTTTGTGTATAAAAGATAACTAAGTACTATCCAGTAACAATTACGGTCTGTTGCACAACTGCAATCATTTTGTTATGTGATACTTCGTGCTTTGAATTACTTAAGTCACCTAATACTCCTTTCTTAAGACTTAAGGTCGTGTGCCAGGTTTAGTAGACATAGTTTATATTTCACTTATGTAGTGGGCTTAATCTAAGAAATAGTTATATTTCACCTTCTGCGAAACATTAAAAAATAAATACAATGCTTCGCACACGGCCAGAACCCGTACACAATACGAGCTAAAGAGCTGGCTTAAACAAGTTATACGATCTCTAACCCCCCAGTTAACTTACTATTATTAAATGATAATCACTTAACCCGAGGTCATGGGTAAATTTTCACTAATTATGATTATGTAATAATAACGAAACACATCAGTTAAATACTTCGTAATTCGCATAGCATATGTTATTTTGGCGGTCGCCGTGTCGCAAGGTATAAAGTAATTCAACTAAATTATAGTCCGGTTAAGAAACTCGAACTGCTTGTAAAAGTTGCAACAAATACGGGTTGGACACGGCGTTGTATTGACTTGGAAAAATGAGAGCTCCAGTGAGTTTTGCTGTGATATTTTTTAGTTTTAGTGCGCAATTAGTGTTAGGGTGAGCAGTTAGTGTTTAGTGATTTCTGTTTTACCGACATTTATTGTAATACGGATACGCCGTACTAACGGAAACGGGACTCGATATTCTTTAATATTAAAATTATTAAATCGGACAGATTATATTTTAATAATTTAAGTTTCTAAATCATTATAACTTCTGTCTATAGTTTACGCGAGTAGTACAGATTTAAATAAAACACTTTAACGGTTTATAACGCGATATATTAGTTAAACTTATTTAAAAATGATTTTTAACTTTGGCCCGACGTTTCGGATGCTTCCGTTCCGTAAGTGTTTTATTTAAATCATTATAGCTTCACCAATCATACTCAATATTATTTTATATCTAAGTACTTTAGTATCTTCAATTTACAGTCATTATTCTTAGTAAAGTAAATGGTAAATTAACCGCACTCATTCGCTTAATATACGGCGAATAAAATTATGTCTTACAAACTATTAAATTTATGGCAATTTTACGGTCTCTAAAGTGTTAATTTATAAGCACATAATGTTAAGACTCTTGACAGTATACAGATTAATATGGCGTTAAATAACTATCTAACATCGTAGGCAGATAAAGTAATTAGTTAATATTTTAAAGATACTAGGATTAAAAAAATATGTGCAATATTATTTTTAATGAAATTAATGTAACGATTAACACATTGGAGTTCTTGTTCAAGATTTCCCGTCAAAATTTTGACATTTCCACGTTTTACAGATAATAACAATATGCCTACTGCTTCTGTGTAACCGACCATCTCACGCCGGTTCCGCTCCTCCCGTTGGTCCCGTTGGCACTTTTATTCAGACCAATTTTGTAGGATTTCCTCTCGTGCACGATGCTCAGACATGGATATTCGACCCGGATGTGTCGATACGAAGAAGAAAGGAGTTCAGAGAGCTAAACGGTGATAAGGGAGAGAAACTAATCGAGAGACTAGGGTTGGGGATCGATGGGTATGGAGATCAGAGGCTGAGACAGCAGAGGATTCGTGATGAAGGGCATCTAGGGGGTTTAAACGCATTACTGCCTTAGTTTCCGTAGCTTAATTAAATATGTTAATAATTTTCTAGTAGTTAGTGAACTACACTAGTACTAGTGAGTACAAGACTGGTGCAAAGTTAAGTTAAGTAAGTTCGTTAAGTTTTTATGATTACCTACTTAAAACAGTTTTATCGGTTCAAATCGCGAAATGTATTAATTAAACTTATTTATTTTGACATAATGGATACCCTTCTTATTCAGTCTCCCCGTGATCACGGCAGCGGCAAAGCATCCGAAACGTCGGGGTATATTTAAAGTGATCTGTAAATAATACTTACATTTTGCGTTTTAAACCATTAAAATGTATTTTAGCCGCGTAAACTACAGACAGTATTTTGATACTTTGAATTGCATTGCACATTGGTTTATCTCGTGTCTGTATACAACTACATGTTTCGTAAGAAATTTCCCAAAAACCAAGCACGACCATGACGTTATTGTAAAGATTGAAGTAATAGCGGATGTAGAAGAAAAGTGATTCATATAGGTATTTTGTTTTATTTTCCATTCTATTTAAGCAACCCTGGCCTCGATCGAAGTCGACGTTTAAAATAGAAGAGTAATCCTTTCTTTCGCTAAGTTTAACGTAATTGTCAATTTTCACAATGCAGTAATAAAAATATTTATGTCCGTATTTACCTTTCCTCAATAAATTTAAAAAAAGCATAGCACGATTATAATTGTACGCATAAAATAAATTTACATAAGACTGTAAGACAGCTAGATTATTCTACAAAAATAGTGAAATTAGTTTATTACCTTAATGACTACTATTAAAACTTGTTGCAATTATTTAATAACCACAAGTAGAACTACTTGTCACGCAGACTCCAAACATTTATGAGACCTTTTCGTTTACTAACGAAAAATATAATTTACTTTTTTTATTAAAGTTACCAAAAAAATATTGTAAAATTAAGTTTAAAACTTGTCATAATAAATTAAATTAGGCAGAAATACAAAAGTAAAACAGACAGATTCAACATTTTTTTCAGTTTTATTTTTATATTATTGTACATAATAACGAAAGCATTACACGTAATCCAATTAACTATATAATATACCCATTGACAATATAATATATTATTCAAAGGAACTACAAATCTACGAGTTCAAGATATTGAAATTCATTACTCTTCAAAATAACAGATGTCACTATGGTGCAATCATTAATAGGAAACTTTTTTTCGATTAGCGATAACTATTTAGCGTCAAAAAATTTGGTTTCCCATGTGCTACAGTATATACATGGTAACTAAAACTTAAATATTATATTTTGTTATTTAATTTGACTATCCTAATCGCCAACGTCCATACCACGTTGAATACACCGGTTCTCGTCCGATCACCGAAGTTAAGCAACGTCGGGCGCGGTCAGTACTTGGATGGGTGACCGCCTGGGAACACCGCGTGATGTTGGCTTTTTGCTTATTTATTACATAATACGATTTTTATAGATCTGAAGGACGTTAAGGTCTTTTCTTTCTTTATTTTTTTATATTCTTCTAAAGTTTCTAAGCAAAAAATTAATTTAATAATGTATATGACGCATACAGCATGCCATTTAATTGAGATTTTAATTATGTTGTGTGAAAAAAACTATCTACGCTTCTTTAAAATCACATGTTGTACTTACACTTTACTTTAAATTAATTTAAATGATCGTGCGTTATTAAATTATTATCTTTCGAAGTACTTACATAAGATTTTGGTATTCAATTAAGTATCTATTTTTTCTCATGTCGTTGTAGATACATTCTGTATTTTCTGTGTCTTCGACTCTATAAATATTTGGTTAGTTACAAAATGTTAACAAAATGTAAATGAATTAAATTTCATTCCTACTTACACTTCGAGCCGTATGGGGATGTCAAGAACAGGTATATCTTCAATCACAATGGAAGCACTGAATTTAATTAATAAAACCGAATAAGTTTGGTAACAAAAATAAAGAGTAACAAAAACAACTTTTACCTTTCGTCAACAGGAAGTAGTAGATTCGAACTTTTAGTTATATCCGGTTTTGGCTTGCTAAATATTAAAATTAATTAAACAAATGAAATTTGTGTATTTCCGATTTGGTGCGACGCGTTTATTTACGTGTAAATGCGGAACAAAAATAAATTAAATTAATTACATCTTATCTTCATACAATTTGTTTCCAATCGTCAACATGCTTGTACAATAATTTGGATCATAAAAGGGCAGAATTTGCACTCTCTGAGACATGAGCCTGGCCAGAAAAATCCAACAATTATACAAAACAAACAGCCAACTCAAATACTAGATAATATTCTGTAAAAGGGAAGTTACCGATAAACAAAACAGATAAAGCATTTTAAAGCTACAACGCTTGGTTACGTACATTTTGTCCTCTTCGAAAAAGAAATCATCGTCATATTCTTGCATCATTTTAGCACTTGGAAATAATAAATAATATACAGACCAACAAGACAACACAACGTTGTCAAAATAATCGATTTCTGAATTACACGTCGGTAAAACAGTTCACGCATGCGCTTTGTCGTTTTAGTGACGACCAATCTTAAAAGTTATAGAAATTTTAATGTAGTTAACAAATTTTTGTAAAAAGTTTACAATTTCCTGATATTAATTTCCGCGCAAAGGCTCTCATTCGTTAATACAATAAAATCCTTGTTGAGTGGCCATCAATAATTTTTTTTGTATTCATAGAATAAGTCCTGTAGTGTTTATAACTAATATAGTTAAAAACATATTTTCTTATGTGCGTAGTTTTAATTTTTGTGTATAAAAGATAACTAAGTACTATCCAGTAACAATTACGGTCTGTTGCACAACTGCAATCATTTTGTTATGTGATACTTCGTGCTTTGAATTACTTAAGTCACCTAATACTCCTTTCTTAAGACTTAAGGTCGTGTGCCAGGTTTAGTAGACATAGTTTATATTTCACTTATGTAGTGGGCTTAATCTAAGAAATAGTTATATTTCACCTTCTGCGAAACATTAAAAAATAAATACAATGCTTCGCACACGGCCAGAACCCGTACACAATACGAGCTAAAGAGCTGGCTTAAACAAGTTATACGATCTCTAACCCCCCAGTTAACTTACTATTATTAAATGATAATCACTTAACCCGAGGTCATGGGTAAATTTTCACTAATTATGATTATGTAATAATAACGAAACACATCAGTTAAATACTTCGTAATTCGCATAGCATATGTTATTTTGGCGGTCGCCGTGTCGCAAGGTATAAAGTAATTCAACTAAATTATAGTCCGGTTAAGAAACTCGAACTGCTTGTAAAAGTTGCAACAAATACGGGTTGGACACGGCGTTGTATTGACTTGGAAAAATGAGAGCTCCAGTGAGTTTTGCTGTGATATTTTTTAGTTTTAGTGCGCAATTAGTGTTAGGGTGAGCAGTTAGTGTTTAGTGATTTCTGTTTTACCGACATTTATTGTAATACGGATACGCCGTACTAACGGAAACGGGACTCGATATTCTTTAATATTAAAATTATTAAATCGGACAGATTATATTTTAATAATTTAAGTTTCTAAATCATTATAACTTCTGTCTATAGTTTACGCGAGTAGTACAGATTTAAATAAAACACTTTAACGGTTTATAACGCGATATATTAGTTAAACTTATTTAAAAATGATTTTTAACTTTGGCCCGACGTTTCGGATGCTTCCGTTCCGTAAGTGTTTTATTTAAATCATTATAGCTTCACCAATCATACTCAATATTATTTTATATCTAAGTACTTTAGTATCTTCAATTTACAGTCATTATTCTTAGTAAAGTAAATGGTAAATTAACCGCACTCATTCGCTTAATATACGGCGAATAAAATTATGTCTTACAAACTATTAAATTTATGGCAATTTTACGGTCTCTAAAGTGTTAATTTATAAGCACATAATGTTAAGACTCTTGACAGTATACAGATTAATATGGCGTTAAATAACTATCTAACATCGTAGGCAGATAAAGTAATTAGTTAATATTTTAAAGATACTAGGATTAAAAAAATATGTGCAATATTATTTTTAATGAAATTAATGTAACGATTAACACATTGGAGTTCTTGTTCAAGATTTCCCGTCAAAATTTTGACATTTCCACGTTTTACAGATAATAACAATATGCCTACTGCTTCTGTGTAACCGACCATCTCACGCCGGTTCCGCTCCTCCCGTTGGTCCCGTTGGCACTTTTATTCAGACCAATTTTGTAGGATTTCCTCTCGTGCACGATGCTCAGACATGGATATTCGACCCGGATGTGTCGATACGAAGAAGAAAGGAGTTCAGAGAGCTAAACGGTGATAAGGGAGAGAAACTAATCGAGAGACTAGGGTTGGGGATCGATGGGTATGGAGATCAGAGGCTGAGACAGCAGAGGATTCGTGATGAAGGGCATCTAGGGGGTTTAAACGCATTACTGCCTTAGTTTCCGTAGCTTAATTAAATATGTTAATAATTTTCTAGTAGTTAGTGAACTACACTAGTACTAGTGAGTACAAGACTGGTGCAAAGTTAAGTTAAGTAAGTTCGTTAAGTTTTTATGATTACCTACTTAAAACAGTTTTATCGGTTCAAATCGCGAAATGTATTAATTAAACTTATTTATTTTGACATAATGGATACCCTTCTTATTCAGTCTCCCCGTGATCACGGCAGCGGCAAAGCATCCGAAACGTCGGGGTATATTTAAAGTGATCTGTAAATAATACTTACATTTTGCGTTTTAAACCATTAAAATGTATTTTAGCCGCGTAAACTACAGACAGTATTTTGATACTTTGAATTGCATTGCACATTGGTTTATCTCGTGTCTGTATACAACTACATGTTTCGTAAGAAATTTCCCAAAAACCAAGCACGACCATGACGTTATTGTAAAGATTGAAGTAATAGCGGATGTAGAAGAAAAGTGATTCATATAGGTATTTTGTTTTATTTTCCATTCTATTTAAGCAACCCTGGCCTCGATCGAAGTCGACGTTTAAAATAGAAGAGTAATCCTTTCTTTCGCTAAGTTTAACGTAATTGTCAATTTTCACAATGCAGTAATAAAAATATTTATGTCCGTATTTACCTTTCCTCAATAAATTTAAAAAAAGCATAGCACGATTATAATTGTACGCATAAAATAAATTTACATAAGACTGTAAGACAGCTAGATTATTCTACAAAAATAGTGAAATTAGTTTATTACCTTAATGACTACTATTAAAACTTGTTGCAATTATTTAATAACCACAAGTAGAACTACTTGTCACGCAGACTCCAAACATTTATGAGACCTTTTCGTTTACTAACGAAAAATATAATTTACTTTTTTTATTAAAGTTACCAAAAAAATATTGTAAAATTAAGTTTAAAACTTGTCATAATAAATTAAATTAGGCAGAAATACAAAAGTAAAACAGACAGATTCAACATTTTTTTCAGTTTTATTTTTATATTATTGTACATAATAACGAAAGCATTACACGTAATCCAATTAACTATATAATATACCCATTGACAATATAATATATTATTCAAAGGAACTACAAATCTACGAGTTCAAGATATTGAAATTCATTACTCTTCAAAATAACAGATGTCACTATGGTGCAATCATTAATAGGAAACTTTTTTTCGATTAGCGATAACTATTTAGCGTCAAAAAATTTGGTTTCCCATGTGCTACAGTATATACATGGTAACTAAAACTTAAATATTATATTTTGTTATTTAATTTGACTATCCTAATCGCCAACGTCCATACCACGTTGAATACACCGGTTCTCGTCCGATCACCGAAGTTAAGCAACGTCGGGCGCGGTCAGTACTTGGATGGGTGACCGCCTGGGAACACCGCGTGATGTTGGCTTTTTGCTTATTTATTACATAATACGATTTTTATAGATCTGAAGGACGTTAAGGTCTTTTCTTTCTTTATTTTTTTATATTCTTCTAAAGTTTCTAAGCAAAAAATTAATTTAATAATGTATATGACGCATACAGCATGCCATTTAATTGAGATTTTAATTATGTTGTGTGAAAAAAACTATCTACACTTCTTTAAAATCACATGTTGTACTTACATTGCTTTAATAACATATTTTATAATTATGACTCTATAAGGTATATGCCACTCTTACGTAAAAATAAAACATTACCAATTATTTTAATTATTTCTTTATTTATTCAAGTATTACAATATCGAGACTATAAATTCAAAACGTAACCTAATGACAGGTAATAATAAAAATAGGTACTTAACCTACCTATTTCGAGAATAGGAAATCTAGCTTACCCTAAAATGGAATATTTGGAGTAAAAAAATATTTTTTGTGATTACGTTATGCACCTGTGGAAAGTATGCTTTGGTAAGAGAATAACAATAATAATATATAAACCAATAATCTTTTAGCAAATCATCGCTTCCTTTCATATATGCAAGTAGTTTTTTTATTTGAAAATGACATGGATCACTTTTTGGGATGAATCTACAATATAATTATTAATTATTCTCTGTGCAAAGTTGTAAGCAGTATAAAGCTTACAATACTAACGAACGATAAGTTTATTAAAGATTCAAAACAAATATTTATTACAAAATTTGAACCTCCAAGAAAATTATCATTGCTTACAATCTAATGGATTAAATAGGCAGTTATAATATATTTTTTGGGTAAAATTCAATGATTCTAACAAATCCGAGTGATTATCCAAAGTGTTCTTTTCTTTTACAATTGTTGCTCTAAATACATTAAATGCATACCTATAATTGAAGTATCGTAACAGTAAAATTGTGACTTTATCTTAACTAAACTAGTAAGACCAAAAAAGGGAATTTCGAAGACATTTATTACTTAGTAAGGCACCTCAAGTTTTTGGTTTTATCGAAAATAATATTATTAAGAGGATGGTTCACTAAATAGGACAAACCTTAATCTAAGAACACCGAAGCTTTACCTTAATATGGCATTATTATAAATAATGATTAATTATTATTAGGAGATCAAAATGTACTTAAGGCCGTTTATTAATACACAAAATTGATAAAGTAGCCCTTTGAAAAGGTAGCTTTTTAATAACATGATCTTTTTTTAACAAAAGATATTATTAATATGCCTTTTTAAAGATACACAGTTATTTTTCTTGTGTCCATACTCGTATCTCAATTGTTAAAACCAGGTAAAGGTTTGGAAAAAAACTACTAGATGGCGCTAATAAAAAGTTTTACCACAATATGAATTAATAAGTTATCATAAAACATTTTTTCGTGTTCGCATGTCTATCAATTTTTTAGTAAATAATCGGAGGCCATTTTGTGTAATGTCATGAAGCCGTTTCGTTGATAGGTCGAATCGTGTTCTTGAAGTCGGTCTTTACGAGTCTTTTCTTCTGACAACGGGGACCTGAAGACAATTGTAAAAAAATAATTTAATAATAAAAAATGGAAAAAGAAAACCTTACATTTATTTACAAATGTATAAGGTTTTAACCAATAACTCAACTTAAAAAACTACCGATCTTGTTCTATGTCGATTTAAAAGTAAGGTCAAGTTAAAATAAGTGTTTTAGTACTTAAACAATTCTACGACGCACCTGTATGACCCGAGGGCTAAGTTAATTTATTCATAGAAGATCATAAATGATATGAATTCGTTTTTTACTAACACGTGAATTGATTAAGGTTGAAGTAGAATATTTTTAATGAAATGTGCTAAATTAACATATCATATACATAGTAAGTGCTTTTATTAAAATGACAATTGTCAAATAGCAATGTATGAGAAAGAATATGTTCAAAAACGCAAAGAAGTTATACAATACGGCACTATAGACTATTCATCACTTGATGGTGACCGGGATGGAAGTGCGATATTCCTACCACACATTTAATATCCAGATTTCCATAAGAAGTCCAACATGTATCAGAATTTTTTTAATATTGACTCGGAAAATATCGAACCCATGACCCGTTGATTATGAGCCATACATTGTTACCATTAGACCAACGAGAAAATTTTTAAAAAGCTGACTGGTTGACTCATTGATACTAAGTGTATCGAGAGCTTTATCTTTAAATAAATAAACCTAATCTATTATTGTGAACAGCGACCAATCTTAATATGAATCATAATGTTTTTATCATTACATGTATAGCGTGACACAATCACCTTGAAATAAAGCAAAAAAGTAAATCTATGAGGGCGCGGTTGATGTCCCAGAGGGAGCGGTCCCACGCCCTATCTTTGCAATTAGTGGGCTAATAACTGATGGTATAAATTACTGAGAACCACGTAGGGTTGTGGCAAACTGCGCAGTTTGGCGCGTGAAATTATGAGAGGAATGTTAATTATGCTAAAGGTGTCTATGAAATGAGTCAGGAATAAATTAATAAATAATAAATTACATTATACATTTTCTATAGCAAGAACAAGATAAAGGTTGAAATTACATTGCGCAAGAGGTGTATGTGTCAATAGGTTAAAAAAATCGACGATGACGTGTAAGACTCGGTAGCTCAATTGGTTACAGGAACAGCACGGAACGTTGATGCCGGTTCAAGTCCTACGCGATTTTAAATTTATATTATTATTATTTATATTACTTATTATACATTTATATAACTGCCAATGAAACAGACACAAAAATACGCCCCCATAAGCGAAGCGAATTCACTTTAAATATATAGGTATAATTTTGTTATAACAGAGAACGACATACAACTATGGGGAAGGCGAAATATCTCAGCTAAAAAACATTTAATATCCAGATTTCCAGAAGTTTTCTAAAAATTATGAATTTTAAGAAACGTGTTAGTCCCAGTGGGGATGAAACCCGTGACCTATCAGTTCTGATCCATACATTGCTACTATTAGACCAACAAGAAATATTTTAGCAACCTGCCTGGTTTGACTAACGTATTGAAATTTCCCCAGCGCAGCCTTTACAGATCAAACTGCGTTATTTCCAATAGAACTATTTAGCAAGGCTTAAAGGTCCGCGTCTCATCAGGTTTTGCAATAGTAATTCGTGATATGCCATGTGTGGGTAAATGTTACCGACGATTGAGCTGTGATAGCCGACAAGGTCGCGAAGACTATTTTAATTGTTCGTGAAATTGCTATTAATTGTTCCTATTATGCTGGTCTTAATAGAATTTGCGTCTTTTTATGTCTAGATTATCGCACATTTGAATGGTGATCGTTCGATTTCTGGCGTTATTAAATTTTACAATTTGCCTCTAAATTAATAAAACTCAATAGAGTTTTATGTTTTTTTTTTAACAATATAAGTAGATATATTTTTGGTGCTCACACTAAGTGTGATCTGTTCGTGAATATGAAAGTACTTGATAAACCGCTTAAAATTCCTCATAGGTTATAAGGTGACTAAATTATTTTTTTTATTATTATTTTTCTACTGGGGGACACCGATATAAGGTCCACGTTATTTGCTAACCATCACTCATTTCTTCATTTCGCCTTCGTAAAGATTTTATTTACAGGCAATATTTGATTAGACTTATGTGGCCAGCAGGACAAAACTATGTTTTTTTTTCTGGGATTTGAGCCCAGGGCCTCTCGTGCATTTAACTATGTAAATAAAGAGAAGGCATGATTGTTACTGTAGTTGTATGTAATGTGCTTTTATTATAATTATTTTAAATAGTGCATTTGGTGTTTATGTTACTTAAATAGACAAGAAATGTCTCAGAACTTACCGTAGTAATTACAAATACAACGTCGGAACTCTCTTCTGCGCTCCGAGGGACAACTTCGTCCCGAGCTTTTTGTAATTTTCGTTTTTAATCCTACATTTTGGTTTCTCATTCGTTTCAACGGGGCAACCCTTCAGCTCCCAAACTAAATTCGTCAAAGACTTCGGTCTGCTTAGCTTTCTGGACCTTTTCTCTGGTAATTTTGGACCGTTCCCAGAATCACCAGAAGTCCTTCCGCCCGAGTGGCTGGAATCCAACGTTCCGTCCAATTCCATAGATTGGTGGATGTTTGATAAGCTCTTATAGCGTATGTTGAAAATAGGCGAATCGCCCTTCGATAATGGTCGCGCTGGACTAGTAACGGGACTAGGTGCCTCCTTGGTGGGCGAATGACTCTTTTGGCTGAATAGCATTCTATTCTTGTTATTACTTACATTATTTTTAATGTAGAGCTTGGGTAAATTCGGTACTGGCGCTAAGACTTTCTCCTTAACTGGAGGGTTAATGGCAGTTTTACGTGATCGCTTTTCAGCTTTTTGATTCAATGGTTTCTTGGTTGGAATGGTCTCTATAGGTGGTGGTTCTGGTTTTATTTCGGTTATTAGGGGCATGTGAATTGGCGTCGGTGCTGGAGATGATGGCGCAGAATCGTGTCGTGATATTTCATTGGAATAGGAGGCTTTAATATTTTTCGGAAGCGGAGCGAAACCTCTTACATAGTCATAGATTTGATCGATCTCGTCGTATTCATCAGGAATGCTATTCTCATCTCGATGACTGCTGTAGATGTGGTTATGTTTGTTCATGTGTTTGTGATGATTCGCCGAGTCGGAGGATGCACTTCGTCTCAAGAAATATCCTGTTTTTATCAAAGGTGGTGCGTGTAGGGGCGCACTCAGGAGCCTTTTAGGATCACCAAGTTTTCCATCTAAGACTTGAATTCTATCTACAACATCTACTAGCAATCTATTACATTTTTCTACTAATCGAGAGAACTCCATGAAATTTTTGATCTGTTCCTCGTTCTTGCAACGTAGCATTTTTAATGGTGCCGCCAAGGGTAATGCAATGAGGGAATTGCCTTCCTTTTGTAAAGGCAGAGCAAATACGTGGTCTTCTTCAAAAATAGATAGCAGTCGAAGCTCTGGCAGAAAATGATTTGCACTTTTCAAGCCTCTAGGCGGTGATCCATGCACTAATCTTACCGTTATCGGCAATCGTTTAGTCAACAGTGTCTTCGCTGTATGTACTCCGCTAATATTTTCTTCTTTAGCAACAGCTGAAAATTTTCCTCGTTGGTCTAAACTTAGCAATACAGTATCACCTTTTGTGTCAGTGCATTTCAAATATTTGTTTTTTCCCAGAAACACGTCGCCTTTAGGCATTATAATCTCTCCAGCTGGTAAATTTCTCGCACCGTCAGCGGTTATATTACCATCTAAATCAACTTTAGCACAAATAACTCTGACAGCCTCCCTCACTAAGCACCCGTCCTCTAATTTGCGCCTCGCTAATTCAGCTACAGACTCTATACATCTCACAGCCCGCCCTTCTTCACTAAGAAGTTCAAAGTAACCCTTATAAGAATCAGGAATGGCAATTCGCGGCCCAACACTGACCATTCGACGTCCTTCTTTTAATTTGATGGCTTGAGCTATGATTTTCTTTCTCTTTCCCGCTGAAACAATAAGCGCTGTGCTCTGTAAACCTGGACTAGGTAATGTCGGTACTCCAAGGCCTCCATACTGCCCTTTAATTATTTTAGCTACGTTTGGTAGTCTGTTCTTGATGACAAACTCTCGAAGGTAATGGCCCTCATCAGACCAGCGCGACGCTGCGACCACGACTTGCCCGTCAGTGGCTGCCATTGTTATGTCACATCTGAAATTGAGAATATTTGCAAGTTAATATTCGTACAATGATTTTGGTAAATACTAAGCGTTCTAGGTAAAAATCGCGTGTAATTTAATACAACTTTCTCGATAAGTAACGATAGTGTTTGTGAATAAGCTAATTGGTGTTTGTTAATTTTATAGAAAAAAAAAGACAGTTTTAAGATATACTTCCGTAAGAGTTCTGCAATTGACTAAAAAGGTCTAAGATGCAGATCAAAGATAGACCACGCTACACCTTCTAGACAGACACTTTTCGTTATTAAACAAAGCAAGGCTTTCGATTAAGTGCACTTTATAATCTTAACAAGTCAAGGTTAGTTTAGGTAACTTTTTAAAAAGTCGCGACGTATTCTGGAAAGATTTAATAGTGTGGATGCCTGAATAGTATATTTTTTTTGCATGGAAAACATTTAATAATTCGAAGAACGTATATATTTAGTAAATTTTGTTTGATCTTATGATGTACTATGCTTACATCCGGTTTAAAATTTAAGAGCTATTGTCAAAGCAAGCAAGCAAAACTTAATGGATGGATTATATGGGATGGATATAATGGGGTCGTTAAAAAAAAAGTTTTGAAATGGGTTGAAGACGAAGACGTATATGACATGGTAGATATTTACTTTAGGAATAGACGGTAAGTCGTTTTTCATATTTTGCGACTTGTATAACTATGAAATTTCTATCAACATGGAATGGTGTTTTAATAAATTATTGGGAATTCTTTAACATCTTGAAATGCTGACTTAGAAAGTACTAGTTTGCTTAAATATTCATTATTTATTTCGCTACACATTTGTTAACTTAGACTATGTATAGAAGCAACATAAATAGTTAATATTCCCTTGTATAACAGACAAAACCACAAGCAAACAGTATTAAACTAAACATCTAAAACAGTTATCTGTGAACAATTTCATAACAGTTAGCCCGGAATTATAGAAGTACATAAAACTATTGCGGCTGCACTGATAAAACCTATTTGGTGGTGACCGCAAGCATGGTGGTTTTTTGCCCACTATTGGGATGTAGTACTGTTAAAATGATTCGTATCTTTATTATACGGTGCATCTTATAGGTGTGGGGGTTCATGGTATACCTACGTGAAAGTATTAGTTTCTATTTTTGTTTTTTTTGGGTTTATAAAACTGAAGAGTTTCTTTATTAGTTTGTTTTTGTGAACGTGAAGTCGCTGACACAGCTAGTATGATATAAACCTTGCTTCTCTTTCTGCAGGACTTGATAGATTTATTTTATTGATTACATTTTTTGTAGAAAGCTTTAGGACAAATCAAATATTGTTATATTAATGGACACGATTATGATTATAATCATATCGATTACGATAATGGAATCAATTTTTGATACAAATATTTTCAAACTTTTCTTCCACATCCGTTCCATGAATGCTAATAATGTTTTTTAGTATTGAGATATCACTAGCATGTTCTGTACTGCACAAAACCACAGGACATGCCCGCACGCCACTCGTTCTCACATTATACCTAGTGTTTTACAGTTATTGTTTTCAAGACCAATTTGAACCAATTTTTCGATCCCGGTGTACCACTTACTTAACGCTATAGCGCGTAACGTAGTGTTATTCGGCGTAACATAGCCATTGTTTCTGTACATTGACCTTCATACGGAGTTATATAACCGTTTAATTATCTATGTTATGGTTCATAACACTTGTGCATGAACTTTGCAACCGTTACGACTTTTCAACTATGAACTCCATGACGAATTAACAAAACAATTCTTAGTTTAAAAGCTTTATTTATTCAAAATCCCCTAAAAAATGAAATTAGTCATTTGTATTTTCTTTTTAAGAAAATTATACAGTCTATCAAAGGGGGGGCTTTTTTTAATGAGTTTAACATAAATTACACAAGACAGACAAGAAGAAAATAATACTCTTGCTTATATAATTAAAAATACTTATACGTAGCAGGTACTTTGAAATTAACTGTTACCCTAACCGATAAGAATTCACTCAAAACCGTTTTATAATCAAAATTGCATCAAATGCAAGTCATCAATTTGTTCAAGTAAATCTATACTGTCAATCGTATTGAGTAAGATATCACAGAGTAAGAATCGATAAAAAATATAAATTTCGACTCGATCACGACTCGGTTGCACGATTATTTTTATTGTACCTCAGGGTATAATGTTGTGGATAACTGTACTAGATCTCTGTTAGACAAATAAGGCTCGCCAAGCGGGCCTCGACACCAGCGGGAATACCAACGTTACAAGCGGAGCGGGTTTTTAGGGTGTTAGGCGCTTCCGACAAAAAACGACAGATTGGAACGGGTATAAGGAGTAACATTCTCTAAACAAAGTAACTTACTTTCTTTTGATAGTGTCTAATATGAAAACAATAACAAACAAAGTAAGTACGCAATTTAAATTATTGTTGCTATCATTATTAATCTAATTAATTCAGAACTAAGCACTCCTCTTATTTGTATATTTGTACTACAAATATACAAATAAGAGAGTGTTTAATATATCGAGTTATAATTTACTAATTTAAATCGAGTTAAATCAATTTAGTAATAGTTAATAAACAACGGGTTTTAGGTTCTTAAAAAAAACTTTTCCTTATTTGAAGACAACCGTGCTGATTTGATATAAGTTGAAAGGTGGCAGTATGTAACAGATTAAATGTAAATCAACATATGTCAAAAAAACGCTTATTGTTAACTTGATTTCACGTTCAAACGAATTTTAGGTATTTTTTCGTATCCGTTAAGTTTAGCAACCCGGCCTAAATAAAACAATTTAACGGTTTAAAACGCGATATATTAGTTAGCCTTCGTTAAAGTGTTTTATTTAAATGTGTACTACTCGCGTAAACTATAGACAGTATTTAACCCGTCCTAAGTTAAGGACTGTAGCGTCATGCAATTCTCTCTTTAATATCGCTACTTTTATGGTGACGCTCTAAACATCTCCTGACGGAGCTGTTTCCCATGCTCTTGTTATTTGATCGTAGACCGACGAGCCTTGTTGGGATTTACTGACGGAATCGTAATTATGGGAATTATTATTTTTACCAGATTATTTATTCCCTGCAGCAGTGCATAGGTAACTTTAGATTTGTATAAGCGTAAAATGTTTTATTCGATTTTCGTTTTGGCATCCAAAATCTATCATTTCTTTTACACAACGTACAATACTCATAGATGAAGACTAATATCTGATATAGAATAATTATTGTATTGGCTAAAGAACTGTGTTGGTGATATTTGGTTAAGGAAATCGTGCATTCTTTCAACAAAATATATACTAGATTAAAAAAAATAATAATACATAAGGCAATATCTCTATTTGTAAAAAAATATCCTCGCTTAAAATACAGTTGATCTGAAAAAAGAGCAACTCATCGCTTAATTTATTGTTTTGTTGAAAGAATGCAGCACGATTTCGTTGTCCAATTATCACCAACACACTTCTTTAATTGGATTCAGACTTTTTTGCCGCCTCTTTTTAGTTTAACAAAGCTACATATATTTTTTGGACATAGAGTACGTACACCTAGATCTTATTGATTTACGTTTTATATATCATTCTAGCTGACGTGGCAAACGTTCTTTTGCTATATCTTCATATGTAGTATTTCGACGAAATTTGATTACCATAAAAACGGTTCTTATGAGTTCTTCATCATTGTATTCATATAGATACGTTAATTTCATTACAATGTCTATTTTTGTTAACTGAACTATATGAAAAAAGTCCTTTTGTCTGTTTGTATTACACATAAAAACTATCCGACGCATGAAAGAACATGTAAAGTGTAAAATTAAATCGAACGAGATAAATTTCTGTTATCTTGGCACTAATCAATATTTAATTGACTTTAACGGTTTAAAAAGCGAAATATATTTATGTTTATAAAATGTTTGGGCCATGGTTAAGTTAAATTTAAAACAAGTTAAATAATGCGTTTAAAACCGTTAAAAGTGTTTTATTTAAGCATATCTGATTTCTACTTACTGCTCAACCGACCGAGCACACAGGGCGAAAAAGATGGTTGGCACTAACTAATCCGCTTTAAATATTTACCCACATAACACTGACCCAAAGAAACCTTAAACAATATAATCACGGTGACAGTCGCGGATGTCAGGATGACAGTTCAACTAGGCAGTGAAACCGTGCTCAATTGACAATGGTGGTGTTTTGACGGTTTTTGGGTTGATTAGCGGGTTTTTTAAGTGACAATGCGTGCGAAACAATTAGCAAAACTGTGGCGCTCGCTTTCAAACGATCGGTCCGTTGCTATTATCAAACTTGATTGGGGCCGTAGACAATTACGAAGTTCAATGTATACCATCCCATTCTTTATCATAAGCTCATGAATCATTTATTTGTTGAAAAGAAATTTGTATTATCCGCATTTATTTAGAAGGAATAGTACGTGGCAAAGCATACAAATATCTCCAATAACTAGCAACTACCGTTAACCAATTTGTATTGTAAACGTGTTGCAAATGCTATCACTAATTTTCGATTACATATCTCATTTAAAACGTGATGCGTAGTTTTAAATAAATCGGATAATTAAGTTCACGCTTTACGTTTAAAGTGATTTATTTAAAATAGCACTCGTGTATCATTTGAATGTATTTAGGGATTAAATATTAAATTGAATTTAATTGTGTTGTAACATGTTTAAATAAACAGTTTCAAATTAAAATATAAATTAGTTAACTGATACCTTTTACATATTTTTAAATGTGTACTAACTTGTCTCCCCATGGCCAGGCTACTGCAAATCCGAAACGTCAGGCTGTAGTTAAAATAAATTATAAATATATTTCGAATTTTAAACCGATAAAGATTTTTATTTAAACGTACTACTCGCGTAAACTTACCTATTTGTGTACTAACTACTCTCTTAAATTACTGACAAAACTTATAACATGTTATTTCGCAATTAATTAAAATACTTATTTGTAACAAGATTTAGTTTCAGTAGCAAAAGGCATAACTCCACGTGCAAAATGCAATAATTCGAAGCGAAGCTTAAATAAATCCCTAAGCCGACGTCGCAGTATGTCGGCGGTCGTTTTTACTCGTATTTCCATACAGGAAGGATTACCGTTGCGTCCGTTACTAACTTGTCACATTACTTAACATTCAGATAGCGCGTGGTCATGGTGGAGATTCAATGATACGCCGGTTAGATTACTATCGGGAGCCTGGTAAATATAGAAAGAATGCAGTCCCGATATAATTTACCTCTATAGCAGCGTTGCCTTTCTATACATTAAAACCATATTTATGACTAGCTGTGCCTTTTTCGTCTGCGTGGAATACTTCTTTGAGAAAAAATATTTATTTTTGCAAATCAGCTATAACTTATAAAGCTAGAAGCTTTATAAGTTATAGCTGATACCCACGACGTCGTCCGCGTCCCGTCGTTCTTTCGAGTTAATCTTAAAAGATAGGCATATAGTGTTACGGATTTTTTTTTCAGATCATTTAAAGATTAAGTACTTTTAGAGATATTTTTTGGTTGTTTGAACCATTTTACAGCTCACGCAATGGCCATTATTTTCCCCATTTTTTCCACATTTTTCACTCGGCTTTTCCTCCTATCGGTCGCAGCGGATTATAAAGCCTTCCTCGATAAATGATCCAACTACCTCAAAAATGATTATACTGTGTTCGAAACTTGACACTGGTCGGTCTGTTAGAGTTTATTTACAGCAAGTAGTTGATCAGACTACTGTGCTCTTTGAACAAATTTATGTGTTGTTTCCCCAGAATTCGAACTTGTGACAATAAAATATTTAGGTAATAATCGATGTCTAGTCCTGTGTACTGCAGTATTTTGTATAAAGCTAGCTCAAGTAGAATCATCAACAATAACACATTTTCATAAAATAAAAGCGATTCTTTGATGACTTATGTAAATTAAATAAATGTACTATGGTCAAACTAGCTGTGAAAACGAAATGTGAAATTTTTCGCATATTAAAAACGTTTTAATAACTATTTTTTATTAAAATTAATGAATAAACTGATATGAAACGGTAACTTACAACGTTATAATTCCCGAAACGGCGCGTTTTGAAGGACGAGTTCAAAAGGTATTATGTAATTTGTAAACGTGTCTGTTTGTGCCGTTATAAGATGAAGACTTGATATGCAACAGGGTTGATAAGTACACGGCCGGCCATAATGAGCTATATATATTTAATCTGTAGTTTACGCTTGACAGAGTCGTTGGTGTAATCTAAGATGGCTTATAATCAATGGTCGTGGGTTCAAAATATTTCTCTACACTTTATATTTTTTCTTACGTTCACAGATGAAAAGCCTTCAAGTTTAATCGCGTTTCGGTTTCAATCTGTGGCGTTCTAATGCAAAGCCAAAATAGGACGACAGCGCATCTTGTTTCGATGTTATATGGCTTTAAAAACCTATCATCAATTGAACCACATTTTTGTCTGTCTTCTTTTATCATTAATATTTAAAAAAAAGTTTACACTTCTGGTATATTAATGAGTATTTTAAATAATATTTGAATACACCACCTTCCTAATACATGCCAAAAAACCCTCGGGTGAGGTAAATATATAATTCACGTTTGATACCGTTAAGTTCTCCCTTGTATCCGTTGTTGATGGTTATTTATTTAATTTAATATGTATGTAGAAATAGCTTTTTTAAACTTGAAAAACTCGTAGTATTTCGTTACCCCTTAACACACGAATTTTTTACATCGAAACTTTAACTTCTTTTAAAGTTGTAGTCAGTACTTTGCACGCGAGTGTAGCTTTTTTCATTTAGGTGAATGTCCTGCTGAGACCCAATTCTTTGATTGAGACGAAACTGCATGTTAATGACACATTCCGTTATTTATTTATGGACAATATATTGGTGAATGATCATTAATGATCGTAAAGTTTATATTAATTGATGTTATAACGCTCCAAATGGCGTTTCAAAGCTTTGAGTTTGTATTATTGGTGCCTGCGATATGCCTAAATCAATTTTATAGGCTTTATGACTATAGATCTAATAGCTTTCGTGTCGAACGAATCGTCCAAGAACCGGAAAGAATAATACAATATTTTGTTTTGTTCGGCTACATTTTTCGATTTGTATATTTTATTAATTTTTCTTGGAAGATTGACTATATTTGAGGACTTTAATATTATTTTAAAAATCGAAAATAAATTGAAAAAATTTTCGACTCGGGCAGGACGTGAACCGGCATCGTCAGCGTTCTGTGCTGTTGCTCTACCGATTAAGCTAGATCACTTGGTAGATCGATTTTTAAATTAGATTGTCGATAGTCTACAAATTTGTGTGTAGCTGGTAGTTTTAGTTCTGAATTTGTTAATTTTTTTTAAAGGTGATGATATGATATGCTCCAGCTCTCTAACATCTAATGGGCTGTCGATCTTTTGTATTAGACACACCGATTATTATTTATAAGAATACATAGAGAAAAACCGTATAACCTTTTTAGGAGCATTTTAAAGTACGATTGAATATCTCAATAATGATTGAGACGCTGTACCGGCGTTAATAGAACCGCGTTTAACGGATCGCGTTATTAATGCGTAGCGGTAGCGCGTTAGTTTGTTAAATTGGGGCCAATAAAACTGCGGGTCTTGTAACATCTAAATCATAGTGATACGTACTAAATATATACAATAGTTATATACGAAAAGTTTAATATTATTATTATTAGAATAACTATATAAAAAGGTTTCTTTAGCTGCTAAGTAACTTTAACCATTATACATTTTTTAAAATATTTTATACTCGATATTAATTTAAAATTAAAATATCTGCGTTTTATATCGTATTTACTTAGGTAAGCACAGGTTAAGTTTTTGAAGGACAAATCACTTACATGTGCGGTTCGCTACTCTTTTGATATTAAAAAATCGTTATTAAAAATTAATTTATTAAAATTATACAGAATATATTTAAGACTGGTTGTTCATTTTGTATTACAGAAACTGATTATAACACACTACATTCAAGCAATTCAACTTAATTGTTAAATCTTAATTTTGTACGCCATAATGTAAGAATTCGTATGTATTAGGTTCGGTAAGGGAACAAAATCGCTCCTAATTTGCGTAATTAACACTAAACAGCAAATAATGTTAACGGTAGCCGTCAGTTTGTTAATAATCGCTGTTTTAATAGCCCCGAGTTCAATCATCATTACTCTCAAAGTATGCTATGGATGAGTTAGACGGTTTAAAGTACCATCATTTATTAATAACCGTTGTAACTCGACTTTTATCGTATGTATTGCGCGTATAATAAAATCTATAGGATTTTGTAGCGAATAACTTACAAAGTAGCTATTTTCAGAATATTAGCAAATCCTTATTTGCGTGTTTGAACACAATTTTATATGGATATTGGGTTTCCAGATGTTAAGCAGTCATAATGAGAATTAATATTCTTGACGACCATCACGATTGTATGATATCATCATAAATATATTGCTTATTCTTCAGCTGGAAACAAGAACAGCTCCAAAACCTAAGAAACTTCCAAAAGGCCGCGAAAACTACAACATTATAAAACTTATACTATATACATATATATAATTTTTATATTTCTTTTACAAATTAGTCTTTTAGTTTCTTTTAACGCGTTCAAAGTTACATGTTAAAAACTAGATAGCTCAGTCATTGTGGCTTTAACATTCGTAAATGGAATCCATTAAGCTAACAAATTAAATAAAGCTTAGATGTGAGTTCTGCAAATAGATTTTGTAAGTACATGGCGTGTAATACTAAATAGGCTTAGATAGTATCGGACTAAATAAATTAACTCTTTGATTAAAACAAGAGCGGAAACACTTAGCGCATCGATCATAAGACTTCCCTGCTATAATTATAACAGGTTTACCGTTAGTCTATTAAGTGATAGAGTTACTTATTGTTTGTTTAAAGAAACGGTTTAAAATACGAAAAATATTTTTATACATGGCTTGTGAATAAAATATTTAGTTACATTTGAAAAAACAGTTTAAACGTTTTTTTTGTTTGTATAAATAATACACGTAAAATTCACAAACAAACCATAAAACACATTCTAAGTGTGTAGAACTCTAAAATATTTCTGTAACTGAAGATTACTGGAAAAAGTATGTACCAATAATACAAAGGTTCTTCTAATGGAGTCCACTTGAAACAATTTTCTATGAGCAGATCTAAAAATTAAAGTAGATTAAAACGGCGATGTAGATGTTTAAAGATAATCACGTATAATCAAGGCATAATATGTCTTATAACCGAACCTAACATTAACTGCTTCCTTAATATTTATATCGAAGTCTTGTAGTAGGTATCGATCGAAACTAAGTAATGTATGAGATGAAAAATAGAACCGAGTAGTTTAAGTTTTAAATACTGTCTATAGTTTACGCGAGTAGTACACATTTAAATAAAAACAGCCGTGGTCACGGGGAGACTGTCTCCCCGTGACCACGGCTGCTGCAAAGCATCCGAAACGTCGGGCCGAAGTTAAAAATCATTTTCAAATAAATTTAACTAATATATCGCGTTTTAAACCGTTAAAGTGTTTTATTTAAAAGTTTAAGTTTTGTTATAAACAAATTCTTGTAAGTATATTGTTTTAACACGCAAACGGTTTAGAACCCGGTTTAGGATCGACTTATTTTAAACTGTGGTTTAGCGCTCCAAGCTTAAAAATTACTTATTAAATAATTAATTCGCATTTTAAACAATAATTTTATTTAGTGTCTACTTTGTAGTTAAAATGCTTCGTGCTATGCTTTTTTAATACGTAAATGTTTTTATTGACAATGAATAGATAAACTTAATTTTTACGGCAAAGGTCATCACAATCATTTTTTGTGTATGAAAGTATTAAGAAAGATGATATATGTACTTACTTTACAAACTAGCAGACTGGTTCCTCAATGTTTTATCTGAAATAAAATCAATTTGCAATTAATTATGTGATCCAACGTCTCGTGCAGAGTATTGATCTAAAATCTAAATATCAATCAATCTTACTTAAATATAACTTATTGAGTAAAACAGTTGCAGATATATGTCTGACTTAAAATACATTTTAAGTAGGTACTATCTATTATTATGCAAGTGCACATTTAAATAAAAACACTTTTAACGGTTTAAAACGCGAAATATATCAGTTTAATTTATTTTACAACGACGTTATTGATGTTTTGCAGTAGCGTGGAATGTTTCCCTAATGTCAAAGCTTTCCTATGTTAGCGGCATCCGTTTCTTCGTAATTGGGATTTCCCAAATACCAATTATGCCCCATACCCCAGTCAGAGATTTAACATTTCAAGTATTATCATATACGTGTGTCGGTGTTGTTAGAAATGGTATGACTTTAAAATAATGCTAGCAATCTATTACATGTTAGGATAAATAGCTGTAATTTATATAAATCCGTTTATGTTCAGTCTGTCTGTATGTTGATTCATACGTTGAGTCGTGTTTTTCTAAGCAACAGTTACGCAGAGATTTATTATGTATTTGAAAGATTATGTTACATTATAATTTAATGACATTTCTTTTAACCTGTGTTTTAACTAATGTAAACCGTCTCCATAGTGGGTTGGATTTCCCGACGAACAATAAATTGTTCTAATCGGCACAAATCTAAACACTTATTTGCCCTATTAGATCTTTGCTATACTATTATATTTTTAGCTTATACCTATATTAAATCGAAATAAGTGTAACGGACACAGAAATTCGCCCGATGCCCCGAAATTCGATACTGGATAACGCTTTAATTTTATGTCTTAAATACTTGACTATAGTTTGAAAAATGCATTATTTATGCCTTGTTATTTATGTCTACCCCTTTTATAGTTCCTAATTTAAAGAATTATCAGAAAACTATTATGCAACTTCAACAAAATTAAATTGAAGTATCGTTAAAAAGGTTTCCTTTTTCAATCTGCCCGACACAGTCTTGGCCTAATTACAGCGGAGGTTAAAGGTTGAAGTGGCTAGCGGCCGACTTTCCATTTTGTAGATTGTAGATAATTTAGTAATTTGCGAATGATACATATTGCTTGAAGGTAGATAACGAATGACAAATGTAGTGAACCTTGTACTAAGGCCTGAGTTTACCAAATAAGGTGATGTCTTTGTTTTTTAGCTAGTCCATAGTTTATTATTGATGCGGATTATGTAAATGCGTCTAGTAGGAATGATCCCGTGTTCGAACCTCGGGGAATCAATGATTTTGTCGGGCACAAATTAGTGCCTGCGTCGTGCCACGAAGAAAACAGATTTCCTCACACTTCAACTTCCTATTCTGTTTTAAATTGTAGATTGTTAATACAAATATAGTCATTAATAATTAGAATAAGTGTTTCAGACACATTTGTTTAACATAAATATTAATGGTTAAACTAAATATAATCGACAGCAACCGCTAGTAAACATTAGTTTAGAAGCAATACGGAAATGCAATCTAATGATATCCGGCACACGCTTAGCCTAATTAGAGGGTAAAGGGCAGTGTACCGGTCCAGTAAGGCTGATTGAAGATAATTTAGTAAATTATTTGCGGATTGATAACGCTACCCTAAGGAAATTGCGTCGGGTCACACACGGGATGTCTGGGTCATATGCCTAGCGGGAGTGGTAGCAAAACAGTTCAAAATAATATATAATAAAGTAAGTTAGTGTTTAAGACTAAAACTTATGTTACGTATTATGTTACATTTGATAAATAATTATCATCATCGTCATCATCGTATCATCACTAATTCAGTAGCAGTTGTCGTCTAAGTCATTCGCACTAAAGTAGCGTGTTTGTGGGTTTAGCTGTGGCAAAATGGGTCGAAACGAAATTTCGTTAACTTCGGCATTTATACTGTTTGTACCTAAAAAAACTTTTGGAATCGAATTCAAAACTTAAAGTACGTCTTCGTATTACCATGCGTATATATTAACCAACAATCAAGTAGCGTTTTAGTAACAGTACGTAAAAGGGACTAACATACAAAAAACATTCGCATTTTAATCGTAGTATATACTTCGTTTCTAATAAAACACTAATAATCTCTAGCCATGTGAGTCTTTCCAAGCGATTAAAATCTGGACCAAATCAAAGCAAATATTAATAAGTACTGTTTTATTTTTTTCCGTATTAATTAGATTAATATGCCGACGGTACAGACCAATATCTGCAACGAGAACAAAATTACTCGTATTACAATCACGCTGGTAAAGTCAAGAGCTGGCCTTTCACCCGCGGTCAGTATCATTAACGGGATGTGTGGCCTAACTCAGATCCTTGATAGATTCCATCTTGAGAACTAGATTAGCGAATTAAATATTTCAAAGTGCCTTACAAACTAATGTTAATAGAGCTTTCTGGAAACCCTGTAAAAGGGGATTAAGAGTATGTAAGTAAAGCTCAATTGGTAGAGCAATAGTACGGAACGCTGAAGATGCCGGATCAAGTCCTGTCCGAGTTGAAATTTTTTTAAATTTATTTTCGAATTGTAAATTCTCTACTTAACTATGGTATCCATGGCATCGTTCGAAGTTAAAAATCATTTTCAAATAAGTTTAACTAATATATCGTTGTTTCTATTTATGATTGTCGACATTGTTTCTATTTATGATTTTGTAAGAACTAAGCTTAGGGCTACGAAACCTGCTACCTGAATGGTTATCAACAAAAAGCAGATAAGATGCTTGTCATTTGACCCAAGGCGACCTTGCATTCTTCACGTGACCTCTCGCAGACCATTGACACACTTTTGGAGTTATTTAACAGTAACATTGATTATTTGCTGTTAATTTTTATTTTGGTCAATTCTAATATGGTGATGGTTCAAGGTTGGGACGAATAAGAGTCTTTTGTTATTCAGCTTATTGAATATGTCGAACAATAATTTAATAAATGAAGCCTATGGAAATGGTTAAATAATCTAACAACGTTTAAAAATGTCAGCGTTTTTTATTAAAATACGTATGTTATATGTTACTAAAACAGTATACAGTAGATTGTCTGTTGTTTACGCGGGAGTACTCATATACACTCTTACGGTTTAAAACGCGATAAGTTAACTTATTCTCAAACGAAATAGCATACGAAACACTGTAAAATCAATTGTTAATAAGTAAAATGAATATATTTCGCGACTTAAACCGTTATAAGTGTTTTATTTCAACGTACTAAACATTTGCGTTATATACTTGTACTATTTGGTTGTTTATATTGCCCCTAAATAAGTACTATATGAGGTGTTAGATAACGGTGTGTTATGAATTGGATTTTCAAATTGTTCCCATTCTACGAGACCTATTCATAGTAATTTCGACATTGTAACCTTTAATGACAAAGCTATGATTGAAAATTGAAGAAGCCAATTAATTGTTTATGAACGTCCTAGACCCTCCCACTAGATAATGCCAAGCTCTTGCACTATACGAAAATGAATTTGACGTTTGACCCGATGTCATCGCTGACGCAACACTTCTAACAATACGACTGAATTACGCAAAGTGACAATTGACAGTTTCGCAACATCATAGGTGATGCATCTTGTTGCCCTTGGTGTGTCACTAAATCATAAACTAATAAGTTAGTTTAAGAGCTTGTTGTAGTATATTGTTTAAATCACCACAGAACTCATTTCTGAAGTCAAGTAAAATAAGTGATTTTTAAATACACGAAATTTCAATAAAACACTAACTGATTGTAACGTGATATATATTAGTTAAACTTATTTGAAAATTATTTTAACTACGGGTCCACGTACAGTCCACCTACAGATAGTATTAATTTAACCTACATGAAGTTTGACAATTTTATTACTTTTTACATTTTTGCATGTAAAATAACTCCTAACGTCGCAGTTATTTCTGTAGCATTTTTGTTGTTTTCATAGTTCTTAAACATGTTCTTTTTTTCTTAGTATAGGTTCCTTTGCATGTACACTCTCATGTATACGGTAATAAGATATCTATATAACTTACCGCACATTCAAATCACACTTCAGCCATTAAATTCTATAAACATAATGTTATGTGCAGACAATGTTAAAGTTTGCAGTATATGAAACCCTACGCCAACCTACTATAGTCTAGGAGCTGGTGACGCTAACGACCGCGCCATAGACAACAGTTTGTTTATAACGTCGTAAAAACTCGCGTCGTAATGGCACGGGATTGTACAGTGTACACTCGCTGGGTAATAATTATGTCCCTGGCTTGCTAATATTATCTAGGGAATATTTACTAAAGCGTAAAAGTCATTGTTTATGTCTGCGGTACGAGTCGAAGATATTAATCAATATAATTAAATATAAACTATAATCATTGATGTATAATTGTTATATTTTTTGTGTACTGGATGTTCTTAGTGATGTATCAAACAGCATTAAATTACTATTTTTATTAAACATGTACGAATTGATTGTTAATCCCGCGGAAGTTAATCATAAAATAAATCTATAAGTCTACAATAAAGTATAACTTGTTTATTTTTTAATTTCAATTTTTCTGAACTAAGTTATTAAAATCTTTATAGTCGTTCATATTTCGCATGTTATGAATAATTATTTCTTATTAACAGTTCTTGCAATGTACAAAACTCAGTTACACTTTAAGTGGCAAATATAATGAGAATTTAATTATTATGAAAGGAGTAAGAAATCGCGTAACCACTGTACACTCTTTTGTAACTAGGAACTACGCTAAAGAGGATAATCACAGGTTTAAATAAACATTTTTGCACGCGAGTGTGCAGTGACGTAACACAATTCAAATGGTACCAATTTATGACGTCTGATAGTACAGGAATTGTACTTCACACGCACTATATCTTGTTATTTACTAGCTGACTATCAAAATGTTACGACTCTCTAGAACATGGGGAACACGGAACAAAACATTTTAAGGTTATAATAAACATTTTGTGAAAATTATTCCACGAAAATTGTAGAAGAGTGAAATTGTAACACTTTAGTATATTTTTTGTATATATTTGAATATTAAACAAAAACTTTATAGTTAAAATTGATTTTTGCTAAAAATATAAAATTGATTTTTTGTTGTAACAAACAAAAATACTGGTATGAAATTGAACAACTTACTAACTAACCTACTTTAAATGTTTCTTTGAACCAATTTGATAATTATATTTTATAGACTTAATCATCTGTTCTATTACAAACTGTAACAAATTCCTGCTTTTTTGGAATTAAACTAATGATTGACCGTTTAAAATCAGATTCTAAATTCAAATTCAGCTTACAGTAATATTGTACAAAATATTTTATATAACGTATAAATATTAATAAAATAAACGCTATGTCGCTATTACATTCTCTTTCAGCAAAATTAGACAACGTATAAGTCACTATTCGAATCGTGACTCTTCCGGGAATCGAAGCGGCTATTATCGTAAAATACAGTTATAGGACAATGTCATTGTAATTATGCATTACTTATCTACGCTGAATGTCAAATGAACGGAGTTATAACGACAGGTGGCAACCGCTACAACGGTTTAATTTTGTAGAAAACTGATATTCGTAACGCTTACCAAATTGCGTTATCTGTGATAAAATGTATCTATCATTGAATTTTTGTTGTATAATCTGTATTTTTTTAATGGCGCCTTCCGTTTATTGCAGCACTATCACTGTCTAAGTTACTGTTATTAAAACTAAATTTAATTAAAGTGTTATTCTATAACTACTCTTTATATCATTAATTTAAATTCTCATTTAAGTGAATAGCTTAATTGAAGAAGTAAGAACAAAGGTACAAACTTTGAATGAAAAATGAATCTTTTGTTTAATAAATTGTGTAAGGCTTTCACGGTCATCGTTCAGCATGTCATTGTTTGTCTGTAAAACTTAAAAACTTATGTTTGAATTATACTTTTGTCCATGTGATGGCATTAATAAATCGATTTTAGAAAACTAAAAATCGTACATCGTAGCCCAACAGCACGGATTTTTGGACGCCAGCGCTTACCTCTTGCCTGTGTCGTAATTTTTTCAAACAAAAATTATGTGTTTTTTTGTAATAGTTCTTAATGCAAGTAATATATCGTGGTTCTTTGTAGCAATTAGGTTACCCTTTATGAACGCTGTGGCTTTGGATTCAAGTCCCGTCTGCAACATATTGTCTTTGATTTGTAGTAAACAATAATCACGTATGTTTACTAGTATTACGTATACACAGCTAAAAATGTATGTAAATATGTTTACAGGTTCACATCCAGTCGAAAAACCTGACGCTTCTGGGACGCTCGTCTAAGAAACAAGTAAGTCTAGCTCAACTAGTAATGACGACTGGTTCCGCTCGCGGCCACGTTCTCACAGAAAAACTGACAAGCAATCATTAGCCACAATATTATTATGTAAATCTTATGCAAATTACGAGTAAGTGTAGGAACGCTATTTTTTAATTGGAAAATTGTGGATCGTGAAATTACCGAAGTGTATGCAAATATCGGACGTCGCATCTTTTTACATTTTGTATAGGTCATTGTGCGTAAGAGCCGTTTTGCAGGTGTAATGTTATACCTAATTACGTGTTCAGTAGACGACTTGATCGGTTCTAAACTAGGCTTACTATAAGTGAATATTTATAAAACGACCATATCAATATATCTTGCTAGATAGATAAAAAAGATTTAGTATTTTAATTCAGAGCATTTTTTTACTTAACATACTAGCTGACCTGGATACCGTTGTTTTTCAGGACACCAAACATTAATTTATTAAAATTTATTGACACCAGTAAACTCTTATCAAGAGTGATAAAAAATTAATTAATTACTAAAATGGCTATTAAAAATAGGGATACGTGAAGAATTGTACGTATTTATTAATGCCACAACATAAAAAAAAATATCAAAAAGCAACAAAAAAAATTAAGGGTAAAATCCAGCTAGCGCTATGAAAAATGGATAGTTGGCGTTTCTCAGACCAACTGAATATGCAAATAAAATTTGTTAAGAATCAGTAAAGGCGATTTGAAGCAGCAAGAGAACTGACATGTGACACGAGAATCGTATTTATAAGATAGACCAACTGAAAAAAAAGCGTTTATAGTTATGTATTATTATTATAGCATTAACGCGTGACGTAAAAAATATAGATTGATTTTCATAATTACATAATATGCATATATGATATGCGTATCATAAAACATATAAAGATGACGGCACTCTTATATATTGCGCACAGAAGTCTCAGTAACCTATATACAAATCGAACAGAATCAAACACAGAAATATGTCTTCATTCATGGAAACTTACATTGTTGTATATTTTCCGTTGTCTAAACAAATAAATATAAATGTTTATCCTTATGTCATAGAAATTTATTGGAGCGCACAGAAGTATACAAGAATTACCGCAAAAAGAAACAAGAAAGCCAATAAATTCTAGAATTAATGCAAATTCTTGACCAAGTTTGTCTTTATTGCGCCATTAAAAGTTCACAGTCAGGGGTAATGAATTGAAGCCTTATAAAGTCACTTTTTATTAGATTTAAAAAACAAGTGAAAGTATGATAATTTGTAATTAATCGACTTTAACGTTACTTTTCTTTCTTACTTATTAGATAAGGAGATATACTTATATTATGATTTATTCGTTTGCATTGAAAACTTCGTAAGTTTTTCATTAAGAAAATATATTATTTTAGTAGGTTTCGATAGTTTGGTAGACCAAATTATATATGATATGATAATATAGTATGTTATTTATCAGACTACTATTAAAACTAAACGTCGGGCCGAAGTTAAAAATCATTTTCAAATAAGTTTAACTAATATATCTAACCGTTAGTGTTATATATATATATATACTATTAATTATTAATATTTTTATGTGATAAGGAAAAGAATTAAAAAAAATAATATTCCCTAACTATTCTAAAATATCAAATTTGCAAAACTTGAATCTTAATTTTCTTATTTCTGCTGGCACAACTAAAAGGGAACTCTAAAAGCGTATTCTATATATTTGAGTAAATCGATAACACATAGCACATTACCGTACTCAAAGAAAAGCAATAATAATAAAAAGCATTTTCGTCCCTTTAGTGTTGCATACATTACCTATCTAAACATTTAGATATTGTCTTATGAATATAATAGAATATAAACAAAGCGCAAATAAACATTTATTCATTGCTTGTAATATTACCTCATAGTTTTATTTTACCGTAGTGATGTGCACATAAAGTATCGATACTTTACAACATCGACTTTTATCGTTATTGTGATTTATACAATGGCTTGCTTTAGAAGAGCTTTCTATTGCGTCATTAAATAAAGTTTATTGCGATTGGTTGGGTCCTTGATGTGAATTTCTAGCTTTAAAGCCAATAAGAAAACTATCAGACATTCAAGTCACACGAGAACAGTTTACACTGGCGTGAAAAATAGTATAATGAAAATACATATTAGTTCAATAGTTCTTGATAAATTTGGTCTTCAAATAATTCAGTAAAAGCTAGTTCAGAAAGCGGAAGCAGCAACTAAACTTCTTAATAATGAATTCATGACTCCACACTCTGGTCTTGTATCGTATAATGTAACATCACCTTAATAGGTATAGAAGGGAAGAGTCGTTAAATCTGAACCATAATAAAACATGAGGATTGTACATTAAGAGCGAATGCGTGTTATAGATTAAATTAAATGCCGCGGTGCAATCGAACAAGTTTATTTTGTCGATAAAATTAATACATTCATTATTCTATTGATTGTGGAGTTTATTTCCTATAGGAACTTATATGACGATTTTCAAACTTGAATAATATACTCAGAATATCGTGATTTTTAGCAGGTAAATATTAATCTATACTTATATATAAAGCTGAAGAGTTTGTTTGTTTGAATTTTATTGTTGGTATAAGGAAGTCTATAGGCTATTACTGATCGCGATGTGGCTAATAGGAGCGAAGAAACAGTGTGAAATGAGAAAAAAATATATGTCTTTAAAGAATCTAAAGAAATGTCCGCGATACTATATCTCTATCTTTTAAGATTAACTTGTAAGAATGACGGGACGCAACCGACGTCGTTCATAAAGATAAGGAGGAGTTAGCAAAAACAAATTTGAATGTCCAAAATAACTATTCTGACACAGCTAGTTACAAATAAGTTTCTAATGGTCAAAGTAATAGATTGACAGACAGGAGTTTTTATCAGTTCTCAGTTATAAGACCTTTATGTATTGTAATGAAACGATTGATCGAATATACTATCGACAATGTAACTTCATCACTAGCTATTAAGCGACATGTCTCAAACATAGCACCTACGCGGATTCCTGTCGTCACAGCCTAGATAACCTTGGTGCTGTGACCTGAATAAGCTAGACATTAGCGTGCTTTAGCTCAGCGTGTTTAATTTTATCTGTGACATAGAAAGTTGTGTACATAGCTTACTGGGAAACGATTGAGATACATTGTCAGACCATTAGGCGCTGCGTCTTGACTTTCAGTTCAATTCCAAATGTATTTTAGGGACTTCCCCCCATCAAATGACTACGACACATTCTATTAGTTTAAATTACAAGTTCCTGGCATTACTTGATATTAGACCCTTTATGATCGATTGATAATTATTTCATTAAATAATTGGAATATCTTCTATTAAATAGGTGGTGGAAATATCAAAATTTCGTGCGGTTCACCAGCGTCTTGAGACAAAAGTGGAAGGTCAATCCCTCTCTAACACAGAAAAAAATTAGATATCACAAGTTAGGTTTTTTAATCTACTGACTAACATTTTATAGATTACAATTTTTTTTTATCAAAGCTGTATTATTGTTGTTCTTAAAAACAACTTATTTTGTTTCAATTTCCATTAATATATTTGCTCCATCACACAATATTTGTAAAGCTTTAAATCATTTATAATATTTGCCTAAACACTCTGGTATTTACAAGATAAACAATAAAAACTGAAAATGCCAAACACTGCCTTTTGCCTTTGAGTCATGGTTTGCGAGGCAATAATGCCAGATCGCTTAGGATACGGTCTTCCAGAAACGTCGTGGTTCATGTATAGCATCACATCGCTTATTATTCTGGAAATTTGCTGTTGTTAGTTTGGAGCTGGCAAGCGTTATTTTGTCATATAAGGTATCGGCTGTGCCCGCGACTTCGTCCACGTGGAATACTATTTTGGGTACGTACCAAAATGTATTTTTGCAAACAAAAACTTCTCATCTTTATTAATAACAGCTGTAGTGTTTGAGTAGAACCTATAGTCCTTAGTACGTATGACACTGTCTCGTGCCTACTGTGTGGCGGGGTGCGCGGTCATTGCAGCGAGAGCCAAGGGGCGAGAGCGGACGTGTCGCCTGCGCACACAGTGAGTTGCCGAGCCAGTGAGATTGCATTATAGGGCACTACAAGTGGCGACGAGGACAAAGGTCAGACTATTTAATTTATATAATTCAAATTGAAATAAAATAAAAGGGGTCAATGTACTAAAAAAAAAAAGAAATAATAATGATAAAATCATGAACACTCAAACCATTGTGAAATTACCTACAGGCAATTACAACCGCTCAAGAGTACAAGTGCATTTGTTTATTTCATTCACGAGTCACGACTCGTTTTATTAAAACTATGTTAATATCGCATTGTTGTTTATAGTTGTCGAATTTAAGCAGCTACTATATTGGCATAATAGTGTCCTTATCGCTGGTGTCGCAAACAGGTTGTTACAAATTTTAGTTTTAGACTCCGAATAAATAACTACCCGCCGGTTCGCTGCAATTTCTAAACAACATAGTGCGGGTGCAGATGTTCATAATTATTATTCAATGTAAGTGCGGACCCGATAAAAGTTTTTATTGTGTTTCTATAATAATAATAATTTATTTGTCGGACCATAAATCCATACATTAATTTAATTAATTCTAATGTGCGTTAGTTGGGTTAGTAACAATTATAACTTAAAATGTATATTAGAATGTGTTAGTCACTAAAATTAAGTAGACAGAATACATAGAATAGGTGCTAGGCGCTAAGGGGGAGCATGGACGTCACTCCATCGTTTTAGCAGCACCGTATACTTTTCACACAATGCCTCCAGAATGCTTATGGTGCTTTGTCGAACTCGATACATGAGGGAAGCTACACGCTTGCGGATGATGGCGTGGAAAGCAAAGTCTATGGGTCGGTATACAATATAGTTACTATTTATGTTTATTACAATTATACCTTAAGTTATATTAATTACGTACCCTCTAAAATGTTACAAGTGGTTTTAGACATTTATTAAAAAATGTACACATTCACTCATTACTAGGTTAACTAAATATTACATTGAAATTTGGACAGTATTGTTATTTAACACAACTATAAGAAGGAGGTAGTTGAACAGTATGTCTTGGTATTATTATCTAGCTTTGACGTCGTCGGCGCGAACGCAGCTGATCGAGTAAACATACAAAGATAAGCGATACCAGATGGTGCATTCGCACATCACATTAAGTTTATTATTTTTCTGTATTATTTTTAGACAGAAACATCTAGTTTTATAGTTTCATGAATTTGATTTACTTATAGTATTTTCTGTTTTTGCTTTAGAGATATTTTTTATTGTTGTAGGTTGTATCTATGTGCACAATTTACTTGTTAATTATAATTAATTTAATTTGCATAAAAGAACATATACTAAAATATGTTCTTTTATTCTTTGTTTAAATAATTTGTAGGAGTTTATTTGTTTAATTTTATTTTGGTATATTGTTATATATTTTGGCGTATATAAGTACCCACTATATCAACTTAAAATGGAATTGCAGACGTTTTTATATAAATCTACTAGTGTAAAATGTTACATCGCCCACTTCTATAGTTTTGTGCATACTCATGTATAGCTAGTTAACTCAAAAAAAAAATGGTACAATGATACCCCCATTCAATTGGAAATAAGTGGTACAGTGATACCTCCATTAAATTGGAAATCAATGGTATAAAATACCTCCATTCAATTGGAAATTTGTGGTTAATTACACCTCCATTAAATTGGGAGTCAATGGTATAAAATACCACCATTAAATTGGAAAACATGGTAGTTTATACCTCCATTAAATTGGAAAACATGGTAGTTTATACCTCCATTAAATTGGGAATCTGGCACGTAAGTACCACCATTAAATTGGAAATACATGGTAGTTTATACCTCCATTTAATTGGGAATCTGGCACATAAGTACCACCATTAAATTGGAAAACATGGTAGTTTATACCTCCATTAAATTGGGAATCTGGCACATAAGTACCACCATTAAATTGGAAAACATGGTAGTTTATACCTCCATTAAATTGGGAATCTGGCACATAAGTACCACCATTAAATTGGAAAACATGGTAGTTTATACCTCCATTAAATTGGGAATCTGGGACATAAGTACCACCATTAAATTGGAAATACATGGTAGTTTATACCTCCATTAAATTAGGCATCTGGCATAGAAGTACCACCATTAAATTGGAAATTTACAAACAAAATCGCGAAAGGTTTTATTATTTTCATGTCGCGCCTTTCAGCTCATGACAAATCTACCTACATTGGAAAAGTTGGATTTGGAGGGAGATAGTCATTAGGCCATTTGGAAAAAGTGGAAACGTTCATTAAATATATACTAAGAGGCTACAGATATAACAACACCGATGAAAAAAGGGCGACACTTCTACTTCTTGGTGGATCGGGCCTTCAAGAAATTTTCTATAGTTTCCCGGGTGCCAATGCTACACCCTCTGGTGATAATAATGTTTTTGACATAGCTATTCAGAGACTCGACGATTATTTCACTCTAAAGCAAAGCAAAATTTATGAAAGACATTTGTATCGTTTAATAAGACAAGACGAAGGTGAAATATTCGAAAAGTTCTTAGTAAGGCTGCGGAATCAAGCTGAAAAATGCCAATTTGATAAACCGGACGATCACCTAATCGATCAAATAATAGAGAAGTGCCTCTCTGTTGATTTGCGAAAGAAAATTTTGACAATACGAGATAGTGTAACATTAGACAAGATAATCACAGAGGCTAATACTCTAGAAGTTGTAAAACGTCAATTGGAAGAATATGGTCAGCTAAATAAATGAACAGAGGTGCATGCAGCGGAGTCTTCGAAAAATAAAGGAAGATTTAGCAGGAGTAGGTCCAGGTCAAATTCAAATAAAGGGTGTGACAGATGTGGAAATTCGAGACACTTGTCATGTTATAAAACTGTCCGGCGTTAGGCAAAGTATGCTATGCATGTGGAAAAATAGGCAAGCAGTATTACAAGACAGGTATTGAGAAAAAGAAAATTGGAAGGAACTGATAGGAACCGATGGAAAAACCTAGTAAATATCCCAGCCTAGAATCAAGGTAAAGTTGAAAATATAACAGATGATGAAGTCGATTATGTTTTTAATATCAATAATGATGCAAATATAGAACGTGATGTGGGTATAATAAACTAAAATGTTGATTGATTCCGGATCTAAATATAACCTAGTCACTGACAAAACATGCATTGCACAACAAAAGCTTTAAAAAAGAAATGTTGCAAAGCTTTTTGGGCTTCTTAACAACGACGACAGAGCCATTGAAACAATTACTTAGGAAGAAATTTGGCAAAAATGCTAATATCGAGGAGTTATGGACCCAAGAACAGAATCAGGCTTTTGAGAACTTAAAAAAAAAAATCTCTGACCAAAATTGAAAACCTTGGACTACGATATAAACGACAAAACCCAGTTTATTATTATTATATATTATTATATTGCTGATGCCAGCCCTGTCGGATTAGGCGCAGTTTTGGTTCAAATTGATGCCAAAAGACCCCGAATTATTACTTTTGGGAATCGCACATTAACTGAATGCGAGCGTAGATACAGCCAAACTGAAAAAGAGGCTTTGGTTTTGGTCTGGGCTATAGAGCATTTTAATATATTTCTATTCGGCAAGGAGTTCGATTTAATCACTGATCATACACCCTTGGAGGTTTTGTTTGGAGTGAGGTCAAAACGTTGTGCTAGAATAGAGGTCGGTACTACGTTTACAGGCGTATTGGTGTAACATCATATACAAGCCCGGAAATATGAACATCGCAGATCCATTATCACGACTGTGCATAATCTCAGATTGCAAAAAGACCAGTGACGACGAACCTGTCAACCAGATTGTAGAAAATGCTAAACCATGCGCGATGTCTATGGCCGAAAATAAAATGCATTCAGAGCAAGATTCGGAAATACGTAAAGTAAAGTAAGGTATCTACGACAAGAACTGAGAAGATAATGTCATAGGATATAAGATCTTCGAAAATTAATTGTACTTTTCCGGTGATATACTCCTAAAAGGAAATAGAATAGTTATATATACATACTTCGGAAAAGAGTTCTAGACGCTGCACACGAAGGTCACCCTGGGATTGTCGGCATGGAAAGACGGTTACGGACCAAAGTATGGTGGCCAAAGATAGACAAGGATTCTGGATGCCCGGTAAAGAGTTGTAAGGGCTGTACTTTAGTAGAATTACCAAATCAACGTTGGGAACTCCTAGATGCACCTTGAGTGGATATAGCAATGGATTTACTAGGGCCATTACCCAGAAATGATTATTTATTAGTCGTAGTAGATTATTATAGCCGTCACAAGGAAGTGAAGATAACGAGGACCATTACTAGTTGTAATAATCAAGCTATTGAAAGAAATATTTGGCAGCCTAGGTTATCATCATCAATAACGGCAGATAACGGACAACAGTTTGTGAGTGCGAAATTTAAAGATTTTTGCAACGAATGTAATATAAAACTTTTTAGTACAGTGCCTACTGGCCTCAACAAAATGGCGAAGTAGAGAAACAAAACAGAGACATATTAAAAAGACTGAATATTGGCAATATTGAGAAAAAAAGATTTACAAGATAGCTTGAATGACTACCTCATGATGTATAATTCAACACCTCACTCTGTAACAGGGAAAACACCAACAAAATTGTTTTACAAAAGACAGAACTAGAGACAAAAATAAAGAACAAAAAAGAGAGAGGAAAAGAACACGGAGACAAAAGAAGAAAGGCACAGAATGTGGATTTGATCGGAGGAGACAGAGTTTGTGTATAACAAATGTCACAAGCTTGCCCCAAATTATAACCCAGCACCACACATAGTTGAGACAGCAAACAATGGAGATATTACCGTCAGCAATGAAGAAACTGGACAGACCGTGAGGAGAAACATATTACCTTTAAAGAGAGTAGAAGGCGAGGCGAGACAAACAACAGTAGAAATAAAAAAAAAACAGTAAGTTACAGTAAATTGTTAATTTATATACTATTAAGAGTAATCAAGGTCAATTCAATCAAATGATTAAAAAAGTTTTTGATAAGGAAGAGATGTAGTGTTTGAGTAGAACCTATAGTCCTTAGTACGTATGACACTGTCTCGTGCCTACTGTGTGGCGGGGTGCGCGGTCATTGCAGCGAGAGCCAAGGGGCGAGAGCGGACGTGTCGCCTGCGCACACAGTGAGTTGCCGAGCCAGTGAGATTGCATTATAGGGCACTACAATAGCTGTTATAGAAATATACGTTCGCGGATATGTATTTACATTATCCACAGGGTTTGGGTATCTTGAATCGTTTTTGCACTGTAGACAATGGGAATCCTACAAAGAGGAATAATTTTCCCCGTTTTTTCCTCATTTGGTCTTCAGTCTGGTTTATAGTCTTAGGCCTTTTCCAAATTAATTACCAAATTACACAAAGAGAATTAAGGTTGAAGTAGTAGATCAAACCAACAAACAAACTTTTCACTTTTATAATATTAGTACAGATTGTTCGAGCGCTTGAATACCCACAACTAATGTGTGTATTCTAACGCTTTTTAATTGCGTTTAGTTATTTAAATCATTGCACATTTTTTTAAATTTTCATATATCGTAACACGTTAGCTTCGCCACGACATTTATAGGAGACCGCAGCCTAAGACTATTCAATGACATTCGAATACTGTGTTGACCTCTGCACTTAATGTCAGTACATTTGCATAAATATGTGCGAAGATGGCTCTCGTCTGACGCGTATTTAGGTAACTATGTATTATTAACGGTATTAAGTTATGGGGCGTAAACGACGTTTTACGAAAGATGTCGTTACTAAGGCGTGAATAAAAGATAAAAAATTATCTTGTTTCTACTGTAGTCTACGCAAGAAGTAGACATTTTAATAAAACACTTTTACCGTTTAAAATGCGATATATATCAGTATATTAGTTGACTAATATATAATGCGTTTTAAACCGTCAAAGTATTTTATTTAAATTCTTTTGTTTCTGTTAAACTATTGTGGTGGGTTGCATGAAATTAGGTAAATTTAATTTAAGTAATAATTTTAATACATTCGTTAATACGATATAAATATTCTCGGTCTCAGTCTACCTTGAATGTGTTAGGCTCATGGCACTACTTTTTGAGGTGAGTTGAAAAGTAGTTGTTTTTTAATAAAATCAATAAATAATATTTAATGCTGCGATTTTAATCCTTAATCATTATTACAGCATATTTATTACAAAGAGTTCTACCGTTGGGCTTATAGCTATCTCATCTCACCAGAATGTTCTTGATAAAAAATGAAATTGTTCAAAACCGACGGTTTTAAATGCGAATTATATTGTGCACTACTTGCGTAATCGGCAAATAATAATACTTACAACTCGTTTGCGCAAACTTACCCATATAACTTCAGTAAGCTAATAAAATTATTCTTTTCCAATACATGTACACACATAACTTGTAAGATCACATCTAGATTAGTGTAACAAGTTAGTCTGGACTGGAAGCCCATTTAGGAGCTACTGCTAACACGCCTTTTGTAATTGTACACATAGTGAATATATCTAATACTCTGATGGTTTTTATTTTTTGATGACAGATACGCGGTTGATGGTAGATAAAAAAAGCCCTATCGTCCTATGTTGGCTTTGAAAATCCACAAACGCGAATAAACTTCATCTGTGTACGATGATTCGTGACCCGGACAAAATTTCGATATTCCCACCGCACACTTAACACCCAAATATCCAGATTAAGTCTAACATGTTTTAGAAAAATTAAAAATTAATTAGTAATACATTGGAACCGGTGGGTATCGAACCTAAGAACCTTTGATTATTACCCATAAATTGCTACCAAATACCGACGGTACCTACCATACCACATACGACAAAAGAGGTCATAAAGGATTCGTTACAACATTTTCCAATTCTATATTCAATTGAATGAATTGATATATTCAAAATATACACTGATTATGGAATTCTAGTAGCATTGTTCCGTGCTTCGAAATCTAATCGTTCTCGTAATAGTATTTTCTAGAAGGTACATACCGTCTAGCCGACTTTATAAGGACATCTGTAACAAACAATAAATGGATTAATATAATATTCTAAGCACACAATATCCGTTACGTTGCATAATTGAAGGAGGAAAATTGTAACTTTTTCGAAAATATATTATTTTACTATAGTATGTATGCGGTATTTCTATCGCATCAGGTTTACACTGTAAATGTAGATAAGTTGTTATATATTAATCAATATTTACTAATATTATAAAGCTGAAGAGTTTATTTGAACGCGCTAATCCTAGAAACTACTGGTTCGTTTTGAAAAATGAAGAAATTGCGTTGGTTACAACATTTATCGAGGAAGGCTTTAGGCTATAAAACATCAAGGTTCCTCCGAATAGAATCGAAGGTATTGTGGGAAATGTGGCTTAGTGGTTAGCCTAGCTGGCGTTGAGCGTTACAGAAGTCAGACAACTATCTAGTCTAAGGATAAAATTGATCGGTTAAACACATAAATTGCCCCACTTGACAGAAATAGAGTTTTACGAATGAGACTTAGATTTTAATTTGCATGCCTTAATAATAATAATACTGGTGGTTCAAGCAAAGCTCATGCTTGTGACACTATGGGTACAAATTAATTATTTCATACATTTTAAGGTACTGTTAATAACAATAATAATTTAGTGTGTTGAAAGCATTATTTTTTGTTAATTTTCGCACATTAAACATCTGGGGTACTACAATGACACATAATGTGTAATTTCACTGCGAAATTGCTAATTATTTTGTTCCGCTATCTTCATATTATACGTAGAAGGAAAATAGTACTAAATTGCTTTAAATCTCAAATACACCACATAAGGTTTGTGCGATGAAAATTCAACCCAATTCACTAGAAATACGGTCAAAATTCAACTGGATCTTTTAGCATAGGGTGACAAGCGATGCGTAACGTCGTTTCATAAAGTTGTTCAAAATGAAACATATGATAAGGTCATTGAACTGTGAAGTAATTTTGCAAATCGCGTTAAGTGCAGTCATAATTTTTTAACGCAACGGCGTTGAAAGTGTACCTACCTAGGGTTGCCATAATTTTTCTTACTTTACTTATGTTAGACATTTAGGTGTATAGTACTAGAAATTATAGACATTCGTATTAATAACACATTATTTTACAATTCTTAAAAGTTAAACGAAAAGTCGTAAGTTACACTTGTATAATAAATAAATAGGGTATGTTTGTTAGATATTTGTGTCTTTTCGTAAGTTATTTTTTAGATCGTATGCAATTCTATTAAATCTGAATATTTTAAGAATTGTAGGTATAGTAAAATCTGGATTTTCTTTCTTGGGACACGATGCTGATACAATTCTGTGTCTATTTTACTGATAATAATATTGTAGTTGTACAAACCGAAAGTACTAATACGATGTATATTTGTTACTGATATATAAAAAAATAGACCACAACTGAACACAACAATAAAGTGTTAAAAAATAAACAGAAAATCTACTTGTTTTCTATTTTAAGCGTTCATCAATTAAAAACAGTTGTTTTAAGATGGGATTCGAACCCAGAATCACACGCAATTAACGCAATGCTAGGCAACACGTTTAACCATTAAGTTACAGAGGTGGTCATATTAATATAAAAAGGGTAATGAAAACCTTTTTTAAAACGGCATGAAAAAAAACATTATATTGTGTGTGAACGTTCCACTATAAATAGCGAAATCTATGGAAGAAACGTGATATGGTTTGCAGTAAAGCCTTATTATGTGAAAACACGCACCGAACGGATATCCGGTCAACTCCGGCACATGTTAATCGCATTATCCTTCTAAATAAAATTAAATTGGATGTCGATGGCATTTTGAGTGCACTTATGACCTTTTTTCCAGTTACAGTTCAACGAATTGCAAATCTTACAAGTATTCATATTTTATTTTCTAACAACGATCGCCTGGAAGAGATAGCTCGATCACAATTTGGCTTTGCACTGCACTTTACTTTAAGCGCGTTGCAGTACATACTTTTGAAACCTTGTATTTACCCTATAAAGGTTATTTAAAAATAATCATTACAAAAAGGGCTAAAGAATATGACCTATAAAAATATAAATATTAAAAACTCGGTGTTTATATATTTTTGGTAGGACTCGGTAGAATTGGTAGAGCAACAGAACGGAACGCTGACGATGCCGGTTCAAGTCCTGCCCGAGTCGTTTTTTCGACGTCAACAACGTCGGGACGTTACAATAAATTAAAATTACGTAAATATCTATCGCGTTATAAACCGTTTAAAAGATTTTATTTAAACTTGCGTAAACTACAGACAATGTTTACGTTTCTCCAGCCTTTTTTATTTTTACTTTTTCAACACTTTTTAATTCGTCTAATTACTATTTGATAATTGTTGTTACTTCAAAAGCAATATCGGGACTATTATAGCTTCGTCGGCACGTCCACACAGCTACTCTAATAACACTAAAGATATTCGTCGCTTTCCTGTGTACGTAACTAAATTGACCATTCCAGTAAAACTAAGAGGTGAAAATTTCCCGGCGCGTGAAGTGTTAAGTGGCAAATAAAGGAACCTTTGTCGAGTGTTAGCCGAGTGTGGGGAAGAATTTAACAGCTTTTATGAGCTTTTACCCGCTCGTACATAAAATGAACTTTTTCCTGTCAAACGTTACATCAAAGTTTTTTTTTGTTTGGATGGTTCTATAGCATTTTATTTAGATTTTTACCTGCTCGTTGGTAGCGGTGTATGTCTAATATTTTACAGGTCGTGAGTTCAAACAAGTGCAAGATTTTTCTAATCTATTTATAATTTTTCTATTGAAATCGGAGGACCGTAGATCCAGAATCATAATCGAATAAAACACTTTTAAGGGTTTTAAATGGTCACGGGGAGACTAAGTTTTTTTAGTCTCCCTGTGACCATGACTGCTCGACATCCGAAACGTCGGGCCGTAGTTAAAAATAATTTTCAAACAAGTTTGACTAAATCATATCGCGTTTTAAACCTTTAAAGTGTTTTATTTAAAGTAGCGGAAGTAGGTAAATTAAATTTAAAACGAGTTAACTAATATATGTCGCGTTAAAACCGTTAAAAGTGTCCTAATTAAATGTATACTACTCGCGTAAACTACAGACAATACTTATAATCGACTTATTTATCAATTAGAGCCTGACCACTTATGCACGATATATCATTGTTTCTTGTGCTATCGTGCGGCGTGTAATCGAACTATTAAAATTCGATATTAATCGTGTGTAAAACACATTAAAGTTGAGCTAGAATCCATTTAGCCTAGAATGACGATCTCCGTCATTTGCATATTGATATGCAGCCATAAAAAAAAAACGGTCATCCTGGTTACAACAACTTGATTCGAATAAAACTCAAAGCTTTCTTTTTGAAACTGGAATTGTAAGTTCTGCAAAATAATTCTTTAACGGACAACTGAGTACCTCGCTAGTGTCGTTTTACTTACACAAAAATCGCAATATTTTGTAACCACCAACGAGTCAAGAAGGAGGTGTAATGTTTTTAATATAGACAATACAATGGACGTTTTCTTCAAATTTCATAAATTTAAACGCCAAATATTAAAAAATCTTAAATTGTTGGTCCGTTCATAATATTGTTATTTTATTACATACTTAAGTTTGCCATATACTTATCTTACTTTTTTTACAAGTACGTAATCGTTACATCTATTTATATTAAGTTATTTTTTAATTTAGGTTTCCTTATCTATTTAGTTTAGTCTTATTTAGTTGGTTGAAATGAATATATAACCCTCAGAAACCATAAAGATCCCACCAATACTGGAGGAGAGTAGTATAAGTAAGATTTTAAACCCATTCTCCTACGAGATGACCTGATAGCAACAGTGGGAAATTTTTAGATGTAATAATAATAATAAATCTCACATCTGGCATTCATTACTTTTGTTTAAAACATCGCTCATACAACCATTTGATATTTTAAATAACAGTGACTTAAACGGGAATAATTATTAAGATATATAATTTTCATTAATAATATTAACAACGATTTGCGATTCTAGAATGAGCTAATTATATAATTAAATTAAATACGTGTTCTCAAATTATCATAAACATATTTGTTTTCGACATTCTAAACGACACATCTCGTCAAACGACTTCGGCGGACGGACATAATTAATTCCCGATGTTATATGACATAGCAACGCGTCGGCCAAGCATATAGCTCTGTATTGTAAGACGCACAAGCGTAGCATTTTAATATAGTGATAGCATTTCTAGTTAGATGGTTCCCATGATATCATAGGAAGTCTGTTTATGGTGCGTTCAACTTTGCGTGAATATTGATTGGGTTTTATAAGAAATGTCATTGGGTTTTTTTTAAATGAACTATTCAATTGTTTCGTGACCTAAAACGGGAATCTAACCAAACTTCTGCTTGGGAATTTGGGACATTGAATTATAGGCCTCAACTAAAAAAATGATTATTTATTTAAGTGCACTGTGACTGTTTTGTGTAACTCAAATTTGTGATATTAAGAATAAAATCTTTATAAACTTGCGTTCGGCAAAAAAAGAAAACTAGAAAACCGAAATGTCCTAAAAGCAATAATTCGACGACATGTATTATGAGAGGCTCGAGTCCCAACTGTGGGAACTCGAAGACGGTTGATACTACTGTTTCACCGCGCTGCTTTAAAGTCAACAAAGGTTACGTGCCACGCAAATGCGGGTTTAAATTTTTCCTCCTCCAGGAATCAAACTAGCTAAAATTCTCTGCTAATTTCTTGTACCAACAAATGTAAACATAATACGCCTTAGTTGCTAAAAAACTTGCTTTTTGTAGCTAGATGTATTGACCGTCATGGATCAACGGTTAACCTATTGTTTATTGTGTTATCTCTGATTTCTTATTTGATCATTAATTCCCTGTAAAAGATGTGGCGCAAGAGTGTGTTTAATTTGTAATAGTTCTTTTGTTTCTATCTATACTAATATTATAAAGCTGCAGAGTTTGTTTTTGTTCGAATTGAATTTTTGTGTTGAAGGCTTCATGCTATAAAACATTATGAAGCGATCAATTGCAGCGTGGAAACAGTGGGAAATGTGAAACGACCTGGGTCAATTATTCATTTTTGAGGGTTTACATTGCATGCCCTACGAAAACGGTTCAAGATCCCCAAAAAATATATATGAAAGAATGATTTCTATATATTTTTCTTTCGATTCCATGGACTTGCAAGAAATTAAAATTAAAAAAAAAGGTGTAATTAAAAGGTAAGATCAGGAGAAGGTTTGCAAAAATAAATGTTGATCCCCAAAATATCTACTACACGGACGTAGTCGCTGGCACATCTAGAAATCTTATAATTCTAAGTGAACCCAAATACAAAAAGATCCTTTGAAGAAACAAGGATAAGTCACTGTTAAAGAATTTCTAAAGTTCAACCACGATGAACAAAGTACCCATTCAGACGAAGATAAAGCTGGCTATTCAAATAACAACCATTTGTGCAGGCGTAACGTAAAAATAACTATTACAATGTAAAGCCTCACTTTTATCCTGTAGAACTCGTAGAGCTCCCTCAAAACGCATTAGTGTTAATCTAAAGAATCCCTAGTGATGTACGACAATCGTCCTCCATCGATAATTTGTGTAACGTCGATAGTAATGTTTATGGTGTTATTGAAGTAAGTTATTTTATATTTTACACGTTATCTTGTAATAAGTTTCGTTTAAAAATAGATATTTAAAAGTGAAGTTTCTGTACAACAGACATAGTTTCTGCCTTGTGATTGTACTATAAATTGGTAGTACGAATCTGTGTACTACTAGATATTGAAAAGTATCGAACCCAAGACCATTCAGGCTTAGCGACACAACAGAGCCGGGTGAAACGATCCACTTATATATTCGTGGTTCATAATATAAAATTCATATCATGTTACACATAAATGCGTCAGACTATAAAATAACAGCTGTTCTTTATCGCGTAAATTTAATGTCTCAAACTGTACGCAAAAATAAAAATGCGGGTTCGCTTGTGGTAATTCACCTGCCTTTAGAAACGCTACAATAATAAATCATTTTAACCAAGCATACAATGTAACTTTTATCCTGTCTATTGAACTCTGTCTGGACGCATTAGCATTAATCTAAAGATACACTTTAGTGTTGTGCTTCACGTATCGATAGATAGATGCGTATACTTTATAAGTAACTATTAGCAAGATTTGACATCGAATAACAATGTAAAACAATCTTATCGATACATTCATGAACAATCCATTACTGCGAATCAGTTTTTGTCAACTAGAATGATCGATTATCTTTTTGTACTATCGATAAACAATACAGCACTCACTAATGAGTCACATCACTTTTTCTTATTAACCCTTCCAGACCTTATACGGTTGTTACGACCCATATTAGTCAAGTGTTGTTTTTATTCCAATTTCTTTTACAGCATATTTTAAACTTGATCTTTTCTTGATGATGATTGAGTGGGTGTTTCGAACGTGGTTAACTCGATGATTAAGTGAAGTGTGATTGGGGATTTCTATCGTAGGTGGAGCCGTGCTCGTTACTTTTATATGCAGTAAAAATGATCATATTTTTCGTAGTATAATAGAGAAAGTACGGTATGTTAGAAATATTTCTGTCTCACGGGTGTTTTCGACTTTATTAAAATACTTTTAAAGGATCAACGATAAGATAATACAAATTACTTTTGCCGTGTATATTGAATGCATGCATGAATAAATAAATATTCTTGTCCCCCCACCCCCTTAATGACTCTTCAATGCTTTGTAAACCATAAAAAATCTTTAAATTTTCGTAATAATATAAATATCATACTAGAAGTCAATTTTTTTATTACTACATTTATATTTGTAGTCGACTTAACAATATATATAAAGAAATTAAAATTCTGACAAGAAACAAATGAAATACCAACCACTGATGGCAAGTGTCTTTTTGTATGCATCCAAATGCGTCATTGAATAAAAAATATAATCGATCCGCGCTACATTTATCCCGCGTTCCACTTGAGGGTTATTAAAATCATATTGTATGAGCATTTATTCACTTTTCCTTTGAAAAGTCTCAACAATGTACACATTTTACGAGATGTCATTTCAACTCAGTTACCGCAAAGTGTATCGTATTACACGAGAATAGAACTCAGAAGGGAAATTAAATTGGTTACCTTATGATATGGTAAGCTTGACATTGTGCGTGTGTGACCCCGATGTAGGCACAGTGTTATTGCTACTGAAATTAATATTGACAAACCAAATTGAACTCTATTTCTTAGGCGTTAAGATGTGAAATGATATTATTTAAATGAAAAGTAAGCTGGTTTTAAGATAAATATATGAGTATAAATATTTTGTGTGTCTAGATTCTTTTTTGACACGTCATAGGGTTCGTTCACGCATCTCGGAAGCCGTGTCTCGCATACCGATGAGGATATACGAGACAGGTCCTTTAAGTTATTCCTAGGATTTCTTAAGAAGGAAATGTAATATTGTTTCAAAGGGAATTTTAATCTTAAGGGAATAGTACGGAGACGAATTGAGGATAATAGATACCATAATATGATTTGATGACTTCTTGCATCACTATTAACGTTAGGTGACTCGTTAAACGGTTTTATTTAGCTCGACCTGTACGGAATTTATTTATTTGTGTCAAAATTAGAAATCGAAACTCCTTATCTTCCCAATTGTCAGATTAATCTGAAATTTGGTACACACATTTAATTTAGATTGCAATACAATATAATAAAATCAAAAACATTATATCTCCAAGATGGCCGCCGATACAAAACGACGGATTACATATTTTTCCTCAATATGGATATAAAATGAAAGTTAAACTAGTAAAACACGATGGTTATGACACAAAGTATTAATTTTTTTTGTTTTCAGTGCACAAAAAATAAAACCGTTTAACTTAAAAGTTTTTTTAAGTTGATACTTGTTTTAAATCTTTGTCAACTTTTAACTATCACATACATCTTATAATATTTAATATACTTCATAAATAAGTCTATTAGATACGTATGTACATCCGTAATATTTAAAAAAACCTCCGTGACCACGGTTGCTGCGAAGCCTCCAAAACCTTTGTTTTGGCAATATATATTGCAAAAACTTTAATACATTTCGCGTTTTGAACCGTTAAAAGTGTTTTATTTGAACTTTTTTAAAGCAAATACGCGAGACGTACATCGCGTATTTACTTTTAAAAAGTATATAACCTAAATAGGTTATTAACGTAATTTTTATAAAGCAAGAAAGTGTGTCCCATGAAATAATGAAAGATTGCTATTTGTCCTACCATTAATATCGTGAACAAGATCATATATTGTCACTAACAATTTATGACTACAGCCGTAAATCGTTCGCACAATAAGATGGTGATTAGTATAATGACAATTCAACTAGCGTGGGTGACGTTTCAAAAAAATTATAAGCACAATCTATTTATGATACAGTGTGGGCGTATGAAAAGAAAACAAGCTTTTAGTAGCGAGGCTTTTAAATACACTCTTTGTGGGGCAGGGCAATGGGGCAAATTGTTTATTTTCGTTACACGGGGCGAGTTAATTGAACTTTTTGTTAGTTTCAGACAATGGGCTTTTCGGAAATTCTAGTCGTTAGCAACGGTAGTTGAAAAATCTTATGTAACCTAGCTTTTTAAAGAGAGTACGATGATCATTTATGTAACATGATTCGGAACGGTATTTAAATATGAAAATTGACTTATAAAAAGAGGAGACATTTTTAAGCTTATTAGGGCAAACGGTGAACCAATTTTAAATATCCACAATAATAACAGATGGCGCTAGTGTAGCAGATTTGACTTTGACATTAGGGATACCCTCCATCTTCACTTCCCCCATGACTACGGTTTCTGCGGTTCTTGCCTATACATAATACAGTTTAGTGAATCGTACCTAGAAATATATGTGCCCCATGCCCCATTTAATGAAAACGGGGTTTTTATACATATGTATATGTTCCGATTTACTGAAGGTTTTATCATACTATAAACATAAAACTGTTTTTTTATTCATGTACCCATGCATGTACATTGGTACTTATATGTGTAACTAATATACGTATCAATTTTGACATAGCTATAGTGATGTGTTTAAAAAGCCTTGCTTAAGTTCTTTAAAACATTTCAAGAACCACTACTAGATATAAATTCGCATTGAAGCTAATCTAAATGTGAATGAATTAATTCTATAATTCGGCATAAAATTTAGATCGCTATGAATAAATTAGTTTAGTGTCGCATGAGTTTGATTGATACCTAGGAAGAGTTGGAGTCAAGGCTAGGACCAGCATGTCAGGGTGAGCGGCTTTAGAAAACGGATATCTGACGCGTGGTGCAAGTTATAAGCGGTAGTTTTTATTGCGATGACTTTTGTAATAAAATCATCTATTAAATAAAACGGATAATATTTCTACTATAAAATGTGTTTCTCCTTAGATTAATATAGCAGTTAGTAAATAGAAATAGTGTGGAGTTTTTTTGAAATTAGACTTTTTTTCTTTACCTTTCGGTTTATCGTGTTACAGTGAATAAATGAATGACAAAATAATAAGACAGAACTTGAGTCAGTTTGTACGAACCCAACAAGTTATTTCAAATACCAATAACGAGAAAAACGATGGCGTTAGCTTAGCAGATTTCATTTAGACATTAAAAGGACCATCCTTCTTTTGCAGTATGGGTTAGTAGCAGCAGTCGTCGCCGGGGTTACTTCTACCGAACAAAACAACTGGTCATAAAACCTTTATCGCGTTTTAATCCGTTAACATTTGCAATTGCCGTTGTTTTATTTAAACAACGGCAATTGCAAATGTTAACGGAAGTATTTATAAGTGTAATCTGTACACTCGAGTACAGATTACACTTATAAATACTTGTTTAAAAACTAAGCCTGATCTTAACTAAAACGCTAATTCTTGCAATTTAGACCATCCGTAGCTATTTTGCAATATCTGACTAAGCTGAATTCTTGCCGCTTAAGAGAAAACAATATTATTATTAGATAAGATAGTAGATCAGTATGTAAAAGGCATGTAGTGCTTTGTTGTTGAACACGATTTAGTGTTAGTCATTAACCCTAGTGACTATGATTAATTCGGTCGTGTATAGCAATGACTCTGTTTAGAATCAATTGGATTGTACATTGAAAAAATCCGACATGGGCGGGATTCAATCCTACGACCTACACCGCACCGTTCTGCTTTACATTTTTTTTTAATCCTATAGTATATAGGCACTAAGGTAATTATTTATAATTATGAATTATTTATTGAGACAGTCAGGCACAGCAGAATAACCGTCTCGTTGGCTTATTGTTTAATGCAGTCAAGTGCAGACCACGGGGTTCCGGCTTCGAATCCTGGGTCGTACGAAATCTGCCTTAGGCATTTTTAGCCTTTTTAGCTTAGTGGGTTTATGCTCTGGCCTATATAAGCGAGAAAAACCTCAACAGTGGGACATAGGTTGAAGCTTATGCTGCAGACATTGAAAGCACACATGAATTAGCCAAACAGACATACAGCTTCGCGTTCACGACAAATACATAATAAACTACTGTTATAATAAACAATTGTTAATTTCCAAGTTTACTTACTTAATAATGAATGAGTTAAAAGTCGGTCGCGTGCTCAAGTATTGATAAAACTCACGGGCACGGCGCCAGAAGAAACGAGCTGATTATCAAATAAGTTACCATTTGAATGACTATTGTTATATTATCTATCCTACAAACTTAAATAAGCTATTGGTATGGAGATTATGTTTACGGAAATACCAATTGAGGAGGGATTTTGTGTCTATATGAATAACTTATCGAGAATTTATCTATACTTACTAATTTTATAAAGTTAAAGACTTTTTTTTTAACGCGCTAATCTCAGAAACTGTTGGTTCGAATTTAAAAATAACTCGTATTGGATAAACCATTTATAGCTTTAGGCTATATAACAGTATGCTGCAATAATCGGAGCTATAAAACAATGGAAAATGTGAGAAAACCGGGATCTTTGAGGGGGGTTACCATTGCGTGCGCTGCGGAAACGGTTCAAGAAACCAAAATATGAATATTTATGACAGAATGATTCCTCTTTCAATTATCTAAAAATGTCGCGAAAGTAGCTATGTGTCTATATTTTAAAAATATCTTATAAAAACGTGGATAACAGCTAAAGTTCCTAAAGCTTTTGATGCGGACAAAGTCTCGGGCATAGCTTGTTGTCCATTAAACATTAAGCCAGCTTTTGACTTTCGCCTTTTAAAATTTACATTTACTATGTATAAAACCTGGTTGTTCTGGTAAACAATGTATTACGCTTTCCGGCATTCGAAGCCAGGACAATACAAGGCAATGCATTTAAACTGTGGTCTTAGCAACTTCGCTTAATCATAATATCACAAAATTTTGTTGCATTCTGACCACTTTCATCACCGATATCAAATAAGATTGAATTGAGATGAAATCGACTCGACAAGCGGAATTAGAGCACAAACACACGCGCAATATTGACAGTTACTGCATTGTGATAAAGGTCATTTCAGGATAAGTGGCGAAAATTTCACGTCCACGTTCACATTAGGAATTTTTGTTGCTTAACTTTTGCTTCGTATGTACATAAATTAATACGACAGCTGACATTACTTGTATTTTTCCTTATTTTATAACTTATACCTTACATGATACAAATAAGTACATGGTCCTTTCTTTTACTTTAAACAACTTATTTACCCATCTTTGTCATGACCCCGGAAAACGGCGCTTACCCATAATCGATAAAATAAACAGCTAATAAAATCCGAGCGGCAACTTTGGTATATTTATTGTTTTCACCTCCAAATAATCGTAAAAGTACGCAATAACTTGACTTCGTTTTAAAAGTGGCAAAAGTAAACTTCCGTGACACACATAGTAAGTTCATACTTCTTATTACAATTACTACGTTTATTAAAATTTATGAAATTTATAATTAATGGTGATATTAAGAGGTGTCTCACATTTGAATTTGAAAACATCTATATTAATATTATAAAGCTGAAATGTTTGTAAGAACGCGCTTATTTCAGGAACTACTGTATTTTAATTGTATGATTGCGTTGGTTGGATCATTTATCGAGAACGCTTTGAGCTATATAACATCGCGTTGCGATTAATAGGACCGGAGAAACAATGGGAAATGTGAAAAAACGGGGAAAATTATTCATATTTAAATGAAACATTCCAATTTATATACATATCACAATAACACAACGTTAAAAAATATTTATAAAATTTCACAGTTCATAAGTCCTTAAAATTAAGTTAGGCCCAGTTTAACTAAACCATAATTCTCACACTGTTTATTTTTATCACTATGTTATCCTTATCTTTCTCAGTTCATCAATTGAAAATCTATATATAAATCAACAATATAAATCGATTTTAGATTTCAAAAATTACCTAACAATCAATTGGTGAAAGCGACAACACGGATCGCTGTGGATCGCCGTTTCAAGTCGCGACCGTAAATTTTTCAATCCAAAATCGATGCTTAGTTTATATAATAGGTCCCATACACATAAGTTCCTTCCAAATACGTAATGAATATAATCCATTTTAGTTAGACCTCCGGCAACTTTATGTGTAGTGAAGTTAGATTACCAGCATAATTTCTCACTGGTTTTAGATTTTAGAATCATGGGCTACTCTGTAAATTTCACTCCGAACCGACATTCCTGTAATCAGTTCTTATCACAGTCTGGGAATGCACAGAATCCAGATTTATAAGCTATTGTAACGCTTCGATTGTTTCAGCTATCGATACTGATTCATTGTAAACAGGATTCCTTAATTTCTCGAATTGATTTTATTACAACAGTAAAACCGTATCGGGAGCAGGAAATTAGGTATTGGTATTGCAACCAACTTCAGTCTTGGCTCGCCTACGTCGTTTTAAGGAGAAGTGAATTTTTCTTCTTCAGAGAGAACGTTACTTTACCCTTGACACTTACTTACGCTTAATAAAAGAGGCATCTTTTAACAGTTATTTGACTTAAAACCTCCATTGACAAGCATATACCTAATATTAAATGTGAAATATAGACACTTTTTTACATTACCATGGATAATGATAATTATGATAATTAAAATAATAATGCGTTATTAATATAGTTTATGTGTATTGTCTGGTGTTTAAGCGGGTAGTACATATTTAAATAAAGATGGCGCTAGCGTAGAGGGGTTGACTTTGATATTAGGGACCCACTCAATCTCTAGAAACTTCGGAGCGTAGTTAAATCCATTTAAGTACGCTAAAACGGAAATAGCGTTTTAAATGGTAGTGTTTATTTAAACTCAAAATGAAAATAATATCTTAATAAAAAAGGTAGATGAATAAAGTGCTTATTTAAATCGCATGATAGAATGAAAGATCGATAGATCCGCTTAGAATCATTCATTTGACATGTCAAAACAGACAGAAGGAGTAATGTTCACTCAGCGACGCGAACGCAGATCATTATTTTCTAAGACATGATAATCTAAACTCGGAAACGATAGAATCTAAGTATAATTTATTGGAGAGCTTAGATATATCGATATTCAGTTCTTAATCTTTAGTTTGAATCGATTTTTTACAAGGACGCTACCGTGTTTTATTCGTTAATTAGAATTTATTTTGTCTTTGAATTAAATTACGCTTCTTGGTAATTATTAATTTAATAAATTAAGTTTTAAGTTGTTTCACTAAAATGTATTTGTCTGCATAAAAAGGAAATTGTTAATTTAAGCATAACTTTTTGTAAATGGCATAAGAAAGATGTTTTTATAGAACACTGATATTGACGAATTATATGAGTACCTTTTTTACCTAATACTGAATTCCTTGTACCTCCGACATAATGATTGTTAACATTATTTAAGTTAGAGGAAGTGCTAGAGGAATAGATAAATCAAGTCCATTTGTCTGCCTGTGTGATATATTCACGTAACCATGGCAACGGTTTGAGATCGCCATAAATCGCGGAATACTATAAAACACGGGTCGTATATCTTTTGGATGTGTGGGTTAATTTTTGCTGTGGAGCTATAAAATGGCGCTGAACTCGTTTTGAAAACAGTAACGCTTGTAATGAAGTATTTTGAACCTTTCAAGGGCACAAAAGACACACTGAAAATGTGAAGTTTGCAAACGTGTTAATTGCACAATAATTACAATGGGGACCACAAGTTTTTGTGTACCAACAAAACTAGTAAGATCTTTTAATTACCTCACAAATCCACATGTACAATAAGTGACAGTGTACATGAAATTCCAAACTACATTTCAACTTTTTTACTTGTACTATGGCGTCGGCATGAATGCAGCATTTTATCGCACCTGCCTCGCGTGTTCTGTCATAAATGAACGTTAAACATTCTTTACCATCGAAGTATAGCGGTCGATGTTTGTTAAAACACTTTTATTTGAAACGGGAGAAAAGGGTAAGAGAAAAAAGAAGTATGTAAGTATAAGACAAATATTTGCCTATTTCTTATTACGGAAGTCTTAAATATACTTTAATATGAAAATTCTCTTCTTAAGTAAAAAAAAATCTTTCCTCAAACTTCTAGTTGGCTGAAAACATTAATTATTTGAAAAAAAAGTTTCTCTCAGATCTCAAAATTTAATCTAGACATATATTTCTCAATGTATGTATGTCCGTCTTGTTGTCACCAAGGACTAAAAACATAAAACAATTTCCATAACACGTTCAGATAAAATATTGAAACACATTAATCTTAAAGACGTAAAAAGATGTATCGCCTTTTAGCAAATAATTATAAAACTTGTTTAAATAAGACGTGGTCCAGATTCCTTTGAGACACTTCTCCATCTTCTCTACTAAGGCCCTAGCCAGTGGCGTAGTGTGTACCTTTTAAACTAATCGCGTTATAAAATCCTTAGTCGTTAGTTTGTTTTGATTCTTGTATTTTGTTGCTTAAGGTATAGAAAAAAGGCTATGTAGTTATCTATCATATGCCAACCAAATGCAATTCTGACTTGCACTGGGATCTGTTCGTTCTTTTTATTAACATGACGTTACCTAGAGCACTCTTGATAAAAAAGTGATAGGAAGCAAAAGAGCGGTAGGTAAGTTAAGTGTCACCTACGTCCAAAGACATTAGCGGCAACAGAGACATCAAAAGTGCTTTGCAGGCCTTTATTAAATAACTAACATAAATAAATAATCCGTTTATTAACACAAAAACCTGTAGATCACTTAAAACCAAATTGAATAATAAAAAAAACAACACTGAGAAATAATTTTTTAAACTTTGTGGTAAAAGGCATCAGCCGCAGCTTGCTCAACAAGGCTTGCTAAGCGCTGATTTTCAGTCTGTCCCTTATCAGATACTTATAGAACAAGTAGTAAAACGAACAAAACTCAAACGATTATAAGTAAAAAATTTAAGTGGCGGCGTGAATGTGAAACTATTATTATAACAAACATTAAGATTAACGTAAAGAAAATTAAATAATATTTTTTAATGTTTCTAGTTTTCCATTCGAAATGTCAAAATTTGTTTACGTACTCCGATGAGCAAATTGAAAATCATTAATGTACTTACTTTTCTTTAAACTACTTGGAAGATTGAATAAATACCGTATTTGACTTTATTTATTTGTTATAGTTAAAGCTGTTCATATGAATGTAATTACAGCAAACATTGAGTAATAGAATTTCGCAAATACGGAACCCTAAAAATGAACTAATTAAATCTCCTAGGTTGAACTATTAAATCTACCTACCTACCGGTTACACACACTAATCAATGATTACTTACGGAAATATGGCTAATGTGTATAAGGAATAAGTACACAGGGGCTAAATGTAGATGCAGCTTAAATACACAGTAATGTAAATAGCTAGACTGTAATCCCAAGCTCTTTGCATAATTATGAAATATTAGTGACCTAAAAAAAAAAAAAAAAAAAAAAAAAAAAAAAAAAAAAAAAAAAAAAAAAGGGGCGAAAAAAAAAAAAACACAAAAAAAAACAAAAAAAAAAAAAAAAAAAACCAAAAAAAAAAAAAAAAAAAAAAAAAAAAAAAAAAAAAAAAAAAAAAAAAAAAAAAAAAAAAAAATAAAAAAATAACAACCCGCGAAAACTAAAAAGTTCAAAGGTTGGAGTTTCTTATGTTACATTGTTTAGATGATATAGACTCTACATTACCTACATTTTGACGAGAACGTTGGTGTAATGGTAGCAATGTATGGCTAATAAGCAATGGGTCGTGGATTCGATCTCCACCGAGTCTAACATTTTTCAATTAATTGTATAATTTTTCGGAAAAATGTTAGCTTTCGTTTGGAAATCGGGGATATTAAATTGGTAGGAATATCAAGATTCCTTCCAATCACGAACTACTGTCCACAGATGAAAAAGCCGTAGTTTAATCCCGATCGGTGTCAGTTTTTCCGAATATGTTAAACCGAAATAGGACAACAGCGCATCTTGTTTAGATTTTATATTAATGGGGTACTTCACCTTTAAGTACACCTCAAGCTTGTCTGTTCTCCTCTATTATAAAAAAAATGTGGAATAAATAAATTATGTGTATACGTATTATGTTGATAAACTATTTTTTTTTATTAAATGCCACTGTAACACATTGGATGGCCTTGGTTTATAAAATTCTAGAATGTAGATGCCCATATGTTTTTTATTTATATCGCCATAACGGGATGGACTAATATTTGTGTTGTTTTTACTTATAAATGTATACATCAATATCAATAGAAGTGAAATATTTGCGTAGGATAATATCATGTCTATATGAAGAAGAGTTTATGAACCTGCTTAACCACCTTTAGGAAACGTGACGTCACATCCTCTTATCAGATATTGCGTAAAACCAGTTTGGCTATTACTGTTTTATCAGTTCTATTGCCTGCCCTCTGGTACGATGCGCAAAAAAAGAAATGTTCTTTTTCCAAGCCGTTAGGTACTATTGTTCAATAATTGATTTGTTCCTTGGTTACGAAATTATTGTTAACTTAGTAAATTATACATTAAAAGAAATAAAAAAAAATTTTAGTTATGACTTTTGCTAAGTAAACGTCGTGAAAGTTCAACATAAGCTAAAAATGATTGACACTACAGCGCTTCTTTCACTAAGGACAGAAAGCGTCGTGTATTTCACTTGATAGTCTCAGCAACAGAACAAGCAACAAAAAATGAGGCCACTAGAGACAGAGTAGCCTAACTGTAATTTTATGACTTGACTTATTTATATTTTTATGGTCTAAAAATGTTAATCTACAAAACCACAGTGACCAAAAATTGTTAATTTAATTCTTACACAAATAATATTAAAAATTCATTTTTGCCTAAGTTAATTGCGCATTTTTTATTTTCCTTATTGAAAACCATGTTTTTTGTTATTAGGTCATATACGTAAAACGACCTATTTAGGCTTCGGTAATTCGGATTTTTTGCTGATCTTCAGCTCATAAACACGGTACGTGTCCCTTATGTCACAAGTGCATTCTAGATAATCTCGTAGTTAATGTTTCGTACAGTAGCCGTACATCTCGGTCCACAATCCTTCTAAAGGTTATCTGGGAGATAAGTAACGGAGTGTACGTGACCCTTCCGTTACTCAAGTTCGTGAGGACCGCTATCCACATACGATGCTGTGCCAAATGTATGGAATTTATTAGGTGCGGATGTACCTTACCGATGCAATTTTATCTATCCACGCAATAACATGTTTCTATGATATCATAACCTAGTATTAGTAGGAAAAAGTTATTCAAACTAGCTGTGCCAGCGACTTCGACCGCGTAGAAAAGTTGTCTTATAAATTGAAGGTGACCACGACACAGGTCGCGTCCCGTCGTTCCTGAAAGTTAATCTTAGAAGATGGACACGTTTTTTGGGTATCTTGAACCGTTTTTGCAGCGTATGCATCGGAAACCCACAAAAATTAATAATGTTCCCCGTTTTTTTCCACCTTTTTCCGCTGTTTCATCGCTGCTCATCACGCAGAGCGATGTTTTAATAGTTCCAACTGACACAAAAAAGTTCAATTCGAACTTTTCTGAGATTAGCGCATTCAAACAAGCAAACTCATTTTCAGTATTATATTTAGTTATTGATAAAAAAATGGTATAACAATAGTATTTTTGCGCGAGAGTGTTCGACGATGACGTGTAGGAACTAGCTCAATTGGTTATAGCAACAGCACGGAACGTTTTGTATGCCGCTTCAAGTCCTGCCCGTGTCGTAAAATGTTTTCGATCTAAAATCTATCAGTTAAGTTTTAAAATATATCAGTTTTTAATCCGATACTACATTTTGGAGGCATTACAGGCCGTGACTACGGCAATGAATTATTCAATTACATACAATACTTAACTTTATAATAATTATTTCGTTCGTGCGCCTTTTACTAGTTCACCTTACGCTGTGTAAGTGCAATTTACGTCCTTTAAAACGTTATAAAATATTTAATTAGCAATTTTTGTATCCCAAGTAGCAACTTTTTTTTTAACATCTAGTGGTAAGTTGCTGCTGCTGATAAATAGTTCTCAAACTAGAAAAAAAGAAAATGTAAGATTAAAAAAAAATCTTTTTTGCTAGCCTTACTATAATGGAGCATAGCAAATACGGAACCAATTTGACATGAGGAGCAGATAATTATGTCGACGCTACTTTATATCTATATTATGCTTTATAACAACGTTATAGAAGTTATAATAGTGTGACGCTCGATTTAGCGTAAGAGATGCTGACTGTTCTTAGATAGACAGGTCCAGTGAAGCGACGCGATAATATGTCTATCATTATCTTATACGCGACGTTCAAACGTATTTCGTTTATTTGGAACGTCTGAACTTCTAGTTGTACTCGCCTTGTAAAATATTTTTATTAGCTGCTGTCAGTAATGCCTGTTTACGTGAGTAGTAGATAGATACCTACTAAAAAAGGGACAATAAAGTGTAGAGTGAAGATCACGTACCGGACGTCGAAAACCTGGATGACCTCCTTCATGTGGACCGTCTTCGGGGGAGGCTTATGTCCAGCAGGACCGACTCTATTGCCTATCATTGCGTTAAGTGCGAGAGGTCCTGAGTTTGAATCCTTGGGAAACATACAATTGTCTCGGTCGGGCAAGGCAGTCTGATCAACTTCTGCCCGTTAAAAGAAGGGATCAGTGAAACGGACACGAAAATGTGTTAGCCCCATGCCCACGAGGGGGAAATGGGCTGTCGCACTTTATGTCCAGCAGTGAACACCGAACGGCTGAAACTAGTTAGTAAATAAACCATTTTTAAAAACTTAGATAAGAATATTAATAAATTAAATTTGAACTAAGAAAGAATGATATAATGAAGATATACTATATAAGTTTTAAGCCGTTAGGAGTGTTTCATTTCATGCTGTAAATTGAATACGACATTTATATATTTTTATATACTTACATCACGCGTTGGTTTAGATTGTTCGCATCAATTTAGTTTAAGTAAATGATGACATTTATTTGCTAAGTCACTTCTGTTTTAATTTGTAATTTATTTATTGTAGAGGTCAAAAACATTAAGTAAAACAAGCGACTCTTAAACTACAATGTTAAGCGCTGTTCCGTTGATAGGTCAACATTACATAAGAGTTTTGGTAACTAAACGTTTGTAACAAAATAATTGTTCAAAGTTACATCATTTTTAACACAGCTGTTCTCACGGTTAAAATAAGAGCTTGTAATCTCATCGCTTCCTGGCTGTTTTAAGTTTGAGTAAAAAGCGTTTCGGAGTTTCGATTTTAGATTAGAGCAAAATGTATAATGCCTAACCACCTATACCGTTCACCGCAGGAATTTCCTATAAAAAATCAATTAATTCCGACCACAGTCGGTCAATGCCTTTCAAATTGAGAGTTTAGAGTTGTTGTACACTAGGCGACATAATTTGTTCGTTTAGTTTCTAATAAAAATAAAAAAATACGTTATACCTCTAAGCATTTTTAATAAGCTCCAAATTTTACAGCTGTTAAAATTATCTTTAGAGACAAGAAGTGTTTATTGCTCAGTGTCCTTTTGTCGCGGATTCGAACCCAGGGCCAATGCTTATTGCAATAAAGTAGACAAAGCTTACTAAAGTAAGAGCAGTAAGTTAGAGCTTTAACATAGATTTTAATCGAAGGGACTTTAATAATTTATTTCGACTGTTACTTTATATAGATTTAGGTAAATACTGTCTGTAGTTTACGCTAGTAGTACACATTTAAATGAAATACTTTAACAGTTTAAAATGTGATATATATTAGTTAAACTTATTTGAATTTTTTAGCCTCCCCGTGTCCAAAGCTGCTGCAAAGCATCCCAAACGTCGTTAAAATAATTTTTAAATAAGTTTAACTAATATATATCGCGTTTAAAACCGTTTTTTATTTAAATGCATTTAGGGGTATTAAGTATACACACTTTTAAGGTCATTGAACCGCTCAATATCGAATTATTTGGTATATAAATAAGGGCTCGCGTAGTGTACATGAGGCCTTAAGAAAATAATTGCAAAGTTTTGTCAGTACAGATAGCTGTTTGTCACCTTGACAGATATTAGATTGTTATTTATGACAGATTAAATTAATGTTTTAAAACCAGCTTGTACGAGATTTACTTTTTTACGCACTTAAGCTGTGGTCCTATAAAAGCTGATTTATTTATGACAGAGGAAGGGCAGACGTATGGAGTTCACTCGATGGTAAGTGAAATCCCAGCCATATAATATCTAAACAAGATGTGCTTCGGATTTATTTTGACTTTGGGCATTTAGAAAGCCACAGACTGAAACCGACACGCCATTAAACTGGACGGCCTTTTCGTATGTGGACGGTGGATCGTGACCCGGACGGAATTTGGATATTCCTACTACCCATTAATATCCAGATTTCCAGACGTACAGGTATCTGAAAAATTCTAAGAAAATTGTTGTGGTGGGCATCGAACCCACGAACCGTTTATTAGATATATATTGCTACCACTACACCAATGAGCCGGCAAAATGGCGATGCATTTGATTTTAGGTGTTTCGTCACTTTCTGATGTAGAAAAATAACATTTGTTGTCTCTTTTACTCAATGAAGTTTTATTTGTTGTTACTGACTAGACGTCTTTCGCGTATGCGAACTCAACTGGCAGCGTTACGCTCGACGGCATAGATAATTTATACGAGACCAGAGCCTTATTTCAAAGCTTGAACTCCGTAATCAGATTAAAACGAACTAATGCGACAGTTTTTATAAGCCCATCCTCTAATATGATTAGAAAAAAGATCTGATGGGCACTTGATTAATGTTAGTTAAATGGGATCGTGTTACTACACTATTTTTTGTGTCTATACTTATAAAATACAATTAGTATAGTACGCAGCAATTTTAAAATAAATTGCTATATGAACTACACAAATCAAATAGAAATTTTTATATTAAGTTGCTTTCATTTTATTTAAGTTATTCATAAAATTACCTATAAAAATAGTTTCATGTGTATGTTTTTTGCATGGCCAAATACGGATATAATATCAAAGGACCGCGGGTTCGATCCCCACTGGGTCCACATGTTTCTATTTTTTTTCGACACATTATGGACTTCATCTGGATAATAAAAGCGTGGTATTTCGAAACTCCGTAAGGCTCATGTTTCGTGTCCCTTATGATTAAAAAGCCGTGAAGTTTCGTCTTTTGGTTTCAGTATGTAGATTTCTGAATATTCACAACGCATCTTAAATACTGTCCGTTAGTAGTTTACGCGAGGAGTACACACTTAAATAAACCTATAACGGTTTAAAATGCGAAATCTTTAGTAAAATATGCTTACATTTATTTTTAACTACAGCTGAACGCAGCAGTCATCAGAGACTAAAGTGTGGAATATTTGTCGGTTCTCCTCTATCATAAAAAATATTGTGCTGCGCAAGCGCATATAATAATTATTGACGTTAATCTAAAAAGCACGTGGGTGTACTGTGACTCGTGTTTCCAAGTAATCCAGCATTGTGCGTCGCCGGTAATGTAACAATTATAAAATTCGACTTTCACCGTCGCCTCAAGACAATGGGGCTATGGGCGATTGTCGTTTCTTAATGCTATGTTACAATAATGTGAAATCATTCTCTTTTCATTTCGCACCGCGAAAGCGCTAACCATAGTCTTGAATGTGTAATCTTAATTGTGTATTACAAATACATGTGTAACTCTTCAATGTATATGCAGAATACAAATGTTTTTAAACACAGAATACATTCGAACGTGCATTGTTTAAATAAAGATAAACTTGTAAATACATACATAAGCTTGCGAGCTGGTTTAGAGAATTTGCTTAATATGTTCACATTTTAACATGTTAAAATTAAAATTTTTAGCAGAGCAATTTCAGAGGCCGCTATAGTCTCGTTTGCCTATAAAAAAATATGAATCTTTTTTAACACTTTATCTATTGTATGCATTTGTTTCATATATACTTTTCTATATACGTTTCTTTGTACCTACTGTTCTACTTCTAATTGTGCCATTGTGACATTGTGCCTACTTCGAGGCACAATAAAAACTGAGTGGTATCCCTCCACATACATCCATTTTATTGTATATTTGTGTTATTTTTTGTGTCTGGAATAAATGATTTGATTTTTTTTTTGCGGAAAACAGTATTTTTCTCCGGAACCCAACAATAATAAATTTGTAATTAGAAATTAGTAGAACAATACCGAAAACGAACTTTAAAGGAGTATTGTAAAACGTCAATTTTAACATCTACAACATGATATAACAGCCTTCTGTTGCAAGCACAATTTGAAATCCCTCATTTCGTACTACGCCTACATTTGACACCTTTCGTCATTGTTGTGCATTGTTTTCGACGTAGTTTTTTTTTTATATATGTACAATCTTTAAACATTCGTATAACGAATGAATTAATCTTGTTGTGAATTAAAATGGTCCACTTACTTGAAGGGTAGACAAATTCTTTTTTTAAATAGTTTCTGTAGTTTACGCGAGTAGTGCACATTTTTATAAAACACTTTGGACTGTTTAAAACGTGATATATCTTAGTTTAACTTATTTGAAAATTATTTTAACTACGGTCCGATGTTTCGGATGCTTTGCAGCAGCCGTGGTCACGCGGTGGAGGTCCCAATATGCTTTAAACCGTCAAAGTATTTCATTGACATTATTTTTTTATTTAAGCTCCTTCTAACATTCTGAGTGATGATCGTAGACTACCTTGTATTTTATTGTTAACATTTTATTTGAAAAGGAATCAAACAGGCATACACAGAACAATAGAATTTTTAAAACCTTTAACAAATCAACGTAAAGTTTCTCTTAGATTTCATGTATTATACCAATAATACGATACTTTTAATTTCAATTTATATTTGACAGTAATTTATTAAGATTTTCCGCAGATTATTTCATGCAAAACCGGAGGTTATCTTAACTGAACTGATAATGCGCTTACCTCATAAATCGTAACGAAATAATCTAATTAAGCTGTAGATATAATTAAAATAATCGATTTGAAATCGAGATAATAGATTGTAATCGAAATAATTATCGAATGATCTTGAGTTACGTATTGAGTAAGTGGGCTCCTGAAATTGGTTGTTTAAACGATCAACAAACGCAATTACATATTGTATAGTATGTAATGTAATGGCGAAAACTCTGATTTTGGTACTTTTGACTTGACAAGAAGCTATGCAGTCTGTAGTTTACGCGAGTAGAACGAATTTAAATGAAACACTTTAACGGTCTAAAACGCGATAAAGTGATTAGTTAAACTAAAAAAATTATTTTAACTACAGTCCGACGTTTTTCCCAGATCACGGCTGATACAAAGCATCCGAAACGAGTCGGACTTTAGTAAAAATAATTTTCAAATAAGTTTAACTATTATATATCGCGTTTTAAAACGTTAATGTGTTTTATTTCAATGGAGCGATGCTGTTGGTACCAACATGTGCTTTGTATTAGTAGGATTTTAAATTCGACGCTTTTCACAAAAAAAATGTCTATCTTTTTTCGATATAATATATTTTACATCAGTAAGAACGTTGTAAGCGTTATTAAGGATATATTAAGTGTTAAAGCAATACCGACACACCCTTAGCCGTCTCCTTTGCGGAATAAATTTCGTCAGACACCAGTCAATCAAACTCATTCGATATTAGCTTACAATAGCATCGAGAGGTGTTGAAGATATAAATAATTCATGATATCTAAAGTCGCTATTGTAAGAAAGTCTTGAGAAATAAGTGCCTAGGCTTCGAAAGAATACGTCTAGAATAAGTCCTTTTTATTGCTCTTCGCTTTTTATCCCAACGAAAGAACTTTTCTTGCAATGTGCCTTTTGTTTCTTATTTTATTTTGTTATAAAAGCAACAGACAGAGAGGCAAGACAACACATTTGATAGTCCTATGGTGCGATGGTTGTTTGTTGTCAGTTCAAATACCAGCTTAGTCAGCTTTTTTTTAATTTGGTCTTTATCGTTTACTGTCTAAAGCTTTACATCTTGTTGTATGATAATTTAGAAAATCATGTTTTTAATACGTTCGGGGTTTTATAAGGTTACTATGGCAGTTTATAAACATTACAGATGTGTTGTTGACCCAAAAGAGCCGTGAACTTTAGGTAAATTGTTTTGCACTTCCTAAATAATACGATGACGGCATACCTTTTGAATGGAGGACGATAATTATCTGAAACAAAAAAGCAATTAATTAGAAAAACTGAGTTTTTATAGCAGATTAATTCTTACAGATTATATCGTCAATTTTTAACATATTACAATGGCATCCATAAACGAATGAATAAACACGTCTGTACTCACATTTCTAAGAAAAAAGTTATTTTTGGTTTTGTAATATGCGAAGATACCAAGTGTGTCTATTTGACGGTAGAGACTTATATAAGAATGTATTATTCAATTGTTGGTCAGTAAACGATCTTAATAATCAACGTGCAGATCCAACATTTATGCCTATGCTTGTCTATCTTCCTCTATCAAAAACTAAGTTGAAAATTGCAGTCATTTCTTGAAGTTCTAACAAGAGTTTAGTATATCCAGGTATGCACATATCTTTATAAAACTTGCAACATCTATATCTCGCTCGAACATCATCTGCAACTTCCTTGTCTCAACTGCAGATCGAACTCACGACATCACTCTCCATAAGATCGTGCCTCAGAAGCTAAAGCAAATATTTGTCAAGGACACATCAATTTAACGAAACAAGTGAAAGTAGTGAATTCTAGAACAATACTTAGCGCGGGCGAAAGCTACAAGCAACGCCGAGTAACAAAACTAGTTCGGTCCGAAAGTGAAGGTGTCCTACTTATTAACTGGTGCCTACTTACTGTATAGAAAACTGGAAGGGAACTGAGGCGTGTGTTTATTTGTGATGCCAAATATATACCTAGTTTTAATAGCTCTTTATTCCGTAGTTGCTTGGAAGGTAGTTTACGACGGGTATTTTGCAACTTAACTATTAAAAACAGTCTGTAATGATTTTGTAATGGTAGACATAGAAAACCAACTAAAATTTAAAAAAAAATACGACGCGGGCGGGACTTAGATCGTACCCAACAGCGTACCGTGCTGTTGCTCTAACCACGCTATAGATGCCGGTTTAAATACTGCCCGTGTCGTGAAATTTTTTCCCTAAAAATCATCATGTGCAATAACATGTCAAAAATACTAACGTTTTCAAAGTGTGATTTTTAATCTGTATCGTTTCAATTGTTTTAACGAATTAATTTCATAAACTTGAGTGGCGCTTCCAGTTGCTTTAATCCGATTGGAAATTAAGCATAACGGCCTTAAATGGAGACGTGAACCAAATACAATTAGATTTATTTCACGTGTATATCATATACAAAAAGTGGACCAGATTGGCAAATTAATGTTCTCATACTGTGTTACAGATCTTATATGTCAAATTCATTCTAGATTTAGTTTTAATTATTACATATAGATATAAGATTCCAATATAACGTGCTCGTTGGTGTAACGCTAGCAAGGTATGGTTTACAATCGACGGATCGTGGGTTTGATCGCTACCGGGTCTAACGTGTTTCATGATCACATGACTTCGACTGAAAATCTGGATATTACATGGGTGGTAGATATATGATCATGAACCACTATCCACAGATAAACTATCGACAAAACTAGGTAGACAGTGACAGTTGTTATATGCCTGGAGATCACATACAATCAAGGGAATCTCATGTTTGTCTGTAATCTTAAAAAAAACATCACGAAACCTTCTTGGTTCGATTTCGGGTGTTACACAGTCTCAAATTATTTTTCAACTTAATTATGCTTATTACTAATATAACTTATTTTTAAATGTAAATTATATAATATGCACTTTAATTTTATAAAAAAAGGCGACAACATTTGGTTATAATACAAGTATTACTACTACTAGTGCTACTTTACTTAAGAATGTGACCAAGCTACCAACAAACCCGAAAGAAAAACTTACTTGCATATAATTAGTCAGGTATTACAGACATAACAACAGGAATAACTCACGTGCAGCCGAGTAATAAATTAAAATTATCATATGAAGCCCAGCTTTCAATTACTGTAAAAAGCCCAGTTGTGCTTAGTTTTAATTATCTCCCCTGGAGAGTTATTTTTATTAGGGCTAAATATACGTCATTTGCTAGAATACTATTGTGGTATTAATTAGATTTGGTATGATGTAAGTATATGTAAAAGATCATATTATTTTAATTTGAAGAAAAAATATTGTTACATATTGAAATATCGAAGAAATATACACACGAGGGATTCAAATCTGCGACTACCTGTGCTACTTCAGATATAGCTTGTTATTTATGTAAATGTAAATTTCTATGGAATTTTGAACAACATGCTACTAATACTTGGTCCCATCAGTTACAGATTTTGGTAAAAATAATTATATAGAAGTACAATACGTAAAGTAATGCAAGTCGAAATCATTATGACGTCGACAAATATGAAAGTAATAGTAAATATCCCAATTATTAATGACCTTATAAATTTGATGCGTGGGCGCAACCGCGGGGTGCTACAGTCATTGCGGTGATAATCTTAAAACAATAGTTTTCGTAATCATATCGTAAATGACATCTCCATACAAGGTCCCTATACTCACGCTGTGTCAAATATTACCGGTTTCGGACAAAAGAATTAGACAATAGAGTTGAGCAATAATTCAGTAGCAAAGGACCTTTGCCGATCCTTCAATATTATTAACTAGCTGACCTGGCAAACCGGGCCTTAGACTATTCAAAGAAGAATAATTCTTTTTAAAATATGATTTTGTTCTTCCCCTTTTTTCTAGATTTTACAAAGTATCTTCGCTTCTATTAGTAGCAACCTAATGTATTATTTCGTCACAACGTAATTATGTGTTTTATAGCCTAAAGCCTTCCTCCATAAACGGACTAACCAACAAAAAAATAATTCTTCAATTCGAACAAATAATTCCTAGTTCGCGGATTCAAACAAACAAACACTCCTGAGCTTTATAATATTTCTATAGATTTTTCAAGTCAACTCTTGTATCACTACATACTTAAAAGTGATATTTGCAATTGGAGTGTAAGCCTTATGTAAGTACTGGCTTTCTAAACAAGAGTTAAATATTATAGTTTTCTCTCAGTTCTCTTTATTTTCTTTCTTTTGAAATTTGAACTGATTGTGCCTTCACAATCTGTGTGACGAATCTCGAAAAAAATATGTAAATTGCGTAAAAATCGTTTAATTATACGGTTTTGCTAAATCTTCATAAGCTTACTTTAAAAACTGTTCTAAAAATCTATGATTTTTGTTTACGAAACTCGAGTACTAAGTTTACATGTATTCAATTATAAAAGTATATAAATCGTATTTTCCAAGTAAATGCAATATTTTATTAAACTTTCTCATAATATCAGGGATATTAAATTGAACTCTTGCGCATTAAAGGAGATATTCAGCGCTTACTAGTCTCAATGTATCAAGATAAATGTAACTAATGACGCTTAAGCGCAATAAATAATGTATATGTCACTCGATCACCGTCGATTCCGAATCAAATCGAATTAGAATATGATTCGATTCACATCTAGCAATGCTTAGAATATCTATAATCTGTGGCTTTAAATCATCGAAGAAGAAAATTGTTGGATGTTACTTAAATGAAAAAAAAACCTGAATATATTGAAACTAAATGTAGTTAACCATTTTAACGGTTTTAACGCTCCTCCTGACCACCGATAACAAAGCATCCGAAACCAGCGCAAGCGCAGGGAAAAATAAGTCAACAAATATAATATTTCGCCGTTAAAAGTATTTTTATTAATTAACAAATATTGTTTGTGTTTTTTAGTCTACTGCATTTTTACAGCAACTATTATAAAAAAAATATTAAGTCACTTTTTAACAAATTATTTTTATTAAAGTTTACCGTATGAAGTCTCTTTTTTTTCAAAAAATATTATATTTATAGTATAATACTCTTCACTTCCGTGGTACCACTAAGTAAAGCGTGAACCGTAAAAAAATATCGTGATCTGATGATCAAATAAGACGTGTAAAACTTAACCTCAGGCAAATTGGATGACTAATGATTATCAAGTTATAGGAAGTAATCAGTGTGATATCATGTTTAGGAAGATCGTGGGCTCATCTCATCGTTGATTGGAGATTAGACAAAAGGGTATTTTGCTAGTCAATAGCCCCATTACATGACAATATTGCTTATGTCACAATCAATCTTCGTAATCAGTGTTTACCACAGAGTTAGACAGATAAGCATAGGGTTGACTTCGTTGAGTCATTTTTTCAAGTAAAACTCTATATCAAAAAATAGCGTACATACATATAGTAGTAAGGATGTCGCCCTTTTTAGCTTTGGACATTCGAAATTAAATATGTTTTTTTCGGTTCCAACTAAATGAATCTAAACTAGTTTTCTTTTACAACCTTGTCCATATTATATTGATTAAATAGTTTAAATAAAACCCCTTTAACGGTTTAAAACGTGAAATATATTAGCTCTTTTAATTTAACATAACTACGGTCAACGTTTCGGATGATTTCCAGCAGTGAATATATTGTAAGTTTTTAGACCCTTAAACATATTTTTTGTTAGTGTGTACTACTCAATAGGCAATACTTGATTCTGTAGTTCTAAACTATCTATGTCAACTTACAATTATACAATCAACAAATAAAGTTCGCGTTGGGAACCGTCATAATTTTTTAACAGAATTTTGTCGATAAATTCCTGAATACTTTTTTTCCTTTTGTGCGAGTTGTTTTTATGGATATTATTAAAAACCCAGTTATTACAAATATTTTCACATGTCAGCTGCCAAGTTTCGTCTTAACAGTATGGCGTCGATAAGAGCCCAACCTAAAATGGAGCTTTAAATAATTTTATGGTTTATCTAAAGCCACGCTTGCTTATTTCCTTCAATTAAAAACAGTTTAAATCTATCGAAACGGACATAAATATAAAACCTAAATTGCATAAACATCTATTAGCCGTAGCAAAGCAATTATAATGTTAGCAATGGTTTGCATAACTATGGGCTACTAATTCATATGTTTTTTGACCTTAAGCTATGATGAGTTCAATACGATTAAAAAAAAACATCTATACCGATATTATAAAACTGAGGAGTTTGTTTGAACGTGCTTATCTCAGGGATTAATGGTTCGAATGGAAAAAATATGTTTGTGTCGGCTGGACCATTTATAGATGAAGGCGAAGGATAGGAACGAAGAAAGAGGAAAATGTGAAAAATAACGGAGATAATTATTAATTTTTGAGGTATTTCGTTGCCTGCAAAAACGGTACAAGAAACCATAAAATGCATATTATAGAATGATTCTTCTTTAAATTATTAAGAAATAAAGAAAAAAGGACGACGCCGTGGGTAAGAGCCATAATTTGTAAAGATGAGAAGGTCATTTCTATAAATAAATAATATGATGCCCTAAATAACTATTGCACGCGGACAAAGTCGCGGGCACATCCATTTACAAATACTTTACGAAAATTCTTGCACATTGTTTTTATTTACAGGAAATATATGGTATATTTCATATTTTATAATAATACGCTTATTTATAATTCTCCGGTACTTATTAGGAAAAGAACAGGCTGGACGTAAAAAAGGTTAAATATAATATATTAAAAAATAATCACTAATTACTTTCCGGAACTATAGATAATACCACTAAAAATTAGTTCATTCATAACCACAAAAAACTAAGGAAAAAACGTTTTTGTTATGTATGAGTAATTTTTAACATTTCCTATAATGATGATGAGATCGTGAGCCGCTGATGGTTGAACTTAACGCGTTCATTTATGTAGCAGGGATAAATAACTTCTTACAAAGCTCTTTTGTATCAGAAAAAAAACAAAAGAATGCATATTTCAGGTGGTTATTCAAGACAAAGAAATGTTATTGAAAAATGAACAAAAAGCGTTATTTTAATTAAATTTGCGTCAGAATAAGCATTGTCGCTAGTAGGAAACATTTTTAACGGTTTTAAACACGAAATGTATCAGTTAACTTAATTTCGGCCCGACGTGGCCACAATTTTCAGTCTCCCTGTGACCAATGCTGCAAAACATGGAGTTAGTTAAAATATTGTAAATAAGTTAACTAATACATTTCGCGTTTCAAGCCGAAAACGTCGAAATATTATTTATAGAGGACATGAGCATAGAATAACTAAAGCTACAATAAATACTGTCTATAGTTTACGCGAGTAGTACACATTTAAAAAACACGTTAAAAACGCGATATATTAGTTAAACTTATTTGAAAATGATTTTTAACTTCGGCCCGACGTTTCGGATGCTTTGCAGCAGCCGTGGTCACGGGGAGTCTCCCCGTGACCACGTAACCAGGCTGCATTTTCAAATAAGTTTAACTAATATATCGCGTTTTAAACCGTTAAAGTGTTTTATTTAAATAAAGCTACAATATCTAACATTGCCAAGCCACAAAGACTATTTAAATATAAAAGTTGCGTAAAAGAAACTTGAAGCCGAAAAAGGTAATGAAAATGTAAGTCCAAGTAACAAAGGGCGTAAAAACAAATGGTGTTGCAATACTTTCCAACTTAAAAATACTTCAAGCTATTTTAGCCTGTATTAAACGAATTTAAAGTACAACTTCGTGTGGCGAGTAGATAGTTTTGGCTACATATGCTTTTGTTTACATACTTTCTCTATGACACCATGTATGGGACGATAGATGATTCTTTTGACCTGTTTTGTTAGCATTTTCTTAGCTTGAAGCAATATGATCATTAGGAGATAACAATGTTTTTATTTTTACACGCACAACTAGACTAACGTTGACTATAAACACTTATAACGATTAAAGTATTTCTAACAAAAAAATAATGAAATAAAATTGCCAAATAAGGATAATGACGTTAAAAAGAAACAATAAATAATGAATACTGAATAGAAATAATTTGTTCGTCTTTTTCTTGTGAAAACCCGTTTCCCCCTCGTGGGGCATGTGGTAGACACATTTCTGTGTCCGTTTCACTGATCCGTTGTTTAACAGGCAAGTAGTTGATCAGACTTCTGTGCCCTGCCTGACCAAAACAATTTTTTTGGTTTCCCTGGGATTCGAAACCAGGACCTCTCGTTCTTAACGCAATGCTAGGCAATACGTTTAACCATTTGGCTACAGAGGCGGTCAAAAATTTGTTTGTATGTGTGTAAAATTCCGTTTCCTACACCTGACGAGAACATATTTTTATGTCTGTTTTATACACGATTTTAAAAAATGACTGTTGATCAGACTCCTTTTGTTTTCCCGGGAATCAAACTAAGGTGCCCGAAACGATGCCAGATAATTCGTTTGAGCATTGAGTCTCAGCGATATGAATATATGATCTCGGACTGTGTTTGCTTCTTGATATATTCCAAGAATGGGAAGATCTCAAAAGTCAATGTTTAATTAAGTTTCCTCATTTCTCGAAAACGCTATACAAACAGAAATGTCATAATAGTAATAATAGTAAAGAATTACGAGACATTTGACGGAGAATATTGACATAACGTTATGTTAACTATGTGTAACGTTAACACGTAAATAATAAGGTAAATATTTAACATGTTCAATATCAAGTTAAGATTAATTTGCTAACGGTACACAGTTTTTAAGTGTTTACGTACCTTTTAGTATTGGAATTGTTAAAAAAAAAAAAAAAAAAAAATCCCGTGGGGGTGGAAAAAAACCCCCCCAACACGCCCCGCCTTTTCCCAAATGATGTGTTTCAGTAGATCTGAAATAGCCATTTAGTATATTTATATACAAAAACTTATAAACATTATAAATGCAAAAGTATGGTTATATCAGGTATTTTAAGTACTAGAATCCTGGATTGAGGTTAGGATTATCTAAAAAAAATAAGGCTTTCGTTTCGACTCTATTTTGTGCCATAGTGATGTCTCTTTTGCCAATTTTTTTAACTCTCATCTTTTATCAGGCTCGCAAATTACCTTCAGCTATAGAGTATATACCTATATTCATATTATACTATGTGTGTGCTAAAGGAGAAAATAAGTGTTTATTCATTTTTAAATTAAAGTGATTAAATTTTTATGGTCACTGGTCAGGCATAGCCTACAATTGCGTTCCTCAGTAAAAAGATAAATGGGAGACTAATAACGAGCACAAAAAATCACCATGTCCTATCTTAAACGAATCTCAACGTCTTCACGATCGTTCGTAAAGCGCCGAAATAACGTGATCGCATTTGAGATATGCGATACCTACCTAAGTACTTAATATCATACGTAATTACTGCGCCCGCGCTGTCATGCTGAAAGTTACATAAAAACAGTCTTTCAATAAAAAGTTGTTTTTTTTCAAGTCAAGTAGTTTTAAGTCTTCAACAACACCTTTCATTGAAACCTAGCGCGATGCAGGTGGTTTGTTGAGTAAAATCCCTACGTGGGGTTTGGGGCGAACACATTTCTGTGTTCGTTTCAATCGTTTTTTTTTAAATAAATGTATTAACAGAGGCAGTTCGTTTAGTTATCTAACTACGTCCAACTTTTACCAAAATCAATCAAGCCGTTTAGTATTCAAACATATTTTAATATTGCACTGTACGAAAAAAAAAACTATTTATGATATTGGCCAGTTCGTAGGCGTTGCAGCTATTAATATTGAAGGTTTTAGATAACCGCAGTCTAATATTTTATAGTATACATAAATGTATCTTGCCCTATCTTAAGATTAAAGGTACTTAATATAAAAAAGATTTCCTTGGGTGCAAAATGACTTGACGTATGCGCGTTCGTAAAAGGACGTAAGTGCCACACGGCTGCCGTTTCAACTTAACTGGTTTCCAGGAACGGATCCGGGATAATCAATTATCCCGGACACTTTAATTAGTCTATAATGAGGCACAGACTCATTAGTTCCGTCAATTAGAAAATAATTAGGGATTAAAATTATTTCACGTGGAATCTCGCCGAGATCCCTTAAGTTGAAGATTGACAAACCAATAGGATGTACATTTTTTCCTTATGTTCGTGTATGATTGGGAAACGTATATTTTCTGTAGATACGTATATCTTATCTGATATATGTAAGTATTAGAGGTCCAAATTAGTAGGCATTTATGAGTTAATAATCATATTCGAACTACATCAATAATATGTAAATTTAAGACGTTTTCCACGGGCGGAGATATTGGCGGAAGATATTTTGGTAAGTGGTCCAACATTTTTTAATACATTATACTTTTTAAAACACGTTGGACTTCGTCTGGTAATCTCGATATTAAATAGGGTAGTAGGAGAGGAATTCCGTCTGGATCTCGAACTAGCGTTCACAGATAAAAAGCCTTCAAGTTTAATCGCATTTCCGTTTCAATCTGTGGATTTCCGAATAACCAAAGCAAAAATAGGTCAACGGCGCATCTTGTATAGATGTTACATTTGGGTATTTAAATAAAACACTTTAACGGTTTAAAACGCGATATATTCATTAAACTTATTTGAAAATGATTTTTAACTTCGGCCCGACGTTTCGGATGCTTTGGAGGGGTTAATATATCGCGTTTTAAACCGTTAAAATGTTTTATTTAAATGTGTACTACTCGCGTAAACTATAGACAGTATTTACATTTGGGTAGTTCACACACCATCAAGTAAACTTCTTGCTTGTCTATCTTTCTCTATCATAAAAAAAATTCTCGTGAAATTCGTGTATTTCCGGGTTTCGAACGACTTTAACATCTTCTAAACTCTCTTTACAAAGACAATGCAAGTTCTATTCAATCTCTCATTTAATAATAATTGGAAAAAAAAATGTGGGCGTCAATCGAAGGATACAAACGGACAAATTGATTGATGTATCGAAATGTGATGGATGAGGTTGTGATCTCATTCGGCCTCAGCTATTGTTCTTTTTTTGCTGATAATGGTTAAGGCGTGACGGCGCGGTCAAGTATTGGATGGGTATATTTACCTAAAAGAATGCGATAACTGCTTGTACAGTAATAAATAGGTTCTTTCCAAACATATATATTATAAGGTTAGAGGAGGATAGACAAGTACGGCACTCGATGGCAGGCGAAATAACCCAGTTATACATATAACATGTAAACTAGATGCGCTATCAATTTATTTTGGCTTAAGATATTCGGTAATCTATAGACTAAACCGAAACGCGATTAAACTTAAAGGGTTACTAAGGTTCCACCTATTCAATATCCAGATTTCCCAACGAGGTCGAACATATAACATTTCAGATTAATTATAAATTGGACAGAAATATATTGAACTGGATGGGGATGGGATCCACGACCCCTTGTTTGTCATGTTTTATTTTCCAATACAATTAAATTATTCAGGTGCTATGTGTTGCAGACAAACAGTCAAATCATTCAGGTTTTATAGTAATTGAGGAACATGGATGACGAAGGAGTATAGCAAGTTATGATAATATGATTTCGAATCGTTATGAGTTCATGACTCGAGATTATGAAACTAACTTTAACTTTTTTAGATGCAATAATTAGATAAGTAAATAAAAAAGAAGGATTATAATTTGATTAAAGCTAAGTTTCTACACTTAAGATAGTAGATTTTGGACATCTCTAACCAATTACCGAAGTAACAAAGGAACATTCCCAAAAACCCAATCTGTGCAATTTCAATTATTACAGTTCTTCCGCAAAACAAAAGCCAATAAAGCAAAGAATGCGAGATAAAAAGTAATTTCCTTTTTGCCTAGCAACGTCAGCCATGATAGATGTCCAGCTCAATACATCATACATTCTGGTTATTTATGTTCAGTCTAGAAGCCAGGGACGGATTGACAGAATTTTAATTGCGCAATACATAATTTAATTGCTATTGCGCAGAATCCTGCACTGTCCCTGTGTCTCAGGTACATGAGGCGTTCAACGCAAGGATTCCTAGCTTCGAATGCCGGGAAAACATGATAGATCTGTTTCGTTTGGGTACAGCTGATAACTTATAATTTAAATAAAACACTTTAACGGTTTAAAACGCGATATATTAGTTAAACTTATTTATCTAATATATCGCGTTTTAAACCTTTAAAGTGTTTTATTTAAATGTGTACTACTCGCGTAAACTATAGACAGTATTTAACTTATAAATTATTTGCTTATATATATGTGAAACCGAGTGGATTGTGTCCGCCCTTTTTGTAAGAAGGTAAAACAATGCTTCACTTTTTACACATGAATTCTTGTTCTGGTTCTGGATCGCAGAATGCGTTAAATACCTACTACAAGTACCTACTGTTAATCTCACAAATATTTATTTAAAAATAAACCATGCTGGTACTGACTATTTTTCAGTGTAAATTATTATTACGGAAAAGTGAAATTTCGTTGCCCCGCGTGGAGTATGGGAGAAATATTGTGTTTTCGTTTAACTGATTGGTTCTTTTTCAAACAAGTAGTAGATCAGACTTCTGTGCTCTGCACGACCGAAACAATCTGTTTCCCTGAGATTCGAACTTCGGTTTTCTGAAGCTTAACTGTTAGGCAACATATTAAACTTAAAAAATGTCTATTTCTATCTTACATCCTATATTCGTGTCTCCTAAACATTTAAGTCCGTACCTGTACGGTAGACTTAGAAAGGACTGCATTCTTCATGTCAACTCTATGAAAAATAAACTTGTTAGGTCTTTGAATAAAGTGTAGTACGTGGTAAAAAGCATTACGTTTTAAACTACAGAAACATGTTTTATTAAGGAAATGAAGTCTTAAGTTGTAAGTTAGTAAATATTATTTTTTAATGTTTCTTTTATTTTGTCATATTATGAAGTTCAAAACTTATGTTTAGCTTCATATAAGTTACTGTTTTAAATATCATGTACAGTCTTAATACTTTGTAACAATTCAGTTTCAAATAAAAAGTGTGTAGCCCATTTTATTTTTTCATGTTATCTTTAGCCATGAAATCAACATTTAAATAAATCCACATAAACTTAGCGATTTAAAACGTGAAGTCAAAGTAAAAAAGAAACAGGTGGCGCGGGGCCATATGAAAGTAAATTAAAAAGGTAACTAACATTATCCACGTTTTAAACCGTTAAAGTGTTATGCGTAAACTATAGAAAAGGCATATCATATTAAGAATCTAATTTAATAAAAAAAACTCGAGTAAACAGGCGGGACTGTGGGACACGACTAGAGTTTGTCTAATTGCTCTATTGTAAACCTTGAGTAGACACGATACCTAATAAGAAAAATGATAATGTATGAAGCGATAAAAAACAGAACACATAATTATTCGTTCACCTTGCGTTAAAATCTATATGTCTCGAAAGACAAGATATAATAACATTTGTGATGATGAAACAATTTAAATTACTTTATTTATCCCGCAATTTTTTAATATCATCATAATTTATAGATATTCTGCTATTTTAAATGAAACACTTTGAACGTTTAAAACGCAAAATATAATAACGTATTTACATTACAACATTACAGTTTATTTAAAAGTCTACTGCTCGTGTAATCTATAGACGCCATTTGACATTGCTTTATTTAGATCTTCCTCTACACATTCAGATCGACGTTAATAGGTAATACACAATATTTTCTTTGTAAAAATTTTGTTCTTCCAACTTCCGACCGTGCAACCTTGGACGATCGCTGACCGTTGCACTAATTTTGTCAACTTACAGTTACTTATACCTGTTATAATCGTTTAAAGCGACGCGTGACCTCAATATAAAACAAAAGAGCATCTCACAAAGACTTTCCAAATGACCGATTACTACAATCAATGAACGGATATGTTTCGAATGAAAATTAACGATTAACCGCGGGGTATATCCCGGGGATGAAAAAAAATTGAGCGTAAATGGATTGAAAAATTAATAGCAAAAATATCCCTTACTAGCTGACCTGGCAAACCTTCTTTTTCTGTATATATTTAGACCAAAAGTTGATTACCATAAAAACGGTTGTCGAGAGTTAATCTTAAAAAATAGACACTGAGAGATAGATACTGTCGGGGACATTGATTAAGAATATTAAAAGATAATACACATCTATACATATTTTTTGGCAACATAGAATTGTTTTTTTTAGTTTTGCTGTAATATAGTATATAGTAGTATTATGGATGTAACATTATTAATACCTTACTATTTGGGACACGCAGTCCACACTAAATGATAACAATTTCACCCATTTTCCCTTTCAAACACTTCGGTTTCTTTGCAAAATCTTATTATTAGTTTTATTTGTGGTTCTGACATGACTGTCTGACATGTTTGACATGCCCTAGTGCCTATGTCATACGTTATATAACTTTGTTTTTGCCCTCTCAACGGTCGAGACGCTTTATTGGTACCTACGCGTAACTAAGGAAGAATACATAATTTAACAAGATTAGCGGCTTACTACATTCTAGCTGAAGGTCCTAGCATTTTATATAGAACGCAATTTTATTAATCTAATCAGCAATTACTAGAAATTGTGTCGATCGATAACCCAAAATACGCTATCAATGAAAACTCTTGTGAAAGTTTCAATTTGAACACTTGACCGCAATTTCAGGTTGCATAATATAGCCGATATCTTGTTTTCAATTTTAGTGATTTTGTTAATTAATGCTCGTACTTAGTGCACCCTTTTTCACAAAATGTGAAATTATGTATCCCCAACACATAACACATGTTTAATTTTTTTATTAACTGATACCGGCAGAATTAGATCCCACGTCTATGTAAGATTTACAATAATCTAAGAGTTAAAATTTTGTCACTTAATAACAGTCGTTGTCACTTAGTAACATTAAATTGTATTTTTAGTTTATAAAGTGTGTAATCCCGTTTCCCCTTCGTGGGGCATGGGGCGAACACACTTCTGTGTCCGTTTCACTGATCTGTTCTTTAACGGGCAAGTAGTTGATCAGATTTCTGTGCCCTGCCTGACCGAATTTTTTTTTGTTTCCCTGGGATTCGAATCAAGAATCTCTCGCGCGTTACGCAATGCGCATATTCAAAGTTACAGTATAAATTTCAGTACCTTTTATTTCGTTATTGATTTGATTTGTTTCTTTTTTATTGTATGTAGTTTGTAACTCCGTAGTTGATGCTCATTGCACAACCGTTGTATACAATTAATTAAACTAAAATATAATCTTTGCATAATATATATGTATGTGTGAAATAATTTGAGTTTAATACATGCAAGTATTTGATTAGATGTACCCTTTCCAGGCTAAAGCATTTACTTAAATGTGTACTACTCGCGTAAACTATAGACAGCATTTATTTTATTTTTTCAGGAAGCATAGAATTAAACTTATTGCTCTGTAAAATAACCGTTCTGTTGTAACATTCGTGACTACGCATAGAAACAAAGTCATTCCGGATCGGAAAAAATAGTACCTATCAGTTAATCTCATCTGAACCACCCGTAAACGGTTTAAAATGGCAATCATCAATTAAATATTTAATAGTTACAATCCATTAGTTGTAGTCGTGACTACTTTTTACGTTTTGAATGGATTTTGACTCATCACTGTAACCTTAAATGGGCTTGGTGCTAGGCAGTTAGTATTTTCCATGGTAGGACTAGTAATTTCTAGTATCTTGTAATATTATAAATAATTACTAAATAAAAGATCTTTTTTCGCGTTTTAAACCGTTAAAGTTTTTATTTAAATGTGTAGTACTCGCGTAAACTATAGACAGTAAACGATTTTATTAAAAATGTCTTCAAGTACTATTTTTTCGAATTTTGCTTTTTGCGAATACGATGTCATTTTCAACACCAACTTTTTATTCAAATATCTGTCTACTAATACATATTATACAGCTAGAGAGTTTGTTTATTTATTCGAACGCGTTCATCTCAGGAACTAATGGTTCAATTTCTAATATATTTGTGTGTTGTGTTACGTATTACAGTATATTATGTTCGACTAGCTGTGTCACTTTGCGTAGAATAGTTATTTTGGCCGTCCAAATTTGTTTTTAGAAACCTCAACTTCTTTATAAATTTAAGCTGTTCTCTACGATGTCGTCCGCGCCCCATCGTTCTTGCAAGTTAAGGAAAGTCGAATCTTTAGATGCTTTAAAGAGGAATTATCCTTTCATACATATCTTTTGGATATCTTGAACCTTTTTCGCAGGGTTCGGATCGGAAACCCACAAAGGTGAATAATTTTCCCGGATTTATCCACATTTCGCTTATATTAGTCACATCGCGATATTAGCCTTCCTCGAATAACTTAACTAACCAACGAAAAAATAATTTTTCAATTCGAACCAGTAGGTCTTGCGATTGATAGTTTTTACTTCCAAGAAATGTATTGTTTAAGGACACTTAAATGCTATTTTTGATCGGCACCAACTATTCCAATAATATAGACCTCAAATCGAATACGTATTTCCCGTTATGAATTCCATGAAAATATCGTCTGACTAACCATCTCTACGTGATCAACCGCTAAACGATGCCAGGTTTTGGAATCGAACAATTATCGGAATTACGCACCGTAATAACAAATTACCACCGAGAGGAAACTGAGAAAAAAATTAGAGTATGACCAATGTTTCCTTGGGGTTATATTTTATTTCAGATAATAATTTGTTATTATTTGTATCGCCTGTACCTTTAAGTACCAACTACATAAATATTAAACACTTTTACACCGTTAATATATTAACTTATTTTTATTTTTTTACTACGGCCTGATGTAGGAAATATGTCGTCGAAATTAGTTTAAACTGTTAAAAGTGGGTAATTTATTCGGGTACACTACAGTACAAGTACATAGGGATAATATTGTTATCTGCACCCAATTTGAAATCATTTAAGATTTTTTTTCAACAATATATAGTTAATGCTTCGTTACACTTAAATGAGAAAAACTTATGTTATTTAAACGTGAATTTCAAAAATGGAACACAACTTATTAATAATAGATTCTCTTTGATGGCGCCGCCAGTTTTATTTTATTTAGCATGTTTTGATGTCATCCTCTATCTGCTAAATTGCAACCGTTTACATATCTTTTAGATACAAGCCATCCTCCATTAGTGTTGGTCAAGAGAGGAGGAGTCCAGCATTGGGACATCAATCGCTTAAAAGTTTAACTTGAATCACGTCACGACTATACCCACCGTGAAAAAAAAGAAAACTAATAAAACACAATCAGAAATGATAATTCGTAACCTTGATCTAATTGTGATGATTATAAGACGGTCACGCATAATCTTCTGATTAGGCGAATCGGCGATTTCTTATAGGTCAATGTTGAATTTGAAAGTAATGATAGGCATATTGATTTTTTTCGCAATTCACTCATTTTACTATTCAATCACAAATTGATTGAGTGCACTTACGTTATTGTAAAAAGGCGATCACTTGCTTAAACAAGTGTATTGAAAGCCCTTTAAATTATACTTTAAGTAAGTAAAGTACACTCCTATTCTGTATCCAGGAATGGAAACTTACTCGTTCGTTAGGCGTGTGTGTATGTACATACAGATATACCTAAACGGAGGGCCCCTGTAGCTAAATGGTTAAATGTTAGCGTTAAACGCGAGATGTCATTTGGGAAGAAAATTTTAAATTTTTGAATTGTTTGCTCATTTTTGAAAAACCATCTTAATAATAATAATCATCAGTTAGTAATTTTAAGCGTGTTGTAGAGAATTTGAATAATATCAAGAATAGATTATAATTACTTGGTTTTGTATGTATGAAAGAAAGAAACTAAATCTATCTTATTTTACTCCATTTTAAAATATAGCTAGGTCTTACATCCACTGTGTAATGTAGGCACCTGAAGTATGACTGCTTTTTTATGGATAACTGAGAACGCGTCTACCCCAAAAGGGGGACTAAGGATATAAGGCCAAGACTTCATAATATAAATATAGGCAAACGTAATTAAAATATCTACTAAAGAACCAGTAAGAAATTTAACACATGGACCGCATTAAGAAATGATTGCTCTATAAAGCAATTGTAGTAGTTTTTGTTCGAAGCAAAAAATTGTGAATTTATGGATATCGCTCTACTCTGGAATCTTTTAAGAGGATCTATTTACCACAGTTTATATAATTTACAGTAGGGACATTCCATTCTTTTAACACTGAAAAAAACGTTTAAGCGTAATTTTGCTTTTGATGTATCATATAAAGATCTAATTAGTTATCTACTTTAGCATTGTGTTTGGACATAAAGATTACTTTTAAATTTTTTATAAAACACTTTAACGGTTTAAAACATGATATATATTATTTTACATTTTCCGATGGCCGCGGCTGCTGCAAAGCATCCGAAACATCGGGCCATAGTTAAAATATTATTTTAAATAAGTGTAACCTATACATATCGCGTTTTAAACCGTTAAAGTGTTTTATTTAAATGTTTACTACTCGCGTAAACTACACACAGTATATAATGAGTACTTGTATCGTTTTAAACATAATTGAAGGACGAAAATATCAAATTACAGATAAGATATTATGACATTCATTATTGGCGACTGATCAGAAAACGTTCTGAGCTTGTCTGCCCTCCTTTGATTCCTTTTGTACATGATGAACCAATTCAGAAACTTTTTCCCATCTAGATGTTTCGTCACTGAGGTTCTTGCACTGTGGGTGAAACTATAAACGTACAATGTTGCCGTCCTATTATTGGAACGGCATGCAACAATGAAGCTGTTTTAGTACGATCAAAAATTGTAAAATAAGTATGTACTTCACACAAATTAAAACTGTGAAGACATTTCATATATATATGTGTGTGTGTTTTTAATAAAACATTTTACCTAGAATCTAGATGTTTGGTATGACAGAAGACAGACAAGCATTGTTGACTTGGAGGGGAATGAAGGTGACATTAGCTGGATTATGTCATGAAACACGATGCACTGACGATCTATTTTGTTTTTGAAAACCGAAACGCGATTAAATTCCACGGCTCTTTAATCTGTGAATGGTGGTTGGTGATCGGATGGATTTTCAACACACATTTAACATCAAGATACCTGAAAAGTTTTAAATTTATTACAAACATGTTAGACTCGATGGGGATCATATCCAAGATCCGTTGATTATTATATTTATATACATAGCTTCCATTAGACAAACGATTACTTAATAATATAATTAATAATTAAAATTAATAAAGCTCAAGTTGATTGAAATAAAAAAATAAAAATTATAGACGAAACGGATGTTAAACAACGTAAAATATATTTACTTAAATCCAGTTTAGTCCAATAATAATAATGAAAGCGAATTAAAAATCTTCCACAAACGAATATTCATAAAATAAATAATAGCTGAGCAGGTTTCCAAATGAAGTAGTTTCAAGTTTCCATAAACAGTTGAATCCTTGTTGAAACGTATTTCTAGTGAACTTTGCATACGATTTAGTATCTTCATGAGAGGACTAATGAATATTCAAATTGAATTACGTATACAGAACCTTTTTTCACTTTTACACACGTATTTAGTCTCTATTATGTCACTTTTTTTATATACAGGAGAAGGACAATCAAGCATCGGACTTATTTGCTGGTAAAAGTATTCTAGTTTTAGACATTCAATCTACGGATTGAAATCGTTGTATTATCTTTAGGTATAACGTCCACTTAATGAATAAAGGTTCTTATATCATTTTCGAGAAATCAACGAATTTTAATTTATTAGGTATATCTTATCTAAAATGACTAAATCCAAGTCCAAATTCAAAATTAGTCATTTTCATCTCTGTGGACAAAATGTCACACGAGCATGACTACCGTTTCTCTATATTTGATTAAGTTTTGAGGTTATTACGCTTATAATTTCGAGAAATCGATGTTAGTGAAAGTCGCTGGAATTTCGCACTTTTATTTGAATACGATATTTTGTACATAAAAGTAACATACACGATTTGATTACTTTGTTACTGTACTCGGGTGAAAAGGGTTAATATGCCAAAATTTAAATTGTTAAAATTTACATAGAAAGAAGAATAGCTGTACTTTGTGTCGTACTTTTCGTGTTCGTACTTTGGATTGGATTTAGGCATTGAAAACCTGTGCGCGACATAAGATTAATAAATTTATTTTATAATAAAGCTAGATAGAGTTATTTATAATTATTTTAATGTTATGAAGGCAATATAGGAAATAAGTAAAAAGGTAGGAAAGTTGTTTTTATATTGTACCTTTAAATTAACAATAATCAAGAGAAGTACTAAAATACAAAAGGTTGGACTAAAAAACCTAGAAAGTGTCTAAGTATTTCTACTAGTGGTTTTAAAACTAATTTATGTCTAAACCGTTTAAAGCCTCTCAATTAACGAGTGTCTTTTCTTTTTAATTATATTTTTTAACATTACGCTGCAAAATAAACACCATCTATTTGATATTTCTGCGTTAAACTCCATATTCCTGTCCATACAAGTACAACATCAGACGTGTAATTAAATCCTCCATGTAACATGAAGCATAATAATTCGACCGTTAAATAATAAAACGCAAAATTAAAGCCTTGGATGAAGAATAAGCAAGAACGTCACTCTAAGTTATAAACAGGCAAAGTAAAAAAACGACTTTTTAAGTTCACGTCGAGACTCGCTCGTAACCAGATATATAAAAACAGTACCCGTCTATTTTAAGCTGAATCCGCATAACGCGAACTTTTTAATACTTTTTCATCTCGATTCTGAATAGATAGATAAAATTTGAACTTACAGAGAGTGGGTGTCGGCGTGTCCGTAACGAGCCTCACAAAACACCGGTGTCAGTGGTGAACGATATCACGAATCAACACAGTTAACTATTGTTTGAATCACAAACACCCGTTATCCAAAATGTTGGAGCGACTGACGTGCGCTGAGCATCGCTGCCGTGGTGCAACTGAGCCAGGCTGAAGGAGGCATTTTGACCTTCGGAGTTCGGGTAATGAAATGCGATTGCTAGTAGGCAATACCGGTCCGCTTTAGGCAAAAGTGGTTCTACTTTTTCTCTCTCACACTTCGCGTTTTCAAACAATGCCAGCGAATTCAAATTATGGTTAAATAACCATTTTGTTATCTAACAGCTTTTGTTGTGGCGTGGTGAGGTAACTTTATTGAAATTTTCGAATCAATGTACCTGTGAAAGAGTTTTAACGAATCTGTAGATTAGAAGCTGCGACAGGTTTGCGCTACTGTTCGTCCTAATTTTCACAACTGTGGAATGTTACAAGACTAACATTTTTTTAGCTTTGGTTCCGTTTTGCCTGAGTTTTCAGAATTTATTTGCATATTTCTGTTATTGTATTCGTTGCAGGTACATTAACGGGACCGTTAAGTATTAAAAGTGTTTTCTAATACCTATTGAAGTTTCAAAATTATTTTCAATTAAGACACATAATTTTAAGCCTATCATAAGAATTACTAGCAATACTGCCTGTAGTTAAGGCGAGTAGGTATCTAGTGCATATTTAAAAAAAATACTTTTAACGGTTTAAAATGCTAAATGTATAGTTAAACTTAGGTATTTACAATATATTTTAACTCCATTCCGATGTTTCGGATCCTTTGTATTCATGATAACAGGATTATTATTGTTAGTAATTAAAAAAAATACTTTTAACGGTTTAAAATAAAAAATATATTATTTAAACTTATTTACAATTTACGATTAGCCGTGGTCACGGAGACACTTGCTTGGGTTCGCGTTTTTAATAATTTCTGTGCTCTCACAAACAAAACTTTAAATGACTATAAACAACCGGGATTCAAACTGTAGTAACTACTTACTTTAGTTACAATACCAGCGCAAGAAAAATTGCGCGGAAACGTTTTAACGTCTCTAAAGTCAACGTCAACTAAATCAAAGTATCTTGGCAGTGGTATTATGCTTTCTAGAATAATTAAGTCAGTATTTATATACTGAGATGTAATACGGCTTCGAGATAAAGCTATCTTTCTAGAATCTAGACAGCGCCACGTGTGGACTAAAGCAAGAGGCAACGTAACGAGATCGACATTATGACATGTACGTTTGAGACATTCTCTCATTATAATTATGTCGAAACTAGTCATAATAAAGTAATAAATTTTAAATTTTAATAAAAGATTATTTGGTGTAAACGGGAAATATATAATACTAGCTGTGTCACTATTATATATTTCCCGTTATTAGGAATCAAAATTTATTTTTGCAAACCTCATCTTTACAAATTATAGCTCTAACTCCATGATGTCGTCTGCGTCCCGTCGTTCTTGCAAGTTAATTTTAATAGATAGATTTTAATAACACTGATTTAAGTTGACCCACCGTTGAAATATCCAACGCAATGATTTTTCTAAGTGGAATTTAAAATGATGTGGACGTTCGTAAATAGTCCTAATCGACTTTAAAGATGGTATATTATATTTAAATATCAAAATTATTGTTGTGTTAAACAAAATCAATAAAAAATATTGGAAGATTAGAAGCAAATCGGGAAGAATAGATAAATATTGTCCGTAATTAACGGAACGTAATTACCTAACTCTTGTAACGTTTTTAAACACTATATGCAATAGTTACTTAATTTATTTTAAAGTAAAAACGCTAAGATAAAAATTTTACTATTTTATACTTCCTTTTTTTCAGTTAAGGTGAACTTTAACTGTTAAATTAATTATTTAAGTTAATTTTGTTCTTAGGGAAATTAGTAATGCACCTAAAATTTTTAAAATGTCTTAATTAAACAGTAATTAAGATAACGTTACAGATATGGCTTCTAATGATTACGAAGTACGATAAGATAAAAGTGAAAGTTGAAAAGTCGTTTATTAACAATATATTATGATTTATTTCACAGAATTCAAATATTTTAAAAATAATGATAAAGTTTTGGAAACGTGATAAGTTTTTGATTAAGGACAGCGAAATTTACTGTTGTATGACATGAAAGATATAATTTGTCACAATTCTAAAACAAAGAGTTCAGACTAATACCTATATACAAATTAGTTTGCAATGTTCATTTGTCGTGTCTGCCGAAAGTAATAAAGTTTAAAATATCATCTTTGACATTAAAAACAGACGACAAACTCCAAACAACAGAATTTCTACACAAAAAGACAACTTCTAAAACTAAACATTCGCTAAATACCAACACAATTTCCGAACAAAGAAATACCAACGGCAAAAAAAGAACTACGAATTTATTAAGAGTATAAAATTTAAAGTATTTCAAATTGTTAGTTTACTTTTTGCATTTCTCAGTACGGGTCAGGCGATCCTTTGATTATAAGATTTGTGTACGGGTTTATAATTACTACTTTTTGTTTATTTTACTCAATGCTTCGCTTGGGTTTTTTATTATTTTGCGGACCGTAGCGTTGTTATGATTAAATTAATAACTACCCTTCTAAATGTACAAAGATGGATGTTATGGCGCATTGGATTTTGCAGACATTTTAACTAGACTTGTCTTATAGTAAATCAATATTTACGTTTAAACAGGAAGAACTGCTTAAAACATCGTATTTTAATACTGCATTGCTATTTGACTTATTTGGTTAGTACTACTCAAATGTTTACAGTTTACTTTTGCTTTACAAGAACGATTTGTTTCAAGTAGTGTACAAGTAGTGTAATGGTATGGGTAGTACTACTCAAGACAAGTTGATTGTCCATTGCTAACCTCTTGATTACTAATCAAGACTTACAGTTGCGTGTAGTTAAGACTACGTTGTTATAGTATAATAATTTACGTAAAATACTTTTCACTGTGTGAAACGTAAACTTTTTTTAAATTTTTATCACGCCCCACCGCGACAGTGTAAATGCTTAGATTAAGTACTTACGTCAATTAAGTTAACTAATCAATATTTCGTGTTTCAAACCGTTAAAGGTATTTTATTTTAATGTGTACTACTCGCGTAAACTACATACAATTCTTAGTTTATTAACCGCTGCAAAGTTTGCGTGTGTTTGTCGCGTTCTTGCTTCGAGTCATATTTCAAAGAGATCAAATGCATTTCTCCGTAACGTCTAAATCAAACTTAAATAAATATAATTTGAAAGGTAATAAGATAACGTAAACATTGGATGTAGGAAGCCAAAATTGATTTAAAATACATTAAAAAGGTATTTTGTTAAATGTTTATGATAATGTGATTTACTTCGAGGCGTGCTGCTTTTGTATTGGGATATTTACGTCTCGACGGTCCCTGCTTGTGATGAAGGATTATAAGTTTATTTTTCTGCGTTCCGTGGTGTCGCTCTAATTGATCGAGCTATTTCTACAGATCATCGTCAAATTTCTTCAACCGTTTGATGCATGGGCCTCTAGCACAATGTAACTTCAACCTTACCACTTGCTTAAGTATCTTATGCCGGTTCAAGTTCTGCCCGTATCGTAAAATTTTATCAATCTACAGTGGACTTTTTATATAAATCACCTGCGATATTTTCTAAACATTTATAACCGTTTTTTTATTTAAATGTTAACTGGGACGTTTAAAATCAATACGAAATGCATTATGCATAAAGTGCATATTATACGAATCGGATGTGTTGCCGGATGGACGACCTCACGCATCCGCGGTCAAGCACTGACTCCTGCCGAACATGATTAGAGTTTTTAATCGTCGTTTAATATTGAAATATACCGACAAACGACTAGGTGTTTTTCATTGGAAAGCCACCCTTTGACTCAAATGTCTAGGGACCCTGATTCCGCTAAAAATACTTATCTGTCACTTGTTTCTTGTTAGTTTGGATTGTACTACCATGTCCACTCATAACAATGGCTAGCCAATCTCGACGTCGCACAAAATTGAATCTTTCCAGGGCCTTACACACTTCAATATAAAGTCCTAGAATAAAACAGCCGAGTTAACTTAATTACTGGAGTATTTGCATTATAAGAGATCACGTCAGACGTACTAAGAAAACTAAGGCTTCGATTGGTAGGCCCCATATACATACACTGTTTATATGCATACTTAGAAACTTTTTTTAATCTCAAAAAAAAGTTCTATTTTAAAAAAAGGCGCGTTCCTTTTTGAATTTTTGATCTAAATGTTATGCAAGAACTATAAATTTTACTTACCACATTCAAATCTTATATTTCTCGATTTTAATATTTATTTAAAATATGTCATATAATGAAGATAAGTCAGGTGTCTTATAGAAATCTTATTGTACAAGAATAGTTTCCTAATAGAAACCCGATTTAAATGGACGTAATTAACATAATTATCTTCTATTCGTATCTTTAAAGCTAATATCTTATATCCATGTTTGTATAAATGATGAATCTGAACACTTGCATTGTTACTACAGGGCCGTATTCAGTAAGTATATGAAATCCTTGTCCCTTTGTCGGACACCGCGCAACATTTCATGTCTGCTTGGACGATATTTATTTACATCGATTTTTATGACCTGCCCGACCGAAACTGTAAAGGTTTTTTCGGGATTTGTCCCTAGCTATAACTCTCTGTTGTAACGCAATGGTAGGCGTCTTAGAATATAGCTACATACATATTAGGAATTAGGATTCTACATACATAATTTTTGGAATAAGTAACATAACTATGATCCGTGCTGACGCGTTGTAACCGTGGATTCGAGTCCCGTCTGGGAAATGTTTCTTAAACTTAATGAAAATCTTAATGCTTCTACTTTGAAGTAAAGCACGCATAGTATTGTTTTCTTGGTATTTTCATTGAATTTTATCGATTTTTAAGTTCATCAATCCGTACCTGTTTAGTATCTGCTTGATCTAGGAAATTCCAAGGTTTATTTTTGCACAGCACTAAGTACTGAAGCGTGCCCGGTGCACTAAGAAAGTAAATGAAACCTAAATTGCATTTGCAAGTCCTTTACACTATAACAACGTTCTTGTGGAGTTAAGTTGCCTATGTAATGAGTGCAACCGTTATGTAATGTTTGTTTGCTTGCCTAGAGTCGAAATTTGTAATGATAAGATTAACAAAATATTATGCAACACTATATGACATATTCTAAATTTTAAACAAAACACTCGAACGGTTTAAATCGCGATTTTTATTCCATGGCTTACAGTGACAAACTATGAACAGTATGTAAATCGTCAGGTCGTAGTTAAAATAAGCTAACTAATGTATTTTGCGTTTTAAACAGTTAAGGAGTTTCATTTAATGTTTTATATTACGTAATGAAATTTTAAGATTAGACAACCTATGTTATTATTAAAATAAAAAAATACCTCTGATGTTAAAAACTTACTTAACTTAATAAATTAAAAACCCTATTTTAAGTGTTTCTTATGAGACTTATAATAATAATAGAATAAATAGAAAAGTATATAAAAGTTTATAAGAAAGACAAAGTGTGACACACCTTTAAAGAGACAACTAAACGCGTTATGCTAACAGACCGAACTAAAAATAAAACAAAGCTGTTTAGTCTAAACTAAGAGCATAGTCTTATAGCCGTTTGCACTAAACAAGAGATTCTAAAGTGGTTTTCTAGAAACGTTAGTCTAAAATATCTTCGACATTATTAGGACTAATAGTAAGACCATATTATTAAAAAAATAAAAATACAAATTTATATAGGTATACGGTATAAGTTTATTTTGGTCAATAAATATTTTAAATTATTTGGAACTTAATTTGTACTTAATAAGCGAAACATTTAGAAGAACCAAGAAAGTCCTGGCGCGAATAAACTCTGATCATTTAAATAAAACACTTAACGGTTTAAAACGCGAAGCATATTAGCAATACATCCGTGGCGGCCGTATAGGGCCGTAGTTAATTAACAAGTATACAACACGTGTTAAACCGTTAAAAATATTTTATTTTAATGTGTCTACGCGCGTAAACTGCAGACTGTATTTAATCTGTGACGTGTTAAACGGTAATTTGATAACTATTTTGTTTGTCACGTCCCAGATAAATTGGGAACTCCCAATACCATTAAATTTCCAAAGAGGCTTCGTTAGAAACACTGGAATCACTAAAATCTTTATATTTGTGTGATACCGTTGTTAAAGTGTTTTTTTTAATTTGCTTGATTTGTCTTAACTGCAATATTGCCTCATCAACGGCAGTTCCATACTTTTTATAGTCTATGGTTACCCATAGTACACAATACAAGTCTATGTGAGCATTATCTATGCACAGTAGCTGCTAAGCTGCTAATTAGTTGCCGAAGCAAGTGTTAGCTTACATTGAGATATGGGGGAGTACGGTGCAGTGTACTTCTATTATTGGACATGTAGATGCTGTTTACGTAGGGAAAGAGTGGATTCGAGGGAAATTAAAGCTTATAATTTTCAAGTACGATATTTATTGAAATGAAAAAAATATCTAAAAAAAAAAGGGAAATACTGGGAAATGAGAAATAACAATGGACTTAATTATATTATATTTTATATCATGATCCTAATCTTATCTCATCTTTTTTCGTTTTTGTACTAGCTGCACGTTTTCGTGCGTATGAGTGAATAAATTCAAATCCGACCGTCCTATACTGCGTATGAGCTGCCGAGGATGTATCTGTCTACGTGTACAGTGGGTAATATATAGATCCTTAAATATTTCGCTTAATACACACAATACTATCTAGCTACCTACATTATCTATGTAAATTATTGATTAACACTAAAATCCGTTATTCGATCGATGCGAATGTTGTGGAAAATTAAAAATGTGTGTTTTCATATATCAATGAAATTTTAAAAAAATAATTAAAATTTCATTTTAAAGATTATTTATACCAAATTAATAAAATTTTACTATTTTAAAAAACAAAGACAAATATGTTTTTATGACAAAAAGGACCTTCAATAAATGGAAGGTCAAAATGTTCGTATTGTAACATTACGGTGGACCCTATACTGGCTCTGGATATTTGGAGTTTATTTCTTATATTTTTATAACTGTCACGAACTATCGTACATTTAAAACCTAAGGTGAAATGTCTGTCGATGTTAATGCAAACAGAGATAATTTTCACCTACCTTGAAATAATGAATGCGGAAAGGCGGAAAAGATAAAAAATTGCAAAAACATGGGGGTGGCGTGTGGCCAATGTCATAGCTAACGATAATGATTAGCGCGGTATTTTAAGAAAATCGATACGAAAACCTTGAATTAGTTTTCCGAATTGTATAAACGCTTCCACGTTTTAAATGTTACAAGTCCTGGGTTCTAGTTCCGGAGGAAATTAATACTAGTACTTAATATTTTTTAGCAAGGCACGGAAGTCTGATTAACTACTTGCAACTTTTCCACTCACATTTTTCGAAGTTATACAGACATTTTTTGTATGCCTTAAAATAATACCTATGTTAATTCAAACGTGTTGTTATCGTTTACACCAATATATTCGAAACATTTGAAACTTTTTGTTTTTTAATATTTTACACATGTGGCACATGCACACGATGACACTATATAAATTAAAAATCTATTATAGATTAAAAAAATCACGACTCAGTCAGGACTAGCACCGGCATCTACAGCGTTCCGTGCTCTAACCAGACTCGGGACAAAAGTTTTTCGATTTATAATATATTTTTAACTTTTACTAAAAACCTTGTATTTACAGAGTTTTGTCTATGCCTTTTCATTTACCGTGGAAGGTTGCGGATTCAATTATATTTCATTATAAAAAAACCTATCGGTATATAATGAGAAATATAAAAGATAAAGTTTTCGCATGCAGTACGTGTCTCAGGGAGACTGCTGCTGCAAAGCAACCGAAACCGCGATCCGCAGTTAAAATAATTTGTAAATAAGATTAACTCATAAAACCCTCAATGTGTTTTATTTAAATGTGTACTACTGCAGAACTGCAGACAGTATAAACGTGTTTTACTTGACTTCTTTTCTTTAAAATCATAAAGTTTTATATTTTGAAATACTAAGCTAAATTAAGATCACATATAATATATGTCAAGGTCATGTGTTTTTTCAAGCGAATCTTCCTTAATTACTAACTGTTAGTTTAAATATTAGGTTCAACAGTACCCAATTTTGGACGTAAAGGGCCATAATCGTTATCATAAATGGCTTCAGCAGAACATTAACTCCATTACATTGTTAAAAGCAACATTCAGACAACGGAAATGCCAAAATTGGTGTATACACGAGCGTTTCGAGACTTAAGAATACAGGTAGGAGAAAAGGGAGGAGATGATCTCTGTTAATTGTATTTTAATTTAGTGAATCAGGAGTCAAGCATGTGGTTCACTTGATAGGTAAAATAGGCCATGTAACATCTCAATATAATCTAACGATCTGTTTTTGCTTTGGATATTCGGAAATCCAGAGACTGAAAAGTGATTTCACAGCTTTTCATCTGTGGACAGTGGTTCGTGACCCAGACGAAATTACTCTTCCTACCACCCATTAAATTTCCAGATTTCCAGACGTCTAACATGTTTTAGAAAAATTATAAATTGATTTGAAAAATGTTGGACCTGGAGGTGGGGATTGAACCCACGAATAGTTGTGATTACACCGATGAGCTCGTCAAAGTTTAAGTCTTGCCGGTGTTGACCTTTTTTAAAATCTAAAATCGATTATTAATTTTAAAAAAAAAGTATCGGACGTATAAGGTCGTGTGTAAACAGCCTTATCTCTATCAAATGTCACAGGTGAATCGCGCTTTAAATAAACTTGGGAATCGCTAATCGCGCCAAAGCACGATATTAGCTAATTATCATTTCAGTATAAATTCTGAAACTTTTACACAATTATAGCGAACTAAACTTAGCGAACTATGCCGTTGGGCTTAAATAGATTTTAATTTCCTGTCTATTTCTGTACCATTGCTATAAGTCATAAGTTTAAAACAGATTATGGGCTAATTTAAAATAAATCTGAAATTAAATTTACATCGATAAAATTAAAAATCAATTTTTAATAGAAAGACATGGCATCCACATGGCACCGTGCTGTTGCTCTAACAAATTGACCTACCGTGTCCTACACGTCATCGTGGAATGACGCATGGATCTCACGCGTAATTTTATTTGTATATTGAATAACATGTGAAAAATATTAAAATTTAATTTAAATAGATTGAAATAGTTTTATGACGAGATTTGATCTCACGGTCACAGTGTTCCGTCTTGTTGTTCAACCAATCGAATTTTCTTTATATATTATACCTTTTTTGCTGTGCTCGTGAGTTCAATTCCTGTCTATGCTTAATTAAGTATATACAGCATTAACTTACTAAGCAAATAACTTTTTTTTAATTAGATATCTTGAATAGAGATTTAGAGTATATTCTTGTATGTGAATAAGAATAATGCTATAAATTGGAAAGGGCCTAAATCTAGTTTTTTGTTGTTAGGCCAGCTATAGTGAAAAAACACTTTGTGATTCTTTATTAATTAATTGGAAAAAAAATCTTTGAACTAGACTAAACATCAAGGGGAACTAGTGCACTAATATTTGTTTTAACTTTTAAGGGTGTTTCATGGTCAAATCAAAGGGTGTGTTGAATGAGATCATCATGTTCCACTTTATAGTAATGGGTGATTTATAATAGTAAAGGGCGATTACTAGCTGCGGTCCATAATACGTTAGATAAGAAGTTTAATAATAATTAATTAATTATTTATTTATTCATTAGTCCTGTGAAAATCTCATCGATTTTGGTTGAGCCGTTTTATAAATGTCGGAATTTTCGGTTTTTAACTAAAAAGTTTGTTGATACGATCATATATTCAATTCATTCGTTTGAATATTAACCCATTATACCGTAAATAAAAATATGGAGTAATGTTTTAAGCTGAAGTATGAAGGACATCTGTGTGAATTCAAAAATGAAAAACGTTTCACATCTGCGGACAAACGGATTCCTTAAATTAAACCTTCGGATAAGGGTTGTATTACATGGCGCGCCCCTTTATACAGCAATAATTACAAATATTTTTATAAAATAACAGAAACATTTTAGTTAACTTATTTTAACTACCACCCCCTACAGATGTCGGGTCGTTGCATATTCCTTGTTTTAAAACACTGAACTGAACATGTAACATGTACTACTCACATAAGTTAAAAAATATTTATTAATTAATGTGTGTGAAATTTCAGTCTCAGCTGTCGGAACTAAAAGGAAAGGAAATGCAATCATACTTACTTAGTAGTACTAAAAAATGCAAGTATTGTTATTTCTAAGTTTATTTTCTAATCAACGTTACATTGCTTTAATGTACCGTAGATTAATAAAAATTGTTAAAAGGCTATGCAAGTTCCTTACTATACAAAAATAAGTAATATAATAAAATTGACATGATAGTATGTAGGTCATAAAATTCGTTTAACTAGTTTTATCACTTAGGTATCGTAAGGAACAGTCTGTGTTATTTTAACCGGAAGCGATTATTTTTACATAACATGGTTTTCGGGTTACTGCTGAATTGCATCTAAAAAACGAGCAGTTAAACAAGAAACATTTATTGCAAAGTCTGGTTTTTCTTTTTTTATGATCCAGAGCTAGATATACAGTACACACTACAGTACTAAATGTCCCGTCCCTATAGCTTTTGATTTAAAGGTTGACAAGTGCATCACATAACGAAAACAGAATTTTAAACTAACACTAATAATCACGGCTTAGCTGTCCGGTAATCTATTAAATAAAACAATAAGGGTTTAAAACTTACTAACAATTTATGCAGAAATATGCAGTAACAAATTATAATCGAACTCAATCATAGGCTGGCTGTTGGTAAAGGTACAATGCAATGCACGAAACAGACAAATATTTTCTTGTACTGCCACGTCGTTGCATGTAAGCCCGCCCTAATTCATCCGTCTGACAGGATCTGTCCTAAATTTTTGAAGCACCGTAAAATTATCCGAAACGAATAATTTATTTTTGTAAAAAAGATTAATAGCCTTCAGTTTGGAGGCAGAACTCATTGTTCGCAGCCAATTTGAATATAATAGTGTTCCTAGAATTCCGGGATTGCTTTGACCTGAAATTTGTTTCAATTTTATTCGTTTTTTTGAAGGCCTATTAAGTTTGACAGCCAAATATTAAAAACGCTCGTATTTGACGTAGTTGGTGTAATCGTAGTAATGTACGGTTAATAATCAATTGGGTGGGTTGACCTCACTGGGTCAATAATTTTTTTTGCACATTTGGAATTCTTCTGGAAATCTGGATCTTGGATCGGCTGGTAGAAACTGGAAACTCCGCCCGGTGGTCACGAACTACCGTCCACAGAAAACGCCGTCAAGTTGTTACGTTTCGGTTTCAGTCTGTAGATTTTCAGAATATCCAAAACAAAAAAAGGTCGACATCGTATCTTATTTAGATGTTATAGGAACCCCACGATTGTCTGTCTTCTTCTATTATACAAAAAATACGCTTGAAGGATCTTATAATCATTTAGAATGCGTGGTCTACCAATTACTAAAGCAAGATTTGTGATTACCTGAATGTCTTTAGTAATAAAATACCTGAAAAGTAATATTGAAATTATTTAATAATTGCAGTCTTTAATTCAATTTTTTGACTATATTAAATATATATTTTAAGCAAATAAAAATACGTATACGTAAAGATATATTCCATACTAATTATAAAAAGCTGAAATTGTATAAAAAGCGTGTCTCATTTTGAATAATATAATACCTGTTAAGAGATAGCTGATACAGATATGAGTGAAATAAAGGTAATTACCAACCTTCCGCGTTGGAGATGTCTAGATTAGTCATAGAAAGGACCTAGACAGTTAAGGTTAGGCCGATATCGGGGGTGAATGACCCCGCCCTCTGTCAAGTGGACACAGGCGTCTATAGAGTAGGTATTTTCAATAAAAAGTGAGTGTTTTTTCGTGAATTCAACTTAATTATTTTTAAATTAAAAATCGATTATAAATTGACAAAAATTTTCAACTCGGGCAGGACTTGAACTGGTATCGACACCGTTCCGTGCTGTTACTCTAACCAATTCAATAGTCACAAAATAATAAGATGTAGGACAATATAATATATGATAGGAGAAGACAGACAAGCATTTGATGTTAGATAAAATACCCCAGCCCTATAGCATCTAAGCAAAATATACTGCCGACCTAGTTGTTATTATTTTTTTTCGGATAATTATTTATATTTATAGTTTGATTTGTTTCAAAACCTTTTTTTGATTTAATTTCATGTAAAGCAAGGTACAAAAGTCTTACTGCTTATAATAGTGGTATTGAAAGTCAGTTTAAAAAAAGGTGGGAACATACTCTAAGTTTTTTTGTAGTAATTATTTTAAAGCATATTTACTACTAAATCTGTACCAATCAATTAACCTTGAGATTTCTACTCCAATTTTCTCATATAAGAAACCAACCGATCTTGAACATTAAAAACTTGTGTAGACTGCATTATTGTTAAAATTAGCTGCACTGGCATTGTATATACAGTAATAATAATATTTATAACAAGAACTTGTCTCATAGGCACTTATTTGATAAGTGTATCGTTGTTTTTTTTCTTATATTAATTAAAACAGAGTAAATTCTATTCATTTTTTGTTCTCACAATGTATTCCACACAAGGTCTACAAATGCTCATTACGGCGTCCATATTGGACCGCGTTATCTATTCTGCGCGTACGCACGATTCCTTTACCTTTGCATTTCTGCTTATGCACCTAATTATCCTTCATTATCCAATTAATTTGATTTTTTTTTAAATACAATTAAGAATTACGGATGATTTGCATATTTGGGATTCTCAATGCTTCTAATAGCCTTATTGTTGTCCACAGGATTTATAACACATTTTTTGTTACTTTTGCAATTGAAATAACCTAATAGAGATATTAAGATGTGTCTTTGAAGGACAATTTGAAATAATTAATAATTGAAATATTTCTTTTATATCTATATTAAATGGTGAATAAAAATAACGAGGAAAGTATATTAAATATTTTATTTTTATTTACATATTGTAATTAAATAAATAATCTATCTCGATGGTATATGTAATACTATACAAAACTATTACAATTTTTTAATTTATTTATTATATTATTTAGTTTACAGCGCCATCTAGATACTAAAATTAAAACTTTATACTTTTCTCTCTATACTCTTCCTTCATTATGATAAGATAAAAATGGCAAATGTAAAGTTATGACGACATTTCAAAGATGGCGCTTAACACAATAAAAATGTACTTAATATTCGATTTAAACTAAGCGATATAAAATACTTTTAAAGATGTTTAGAAATTTCAAATAAATATATTACCCCAACAGAAATAACTATAGTCAATTGAACATTTTGTACGTCAGGAACACCGCGTAGAACGGATACTTGAGAACTATTAAAAAATATAAACGTGCATAGTGACATTTTTTGTTAACTTTCTCTATAGTATGTCTATATGTGGGCTGTTTTTTTTTAATTTTTGCGAACCTAGGGGCTTTGCTACTTCAGATCAAGTTAATTAACTATTAAACACAATCAGTAGCTAGTCTTATAAAAAACATTTCGAATAAGTAATTTCTTATATAAGAATTATTTACCTACAATTTCACAACAATCCGTATTTATTCTTACATCAAAACATAACCGGCTCCCTCGCAAGTGCAAAAACAATATAAATGCAATATTGTCTTTATAGACACAATAAAATGTCCGTTGGAAATGAACGATATCGACATTTTATAGCTTTTAAACCTGCTCGCTGGTTATTGAGATATAAAAAGTCTCAATAATGAAAATGAAAGCAATGAAATCGTTTAGGGCGCTTGTTCATTTGTAAATTACACTTTCCGTTATTGGATGGCCTATTACGTATTTTAACAATTAGCCAGTGGAATATAACCGGGGCTTTAGTGCGAGTTTGATTGGTAACAAAAACGGTTAATCGTAGACAACAGATCGTTCTCTGCTTTATAGCTATAGGGAAAACACAACACTACCCATTTTAGTATAACAAATGAGTACGCAGTATACGCGAGTAGGAAACAATTTAAACAAAACACGTTTAACGGTTCTAAACGTGAAATATATTATCTAATTTAATTCAACTACAACCCGACGTTTTGGATGCTTTACAGTAGCCGCGTAGTCCTTCCGTCATCAAATCTTCAGCGAAGCATAAAAATTAAAACATGGTTCCTGGTGAAAGTGAATATATTCGCGTTTTAAACTATTAATAATATAAATAAGTGTTTTATTTAAATTCTACAAATATACTTAACGATATTATTGTCACCACGATTCAATGGTTAATAGCATTAATTGCCTTGCATTGCAATCAGAGCTGTTAGAGAGGATCTGTAAATATATAAACAAAGAAAGTCAGAAGAGCGTGGCAAAGAACTCTAACTACATGCCGGTAAATAAATAAAATCTTTGTCTGTAATGGATACACGTGAATAGTACACATTTTTATAGTAATAATTTGATCTTTCTGAGAGATTAGATGTTCTCCCATTAGAATCCAATCTTCATATGTTTATTTAATGTCTCAAAGTTAGACATAATATTTTCTATATCATATTTCCCAGCTCTTGAACATTTGCTTATTTCAAAAATTGTCGACTAAGCGAAAAGTCAATACTGAAACATTCGCTCTTGGCAAATAAAAAAATAATACCCTTGTCATGGCAATACTGTTATTGTATCTAGGCATTCATTCTATTTGCCAGAAAGAAAATACAAAAGAAATAAAATACACATAAATTGATGAGCGTTGTGAAGTTGTGCAAATCTGCGTTTTACTGCCGCAGTGTGGGTTGTGTTTTATGACAGTTTGTGTATACTCCCAAGTCGTGTATGGTACAAGTTTATAATCAACACAAAAGCTACACGTGGAGCATGGGGCAAACAAGTTTCTGTATACATAATAAGCATAAATAGTATATCGTAAGTATATAATACAGTTTTCCAACTGTATACTATGTACTAGCTGTGCGTACGACTTCGTCCGCGTGGATTGGTTTTTGGGCATCATATTTATGGTTGCAAACAATCTCTGCAGCATTTTAAATTATAGCTTTTAACCTCAATGTTGTCCGTGTCCCGTCGCTATTGCAAGTTAATCTTTAATAAATAGACTAGAGAATAGATTTTTAGGTCTCTTAAAGAAGAATCACTATTTCATTAATATTTTTTGGTTTCTTGAACCGTTTTCGCAGATCACGCAAAGGAAGCCTTCTGAGATAACTTTGCCCCGTTTTTTTTTCAAATTTCCTACTGTTTCTTCGCTGCTATCGGATGTTTTATAAGTATCCTCGATAAATGATTCGGTCAATATGAATCGAAGATCACGAGGTCTCAGTTCAAATCCAGCGTTAGGGCTAATTGGAACTTCTGTACCAGTCTGTAGTTAGAAAGAATATTTGTACTTCGAGGAGACTGATGCAAATCATCCAAACCGTCGGGTTGTAGTTAAAATATTTTTGAAATATGTTTAACGGATATATTGTGTATTTTAGACCGTTAAAGTGTTTAGTTAAAATGTGTACGTAGGTACTACTACCTACTAGTGTCGCGTAAGTAGTCGTCTAAGTTCTACTAAATAAACATAACATAAAGAGAATCTCCTATTCCTCTAACTTGCGTCCAACTTGTGGCATACTCTCGTGACAGCGACCTTCGGAAGGATCTGACCAATAAAAAGGGGTTTATGCGAAAAGTTGTTCAGCTCAGACTCATTGTCCACTCGCACTGAAAGCCATACACTTCTTATTTATTGAAAATTGATAAAGCAAAGAATACATCACTAAATACTTTTAAACAATATATGTACATCTAGGCATGTTACTTGTGTTTGTAACATTAAGTTTCAAACGCGTATATTTATACTTTTTTAAAAACAATATCTTATGCAATTACAATATTTAAATTTATAATCGTAAATTAGATCGAAAGAAGGTATAATGGGAAAGATCTAAAGTGATGCAAAAACTCAACGTGACAATTTTTTTTCCCGTTTGATGTGATTTTATGAAAATAATAACAAATATTTGGAATTTCGTTTATACCATATTTGCTCGTAAAGTGGATGTAATTACACCAATTTCAATATCGTAATGTATCTCATTACATACTTGTGCGATAATGTAATGTAAAAGGCACGTGTTCTTTTTCTTAGCAAAGAGGTTTTATGTCAAGAAAGTGGTGAATATTTTATGAATAAAATTAACTTTGGGAAATAAAATATAACAAATAAACATTTAATTCTTTAATTTAATTAATTTTGACAATAAATTACAACCATTTATCTATAACAAAAACACAAAAATATTAATTTACTTTATTAGTATTACAGGCTGTTATTGTACGTTTGCAAAAAAAAGTTGGCATCGCTTATTTGTGGACCAGAAAAAAATTCGCTCTTTCTTTTTGTGTATGTTTTATTTGAAAATGTTTTTTTTTTAAAAAAAAAAAAAAAAAAAATAAAAAAAAACCGCGCGGGAAAAAAAAAACCCCCTCCTTTTTTATAGCCGTGGCTTATAATAATATCGCCTCGGCTGTAATTTTAAACTTACCGCACTTATATCATAATGTACTATTACCGTTTCATTGATATGTTTTCATATATGACTATGATAAGATATCAGTGCTCTGCCAGACCAATACTATGAATTTTGTTTCTCTGGATTTCGAACCTCGAACCTTCGCGTTTAGCTCAGATTAAGGTTACGCATTTAAGCACTGAGATAGAAGGAGAGTACACTCCAAAAAATGTTTGTGGTTTAAATAATACTACGTTATTGTAGCAACGATGAAGATCACCTCAAAAAAAAAATAGTTCAGCTTTAACACCGAGGTAAACCAGCAAATATTTTAAACAACTTGACATTACTAAACGCCAATATAAAAACGACATTGATAAATGACGCAAGATGTAAAAAATGTTTCATAACTTTATTTTTCACTTCTAAATTAGCTTTCGCGGGAAACTTTTTCTATATATCCCATTAGAATTCCGTAAGCGTAAACGAAACAATATTTTTATGATTTTTAGTGTTCATTTTAAGAAATAATTAAGTTTAAGTAATGTTTATTGTTTTGCTTAAAGTCTTAATTTCATTAATAATCCCCCAGAAATTCAGTTATTTTACTTTACGAGTAAATAAAGATTCGTAATCACAAAAATATTGTTTATTTATATGAAATTAAAGTTAATGTCCACTAGAAGCAATACTATACTATAATGATAATGTTTAAATTTTAAACCACTCTTAGCACATTAATGACCAAATGGGTACTAAAAAAGCTCAACGTTATTTATTTTTTATCTCATATTTAACGATCTCTTTGCATGCACAGCATTACGAACCAATACACAACAAAGTAATCGTAATAGCATGCACACAATAGATTAGGGAAATAGGCACAGAAATGTGTTTGTATCATGATGTACTAATATCAAAATTACAGTGTTATCGCTAATATATAGTATAAATGTACTACCGATAGTAATTAGTAGTAAAATTAACATTGTTGCGGACGCAGATGTATGTAAAAAAAAATTACGACGCGTCGCGTTTTGAACTGGCAGAAATATAAAACAGAGATCGTAGTTTTATCCCCAATACATAATACAGTAATTCAAAGGTGCTCAGAGATAATTAAAGCCCATTTTCAACCTGCAAAACCCACTGTAAACACGAGCTCGCGCTTAACAAAAATTTCCTATTAAACTTTGAAACATCAAATAAGTTTGTAATCATGTTTCATGATTCTTGGAGTGTTTACTTGTTTCAAATGAGTCCTTTGAACACAATTTATGTCCCTTTAGAGGATTTCCGAATTGAAAATGCTTTAAATGTTTAGTGCGAGTCACCTTCGTGAATTTAGCTGAAGAAATCTATTTTCGGCTTGTAAATAGAATTATATCCGATATCAAAGAGTTGTGACTTGTAAGGTGAGATTCATTCATTTGTATTTCAGTTTTATCAATCTAATTTTCATTCCCATTCTAGGCCAATTGTTAAAATAATTGTAGCGGTCCAAAGTTCATTAAATATTTACTTGAGATTTTGATAAAACGTAAAGAGGTTTTTTTTTATTATAAACAAAATATTTTTTAACAGAAAATAAATTCCCCTCGCGTAAAAATACGTATTTTGATTTAGTTAAGTAGAAACGGTTTCGTAAATATTTTTAAAATATAATTGTTAAGGCAGTGCCTCGTTGGGGAGTTCCTTCGATTATCTCTCGGCTCTAGCAAAAACTCTACATCAAAGGTAACCTATAAATTGTAGCGTTTTAAAGTACTAAATGAAAAAACTAACACACACAGACGTCGTTCAGCATATCATTGTCTTTCGGGCTGTTCGGCCGATGTAAACAAGAGGAGGTCGGCCGAGCGATGGCCGTGAAAGCCTTACACAATTTACAACCGTCGGTCTTACGATTTTTAAAGGTTCCAACGATTTCTGTGGTTTGTAATTATCACGCCTTAATTTATATAAAATTGTCTCTGTACTATCTACTTTCAAACAAACAGAATCATCAAAATAGATTTATGAAAAACGAAGTTATGCACGAACAAACGTAAAAGACCGTATCTATACTAGTACGAATCGACTTATGAACTTCGTTGACTCGACTCCTTTTTTGAAGTCGTCAAAATTTACAAATTACTGCATACCTTCAGAAAAATCGTTTCGATTTGTTGATTATTAGCCATAAAATGCTACGATTAGACCAAAGAGCCCGTCATGTGTCCACCTCCTAAAATAGAAAAGTAAAAATGTCTACTATGCCTGCTTTTCTAAAGACTTATAATGTTCGCGTCAAAGCGCTAATGGAAACTTGGGAAGTTAAGTATAAATCTTTTAAGTGATGGCCCAATACAACGAAATAGAGCAATATACATGATGTTCATGTTTATTACCTTTCCGCTTGTCCATTAGTTAACAAAGTAAATATTACGGCCTCAAGTAACAACTCCACTGAATGTGTGAAGCGATATATCTATTAAACTAACTTTTTGACAATCTTTTTTGTTTAAATAAAACACTTCAACGGTTAACGCGATATAAATTATTTAATTAATGTGTATCGCGTTTTAAACGGTTAAAATGTTTTATTTAAATATGTACTACTCGCGTGAACTACAGACAGTATTTAATCTTTATTGTTTTAAAATTGAACCCCACTTGTATTTTACGCGATTAATACTCCTTTAACGGTTAAAACATATAATGTATTAGTTAACGTATTAATTGTGCTTGTCAAAGTTGATAATAAGAGAAACTGGGTTCCTACAGAACTGTTTCTCCAAATTCTGTTTCTTCATTCAAACAGATGTCGCTAGCGTAGCAGATTTGACCACAACTGCTGCAAAGCGTCCAACGTCGAGCCGTATTTAAAATAAATTGTAAATAAGTTTACGTTTACAGTTTGCGTTTTAAACGTTAAAAGTTAAAATAGCTCACTGTGTCATATTTCACTTCTGTTAGTATAACTTTAGCACAGTAAAAGCGAGAATTCCCAAGATCCGTTTCGGTCGGGCAGAGCACAGTTTTATGATCACAAATATAAAATGTACCTGTCTAGTGGTCGCTAACCCTAATTCTGACAGAGTTACAAGCTCATAAACGTTTAGGCAGGTTGTTTGATTGCACAATAAAAGATAGTTGAGCTTCGGCCTAACAAATTAGCTTATTATTATTTATGGAGTGTGTAAGAATTGGTGAGGATGTAATATTTTTTAGTCCTGCACAAACTATCAAGAAAACTCATTGAAAATAATTATGTAGCTTTTAATCTAAGTAAGATCTTTGGTGGACAATAAAAGTCATTTAAAATGATGATTAAATGCTAAAATAAATAATTGCCTTATTATTTACAAACATCAAGGATTTGAACATACGGAAGCTATAAGATCAATACGAAATATATAAAGAAATTTGTATGACGGTTTAATTAGAGCTAAAAAGTCCTAAATGTAGTCTAGATGTTTCCTAGTGTCTCACAACAAAATGTTTATTCTTCTAAGGAGCGTCTGAAACAAATCTGTTTCATTGAAACTATAAATTTTACTCTGGACTAAATAGACTTCATTCTTTAGTTTGTACTTTGTATTAAGGAGCGCTTACATGGGACATCGTAGGTACTTTATTTATAATTAACTAGCTGTGCCCGCGACTTCGTCCGCGTTAAATAGTGACTTAGGGTGGAATTAAGGCAGCCAATCTATGTTGTAAGTGCTACTTTGCCGCAACACTCTCACCTCACATCACTCCTACTCTAACTCCCACTCCCACTCCCACTCCCACTCCCACTCCCACTCCCACTCCCACTCCCACTTGTTTCAGAACTTTAACAGATTGAAACGTGACATAATATTGTTTTATGTTTTTACAAAGTCCACGTATAAGTATTATGTTATGATAATAGGTCAGTTTTCATAATCATTGAAATATTTTAACGGTTTAAAACGCGATATATATTACTTATTTGGAAATTATTTCAACTACATATTAAAAACTCTAGATAAACTCTTCGCCAAATACCAACTACGACGGAATAGATGGCGCTAGCGTAGCAGTTTTGACTTTGACATTAGAGACACCCTCCATCTTTAGTCTTCTCGTGACGGCTGGTGCCAATGCATCCGAAGCGTCGGGTCGTAGTTAAATGATTTCCAAATAAGTTTAACTAATATGTATCGTGTTTTAAACCGTTAAAGTGATTGTGTACTACCTGCGTAAACTACAGACGTTGCTTGAAAAAGTCTAAGTGAAACGAACACATACGAAAAAGACACAGGCCGCCAATAAATATCAAAGGCTTATTCGATTATAAACAAATACCAATTAAAGCTTGACCCTCGCTTTTGCGGGTTTGTGGAAAATTTAATAAAGATATCGCCGTTGGAGCTCTCGAGGTAATTACTTCGTTAGCATTAATTGCTGCTGGATTTTTCACCTGTCAATTTCTACTGGAGTTATTATAATTCATCTCTTTCTAAATTGATTTAATCTAGTGATGTATTGTTTTCGTAAACAACAGCAGAAAATTTAGATTGGAGGTTATATATTAAATAATGTTTTAGCAGATAAATAAATTTTGTTTTGTGATCATGCACTATATCTACCCATACTATAAAAGAAACTGTCTGTAATTTTCGCGAGTAGTGCACATTTAAACAAAACACTATACGGATTAAAACGCGATAAATATTAGATTAGACTTTTTTTTTAATTTTTAACAACAGCCCGACGTTTCGGATGCCTTGCAGTAACACTAGTCACGGCCAGTTGGACTAATATATATCGCGTTTTACACCGTTTAAGTGTTTTATTTGAATTAAAACTGTTTCAGTTATCTACTAACATAAATGACTCGAGTCGTCGCTTAGTTTTTCGTATTTAAACAAGTAATTAACTTGAAAATTTGGACTACATTAAAAGTATAATTGCTTCAGATAACCTTTTTAATCACAACAACAGTCCTTTTTACCTCGCCTACTCAATTCCCTTAGAAAATTGAATGTTACAAATACTCGTAAACCTTATTCATATTAGGTGCGGTTATAAAAACCCCAATAGTACGATGCCTATAACATTTTTATAGAGTTTACAGTTAGGACCTTTTCTTGTTACAAGTTTGACGAAACCTAATTGTCTAGAGACCCAATATGCATAATATATGAATTTGGGGTTTACTACAATAATAAATGATTATTACCCTCGGTTTTAGTAAGTAAGGAGCCATGAAACATTTATTTGTTAAATCAAGAGAAAGCATTTTTCTTCATTCAAAACAAAGACTTAAAAAAGAAAATATGGTTCTAGTTTTAAAATTGTTTTTTTTTTCATTTATTAAGTATGTTTTTGTAAATAAAGGTACTATTCATTATTATATGGTAGAAAAATTCATACATAGTACTATATTTAATTATCTTCTGTAAAGAAGAAAAGATGGTCGCTTGGCTTTGGGACCTTATTGAATCATGGCAGCAACAGATTGGAGAGAGAGTAGAATGGAAGCAGTTGAACAAGGCCTTGTCAACACCGAGCTCAGAGGTGTTTTTTATTTTTCTAAATTTAGGCTCTATATAAATATGTCATTTTATTTCCATGCAACGTTTCCTTTATTTGTAGGCTTCTTTCACATGTAAAAGCACCTTTATCGTTACGCAATGCTCCGCTGACTTCAGTGGGGAATGCCTTTTTTATTGCCCTCTAAATTGGTACTAACTCTTGTTGTCTTCTTAAACACTGAATCCTATATTAAACGATCCAATGAATCAACGTCTTGGGCATTATAGTGTCGTGGTAGGAGACTATTTGTTCTGACGTCCCCGTTCTTAGTTTACCTTTAAAAATATATAAAATGTTTTTTTCTTTCACACTATTATTATTTCATGGAAAGGGCAAAAATAATTTATTAGTACACATTGAAATAAAATACTTTAACGGTTTAAAAACGATACTAGTTAAAGCTCATTTGAAACTTATTTTACCTACGGCCCGACGTTTCGGATGCTTTTTGAACAGCCGCGGTCTCGGGAGTGTTTTATTTAAATATGTTTTGTGTTAGTAGTTAGATTTGGTGGTTGGAAAAGTAACTTAATATAAAAAATGGAAGCCTCGGTGCCTTAGAAATGGTAGTTTTATTAAGGTAACAAGTTTTAAAAGTGTCTGATAATAAAAGTGGCTAGATAAAGTCTAGATGTAATTAGATTACTGAGGCAGCTGCATGCCACAGCCACCGGTGATTGGAATACGATAGTGGTTGAGTTGTGGAGATGGCTTTTTTTATATATTTTATGTTTTAAATACTGTGTTAGTGAAGATTATTGACACTGTTAACCGTTTAAAACGCGAAATTTTTCAAATATTAATTTTAGCTAGTCAAGGGCTGTCCTATGTTTTATTTAAACGTTTACTATTCGCGTAAAGTAAAGAAAATATTAAAAAAATACATAATTTTCCTATTAGTTAGTTTTATGTTCTATAGATTAAAATCTTCACAATTATAGAAGAATTATCTTTATGTGTGTAATATAAAAAAAGCAATGATCTATACTAATATAAGAAAGCTGAAGAGTTTGTTTGTTTGAACTACTGATTCGAGTTGACAAATATTGTGTTGGATAGACTATTATCAAGAACGGCGTTAAGCTATATATCCTTACACTGCGACTAATAACAGCGAAGAAAATGGGAAATGTGAAAAATCACAGATTTTTTTATCTTTTAGGGCTTTCGTTGCGTACGCTGCAAAAACGGTTCACGGCACCAAAAGTTTATAGCCTACATGCGTCACTCAAGCACAATTTTAGATACATTTGTCTTTCAAAAATCATATCAACACTGTCTATAAGTTTACGCGAGTAGTACATATTTAAATAAAACACTTTAACGGTTTAAAAGGCGATAGAGTATTCTCCCCGTGATAACGGCCACTGCAAAGCATTCGAAACATCGGGCCAAAAATCATTTTAGAATAAGTTTAACTAATATATCGCGTTTTAAATCGTTACAGTGAATAATTATTTATACAATTCTAAACCTCTAATAGTTCCAACTCCATGTTATCTTAGCCTCATCCACTATAACAAGCTCGTAGTCTTGAGCCGTGAAATATTTAAATTGTAATGCAAAATCGCTCTGAATGGGTAATGCAGTTTTATGTATTCCCAATAGAAACTAGTTTTGACTCGATTTCGGTTTACCGAACGGAAATATTCAATTGTTTGCGGTATTTCGACCGAAACAAAACAATAAACCTGTGTCTGTGCTATTATTGTCGAGCCGAAAACGAATGGTCGTGTATCATATAGACTGAGAATAGATATGGATTTTTAAGAATCGTTATGAATTTATAGGTTATGTGAGAGGCAAAATTCACGTACAATGTAACGAATAATAATAACAAGGATTTAAATAAAACACTTTAACGGTTAGGCGATATATTAGTTCTAATAAGTTTAACTAATATATCGCGTTTTAAACCGTTAAAGTGTTCCATTAAAATGTGTACTACTGGCGTAAACTATAGATAATGTCAAGGACTTGAAGCCACGACAGTGCGATTAACCATTAAATAAAAAGGGAAGGAGGACTTACTCTTTAGTAGCTGTTTGAAGAATAATTTAACGAATGTTTTATTTTCTTTGACAATAAAAGTCTTCCTTTGATAGGTAGACAATCAGTTTATTACAAGAACAATTCATTTGGTACACAGAATATTATAATGTTATCACTGTATTCAATCAATTTTATATCCTAAGAAATACAATAACTCTCTTTTCGCTTGACGAAGATAAGAAAACTAATGCCTAGCGTATAAATAGATGCGGCATAATATAAATGTATGTTTAATGTATTTAACTAAAGTTTATTAATTTGTTATTTAAGAAAACTTTTAAACAACACACTTTTAACGGTTTAAAACTCGAAATTTATAATTTGTTTCAACTAAGGCCGGTAGTTTCGGATGCTTTGTAACAGTCGTGGTCACGGGAACTGTGTACTTAATAGTTACTAAATTGTAAAGTTAAAGGTGTTTAATGTACTACTCGCGTAAAGTATAGATAATACAATAAAAAGCCCATTTGATGATCTACTGGTTAGTGTTGCTCTGGTTCAGATCCTGTTATTGCGCTATTTGGAAGTATTCTCAAAATATTCTACAACTATTTCTTGTTAGGGTCGCTCATCATTTTCACTCAATTCACGATTATTGCTTCTGAAAGTGTCATTAAAAATACAATAAACGAATATGTTTTGAGTTTTATACCGTTGAAAGTGTATTATTTATCGTGTTCCTTCGTTTAAACTATGGAAAATACCTATGAGATTTTTTTACACTTTAAACACTGTCTATAGTTTACGCGAGTAGTACACATTTAATAAAACACGTTCAACAACTCAAATGTTTTAATGCGAAATATACTTCATAAACTTATTTGAGCCTCCCCCTGACGAATCCGAAACGTGGGGCTGTAGTTAAGATAATTTTCAAATAAGTTTAACTAATATACATATATCGCATTTGAAACCGTTAAGCTGCTTTATTTAAATACGACACTTTCAATAAAATTTGATACCCATAATAATTGCCTTATCCAATTTTCTTAACTTCTTGGTGAGGTACCGTTATCTTGAGGCAGGCAGACATCTAATTCCGTCAAAGTTATTTTTCGGGACAATTCACTTACTCTCATTGGTGTAGAATAAAATTGACCCAAATCTGGAGGTTTTCATGTAGTCCTATAGATATGGAGGATTGTGCCAACATATTTTTGTGTCCATTTACTGTTTTAAGACATAGAAACCTCTTTTCTGCTCAACCAACTCAGTTTATACAAATTTTTCTTCGATTTAGCAACTTTATGAACAGAAAAGTTAATAATAATCGTCTTCTGTTATGTAAAATATATATTAAATGGACCCGGAATAATAATAAAAAAAGTCTAGTTTACCCGAATGGAAGGCATTAAATAAAAGCAGTGTATAGCATCCCAATCGTTGTCATAGGTCAAAATTGATTAAGTAGTGCTTTTAAGTCGTTATTATTTATAGTTATTATTTTACCGTAAAAAGTGGAATTAGTCAAAGTATCTATACAAATGGTGTAAATCTAAACAGTTTGAGTGTAAAAGCTAATAAAAACATAATTTTTATGTTGGTTGGATTCAGGGAGGGGAGGAGAGACTAATAATGGAGGGAGGCTTTAGGGTATAAAACATCAGGCTGTGACTATTAGGGCCAAAGAAATAGTGTGAAATGTGGAAAAATTATTAATCTTGGAGAGTTTCCGACTCGTGCGCTAAAACGGTTCTAGATACCCAAAAAATATGTAAGAAAGAATGTATCTAATAATCTAAAAAAGCGTCAGCAACATTATGTCTTTAATGATTAACTCACAAGAGACGGGGGGGCGGACCACGACGTGGGTAACATATAGTCTAACGAGAATCGATCCAGCCAAGGAATAAAGCGTGTATTGTTGAGATCCTTATAAAAGATTTTAGAAAACTTAGTTTTTCATTTCGGTGGAAACTTGAAAAGCTACGAAACTGCAATTGAATTAAGCCTCGAAAGGCGATCGTAGTGCATTGAAAATTGTGCTGAGAGAGTGCCTTATTGTCAATCTAGACGGAATAGATAGCCATTGTCTATCAGGGAATTAGATAGCTAGATGTGACAAACAACTCAAGATTGGTAACCTCACCACAACAAGATACTTCTAATAAATTGTGTAAAGCTTTCACCACCATCGTTCAGCTTATTATTGTTTTTCGGGCTGTTCGAAGAATTAAGAAATTCTTCGGGCAATCGATGAGCTAACATCTCCTGATGATGCCGCCCGCTCATAAAGGAGAAACGTCGAGAACCTCTTCTAGCTTACGTCGGCCGAACAGCCCGAAAAACAATAATAAGAAAATACATCTGTTTACACATATATCATATAATAAGTATAAAATGTCTGTAGTAGTACACGTTGTACACACACACACACTCAAAAGAGAAATACTCCTTACTGTTTAAAACGCTATGTTTATAAGTATTTTAACTAAAAACTTCGGTTTCAGGTACTTTGTAGCAGCAGGGAGTTTACTAATATGTAAGTAAACCCAAAGCAGTATTTATCTAATATATTATGTGTTTTAAACAGTTTAAGTATTTATTTAAATAGTTACAATTGCTTAAAAAAATGTTATACCATACGAATACTGTTGGAGAAGATCAACGAATTTACATTCGTTAAGTACATTTTCTGTGCTGTGACATAATACCACGGAAATTATGTTTAGCAAAAAATCTTCTTAAGCAATTAGTATTGTATTTATTATTCTATAATATTGCGATGTTTTTATTTTTTCTCTTTGCCAAAAATTATATATGAGTGTAATTTTTACCAACCTTTAAAAAAATATATGTTTTATCTGTATTCACATTCCCTTACCAATACCCTTAAATAACGAGATGAATCAACGTAAATGAACAAAAATTCAAGAACTATAGTTTACTATAATATGTATTATATAATTATCCAGAACTCTATATCTCTTTGAAAAGTACTGAAAATGACACGGGTTTTCGCGGAATTATCTAATTTTCTCTAAAGGCTACTTCAATATCCTTTTCTCTCGCGTTATTCGATTTGGTAGCCAGTTTAAAAGCGCGATGAAAATTTTCCATTTAATAACATAAAAGGGACTTTGTTGGGATTTTGATACTTAGTTTGGAGTGAAATAAATTTCATAAACAAACATTATAGTTGATTTACCTACATTAAAGTTTATTGATATAATACAAGATCCTTTATAGGAGAAGTGGGAAAAGACTTAGCAGCTTAGCATCAGTTGACTTACAATTGTTGTCCCTAAAAAAAATAATATGTGTTTAAAATTAGTTTAACTGTTAAATCTTTACACCAAGTCTCATAAAGGCTCCTGGTTTCGATCCAGGGCCAAGCAAGGTTCTGCTAGCGAACTACCACAGATCGAAAAGAAAAAAAATCTGCTTTTCGGTTTCAGCTGTAGATTTCGAAATGTCTATAGGCAAAATAGGCTGACAGCGCATAGTGTGCAGATGTTTTATAGCTCTGGTGTTTCACCTGGCTCACATTGAACCCTGTGTTTGTTTGTGCTTTTCTGGAATAAAAAAATACCAAACCCCATCTAGCGGAACTTATCCGAGTTTTCCTAGACAATGATGCGAATTTTCTATTCAGTCTTACTACTGTTCTAGTATTTGTTGCTCCTTTAACTGGGAATTTCCATATAAGCAATATCGATGGAGTTAGTAAAGATTTTCTCTGTTTAAATAGCTTTTGTGTTAGCTAAATTTTCAATTATTTAAATATAGTACCTATTATTTTAGCTATACGTATTTTATATGTTGACCGACTTAGTACCTTAATTTTAACGTCTACTTAATCTAGCGTTCTAGGTTCTAATCCCCGGAAAACGCTGTCAGATAAGAACGCAAATAGCAGACTTCACATTGTATATAAACATTATAAGTAATTACGGAGGTAACATTCTACTTCACGTTCGCTTTTCAAATATTATTTTTAGTACTTAACCAGAATGTCCAGAAGTATCTAGTAATTTGGATTAAATGTACAGCTGTAATCTTCCTCGAAAAAGTAACTCTGATGAATAAGGTCCATTAAAATGTTTGCCTCTCGTTGGAAGCCTTCAAATTCTTTGTGACAATCGCAAACATTTACTTAGAATTAAAACTTAATCTACGTCCTCTTGAACTTCGTATCAACTTCAGTACCAAGCTTTGATTGGGTTCTCTACGTAACTTCTTATAAGTTAAACATACAAAAAAAACATAAATTAATTTAATTTAGTACGTAATTTCGATAGCCAATGGTGTTAGATACGTGTTCTCGAGTGTTTAAAAAGCTTGCGAGGACCGCGTCTATCCAAAATAAAGTTAGTCCGTAGAAATACGGAACGGTTTGTTTCGCGAATACCCAAAGGCAAAATAGATCGACAACGCATTTTGTCAAGAGGTTGTATGTCTAAGGCATTTCACCTTACACCATGGTGATAATATGTCCTCCTCTATCATAAAAAATAATTTACTAAGTACAATAAGGATGTATTAGAAATTGATTAAAATCGACAGCGCATCCTCATTAGATGTAATAGGGCATCGATAAAGTGAACTTCAAGTTCTCTCTTCCCTACTTTAATATCAAAACCAGTTTTTTTAGAAAAATGTACAGTTACACGGAACCCCGGAATGCGGAATCACTAATTCCTCTCCATTCCTTTTTGTGTTCTAATGGAGACCAAGCATCTCGAATGTAGGAGGTTGCAACTCAAACGACTGTACATAAATTATGGAGAATCTTGTCCTGATTTCGAAATCCCCCAGGTTAGATTTCTTTACGTTTCAAACGCTGTACTCATGAGGTGGTTACGCACTGATCAATTTAAACTATGTTCAACATTTACTGTTTTTTTAAATAATAAGATAGATCATTTTGGAAACAAACTCTGGTATAGAAATGACATCGTCCCCGTTTTGTATTCATATCAAAATAAAATATTTTTAACGGTTTAAAACGCGAAATATATAACTGAAATAAAAGAAATATATAAATATAGTCAACTTATTTTGATTTAATTTTAACTACAGCCTAACGTTTGCTTTGCAGCAGCCCCCAAACACTAGATTCCAATAACCATACCAGTAAACAAATAACATTAGGGACACCTCTTAGATCTGCAGTACAACCAAACATGGCTGACCTAAGCGGATCTAACAACAAAGGGACATCCAAATCCAGTCCCTGTGACAAGCCTGAATAAATAAAATAAAATGAATAGCAAGTTACCTAATATATCTCGCGTTTTAAGCTGTTAGAAGTATTTTATTTTTAAATTTACTACTCCATAATAGTTATGACAATATTACGGATTTCCAGCAGTGCGTAAAAGGTCTCACTTATTGCCGTGTACCGCACACAGTGATCATGTGAACCGCTTTTGATTTGTATCACAAAATTGTTCGACTCAAGTCGTCTTTTGTTTGATGCTACATTTTAAAGTTGATTCTTATCTTCTCGTATGTTTACAATGTATGGTACAACTTACAAAAAGTTTTATTATGCCAATTATAATTAACGTTTAAGCATTATTTACATAGACCAATTTAGCATCATGACTTATGGCATACAAATTAAAAGAAATGGATGCACCAATTTTTGTAGGCAACACGCCACTACGAAGACCAAACAAATTCGAAGTTGGTATCAGAATTATATATTATTTATTGCCAATTTTCTTATAATTGATTCGGAAATGACTTTAGATGAACTGAAACACATAGCCGACATCATACTGTGCCTTTACTATTGCACATTAATTGGGTAACTTATGGATCGTAGGTTCAAGTCCTGACGTCATTATCAAAATGTTATGGTGAAATTGCATCTAACTCTAATAACGTTACTATATTTAAATAGAACTCTTTAACGGTTTACAATGCAAAATATATTAGTTAAACTTATTTGAAAAGTATTTTAACAACGGCCCGAAACAACGAAAATAAAACTCTGTTTATGTAATTTTTAACTGATATACTTATTGATCCAGTCAGTAAACTTGGCGACATCCGTGAATACTGTATATTGGTCAGGATCACAAATCGGGGCGTCGTTCCTCCTAGCTGTGACAGATACTATGCCTCTCACATGCCAAGATCCGATGGCACTAGGAGAGCTGTCTTGAGGGGTGTCTGGCACGAAGACGTGGAAACCACCACCACTGTCGCCGTTGCAGGGCGAAGTACCTAGAGAATTTTATGGGTTAATAGCTGATACCCCTTTTTTGTGATGGTGAGAATGCCTAATGCACGCCTATGTCGGGCAATAGTGACGTGTGGAGTGAGGTAAATCGTACTACAACCTCCTCGGAGACATTAGCCGACCAGAACCATTAAACACACCATCAGCCCGCTACGGTGCTTTCGAGGGAGCCCTGGAAACACCTTTGCAAGACTCTACAGCATAACTGATTACCTAGAGAAATATGTGGACTACTCTTATTATTAAAATTTATGTTCAGTTTTCTAGAAGCCCATTATTGAGCGATAACTTCTCCAGCCTACGCTACGTTACGTAATGCGTAACAGCACTAGTTTGCCTGAGTAACTTCTGTTAGGCATCTTCAAATACACACTTAGTTAAATCGCTAACCTTATATCAATCAAAACTATTATTTCAAACTACCTGCAAGCGATGAAGAATTTTACTACTTACCATCGTTACCTTTTGCGCAAAACTTTTTGTCAGTAAGAATGGTAGCATATAGCAATGGATTTTTCTTGATACAGTTCCCTTCAGATAGCTTAAGAAAAGTCGCTTTATTCAGTTTCGACGATAGTGAATCAGTTTGGTCGAAACCCCATCCTACGACCTATTTATAAAATTAGTATATAACAATTAAAAATAGTGGAATGTTGTTTTAAGACAATGTAAAAAATACACTTAATACACACTTCTTCTCTAATAGCAATTTGGGACTTGAGAGAAGACTTCGTAACTGCGTTTTAATCCGTTGAATTTTTCTATTTGAACCATTTTATAAACATTTTAAAGTTCAATAGGTTGAATAATTTAAATAAAACATTTTAACGGTTTTAAACGCGTTGTTAAACTGTTATTATTTTTAACTAGTCAAACTTGTTTGTATAAATGAGTTACTACTCGCGTAAACTACAGACTATAGGAATAGTGTCTCCTCTCTCTGTCGCACGACCGATATATTCTTTAAGAAGCAGAATGACAAGCTAAGGTTTTTTGGGACGTTAAAATAGTAAAACTATCCACTGCTGACCTAAATCTACAGACAATAGGAATAGTCTTTAAAAAATTAACTTTGAAGGAAATCACAGACAAAAAGCCAAAAGGAAAAAGCCAGAGAGCATAGGTTTGGGTGGGTGGCGTGAACCGGATGCAATTTGGACGTTTCAATACCCCCAACATGTATCAGAAAAATTATGAATGAATAAAACCTTGTTGGATGGTGGGCATCGAACCACGACCTGGGAACAACGATAACATTATCAGTCCGTTGACACATTTACTGATTAGAGATAGATATTATCACTTTACTTACTGTACCATTGATTTTGTGACCAGGTAGTTGTTCATACGCTCCTTTATACCAAAGGCAGGATGGTTGTATATAATCACTAAATGTGACTTCCGTTTTTAATTTCAGAAGTGCTATGTCGTTGTGCAAATATGGTAGAGTGAATTCTTCATGCACTGTTATCGAATGCACCTGAAAATTATATAATACGTAAATATGTTTAAATACAACACTTTAACCGTTTAAAACGCGATTTATATTAGTTCGTATTTTCAACCGTTAAATGTGCTCTACTCGCATAAATAACGGACAGTAATAAATACGTAATTGTAAAAGTTCCCTAATAGTACAAAATACTTGTATATTACATAACTTATTTGAACTACGGCCCGACGTGTCGAATGCTTTGCAGCAGGTGTGGTCACTGAGGGGACTGGTATATATAGTTAAATTCATTAAAAATAAGTAGCTTATCTAACCGATCTTGTAACGTAGCTGGAAACCTATAATGATGAGTAATTTTCCCCGTTTTTCCACATTGTCCGCTGTTTCTTCGCTCCTCATTAGTCACATCGCGATGTTTTATTTAAAACCTTCCTCGATAAATGCCCTAACCAACACAAAAATAATTTTCAAATTCAAACACGTAGTTTCTGAGATTAGCGCGTTCAAACAAACAAACAAACTCTTCAACTTTATATATTAGTATAAATTTAGTATTGAAATTAAGAATAATCGTCCCGCTTTAATGAGAAGAAACATAATATTTACCTCTCTTTCTATGGATCCTACATCACCTCCAATTAAATTATACTTCCCTAGTACAACACTTAGGATTTCTGGTAACAATGGTGCACCGTGTATGGTTGTACAATGAGCAGCTGTAAATAAGCAAAGCTGTTAATTATAAAACACTAGCTGAGGCCGCAACTTCGTCTGTGTAAAATAGTTATTTTGAAATCAAAGTTTGTTTTTCAAAACTTCTCATCATCTTTATAAATGATAGATGTTAACCGTCGACGTCGTCAGCATCCCGTCGTTCTTGCGAGTTAATTCAAAAAGATGGACATATACTGTCTATATGTTTAAACAGGAATTTTTTTTTAGATATATATTCGTTGGTAAACAGGGCCTTTTTTTCATATCTACGTTATTGGAAACCCACAAAGAAATACTTTTCCCACACTCCACACAGTTGCTTCCCCCTAGTGGTCGCAGTGTAATGTTTTACGACCATTCTCGATAAATGGTCAAATCTACAAACATTATAAAAATAATTTTCCATTCGGACCAGTAGTTCTCGAGATTAGTGTGTCCAAGCAAATAATAAACAAACAAACTCTTCAGCTTAGATATATAAAAACAACTATACTAATGAAGTTATATTGTACTAATTTTTAAGAACAACAAATCCGCAGAATTGACCTACTAATAACCAACCTGTAAGAACATAATTCTTGGAGATCAGAGTCCCCCCACAAATATACTTCAAGGAGTTTTTATCGAGCCTATATATCGCAACGTGCCAGGGCCAATCTCCTGCCTGCGTGACGTCACCGTTTACGATTAACTGTGTGTATCCTAATTTCCGTCTGCCACACGACTGGCTGTTCCGTCTTTGAAACGTTTCTGCACGGTCTTTGTACCCTTGTATGTAGTTGTCTAGGTAGCCCTGAAAACAAAACAAATTGTGAAGTTGACGGGAAAAAGATATTCAGGGGTTGGAAAGCAATTATAATAAAACAAAGTTTAAAACGGGAAGCATATATTAATTAAACTTATTTACAAATTAATACAGTTTGATTAATATATTTTGCGTTTTGAACCGTTAAAGTATTTTATTTGTACTATCGCGTAACCTACAGGTAGTAGGTAATGAAGAAATTAAGTAAAACTTTTTTATTGAATATTTTACTGTTGGTGCTATGTTAGTACTGAATAGCTGATAACCAACGTGTAGGTTCAATTCCAGCCAAGTTCGATCTTTTCTGGGAAATGTAGACTGTAAATGTGGGGTTCCAATACAGGAATTTAGCTTTGTGTCTGGAACCTCCATCAATCATAAAAATAAAGTAATTAAAAAAGATAACGATCTATTTTTGCCTGTTAAAAGCGCAATTCAGGGACGGCAAATCGTTCATTCGGTTCGGGGCATTTTACGATCGATTATTTGTCAATCCATCTGCATTTATGATCCCGATCACTATTTTACTATTAATAATTAAAGCAAAAAAGCATTTGTTTGTTTGCATTTTGGAACGCGCAAATCGTCTTTGGATCGGCTTGAACGAAATCCGCCTGATAAACGATTATTGTGTTGGCCCATCAGAGATTTATCGTCCTTAGCATGCTAATATAACAGCTGAAGCGCTGTGCTTGTTTGAAGCGCAGTTAATATCAGCGAAAAGTGAACAAAAAGAAATTTTTCATCTTGTGGGTTTATAAACACGATGTGACTACATAGCAGCGAATATACAGGATAACACAACGGGAAAATATTTTTGCAATATTATATCTTTTAAGATTAACTTCCAAAAACGACGGGTAGGGACTTGACCGACGTCGTGGGTAAAAGCTTATAAAGGCAGGGGTTTGCAAAAACGAATTTGAATGCCCAAAATAAATATACTTAGCGGACGAAGCGCTGAAACAGCTAGTAAAAAATATGAATGCAAGATTTAGTACTAACAAGATATTATAACTCTTTTTTTTTTCTTTTGAGCATTTACATACCACTCTCGCGTTTTGACAATATTCCATGCTATTTATTTCCAAGTGGGTCAGATATGGCACAACAGAAGTGTTATCCTTGGCCCTTGGACTTGGAGCGATATTCCATTATGACTTTTGAAGAACCTAATTTCAATAACATCACCTTTCCCAGTTGATACCCTAGCGAAGGATTTGTCAAACTGAAAGTAGAAATATATAATAGATATAATCAAATTGGTACTTGAAATCTTTATTGCATTGGTCTGAACATGTTTTTCATATTTATAAGGTTGAAACTACCTTCACCCAGGTTTCATTTGAATATGAGGGAAATGCAAAAATTTTGGTTATATGAATTAATTTATGTAAAATATAACTCTCTACTTTATTAGAGAACAGTGATTATATAAAAGAATGTTGCAGAGATAATTAGATGTAAAAGGCTTAAAAACATATATGAATAGTTTGGTGTGGGTAAAATCGACCGTCATTAGTTCCCTCGTAAATGGTACTCGCAGAGACTAACTGGATCTATCATCATATTAAGCCTTACTTAAAATAAACTATATATTTGTCGTTTCAATCAGTTAAAGTCCTTACTCACCAATTTAACACTAGCGGGTGAATCGAACCTTAAGCTAATTCTCGAATAAACGGGAAACGATTTTTCGATATTCAAAGAATATTCGTTTTCTTCTTCCGGAGGTTTCCCTGGTTCATAATTAATGAAGACATCATCTGTGTCGTTGCAGGGTCTGACGGCCACGAGTGGGTTTCCCACTAAAGCCCATCTATCTTGAGCATTGGCTAACGTTGTTAGGAGTATAACTAGAAATATCTTCGACATACTGTAATTAAAGTAAATAAATAATAGCTATGCCCTTTGACATTTTAAGGCCTTGGGGCTATTTAAATATGACGTCAACGTTGAGTATTTCTGAGTACTGTCATGTTTTAATTTTGAACAAATTAAAAGAGCGCAGTACTTGGAAAGAACACGGGTAGCCAATTATAAATATTTTTATATGTAATTATCAAAATGTTTAAATGTCGTTAAAAAAGAAATATTCCATTTCCCGTAGGCGGAGGTCTCATCACCGTTCGAGTTTTTTTAATAAGTCTGATCAACTAAATGTTGATCAGACTTATCTGCTTTGTCCAACCGAAAATATAAATTAGTTTCAAAATAAGTGCCTGTCAAACTACAAAATATTTCTTTATGTATTAAAAAAAACTTTTTTGCAAATGTAAACATGAATATTGCTTTATACATGTAACTAAAGTAACTAAAAAAGATATACAAACAACTTATAAGTTAGCTTATTAATGTTACTTGATATACTTACATTTTATTGTCATTTGTTTGTATCTTCACGCTTTTATAATTCCATAATACTCAGAAATAAAACTATTATCTCACTAACTAACGGTAGACTTGGCCAACTCGGTAATATTAAAACGTGTTTACACCAAGCGTAATCTTCAGAAATAGTTACCGCTAAAATGAAAATGTAGACAAAGGTTGAAAATTTAAAGATTAAATACTGTCTATAGTTTACGCGAGTAGTAAACATTTAAATAAAACACTTTAACGGTTTAAAACGCGATATATTAGTTAAACTTATTTGAAAATGAATGAAATGATGAAACGAATTTTTAACTTCGGCCTGACGTTTCGGACGCTTTGGAGCAGTCGTGGTCACGGGGAGAATTCCTCCTGACTTCCCGTGTAACGTCAAAGAGACCCTCGATCTTTAGGCTCCCCGTGACCACGGCTGCTGCAAAGCATCCGAAACGTCTGGAAAAACTCAAAGCTTGATGTTCAAAATGAGCAAGGTGTTATTTTTAACAACTCGTTCATAAACAATATAATACTTACCGTACTGTATTTTCATACTTACACAAAAAATTGGTTTATTTTTAAGGAGAAGTAATTATTATATCAAGTTATATTAATTAATATGTTTGTTAAACTTATTTATTTTGATTACAACCTTGATGCTTAGCAATAGCTCAAGGGGGCCTCAAGATGGAGACTGCCCCTAATGCCAAAGTTTGCTACGCTAACGCCATCTGTTTCCTAATAATTGTCTAGGATGCAGGTCCTTATAAAACTTTATCACAGTGTTTTCTCGTTTATATAATTTAAGATGTTTAATAAAATAGGTGTTACGTCACGGCACATCAATACGGTACAAGCCCTCAAACGGCCTACTCACAGAACCCAAAACGATACTTCTAGAGACTGAAATAAAGTCCAAAAAAAACCGAAAGCAAGGCACCAGCAACATAATAATTTTACATCGCTGTATATATTAATTATAGGTATTATAAGTTATAAGAATGACAACAAAAACAATAAATAGTCAAGCGCATGTTTTCCATATTTCATAGTTTAGCAGTAACACGAGGAAAATATTCGATAATAACACACTGACCGGTCACAAACGAACTGATAAAAACAAACCATCGATGCATCTTTTCGATAACAGTTAAACCTAATTGTATAAGGTCCTGATATAAATGTGTTTTTACGAGGTAACCTTGAAGATTTTTTGTATAATCTTATAACATTTGGAAACCTGTCTTGGTAAATACGATTTTAAATATATTTTAAGCCGAATGGGTCTCACAATTTGTGGCAATCAAGTAGAAATCACACTAGAAAACGATGTGTTTATAAACATGTATATACACATAATGTATAGCAAATTTATCGCATAAATAGATCTCAAGTGGCGTGTGTAGTTTACGCGAGAATACATGTTTAAATAAAACACTTTTAACGGATTGAAACACGAAATATATTAGTAAGGATAAAATATATGGAAAATTATTTAATATTTGGCGCATGAAACCGTTTTCTGAAATGCGAAATGTATTAGTAACTGACTAAAATAGGTAACTAATATGTTTCCTTTCGTAAACATGCAAATATTTTATTTCAATTTGTTCTCTCGCGTAAACTTCAGATCATACTTAAGTCTGATACTAATTATTAATAAATAAACAAATATAGCTCCAGACCATTAGCGGAATGATTACGGCACTGCCTGCGATATTATTTAATTAAACTTTTACGTTAAACTAAAATCATTAGAAACTTGCGTTTACCAAACACTATGCAAAGTTAAATGTGTCCATTAGTTCTAGGGTATTTAATGAGCTTTGCGCGTTTGCTGACTCTCTATTTATTCGTGGAATGTCCTTTATTCGTTAATTGTCTACTATTCTGGGGCGCAGCCAAGTTGACAGTTACAAAACGTTTGAATAAAACACTTTAACGGTTTAAAACACGATATATACTAGTTAAACTTACTTGAAAATTATGTTAACTACGGCCCGAGGTTTCGGATGCTTTGTAACAGCCGTGGTCACGGGGAGCCTAAAGATCGAGGGTGTCTCTGACGTCAAAGTAAAAATTGCTTCGCTAGCGCCATCTTTTCCGTTGATATTGGGCGAAATTGGCCGGTCCTTGCATTGATTGACGCGAAGACACTAACAGTTTGCCAGTATGCTGCTTCTTGGGACAGTTACAAAACAATGAGAGATCTAGAAGAAAAATAAAATATACTTGCGTCAGTATCTGTCAACGCGATTCGAATATATTTTTGAGAATTAATCTATACTAATATTATATAGCTGAAGAGTTTGTTTGTTTGTATGCGCTAATCTCAGTTAGGACTAGTCCGAATTAAACAAAAATGTTAAGTTAAAAATGGATTTTTAACTATACTAATATTTTTTTTTTTAAGTAAGAATTCAGGATCTCCCCTTTCACTTGGAAAGAGACCTTTATTTTACCATATTACGTTTAGTTGTTTTTTTTTTAATTACCGTTAACGAGTATTATGTTATATTTATCACTATTTGTATCGACGCACATTTCTTATGTTCTGTCAGTTGGTTGGGCGATTTCTATACAGTATGTAAAAAATTGAGATCTTATTTTTGCATTGCTTATCATTACATTATAATTCTCTTTACGTGCCTCGAGTTCCGCGTAATTTTCCAGGTTCACCTTGCCGTCATACCCATAGGACATTCCGATAGAATGTGTTTCCGTGTGCTCACTATACTAATATTAATAAACTGAAGCGTATGTATGTATGAAAGAAGAATTCCCCCTTAAATGGTCGTTAAAAAAATGTCTGCCACGATTAACTTGCAAGAATGACGGGACGCAGACGACGTCGTGGGTAGCAGCTAAAATTTTAAGGAAGAAGGAAGGTTTGCAAAAACAAATTTTTATACCAAAATAACTATGTTACGCGGACGACGCGGACGGCGCGGCCACACCTAGTTATCGATATCGCGGAAATTCAAGTTAAAAGTCAATATACTTGTTTGTTTACCTATTGGAAATCTTATCAAAACTAGAAAATGACTCATCATTGGTGTTTCACCCACATGGGTTTCACAAACTTTCGCATTTATAACATTAGTAGGATTCACACTATGATGTGTATAATTAACTAGCCGTGTCTGCGACTTCGTCCACGAGAATCGTTATTTTGGGCATCCAAATTCGCTTTTGCAAACCCCTCCATCTATAAACTTTAACTGTTACCCCATGACGATGGTCGCGTCACTTCCCGTCTTTCTTGCAAGTTAATCATAAAAGATAAACGTTCTCAACATTTTTCACATTTCTCGCTGTGTTTTCGCTTGTATTAGTCACACATTCCTCAATAATAGCTCTAACCAACAGAAAAATATTTTTTCAATTTCGAACCAGTAGTTTTTGAGATTAGCGCGTTCGAACAAACAAACAAACTCTTTAGCTTTATATATTAGCATAGTTGTGTTTCATATAAAATGTTTATACACATATATAACACAATTTAACTCGCATAAACAGGTCACATAAGCACCGCACAAGCTCACAAAATTTATGAACACACAAGCGCCGTTTATTATGCTGACTCTACCGCACTGTTAGCAGAATGCAAATATTTTGGCTCGTCACACCAACATAAAAAAAGGTGGATTTTTTACTTTGACGTCATAGAAACACTCCGTCTTTAGTCTCCCCGTGACCACCGTCGAGCCATAGTTAAAATCATCCCTTCCCGTTTAAATTGACAATAATCACGATTTGGGCAGGACTTGAAAACGAATCCACAGCGTTCCTTGCTCTTGCTCAGCTGGGCCGAGAGCTGTGTCAATAGGTTGAAAAAAATCGACGATGACGTGTAGCTCAATTGCACACAGTTACAGCAACGGAACGATGTGGGTGCCGGTTCAAGTCCTGCCCGAGTCGTAAATTTCTTTAATTTATAATCGATTTTTAATTTATATAGTAACATGTGCAATAACATGTGAAAAATATAGTAGATAAGTGAAACGTTTTGGGGTATACATTTTTTTTATTTAGGTATTACTGTTTTATAACATAAAACGTCCTTTGTGACCCTATACAGCGTCAAGGGTGCTTAATCGCAAGAGTTAAAGCCATTATTTCGGTATTATACAGGTCGACGGTACGTCTGTGGTTGAATTAGGTCAATTATCGTTAGAAGTTAGCTCAACTGCGCGCAGGTCTCAATATTACCAACCAATTGTGCATGAATGCAATGAATTATTTAAATAAAACACTTTAACGGTTTAAAACGCGATATGTTAATTAAACTTACTTGAAAATGATTTTTAACTCCGGCCCGACGTTTCGGATGCTTTGCAGCAGCCGTGGTCACGAAGTTTAACTAATATATCGCGTTTTAAACCGTTAAAGTGTGTTATTTAAATGTGTACTACTCGCGTAAACTATAGACAGTATGCAATGAATTATTTTAATCATTCCAAAACTAAGTATTGTTTAAGTCTATCAAATAAAACAATTTTAAGCGTATACAACACGAAATACCAACTACGAGCTGTTGCGCAGCATTAGAAATGTGTAGTCGTAATTAAAAAGAAAAAAGTTTATTAGTTTCTTATGCGTTTAATTCGTTAAGTCTTTCATATAATCGAGTGTTACGTTAAACGACTTCTACGTGTGTACGTAAACTACAGATTGTAGTAATTATAATATTTATAAATAGTAATTATAATCTTAGTAACGATATTTTTTTCTAAAGTTAAGATAAAGTTTCTTCGCTCCCCTTGATCGCAGTGTAAGATTATAGGATATTTTTCGATTCAAACCAATAGTTACTGTTACAGCTTTATAATATTAGTGTTTTTAACAAAATGAAAACTCTACGCCTCTTAAAGTTATTTCATCTTGTTAGAGTTATTAAAATATTATAACTACACATTAAAAATATTTAAATAAAACACTTTAACGGTTTAAAACGCGATATATTAGTTAAACTTATTTGAAAATGATTTTTAACTTCGGCCCGACGTTTCGGATGCTTTGCAGCAGCCGTGGTCACGAAGATTAACTAATATATCGCGTTTTAAACCGTTAAAGTGTGTTATTTAAATGTGTACTAGTCGCCTAAACTATAGAAAGTATTTATTTAAAATAAGATATCAAAACTTATGCAGTGATAATCTAAGTATTCATGATTAATTAACGAAGTTTACTCAGCGGCAAGATTTTCCACGGATCACACTTCATAAGGTATTGTTTTAGCTTACAAAGCTGCATGATTAGAAACAGAGATATGAATTAATATTGTTAATCAATATGGTTCTAATATAACTGAGAACTATTCACACTCTCGTAGATTAATATAATACAGTTTATATAGAGCATAGCGATATATAACGCAGTCTAGACAAAGCTAGACCATCGATATTTGATAGTAGGCGCAAGATAATTGGTGATTCTGATAAATTAATATTCTACTGTTTATCATCGTTAACAATGTGTAACTATTATTTTAGAGAGTTGGTATTAAAAAAAAACCCTGTATCCTAATAAACCACAAATAACGGTTAAGAAGGCGAAATATATTACTTAGACTTGTTTATGATTTATTTTACATAGGCTCGACGTTTCGGATGCTTTGCAGCAACTATGTTTTTCGCGATTAAACTGATAAAAATTCTTTAGTAAAATGTGTACTACCCGCGTAAACTACATACACTATTTACACCTGTTAATTTACAGGCAAGTTGTTGATCTTCTATATCAAAATAATCTATTGTTTCTCTGAGATTCGACTCCTTCAGACCTGTCGGACTTTACACATGCATGGAAGCAAAGCAGAGTTGGTATAAAGCATGTTTAGATTGTGGTTGTGGATTTTTAATTGTACAAAGCCGAAATTGGTCGACAGCGTATTTTAATGTTATAAGACTGGGGCTCACCAACAATCAACCATATACTTATCTGGCCTTCTCAGTTGTAATATATATTTATACTCAGGTATTGCTTATAGTACTCGTAATTTGGCAGTGGCCAGGACGAAGGTAATTTCGAAATATCCGTGTAAAATATACGGCGATATTAAAGAGCAATTTTGTATATTGAATGTGAAATATTATGTAAGAGAATTTCAAAGATATAATTTAGTGGTAACATTTCCCTACGAATCTAGATTTTGACACTAGGGAGAGCTAGGCCGGACAAATTATCACAGTTACAATCACTGTTAAATTTTTCCGTTGCAAGTAGTACCTCATGTAACTAATAGACTTATATGTCACTAGCTATATCACGACGTCGGTCGCGCCCCATCCTCTTCGTTCTTGCAAGTTAATCTTAAAAGATAGACACATTTTTTTATATATTTTGAGTATCTTAAAATGTTTTTGCAGCGTAGTGATAAATAATTTTCCCAATTTTTCTCACATTTCTCGCTGTATCTTCGCGTATATTAGTGCTGTAAAGGATAAATACTTTAACCAACTCAAAAGCTTTTTTTTTAATTTAAACCAGTGATTCCTAAGATTAGCGCGTTCAAACAAACAAACAAACTGTTCAGTTTTATAGATTAAATTAAAGATTTTTTATGTTAGGTAAACAGAAACCACAAATGAAACTTACACATTTATGATAAAATCGATTTCTTTTCTTCGCCCCGGATAAATTTCTTATTGGGGTTGAAAGTTGTAATTGACCTTATAATTGTAATATATATGTTTTTTTTTAATAAGGAGTACTTTAGACCATAAATAACAATGCTAACGCGATGTAGGAGGTAGTAGGTTATAACTTTCACAAACAAACGTAATAACATTGTCTTATTACCTAACAATATATGAATATATTATTTTTTAGAACTATGTTTCTATATGTGCCTCTGCAGTCTCTTGAACCCTGACCTAGTCAAGAACAGACCTTTTTAGATTTATCACCGTGATTTCTACGCCTAGACCGCCCTAGACTATGCAGTCTTTCAACTAGCATTAGGCCACGTACATAATGATGTCACGTGCGGGCATTCAAAGACCCTAACTTATGAACAGTAATCCTCCCATTTTGGGACCCTGTCTGAATTCTGAGGAATTTATTTGAAAAATCTCTCAGGAACAATACGTGCTCGGCGTTTTGATTCCGAAGGTGTTAAAGTTTGTTATTCAATTATTTGATTCTGCATATTTGTGGAATAGCGGAACCGATTGAGGTTCGCGGTAGCTCAGATGATAGAACAGCAGCGCGTAATACTGTGAAGGCAGGTTCGAGTCCCGCCGGTTTCATAATTTTTTTTAATTTAAATTAAATGTAAATACATGTTGCTGTGTGAGAAAAATAATGTGGAACAGATTCATGTAGGTATGTTACTTTTTTATGTGGGCGAAAAAAGATAAAAAATAGTACATACCAATTTTATATAAAAAGATAATAACACGGTGCAAATAATATTTCTTAAAGGCTTCTAGATACCTATGTAATAGACCTTATTCTTATAACATTTTAAGAATAACTTTTATGAAACCTTAAACGTAAAATCTAAAAAAGAAAAGATAATAAACATTTTTAGAAAAATACAAAAGTCGAGAAAAATAGTAAGTTTTCCATAGTGCTTTTGTATATTGAAGGAATTAAATACAGATAGCTGTAACTTCTTTTCTAGTTTATAAACACAGTCACCATTTTTTTCCAAATCTTTTACCTCAGTTTCGTATAAAGACTTTTCTCGGTAAGTAGGAGACATCATTAAGTAGTAGTGAAATTTGATGTAATTACTTCGAATCGCTGTAAAAGAAATATCTTGATTATACGGGGCCGTAATGAGGATACTGTAACGCTAGTCTCAAATGGCTTCACAAAGACTTGCATTGACTAGAAGTGGTATTAAAGAATATTTTTTTATATAAAATATGAATATACATACTACTAATACGTTTCTTTTACCCTATTAAAAGAAACGTATTACCAGAAGATAATTTAAGTATTGTCTGTAGTTGACGCGAATAGTACACATTAAAAAACATTTTTGACTGTTTAAACGCGCTGTTTCAAAGTGAATTTTATTTAACGATTATTTAATCTACGGCCCTGACGATAAGTCGCTGTTCGTATGCTTTGCAGCGCCTGTTTGCTATCTGCTACGAAGCATAAAATAATTTGTAAATAAATGTTTAAACCCGTTAAAAATGTTTTCTTTTAAAGGAGTTCTTAGTTAAAGTTATAGTACTCACTATTTAAAATATAAACACAAGGAGATATGTAACATCAAAACATTTGTAAGAAAAGGTAGTTGGAACATAATAAAAATTATAAATATATTATAATTTTAATATTTAAATAAAATACTGTAGTAGATTTAAACGGTAAAAAAGGGAATGGAGAAGAAATACAGAAGACTATGAGAATAACGGCCACTCCCCTCAAGATGGTAGTGGTGGTAGAAGAGAACAACGTTGATACAAGTATAGTTTACTTTCTTAGTTCTTCGAAAGTGTTAAGAACTTTAAAACGTTTACATTCCACTCAAAACAGAGTAAGTTTTGTTTCAATTACTTAAGTAAGGTAGTTAAGTCAGACATTTCCCGTTCGCGAATGAATTATGAAGTCGGAAAGTTGATGTAGCTTACGTTTTTGATACTTGAAAAGTTAAAAATTTATGTTCCAGGTGAAATAAAAATGGAATTATATTTCCGTTATTTCATGTAAAGTGATGCTATAAAATGATGCTATCGATATTTTTATTAGGACTTGACTAGACCTAGCTACCTAGCTGACCCGGCAAACGTTCTTTTGCTATATTAAGTATTTCGACCAAAGTTGATTACCATAAAAATGGTTCTTGTAAGTTAATCTTAAGACACATACATATACCTCTCGTATACAACTACTAACAGAAGCCCTCAAAGAAGAATGTTTTTACTCGGTCTACACTTTCCATCCAGTTGGTCGCGGTGTGACGATATAAATTTTGAAGCCTTCCTCGATAAATCTTCATGTGAAAATTTCTTAATTCGAATCAGTAGTTCCTGACGTGCATGCGTTTGAACAAACAAACAAACGCTTCAGCTTTATAATATAAGTTAACTCTGTTAACTGCCATATTAATTTAGCAATTACTTTACCCGACTGCAAGTCCAGAGTTAAATACTTGAGTTAAAGAAATATGGAGATGTCATCATCATCCAAAAAAGATTTATTATCGACCTACTTTGGATTGGATATTCGGAAATCACAGTCTGAAATCGAAATGCGATTAAACTTCACGGTTTTTTCATCAGTTGTCTTTACAAACTTTTTCTTTCTTTAATGATCTTTACAAGCCTACCAACCCGTAATGGTATTTTTTTTATTCTATCCATCTACTTATTCGATTAATAACCGATTAATATTATTCGATTAATTATAGGATATTTTTACAATGATTGAAAATTATAAATACAAACTTTAAGCCATTTTTTACCTTCTTTTGTTTTTCGAATCCATGTGCTATTTTTAATTATATCTATTTTCTTTGAATTCTGAATTCATCTAGTATTGTACATCTGTGTTAAAAGTCTTAATAGATGTAATGGCTGGTGAAACGTTTAGCTATTCTTTCTAAGCAATTACAGCTACTCTTTAAGAAAGATTTTCTCTAAATAATTCACTACCCTACGATGATAACATTTTAATTTTTAAATATTGTATATATATGCTCGCAACTTGAATTTGATTCTATTTGTTCTCTGTGTTTAATATCGCTTCAACAAAGAACTGTTTAATTACTTAGTCCAAATTTTTCTTCTCGTACGTTTTAATAACGGTTTTTATAAAGTTTTGTACGCACCAACTCTAGCGTCATTTTACAAAGCTGTCTTTTGTAGTTAAGCACTAATATTTTACTCATGCTCTTCTCACCAGATTTAACAGCCCTATTTGATAAACGGTCACGAACGACACTATCTTAATAGTTGCGGGCTCAGTGGCATTTTTTATATGAAAAATATCAGCTCTTATTGTTATTTTTAGATTAAAAAATCTTTGCGTATATTTCAGAGAAAATAGAAAAGCTATTGATTTTTTTTAAGTGGCGTAAATAATCTATTTGTGGCTCGGTCCTCGACCTGAAGTTCTGGTGGCTGTACTTCACATCAGAGACCATTTAAGGCGTAGATCGGTTTAATCCGCCTATAAAATAATCTCTCAGAGTAATCAATTGATATGTAAAGTTTCTGACATTCAAGTAAAAGACTTTATAAGTTTATTTTAGTGTTTGAAAAATTATTTCCTCGCAAAGGCTTTGAAGATATTGCATTCCGTTTCCACGGAACTCCAAAGATACTCCTTTGTCATGCCGTAGAATATTAATAACTTGAAACTTTCGTAGGCCTCTGGACGAATTCGCAAAAGTTTATTAAAAACGGGGGCTGAAACGAGTTTTTTGCCGCTTTGAGTTAGTTTTGAATAAATAATTCCACTTTGGACTTTTGATTTTATGTTAACTGTGGAATAGCGTTTTCTTTGACTAAGCTCAAGTTGAATTTAAAAGTTCTACTCATATGCGAGAAACAAATTTTTATGTATATCGTATTTGAATATTTTTATTTTTATTACCGTGATTGTGTGAAGTAAGTTATGATTGTAGTTACTAGAATAAGTAAATCCCACTTATGGGGATACAAAGGGGATACGTTGAGAAATGTTCACATATAGTACTTAAAAAAACATTTTTAGACATTCAGAAATACACAAACTCAAACCAAAACACGAACGAACAGTCCATAGCTATTCAATTAGTTTCTTCGGTTGTTTTTTAATTTTAATTATATAGCAAAATAATATGTATTTGTAAATAAACTTACGATATCTATCCTAATATTATAAATCTGTAGAGTTTGTTTATTCGCTTGTTTGAACGTGCTAATCTCTAAACTTCAGGTTTGAATTGAAAAATTATTTTCGTGTTGGTTAGAGAGAGAGAAGAAACAGTGGTAATTATGGAAAAATATTAATAACTGTTGGTTTCCGTTAAGTGTGCTGCAAAAATGGTTTAAGATAACCAAAATATATGTATGAAAGATTGATATCTAACTAAACGATCTAAAAATGTCCGCGATTGTATATCTATCTTATAAGATAAACACGCAATAACAATGGGGCGCGGGAGATGTCGTGGATAACATACGAGTTACAAAGATGAGATGATGTTGCAAACTATAGAGGTTTAAAAAAACAATTTTTGATACCTAAAATAACCTTTCTATGCGGACAAGGAGCGGTCACAAGTACCTACAGACATAAAAGTAAACGTAACCAAAATCGAAGTGTTAGATTCAACAAATGTCATAGAGAACCTTAAACCAATAAAAATGTAACCCACATTCCAACGCTGAACGGATATTATGCAGCAAGATCGTCCATAAAACAGGAAACGGCTGAACGGAAGTACGTTTAGAAATATCGAGGGTAATCTTATAAATGGAACGAATAAAAATGGATGTACCAATGATCCGTGAACATAGCTTGACCGAACGAGCTCTGCTTAAGAATCTAGAATTTGCGGAGTTGGATTCTAAAGAGTTTGAGTTCTGAGAATTCAAGATCGAATCGTTTAGGCGTTAAGTACTTGAAATAAGAACAACATTTATTTTAAAGATTTTACAAATATTATTCTTATTTTAAATAATCGTTATAGAGAACAACTGCCCCAGCTATCGCTAACCGCCACTGAAGGTGTAGTATCGCCAACTTCGCCAGTGGCGGCTGGTGTTTTATGAAATTGGTGGTGAACTTTACTTAGGTACTTGCCAAATATTACAATTACGAAATTCAACAACACAACAGTAGACATAAAATATGTTTCTTTAAAACATTAAATCAATGGAATTACATTTTTCACATTTTTCTTAAAATTCGACAACATCGGGTGCTCTCGGGTATCTTCGGCCTGCTTGAGAACCGATTCATTTCTCAGCACATTTCTATGAACTAGCTTTTGTTTCACACGTCAGGTGTTTTGACTTATACATGAGGTACGAGTATGCGTTGAAACGCCTGACGCGTGACAAGTTACAGTTATATTGTACAATTTGTCTTTACAGGAAAAATCTTCTCGATAGTTTAGAAAAGCGCTCAAACTGTTTCACTATAATTGGAAATTGATTCTTATACGTATTTGTATATCTATATAATAAATATTAGAATGGTAATTTAAAAATAAAGATGAAGTAAATTTTTTTTAATTGGTGGTTCAGAACACGAGCGCACATAAGGTAAAGCCGCCACTGGTCACTTTAATATTTTTTTCAGGTACATAAAGATACTTACTATTATATATTTATATGCGTTCAGCAATCATATTAAAAATACAGTAACTTAACAACCTAGAATTCCTTTGTAAATAGTTCATAAAATATATAAACGTTTCTGTTGACTCGAAATTGTAATATTTATATAATTTTCTGATATGTTATATTAATTTAATGAAATGTCGTCGCATCATGTAACTACATAATATTAGTACCTTTACCTAGTAAAATACAAAGGAATTATTGTTATCATTATTATTAACTCTAAATATATAATAATTAAATATCGTTATCAAATCAAATATTAAGTCGAAAACATGATTGCTGTCAATGTAATATAATTTTCTGTTTGTCACTACTAGAAACTGGAAATAACGACACTTAAAATGCTTCTCATATTTTTTTTAAGTTAGAGGAGGACAGTCAAGCACAAGGGCTTCGCTTGATGGTAGGTGAAATATCCCAGCTTATAGCATCTAAACAAGATACGCTGTTAACCCATTTTGGCTTTGGAAATTCGGAAATCCACAGACTGAAACCGAAACATGATTAAACATCCCAGATGGAAAATTCCATATCCCTACCACCCATTCAATATCCAGATTTCCAGACGAACTCCAACATGTTTTAGAAAATTTATACATTGATTATAAAATGTTGTACCCGGTGGGTATCAAACCCACGACCCGTAGGTTATTAACTTACCATTGCACCAACGAGACCGTAAAAAAATATATGTATATAATAAACCCTTGAAAGTGAACCAACTGTTGGTTGAATAAAATACGCAGTAAAGATAAAGATTACTTAAAAAATCCTCCCACAGAATATATAGCGCGTGGTCATGACAGACGAGTCATTAGAGAAAGTTTTATGTGTGCACTTTATCACGGGAAGACGCACCCCTACTACGATATCTAATCTTGAAAACTCGAACGAAGTTTCTAACCGCGTCCGATACGTTTCTCTTTGTGACAAGGCGAGGGCTCGCACCGTACTAAAACTAGACAACTAGCAAGTAGAGACTATACGCTGATTTTTAGTGATACACTGCTACTTCTAGACCGTCGTTAGACGTAGCGATATTTTTGAAAATTGGGTCCGTGTGTTGACGCACAAGTCCACAACAAATAGGAGCCTTTTTTTTAATTTTATTTATTTTAAAGTAGTTATTATTAGTTTTCGTAACACGAATTTCGTGATTCGTCGAAAATAAAAATGTTAAACCTACATATGGAAATAGTGGAACTGAAGACCATAAAGTATTTGTACGCTTATGCTAATGTTGCTCCTTGTCCGTGTATTATGGTATATAATACAAAGTGGCCTAAGCAACTTTTTGTAAGAAATAAGTTAGTGAGGTTTAGTGGCAATATTTGAAGTTAATTTTGAAATTGACTTCTTTTGTATCTTATGTCTGTGGTAAGGGAATATTTACATTGGTAAAGTGACCTTTTCTCAATTATTACATTTACAGACTCAAGGTACACAGGTCTATACCATATAAAATACTTTTATGCTGTCTATTCACCTGCTCCTTGAAAAAGCAATTCAATTTGGTTTTCTCTTTGGTACCCGAATATGTATTAATTCGTTGATAATTTTTTCCCAAAATCTGTACAGCAGCTAACCACGTGCCAGGATATGGGCATAAACAACGCTGACCCGTATTAGCTGGGACGATGCCAAATACGCAATAAGCGAAGTTCGCCTATTTGTGTACCACAGTATACGAAGCTACAGTAGGGATTTACAAAGATTTATTTTTCTTTTGAAAATTAAGTATTGTCTAATATTTCAGCTCAGTAAATATAAAACAAAACGTAACGAATAATATGTCATTAGGTTTGTTCTAAGGTATTCATTTCAGACAATTAATCTAAAATCTAACGATTTACGAATTACACGATTAGTTAAAGTACATAATTATGTTATACCAATTTAGACAGTATATAGTTACTGAAGCTCAAAACGAATCTAGTAATTTACTTTATTTCACTGAAATTAAAACATCAGGTAAATAAATATATCTAGAGCAATGATTAAGTATGATTAACTTTTTGTACAAAACCGCTGCGTGTATTAAATTTGGCGTTGTTATATTTGAGTTACTGTTCACGTGACACTTAGTTGTTCTGTCAATAATAATTGTGCTGTAGCTTGCTCTCTCGAACTTGTTTGTTTCTGGGTTATGTGTATACCAATACGGAATAATGTCATTTAATTAAGGTTTTTATTATTTTTGGTGTTAGAGATTTTTACCAAGAACGTTAACGAACTTGGGGTACGAACTGTATAGCATATTTTAGGAACGAACCAAATGTCCCGAGTGGGAAAAAAAGGTATAAAAAAATAGATAGTAAGGGTTGTTTATTGTACTGTAAAATACTGTAACTACTATATTTTGAACTTGCGTCCCGTATACAAAAGAAACACCCTTAAATTATGTGCGCGCTTTTTCATTCACTTTCAAGTGTTTTACATGAATTTTCCATAAATACTATTTCTTTTAAAAGGTGTTCGTAAACCCACAGAACGTGCTATGTATTAAACCGTTTGGGACTGAATTAAAATACTTCTAAAACGAATACATCGTTTCTATATACACTTTAATACAAAACTATAAAAATACATCTATTTTATACTTAACTCGTTTGATATGTAAAAACTTACAAGATAGTTCTATAGAATTTTTGTATTTTTTACATCTGTAAAAATTCTAAATTCAAATGTGTGTGGACACAGTGGATACAGACACATTGGAAACGCCGGGCTTTACTGTGGTCTTTTCTTCTCTCGGGGACCTTTTCGGACCAAACCAAATCTTTTGTAGCGCACAGGCCGGGGCTTCGACAAAGAGATGAAGCGGAAGTGATACTAAATATGTTGTACACACAATTCCAGCGTAAAGCATTATCTGAAACAAAAGATGACAATTAAAAAAAAATATATACCATATTATTAAACTTATATTATCTTAATAATTTAAAAATCGAAAAAAAATAAGAAAGATAATATCTTTTTTTATAATATACTATACTAAGTGAGGGTTTTTTTAATAAATTAAACAAGATTTCAAGAGTATTAGAATAAAATAGAACAGTTTAAATGGATTTGTGGTATCTTCTCAATTATTAAACAAAGGTTACGTTAATTTATTTTTTTAATTAATGCTGGAACGGTGTGTGTTTCAAATAAGCACATTACATATTAGTTTGTGTAACGATAATGTTTACTACTGATACAATATTTGGTTATCATAATTTATTATGAATTTATAAATTATCATTATTTACATATTAGTGCGAATGAGAGCCATATTTGCTACACGCTTATACCAAGGGTTCAATTAGGTATATTGAAAAATGTAACCTAGTAATCATTACGAGATACACTCCATATAAAAATCATGCCTTTAAATCAACTTTATTGTGTGTGTGTAAATGAAACTAGTCTTAGTCTACCCAAACCTCCTCGTTACTTAAAAGTGGAATTTATACTACAATCTTATCCCGACATCAGAGATCTCGAATCGCATTTTCTTGAGAACTTCGATCAACTTATTCGACGAATAACCGACTTATTTGCGTATTGTATTGCTTAAACATTGTATTAAGATGTTATCGGGAATCGAAAGGATTGCGGTTTAAAAGAAAGTTGTATCGAATATAAGATAACGGAGTATAAAGAAAATGAACTGATATTTCTAGAACTACTTATAGCCCGTGACGTCGTTCGTGTGGATTAGTGGTTTGTGGTAGAGTTTTTTTTATTATAGAGGAGGACAAACAAGCCGTGGTTAACGGCTGTTATTTATAAAGTCGAGTTGTTGGCAACAATAAATATTGATGCCCAAATTAAATATTCCGAGCGGACGAAGTCGCGGGCACAGTCAGTGTGTGAATATGTCGAACAGCTTATCAAGCTAGGGTATATATTTGAAATATTTATTTCTTTTAAACAAAACACTTGACGGTTTAAAACGCGATTTATTAGTTAAACATATTTGAAAATTATTTTTAACTTCGGGCAGTCTCCCCGTGACCACGGCTGCTGCAAAGCATTCGAAACGTCGGGCCGAAGTTACACATAATTTTCAAATAAGTTTCACTAATATATCGCGTATAATTTAAAAATCGAAAATAAATTGAAAAAATTTTCGACTCGGGCAGGACTTGAACCGGCATCGTCAAAAAGAGCAACAGCACGGAAAGCTGACGATGCCGGTTCAAGTCCTGCCCGAGTCGAAAATTTTTTCAATTTATTTTCGATTTTTAAATTATATAGTGCCTTCATGTGCAATAACATGTGAAAAATATTAATGTTTTCAAACGTAATAATCGCTTTTAAACCGTTAAAGTGTTTTATTGAAATGTATACTACTCGCGTAAACACAGACAGTATATATTTATTTCTACTCCGTCACTCTATCCCCATAGTTAGTTTTTAAGGTACTTTATTTTTTTATGGCAGTAATGTTATATAACAAAAATAAAAGACAATGCATTTAGTACTCACAGCTGTATAGTCTGTAGCATAGAAAGACCGTCTCATTTGACCACCATACGTTCTGAGCACAGTAGCATGTACCAGCATAGCACAGTAGGACATTCTTCCGAGGGGCTGTAACGGACCCCATTCCACTGAACCGACGTAGAATTCTGGAAAAAAACATGATTAGTGATTTTTTACTATCCAAAGCCGACAACGTATCATTTTTAGATGTTCTATCATCTACCAATCAAATGCGTGTCCTCTATCATAAAGAAACTAAAGTACAAATTTAACAAAGTAAAGACACAGGAGAAGGCTAGTATATCAAGTTATTGTGTTTCCCGTATTTCTTGGTCGGAAAGCCTTTCAAACTCTTCACGTTAATTATTTTTATGGTGTAAGCGACCTTACAAAGCTACTCAGTAAATTTAATAAAAAAGAAGATTTATTTTCTAAACCCGGAGCCGCACGCAAATAAATAAACGTGTTAACGTACAAGCTCAAGAAACACGGGGCGTGTGAATAAGTTGAACGAACACGACCGAGGTAAGGGGAAATACAAACGAAGCGATTTATTTATCATTTTTGCGACTTTTTTTTAAGAAGAAAATGACAAAAAACTAAGAATTTTCTTTCATCTCAAAAATAATTTACGAATGCGCTATTTTCAATGTTATAGACGTATAAAAATACGTCTTATAGATAACGACTATGAACACTTTGACATTATATGTATGTGTAAGAATTATAATGATAAAAATACTAATCTATTTAAATAAGACACTTAAACGGTTTAAAACGAGAAATATATTAGTTGAACTTGTTTATAAATTATTTTAACTACGGCCCGACGTTTCGGAGGCTTTACAGCGGCCGTGGTCGCGGGGAACAAGTTTAACTAATATATTTCGAGTTTTAAACCCTTAAAGTGTTTTAATTAAATGTCTGCCACTTGCGCAAACTACAGACGGCACTAACCTACTAAGGATTGTTCCATTAGCATTCGAAGTACAAATTTCAGATATATCTCATATTTAAAATGAAATAACGTAAAAAATGTTTGTCCATAATCACCCTAAAACCATAGAACGCAAGACCGAAAATCCTTCGCTCGCATTTTTATTGTTATCCTGGATTCGGGAGTAATCCCGCTATCTTTCGCACGGGAATCGAACCCTTATGTTAAACGGTACGTGTCAGGGCTAATATAAATTGCTGTATTATGTCAGTTCAAGCGTGGATTTACTGAATAAGATTGAAGAAAATGAAATTTACTAAGAAGCTCGTTGCTGATGTTCTTCTGTCAAGAAATCTCTCATAAATCTCCTTGAAACGACTTGTTTTGTGTTACTTTAATAAATGTCTAAAATATATTTAAAATCTATATTTTTGTGTTTCTGTAGGGATACTGTAATATTTGGCAATTCTTGTTTTTATTAGAGAATCCAGTCCAAATAAAACTAGATATCCCAGAAGGCAAAAGTTATTAGGATCTAAATTTAAACTTTAATAACATTATAGATCAACTCTATAAAATATGGGCTAAATAAATTATCAGGCTCGTTGCTAGCTATGCTAGAATGCTAGCCAAGCTTGGCTTGGGTCGTGGGTTTAATCCCCATGGGGTTTAACATGGTACTCTTAATTTTTTTGAATTATGTTGGGCTATGTCTGGATAATACTAAATGTGTGGTAGAAATCGTCCAAAAGCGAAAAATCCGTGAAGTTTAATCTCGTTCGGTTCATTCTGTGGATTTCTGAATGTCCAAAGCGATAATAGGTAGACAGAGAATTATGTTATATGGCTTGCTTACTTCCTCTTTTATCAACCCCGTGTTTAACTGTCCTCCTGTATCATAAAGAATAAAAATACTTTCCAACCGAACTTACTATTGCATTTATAGAAGTATCCGACAATAAATATACAGATAGCAAACGCGAAGAAGTTCTGGTTCAACGCATTGAATACTGCTGACTCAAATGCTGAAGCTTCACGATGGTGTAGATCCCAACCCATCAAAACGGTTCCGAAAGCCACTGGTATTGAAATCAAGAAGAGGCCTTTGAGTAGCTGAAAAAATGATATATTTTCTTCAGACTTCTTTTTTTTCTGCCTCTGTAACTCTATTTATAAATGCGTTACCTAGGCTTGTTGCAAGTCCTAGATTTGAATTCGGGAGTTATTTCGGACAGGATATAGAAATGTGTTATAATACTCCTAATAAAATAGATCAGTGAACATAGAAATTTGTCCACCTAATAACCCAACATGGAGAACATCGGCATTTCGGAGGAGACTGTTCTGTCGCGTCCTTTTTGTATGTATATAATGTATAAAAATGTTAATATTAATAGACCAGGATGTCATTATATAACAACAGCCAATTATTTTTAGGTATGATAGATAGTCACAAAAGTTAACTAAAAGCATTTTTTGTATACAAGTAAGCTTAAACTAAAATTGTTAAAAAATAAATCTAATTTAATACGATAAACCTCGTTTTTGAAGTCTCATGTAAGTAATTTAAAAAGAGTCGGTCCGTTAATAATTTAATATCATTTAGTGAAATAACAACAACGTCATCTATGTGTTATTGTTGTTATTTCTATATAGACTTGTCTGTAACTTACCCAGGACTCGCCAAGATTCCATTTATTATTCTGTGCTCGATGATAGAACCAGGCTGTCAGAACACCGAGGTGGTAGCCAGCCCAGTTGCCTTGCGCTGATACATAGGCGTGGTAGAAGGTGTCATTGAAGCCAAATATGTTACGAATTGATCTGAAATAATTCCAAACTATGATCAAGTGGTGGTGCTTAAGTCACTTTAGAAATTGGGGGTATTTTGATGATCTTCCTTTTTCAATAAATAATTTTTTGATAGAGGAGGACAGATAAGGAGGTAAGTTTGGTGAAATACTCCCGTCGTTGTTACCTAGATGAGTGCATCTGGACGACCTATTTTTGTTTATAATATGGCGACAACTTTGTCTATGCTTCGTTTAAATAACATTAACAGACAGAATGATTTTTAAATTGTTAGAATTTTCACAAGTGACCGCGTTTGAGACTTCATATAACTTATAATTTTAAGATAAAAAAGGGGGGTTTTAAATATACACTATGAGCGTACTGCTTTACTCTATAAATGAAGCTATAAAGACTTACTCATTCCTTATCCACAAAAGTATAATACTCACTCCGGGAAAATGCTAACTCTAATCGGGAGCAATTCCATTAAGTAGCTCTGCAAGAACGGAATCAGTAGACTCACTACCATTACAAGTGACAGGACCGGAACTCCGGACCTCGGCCACCGCCAGATGATTAACATAACTATCATCGTCATCAGAAATAGTTGCGTGTCTGTTCCCAAGTACCTGTATATATTTCATAATGTCCTATTAAATTAACACAAATTAAGTTTTAGTTAAAGTTTTATTATTTAATAGCTGTATTGGCGACTTCGTCCGCGTAGAACAGTTGTTTCGGAAACCTACACAGATGAATAACTTTCCCCGTTTTTTTTCAAATTTGACGATGTTGCTTTGCTCCTATTGGTCCCAGCGCATTGTTTTTAGCCTATAACCTTCCTCGATAAATGTTCTAACCAACACAAAAATCATTTTGTAATTCGAAGCTATAGTTTCTGGGATTAGCGTGTTCGAACATATATATAGTGTAGATAGTCATAAAAAGTGAAGTCTTTACATTAGTAAAAGTATATTCGATTATGTCTCCCAGTGTATAGTATGTCTCCCCGTGACCACGGCTGCTGCAAAGCATCCGAAACGTCAGGCCGAAGTTAAAAATCCTTTTCAAATAAGTTTAACTAATATATCACGTTTTAAGCCGTTAAAGTGTTTTTTTTAAATGTGTACTACTCGCGTAAACTATAGACAGTATTTAAATTCGAATAGTTAATTATTTCAAAATCTTATATCAATATTCACACATGTAATACTATTAACTAGTATTCAAGTGTGAATGTTAACCAAATATTATAATGTCTTAAAATCTACAAGGTTTGTTTGACATGAAATACAATTACGAAATTAAATGTGTGTTCTCAGATTAATGGTTGGCGTTAACGCAATTTAGAACAATATTATATTGCTTGAGAAATATGTTCTTGATTTAGCTTTAAAGGTTACCTAGTATGTGGTTTAATTGCTATAGTCTAAAGATAAGATGGTATATTGTGATTGGTTTGTAGCATGATTTCATGTCTACGTCATATCCGAACCTGGTTAATTTAATCGAAATATCTAAGTAAAACAGTATTGGTAAATGCCTGGAAGAGTTTGCTGCTTAGCGATAAGGCCGCCTTTTATTTATAAGTTAGGACTTAAGATATCTTTTGTAGTTTATGTGGTAATTATAAGTAATAAAGATGAAATAAATAAATGTTGTTCGTAACTTAAACATTGAATATTAACTTTCAATAACTTACAAAGCAAATTGTAGTACTATATCTTTTTTTATTTACATGATTGATTAGTTTGTAAAGATATGTGTTAGTGATATGTATAAATCGAAAAGTACTAAATATAATAAAATTTTATAGTAATAGTAAGTAAATATTAAAACATAAGTCAACTAATAAAAAAACATCGCTGCGACACTTATTTTCACATTTAGGGTACTTACATCCGGATCAAAATACTAGACTAGACTATACTAGATATAACTTTATAAAATTTAAATAAAACATTTTAACTGTTATAAACGCGATATATAGTAAACTTATTTAGAAATTATTGTAACTACGACCTGACGTTTCGAGCGCTTTACAGCGAGGGTTTTACACGAGTTGACGGGGAGTCGAAAGATAGAGGGTGACTCTAATGTCTAAGTAGAATCTGCTACGCTAGCGCCATCTGTGCCACCGTAGTTGGTTGTTTTATTTTAATTTGTACCATGCGCGTAAACTAAAGACAGTATTAAATTTAAAGTTTTATAATTACTTACCAAGCTTGCGGTAAACATAGATATTCAAAAGGAAAGAGATTAGGCATTAAGATTACTAGTTGCCACCAGTTCATTCGGCACATCTCCCTCTCACGCTTCACCACAGCGTCCCACATGGGTCCGGAACCCATATGTGGAACCCAGGTCATCGCTAAACCCATGACCACGAGGACAGCCGGCATTAACCTGTAATAGTACATTATGATATAAGTGCGGCAAGTTGAAAATTACAAACGAGGCGATATTACTAGGCCGAGCCATCGGCGACGGCTATAAGAAAGCAGAGGCTGTAATTTTCAAAGCGCACATATGTCATACGACGTTTTATAACATATTTACGAGGAAATTAAAACTCTTAGTTAAACAAATAAATTTTTAATTAATTGTTAAAGCAGTTATAAAAAAATTTACTTGCGTTTTTTTTAGGCAAAGGTACAAAAACAGCCAGTATTACTAATAAAGTAAATTAATATTTTTGTATTTTTGTTACAGATAAATGGTTGTAATTTATTATCAAAATTAATTAAATTAAAGAATTAAATGTTTATTTGTTATATTTTTCCAAAGTTAATTTTATTCATAAAATAGTGACCACTTTCTTGACCTAAAACCTCTTGCTTAGATTTTTAAAAGTATTGTTCATTTTTAGACGGAGTATCTTAAAACTTTATGACGTGTTTTTTTAACGAACTATTCAAGGAGTCGAAATAGCGTTTTGTTAGGTACAAAATAATGGTGACGTTTTTCGGTATGAAAGTACGACTGAGGCCGCAGCAGCAAGAGCAATATTGACAACTTATAGTGATTTTACTTATCCTACCTCAGCCATCGATTGACAATAGCCATAGGAACGGTCTTCAGGCTGAACTGATGGGTTTCCGCGTAGGTCAGCATCTTGTACGCCATCAGAAAACCTCCCATGACGAAGAAGATTTGCACTATGATGCGCGCGTTGAATAGAAGGGATTTGAAGAAATCGTCGTAAGACTGAAAATTACAAGCATTACAAGCAATAACAATATGAAAAATAATTCTTCGCCGTAAACCATACTCCAAAAGAATGCTCTATGAGAATTTATTGAATGCATACCATTAATAAAATATATATATGTAATAGCTAAACTTGACTCGAACTAATGTGTTGAAGCTCTTACAGTCTGTATGAAAATTTTTACATTTTATCATATCATTTTTTTTCGGGCTGTTCGGTCGACGTGAGCGAAAAGAAGTTCTTGATGTTTCGCCATCACGAGCGGACGGCATCATCAGGCAAAATCCTTGATTGCTCGAGTACACATTTAAATAAAACACTTCAACGGTTTAAAACGCGATATATGTGACGCGGAGACTGTATCTCCCCGTAGAATAGTGTAAATTCCAGGTACATTGTTTGCCATGCATACCAAATTCACATTTACTGAAATATCGAATGTTTTAGCATCATCATGGAAGCCACAAATTAAAACAGAGCGGTTGTGTACGGATTAAATCACTCGTGATAACCGCACTTTTCGTTAAACGCGGCAGTTATTTGAAACGATATTTTCATGTTGGGTTTTAAAATTTTCACATTCCATATGCGCTATCAAATGCAGTTAAATAGTATGAAATATCATTTATAACTTTATTTACATGATCTATTATAAAAACACTTACAAAATAAAAATATGTAAGATTACACAAAAGCTGTTGATGCTTTTAAAAATGATATTATTATGTGTTATTCTCCGTAGTCAGTAGGACATTTAATCCAGTTAACTAATACATTCCGCGTTTTACACCGTCAAAGGTGTTTTATTTTGAAAATTATTCTTTGTCGTTAAATATACAAAATGAAATTTTAAAGGAAGGCATGTAAAGAGTATTTAATATAATCGTATTTTTTTATTTCTACCTTTGTCCTAGTACGCAGAGGCTAAAACTCTTGTCTAATTATAAGTAAGTTGTATGTGAAATATAGTTTTATACCTTAACTAAGAATGTGTGTTTATTAAGTATTTTGTATTACGTATTTTAAATAATACGTTGTGAAGTAAAAAAATCGCAATCATTTAAAAGAAAACTTTTTTGTACCATAAAAATATTGACAGAATAAATCATTATGTTGTAAACAATTATAAAATCGGTATTCGCCTCAGGTGAATGGCCTAGGTGATTGTAAAGTCAATGACCCTTGCTAGTGCATGCCTTTTGCGAAATGTTGATTCCCCTCCATGATTTGCTTTGCCCAAATTATATGCAAAATTAGGTATTAAAAGTATAGTGAACTAGTCATTAATACAAAGATCTTTTTACATCAAATTTTTATGAAATAAAATTTCAAGTTATTTTCTATTTATCTCTTTTGAAATAGCGTTGTAGATTATAATATTTTATTCGTTCTTGAAGCATGTACGGACGCGAAAATTATTCATGTACTACTCTGTGCACTATGAACGTCAACATAGTTAAAAGAAAAGACTCTAAGCTTACATTTACTACCTAGCTCAAATCAAGAGCGCAAAAAAAACTGGCAAACGTCGACATCATCTTCTTGTTAGAATGGGATCCTTCATAAAGTTATCGTTCAATTATAGTGTTATAATAATGTTTTTGAAATTTGCAATGTACGGTTGGTTCTATAAAATTGAATCCTCCCTTACATATAAATAAAGAAATTTGTGGAGAATGACGCCCGTATAACTTTAAATTTATGTATAATATTATTTTACAGCCTATATAGATGAATACATAATTATATATGATGAATACATATTAGAAAATTAAATACCTATATAATTCAACACTCATTCTGTTTGGTTATGTCGCCTTTCATAATCATAGTCATAAACTTTAAAAATAACATTTACTTTTCAAACAGTTACATATTACAGTACCTCTGAAAGGAAAAAACGAAAACATAAGAGAAATGGCGTTAGTGACATTTAACAGAGAAGAAAAGATTGGAGAAGACTTGTCAGTGGATATAAAAATCTCCTGAAACTTCTAAAATGGTCTTAACAGAACTCCAAATCTGTAAGATACTATTTTACAGCTTTAATCAAAGCCTTAAAAGGCCCATCAGTGTTTTACTATTCCGCTATCTCGACATAAAAAAGTTCAGCGAAATTCCCTAGTTGCTATAAAAGACTGATGTATATCTGTGGCAGAGCCGTCTCGATCCATTTTGACAGATGTCCCTTAGGAAATTCATACGCGGCGCAACAAAGGTTCAATTTCTGCTCGTGACATTGTTCGAGAAAATTATTTCAAGTCTACGCCAGTTATTTAAGACCGAAACTTCAAAATGAGAGATACATAATATTTTTATATGTTTTACAAAAACGGCCGACCACACTTCTGAGTCCGCTTTTATTTACGGATAAATGATCAGATGTAACTGTCTAGCTTTTTATAGTATTGATTATTCTGTCTTCTATCTGCCTATTAGAATTTGATAAACAGTAACTAGAAAGACAATGTTGTTTTACTTATATGTTAAAATACATACAAAGAGTTACTATTAGGACTTACTTATTATACTTAAATATTTTTCGTATTTCAATATTCATATACGTAAAATGTATCTTTTCATATCCCTAATGGCTGTAAAAATTGGATATATTTGTTTTGTGTTCAAAAATTGTGCGTAATTTCCCACGAACGGCCTAAAGTGACAATCGGCAATTCTTTATTGACATATAAAACCATCGTTGTCGGCAACATCTTTTGAATAAATCAATTGAATGAATACAATATAAACTATTTGAATATGTTATGTATTAGTAAATATTTTTTATATACTGTCTGTAGTGTACGCGAGTAGTGCACATTTAAATAAAAAACTTTAACGGTTTAAAACGCGGTATATTAGTAAAACTTATTTTTTACTACGGCCCGACGTTTCGTACTTTGTACGTGATATGCAGACGTGATCACGGGGAGGAAGTCTCCCCGTGACCACGTCTAGAAATCGCGTTTTAACCCGTTAAAGTGTCCCATTTAAATATTTTTATATAGTTATAGAAATATTTGTGAAATAATTTTTAAGTGGTTGTGTATTTTAATTTAATAAAATAGCCCTTCCATAGTATAGTAATAAGAATTAATAAGGCTAAACTTAATATGGATAAGGTCATCCACTGTATAGCTAAAATTTTGATAAGTTCATTTACAGGCAGGCACTTATAAGGTTAATTAGCTTGTACTCAAGTCGTTGTTACTCAAAGATGGCGAAATCAAAAGAGTCATTATATATCGTATACAATCTAGCGCTTTAAACATTGCACCTATTTTAGTGAACGCATTTGTAACTATAGCGTCTACTTGCTTACTAAAGATTATGGAAATTCAATATCAAGAATTGAAACTGTCATAATTTTAAATTATAGGTCGTTTTCGGAACCGATCCGAAACGTCTAGCAGTTGTTGAACATAAATTTCAAAAAAAGTTTAACTTATATATTCTGCGTTTTTTAACCCTCTAAAGTGTTTTATTTAAATTTGTACTACTCACGTAAACTATAGACAATATTTAAGGTTATTACGTCCGACCCGCTGCGCAACGTCGGTAGTCGGTAGGCCTAGTTGTGTAATCCCGAGATTGTGCTATAATTATTTGTTATATTGTCACAGTTGAGTGGTTAAAATAAAAAGAACTCTCAGAAAATTTAACTTAGAGTTAACCAAAGTTTAATTTATCAAATTCTATTTCTGGCTAGCACGTTTTTTTGACTTAGGGGACTTGACTAGATGTCTCAACAAAAGATACTTTGGCAAAATTCGGAAAATCTGTCATGTTAACTGTGCAGGTACCTTCTTTATTTAAATTAAACACTTCAACGGTTTCAAATGCAATATATATAAGTTACATTTATTTGAAAATTACTTTAACTGGCCAACGTTTATCCCTGTGACCGGTGTTGCTGCAAGCCTGCGAAACAGCGGACCGCGGTTAAAATAGTTTTCAAATACGTTTAACTAATATATATCTCGTTTTAAACCGTTAAAGAGTTTTATTTAAATGTGTACTACTCGCGTAAACTACAGACAGTGTTACGGGACTTGACTAGATGTCTAAACAAATTTCAAAGGTACTTAAACAAATTTGTCAAAAATGTATGTAGCTACCTCCTTTATTGCTGAATTTTGGGCTATACACGAGTTTTCATGAAGAAAAAAGGTGAGTAATTTCCGTCGTTTTTCCGTATGAAACATATTTATTCTTATCATTTTATCTTTCACTATTTTATTACTTGTGGCGATAAATATTTATATTTATAATACATAACCATTTACTTACGTTCTCTATGAATTCTGGATTTTCGGTGTAGCCGTAGCCAATAAAAATCATTGAGTGTAATCCCAGGATCATAGCCATGGTATAGAATCTGTAACAATGATTTTAACTGAATAGATTTTTATAACACACTCAGACATATATAGATCTTTGATAGAACGCTTTATAAATGCATACGGGATGATAATTCAACAGTACAGAATTAAGTTCGTGGGCTCGATGCCCACCGGGTCTAACTTTTCAATTTATAATTTTTCTAAACCATGTTAGACTTCATCTGAAAATCTGGATATTAAATGGGTGCTAGGGATCGAAATTCCGCCCTGGTCACGAACCACTTACAGAGGAATAAGCCGTTAAGTTTAGTCGCGTTTCGGTTGCAGTCTGGATTTCCAAATATCAAAAGCCAAAATAAGTCAACAGCGCTTCTTGTTTAGATGCTATAAGCCGGCGTATTTCACCTATCATCAAGTGAACTCAAAAAAATAAAATAGTCTGATACCAAATGACAATTACAATTCGTGTAGTACTCCTTCCAATCTGTCAACTTAAATATGTACGGTAAAGTATTGGAGTGTTCTTTAAGTATAAACATAGAGCTAAACTGAGTACAAAACAATATAGTGTAGGCTATACAATGCTACTTAGTTTTAATCGTTGTTCGTTACACATTAGGGTTGCAACATACTCGCAAACTTTGGGAACTAAGCGATTAGTGCTCGGTCTGAGTTACACAAGTTCTTATTGTGTACGGTAAGATAAGCCCCAGTGTACCACAGCTTATCCTTATCTCGAATGGGCGAGGTTAAAGCATAGTTTTTTAATATAACATCTTAAGTATTAATTGTGCATGTCTTGAATTATATTTTACTAGCTTTCGCCACGGATTACGTCACGAACGTTCACAGGTGACAAAGCCGTGAAGTTTAATGTCGGTGATTTTCCAAATGCCCAAAGCCAAGATAGGTAAAACGCATCTTGTTTAGATATTATATAGTTTAATCTCCTCTGCCATAAAAAACAACAAACAAACATTTGTCTATGGACATAGATAAACAATTATTATTTTTAACTTTTATTTACGTTGGTTTTACATGTTTATATGACAAAGACTGTGTTTGTAATGATTGCGCTAGATGTGCATGTATTAATAGGTTGAAAAAATCGGCAATGACGTGTAGGACACGGTATCTCAATTGGTTACAGTAACAGTACGGAACGCTGTAGATGCCGGTTCAAGTCCTGCCCGTGTCGTATAATTTAAAATCGATTTTTAATTTGTATTAATCGTAAGGCGGAAATATAACATTTTCGATTCTATTGCTTCATCGCGCTTTTTATTTAATTCAAAATCTACAGACAAAGTAATATATATTGCTTAACAGACACATGGAACTAAGAATTAGAGATTTAAATAAGACACTTTGCTGGTTTAAAACCGCATCCGAAATGTTGGGCCATAGTTAAAATAATTTTACCAAATACCTAATAATTTTAAACCGTTAAAGTGTTTTACTTAAATGTACGTACTACTCGCGTAAACAACAGACATTATTTAAGGACAACGATATTGTTAGTTCATCTTTAAAATCAAAATGTACTATTAAAACTTTTTATACCATTAACATTATTAGCACAAGAGAGCAAGAATATTTCTGTAGAATCAATACAGTCTGTAGTTAAATTTAGATCAGTCCACAGAATGTCCGACGGGGAAATAAATCATGATTACGTCTCTCAATATGTCAATAATACCATTTATTTTCTTTCGGGGACCCTGTATCAATGTCAATGATGGCCTATTAACGACAGTGATATTTCAAGGATTCCTGTTTATATTTGAGGCTATTGTATGACGAATCATAGTCTGGGGATCCCCCATTTTTTTTATATAATTTTTTTTAATGATAGAGTTGTTGAAATACCACAGACATAAAACATCTACACAAGATGCGTTATCACCTATTTTGATATCTTATTAACGTATATAATTAAATAATTAGGTATTTAAATTATCAGTAAAGCTGTCGCCCTTTTATTAGCATTTGCTTATTGGAAGTTAAATGACCTATAACATCTAATTCAGCGCTATCTATTTTGGCTTTAGATATTCTGAGATTTACAGACTGAAAATGAAACGTGAATAAACACTACAATTCTTCCATTTGTTGACGGGTTTTCGTGACTTGTATTTAATTGCCCATTCGATTTTCAAATTTTATAAATAGCATAACGATGTGTATAAAAATCATGAAATGATTGATGAAAATGTGGGACTTAGTGGGAAACCCGCAAACCATTGGTTTGCTTTTACATAATTAAAAGTGAACCAACAAATTTAAAAATATATGAACGACTACGCAAGTGTCGGAATTGTTTACTGTTACTTTTCGACATATTTTTTTCTCAAAATGCCAAAATGCAATTCCTTTTGTCCTATTTTTAAATTTTGCATTAAATTTATATTTTAGTGAAATTAACATTAATATTTTTTAATTAGAAGATACTATGATTGTACCCTTTCATATCGTTCATTTCCTTTGTTATTATTTACCTCATAGCTTGAAAGCACTTGAATATTCCTCCATCAGCGCTCCCACCATATTTTAACGCCTTCCAATTCTTTTGAACACAGAACGCCAACATGTATCTATTTCCTGCAACATACAATAAATTTGGATTTTAAAGACATCACAACCATAATTTAATTTCAATAACAAGCTAATACAGTATATATAAATTATCTGATATAGATTTAAAGTGAAGAAAACTCGTAAGCTTTTATTTAATTATATATTTATTTAGCAAAAGAAGTAAAAAATTACTTATAACTAAACTACTAAAGACACCTATAAAATATCAAATAAATAAATCAGGAACATTTTTCTCACACACATATACACAAAATACGTAGTGATTATTTAGTTAGTAAATAATACTGGTCTTGCTGGGTTTCTGCCTTCCAACTTGCAGACCCATGTCAACGCCAGCAGAATTATTAAATACTTTGAAGTCGGTAATTCACATGGGAATATATAGAATCTCATTAAATAGTCAGCAAGTCATTAACAAATTGATTTGGGAGTTGAGATAAGCTTACACCACATTGACACGCGATCCTTGATAGAGGTTATATTAAGCACTAAAGGATAATTTTACGTTTTTCACTGCATTTAATTCAGTTATGTAACTCTTAGTTCTTATTATTGTATTCGTATGTACAATACAATACAATACATTGCCAGTTGAGGTTTCAAAATTAATAAATAAGTTCAAAAAAGTCAAATTTAGATTGTCTCAAAGGCGTATTATTGTTTAAAAGACTTCTTTAATGACAGGGCTACCTGGCAGTGATATGAATTGCTCCTTAAGTTGGGTGTTCTTCTCGGTTATGTTGCTCTTTTGAACACTCTGTAGAATAATGACGAACGGACAGACAAACATATTATTTAATATTTTTTTGACGAATCTAAATATTTTTTATTGATTTATTTGTATTCTACAATGTTTTTGCTATTCCTCGCTCCCAATATTGTGCTCAGTTAAAATCCATTTTCCCACCAGATTATAATTTGTTTAGTAAACCTTTACACAAAAATGCTCTACACGTTTATTTTTGTTATTAGGACTATAATAAATATAAAAAACAGACTGTTTAACTCTAAGGTGTAAACAGTGAATCTAAAATAGTATTTAAGATTAAACTCAGTGCATAAAAATATATACATTAATCTGTTAATACATAGTAGGTCAGAATATCGAAATTCTGCACGGTTTACGACGTATCGTAACTGGAAAAGCCTTGAAATGTGGGATACACGATTCAACTACACTCCGTAGATTCCCAATATGCGATGTAAAATAGGTCGACGGCGCATCGTAGTTGACATATGTGAAAGCCAGATTCGGCATGGAGATATTTCTGTCTATTACAATGATTGATGTTTTTACGCGCCCGTATCAATGTGGTGTGATCAAAATTCTGTTTTTTGCTTCTTACAGACGAAGGCATGTTTATGCAATGTTATTAACAAATTATAAAGAAATAGTACTATTTGAAATAACATTACCTATTAATAAAACAACAATAGTTTCCTATGCTACCATCTAAACACTATCAAGTTTTAATCTGTCGAAATTGCTTTCTTTTACCACTTATTAGAATATACAGCACTTACCGTGTCCCTCAGGTGGACAGAAAAAGTAGTAGCCAGAACAGCCCAAGTTGACGAAAAGAAGAAGAAGAATCAGAAGACCGATGACAATGTCTAGAGAGTCCACTGGTAGTCTGTCTTTTTGGGTCTTGCAGTAACGCACAGATAACGACTCCACCTAATGAATAAAAGTAATACCTTCATTTTACTTAGTAAAAATTCTCATTATTATACGCGTCACTATATGCCACCATAACCCGTTTTTGAATAGCCATATTGGCTTGGCAAGTTCTGAACATATATGCAAAATTTCATTAATTTATGCCGAGTAGTTTAGACGTAGGTATTCACTTTCTAATTAACAAAACATTGATTGATACAGTAATATAGTATTAATACAGTAATGAATTGCAAACATCGATAACTACGAATACTACGAATCTATAATAGTTTTGCGCTATGAGCTATGAACTATTTAAAATTAAGCTTCTTTAAATTTGACCGAAATAGATTTTTATTAGTTTTAATAGTATTATAATGATTTGGAGTACAGGTAAACTTTACTGTAATAATAAATAGTGTCAGAAAATTTAATACAATTCAGTTTTATTGATGATATATAATTTTTTAGTATTCGTAAACTTTGTATTTCAAAATAGTCTGCAAATTTGAATCTAGGACATCTACAAATATAATTTGTATTCCCGTGACAGCGAGATCTATAAACAAAACATATCTGTTTTCAATACTCACTTGTAACCCGTAGCCCTTGTGTATCGTTGCATTGAAACATTCCCTTAAGGTGTCCACGGTAAGATCCGTCACGTTCGCGTGGGAAATATTCAATCCACAATGCTGGGAGCCGCAAACACCGCGGTGAAGCTTGGAGTGTTTGTAATTTCTATAGTAGAGGGATGAAAAGTTCTGTTAAGGAAGAATAAAATATAATTAGATTCAACAAGAAACGGAAGATTAAAATAAATCATTTGTAACGATTTAAAATACGAAATATATAAGAGCTTTTCAGACTAGTTAGTCCCTAATGTCAAATGACTAAAAAACTAAGCAAGCGCCATCTGTTTTTTTTATATGGATTGGTTATACTAGCTCGGTTCGTACAGAACTGACACGGACATTTAGTGAGTTCTATTAACAGTATTTAAATAATATCGTGAAAGTTATATTTTTCTTTAAAGTAAAAATACACATTTACATATTTATTTAATTATCGGGCTTGTGGGTATAATGTCGGTATTGTAAGGCCATATAAATCAACAGGTCGTGGGTTCAATCCCCATACGAGTTCATTTTAGCCATTTAATATTTTTTCTTAAATAACTTGGGTTTTGCCTGAAATAATCTATATAAATACTGTGTATAGACAGTATTTCATTAACCTATACGGGCTGGAAAAATTAACTAATATATCGCGTTTTAAACCGTTAAAGTGTTTTATTTAAATAATCTATATAATTAATAAATCTATGTATTAAATCATTGGACACGACCTACTCTCCACAAATAAAAAAGACGTAAATTTTAATCTACTTCCGTTTTCAGTCTGTGGATTTCATAATGTTCAAAGCCAAAATAGGTCGACAGGGCATCTCTGTTAGATGTTATATGGCTGGAATATTTCACATTCTCTTAAGTCAGTGAGAAAATTAAAATATAAAACTTGCCTCCTAACATACTCCGTATTCTTACGTTATAACAAATAATATATTTACCTTAATATACTGGTATAACGGAGTGTCATCTTCTAATAGTTCCATATCAACTATGCAGTAGATGGCTTCGGGGTCTTTCAAACATTTGTCGTAGTCGTCCAATTCTGACAGAGCTGGCATTGACTGGTAATCGAAAACTTCTCGAAGTTCTAAAAGCATTAGATAATCTAGATCAAATAATTGAACGTAAGAAATAACTCTTAGATACTAAATAAAGCTATCTATATCGTACGTTATCTATACTAATATTATAAAGCTGAAGGGTTTGTTTGCAAGCGCTAATAATGTGTTTTATTTAATTGTGTACTACTCGTGATGACCAGAAGCAATATTTGTTGGTTTCATATAGAACAAAAAAGTCGCCAACAAAATTCGTGGACAATCTATTTCCACCTAACTTACATGTTTTCGACCGTCGAATAACGAATTCGTTATTCGGCATGTCATAAAGTTTAAAAATTTTTTTTTATAAACAAGGATAAAAAGTCAGAGAGTAAATTTTTAAAAAATCACACATTCAAATATTAATAGGGATCAAATTCACCTGCTCATACTGTAAAGCATCCAAAACGTCAGGTCGAAGTTCAAAATCATTTTCAAATAACTGTAACTAATATATCGCGTTTTAAATCGTTAAAGTGTTTTATTTACATTGTTTTAATCTAACATGTATCGCGTTAACTATTGCACGTAAACTACAGACACTATTTACCAGAACCTCATAATAATTTCAAAGTATGGACAACTGATATTTCATAAACTGTGGTATCATAACGCCAAATAACAGGTTATATCGGAAATGCAACTATTAGTAAGATAGTCGAGTGCAGCCGAATGCAACGAAATTGCGAAACGTTATGTTGTAGTTCGCTCAAATTATTATAATATTACTTTGGTATGACATTTTAACATTTTATGTGTTCCTCGGACGTATAATAATGTATATTATATACATTCCTTGAACGCATGCGTACACTTTAACAATGGAAAAGCCTTATTGTTTATTATGAAATGCAAGGTAGATACACGTTTTTCATTTGTCAACTAATTTTGCTATGATAAAACTTAGTACCTTAAGTAATCCAAAAAGGTATTTATTTTGCCCAAATTAAAAGTATAATTACATTGATTAGTTAACTGTGTAATTATGTTTGTAACTTACAGCGGGTAAACTTGAAATAAAACTATTTCAAACGGTTCAAATCGTTAAATTTATTAAGTACCTCCATGACCTTGACTCCTGTAAAACTTCTTTAGAATTGTGTCGTAGTTTAGATAAGAATAAGGAATGATTTGAAATATTACGGCATTCGTCTACGTGTGATTCAAATGGTTTATAAACATTTTTGCTTTTAATACCAGATAAAAATCTTTTGCAATTTTATTCAATCCTTTAAAAGACAGATTTATGATTTCACATGTCAAGTAAAAATTAAAATTTAGCGTGAGTGTCTAGTACGTATTTTTAGAGACAGATTTGATATTATAAGACTCGGGTAACCAGAACGAGACCAGTGTCGAATAACGGACAGGTGTAAAACTATAAATTCCTTGAAGTTAGGAAATGCGACAGTGGAAAGACTTTTACGTAAGCTTGGATCTAGTTGTCTATCCTGTTTTACGTTTCAACAGCGCCACTAAGTAAGGTGCCCTTTCATCATGTCTAGAAATGACTAGACCCAAATTCTATTATAGCTTACCTAGGAAAATACCTAAAAAGAATTAAGGAGAGTATAAAAATTTTACGTCAATTTTTTTATTATTATTTATGTTATATTTTTAATAAAAATTAAAAATTGGAATCTTAATTCTATGCGTTTAACGTCGTTAACATTCTAAATTTATAAATTAATTTCGTAATAATAACATCATACTATATTATAAAATAAACTATGATCGAATAAACATTATATGATGATTTAACCGATTTTTTTTAATTAATGAATGTAATATTAATTATAATGTAAAACCTTTACTGGCGTTCTACGTCATTGCATATGTTTATGTCAGAGAACAATAAACGAACGATCATTAATATAAAATACATTATTAAAATGTAATTATTGTCATAGGTCGATTATTGTATAATACAATTCTGTGTATTGTTTATTATATAAATATTGTAAAGTTTAATTAATTTTATTTTCAATAAAACATAGTAATTTATAAAATTCTTAATGAGTAACACGATTATTAACTGATAAAGTGTAAATAATGCGTTAAGAATCTCTTACTGGATAATAAGTTTGATAAAAGTGTAAGCGAGAATTGTTATTATTATCGGTGACTTGCAATATTAAATTTCGGATCCCCGGAAACCGTATTTCAGTTTCATCGGGTAAAAAGTCTATAGACTGTATATAAAATCGATTGGCAAATTTCACTGGGAACATCGGGATTTCAGTAGTTACACTATTGGTGTACATATCTTGTAAAGAGTATCATGAGGCCTTTTTTAACCTATTAGCAAAATTTCATTCAAATGGGTTCAGCCGTTTTTACGAAAGATAGAACATAGCTGACCATGTTTTATGATATGAGATGATAATGATGATTTTCAATTTACCGGTCGTCTGATTATCCCCATCTTGAGCCAAAACACTCACGACACAAAGCAGTAGCCACCACATTTTAGTAAGGCCCTCGACAGACTAAACTGATAGTGGAAATAACACGCAATCATAGACCTACGGGGATGGATGTGCAATAAGGTCCACCGCAAACAGGTAACGTCGGTAATGATAGGCTAAAGTGGTATACCTTGTTATGATGGTGGAGGACAGGCAAGATGGGATTCAACTGTTGGTAGGTGACATGTCCCAGCCCTATGACATCTACAAGATGCGCTGTCCTATTTCGGCTTTGGTTATTCGGAAATCTACAGAACCGAAACCGATTAAACATAATGTCTTATCCATCTGTGGACGGTGGTTCCTGACCTGGACGGAATTAACTAGCCATGCGTAAATAACTAAAAATTAACTAACCTTCGGCCTTAACTTCGGCCGAACTTCGGTTCAAGCAGCCGAAATTCGGTTTAACCGTATTATGGCTCATTCTTAAAGTATTAGCAATCCTTACTGTGGAATATTCTTTGCATATAAATAACGTTTATTATTGATGGAGTTTACAAGAAGAGGTAATAATCTTATCAAAAGTATCCTTCAAACTATTTGGTTAATTACGCTATAGTAATTTTATATGTGGCTTGGGGCAAACACCGTTTTGTGTATATATCAGTGATCCAGTTTATTTACAAGTAAGTAATATAATTTTGGGCGTAAATTCGAACCCAGGGCCACATACTTAAGTAACTGAATTAGGCTGTTGGATATAATTTTATATTTATATTATAATGCCTTATAAATAATTAGTCTCAGAGAAATAAATTTTTAAGGTTTAGTGTACCAGTTTTTCAGTATTAGATATCGTTAAGATGATAGGGATAGAGAATATATAACAGTTTTTTAGTAAAACTCTCGTAAAATTTGAGCGGGGTTGAAGCCCCGACCTCAGGAACTTCAATGTATAATGTTTAATCAAAATATATACTACTATACTATAAACAAAAAATCGGTCATCGGCCTTTAATTAGTATAAAAAAAGTGTATCGTACCAAGACTTAGCATATGGGAAATGACAGTTTATACATAGAATTATAACAAATTAAAAATAATTTTATTTATTATTTATATATATAACTTCGGCTTTCAAAGGTAAAGAGCAAAAAATACATTTGCGACTCGGGCAGGACTTGAACCGGCATCGTCAGCGTTCCGTGCTGTTGCTCTCCCAATTGAGCTACCGAGTCCTACCGAATTTTTTTTCGAATTTTTAATTATATAGTGCCTTCATGTGCAATAACATGTGAAAAATATTAAAGATTTCAATAATTTAAAAAATCTAAAATAATTTGAAATATTTTCGACTCGGGCAGGACTTAAAATGGCATCGTCAGCGTTCCGTGCTGTTGCTCTCCCAATTGAGCTACCGGGTCCTACCGAAAGTTTTTTCGAATATTTAATTATATAGTGCCTTCATGTGCTTCAGATTTCAAAAATTATTCTTCTTAATTTTTAAACAAACAAAATATCAAAATTGGTTTGTACACGTCTAAGTTATTCGCGAAACATACAAAATCTATGTATAAGATATAATTGAGAACCTACTGTTTATAATCATTCTCTCTGTATAGATTGGCTAGAGCGGAAATATGCAGTAGTGCATAGCGATGACGCGATGTCTTGTGTAATGTTCCCTTCTTAACATAACTTTAACGAGATGAAAAACTACCTGTCATTCCAAATTTACAAGTACCGATTTTATCTATTAATTTTGTCTTTAGTTTGGTATATAGACCAATAGAGTTACTGAGATGGTTAAAATAAGAGCACGCAACGCCGTGGATGCAGCTCAAGTCCTGATAGAGGCGTATTTTTTTAAAATTTACAATCTATTTTTATTTTTTATAATGCCATCTTGAGCAATAGCGTGTGAAAAATATTAAAGTTTTCAAATAGTAATAACCTGTTATGGAAGGTAATCGTTACGTAACGCGTTACAGCATTAGTCTTGCTTATAAGTTATATTCTGCTGCTTCTGTTGAGAGTCCCAAGATACACATGACGTTTCAGCTGCCTCATTTCAACCGTGGTCACAGGGGACTTGTTAAAAATTCTTGGACTTGTATAGTTTGCGTTTCAACATAATGAGGTTGTTTAATACTTGTGTAAGCTACTGTAATAGTTATATAAAAAGGGTCATAGATCTAGCACATTTTTTAGTTTCTAGTGCTTTTAAAGTCCAGTTTTGGAGCTCAAAGTACTTAACATCTTTGACAACAAATTGAAACATAAAACAAAATTGATTTTTAAAGGATATTATTTTTTTTGTCTTTTTTAACTTATTTAATTCAAACAAATTATTACATTTAACCCTTCATATAAAACGTTGTAGTCATAATAACTAAGTCAAATAGTCGTAGTAAGATTCGTGAACATATAGTTTACGTTTTCTAATTAAAATAATTCACATAGTATAGTGTAGAATTCAAGTAGACATAAAAAAATGTAATATCATACTCCCCTCCCCAACAATTAGGAGAAAAGTTTAAAACGTAAAGCATATCTGGGTGTAAACGATAGTACAGTGAGTACTGATGCATGGTAGTAACTAGATGTGTTGCGTAATACGACCTTTTATTGCACGTTAGTCGTTACTGCACCTGATTTATACTTATCGCGTTTCCCTCTCTTAATGCATCCACATAAATATACTTAGCACTTACAGAACATACGATACTATTGCTTTTGTCTGTAGGCTATTCTTTGTTTAAATATGTCACTTAACAGTAGAGAAGGTAGTTTGCTAATTCGATTTTTAAATAATAATAGTACAAGTACTATTCAATAAGTTCTGCATAATAAAAAGATACGTTTTTCAGTTCTCGTAATATCGTAATATTGCTTCTCTGTTAAACTATTCTATACATTTATATTCTTATATAATATCGATGAGATAAAAATTAATTATAACATAGAATTAAAAGTGTAAATTATACTTTTACGTATTACGGAATTTTGACATTCCTACCACCCACTGTAACCAAATATCCATACCAAATCCAATGTTTCTTAAAAACTACAAATTGATTAGAGAAATGTTGGACATACAAATACAACCATTACACCAACGAGCTCAACGTCAACGTAATTTATATATTTGGTAATTGCGCCTTTGAAGGCCAAGTTTTTAGGCAATTATTTTTTTACTAATCGTTGAAATAAAATATTGCGTTAAAAGATTTGTCAGTAAAACAAATAAAAACCCAACGAATTATGTCAGAGGCCAGCAAACGGCCAGTATGAAATGTTTAAACAAAAGCATTCAAGCGTAACATTGCGATCGCTAACGTTGCTTCATTGGCTACTACTCTTCTTATTATTATGCTATGTCTATAATAGAGTTACTCGCGGTGCGCGTCGATAGTAATTTTTATGACAGTCAAGCGTCGGATAGTGGGCGGAAGTCGAAAATTGCCTAGCAATAAAGCATTTAAATAAGATGATCGTCGACCTATTTTGGGTTTTGACACTCAGAAATCTACAGACTGACAGTACAAATACAAAATCTGTGTACCCCGACTAAAATAAATCAAACAATTAGTACTTTCCGGAGGTATAAATACTGTTTAACATTCAAAATATACAAATGTTTTTTCATCATCTTCATGTATTCTAATCCTTACTAATATTATAAATGCGAAAGTAGCTCTGTCTGTCTGTTACTCTTTCACGCCAAAACTACTGTACAGATTTGAATGAAATTTAGTATACAGATGGTCTAGACGCTGAGAAAGAACATAGGCTGTTTTATTGCGAAAAAAGGGTTGTAAGGGGTTAAAAAGGAGGTGAAAGTTTGTATGGAAATTGGTGGTTTTTGAAGCTAGAACAATGAAACTTTTTACTTTGGCTTTTTAGGAATAGGAGTGGGAGTTAGAGTTGGAGTGGGAGTTAGATTAGGAGTGAGGCGAGATGAAAGTGTTGCGGCAAAGTAAAAAAAGTAAAACAAAGATTGGCTGCGATAAATGCGCAATTACATAAATTAATAAACAGCCAAATTAAAAATTCTACCTCAAGTACTACAATATTATCAGCAAAACAAGGTGTTAAATATAGTGTAAAACTAACGCGTTGATTTTCCAGTGGAGCGCTAGTGTGGGCGTAGCCTAAGGAAACTAGTTTTTATTTCTAACCTACATTATAAATGTGAAAATTTCCCATTGCTTAATATGACGTGAGTGGATTAATACATCCTTGTGTACTTAGTCGTTTTATACAGGGTGTTTTGACAGCGAGGAACGTGTAGGCATATTTTAAGTAGGATTTCGTGTACAGATAATATTATTAATCTTCTGACGAAAATTTTAAAACTTTGCGAAGGTTTAACTTTGTTTACTTTTCATCTTTCGATAGGAGCGTCGAAGTTAGAATTCCAAAAGACACACGTAATGAAATAAACTAGTCATATTTAAAATATAACGCTTTTATCGGTTTAAAACGCAAAGTATATAAGTAACTTATTTTTATTCACTTTATCCTTTCTGAAACGTCGGGTCGTGGTTAAAATAAATTAAAAATAGGTACCTAATATATTTTGCGTTTTAAGCCGTTAACTGTGTTTTACATAAATGTTTATTACTCGGGTAAGCTACAGAGAATATATTTTCTGGTATTCTAACACCAATGTGTGTGTGACCTTTACGTTTAATAACGTAAAATCGATCTTATAAACGATGCAATTTTAATCCTATGTTCTATTTATATTCAGAAACTTTGTTGTGCAGATGACTTGTGTCGAAAGTAGTCCTATAAACGAATAGCATCTGCCAGAGAAAGTAATTATCAATTCGCAAAGGTTAGGACATTAGGACATTAGTTGAACGCTAACCCGCAAAGCTATTTCCCTTACGAATTCGATTCGGTTCTACCAAAAAAATACCAAAACGAATTTCTCTGGAGGACAATTAACTTAATAATGTTTTTCTCTGCCCCTCGAGGATTCCAATTCTTTTAGGCAATCCTTTGTTTAGGGTATAACACATTTAATAGACATTATGTACAAAAAAGCATTTTAACTAATTAGGCATGTATTCAAGGCCTAAAGTAGGTCTTTTGACATATTTTGGCAAGACAATAATAAGAAAAAAATCTTTATTCCACAAACATAGTCATAAAAACATAGACACTTAAAATTAGAAATACAAAATAAAACATGTTTGTCTAAGGCGATTCTCCAGGCGACCTTCGCCTTAAGAAATAAAAATAAAAACAATAATACTCAAAAGTTACTTTATTTCTATGACTAATAGCCGATACCTATCAAAATTCCCTAACGAGTTAAAAGCTCCTGCGTTCTAGTCTTCTGGCCAGGTCGCAATATGGTAAACCACCTGCCTATAAATAAAACAGATTAGTGAGATGGACACAGAAATGTGTTCGCCCCATGCCCCGCGGGAAAACTGGATTTTAGACATCGACCAATTAAAACATTAAACGTTAGTTTTTAATTATATATTTATCATTACTATTTTATGTAGTGTACGCTAGTAGTAAGCATAGGTACCTCTAAATAAAACAGTTTTAACGGGTTAAAGTTCAAAGGAGCAGTCATGCTTACGCGCTGCTTCAGAGTATCCGAAACGTCAGGCCCAATTTCATTTAAATAAAAAATAAGCTAATTAAAGCATATCGCGTTTGAGACCGTTAAAGTTGTGGAAAAATATCAAGATTACCTTCAACCGTTAACCGCTGACAAACTATAATGTCCTTTAGAACCCGAACTGAACGAATCATGCTTATAATTGGTTTTCCTTAACCCTCCGATGGTCACGTACGGAATTGCAAAAATCCGGTCCTTCTTACTGAACCAATAACGGCGCCAAATTACCAAAATATAACAAATAACTTTTGCGGCTTATAAGAGTGAGTTTTACGAGAATTTTCGTATGTCAGTGTTATACAAAACACTTTTAACGGTTCTAAACGTATATCGCTCGTAGTTTAAGTTGTTAAAATTTATCGAAAATAATATACATACGTATATAGTAAGTTAAATATTGTCTGTAGCTACCGCGAGTAGTACTCATTTAAATAAAACTCATTTATCTATTTGAAACGCCAAATATATTATTTAATTATTTTTTTCCTCTATGATTACGGCTGCTGCACAGCATCCAAAATATCGGACTATTAGTAAATTAAATTAAAAAGAAAGTTGACTAATATATTTTGCGTTTTAATTCGTTTAATATGTTTCATTCATACGTACACAACGATGATATCAATTTAGTATCTGTTTGCCGAACTGTTAAGGTACACTTCAATAATTCGATTGTCCTAATTTGCAATATGATTTCCGGTATGTAACGCGTTACAATAGATTAGTACATACATTATATATATTCGTTGTTAGGCTTCGCTAATATGGACGAAGATATTTGATAAGGAATAGTAATGGTGTACAAATCTATCTCTACTAATGTATAAAGCTGAAGAGTTTCGTTTGAACCCGCTAATCTCACGAACTAATTCGAATTAAAAAATATTTTTGTGTTGGTTAGAGCATTTATTGACAAAGGCTATAAAATCTATAAAATATAGCCCTATGACTAATAGGAGCTAAGTAACAGCTGGAATTGTGGGGAAATTATTTCTCTTTGTAGGTTTTCGATGCGTACGCTGCGAAAACGGTATTTATATATAATTTCTTAAATTATCGTTAATTGAGGTTTATACATTTAAACAATTGCATTTATCGTTGTGAAATTTCAATTAAAACTTCACCATAGATTAAGCAAAATTTACTTCGTCGTTTCGCTCGTAATTTAATAACTTATTTGAGTTCAAACAAATGTACTTTTAATTTAAACCGCCTTAGTTGCACAATGGCTAATCACGTTACTTGCGTTGAGTGGGTTTGAATCAGAAAAAAACAAGATTGTTTTAATTTGAAAATCGAAAATAAATTGAAAAACTTTTCGACTCGGGCAGGACTTGAACCGGCATCGTCAGCGTTCCGTGCTGGTGCTATATAAGTGAATAACTTTTTCAGTAGTATCACCGACGAGTACGGTCTTTATACACTATTCTAAATATATCAGTTTAGTAATGAAAAGCAAACATAAAATGCAATAACTTAAGTAAATTAATATTGTATTAGTACGAAATAAGTCGTACAAATATTTAAGCAATAAAATATGATAGAAGGCCAGCAAGCCAGTCGATGTTAAGCTAATAAACTTCCAACTACAAACTAAGCAATTGTTCTGTCGGTCAAATTGAATAACTTTTAACTGAGTGCGGTTTAGTTTAAAACTTTCTTGTTTGATCATTTAGTAGTAGAACTTGAAAGATTTTAAATTAATGTCGGTAAGGAGTGGCAGTACACATTTTAATAAAACACATTTAACGGGTTGAAACTTGAATTATAATAGTTAACTTATTTTTAATTTATTCGGTCTAACGTTTCGAATGCTTTGCAGCAGCCGTTGTGACCACGTGACACGTTAAAAAGATAAATAATATATTTCACGTTTCAAACCGTTATAAGTGTTTTACTTATATAGTATAGAATTTTGGTATGGTTCTTAAATATTTTCATAATTTTTTATTCGTATTTTTTTGTTAAAACATCTTTTGGTGATATCTAGTTTCTTTTGAAATCTTTTAGTGTTAATCCATTTTCAAGGTCAAAAATATTGATCAGGTACAAACAGAAGCCATACAGTCTTAACTGTTCGGGGGTAATTCATTAAAATTCATCGTTTAAACTGGCCACAAAGAGAATACGGACGTTTGATCTCAAAGAGGATAAATTCAAAAAAGTTATTTTTTCAACTTCGCAAAACCTCACACGAACTCACACAATTTATATGGAAATTCTTTTCGTTCTCAGCTTTAGTAGAAAACTATTTTTTTAAGAAGTGAAATATTCGTGACATTACTTTTTCTCATAGTACTTTTCATACTAGATTAAAACTGAAGGTTCGGTATTATTCTTAATATTTTTACACTCTAAACATAGCTCTTTAACATCAACAGACATTTTATCTTTATCTCTAAAGATATCATATCCATTCAATATTTCAGCTAAGTTTAACTGTCTAAGACGTCGGGCCGTAGTTAAAATAAATTTCAAGTAAGTTTAACTAAAATATTTCACATTTTAAACCGTCAAAGTGTTTCAATTAAAAGATAGTCTTTTAAATGAAAAACTGATTATAATAAAAATTTACTCGGTAGCTCAATTGGTTAGAGCAACAGCAGATGAGAACGCTGAGGATTCCGGTTCAAGTCCTGTCTGAGTCGTAAATTTTTAATTTATAATCGATATTAAATTTTTATAGTGCCATAATATGTAATAACATATGAAAAATATTAAAGTTTTCAAAAGACAGTCTTTTAATTAACTAAGTGTGATAAGGTTTTTTCAAAAAATTAAATTTAGACTTTGACTTTTTCTAATGAATTGATAAATTGCTAGCGTCTTTTTCATAGTTGTCTATTTTCATTCGGATTTGGCTAAAATATGTCAACGTGCTTCGTTTTGTAGTTGTACATAACTCACGGCTCAACAAATGAAACTCTACACTTTGATTTTGATCGAAGGTAATATCAATCGTATTCCGGGAAAATAGAGGTTGAAATCGCGTGAATAATTTAATTCAAAAGAAAACCGATGGGCCAGCGAGAATTTCCCATGGGCCACAAATTGTGTTTTGGAAAAATTGCTCGTCTTTTAAATTACGTTACATTGAATAATGAAGATATTTTTATTTATATAAGAAAACTAATTTTCAGTTTGCGCAATTATTGCATTTACCTTTAAAGCACATAATATTAGTTTAATTTGCTTTGATAATAAAAAAAATGTTATCAATCCCTGCTAATGACATGCCTCTAAGTCTAAAGGTTCTTTGGAGAAGAAGAAGAAGTAAGAAAGGTGTGTTTCTGTGTGGGGTGAGCATTAGTGTCGCTAATCTAAATATTAATATTATAAAGGTGACGAATTTGTTTGAAGGCGCTAATTTCAGGAACTTCTGGTTCGAATTGAAAAAATATATTTATGTTGGCTAGAACAATTTTGAGGAATAGTCTCAAAAATTCACAGTACCTATATGTCTATTTTGGAAGATCTGTTTAAAAAACCGTTTATATGGTAACCAAATATTGGTCAAAATACTTTATATGACAAAATAGCGTTTGCCAGGCCAATAGTATATTATAAAGCAGTCTAATACTAATATATTAGAATTTATACGTTTATGTATAGTCTGCGTCACTTCGTGCATATTATAGTCGTTTGATACAATCTAGTTACGTATCAGGGATGTGACGCCGGAAGACGCCGGAAGTGAGCTTATCTCTGTCTCATTTACACGTACGTTTGGTGCAAGGGGTGAGCGGGAGAGATTATATTATATTGCAAATTATTCCTGGCGGCCATCTTGCCATATAAGATAAATTCGGTAATAAAATTCCTTTTTACTGTTTATTACGCGTATAGCTCATTTAGTGGTGTGATTTTATATTAAGTAAAGACCTAAAAAAAAACAATATCAAAATACTCAAATAACATGTCATTTTAGTTTAACTTATATTCTACGCTATATATAAAAATTGAAAAATACAATTATTTATTAAGATTTTCAACTTGCACCACAACACAAATAGCATTTAAGATCTACTGTAATTACGAAGTCGAAGAGTTCACTTATGCGAAGATAAAAGTTAAAGTAGGTACTTATTAGGAGTTGCATATTAATATAGTTCCTAATTAGAATTGTATATAGTTGAAAATGAGTTTGCGAATTCCTAGAACTTTTGTAATATTAATTTGGTAATATTAGTTGGGTCAAATGCATCTATAGATTTAATTTTGTTTGGAATACAAAATTATACTGTATACATTCATTGCATGCAAATAGATTCACTTCGCTTCTTTTATTATATATGCTATATGGTCATCAGATTGAATTTTGACTAAACGTCTTACCACAAAGGTCGGCTGGTGCGACCGACGTCGCTGACGCAAAGAGCGAAGCATACCGTATTGATCTATGCTTTTGTTCGCCGCAGCGTTCGCATCTTTGATCGCCAACGAGTATGGCTTCTGGTTATATGTGTATTACAACGTATTACTATGTATATCCTTGTTTTTTTTTATCGTATTCTCTTCGATCCCAAATGTCCGCCATATTTAAAAGAAGACTTTCTTCCTTTCAGCTCGCATAACCCGAATCTTCCCTCTATCCATGATCTTCTGTTATTTGTTCCTGCGCATAAAACCTCCTTTTTCAACAACTCTTTCACCATTAAAGCTATTAATCCCTGGAACTCTCTCTCTACTGATATCAGAAAAGCTCAATCTCTCCTTTCTTTCAAAACCTCAGTATTCAAATATTACCTTTCAAGTTCTTAATTGCTCTTCTTCATTAAGTACCACCTACCTATGGTCCTCTTTTTGTTTTACCCTTAACTTCAGGTTGCCAGGAAGAGATCGCTGTTTAACGACAAGGCCGCCTTTTATTTATAAGCTTGTTCATAAGATTATTTTTTTGTATTCATAGAATGAGTCCGTCAGTCGTGAATCACATAAGCATTTCATCGTATCAGAACAGCGATAGCACAGCTTTGGCTTGGAAAAAGAAATACTACATTAAGTAATGGCTGTATTTATTTCGTCTCGTATACACAACATATGTTCTATTAATAGAGTGTATATTATACAGGGTAAAGTAATCTTCTGTTAACAAACAGAGGCTTATAACTTGATCGACTTATCCTTGCTTGTTTAGGACGATCACTTTGTTAAGCTTTTATAAACTTTTCAAATATCCCTAACGCATTAATAACGGTTGCATAAATAATTATCTCTTCGCACCGGTACCTGGTACAGGTACCTGGGCGTTTTTATATATTAAACTTTGAAAAACATTATTATTTTTGCCGTGAAAAGCACAAAAGTCAACTGTATGTTAATAAAATAAATTAGCAAACTTACTAAAATGTTAATTGTGTAAGGCTTTCACGGCCATCGTTCAGCATATCATTGTTTTTCGGGCTGTTCAGCCGACGTGAAGAATTCATCGGTCCGCACGTGATGGCGATTTGAGAACTACTTCTTGCTTATGTCGGCCGAACAAACCGAAAGACAATGATTTTACTAAAACGTGTCGCGGTATTCTTATATCTATATTACCTGAATTTTTACTTGTAACTTCCTAGCTTCAAAAGACCGAGAGACCAACAACTATTTACCGCAAAATAATTAAAGAAAGTTAAGCTAAGATAACACTAACCACCATAAAAAGATACAAAAATGTGTCTGCTCCGTGCTCTAATTAAGGAACGTGACTTAAATTTTCAAAATACGAATGTACAAAGAAACGTGTTTAAAATTAAATGTAAATATTTGCATTCCAAATTCTAAGTAATAAGTGATACTAATGTTACACAGATGAAAACCTCGTAGTCTAATGCCGTTTCGGTTTCAGCATATAGATCTCGGAATATCCAAAGAAAACACATCTTGTTTGATGATGTAACATGGCTGTAAACTTCAAATTTCGTCAAGTATTTCTGTATGCTTGTCTGCCCTCCACTATCAGTTGGAGATTCATACATTATAACAAACTTTGCCAATATAAACAAAATTAACTTATAATAGTATTTACACGATGCTCAGAACTTTAAAACATAGCAGCTTATATTAATAGCTTAGCAAATTTTACAGCTTAATTTCCCTATTAGCTAGATAACAGCTACGATAGTGATTAGCTAAACTGTTTATGAGCTTGTTTCGCTATTTTGTATGGGATATATAATTTTACTTGCGGTGCAATAAATTCGAATATACGTCCTAAAATTATTTGGTAGCGAACTGTGAAAACTATAATAAATAAAGATATAGTTTAATTTCCATAAAATAGTAATAATTAATTAATAGTTAATATCTCGCTCTTCTTATAAGGGTAATTCTTCAAAAAAGTATATACTTATGATGGTTTACTTTTGCTTAATGCGTAGATATTGACAAAAGACGCCCCAATATTTTGTTAATTATTCTAGATTATTTCTATAAATTAATACCGAAAAGAGGTTGATGACTTGTATACAGAGAAAATTGGAAAAGATAAAAACAGAGTTAATTTCCTATAAAATGACCTACAAGCGTCTATACCGAATATACTATTGGAAATGATTATTATTTATTTATTCTCTAATGCACAAAAAAATATACAATTAAAACTTGAGCTTGTATGTTGAAATGGAGTGCAGTGGCCTTATCGTTAACAAGCGATCTCTTCCAGGCAAACTAAAATGTAGAAAAAAAAGAGGAAACGTGATTTGCAAGGTAGTCATAATAATATACAAAACTTAAAAATAAAAATACAAAAGGTAACTACGGCGTTTACTAAATTAAACAAAAGGATTAAATACATATAAAAATAATGGTTAATTGATACATTAGCGGAAATTAAAAAAATAAAATTCTGTGTGAACATTTTCTAGACACTTAGCATAGAATCTAGGTTATTCGTACTGGCATTTCAAACTGTAGCTGTCGGAAAAAATATATTCGAAGCCTCTCGTATGGAAGTCTCGGAGCCACCGAATACCTGTTGACGTGCTCTGATTGAAAACAAAAGAGCATCGGTACCGCCTGTCGAGTTTGATACTTTGATTGTTGACGTCGAAAAGAATTTTTCCGACGCTGTGTGTTTCGTCGCGCGTGCTGTACTGGAATACTTTATTTTTCATGTAAAACAAAATGGACTGTTTCTGTTGGTTTTGTTTTATTATATTTAAAACATTTTTAGTTCTTCAAACACGTTTCACTTATTTATTGAAGCTGTGTTCACATTGGGACGTTTTATGTGAATTACTAACAAGATTCACATTCTTGTAATATTGATTTTAATCTAGGCAATATAAGTTAGTAGCTTTGCAAAAAATATATCTTGCGCACAAAGAGGAAATAGTCCAAAGAGGTATATAAACTCTTTGAAGAGATATAACTAATAAAAAATTATATATATATGTAGACTTTTTGTTTTCCTTCTGTCATCCTCGAGTTTTAGAACTGTCACTTTTTAAATTTTATATCGAATTACCTAATAATATAATACAATCAACTCATTATCTTTACTGGAGTTGATTAATTATATTATAATTACGAGGCTCTTTAAAATCAATTAAACTACATTTAGAAGTAGAATTTATATAAACTATATATTTAAAAAAATAAAACTACTGGAATCGGCTTCTGAAATTTAGTTTTTAAAAATATGGAGGGTATACTAGCGCCAGTAATTGTGATAAGTGAATAGTGCATCAAGTCACCCCGAATATCGTCAAGGTCGCGTAAGACGTTTTCCGCCTTCGATACTCTGTGTCGAGGGGTTTGATGTGGGCTTAATCTGAAATTACATGACGTTATGCATAGCTGAAGGGATATACTGAAGTAGAGAAACTGTTTAGTCATTGAAATAGAAAAGCTATAGGCAGTATCGTAAGGTCACATACAATCTTTGCTTATATATATGCTTGTAGTATAAGCCTACACCATATTCGTGCCAAATCAGATTAGTTTTAAACATGGTCAAGGATCCATGAACGCGTTCTTTTAAGCAAAAAAGTTGCTGGGTTTCAATGTAGGGGCATTAATAGTTTCGATCGGGCAGGGCACTGAAGTATTATCAAAGAATACAAATTGATTAAAGAAGCACACATACATATTTTCCCCATGTCCCATATTGAAAATGGAATGTAATTTTTTACTTCGATGTTACTAGGTATGTACTAATAAATATTCAGGTGTTAAACCGTTAAAGGAGTTTGATTTTTACTACAAGTATAACTATAGACAATACGAGTTTTTTTTAATGAATATCTCTAAAGATAAGTTGCAAAATTTAAATTGAATCGCTACGACCCGTTATACATAATAAAAACATATCTCCCTCTCCCCGACAGTTGGTTATAAGCCAATTTAAACTTCGCCGTTAATTTCGAATAGATTAAATTAAATTGGAAGTAAGCCATTAATTCCTGTCAAGAGCTAGCTTTTTCGTACGATGTTCCAGATTCCATTGCTCGGACGCGGACGTCTTACTATCCCCGATTCTTAGTGAAATTTTCGGGACAAAGATTATATAAACAGTATGGTTACTTTATTTATTTCCGAAAATTCGAAGTCAAAATAGGTCAAAATAGATCGCCATTAGCATCCTACTATTTTTTTATTTTCAGAATGTGAACCCAGGACCTCCGCGATTCACGTAATGCGTTTATTTATCCACAGAAGCAGATAAATAAGCAGTCACTGTTATTTCTTTAACTGATATAAAATAAAAAAAATATAAGGATTACATAACAAGGATAAGTGTTTGTCCTTGGTTATATAATAAGTCCTAAATCCAGTTCCTTACCACGAGAGGTCTGGGGATCGAATCCCGGATACATATTTAAAAAAATAATCAAGTAGACCAGCCAGCAATATTGATAAAACAAGTTTAAAATACTGTTTCAAACCAGTTATGTAAAGCTAGTTAAGTTTTAAGCGTAGCGCAACTGTTCTATTTAGTCTGTGTTCAAAACGTTAACAAATGAAATCCCCCGAGACACTGTTTAGTCTCTAACGGAGCAAAGCAAAGGATACTTGCTTATCGGGAATTAATTTAGTTTCAAATGTACATGTTCCTGAACGAGCTTTAATCTTAGACAATGTACAGTAAATATATAGTTACATTAAATATACATTACATTAAGATCAGTAGAAGTTCTTTTTTTTATAATAGCGGAGTACAGACAAGTATTGGGTGCTGAAATAGCTACCATTAGATTAACGAGTTCGTTATCAAAATTATCATCTAGCACAGTTCAAGTCAAAGTCGGTTCATTGTGGCCATTTGCGTGTTGATAGATGGCAGATTTTATATTTTTGTTGCAACAACGTATCGTAGTCGTCGCGATGTTTTCAGGGTACTTATAAAAGTAGTTTTAAAGTCCGGGTATCGAATACCTGACCTAATGAAGTTACGTACATCAATTGACAAAATAATAATAATACATTTTATTTCATATATTGATTTCATTTACTTTTCACTATAAAAAGGTCGTTCGTAATTCGTAACGTATTTAACAGTAAAAAAGAAAAAACAACAGGCATATTAATTATAAAAACTTTTATATTATTGCACATTTTAAATAAATTAAAAATTGATTTAAGATAAGACAAAAATTGTGAATCGGACGGTACTTGAACCGGCATCTACAACATTCTGTACTGTTGCTCTAACCAATTGAGCTACAGTCCTACACGTCATCGTCTTTTTTTTCAACCGTAACGTACGGAACGGTGTAGATATGCCATTTTTAAAGAATCTAAAATCTATTTTTAATCTATATTAGTTACCTATTTAAGTGAAATTAGCGAAAAGACAAAAAGGATGTAAGTTCGATATTTCAAAGAAAATCACCTCGTTAGTGTAAAATGGCTCGTCATCCCTGACCCACACAATATCCGCACTGCGCATAGTTTTAGGGAGAGGTATTTCGGTAAAGGCTGTGATGTTACGAAAGTAATGTTATAACATTACTTCCTTATAGAAATAAGATATTTATGAAAACTTAATAAACCTCTGGATGTCTTTCGGGTTGTTTGGCCTACGTGAGCGAGAAGAGGTTCTCGACGTTTCGCCATCGCGTGTGGACGGCATTATCCGGAGATGTTAACAATCGCAATAACGTCAATTGCTCGAAGAATTATGGCCGTGAAAGCCTTACAGAATTTATTAAACCTCTGGATATTCTCAACTTGGGCAAATAAGATGTCTAGATCTGATGATGATGATCTGATCTAGATGTCTTCTATAACTTCAGACTCTAAACGGAGTCGTAGTATATATACGAGAAAATTACATATTTTCGTGTGAATTATTATTACATTGACGTATATACTATATTATATAGCAACAGCACGGACCGCTGACGATGCCGGTTCAAGTCCTGTCTGAGTTGGAATTTTTTTCAATTTATTTTCCAATTTTTTTTATACCGTTTAAAGTGTGTTAATTAAATACCTATATGCACTACTCGCGTAAACTATAGATATCGCAAAAAATAATAATCAAGAACAATGTAGTAGAAAATGACTATTAATGGGTATTCTTCAGACCCAAATGTAATGCATTTGAGTGATGTAAAGGGTGATATTACGCGTACTGTTTGCCACAACTATGATACATGGCGTACAAAATGTACGAGAGATTTGCGGACGCAATCTCTAAGGATTCAGTTGTAACAATTTGTTCCTAGATAGAGTTATCTTGAATGTAAGTTACTCCACCAATACAACCGTCCCAACGGAGGTGCGTTCTAAAGTTTGACAATGAATACAATGCTATTTACAACTGCAAACATCGGCTGAGTTTTCAAAGAGTTAAAGAGCTTAGTTCCATTTGGGGTATGGGACTTATTGCTAAAGTTTTAATCAATAAGTAAAAAAATGTATTTTACAGATGTTTTTTTTTCTTTGACGTTGATGGGACAGTTATCTTCAGCATAAATTTCAGGTGAGCAGTTTAATATTATTTAGTTTTTTAACCAGTTCATGTTATTTTCCAGCAGTTGAGTTCAAGACCTCCTAACTCTTATAAGTTTTGGCTTTAGTGAAACATTTATTTATTTTCGCTCCCATGCCCCACGAGGGAAAGGGAGATTTCACACACCTAAAGCTACATTATACGATCTTCATTAGCTTGTAGGAATTTCGCGGAAACTCGGCGAAGATACAAGCGTTCGATCTTATCTTAAATCTCCATTAAACAATATATCGTAACAAACAAACTTGAAATTGGTTTGTTCAACTTGAAGAAACGGTTTAATCGCCGAGGATCCCATTTTGCAGGTAATAACAAAAGTTGTCCCTTGTTTATCCCTTACCGAGTGTATTAATTACCTCTGTTTTCGTTCATACGATGCGGTTTTAATGAAAGATGTTGTTGAATTTATTTGTAATTAACATAAGGTAATGAGGTACTAAATGTCTTTTCAATTACTTCAAAGATACTCTTATAATGCTTTATTATGCTAAGTATTTAATCCCTTTAGTTACTTAAAATGTTACAATTGTCTAGCAAAGAACAAAATATTATTTCATAATACGGTTTAAAATAAAATGTGTTAAGAAGGTTGCCTTAATCTGTAGAACAATTAATATGAAAGTTTTATGAGTAAAGTTTGTCGTATAACGGAGAAAGAATTATTTAACATACGCCAAAGTATGGTTTATTAAGTTAAGATTTAATTTCAAATACAGATTAAAAAGAGCTCATGATTTTAAATAAAACACTTCAACGGGTTAAAACGCAATATATATTAGTTAAGCTTATTTGAACATTATTTTAACTACGGCCCGTGCAGCCGTGGTCATGGAGAGACACGGCTGCTGCAAAGCATCCGAAACGTTGGGCCGTAGTTAAAATAATTTTCAAATAAGCACTATATATCGCGTTTTAAACCATTAAAGTGTCTTATTTAAATGTGTACTACTTGCGTAAACTACAGACAGGTCATGTTTTAGCAACAGAAAAAAAATCTAAAAAAAGGACATTTAAAAGAAGTGTATCTATTCTATAAAATTGACTTTACCAGTGTAATGACCGAGTTATATGTCAATAGACGTTTCAGAAAATGGAGATCCAAGCACTGAAATACAATAGTTGGATTTATTGGAAACCTGAAATAAAAAATGATTCAACTTACTATGTTAAATGCATTGCTTGTGTTTTATTTACAAAGTATCAAATATTCACAGAAGTTAAAGATCAAAGAGAACCATTTTTTTGAAGATATAATTGGTTAATTCAAATAAACGTGTAATGTAAAGTCAAGTTATTAAAATAGATCTGAATTGTATATTTTTATTAATGTATAACAAGAGAAAACAGAATATTACTTTCATCTTTAAGTATCGAAAGTAAACTTTTTTCTTTTGTAGTTTAAAGGAATAAAAGTAATTAGATGATGCTTTTTTGAGGCACCCGTATACAATCTTCAATTTTAAAATTGTTTAAACTCCTAGCGTATTTTAAAATCTAACTTAAAATATTTATGCAAATTTTATATGATGACGTGATGGCACCGCGATAATTAGAGGAATAGCACGGTAGGTTCAAATCGCGTATATGACCCAAATTTGTTTTCAGTTGAAATTCGAGAGTAGACCCAAATACAACTGAAAAAAACGTAGTATCTAAGATCATTTATAGCAGTAATTTGCGTCTGTATTGAAAAGATCTCCAAGTCGAAGCTACTTAAGATCTCATAAACGAAATATTCCCAGCTCAAAATCGATCATCCAGACTCATTTGCACGATATCGTGTTTCCTAGTGGAGGGCCTCTCGATAAATCCGAAGCCTGATCACCTTATTATAGGTTATTTGAGAAGTGAACGAAAATAGCCAACAAGATCCATAAAAGCTTTTGCTCTTTGATCAGGTATAACTGGAGTTACTCGCAAACGAGGTATTTCGCTGTATCAATGCAAGTAGCAGTACCGATATGAGGGAAGCTAGAATTTTTGTTATTAAGTCTTATAATGGAGTTTGAATTGTGAATATTTGACAAACAAAAACGTTCAATTATTTGTCTCCCCGTGACCACGGCTGCTGCGAAGCACCTGAAACGCCGTAGTTAAAATAGCTGAAAATGCCTTGAATTTTAATTGAGTTTTGGTTGCAGTCTGTTCTGAATATACAAAATCAAAAAGGCTGTTGTATTACCTTTTACTAAGTAAAGTCCTTGCTTCTCTGTCCTCATCTATCAAAGAAAAAACACTCGACTTTAAATCTTGTTTGTAAATCTTATGTAATGTACGTCCGGATATAGCTGCAATATAATTTAGGAGTTAAGACTGATTTCCCAGCTTCAGAACCCGGGCATTATTCTCCCCATAGTACAGACGTATTTATTTTCTAGACCACTTTATATCAAAGAACAAAGCGCCGTCAAGAGCAAGTTAATGTGCCATGACTAAGCTCCCAACTCGCAAGGAATTGCGGTGACACGGATAAATTAATGTCTCCTATAGCTGATGGTTCTAATATATTGCAAAACTTTGAATTTTAATTCAACGCTCTAAAGCTCAATATCCCGTGGCAGGTCTCATCCTAATTGCTGCCATCTGAACCTTGAAAGACGTAAAATAAGTTTTAATTAGCGTTTTTGAGCATTATTTAGGTAATTACATGTGGTTACTGTTTGCCTAAATACATTTACAGTATTTTATTTCGTCATATTAATGGGGATGAAGCGGGCTTATTTATTTTATTAGAACAACCTTATCCGGTCAGAGATTTGATACCCGATTGTTAAAGATACCGTTGAATCATTGACGTGCTGCGTTGGACTGCGTTAAGCGCGAGAAATAGAAACATTTCTCAGATCTGTTTTAGAAAACGATTTTACTAACAACAAGACTGAAACTTTTAAATAAAACACTTTAACGGTTTAACCATAATATTACGCGTTTTAAACCGTTATCGTTTTATTTAAAGGTTACGATTTTAAATCGTGAAAAGTTTTTCCTAAAAAAAATATGGTGACCTAGGATTTGAGCCTGTCATGTATAACACAATGTAAGGTAATAGAGCTTATAATTATAGAAAATACACACATGAATAAAAGCAATATAGAATCCTAAAAATAACTACTTCACGTTATTTATACACGAGAAAGGAACCCTTTTTGTGATAGTTTGACTAAAATCGTATAGATAGTATATCAGACAAATAAAACAAAAGCTATGGGTGTAGGATCCAAGTTTTAATGTTTGCGATACGATGTTTAGGAAATTAAAAGGCAAGATTAAATAGGCAAGTGTCTTTTTTTTTGAAGAAACATTTAGAGACATGACTAACCTACCAAGTAACTTCTCTATATTTTACTTCTGTTTGTATTGTTTGTTCTTTTACGCGACTAGTAGAGTAGAGTTTAACATTTAAATAAAACACATGCTACTACGAAATAGATGGCACTATCGTAGCAGATACGACTTTGACATTAGAGACACCCTCCATCTTTAGCCCCCTTTTGACCACGACTACTATAAAGCATCCTAAATTCCTAAACGTTGGAACGATGTTAAAATAATATGATAATAATTTAACTAATATATTTCGCGTTTTAAACCATTAAAAGTGTGTAATATATCTTCAGTATCAAAATTGAGAGATATAACTCGATAGGAACCTGATGTAACCGATCTAGTGAAAGAAATGGTTCGAAAAGGTCGCAATTAATCGTGTCGTAATGTCGTACAGTGTAAAAGTCTCATAAAATATTTGTACAATAAAAGGGTTACGGAAGCCAATCGTCAATCATGTTCTTCCTATCCGAAATATATTTTGAGCACGTGATGGGACCGTATGCAGATGTTACTTGCTTAGCTGTTATTTTGTACTAGGCGAATACATTAATTTATGAAGAAAGAAACGATATTTCTATGTTACAAAAACGTTTGTCAGCTGATTTATATAAAAGGTAATTACGGTGTTCAATACCTACACCATTTGAATTGAAATACACCGTTATTTCAGTTTGAATTCTGGGGAGACTGAAAGAACTTTCGGGTACTCCAATCCATCCTAAGCCTCATGTAAGGGATACCACCCAAAAAGAGACGAATTGATAGACAAATAGGATTAGTAAGATCCTATTCTACCAAATAGCAGCACACAATCTTATTTTATATTGTTAAGATGAAATTAAGTTTTATTTTAATGTTTCATATAAGTCCTATATATGTTTTTGCGGGGCTTATAGTAGTAGTAAATTTCTTTCTTTCAAATAATTCGGTAGGATACACGGCCGGTCGAGGATTCAAGACCAGTGTTATGATTTTGTATTCTAAAATATTTGTCAATTTATATTAGCTTTTTTATATACTAATATGACAGCCACACTAGTATCTTCTTCTCAAATTGAACGTATAAGAGGAAATTGTATATAATATATTATATTTTATACCTGGTAATCAATTCTCCATTTCCAAAACATTTCGTCGTGATACTTTCCAGTTTCACCCAAAAATAACCTTTCAATACAACTTCGTCATTAATTTTGAAACAAAACGTTTCAGAAACTCTTCAAAACTTGTCCAAAAGTTTAACACCCTCCCGAACGTACTTATTCAATGTTTAAGGGGATATCGGTCTTAAAAAGAGGCTTAACCATTTGAAAATCTCACCAAATTTATTATTAATAAGGTACTATTACGGGGGAAAGTTTTCTCAATTTTGATATTTACTGCAAATTTACACTCCGTTCTGTTTTCAACGAATGACCCAGCCCTGGACACGCTGATGTCTGTTTATTGATAAAAAATCTTACTAACGGTCCTTTGATATTAGTATATAAAAATTAAAAACTTTAATATTTTTTACAAATGTATTGCACGTACCTAATGGCATTGTATAAGTTAAAAATCGATTTGAGAATGAAATTTACGACAAGAGCAGGTATGGAACCGGCATACACAGCGTTCCGTGCTATTGCTCTTACTAACTTAACTTATTGAGCTACCGTGTCCTACGTCATTGATGAATTTTATAATTTATTTAATATATTCACTCTCGCGCAATGTAATTTAAACCTTGACACTTGAGTGTAAAGTTGCAATGTCTTATGACTTTAGCTTAAGAAAATCAGTAATCAGTTTAACTTTTGAAAAAAATAATATTTTTTACATATTGCATGTGATGGTGTTACATAAATTAAAAATCAATTTTAGATTGACATTTTTTTATCGGTTCCTGTCCTGTCCGTGTCGTTAATTGTTTTTTTAATCTAAAATCGATTTTTAATTCATATCAAAATAATTTGTTGCCGTAAATAAAACTTTTTATTTAATATATTCTCGAGTATAAGATAAGAAAATAAAATTAGCAAAATAAAGCAATTTCTTATCTGTACCGGTTACCTATTTCCTGTATAAAATATATCCCATTGAATCGTGAGTAAGCTGTATTTATAAAAGAAAGTGCGAAACTTTTTTATTATTTATGATAGCATCTGTCAAAACAATATTCCAGAGAATATAAAGAAAGCGGGGTGAAGCTATAAAAACAGTAATAACTCTGAAATAGAATTTCGAATGAAATTATTGTTGTACGAAAAAGTCGCCGAGAGTACCTAACACCTAACACATTGTAATTATGTTTTGTAAGTATATTGAGACATTAAAGTAATGTACTTATATTTTGAACATGCATATTTACATGATGGCATTATATAGATCTAGAGAGGAACTTTAATACGTAAGTGTTAAGGTTGAAATTAATTTCCGCAAAAGGTGCCTGGCTAAGAAAAATCGGTAGCCCAATTAGATAGAGTATCACGGATCGCTGTGGACGCCAGTTTATTTTTCTACCGTGTCCACAGCGATGTGTATAGGTCTTATATTTCCTTAGGCATCCTTGATGTAGCATAATCTATTATCTTATTTAATGAGGGAGCTGATCATCTTTTGTTGATGTTTTTTAGTCTGCAGTAGCTTTAAAAGAATCTATAAAAATTACCTATGAAATTTTCTTAGTAACCAATTTACTTTAATCGTGTTTGTAAATTACGCGAGTTTATTTAATAAAACACTTAACGCGTGAAATATTGTAGTCACCTCGTGGTGTATTTTGCCCCCCATAGAAGTCGTCTTCTATGGGGGGGGGGGGGCAAAAACATCAGAGACGTCGGGCCGTAATTATAAATAAGTCAACTAATATATTTTAAACGTTCATTACAATATAAACGATCTGGTTATTACAGAACTTAAATATTATTTTTGAAATATCATTCTTGATTCCGTTTCGATATATTTAAAAATACATTTTTAATTTCAGTATCGCTTCGAGTTCTTCGTATTTTGATAAGTTCTAGAGAGCTTTTAAATTAATCTTATCTGTACGTGGTTCAAATAAATTCAGTGTATACGGTTCACGATATTTTACAAGTGGAGTATAAATTTACGAAGTATTTTATAAATATATTATTAAGATAATATGTGGGAAACATCATTTTTATGCAATTTTATGAATGAATTGAACAAATTCATCGATATAAAAATATTTGGGATACAGTAAATCAGTTAAATACTGTCTATAGTTTACGCCAGTTTAAATACAGTTGGTAAGAGCAAGGACTTCGCTGTGGTTGTGAGATTGATATCAAAATGGTCGTCCATGATATCAAAATTGTCAATAAAGATATTTTTTATGAAACACACACGCTTTTATCTCAAAAAAACCGACACAATTATGTTTCTATCCCTTGCAGCCTGTGGCAGGCTTATTGATTGCTAAGATCATTTCGTAATTCGGAATTTCTACCTACCATACTAGCTAGATATATCTAAGCGTATAAATAAAATGAAAAGATTGCTACTACATCGAATCTAATGTTGAGTAAATCTCATTTTTTCTATATTCATATTCTTGTTGCTTTTGCAAAACATTAACTAAAGAAATACTGATACTTTTTATGTAAAAACAGATACAAAATTAAGAAATAAAATAATTCTTTTCTCGCGTTTAAGCCGTGAAGTATTTTTAACATACAAAATGAAATTGAAATCACAGAATATATTTTTTTAACTTTACTGATTCTGAACGAGTTACGGTCCTATTATTATTCCCATCAGACATCTGTAAACGTGATTTTTAATTTGAATCACTACTATTTACGATACACTAACTCTTGCTTATTTTAACTTTTGATCTGCAAAGATCTTTGCTATAAACTTATCTAAAACAGTGTTAAACAGGATGCGACATTACGAAGAAACATACAAAGAGTGGATCGCGGTGACTTCATAAATTGTGTGGAACAAACCCGACCATTATCGTACAGAATAAATCGCATCCATTGGCTCGATTCCAGATGGCGTTAGTATTTTTGGCCTTTGAATGTTCTGGGCCCATTATACAGGAGCGCGCCGCGGTGTCAACCGCTTATAATACCTCAGCCTTATTTTAAAATTCTCGGTTTATCTAACATGGATATCTATAGAGTAAACACTTTATACTTATAGTCGTGTACTTAGATAAAGGTAATCTTAGTAGTGTCACTGTAGTTTTCAAAATAACTGTAAAATAAAAGCAATATTATATTGCAAACTATCCAATTGTTTTTGTGAACTCCACAATGGTGTTTTTCAGCAAGTAGCAAGGTCTAAAACTTCAAAAATTACTGTAGGTATAAAAATTGTAATTAGTATAAAAATGCAAAATTTTTCCTTTCCAAACGTATTATTAGACACTGAATTATCATTTACCTTTTTTTTTGTTATCAGTAGTAGACCCCATAGTTCTGTGGTTAAACGTACTGAAGAAGAGAGAAGGCTGATCTACTGCGTGGTTCTAAATACAAATGTACGCATTAGACACAGTAGAAATGGAATTTCACACTTTATTAACGGTTCGTTGAAATAAAAATCCAGCTAACGTTTGTTTTTGCAAACCAGTCCGTAAAACAAAACCCCTTGTACCAAAGTCCACAAAAACATAATAATTCGTGTCCCCACTTAGGGTGAACCACATAATTATGAGCCTGCGAAGTATTTGCACAAGGAAAATTCTTTGCGATTGTCTCTCTCAAAACTTTGTACAACATAAAATGTAGAGTGACCATATCGCGGCTAATACAATTTAAACACTGTATTTAGTATAATACTAAAGTCCTAAAATTGCGGTGCTGCAAAGACTTGCTTTGGACGAAAAATACCACCTTTGATATAAACTAGATTGTGTGGCCAGTTTATGGATTCGGTTGAAAATTTCTTTTCAAACTAATATTTTAAAGCTGAAGAGTATGTTTGTTTAGACGCGCCTATATTAGGTACTTCTAGTTCAAATTGTAAAAATATTTTTGTGTTGGTTATTGCGTTAATCGAGGAAGGCTTTATAACAATAATGCTGCAATAGGTGCCCAAAAACAGTAAAAAAGAAGAAGAAAGGCGTTGAAAAGCTCAGCGCTATTTTCTGTATGACAAAAATACCTACCTGAAGAACCTACTTCTTTTAATTTGAACGACATAGGAATAATTTTGCACAGTTAAAGTTAATGAAATAAATGTGACGGCACCCTATATACTGTCTTGTACAACATTTGAATACACAGTTTCATGTTTCTCAAAGAATCAACTTATTAAAATCTACAGTCACTCTACTCTGAGAACTGAAGTGAGCACAACAGGGTTACTCTATACAATTCCACTTTTCACTAGAAACATCCGGTTCTTCACAAAACCCTCACTTCTAAGCCATTTCCGTTTCCCTATTTAACCGTAGTCAAATATTGCATTATACCTTTTTATATGTTCAAATTGAACCTGAGACTTTTTAGGAGCATATGTTATTTTATTTTATTTATTAAATAAATAAGGTTTAAGATGACATATGTAATAAAATGTGTTTATATATCTAATTATATAGCACACAGCTAAATTTATAGTTGTGTAAAAATTTTCTCAATTTCGTGTGTTCGCGTTAAAGCGAAAAAAGTAAAGGCATCCTCTAATTATAAGTTTCAGCCTGTCTTCGTGGTTTGGCCGTCAGTGGATTCGAATCTCGGTAAAAAAACAGATTAATATAAAAACGGTAATTGCAACACCTGCTCTGCTTGACCGTAGGGGGAGGGTGGGGTAAACGCGACCGCGGGGCAATCCCGAATTCAACGGTTCTGATGTGTTAGAAAAGATAGGCAATTTTCGCTTGTCGCCATCTTGGAGATCACGCCACCACTAGTGCTAGTCACACAGTGCCCAACCGGAGCGACGCGGACGCACGTCATTTCAAGGGGTGCATTCTTATATAATATTTACAAATTTTTTGTATAATTTTTTTTAAATTCACTTGATGTAACTTAATTTGTATTAACAATATTTATTTCACATTAAATTACTAGAATACTAACTTATTAAGCTTTTAAATAAAAATGATGCAATCGGCAAAAGTGGTATAACCTAAAATATCTATATCGAAAAGCTCAGTGTTTTCTATTTTCTGGGGGGAAAAGGGGGGGGGGGGGTGGGGGGGAAACCCCGATTTTTGTTCATTACCCCCCATTTTTTTGGTTTCCTGTTAATATAATTTTTTTTATTGTTCTAGATGCCTCGTAATTATAAAAGAAAGACGCAGTACAGTCTAGAAGATCTCAAAAGGCTATAATAACGCTATAATGTTCCAAAAACGACATGGAATCATTTTAAAGACACAGTTAAAGTTAATGAAATATAAAAAATTCGTCAAAATTGCTTACCAATATGCTCAGAAGAACAAACCTACTATATTTTGAAAAAAAAAAAAAGGGGGGGGGGGAAGGCTGGTTTTACAATTTCAAGAAGAGGCATCCCCGCCCTTTCTCTGGAAAAACCGGGAGCGACTTCGCTAAACCGAATCACAGCTTTTAATGAACTGTCGTTGTATTTTTTACAGCAATTTGAATACCATACAGATACTCATATTTTAACCAAACAATCAACTTATTAACATCTGAAACAGGTCAACAGTCCAGAGAAATCAAAAAATCGTGAGAACTGAAGTGAGCACAACAGTGGTTACTGCTATACAAATTCCACCATTTTTCACATTTAAAAAACATCCGGTTCATTTCAATGCAAAACCCTCACTTCTAAGCCATTTCCAGTTTCCCATATTTGGATAACCGTAGTCACATATTGCATTATACCTTTTTATATGTCAAATTGAACCTGGAGACTTTTTAGAGCATATGTTATTTTATTTTATTTATTAAATAAATAAGCAGGAAGTGGTTTAAGATGACATATGTCCCACCACAAAAACAATAAAATGTGTTTATAATATCTAATTATATCCCAACTGCAACAAGTTCACAGCTATGAAGATTAGACATTTATAGTTGATTCATGTAGAAAATTTAGATCATCAATTTCGTGTGTTCGAGTTAAAAAGAAAAGCGAAAAACGTAAAAGGCATCCTCTAATTATAAGTTTCAGCCTGTCTTCGTGGTAAATTGGCCGTCAGTGGATTCGAATCTCGGTAAAAACAGATTAATATAAAATACGAGTAATTGCAACACCTGCTCTGCTTGTATTCCCCCCCGGCGGGGGGAAAAAAAGGGGGGGGTTAGGGAAAAAAAAGGGAGGGGTTTTGTTAAAAAAAAAAAAAAAAAAAAAAAAAAAAAAGGGGGGGGGCCCGGGGGTTAAATTTCCCTTTTTTTTTGGTTTTCCCTTGGGGGTGCGTACCCCATCCCGTACTTATTATACCTACATGTGAAATAAATCCAAACGTAATGTATAACATTAAGACAATACATACGTTATAATAATTACGTATATTGTAGTGAAATAATTATACCATCTACAATTAAGATAATGACATAATTTTAAAATTAGTCATTCAAGAAATAACACCTTACGGCCTAAAGTTTCTATTATGTTAAGGGATGTACTAAAGTATGTTCAACACGATGTTATAAATTAGAATTTCGAATATAATATAACTAAATAAAGACATGACATATCTCTGAGCAAGTTGCAGTAATTGATAATTATTATCAGAGAAAGTAGTATCACTTCTGTGCCCTGCCCATTCGATAGTTTATTTGTCCAAGAAACCCAAACCATGGTTACGGTCGGGGAGAAAGTTAACGTTCTTTTCATATTCGACAATCGTATAAAGTGCATTCTAAACGCCTTAACTCTTTAATTAAGACATTATAAGTAGCCAACAACGCTTGACTAATACATAATAATGAATATAATAACAACCTGATAATATTAACAATTATGTGATAATTATGACTTTTAAAAAGCCTTATTCCGCAAGGCCCAATCGGATTATGGCAGTGTTAACAGTATATTATAAAACACAGATGTATGTAGCACATCACTGATCTATCACTAAGCTATTTAAAAGCTTCGCGCTTCAAGATATTATTTCAAACCGGTGAAAATGTTCAAACGCATGTTAAATAAATTGGAGGACCCAAACCGGCCATTTCTGGGCCCAGTCGACAAATACCTGTCTTTCTGGGGAATGTGGCTTCCCAGCGGTTTCAAACGGAGATGTTTCGCTATACTTTTGCACGTTCTCGAAACAATTTTCATAATTACCGAATTCATTGACATTTTCTGCGTTAAAGGAAGTTTGCACTTGCTTCTAACGAACTTAAAGTTTTCTATGCAGGGACTTATAAATATTTGCAAAGCTTGGTCTTTTATAGCTTGGCAGAAGGATTGGCGTGATGTTTGCGACTATGTGACTAGAGCTGACTTGGCTAATAGATCGGGGAATCTGAAGACGAAAAACAATATAGCCAAATACACGCAGTACTGCAGAAAAGTCATGTTCATTTACTGCCAGTTTACTTTTGTCACGGCTTTTGTTGTTATATTTCAGCCCGCTTTCAAATATCTGTTAACTTCGAAATACAGGTATTTTTGTTGGAAATTGTATATGCATATATATCTATATATATATGCATATACAATTTCATATATATATATATATATAGATATATATGCATATACAATTTAGAAATTCCAAATCCAGTGCTATATAATTAGATATATATATATATATATATATATATATATAAAATATTTTTTTTTATGCCTCTCAAAAAATAAATTAAATATTTTGATAAATTTACTCATCTGTTCTTCATATGGGGGGAAAAGAACAAGATGTTAATAAAACCTCAATTTACTTTTATTTGTCTGTTACCAGAATATTTTAAAACCCGCGACATATAAACAATACCCGAATTTAAGCCTCGGATGAGTTAACCAATATCACAATATATTTCGCCTTATCAACCGGTAAATGTGCAGTAAACTACAAACAAAACTAACTCGTAATTTATTTATTCTTCAATGTGTTACGTTACGCAAAATTAAAGTTTTAAATTCATTGAAAACTTTATTATTATTTTCACACGTTTTTGCACATGAAGGCACTATATAATTTAAAAATTTACTCGGTAGCTCGATTGGTAGAGCAACAGCACGGAACGTTGACGATGCCGGTTTAAGTCCTGCACGAGTCGAAAATTTTTTCAAATTATTTTCGATTTTTAAATTATAAATTCATTCTTGACAGTTTTATAGATTATACAGTACTTAGTAATTTTGATTACACAGGGATAACGTCAAATCAGGCGACGAAAAATACATGCAGGTAGTAAGTTCGTGGGTACCATTCAACAAATACGAAATGCCCGGATATTTCTTCACTTGCCTCATACAAGGCTACGGGACGTTAATGGCCGCAGTGTGGATCTCTTCATACGACATGATCGCTCTGTCTGTTATAATTTACATACGGGCTGAAGTGGAAGCGTTGAGAATCGACACGGCGGACATATTTAATGGAGGCGTTCCGTTGCGGAACATCGAATATTGTCATAAGCGCCATGTTGAATTGTTACGGTAGTCTTTGTATCTTTTACACTATCTGTGCTGTGTTGAAATATCATTAAGTTGATACAAATTCGCTCAAATTTGATTACCATAAAAGCAATTCTGGCGAGTTTATCTTAAAAGATGGACATGTACTGTCGCGGACAATTTTAAACGGTTTAAAGGGGAATCATTCTTTTATACGTATTTTTGGTTTTTTGAACCGTTCTCGCAGCTTACACAAAGGAACCCCTTAAAAATAAATAATTATACCCGTCTTTTATAACATTTTCCACTATTTCTTTGCTCTTATTAGTCATGTGTTGTTATATAGCCTTAAGGCATCCTTGATAAATGGTCTATCCAACAAAAAATACATATCATTAATTGGAACTAGTCGTTTCTGACTTCAAACAAACAAGGTCTTCAGTTTTCATAGTATAAATAGCAATGACAGTCATGTAACATATTTTATACGATGTGCTGTCGATGTGTGCTTTCTTGTCTAAAATTTAAATTTGCACATATTGAAACTCAACGGGGTAGAGTATAATATTAATAGGTATATGCAATATTTTAGAATTATATGTGAAAATGTATTTTTTAGGTACAGTCGTCTCTTCAATTCGTGCACGTCGCCAATTTTAATGCTCTACACTTTTATATGTACCGTGATGCTTTGTTCTACGGCGTATCAAATAACTTATGTGAGTCTTTTGAAGTTGACTGTACTTTATTCTACTAAGTCTTATAGGACTCTTGACATTTTATCAAAATTACTGACTTATATAACTTAAACTTTTAATAGAATTTTTTTGTAAAACAATTACAGACACACACAACATTTACTTTAAATTTCGAACTGGCTTGCATAGTTACATAGTGAAAAAACATTATTGTAATAGATCTTAATTATATCATAATTTCAGCTGGAATCAAGTAAAATGCAACAGTTGATGATCGTGATGTACCTTCTGTTTGGTATATTGCAGCTTTTCCTCTACTGCTGGCATAGCAACGAGGTTTATTATGCTGTAAGTAGTGGAAACAATCGAATATTTTATATATGAAATGTGCTGCATACTACAACTAGAATATCTTAAGTATTTAGTTGGTATAAGCTTTAATCTACGAAATACTTTTAAATAAAATAATTTAACGGTTTAAAACGCGATATATTTTAGTTAAACTTGTGTGAAAATTATCTTTAACTACGTGTCTCCCCGTGGACGGCTGCTGCAAAGCTTCCGAAACATCGGGCTGTTCAAGGCTGTTAAAGAAGATTTCAAACAAGTTTAACTAAAATATATCGCGTTTTAAACCGTTAAATTGTTTTATTTAAATTAGCAGAATATATCACCGAATTTTTAGTTCCAGCCCATGCTGTTTCTTCGTTACAGCGCAACAAAATATAAAAAAGTCTCTCATATATGTTTTTCATCTATGATAGACTTTTTTATTGATTTTCAGAGTATGGAGTTAGCTCGTGGTCCATACAAAAGTGAGTGGTGGAAGCAAAACGCTTCAAATCAAAGGAGTATTTTTATTCTTGTCGGTGAACTATCGAAAACTATTATATTTACTGCTGGGCCGTTTACTAATCTTACTGTTGCTACTTTTATTAATGTAAGTGTTCAAAACGCTTTTTCTTGCACGCACACACACACAATCTCTATTATTTTACGTAAGTAGACGAAAAGCGAAATTATTAACTAAATCAAATGTTTGTTGTTATTAGTGTAATAAAGCTCTGTTTTTCCTGTAACATTTGTCTTAGTAATTTATATTTTATGGTCCCATGTGCTTCTTATGCGCACGCGCACACATTATTTAGACGAAATTATTGTGTCAATCCCAACCTTTTTAATCATTTATTTGTATATATAGAGCTAATGAAACCTTATGTAACAAAATTGACCTACTTCTTACAATAATCATAATAAATGTTGCAATTCCGTGAATCTTATTACGTCATTTGTCAATCGGGTTGAGCCTTTGTAATTAATCCACCGAAGACACTCTAGCAAAAAGCGCTTATAGCGCTACTAAACTAAATCGTCTAATTATTCCAGATACTGAAAGGCGCTTATAGCTATTACACGCTGCTTTAAGCATGAAGATTACTGAACTAACTTCATTAATGGCGATTAACTCGAACACTAGTACTATCTCTGACGTATAAAGGTCACCGCACACTAGCCGCATCTACAAAGCGTTGGTACCAGCGTATTCCTGTGATCCTTTTATGTACTCGCTACACACGGTTGGGGGTGGCCGCAGTACGCAACGTAATTAAATGTATAAAGAATGTCGGACTGTGTGCGGCATTCCTTAGTTTCCTTCATCTTTTGCCTTTCCAATTATAATTTTTTAGATATTCCTTAGCTGTTCTAGATAAAATCAATCAACGACATCGCTTACGTCTTATATTTTAAGCCGTCTTTTTATTAGTAAATATTGTAGTGTATTAAATAATAAAACTAAAAACTTTGATTTCATTCGCCATCATCTATAATGTGTACACTCTGTAAAAAATTCAGTAATCATTTTGAGTTTAGATTTTTTTTGAGATTCTTTCAGTATACAGTCTATAAAGCTATAATGAAACAATAAATCTTTAAAAAAATACTAAAAACAAACATGAAAACTTAAATAATTTGTTAAGGTCGAAGTTAGGCAGCAGCAAAATTAATAAAGTTATTTCTTCGTAGATTTAAATTACGTCCAGATTATATTTCGATCTTAAATATATTTTATGATTAAAAAACTATATTTTATTTCACTTTTTAATTCATTTCTATGGTATAATACGCCACTATAGGAGCCGGAATAATTATTACGCCAATCAGCCACTATCAATCTATCAATTGATTATAATTATAGAATTCCAGTTATCTTGTTTAGGTCGCATATACACCAGGTATCACCTCCATCACCCCCTTTCATCGGGCGAGTCCCATGTTTGTCTGTCCGCTTCTAAAAAAGGTTTTAATAAATAAAGTCGACGACAATATAATTGCATACTTGCTCGCGAGTTCATCCACGTGGAATAGTTATTTCGGCGTTTATTAATAAACCTCTGAGGAGTATAAAGTATAGACATCACTCAAGACGACGTCCGCACCTCGACATTTTTGCGTGTCAATTGTTTTTTTGTTTCGTAAACCGTTTTCGCAGCGGACACAACTGAAGTCTTCAAAGATGAACAGTTTTCCTTAATTTTCTATATTATATTCACCTCTGTTTCTTCGCTCCTATTAGTTGTAGCCTAATGTTTTATAGCCTTAAGCCTTCTTCGATAAGTGGTCTAACTAAAAAAATAAATTTAGATTCTAATTGAGATTAACGCGTAAACAAACAAACTCTTCAGCTTTATAATATTTGGTTACTTTAAAACTATATATTTGGCTGGGAAAAAAAATGTGGTTTCCTAAGAAATTAATTTTATTTTTACATTGCCCGCCCGGTGTTATAACTTTCCTTAAACTCAACATAGCCAACAGTAACAACGCACGTACGCAGATCGCACACATCAGGTAAAATACATCCCGAGTTTAGACAGGGGCTCAGCAAAAACAAGGAAATGTAACTTTGTTCATACAATAGATATCGATCTGGTGTTCGCATCGTATTTCCAACTAAACCAATAAAGTACACAGAATTACAGCTAGCCTTTCCCATTATTATATTTTCAATAGGCGTTCTTCTCGCGGCCGATATTTCTTACTTTGTCCGCGTAAAAGTTTTAACAGAATATAAGAGAAGGGTATTTATTTCTGGATTAAATATACCCTTAAAATTAGTATACCTTGGTCTAGTTTAAACAAAATAATAATATTCTTGATTAATTAAGTACTGTCTATAGTTTACGCGAGTAGTACACATTTAAATAAAACACTTTAACGGTTTAAAACGCGATATACATTAGTTAAACTTTATTTAACTACGGCTTAACGTTTCGGATGCTGTTGGTGGTCACGAGGAGATTAAAGATGGAGGGTGTCTCTGACGTCAAAGTAAAAAACTGCGGTAGCGCAATCTTATTTGGCGAAACTGGCCCCCAAGTAATAAGTTCAACAAATATATCGCGTTTCAAACCGTTAGTGTTTCATTTAAATGTGTACTACTCGCTTAAACTGCAGACAGTATTTACTTAAATTAAATTGAAAGTTTACGTTCTCTAAATCGACAAGCGAATCTTATCGTATTATTCTAAATAATGTAATCAAAACTAATTTTAGAACTAATATGCTACTTATAATCTTAAAGAACTTCAAGTACCTCGTAATTAATCCGGCATAAAGCCAAAACTCAAGTGACAAAGCCTCGCCGAAGAAAATCCAAGCATGAAGATGCTAAGACGTACAAACTGCTAACCCGCCTAAAGCCAAGTGCAATTGTGTAATGCACGCTGTCACGCGCTACGTGACAGTAACCGGTTGGAATTAGGCTTCGCGCACACTCATAGCGAGCTTTGTAAAGCGATACTTCGCTCCTTACTGAAAATCGTAGCTATATTAATGGCTGTGTGATTAAATAGTTTTTAATGACCACGAGTAATATGGAAGGATTATTAGTACACTAGCAACGTACTTTTGATATTTCAAAATATTTAGACGAAATTTGATTACCCCAGATTTGTGAAATAATGTTAAAAGATAGACTTGTACTGCCTTGGACATTTTTAATATAAGAATAGTTCTTGCACACATTATTTTATTTGGATATATAGAACTGTTTTCGCAGAGCACGTGTTAGATTATTCCGATAATTTAAGTTCTTTTGTTACACTAAGTTATGTTTTAATCTCAATTTGTCTCTAAAGTCATACAGATATTCTATAAATATTACAAAATTGTATTAAGACAAATGTAAATGTAACCGTTTAATAATTATAACTATATAACAACTTATTAACATGTGAAACCGAATTAGTACATTATAAATACAGTGCCCTGTTTAAGACATACAATTATAACTCATTTTGAATCATGTATTTTATGTAAAGCTTTTCTTTATAAATAAGACGATTTAGTTACTGATAAAACGATTGTTCAACCAAATTTATAATTTTACTATTTAATTTTTGTATAAATGTATTATGTTAGTTTTACGTTGAAATGATGCAACATCAATATGGAATTGCATCATCCGATATGACGTCACTGGGCCCATAGAATGGCGCCCTAGCATTTCCGCCCCGCACACTCACTCCCGCGAAGCCACAGCGGACGGACCTAAATCGAGGAAAACCCTACACAGAAGTGAAATGACGCAACATCAATATGGAATTGCATCATCCGATATGACGTGACTGGCCCCATATAATGGCGCCTAAATTGAGAAAAACCCTACACAGAAGCGAGATGCCATACCAAACGGACTTAAGTTAAGTGAGCCCTAGCTTGTCTTTAGTTTATGTGTCTATTGTTATTTTCGCGATAGTAAAAGTAAGTGTATATTTGTTTAACGCTCACTGTATATAAATTAAAGCAATATTGTGTCAACCATATTCATGTCTTCTTATTTATGTATCAGTTTACAATTTTTAATTAAAAGCATTTTATACACAAATTATATTTTGATATACATATATAGCCCACTAATCTACAATAATAATATCAAAATTTTATTTAATCTTTTACACGCAACGAAAACAGACAAAGATATATAGAAACTATTTTGTTTACCTTTTGTTAAAGCTGCTTCTTCTAATAACCTATACTAGTGATTTATAGTGAAATGACAAAAACAAAGCTATTCGTGAGTCCTTGCCTTTATACAAAATATGTTCACAGTTGCAAACTCAACCTTATCTTTTAGTTTCAACACGGATTTTCATGTTTAGCGCAGATTTAGTTACTGTAGTTAATATTGTACATCATGCTTAGAATACGAAATAGTGAAGATTTACATCGTTGAATATGAAATCTTTACTACAATATAAAGCTCTACAGTTTGTTTGTATGTTTAAATGCGCTACTCTCAGGAAGTGCTATCTAGGAAAAAAAAATCTGTGTTGGTGGTCTTTTTCTTTTGGTGTTGGTTACAGCACTTATCGAGATAGGCTATGAAATAGACACAGCGAGAAATAAAAATAAAAATTGGAATATTAATCACCATTATGCTTCCGAGGCGTAAGCTGCAAATACGGTTATAGATACCCAAAAATTATGTATATTCAAGAATGATATCACTTTAAATGATCTAAAAATGAGGTCCGCGACGCTATATGTCTAAATATCTGAATGAATAAACAAATAAATAAATCTTTTAAGATAAGAGAAAGAACGATGAAAAGGGGGGGTAAGATTTTTAATACTCTATCCTATGAAGAGACCCCCATTGTTTTAATCATTCCCAGCTGTGGGAATAATTAAAACAATATATTACAAGAGTTGCCGGAATTTGCAGCATAAATTTATGTATTTGCTTCATAATTAAGGTATCTGGAACTATTAGCTAACACTAGGAGTTATTATCTCGCAAATAGTGTATAGTTTGTTCAATGTATAAGCATGTGCAAAAATATATGACAAAAATTATGTATTTATCTCGCACCCATTAAAAACCTTTAACAATATTGGAAAGCTGAAGAGTTTGTTTGTACGCCTCAGAAACTGGTTCGAATTGAAAAAATCTTATTGTATTGATGTCGATCGATAGAGCATCCATAGGGATTTTTAGGCTAGAAAACATCATGTTGCAACTATTAATAGAGAAAAAATAGTGGGAAATTTGGAAATATTCATATTTGACGGTTTCCATTGCGTCTGCTGTGAATTGGATGAAGACACGGCAAAAATATGTATAAAATAAGTATTTCGTTTTAAATAATTCAATAAAACTCTCGGGACAGTATACCTTATGAGATTTAACTCACAAGAACCGTGGTTTCCAACAAAGCTATGGTCACTGCATACATTTAAAACTGTGTTAAGACGTTCTTGAAATATTTCAAGACTTTATAAATCTTACAGTGAAAACAAAGACTGACCTAAATATACGTAACTCATTCACAACGAACATACCGAATGTTGAATATGTATGGAAACGTTCATTTTTCTTCTGTGTATAAATCGTACACTGCGTTAGATGTATCCTCGCTTATACGATATCGTTACGACTGTTTAAAAACCAATACTCTATATACAGCGTCGGAAGCAGAGAATCAATAGGACTTTAGGCCGATCTTCATAATGCATATGAATAGGAAAAAACTAATTAAAGAAAGTAATTTAAAAATCGAAAATAAATTGAAAAAAATTTCAACTCGGGCCGGACTTGAACCGGCTGTTGCTCTACCAATTGAGCTACGACGACTGTGAGGTGTAGAATTCGGTAGCTCAATTCGTAGAGCAACAACGGAACGCTGACGATACCGGTTCAAGTCCGGCCCGAGTTGAAAGTTTTTTCAATTTATTTTCGATTTTTAAATTATATAGTGTCTTCATGTGCAATATAACATGTGAAAAATATTATTTTTTTTTTAAAGTAATTAACATTTAAATGTGGGCTTTTCTGCAAATTATATACGATATATTAAAATCGTACGGTCGACGTGTAAACAAGAGTTGTTTGGATCCGTTTATAAAGTGTCGTATTTTCTTGTGAAAAATAGGTAACAAAGACCTCTTTCTAGCAATTTTCTAGATTAACTTAATAGGTTGGTGCTATACATAACAGCTTTTTAAAAAGGTAATTTTCTTGTTTTATTTTCAACAACACAGCGCAGTATTCTTTTGTTTAATTTTATTAAATAGATCCTGAATATATCTCTATTTCAATATTGATAATTGCAAATCGAAGGAGAACATCATTGTTTATACGACATATGCCCTTATTTATATAAAATGAAGTAAACGGTTTTATCAGTTTATTATGAAATTGTGTATTATATGGATTAGAAAATTTTTGTATAAACGGTACGCGGTAAACCCGCCGTGACCACGGCTGCTGTAAAGATTCCATAACATTGTGTCGCAGTTTGCACTATTCACTACTCGTATTACTTACAGACAATACTTAATAAAACCATTTTAATTATACACGTTATGAGAACAAAAACGTTTCTTTAACCTCAAAGATCACATCATAGGGAGCTCGTAAGGAAAATTAATATCGAATTCATTTTTTACTTTCCTTCAACCTGTCTCATTCGTGAATCATTTAAGGAAGGAAAATAATGTAGTATTTTTATTTCGCACGGAAATGATAAAGAGAGTTCATTTATTTAGAGGAAATTAGTTCTGATGTTTCTCCGCTTAATGGGACTGGTACTAAATTGGCACTGGTTGTGTATATATTACTAGCTGTGTCAGAGACTACGTCCGCGTTGAATATTTATTTTGAGCATCAACTTTGCCCACGACGTCGCTCGCGTCCCGTCGTTCTTGCAAGTTAGTCTTAAAAGATAGACATATAGCGTCGCGGAAGTTTTTTAAATCATTTAAAGAGGAATCATTCTTCAATGGATATTGTTTGTGTATCTTGAACCGTTCTTGCAGGGTACTCCTCGGAAAGTCATTTTCCCCGTTTTCCACATTACCCGCTGTTTCTTCACTACAATTATATAAATTAGAGTAATATGTACATCATCCCTCGAAATTAAAACAATTACTTACCTTTTTATTAACAGTAATGTTATATTTCCTAAAGCTTTCCTTGATGAATCGTACCAATAGATCTTAAGATCAGCTTCTTTAAACAAACAATCACTTCAACTGTATAATATTAGTACAGACATCATATTTTACAACTTATTGGATATGGCTTTTTATCAAAAACATGTATACAGAAACACAGGTTCATTTGCCAAAGCCAAAAAACACACTTCATACCTATTTCTTTCTGTGAACACATGGCACATCTAGTATTGTACCTCTATGTATCATCTAATTGTCGAGGTAAACAGTGAGGATATGAGGCACTCCATTAGTCACCATTATAATAACATTTTCTCTGGAAACATTGCTCATTCTGTTTTACTTTTCGGGAAATGTTAGGGTCTGGTCGGAATAGGTCGGATTAATTGTTCCGTTTCAACTATAAACATTGTAGCTTTAGACTTCTCGACACATTGGATTATAATAATTAAATTGTATTTATTATAACCATTTTTACTAGACTACTCTACTGTATGAAAACTTTAATATTTTTTACAGGTTACACATGATGGCACTTTATAGATTAAAAGTTAGCAACAGCACGGAACGCTGACGATGCCGGTTCAAGTCCTGTTCGAGTTGAATTTTTTTTTCAATTTATTTTTGATTTTTAATCTACTCTAATGTTTGTTTATTATTTAAGAATAATTTTAATTCAGAATTGCACGGGGTTCATGGTTGGTTTTAATATTAAAACTACTCCTACTACTAACTACTACTAAATTATTAAATGAACGTCTTTAAAACGAATGTATAAAATCCGTATTTAAAATTCGAAACCGTTCATGAACGAATTTACTTCCTACTAATTGCAATGGTTGAATGCCTCCTAATAATTTATTAAAGGCAAAAGACAGCTTTCCTTCAGTTTCAAGCCGAGTATTTAACATGCTAAGTATCATTACATAATCTTTAAACAACTTAACCCGGTGACCTGCTTATACAACATCTTGGGTCTCAACTTTCTCATACACGTGTAATTTTCTGTTTTAATTATGTTAGACTCTTTCTAGCTTTGTGCTTACTGTAAAGCTCGAGAAAAATCGATGTTGATGACGTAAGTAATTTTGTAGCTGAAACGAAACGGTTTACGTATTTTGCAATATTAATGAAATTGTAAATATGCATTTACAATTCATAAATATTCTTGTTAAATACTGTCCGCAGTCTATAGTTCACGCGAGTAGTACAGTATTTTTAACTTCGGCCCGACGTTTCGGATGCTTTGCAGCAGCCGTGGTCACGGGGAGACAATACTAAAAATCATTTCCAAATAAGTTTAACTAATATATCGCGTTTTAAACCGTTAAAGTGTTTTATTTAAATACTGTCCGCAGCTTTGACGAGTTAGACGCACTGTTAAATACAACACTGTTTTAAACGCGAAACGTCTGGTTTAAATCATTTGTAAACAGTTAAAGTGTTTTCTTTTTGTGTTTATTTTTATGTTCAGTGATAAAAAATATATTGCTTATTAATATTAAAGAAATACTCAAAAACACATTTGACATGCTTTCATGAAATATTATTAATCTGGGGCGTTTTTGGTCCCACCTTTTACACTGATGAACTGAATTTATTACAAGATTTTTGGAGAATAGTTTTACGTCCAATTAAGTATTTAATATTCACTGTGATTTAAAATCAAAACTTCTCGTCGTTAGACAAAGTATGTTAATTGCGGAGCCATGAAGACAGTATCACTAAGCAGGTAAGGTGACGACATGGTATAATACAAAACATTTTACTACAATAAAATGTATTGTAAAATTTACGGGTAATCAAATTGATGCAGAGATCTTTTGCGTCGTACAAACATATTCCCAGGGCTCTCTCGAAAGCAGCGTAGCGGGCTGGTGGTCTGTTTATTGGTTCTGTACGACTATTGTCCTCGAAGAGGGTGTAGTACGATTTTCCACACTCAAATAAATATAATATAAGAATTTATTACAATACGATTTGAGACAAATTAAATTCTTCCAAAATCATCATATCTATCTATACTATGTATATGACGCTGTAGAGTTATTTCTGGAACTACTGGTGGGAATCGAAAAAATATTTTTGTTTTGGTTAGAGCATCTACTGCGAAAAAACATCGCGATGCAACTTATAGGAATAGTAAATGCGGGGAATCTGGAGAAAACGCGGAAATTTTGCGTAACGTACGATGCTGAAACGGTACAAGAAGATACTAAAACTATGTAAATAATTAAAGAAAGATTTCTCTTTAAGTGATCAAAAAAAAATCTGCGACATTATATAGGTATATATCCTTTAATTAACTTGCAAGAACGACAAGAATCTATAAAGGTAAAGAGGTGGTTTGCAAAAATAAAGTTTCAGACCCAAAATGACTATTCTACGCGGATGAAGTCGCTGACACAGCTACTATTCTATATAGTCTATGCTAATAGGAATTCAAATTTAAATCGACAGTTGTAAAAAATCTTTATGGCGAATGATAAAATGCACCCTTATATTGAATAGCCAAATGTAAAAAATACCTAATCCTTATTCTCAACACGACCTTGTTTGGTCAAGTACAAAGTCTACGTATTAGTAGACGCCTTAAAGATTTATAAAAGAAAATTACTTCAACAAGAACTTCTAATTCTGCCGACGTACTGAAATAAACAAAAGTTAATTATCATCAATACGAAAATTAGCTTTCCATTCTGGGACATTACATTTGTACCTGTTTCTACGCATCTAAAATATGAATGGACCATGTTGCTCGTACCCGTAAGTCTTTCATTTTAGCAACTCTAAATAAACTCTATTAAAACATGATAAAGTCGTATTTTCCTTGCAATGTTAAAATACCAAAGATCTTAAATTTCTGGATGAGATCCAAGTGGTATCTGAGCTGAATTTGTCCTTTTAATACAAATTCGGTAGTCTGTAATTATAGTATAACTATTTTTGGATTTGTTTTGTACAAAGCAATGCTATTAGAGAAAAAATACTCTTTACACCATCTTCACTCTAATTGTTATCCCCGCTGGGACTCGGATCTCTTTTGACTACCAGCGTTTCGGCATATAACACATAAATTTTGATGGATGGTAAAGTACGGTAGTTTTATAAAATCTAAGCCGGACACACTCTAAACCTATTATGTCTTTTATGAGATATAGTAAAAATTAATTAAAATAAATAATTAAATTAATTTCCAAATAAGTTTAACTACTAAATATTATCGCGTTTTAAACCATTGAAGTGTTTTATTTAAGTGAAACAATTCAATTTTGTTATTGGAAGACAATTAAAAATGTAACGCGGTACGTACCTAATGTCGTATACAGTAATTGCTTCAAAGGTAACGAAAACACGTATTAAATGTAGCTTTTCCAAACACAGAATAAGTTATTTGTTCTATTCTTTTAATAGATTTATCCATTAATAATTATGTTATTGAATGTTTGATGTTAAATATTTGTTGAAAGACCAATTTAGATCAGTATGGTTCTTCGCGAATATTCATTTTTTCAATTCACATAAAGAAACATGTAATAAAATAAATCGTTTTGGTTCATGGGATTAACTGTTATATTGTAGAATAAAACATTAGATAAAGTATTCTTCGCAAGTATCTTTTGTAATTTTTATCAACCAAATAAAACAGCATAGTCTATATAATCTATAAATTACACTATTTAAATATCGGTTGAACCATTATTTCGACCCGATGTTGTGTTGTGTTATTGATGTGGCCAGGGCTGGTGCAAAACATATGAAACGTCGGGCCATAGTCAAAATAAATTAAAAATAAGTAACGAACAAATTTCTCGATTTAACTGTTACATATGTTAATTAAATACTGTCTATAGTAGCGAGTACTACTCATTTAAATAAAACACTTTAACGGCTTAAAACGCGATATATTAGTTAACTTATTTGAAAAATGATTTTTAACTTCGGCCCGACGTTTCGAATGGTTTGCAGCAGCCGTGGTCACGGGGAGACTCTCCGTTAAAGTATTTTATTTAAATGTTACATGTGTTTTATTTAAATGAATGAAAAATATATATAAACTTTTTATCATTGAATTGAATACGTTGACATTATAAGTCGTATAGAGAAACAGTATTGGACATGTTGCAAATATAAAGTTCATACTAACAGGAAACGCTGAAGCTTATCCAACTGAATATAAAGGTTATCAAAGGGACATAAAATCGTATCGATCTTACATTCAAAGGATCAGGAGCTTAGAAATCAAATTATTTTACTCCACTGATATTTTAGAGATGTTGATTATGTTGATTAAAGGCCATTTAAACCTGAACCTACAGCCGAAGTAGTACCATACTGTTGTTCTACCACTGCGTTATATCTATTTACGTATTTCAAGGAAACTTACCATCTACATATATAATAACTTAACTAAAAAACAACAATACGAGCTGCCCTTAAACAAACAAATAAATAAACTAAGGCCGGTAGTCCAGATGTTACAGCAATATTTTAAATTACTAAATACGTATCTAAGAGTATATCGCGTAGGCAAGACTTGAGCCGTGGACCTTGTATCTTGCTTTGTACAAGGAATTACTGGCTTAAGTCTTTCAATTAATTAATTTGTAATAACCACTTTATTATCATTCATATTACATTTTAAATATCCCTAAATCAACGGTAGACCACGAACATTAAGTATTTATACTTGGTGAATAGAAATAAGGGCAATTCACTGATCAATCTATTGCCATAGTTCGTTGCATTAAGGGCCCAATTATGTATCAATTGGAACCGGGTGAAAGTACCCTTGTTAGTGTCAGAGAACCGGGTAAGCCGGGTATCGACAAGCGTTCACCCGGATGAGAGCTTTCACCGAATCGCAAGTTTGCGCAAACTATAGGATTATCTCGGAAGTTTGTTATTGCTTGAAAAATGTTTGCCTCTTACCCGAACTGGGTGGGTTCTACTGTAATATTATTAAGAGATTTGTATTTTTGTGTGTATGTTTGTAATGAACAAAGTCGAAAAAGACTGTTTCAATTTTAGAAATGTTTCACCATTAGAAACCGACATTCTCCCTGAGTAACATAGGCTATCCTTAATTGTTAGTATTTTTTTTATAATAAAGAAAGATATGCATGAGATAAATTTAGTGGTAGATGAAATACAAGGCCTTTTAAATTCTCAACACGATTCGCTATCAACAATTTTTGGGCTTGGATATTTGGACATCCACTGACCCAAATCGAAACGAAATAAAATTTAAAGGGTTTTTGGTCTATGGACGGGTCGTGAAACTGACTTTTAAAGATTCAAACCGCGAAATGTATAAGTTAACGTGTTTACAATTAATTTTAACTAAGTTAAAATTTTTAAAATGGTAAAAATTTTAAATGAGTTAACTAATATATTTCGCGTTCTGTACCGTTGAAAGTGAACAATGGCAAGATTATTTTTACTTAAAAACTGTACTTTAAACTAACAATGGATTTGAGTATAGCTATGCAAAAAAAAAAATGTTCAAGTTACATAAACCAATAGCGAATTTATTCCGCGGACATTTTCTTACAAAAATTCGTATTCAGGTCAAATCCGCCAATAATAAGGAAAATTATTGGCAGCCGTTAGAAATGAAAATTCCAACGATTGAATGTCACGCGAATGGAAATTATCCGTTGACAGTGATATAAGACGCAATTTTTTCATTGTAATTCGGTATTTGCATTTATTGAGCGTTCCCCGAAGCGCGCGCCTCGAAATAGATGGGAATTTTTTTGGGTTTTTTATAAAATCCCGACTTTTAACGTTTATATTGGAGGTTCTAGGAAGTTATTGTAATCATTTAAGTTAACGTTTTAGACAATTTTACTTTCATTTCTTACTAGCCGTGTGAGCGACTTCACCGCGTAAGATAGTTATTTTGGGATAAAAATTTGCAAACCTCTTCATTTTTAAAGATTAAGCTATCGCGTTGGTGGCGTCCCGTCGAAACCCAAAAAGATTAAGAATTTTCAACGTTTTCTCCACATGTCCTGCAACTTCTTGACTCCTAGTAGCAGCGCAATGTTTAATAGTCTATAGCCATCCTCGATAAATGCTCGAACTAGCATGAAAAAAAGTATGAATAGTAGATTTTATCGCGTTCAAATAAACACCTTTAAAAATTAGTTAGAATATAGTTTTTTCTTTTTGTCAACTATTGCCTTGAAAACATTTTTTTTCTTAAGATTGGCATTATTATATAGAAAAAGATGTCCAAAAAACGTCCAAAGGCTTAAACGTAAAAATACTTTACTGTTTTTTTTTATTATTTCAACATACTGAAGTTATCTACACATATTGCAGTTTATTCAATAGTAATCTTATCTCTTTAATTTAAAATTATATTAACTAAATTACATAATAAGGACAAAACATGGTCATAATATTATCTATCTAATTTTGGTGAGAAATGTTTATTTCAGTTTTCAAGAGTCAAATCTATCTCCAGCATAAAACTTGAACGATGGGACGACGTCAACATATTTTTCAGGGATCTGTTTTCTAGCAAAAATTATTTTACGACTGTGAAGCCATAAAGATACCGAAGAAGCCTCCTGAAATTTCATGGAAGGCCTTCGTTTTTAATGATCAACTAGAGAAAGGTTGTTTTAAATTCTATGTTTGTAGTATAACATATAAAGTTAGTTCTTTCGCCTGTCGCATCTTAGACATAGTAAATTAACAAGAAGTAACATCTCTGTACAGGATAAAAATCCTTATATTAGTTCTATATATAACTAGCTGTCTCAGCGACTTCGTCCGCGTAGAATTGTTATTTTGTGTATCCAAATTAGTTTTTGCAAACCCTTTCATCTTTATAAACTTAAACTGTTACTGTATCAATCGCGTCCTTTCCCGTCGTTCTTGCAAGTTAATCTTAAAAGATGTAGCGTCGCGGACGTTTTTTTAGATAATTGAAAGAGGATTAATTTCTTTCCTACATATTTTTAGGGTATCTTTAACCAATTTCGCGTTTCAAACCGTTAAACTGTTTTAAAATTTACCACGCATCGATCAATTATATGAGACCGCTAAAGGCAGGGTAGCCTAACTGCAATTCTATGCCTCGAGTTTTTTATATTTTCATAGTCTTAAAATGTTAATCTACAAGAGCACAGTGACCGAAATCCGTTAACATAACTCTTACACATATAATAATACTACTATTAATTGGTTTTAATTGTGCGTTAATTGCGCATTTTTGTTTTCCTCCTTATTGAAAATCATGTTTTTTGTTATTAGGCCACTCTGTTTCTAGCAGCCTCATATCTTAGTTTGTAGTTAACCCAAAAAGTGACAATAACTAAGCTAAATATGCAAATTCAAATGAAATGCAAGTTCTATGGAAACTGCAAGTTTGAACACGGCATTGAGGTAACTTTGTCTGTGGCCTGCGGGTAAGACTGAGGGATATGTATTGGACATACCTAACACAGGTCTATATTAGTTCTTACAGATTTAGTTTTACAGGTGTAGTGGTGTGAGACGGGGCTTACTTTCTTGGTCGTCATAACTTATGTTAGCTGTTCTAGCGACTTGGTCTGTGTAGAATAGTTGTTTTGGGTATCAAAATTTATTTTTGCAATTCTCCTTTCTCATCTTTATAAATTATAGCAGTCACTCACGACGTCCGCGTCGGTCGCGTCCCATCGTTCTTACAAATAAATCTTAATATATAGACACATGTTCCGGACATTTTGAGATTACTTAAAGAGGAAATGATTTTTTTCTTACATATTTTTTGATTATCTTGATCCGTTTTCGTAGTGCACGCAGCGGAAGCCCTAAACGATTAATAGTATTCTCAGTTTTGCTATATTTTCTACTTCGTCACTCCTTCTAGTCACAGAGTGATATAAAGTCTACAGCATTCTTCGATAGACCAGAAGCAAGTTAGGAACAGTGGGAAATGAATCCGATAATTATTAGCTATACATTGCTACCATTTCACCAATAAGTCTGTCATAATTAGTACATTAAATAAATTTTATACAAAATGCACGCCTCTTCCAGTAATCGTACTGGAATCGTATAATTATGATTAATTGATCTATTATTTGTTCACTTTGTATTGCATGGCAGATTAGCGTTTTAATTATACCTGCTCTTATAGTGGCTTATTATACCCTAGAAACGAATTACAAAGCACGGAGAGATAGGTTATATAATTATACAATAAATTTTAAATTTGAAATAAATCTACGACTCGGGCAGGACTTGAACCAGCATCCTCAACGTTTCGTGTTGTTACTCTAACCAAAATTCAGCTACCGAGTCTTATCTCAGATAGAGTCATTTTTTTTTTTTCAATTTATAATCGTTTTTAATTTATTAGTGATAAGTGCCATCATGTGCAATACATGAAAAATTTTAAAGTTTTTAAAAATATAACTTTATGATTTCCCGGGATTCGAACCGCCATCAAAGTACTAAATGTATCAAACACTAACTTCGTAACTTCGACCTTAACAAATTATGTAAGCTTTCACGTTTATTAAGTGAAAAGTTATAATAACATATGAGATTTTTATGGCGGATTTTCGGCAAATTAACATCCATAAATTTAGGTGACAACAATGTATAGAGTAGAGAGATATATAATAAAATAAAATAAAAACAAATAAAAGTCTTGAGTTGCATTTAATACAATAATCAATGTTAAAACAAACAACTTCTAGAAGTTCTCATATAAAAAGCGCAGAATAACAGGAAACTCGCCAAGAGTAAAGAAACGTATTGAACTAGAAATGAACCCCACCATAGCTCAATGCTTAATGCAATCCTTGTCTTAATCGTTAGAGGCCTGGGTTTGAATTTTTAGTAAAAAAAGCTACCATACCGGTTACTAAGGTTCATTTACGGCACAGAAGTCTTTCTACTCGCCCTAGTAATATCAATTACTGAAATTTGCTCAATTATCTGTCATGCCTATTATTAATTGCATTATTTTCAAAATTCTAATTTATGTCATCGTGCTGAACACAAATCAGCACAACTCTAAACACTCATAGAAACTATAGGCCGTAAGGTGTCATGATATATGTAATAATTGTAACGTATGCACACCTTTACGTGTAGCGTATTAATTTATTTTGCGTATATTTTTTTACTATTTATCTTTTTATATTGAGATTCAAATATTCAAATATTACCATTGAGTAACAAAGACAAGAAAAAGCATGCGTGATTAACACCCTACCTACATAAAACATACCGTTACTAGACCTTTTTTCGCGTTTCACACAAACAAATATCTTTGTACTGATAGAAATTCAAATAAAACAACGCTTTGCGACGAATAATAAAACGAAAAATAATTAAAGCAATAATTAAGCATACTAAAATTAAATACTTACATAATCCTTACTCTAAACACTCCCGAACATGGTAGTGTCTAGAGTAAGGATCTCATAGTTTATATAATATATTTAATTAATTAACAAACACCTGAGAGATTTATAAAAGAAAATTACTTCAACAAGGAATTCTAATTCTGATAACCTTATTTTAATATAGTTACTGTAGCTGGTCCAATTAGTTTAAGGCTTGAAAATATGTAAAATAAATACTATTTAAGCTATTGTGACATAGCTCAGAGGTGAAACGTGATGCTGTTAAGCATGAGAGCTCTTGGGTTCGAATCTCGTGAAAAAATATTTTCATCGGTTGGCCAGGGGACAGATGTTTGTTCAATTGCGCACCCTTTTATAAAATTGATTAGAGAAACGGACATAAAAATGTGTTTGCTCCATAACCCAAAGACAGGGCAAGCGAGGAAACGAGATTGCGTACACTTTTTCAATATTATTTACTGTCGGTTCTTTTTAAAAGGTTACTTGTAAGCCGGTCTAAAGTATGTTTAATCGAAAGATAAAAAAAGATCGAAGAAAGAAGTTCGTTTCCTTAAAAAAATAACACTTTTTATAAATTCCCCAACAGAATTAGGAAAGGGTCAAATTGGTATTGACTTAATGAAATAACCCCAAATCTTACAAAGTTTCTAATGAAATTACTTCATACAACATTCAAAACCATAAGGATATAAGGTAGTAAAAAGTAATAAGCGGAGCGATAAGCGCAAGCGATAATTAAAACGAGAAATGAAGTATTATAGTTCATCAAATAGTTCAAAAAAATAAAAATAGAAAAACAAAACATCATTTGGGTTAATCAAGTTTCAATTATAATGCAAGGGCCGGGCCATTCATCTCTTTCTCTTTTTTTTATGAACAATTAATTTACTGACAAATTGTTGTGACTGGCTAGACCAAAACTGTAGTAGTTTCATTGGAATTCGAACCCAGTATATCTCGTTAACCATAAAGTTACGCAATTCTGTAACTACTGAGCCATGTAAATATGGTAATACCAGGTGTATTCAACTAGCTTCGTTTTGAATTCGGAACAAATTTCATTAAATATTTAGCCTGTAAAACTGTCATTTTTTAAATCATGATACATACCATTTTGTGTTGATATATTGCGGAGCTATGTTTATAATATGAACATAAGAGCTTAAGATTCTGCAAAGACTTTTATAGTTTGGCATTAATTCCTACCTCAAAAAGCAATAGTGATCTTACCTTTAGGGAAACGGGAGAACATTGTCTGATTCCAACTTAATTGTATTACATTGATTTAGGAACTAAAACTAATAGTAATTTGTTAACATTTATAGTTTAAATAATTTACAACTATATTCTATTGACAATTACAATATAAAAGGTAAGCAATCCATTGTTGATAATTTTAATTTTCAATAAAAAAAATACAACATAAAATAATATTTTATATCTTTAGAATATTGTTGCTATAACATCGTATTATACTTAGTTCAAGAAATTCATTCAATTCAAATTGTTAAAACTACACAATTACACATAATTTAACATTAACAACATTTAAATATATAGTTTGTTAGAAGGCTGGGTTATAAATTGGTTTCAAGACGGTTCTAGAACATTGACGTAACTACTAAAGTTACTACGATAGATGAAAAGTCATCACTTCATCACTATTCGTAACAAAAGTTTAATATTTTGCTTTCATCCTTATTCCTTCCTGGATATTTATAAACCCGTCCTCTAAAGCGATCCGTTGCAAATTCATGCTCTATGAGAAAAAGTGAAAAATGTTCTATATTTCATTGAAATACTAAGCTTAATTATCTTTAATCTCATATTTCATTGAAATAACTAAGTCTTAATAATCTTTATGATATTGCTTTATTATTCTCTTTTTTTGAACGC